>OX579680.1:11381683-13781683 GCA_951230905.1 Cheilosia variabilis | reverse complement strand
CCTTCGACCCGAACGATCCAAATACTGAGGTTGTGACAACAATTGCTGTGGATGGGATCAGTTCGAATGCAGAAAAGAGCCGAATCCTAATGGACTTGAACATGGATGGAAACTATAATTTCCTGGATGTTTCTGATTCGACAGGAGCGTCTGGAGTGAACCACTCGTTGGATAAATCGCGTGGTGGAGCGGCGAACGACAACTATGTGGGAGATGACTTCATTCTGATGAAGAAGCCGGAGATTCTAACGTTGTCCATAGCGAAAGGGGGCATGGGATTCGGGTTTACTATCGCCGATAGTGCCCACGGTCAGAAGGTGAAGAAAATTCTTGACAGAAACTGCTGTAAGAATCTCCACGAAGGAGATATTTTACTAGAGATCAATAACTCTCCAGTGAATCACATGTCACATTGCGATGTGGTGAGAGTTTTGAAGGATTGCCCAAAGACGGAGTCCACGACAGTTAAGATCCAGCGAGGAAATACCTTAAATAGTTCGAGTGTAAGCGGTCGAACGTCCGTAAACAGTGGCAAATTCCGGAAGTCTGGTGGCAAAGACATCAACGAAATTGGGTTGTATCGGAGCAAAACTCCCACGGCAGATCTTTATAGCACCCAACCGAAGGAAATCCTGCCGATTCGTCCTAAAACACCATTAGTCGACACTCGGAGGGCACGCGTTAAGACGCCGTCTAACGAGCTGAACGAAGAAATAGAAGCCGTCACAAACGGCCTAGAGAAGCAAGCCGAAGATAACAAATCAATAGGGGCAGATGCCAAGTCGACAAACAGCCTGCAAGAGATTGACTCAATAAATAATGACATACCATTCATGGACCCCTATCCAAAGCTGGTGACCAGCTTAAGCGAGCGGCTAGCAGAGGCGTCGCTGATTAACGACAATCACAACAACCACAATCTCTATCACATGGACCCGAACACAATGCTGCCGAAGATGGACAGCTATGAGAACCCACTTACATCTCCAGATTATGGGTATAATTCACTTTACGACGGCGTTCCAGTTCGACAGGAACAGTACGATGGCGCGACGGTTCAGCAAAACAGCGATACAATGAACGGAGGCGGTTTGTACTCTCCTCCTATGACGATTATGGCGCCAGTGCCGACCTATCACCAAGAGACTTGCTATTGCTACGAATGCCAAGACTATCAGCGTTACAAATACCATCAGCATAATCAATCGGCGCAGGGATATTATCATCACCATCAAAGCGCGCAAAATGGTCGAATTCAAAAGAGGGTGAACGAACTAATGAATGATCGAAGAAAAACCGGATTCAGTCCGCTCGAAAGCCATCGTCCTTCGATGGTGGATCATCATCAGCAACAGCAGCAGCAGCATCAAAACTTTATGCAAGTCCATCCGCAGATGTGGAACTATATGGTAGCGGGAAATAATGCAATGTCCAGGCACATGGATGATGTGAGTTCTAAACTTGAGCGTATTCAGTTGAGTTGGTAACCATTGTTTCTTTTATTTTAGGACGAGTTTGATCTATCCGAGGTAACGCTGGAAAGACAAGCTCAAGGTTTTGGCTTTCGCATCGTCGGCGGAACAGAAGAAGGTTCGCAGGTAACCGTGGGTCATGTGGTGCCGGGTGGTGCAGCTGACGGTGATCCCGGAATGGCGACAGGCGACGAAATTCTCAGTATCGATGGAGTCAACGTGGTGAGTTGAGTGGTGAATATTTAGCAAAAACTGTTTTCACTTGCCTGAGAATCGAAGCCTATGTGGGAAGGGGCATTTTCAGCAAAGATCTGATCAGGGATATATCCGATAGAAGAACGCGCTTGTCATATGACCAGAACTCACATTGGAACTACATATCTACTTCCAAAGATGATTGGCTTTACAGCTAGTGCATTTGTAATTGATTCTTCCCCAGGATGTGGGAATGTACCAATGGCATGAGTTCATGCACATGCACATTGGTCACTCCGCCTCGTCTTTTATATGATTCGCCCTTTGACGTTTAAAAGAAAATTCAAGCGTCGATTTTGTTATTTTTATTTTAAGGTTAACTCGTCTCATCACAAAGTGGTTTCTCTGATGGGCGAGGCAGCTTTGCGTGGACAAGTGACAATGATCCTGCGACGACGAGTAAGACATACATCAGCACCAGTTCCAGTTCGACCAATTCGATATCCATACGATGTGATTGTAAGTCGCCACGAAAGTGAGGGCTTTGGATTTGTAATTATCTCATCATCGAACCAGTATTACGGATCCACCATTGGTAAGTTACAATTTGGACTATCTAGTCATACAAATGCTCAGAAAATATGAAGAAATAAATGGCAATGCAACAAATATTTCGATGCAATCAATGAACTAATACAACTAAAGTTCATTCTCTGTAACCAATCCGACCTGACCTGTTCAGACTTTCGATCCGATGGAGTTTACTTGTCCAAATAACATTGTCTGATGTTTTGCTTCTAACCATTTCAACAATCTATTTGTCATCACTGTTTATATTTTCTAAACTCTGTTTCTTTCTATCATATTTTAGGCAAACTAATTCCTGGCAGTCCAGCTGACCGATGTGGCGACCTTAAAGTCGGCGATCGCATCGTTGCTGTCAATCGTATCGATATCGCGGGCATGAGCCACGGTGATGTTGTGAATCTCATTAAAGAATCCGGTCTGCACGTTCGCCTCACAATCGGATCTCCGAAAGATGACAATCCCATGCTGAATCAATCGCAATCTTCGCCAGCACTACCGCAGCTAAAGAGCGACACATCGACATACTTCGATAGATCCCATATGAGCCAATATCCGCAGTTATGACTCTGAGATTTAAGAATACGTCTGTATAAAAGTTTCCAACTTGAGGGGTTTTAGTAGAGGTGACGCGCTTGTGATTACATTTGCACACCAATTGTATCGCAATAGCGCGTTAGAGCATTGAAACTTCTAAATTTTGTAAATAAATTACCGAATGACATCGCACACTGATCGTTGTCATCGTTTTAAATGTTCTCCCAAAGACTGAATGAAAAAGTAACAAGAGTGAATCACTGTTCAATATGGCAATTGTAGTATTATTTTGAAATACTACCTGTGCCTTAAGAATCAAACCATTTTTGAATATAGAACTGTAAATTGTCTCAAATAAAAACTAGCAATAGAATAAGGCATAATGTTTGCATTTATGAAAACAAGAACATGTTATACAAAATTATGTACGTACCTATACCTATTTTATAACCATTTTCTAAAATGTTGTAAGTCACAAACATTTTCTTATTTCTAATAAAAAAAAAAACAAGTTAATTACCTATTAAATTATCAGCAATAGTTTGTTTATTTTGTAATAAGAAGGAATCCGTTGAAAACAATGAACTTTGCATCGACCGGAAGGCCAATCGTTCAAAGCCGCAAGCAAGTGTAGTAGCAGAAGTTGCAGGTGCCGACGATAACTACTTACAGAAGAGACAAATGGATTGTGAATAGCTTCTTCTTTGTTTGCAATGCAACGGAGCTTTTCTGTTCATCTGGATAACCTTCAATATACTTAGCAAGGTCTTCTTTAACACAAACATTTGATTTGCTACCGGGTTGTCAGTTTGACACCATTATGTCTGGCTCTGTGACTGTCTTCGCTTCATCTTTTGCACTGTTTGAATCGGCTATGATCGAACGCGCAGTAGCGGTCGTTTGCTATGGAGGACTTAATCACATTACACTGTGCTACGAATGTGGAAATTCAATTAATCCGTTTCGAGTTTTGCATTATATTCGCGTTGTCGGCTCGCAGGCAAATTGTTACGACCTGAACGTGGCTATTGGCCATTCACACTACACGTCTGCTTTGTATATTCCGTTCACATTGAACTGTGATTTATTTGGTCGCACAGCGTATGCCATTCTATGTTGAACTGCATGTCTTGGCATAGAAGGGTTCTCCCTTGGCTGCCACGACATTCGCATCACATGTGACGTTGCACGAATAGACAGCCAGCGGAAGAACTTAGCTTTAGCGGTGCGCAAAATTGGAGAGCAAGAGAAACCTTAGCCAATTCGGTGTGCGCAACATTTCATTTGCAACCATATCTCGGGGCATTGAAGGTTCACCTTTCGCGAGAGAAGTATTGAAAAAGAAAAGAAGTCTTAGCGTACTAAGGGTCATCAGGCACATTCACATGTGGGCTTTTCAACCATTTTTACCTATCTGAAGGCTGTTTCATAAAGATCATTACATAAAAGGCGTTTTTCTTTTTTAGTTCAGAGCAGAACCTGAACTGTTAAACAAAAAGTTCGTGTTTCGTTTTAGGTCAGACACATCAGAGCTCAGAATTTGTGTTTCTCTTTTCTTTCAGAGCATGATCAGAGCGCGCTCTATGAGGTGAGAATAAATTACCTGAACAGGCTGAGGGAAAAGCTGATTACACACTTCCTTCGTCACATTTGACAGAAAAAAAAAGAAACAGGATAAGCAAAATAGTTGAAATGGCGGAAGAACCTTTTTGTTCTGGAGCTTAAAATTAACCAATTTAATAAATAACAATTAATAAATATTCAATTTATGCATTTATGACAAGTGTGTTTCATAAATACCTCAGAACAATCTGAGCACGCTCGGTTCAGTGCGCGCTCATAATGCTCGAGCTCAGTTCAGTGCTCAGCTCTGAACTAAAAAAGGAAAACGCATCTAATAGTCTCTTCTTCTAATAAACGTGTTTGTCCAAATAACTGTAGGTGGATTTGGATTTTTGCCTACGCGCTACGCATTCCGTATAAAATTCTGAGACAAAACATAGGGCGCAGTAACATTTGGTGTTAGTTTCGTCGCAGTCTTCAGTCTTCTCCATTGAGAAGATATACGAATTCAAATAAGTCTGGAAGATTGCTGTTGGATTCCCGGAGGTACAGCGAGTGGAGATGGTCTGTTTCGAATATCTCTTATTTAATAAGAACCTTGCATAGTTCAATTGCAATGTTCGGAGCATCGTTCTAAGGAGTGGTCTCTGTTTATGCTGACGGATCTGATTGCTCCAGTTTTTGATCACCCAATCTCTGCAGAACAAACATTGGGAACAAACGTTGGGTATATTTTTGTAATTAATTCGAAACGGTCGGCGATTTTTAAGACCGATAAAATACCACAGAAAAAAACCCCTATTGGAATACTCACCGATAAATAAGCAAACCAAAATAAGTAGGTATTTCCAATTTTCTAAAACAGAAATAAAAAATTGTTTATTTAATTGGCTCTAAAGAATTTGTTAGATTTCTGAAATCTTCCAAATAAATTTACCATATGGGTTCACTTCAAATAAACAAAACTCTGAGCTATAAAAAAACAACTTACGATTTCCACCGCGCATAGGCCGACCACAATATGACCTTCGGCGCATAATCTGTCCGAAAATACTTTATAACAATTTGTGGTTTTTTTTTCTTCACATTTTTTCGGTTTATTTGTTTGCATTCTAGAAGTAATTGCCCTTGATATTTGTAGTTTCACTGATAAAACGGATTTGTTACACACACTTGTTGCAATCTTGCAATCAGATCTTGCATTCTAATTTCGTATATCTTTTATGTTATTCGCACTGTTGAAGTACATTAGACATAACATACGCAACAGCAACGAATGAATTTATCTCTTCCCTAAAGTGGCCGACTTATCTTCTGTTTTCTACCAAAATGAATGATGTGAAGAAATGAAAAAAGCAATTTGTACAAACTGTTCTGGGCTTTTAGGCAAACACGAATTTTTCGCGTCATGTTAGTTTGCGTTTATCGGCTGGACAGAGCAGGCGGAAGTTTGCTTTATACTCAGAAGTCAGAACCGGTCTCTTGAATAGTGAAAGTTGTGCCGTCATTTTTAAGGTTCATAGAATTCGCGCGGATAATACGATTTTGCACGGTGCGTTTTGAAATGTTATACAGTGTACATACAAATTCTGCGTATATACCTACCACACCTATAATTATAGCTTAGCGCCCACTTAAAAGTGATCAAGTCTAGATCCAGACAAATAGAAAATATACTGGTCTTGCCAAACCCAAACCAGAACCCGTATGTTCTGATTCTGATGTTATACCGGCGCGATTCCAATGAGCAACACAAGGGGCAACGAACCTGTAGATAGCCATTAAAATAATCATCTTTAGAGGCTACGACTTAGCTCACATAATGACGAGTTTCCTGATGAAATGTAGAGCAAATATTTTGCAAAATTTGGGAAACCAACAAATCATTAAATTTTAATAATAATTTCCATGGCTGTAAATTAAAAAACGTTGGTTGGAGTGAAACTATCAATTTGAGAAGTCCGAAGGTTATGGCTGTTTACCTGTTTCATGTTGAATTAACCGACTGCAAGTCAGCAAAATGCACACGAAAGAATAAAATTCAATCATTTACTCTGCGAGCTTTCTCATATCCTTCGATTTTTGTACATTGCTGTTCGATGTAGTTTGCACAATGCTCTGCCGTTGACAATTACCTAAAAAACAAAGGTTTTTCCCTCAAAATGGTGTATTTTATACCTACTTTTATGACAAATAATGTTAAGAAATATTGGGCCTACACAA
The DNA here is from genome assembly GCA_951230905.1 of Cheilosia variabilis. Lineage (NCBI taxonomy): Eukaryota > Metazoa > Arthropoda > Insecta > Diptera > Syrphidae > Cheilosia > Cheilosia variabilis. Next base: position 13,775,108 of record OX579680.1, on the reverse strand, counting down.
TCTGACAGTTCAAGGTGGTCGAAAAAGAAAATTGCAGATTTTATAAGAAAGTTACACACCTGCTGACTTAAAGACAAGAACCAAGGTTCTTCGAAACAGTCAAAGAAAACTTTTATGTAAATCAGGTTCAAGCTTATTTTATACCCGACCATTTAAACCGCATTTTTTAAACCCGACAGTTTAAATCCATTTCCATAACATTCACTCAAAAACATACACTAAACCCCCTGGATTAAAGATGGATCTAAACGCGGATTTAAAATAGTTTAAACCCATTTCAACCCTTTTTAATCGTACGTTATGTCAAATTTCACAAAAAATGACATTAGGTCTGTTCCTTTACTTTTAAATCTTACGAATTTTTACGAACTTTTACTCAATGCCGTTCCTTAACTCGAAAAATTCGTAAAAGAGAGCGTCATCGAGAGAGCAAGAAATTACACCTCCACTGAGAATCTTACGAATTTTTACTCAACAAATTTCTTGGTGTAAGAATTGAAAAATCTGTCAATTAACAGCTGATTCGAAATTCCTTGGCCTATTTGTCATTTGTTTTGATTTCTGTATATTAAAATGGTATCAACAGGCGGAAAAATAAAATTGAATTTTCTCCTTAGATTCTTTTCGTGGCGACGAAATTCTTCCTCGCTGTAAGGAGTAAGAAAGGAAAATCTCCTCCACGTAATTTTTAATGCTGTGCCGCTTTTTCCTCTTCTCGAATGCTTGTAGTTCGATTAGTACAAACTCTTCCATATACTCGGATTCATGAATTCGATTAATTCCAAATCACTTTCATCGCTAGGTAGATAAATCAACTAATGTTGTTCGTAAATTAGCAAATTCTTTGAGTTTATCAGATATTTTAACGACCTTTCGTACAACTTTTTTGAATTTTTGAATTTATATCTGTCGTTTTTCATAGATTACTGCAAAAGCGTTCCCTAACTTTTTCGTAAGTGTCTCTCTCTGTGAGAGAATTTATCCCCACCACTGCCATTTTGACAGTCTTTTCCATTCTTACTACAAAAGTAAAGGAACAGACCTATTTGCTTATTGTTGTTTGTCACTTGGAAATTTATTTGATTTGTTGTGTGACGTTCATCACCATCCAATTCATGTCGAATCATAGAATGTAGCCTCCAAAATGTCACTTTTTTCAGCCGGAAATATTTCCGAAAATCTACCACATCGTAATCGTCAACGCAAGTTTGCCTGTGCATTCGATATATTCGACGACGGGGACGACGCGACGTTTGATTTACCATCAGCTGCTGTTTCATCAGCTCTTCGTCAAATTCGTCTTCTGATGACGAAAAGATCAACATTTCATCCATTTCACGAAAGAAGCTCAATTTTTTTTTTAGATTCTTGCTATTTTAAATTCCCCTTTTCTACTTTTCTTATTTCTTGGGCGGCGCGAACGAAAAAATGTCAATATTATGAAATTGAGTTTTAACCGGAGTTAAATTTCTTAAGCTGGTCTCCGGAGTGCAGTTTAAATTCAATCGGATTATCGCAGATCGAATGCAAACTTATTCTGTAAAATCTGAACATGTGGAAATTTACAACGCACTGCAACTGAAGCCTATTAGTTATATATTCTATTAATTTAGCACCTTATTTAATTTACAGCGTTTGACTTCGATTTATTTTCATCCAAGATCATCCGTTTCTATTTTATTTTTGTTGATTTGGAACAATATTTTATTTATCTCTGCCTATGCGTAAAATAGACTTGTATGAATGTGTGTTCTCTTTCATTCCTAGATGTATAATAGGACACGTCATTAATTACGAATTATGATGCTTAAGAGCAATAACTAATATAGGTTAGTGAATTTATGTGTTTTCGAAAATTTATTTTTATTTACCACTCATAAGTTCAAACGATTTAAAATTAGCTAGCTTATGCCCACTATAAATCTGCTGACACCATTGTCTGTTTAAAATAATTAAATAAGTTTATTGTTACGTGACTTTTTTGCAATTCGCGCGGATTGTTTTAATGGAATTTAAATGCCCAGTTGATTCATTATAGTTAGAAATGTAAAGTACCTGGGTAATTGCATTGATTTTATTAAATTAAATGCCTGAACGTTGTTTCATAATAATATTACGTTAGTGTGTAAAAATGTGAATTTGACTGATACCTTTACTCACCGAGCTCAGTCGGGTCTATTCTTTTAAAATATGTGTAATAACTTGGTTTATTTTTTTATTATTGCTCATTGAGTAATTGGCTATTAGCAATAAACGGAAATGCCACTTTTTGTCCAGGGTAATGGTTTTGAAGTTTTATGTTTTTCCGTCAGACAGAAAGTCTAGCTATTTGAACATATTCAATATCAGTTGCAAGGCATGTTCCCCGCTCTGCAAAAAATACCACATATTTTGAGTTTTTTAACATCTTAAAAAGTCGTTTGTTGAAATATTTGTGAATATTGTGAATGCAATTTGCAAACATCTGTCAAATGCACATGGCTATCTTATGCGGCTTTCGATTGGGCTTATCAGATTTTGCTCTTAGAATTCAGATTTCAGGTGTCCAATTGAACATAGAAACTCGAATTCCTCTTCTTTTTTGTTGATATTCGTGCGATTGGAATGTGTGTAGCCTTCGACACCTATCTACGAGATTTCCATTCACTGTAAATCTTTCAAAATGTTGGGCTCGTAATTAAAAAAAATGCATTCCCCCAATTCAATATTTCGTTCCATTTGAACAATTTCACGAGAACGGAAACAAACTGTACTGGTTGTCAAACTCAAACCCGCTTGGATTGGTAAATCCCGAGCAACTAACCAGATTCGCAAAAGTGTTCTGAAATCGAAAAAAAATTGTTCGAAAAGGTAATTAGTTAGCCAAGTCTGACAGCTGTCAGTTTCAGTTTTGATTGTTCTCGATTAATCAAGTGAACAGTTTTCTCCAGTTGACGTGTATGAAGGGAAAGCTGACGAATCTAATCAAAAATTGCATGACTGAGTGCTTAGCTGACAGTTCGTATATGTGGCTGACGTAGGAAAATTGATGTCACCGACCAATCTAGTTCTTGCGTTCACGGTACGTCTAGTCCAGATCAATCTAGTCAACTTAAGATAAATACATTTTTTAATGTGGTCTATGTTGCCACCATGGTTATTGTTCCCAAAAGCGCCGTAGATAGCGGATTCGGAATTGTGTCAGAAACGTCTTTCTAAATCGATCGTGTCAAGTGACTTCCATGTTTATACTCTTCAGCGAATCTTGTTTGAAAATTAACGCAAAAGTATTTCTGTTCCATTAAACTTATTCTTGTAGATTCTGAATGAAATATAGAAAGTAAATTTTGAAATACTTCTAAAGACTTGATTTCATTTACACAAACTAAATACACACACTTAAACAGATCCAACTGAAAATCTTAAACAGGATGGTTCAAAGAATTTAGAATATCGTTTCCAACCAAGTTATCTTAACGCAAAATTATTTTTCATAAACCCAATTATTGATCAGATCTGCAATCGAAATCAAAACCAACTCTGAATCTAAAGAAAACAACTTAACAAATTGTTTTGCGAAGAAGAACTGTCAGTAGGAGATATAGATTTACTAAAGTTGGAAATTGCTTTGCTGAATTTCCTAAATAAACCGATAAGAATATTTGACGTCTTGTGCGAGTGAGTTCATTAGGTATGAATTAGAGCTGCTTTCATGAAACCAACTCATACACTAAAAATACGGTTTATTCCCGTGTCGCCGAACAAAATATTTATCAGCTCTATTTCTAACCTAATGAACTCACTCTCACAAGTGAAGACGTCAATTGCTGAATCAGTGAATAATTAAAAAAAGTTAATCTCATAAAAAATAATCTACCTATGGGCTTAATTGGAGAGCGCTTCGGAATAGGAAACAAATCTTTTCAATGTTAAATGACATACTAAGAAAAAACTTGTGCAGATGCCACACCCCTACCACCCACATCTACTCAGAAACCTTTCGCGGTTGTGCGCGCAACAACTCACCGAAGTTTCATCACGATTAGGTGAGCTTATTATTCCCATAAAGCTCATGAAGGATATACAGAATGACCGACTGACAGACAGCTGCAGTAAGACAGAAAGACAAACATTAATTCTGATAGATAAAGATAAGTATAGTAACATGTCAAAATTGAAACTTGCTTCTAGTGATCATACAATATAACGCAAAGCAACAAGTCTGCAGTACTTGTTGATTTTTTTTGGAACAAGCTATTGTACCTTGTATTGTACGTTCTGTTTTAAATGTGTGTAACAGATATTCACGAGCGCAAAAAGTCACACAGGCGCTTGTTGTGTTTTACAGAAATGTGTAACACTTGTAGAAATTCACTTGCACTACAAGTTGTTGTTGCGTTTCGTAAATTGCCCCCGTTTGCAACTGCAAGCTGCAACCCTTCCAGCGGCTTGCTACCTCCCATCCTTGTCAAACCGGATTTTGCAATACCGTACATGGCCCCCATACATTACCCCCTGTCTGTACTGGGGAAGTAAAATCGTTCAGGCACTCAGCAACAGAGGCATTGGTACGACGTGTTCTTTTCCAAACGCTTTGTTGTTCACATCACTTACTTTTTTTAGCATCATTTTCGTATCAGCAAAATCAATTAAGTGAAGTTGGCCATAGGTATGTGGGTCATATTTTAATATTTGCTGCAGTAAAGTAGTTTTATTTATTGTAGCCGAACCCGATAACACTCCAGCGTTAAGATGTATCAACAACAAGTTGATGAGGAATTATAGCCACATGTATTTACACAGCGGCGGTAACAAGTGTTATTGGCTGAAATACAAAGCACCTTCAGAAACAGCCATTAAGTGCTCATTAGCACTACACTCGTCCTTATACTCTTTCGAGCAATCTACTTTAGTTGCGAGCAGAATTTAGTGTCGACTCAAAACAAATTGTATAGTTTATCTGTCCACACGCTTCACTTTAATAACTTATCACATCTATAGCATGAGTTTCTTATCAAAAAAACATTCGTTCTTTTGTTTGCGATAACAATTCGAGAGAACGAATTATATTTATACGCGATAATCCGCTCTCTCTAGAATCGAGCCACTGTCACTAGCACCACAGTCCACAGCCATCTGCACCACACGTCGAGGTCTCTCATTCAAATGGCCATATTCCAATTTCCAAATCGAAAAGTCACAGTCAGCTTTTCAGTGTCGATCGTCAGTGTTGAGGTTCACTTCGACGAAATAGTATCGCGGTAGCAGCAGCACTTGCGCCAAGAACTATCTGCGGGTTTTCTTTTTCAAAGGTGATCATCAGAGAACAGAGATCGTCGCGACACCGAAATGATCCATTAAGGATGATAGACAGTGAATCGTTGCACTGCGTTCATTAAAGCCAACCGGTTAGACTAGAAGATCGGACAAAGTGTGTAGCTACATCTAGTGCGTGTTTTTTTTTTTTTTTTAGAAATATTTCCTCTGAAGATCGTCAGGTAGGTAGTCACGATCAATGAACAACTATAAATAAACAATTGCTTTAAGATTTTTTTTTCTGAATTGCCAACCGATAGATGGGGACACGCGACTCATGGACCATTGGCATTTTTGTTTCTGGTTTCGGTTAGATTTTGTGTCACCTACTGGTTCGGTTTGTTTCGATTTTATTGGGGGATCCGTGTTGCGTTTTCGAGATTAAAATTAGAATCGAGAATGTCTGTGAAGTTGGTGTCATTTGTCATGTGCACGGTTGACGGTGGTGACATATGTGTCGAATAAAATTGTCGGGTAGTTGTGCCGGTGTGGATTCATTAATAAAATGTGAAGAGTGCTAATTATTTGTTTTTAAATTCTAAAGCGAATTTAATGACACATTTAATGTGTAATTTCATTGTGAAGTACTATGGTAATTGGCTTGCATTACGTGTACCCAAGCAACGTATATGCAAGCACATATATTATTTAAGAGTGATTACGAAGGGAAAATGCAAACAAAAATAAACGAATACAGTCAACAAAAAATTGTGTGCCGATCAAATCGGCAGATGTTGACGACTGAAATATTGTTTTAATATAATTTATTAGTGTTTGCCCTGCGGATCCACCTGCAAAGACAATTTAAGTTTTAATATTGACGGAGTTGATAGAATTAGATAAGTGTGTCTGTTAACCCAGTTTACAGAGAGATATCTTGACACAAACAGTGAGTTTTCTAAAGGTGTGTTAAGATTTTTAATTGCAAATGTTTGCATTCTTACAGTCGGGGAATACTTACACTTGCAAGAAAATAATGAAGGCGCACTCATTAAGGTTGTTAAAATGAATACTTAGCCACTGAAGCAAAGTAAAGCAGAACGCTATTTCAATATATAAATTCTGCTTGACACTTTCGAGACTCAAACTAGGTATTTTTACCCCAAGTAAGAGTGGATACATTTAAAAATGTAGTTATCCAAAGTCGAGCAGATTGGTCTGGACTAGATGTGTCCTTAACGCAAAAGCTAGATTGGTCGGCTAACGTCAGTTTTCCAATGACAGACACATATGAGAAATGTCAACTTAGAACTCAGTCACGAAACTCTTACTAGCTTCGTTGGCTACCTCTATACAGACGTCAACTGAAAGAACTGTCCGTGTTACCGATCTATAGAAACACATAAAAGGTCCATTCGCGTACTTTCACGAGCCAAGCACTAAAGATCTGTCAAACTTGAAAAATTGAGCGAAACTCTCTCAGAAAGCTGAGAATATACTCCAAAGTACGTGGATAAACTTCGAGCTACTTTGAGCCACTTACATCTTTGAAATCTAATCCACATCACGAATAAATTTTTAACTTACCTTTTTGCAACATATGAAACGTTCTAGGATTCTAACATTCGACCACCACCGAATTTTCTTTATTTTCAGATATTTTATTTTTGTGTACAATTGATTTTTAAAACGGACTTTGAATTTGTTTCCTGTCAATTTTGCGCAATTTGACATTTTTATCAGTACTTGCTGGTTGAAATTCTCCGAGCTGTTTCGAGCCAAGAGAGGAACTGCTCGTTACTCGTTACTTTGCTAATTTTCTCTTTTTCGGTAATTTTTGATGAGTACGTGTATAGACATTGTGCGATTGCGATCGATTTATATCGATTGCGTTCGATTCAAACCGCTTACGCGAACGAACCTAAGGTCAGCCAGCTGTCAGGCTTACTAAACAATATTCTTGAACGTCGGATAGACATCCGTCAATGAAAATGTGCAACGCTTCGTAAGCAAGAGCAATCTTTCTCTCTTATATAAAAGAAAAACATAAGCCAAGTGGGCATTTAAGCATATACCTATGCATAAAGTAACCAAATCAGATGGCCATACTTTGACAGCCTCTTTTTCTATGCAACCAAGAAACAAAGCTGTATACTATTTGCAAGCAATCTGCAATCATGAAGTCATAATAAAGAAACATCAATTTCAATATTCATGAACGTCACTAATACTATAGGCATTCATCGCAAGTAGAAGTGTGTTCACAGCAGCAGTTGTGGTGACATCTTTTAGCTGATGTATTTTTGACACTTCTTGTCAACTTCTTTCAACGTCAACATCCAGCGAGCTGGTACTAGTCCCCTCCATAAACGTCAACTGAAACATTTGCTCTCACGAATGATTTCCCCCAATCAGAGCCGAGTTTCATCTAGTGAGAGAGCTGTCAGACGTACTAAACTAGATACTTGAACGTCCCCATTCACTTCCAGCGAGCTGGTACTAGTCGAAGTTTGAATCAAATCAAAAGTCGAGAAATTAAAAAAATACATAGTTTATTTACCTGAGACCTCTCTAGAACAAATGCCACTCTGAACTGTTTTATTGGACATTCTTCTACTTGGTTTATTTTGCTTAGATAAAGACTTTTTTTTAACAACAGGCATTATTATCCTTTACAAAACCTAGTGCTTGAACTCCGAGACCTGGGTCGGCATTCTCTAATGTCGTTTTCCATTGGGCAAAAAGAAGCGTCCGGGAGAGTCCGGAATCGGAAAAATCACTTCTGAAACCGTTCCATTGGCACAAAAAATACTCTTCTGGTGATTCTGAGAAGAGAATTTCGCTTCTCGATTTGAAGTCAGAATCCACTCAAGAAGCACTCACACAGGTGTAATTTATGTATTTTATACAAGTCAGCTGACAGCAGCCGTGGATTATTTTTATTTCACCAAAACTTTTGTGAATTCTTTCAGAAGCAGTTTTACTGTTCCATTGGATTTCAGAATGAGTGGATCCTCGAGTGAAACCAATGGAAAACGACATAAGGCGAAACGTTCAAACGTTTTCGCGTGCACGAAGAAATAAGCTTGTGTTAACATACGGCACGAGCTTGCGCACGAAAGCGTTTGATCGTTTCGCCTTACAGAGTTTGACTGCCTGTTTATCGAAAAGGGGAAAACGAAAGAATAGGACCCTAAACAGGGCGCTTTTGAACAATAGCTATGACTTTATATGACTTTAAAAATAAAGAAATAATCCATACGTCTGTTTCCTAGCGACAATGCATTCGAACACATTACTGAAAGTTTGTTCCCAAACGAGTAAAAGTTGGGTTAGAAGGAAGCGAAGTTTGACCACATTTAGCTAATATATTCGAATGCATTATCGTTAGGGAACAGACCTCATGTGAAGAGTATTTGTTTCATTTCTTAAGTCTGCTCTACTCTTTCCAATCTACTTTCTCTTTCACTACCAGCATTTCTATTCCTGATGATCAGCAATCTATGGTTATCTGTCAAAACATGCTGCTACTCAGTTCAGCCACTTTATTCTGACCTCAGAGTACTCTGATCTATGGGTCTTATGTGAGGGAGCAACTTCTGCAGTTGACATTTGCTCTCATTGGGTCGGCGGAATATTCCTCTATCAACTTTTATCGTTCGGACGTGGACTCTTTTCTCGAGAAAGCAGCAGGAATTTCTTAAGCGACCAATTAACTTCTTGCTTTTCTCCAAGACCAGCGGTCCTTGAAGTAAAGATTCAGTTGTTAAATGCGCACCCGTACACTTATGGCGTTTTCGATTGAAGAAAAGAATTGCCCTTTCTATGAAAAGAGCAAATCTAGAAGTGCTCTTTCGATGTATTCTATGTTTCATTGAAAAAAAAAGTGCACTTACTTGTGCACAACTTAAATTGAAATATATTGATTTGGCTGTATTTATTACTGCAGGAAACAAAAAAAGAAGTAGCAACAGAAAACCAAATCTATGAGATATTCTACCACTATTACAAAAGTGCTCCAACGAATTTCATTGAAAAGAGCGATTCTGAATTTCGGGGCAATTCTCTCGGATCTTCAATCGAAAACGCCATTAGTTGATCATCAAGTCTGATTTTGGCAAACAAATAAGTTCCTCGACTGGTCAGCGTTTTTGCGTTGATATCCTCGCAACGATCTGTAACCGGATGAAACACGTTTTTTTTTCATTTTTGAAATGGCATCGTTCATTAGAGTTCAATGTGCTGAGTTTGATTATGAATGTCATCTAGTCCTGTGAATCGCCCAGTAAATCTCTCACAGTTAACCCTACAACTTTATAGACTCACCGGGCCAGTGATTGCCCTCATCGCTTTTCCGAATGGAAATCTATTGACATTTTTAGCTTTGGCCCATAGATTCTTTTGGATAAAATAATCTTTCAACTTGAAAAGGTTGCCAATACCGCTTTTGAATGTTTGACAAACAATTTACGCTTCGCTGTGCAGTGCGAAGCCCGTTATCAGCCCAGAACAACAATACACTCACTGTTCTCATTTACTCAATCGAATGCATGACTCTTGTCGAGCTAATCATTTTCAAGTGTTAACAAAGTCTTTATTGTAAGTGGCTGGCTATGAATTTCCTTTATTCTTTCGACCGCATACTTGAAATTTGTGTCATTATTTTTATAAGATAAATATCTTAACATATCGATCATCGAAACCACTTGAAACTGTTATTTCTAATTCATAAAACGCTGGCTAATCTATTTAGGTAGGTACGCTCCGATCAACTCGACAATGAATCGATTGAAAGAGTGGTACCCTTCGAACGCCCCTAAACGAAACAGGGAAAACCTCCTTTATTGTGACAAATTAATAAATCAATGTCACGTTCAAGAGAAACTATAAATGTAAACGCTGAGCAACACCGCACCGATTAGCAATCTACCCAGCGCCACAAATTCGATAAGGATTTAAATAATAGCTCGTTGCTAATACACGCGCTTATCTAAGCTGGACACACGGAAATTATATGCAATAAATTACGTTATTGCATTTATTGTATTATGATTTATATTGATCGTTTTATTGAAAACATTCTGAAATTACATACACTCGCACGAATACGAATATCAGCTCTGTAAACATTTGAAAAAGTTTGTTGTTCTACGCCTCGGTATGCGAATAATCGCGAATACCAACTTCATCGCATTCAATGGGTTGACGCGACTATAACCATAAATACTTTCCGTATGGAAAACGTGTTAAATATGTTTTTATTTTCCAAACAAAAAATACTTGAGTGCATTTTGTAAGTGAATCACTTTGGATTATACAACAAATAGCACTGTGTGGTGTGTTTCTTGGTACAATTCTAATGGTGGAGATCTGTGGCGCACAAAAGGCCAATTAGCGCGTTTTATTGTGTGCTTGAGAAAGATTAAAAAGAATTTGCAGCAGTCTCACTATCAGAGTCATGGCTGATCAGATTATGAAAATATTGCCGTTTAGTTCTTTCAGTTAGCAGTAACTTTCAAACGGTCGATGTGTCAAAATCAATACAGGCGCAGGGGTTTGGTATAATATATCTTAGCTTGCACGTTGTTGCTTATATCGATTAGATTGACGTGTTTCATTGATTAGTATAAGCCGAACCGGATGAAATGAGTAGATACCTCAATTTACTGTCTTTACATTTTTACATTTAAAAACCTATTTATTATTTAGTTGAAGATTGGTAATTTTTTTCCACTGCGCCACAAAATTATAAAAAAGGGGAATTACTCGTAAAAAAGGGCCCGAGCTAAAAAAGGGACCGCACATAAAATACTTATATGGCAAAAAAAAAACACCAGCAAACACATTTATTTATAACAAAAAACAAATCTATTCCTTCAACGGCAACACTGCAACGTCTTAACGAAGACCAATTTTGATCGACGACGATTAGGAAGAAGGAGGGGTTTGTTGATTGAGCAAGAAGTCACATGGACGGATTTATTCCATGACTTTTATTAGTTTACCGATGTATTTAATCTTCTTTTTTTTTTTAAATTATCAAAAAATACTAAATTCATAATTATTTGTTCATTTTTACAATTCATTAGAAAGAACTTTCTTTAATTCTTTTGAATTCTTTTTCGTTTAATAAAGAATAAAATCTAACTTAAACTAAGGAAGGGGCTATTTCGATAATTTAAAAAAAGGGGGAGCCACGGTTCCCTAGGCTCAAAAAGGGGCCAAACGGCTGCGCTGGTGCCACCTCTTGCGTAGGTCTGCCGTTTGACAAACATCCGAGAGTATAACTGTCATGAAAGCTGTTTCGACTCGGCATTAAGTTGTTGGTACTTTCCACTCGTCCCCAAAATGAACAACTCACACAAAACGAATGGTGGGGAGCAGTGCTGCCACAAATTTTCTAACGGAATATGCTAAATTAAGAAATAAATATGCTAAATTATATGGACGAATGAAAACAAATATGCTTAAGCTTAAAACAACGACTTTAACAAGAAAAACAGTTAAAAAAAACAATATAAGCCATAAATATACGGATATATTTGCCTGTCCATTTAGGAAGAAACTTAAATTTAATTGAGCAGCAATTCACGGCTCAAGATTTAACATCTTGACAGCATATACTTCAAATGGACAAATTGTCATACAAATCTTCAGTAATGCCAAATTCAGAAAAATTTGATGGATGCTTTCGTTATTTGTAAGCAAAACATACAACGAAAATATTTCTTATGATGGGTCTTTGTGTCTTTGCGTTTTTATGATAAAAATTTAAAATATGCTAGATTGCATATAGCATATTTTATTTATTCTTATATGCAATTTAATGTTAAAATATGCATACAAAATGCAAAAATGGCACCACTGGTTGGGAGAAGCTAGGCCTATCGTCCTGACGGACATGTTGCCCAACTTTTCATTTGTTTTAGATTGATGTGTAGTAGATGTACCCTGAAAGCAAATACTATATTGGTCGGTAACGTCACTTTTCGTACGTCAGCCACATATGCGAACTGTCAACTGGTACTCAGTAATTTTTTCTCTAGATTCGTCGGCTACGTCAAAACGTCAACTCTAAAAGATGTTCATGTGATAAATCAAAACTGAGACTCATTAAATCCAGACACATCAATGAAGCAGTATCTTGTCTAAGTTGAAATAGTGCGTAGGAGTAGCTGTACTACTTATTGGATCTTTTTAACATTTGTGGAGCGGAAACTTCTAGTTTTTTTTATATATTATATATACTGGAGAAGCAAGTAGCTACTGGGTCAATTTAGTATTCAAAATGCTCTCCATTTTAAGTTGAAACTGTCAAAAATTCATCTGTCATCTAAGTTTCTTTCCACTGCGCCATCTGTTGCAAACATCAATCAAACATTCAAGATTATTTGTGGCTTTTAAATTCAAAAACTTGTACAATGGGCAAAACTTGGATCTCGTACTATTGTTGTAAACCGGGGAATCAATAACCTATATAGATCATGTGAGCATAATAAAAAAGGACTAATAAGTTGCTAAGAGATGCAACAGGATCCTAGTCCCATATAGTGCAGTTGTGGCCACTATTTATTTCCTTAACTTACTACTCAATTTTGCATGTAATTTTGAAAACCAATTTCTTTTTCAGTGCCAGGACCAACAATGAATACACAACTGGCTTTTATCCTGGCTGTGATAGGCATCCAAACTATATTCACTAATGCAATTCCTGTCACAAAGTCTGGCGCCATTGAGTTTTTGATACTGCACAACAATGACATGCACGCCCGCTTCGAACAGACAAGCGTAAGCGGAGGCAAGTGCTCGGAAGAAGATCAAAACACTAGTAAATGTTATGGCGGTTTTGCTAGGACAGCACATGAGTACGCACTGAAATTATCGGCCATGCTTGTCGGCATTGTAAAAGTTTTCTTTTTTCTAACCGTGTTTATTGTAGAATTAGAAAATTCCGTGAAGAGGCTGAAACCAATGGCCCCCCAGTGCTTTATCTGAACGCTGGCGACACCTACACCGGAACTCCATGGTTCACTGTGTTCAAGGACAACATAACAGCAGCGTTTCTAAATAAATTGTCCCCAGATGCAATTGTAAGATCATGAATACCACATACATAAAATCGAAATAACCAAAGAACTATTCCCTTCTTTCAGTCGTTGGGAAATCACGAATTCGACGAGGGCGTCGACGGACTTGTTCCCTTCTTAAATGAGGTCACCTTCCCAGTGTTGGCGGCCAACTTGGATCTGTCGAACGAGCCCACATTGGCTGCAGCAAAGAGCCTAGCTAAGTCGGTGGTCCTTGATGTGTCTGGCATTAAGGTCGGTGTTATTGGCTATGTTACACCGGAAACAAAATTCCTTACAAAAGCTAATGACGTCGTGTTTGAGCCTGAAATAGATGCCATCAAGTAAGTGTCATATCATACGAAGTGAATGGTTTGTATAAATGATTTTCTTTGCAGTGAAGAGGCTAACCAGCTGAAGTCACAAGGCATTAATATCATTATTGCCCTGGGACACTCGGGCTATCAGAAAGATCAGGAGATTGCTGCAAAGTGCCCTGATATCGACATTGTTATTGGCGGCCATACTAACACGTTCTTGTACAATGGAAACCAACCCGACACCGAGAGGCCGGAAGGTCCATATCCAAAAGTTATCAAGCAGTCCAGTGGAAAGGAAGTGCCCGTCGTTCAGGCGTATGCGTACACCAAATATTTGGGAAAACTCCATGTCCAGGTATAAATTGAACCTTCGCTGATCCTGTATATGCCCTTAAGCTTGGCACGAACTTTTGAACTTACAATAAGAGCATACCTTGCTTATTTTCCCCCGTGAATTTGCATAGCGTTTCGTAGAAAGTTTGCATGGTGAAAGTGATCGCGTAAGCTTCTTGGTGTTCACACCTTGTTCTCCTTTTTTTTGTGGTTAATCGCAGCTATCACTATTTCCACACTCAGCATGTTTCTCATCTGTTTGTGGTAGCTTAAAAATCGTTTTATCTCTTCCCCAGTTTGACGATAATGGCAATCTAATTGAATTCGATGGACAACCGATCCTGCTCAATGCCGATATACCAAGAGACTCGGATATCCTTGAGCTTCTCGGGGTGTACCGGCCTAATATTACAGCCCTGGAAACAGCAATCGTTGGTTACACCAAAGTGCAACTGGAAGGACATTCCTCGGTTTGCCGAGTTGAAGAGTGCAATCTGGGAAATTTGATTGCCGACAGTTTGGTCTACGCCAGAGTCCTAGACGATGCAGGTGGACAGTTTTGGACAGATACTGCTATTGGTTTGGTTCAGGGTGGAGGTGAGTTTCGTTGTTTGTTTTTTGCATTGCACACCAGTATTTAATATATCCTTCCGAAGGTATACGCAATTCGATAGACAAAATTTCTGATGGAAGTATCACCGAGAATGATGTCCTTTCGGTGTTGCCGTTTAAAAACGATGTATATGTAACTAGAGTGTCCGGAAAGACAATCCGAAATGCGCTCGAGCATTCGGCTGCAATATATGACCAGGATTCAAATGGAGGTTTCCTTCAAGTATCCGGCTTGCGGGTGGTTTACAACCGAGATCTCCCTGTTGGCAGTCGAGTCGAAAGTGTAGAGGCTCTATGTGCAGATTGTGAAGTGCCATTCTATTCTGAACTAGATGACACAAAGACTTACAATGTGGCTCTAGCCGAGTTCCTACTGAATGGCGGTGATGGACATACATTCAATGAAAATATAGAAACAAGCCAACGCCTACCGATGCTTGATAGTGCAACACTCTCGGCATTCCTTAAGGCTCGCCAGATAGTTTATCCAGGAATTGAGGGTCGTATATCGTGGAGAGGAGCAGGCGTTAGTTTGAGCAGTTCAATGTTGTTAGTGACGGTAGCCTTTCTTCTAAGGCAATTACTTAATTGATTCCTATTTTTATTTATTTTTGTATTCCTTAACATTAAAGTAGAGCGTTGTCGTCTTTCAAAGTGCATTTTTTCTTTGTAAATAAAATATTTTAAATAAATAAATAAATTGTAATGTAATGTCGTTTTCCATTGGGCAAAAAGAAGCGTCCGGAAGAGTCCGGAATCGAAAAAATCAATCCTGAAACCGTTCCATTGGCACAAAAAATACTCTTCTGGTGATTCTGAGAAGAGAATTTCGCTTCTCGATTTGAAGTTAGAATCCACGTAAGAAGCACTCACACAAGTGTATTTTATGTATTTTATACAAGTCAGCTGACAGCAGCCGAAGATTATTTTTTGGCATTTCACCAATAGTTTTGTGGATTCGTTCAGAAGCAGTTTTGTTGTTCCATTGGATTTCAGAATGAGTGGATCCCCGAGTGAAACCAATGCATTTTCCATTGGTTTCACTCTGCATAAATGTCAGCAGAAGGAGTTTTTTGTAGACGACTCTAACAGGCTTTACTTCCATATACCACCGTCTTAAATCGCTTCCTTTCATATTAAATGCCTCATGGTCGATTTTATGAACATTAGTGGCGTCAAATAGGTTAGCTCAAAAACATTTAAGCCCTAAATCAACATAAGTGCTTGGAAATTTCAGCCATAACCGACATGGAAAGTCTATGAAAATTTAAATTAAGACAATCGTGTTCATTCCTATTCTCACTACCGCCATCTACATGTCGCCATAGTTTCCAGTAGAATCCCCGCCATTGCCGTCAGATGGCTTCGTCCCACAAAATGTCAACAAAAGCAAAATACCCAAGAACACGAACGAGACAAAGTGAAACGTCAAAAATAGTTTTTGTTATGGAGGATTTATTGACGTATTCACCGTGTATACAAGTTTTTATTTTTGTTGTGTCTCGCAAAAAATGCCTAAATATAAGCGGAAAATCCCCCAACTATTGAAAACAAATCTAAATGCATAATTCCTGATGTGTGATTCCATGGGAAAATAACATTTGGCTCCTCGCATACGGGTCAAATTCGCCGGGAAAGTCGTGTAAAAAGTGTCATGGAAATCGAAATCGAATACGTGTGAAACGGTAAAAGCAATAAATAGAAAAACATGTTTCTAATCATCTGCAATTGGGAAAATGTGCAAAATTTGGTTTAAATAATTTCTTCCGATATAGAGATCATCCGTGGTGTTCCAAAGTATATTTTGGACCATCGCAGCGTTCAATTAGAACTAATAGAAATTACCCTTCCAAAACTTTCGCAACCACCGCCATTGTTGTTGAAAAAGTTATAAAAATAAAAAATATCTGTCTTCCAATCCGACAGCGGTAAGCCTAAGTTACCTTTAGTTGGGCGTGAATCCTAAAATCGCCGGTCGTCGTCGTCGTCGGAAATGTGCTAATATCTTGCATGCGAACAGCTGTCGCGGTATTTTCTTGTATTATTACGCGTTTGTCGGTAAGCGATAGTGCGCGAAACGTTCTGCTTTGGCCCGCTGACCTACAATCAATTGCAGTCATTGAACCTGTTGCGTAGAGCCGCGGTACACACGTCGATAAGCGGTCGTTGAACCACTGCCCTACTAATTCTGCCTTCGAACGGAGCGAACAGAGCGAGATGGAGCGTTCGTGCAACTTAAGGTAATTACTGTCATACTAGTATTTGATTGCTGTTTATCAATTGAAATCGGCGGCTGGCGTATTGACTTATCGCCCCTACTATGATGTGTTGGGTGTTCTACCTACAAGTTGTTTATGATTCTTAATAGAACAGCAAGCAGACCGCCCAGTGCTATACAAGCAGTCAATTATTGTGCTTATGGCTATGAATCTAGGTTAAGCGATAAGCAGTCAGGCTGTCAATGAGCAGGTCGGCGTTGATTTTGATACTAAATTTGCGTGAGTTATATGTGAAACCGAGCTTATTCAAGCTTCAATTCAACGCCTTTAGTTAAGTGCATCTAATTTGGTTTCGAGACTCTTCTACTTGTAGGTGTGTTGCCCTCTGATTTTAAATCGAAGACCAGAGCATTACTTCTCAGAGGCTCAATTGGGATGGTCATGGTCGATGCGAAGTTTTGTTTAGGTCGTTGTCGCTGTACAGCTGGAACAGATTGTAATTAATGTTCCTCTTTTGAAGTCCAAAAATCATTTGTATCCATACGATCACTTTTACTCATGATGTCAGTATCGGCGTTGTTTCTAGGAAGTTGCACGATCTTTTAAGAGTCGCCAAGGAGTCGTACTGTACTTAACCAAAAATGTAGCTGAAGTACGCTCTATCCCTTTCGTCCTTGTGCACAGGCGTTCGAGTTTCTAATTGATGTCGAGGCTAGAGGTGGCTCCTTATACCTTGGATAGGTAGCTTTGAAATAGATAAATACATTCTTGGATGCTTTCAAGGATCTATCACAGGTTTGAAGTGGGGACAAATGTCAGCGGACTTCTGTGGTACGTACAACGTCAATAGTTGAGCTGTCTGAGCATTTCGACCCCCAAACGAGATAAAATCTCTTTCTACCTCAACGTTATAGCCCTCCATTGCGCCGCTCGCTCCGATTCGTCGATTTGATAAAAGCAGCGAGTGCAGTGACTTGGGCTCTCGAAGTTATCGGATTTATTGCGGCTGCGGTTGAATGGCACAACAATGGAACACAATCCATTCGCGTACCGTCTTCAGGTAAACCTTCCCGTTTTATTTGGGTATATGTGAGCCCTCGTGAACACTTTCCATCTCAGAAAATTTTGGCAAAATAAATAGGATATCAACTATTTGCCGTCACTATAATGAAAACGGCGGTGATTGTGATTGCAAAAGGATTATGTAAGGTTAACACCAGTCGTCATTGAGTCTCATTCCTCTTGAAGGTTGTCTCAGCACACTTTGCCCTTAGTTGGAGTCCTAATACCAGTGGTTGTTTATGTTTATAATCTTTCTGAACCTCGGTTGTGTGACATCACAAAATAAAGAACCAACAACTTGCCTACTTATTGAACATGTGGCCGTCTAGTGTCTATACCCGCCTGGCTGTGACTCCGCACAACTTCGAGTTAATTCAATTCAATAACAATATTTTGTCTGGCCAAAGATATCCTTTATAATCACACCCATTAGCAACGATATGACACAACAATCACATCCACCGACTCAGACAGACATTTCTTTCATTTTCTCTGCCGCAGTCTCCTGATGTGTACTTCATTATACTGGCCAAGTGATATTCCGATTTCGCCGTTAATATGTATTTTCCATCTGATTTGAATTGTGTGTGTCCTTGGTCGCTGAAACAAAACACGAGACGCGTCGGGTTGCTTATGTGATTTGTTGCTATGATCAATTGGTATAATTGGCTGACACAGACAAGATTGTGTAAGACAATAACAGGTACAGGTGTAACGTGTAATGGTACGCAACCAAATTTGGACAAGTCTGAGAAAGGCGGTTCCCCATACTATTCCCACCTAAAGGATAAATGTCACCATGTTCGATTTATGTTATTTTAACTGTCAGAGCGATGATTCAGTCCACTGGAGTGTCGATAATTTTGTCCATGTGTGTACATCTTGATCCAGACTCTAGGCAACGCTTTAAATGCAAAACCAAGAAGTGATTTCAAAGAAACGGAAGCTGTAACCAAGGAGAAATGAAATACCCTCTGCTTAAATAAAGTCGTTGTTCAGCTCCCCTGTCAAATATTAAGAGTTGTTGGTAAAAGTCCTTTCAAAAGTCTTACAGAGAAGAAACACAGTACAACAGCACACAAAGGTGCAGAAAAATACAAATACAGCAAATACACGCCCACTACAGTCGCTCTGACTCAGCTAAAGGGGAGAACAGTTTTTTTAGAAAAAAAAAAAAACGAACCGCTGGGAGATTTTTCTTACACATTCGCTTTTGGTATCAAGGATTTTTATTTTTATTTTTATTTCCAAGTTGGGAGAATGTGCAGGAAATGTCCTCCACTGGTTGGTGTTGCACTTAACGCGGTATGGGGCAACTTCAAGATTATCTTGGAGATTACATTTTCCTTTTATCCTTTGTAAAGAGAAAGAGCTGTGTTTCTTTTTTGTTGCGAATAATCCAGGTCATCTGACCTTTTGCAAGGTCGTCCTGCTTAGGGAGTTAGACGGGTTTTTATGTATTTTTTTTTTTGATGTAAAGTTTCTTTTGTATTCCAGGACCCACTGGAATATCTTAATTCCCTGGTAAATATGCCACCGTCTGCCCACTGAAATAATATGTGTCTGACACATCCCGCTAATTCCGCGGATATTTTTTCTCTCTGTTAACCTTATGGAAGTTTTGTGTTTTCATTCATCATACACCAAAGGGGTCACAAGGGGTCACAGCTTTTTTTTCTTAAAAAACAAGTGTCTCCTCCAAAGTTCAAGCTTCAATGTGAGGTTCCTTTTGGGAAAGTATGACCTACTACCAACATTTGCAGTGACTTTAAGTCATTTGTAGGAGATTGTTGCTGCTGGCTCTGAGCCAGAGCCTCCTTGATGTACTAGTAGTAAGCGCTTTGCGCCTATTTCTGTCTTTAGTTTGAGAGCGGAGCGGAGAGCTTGATCCATTGAAGGGCTTGATTTTGGTCCATTACCGACCCTTTCCTTCCAAATTTATAAGCTATCTCATTGCCGGCTATTCACCCCTAATGACCAGGGACCCAGCAGAGATAAATATTACTCTGTAAGCCAAGTACCTTAAGTTCCTAACAACAGCGGTGGACTGTACCAAAAATTGCCTCTAATGACAGCCTGATTGTCGATCAAATTGGTGATAAACCATCTCGTGGTATTGATTGATACTTGCTGCAATTATGACTGCCAGATCCTCGGTTGGGAACACGCTGCTGTCAGAGAGAATAAACCGGTCCCCGTTCATATATCCATCTTCTTCCATCATAACCATGTAACTTGCCCGTTATACCTTTCATTCTGGTCATTATAAACTGTCAACTGAAATGTCAAGTAATTGTCATATGTCAGAAAGAAGATGAGCGTAGTTTTGCAATTATGGGACAAATCTTCCAACCATCAAATAATTCTTTATAACGTTTAAGAAAAACTTCAGTTTTATTTCAATTTTTGTTTGATGTAAGCTTCTGATGTGTGACTCTCGCACAGAAAATGAACAAATTGGCCACGGGCAAATCTGGGCGGCTACAGCAAGTCAGTAATATTTATTTCAAATTTCTCGCAAGTTGGCCAAATCAGTTCCAAATGTACCTTTCAAAATTCCGAAACGTAATCACAACTTCAGTTCATACGCGCAAGTGTTCCCCCTTCAGGATTTTAGGCACAGGTAGCTCTGTGCCTCTTCCGCCCACCATTTTCACTGTGCTACCGTTGTATTTCCAAAGGAACCATCTCCGTTGACTTAAAGCCATATAATCTGATTGAATTCGTCCTGCCCATCTCGCGACAGGATCAAGTACTTGCCAATTAGTTGGCGGGAACAAATTCCCTTTGTTACGTACCAACAAATGTCAGCATTGCTCGCAATTTGTATCGCTCAACTAAGACAGCCATTCAGCTTAATGGGGGGGAATTTGTAACAAAGTAGATTATGTGTTGTTGAGAAACTGAGAACAATATCTGCGCATCGTTATACGGTATAGTTACGCAAAAGTTTGAAGCGCACACAAATTGGATAACTTTCATTATGGCGTCGACTGAATGATGGGGGTGGCGAAAAAAAGAGGTCAACTGATTTATTCCGTCATTTCCACAAGTTACAACTATATATGGCAATTAGTGAGTCATCACGGGCTACGCATTGACAAGGATCCAGCGTCCACATCGAAACAGACAGTGGGAATGTCGTGGAAGTGAATAACCTTTTATTGGTCAACATGCACACACACACGTGATGGGACGCAGGAAATTTAGTTTCCCACAGTGTTGCCAGATTGGGCGCTTTGTCGTATTTTAGGCTATCTTTTTTCTTAAAAAACGATGGAAACTCCTTCAATGAGCGCCCAACACAAATTTGGGCTACATATCGTTTAACAAGTTTTGTGTAAATTTGTTTGTTTTATTTCTTCACAAAACTACAAAAAAGAAATATTTTCGAACAAAGCCGCACTTTAAAAACTCGACAGCACTCTTGCAGTCAAGTGACATCGAACATTTGTTTAATTTGCAGGCACACAAATTTATTTTGCAGACCTTTTGATTTGACACAAGCCCACAAACCTCAAAGGCCAGTTGCAGAAAAATACAAAAAAAAAATTACTTAAGGAATTGGAAAAATTTTCAACGATTTTTGGGCTTTTTCCTGGGCAACGACTTTGGGCAACATTTTTTCAAGGTTTGGGCGCTTAAAGCAAACTAAATTCTGGCAACCCTGGTTTCCCATTGCTTTCTGTACCGAAAGGACGGTGGACTTGTTTGTCCGCATCAGGGTTTATTGTTCGCTATCTATCCGGGTCATTAGAGGGATGATTGCTATTTCGGGGACACGCAATGGCTAATGGGTGCTACAAGTTGTATTGGGGGTATTTCCTGCATAATGTTGATTCTGTCATGGGGATGCTGTATTCTATGATGGTTGAGACCCGAATGAGCTGCTGAAAACAGCAACAGAAAAGTATTTGCAACTGCGGGAAGATTAGGAGGGCTCAATCGCGTTATCTGTGAAACAGGGATTTTTTTTTCCTAGGTAAAATCAACTCGATACTGACTCTGAGATCGTATGCTCTTTCGCGGATGTGGCGATGCGGCCCCAGGACTGTTTGTCCTTAAATTAATTTTAACTAGGATGTGACATTCGGTGCAGGGAAATAACTTCACATGGGAAAAACCCTAACTTCGAGAGGGAAATAATTTCAAAAAATTTGTGTGAAATAACTTCACATGGGAAAAAAAGCTTCACTTCGAGTGGGAAATAATTTCAAAAAATTTGTGTGAAATAACTTCACTTCGAGTGGGAAATAATTTCAAAAAATTTGTGTGAAATAACTTCACTTCGAGTGGGAAATAATTTCTCACAAATTTTGAGAATTTTTCGATTCTAGCTGGAAAATAAAATCAAATAATTCATTTATAAGGATTTAAGTATAATTTTATTAACATTTTGAATAACAACTAAGCATACACCCAACCTCGCACCTAATCCCGCCCCCAAGCAGTGACCCCAAGCAGGGGGTCGCAGGGGATCAGCATGCCCCCATTTCAGTGGGAAATAACTTCACATAAAAAGGTGGAGTTGTTTCCCATGAATAATTATTGCCCGTTAAGTTATTTCCCTGCACCTCATTCTACTTGTGCGCGCTACCTTATTCGCGGTCTTCCTCTAGTGAGTGGGCTAGCCTCGAAGACTCAACGGGCCGTACCCATTTTTTTCAATGCGCAATGGTTTTGACCAGTTCTTAGTTGGATCTTCTCCCCCACAGCCACCGCATATCCTACAGCACATTTTATGACGAATCTTTGTCTCAAAGTGACCGAAGATAAAGTCCAAGCTTTAGAGCCATAAAGAAGGAAGGGGTTTCTCAACGTCTTGTGCTGAATTTTCTTGACTCTAATCGATTGCCTTCTGAGTCTACAGAGCCAGCGATTTTATAGAGTTATTCTTCGTTTAATTTTTGCTGATTGTCAGAATTTATAGCAGATCCGTTAAACGGGTGTATCCAACTCGGATTTGAGTTACGCCATCGATGCCATCGGACAGACGTCCTGTAGTTGGACCAAGTCGTACATGACCCTCTTTACCTTTATGGGGACTGCTCCAGATGATTCAATGCCGGTGGCGCAAGATCGAGAGTTATGGAGGCTCCACTTGAGCATCCTACGCCAATGACCCTTGCAAAAATGATGGTACTGCAGCAACCCACAAATGCTTTTAACTCTGAAAACAATCTTCATACTGGTTGACTTTCTGCTTGTTTGACACTAGCTTAAATATATATATCAGCCTCCTGGCGATGGCTGCCGTTGTCTTTAGTGGCCAATATGGCTGATATCCCTCTTCCAATATGGTTCGTCCGTTACCATCTTATTCCTGCTCTAAAACATGGAAGGACTGGTAAAGCAGTTCGTGTGTAAAGTTGGTCTGCGAAGTCTTCAACGCTGTGAGATACGGCATGACTAACAGCGAGGTAAATCCTACAAAACTGTGCTTCAGGAGAAGAAATTCGCTAAAGGTGTTCGTCAACACAGCGGAAATTTTGACAGCGTTCTCTAGCTCTGGTAAACTGCATGAGAAAGACTCGTTCTTCAGATCGAGGCTTTGTTCAAAAACATGGCCTTGTATGGGATGACGCAACTGCGGTAAATGTGGCCAGTGATGCCAGATTACAAGACATATCTTTTTTTCAAGATTTTTGAGCTCAAGAACTTTTTAAATCTAGCACATTAAAAGAACCTTTTCTATTGAAGAAAAACGTTTTCTATTAATTCCATTATTATATACAGGGTCCGCCAAATAACTTTTTTATTTTTTGAAAATGCTATAAAAAAAACTACTGAATATTTTCTCAAATTTCTTTTTTTATCTGAAAGTACAATCCTTCCGGTTAATAATGGAAAATAATTTCATTCAAATGGCTGCCTCGGCTGGCCATGCAGTAGCCTACACGATCGGTCCAATTTTTAGGCACATTATCGATTGTGTGCAGCTGTATTTCACCAATGGCTTCACGAATATTGTCCTTTAAAGCGTCAATTGTCTCTGGCTTGTCGGCGTTACACTGATCTTTTACGGCACCCCACAAATAATAGTCCAACGGTGTCAAATCGCAGCTCCGAGGTGGCCAAACGACATCAGCTCTGCGGCTGATAATGCGATCTTCAAAAACAGGGCGCAAAAGATCGAGTGTAGCTTCGGCTGTGTGGCACGTAGCGCCGTCCTGTTGAAACCAAATGTTGCCAATATCCTCGTCTTCAATTTTTGTGAACAAAAATTCGTTCAACAAGGCCCGATAACGATCGCCATTGACTGTAACGGCCACTTGTTGCTCATTTTCGAAGAAAAATGGCCCAATTATGCCTCTGGACCAAATTCCTCACCAAACAGTGACTCGTTTTGGGTATATCGGCTTTTCAATGTATGCGTGCGGGTTTTCTGTGCCCCAAATGCGACAATTTTGCTTGTTTACATACCCGCCAAGATGAAAATGAGCTTCATCTGAAAAGATGATTTTTTTTTTCGCACACATTCTGCAACATTACCATGATTTTCAAAGTAATGTCGCAATATTTCCCAGCGCTGTTCAAGCGTATACACAACCACATTCGTTCAGCGGAAGGATAAAACTAATTATCTGTCAAATCAGACATGAGCTAAGTGTTACCATTCGCGAAATAAGCACTAGTTGAAAAAAAAAGAAAAGTTAGATGGCGGACCCTTTATAACGTGAGTCGAACAGAGCCCATGCACAATTTTTGTTTCACTAGCATTTCCTGCAACTTTTAAAGAAACATGAATTTTAACATTTGATTTGATTTGATAAAATAACTGATGTAAATTGTTCTTGGAAAAATGTTTTAGGAGTTAAAACAGCGGATGGAAACTTCGCATATCCAGTCTTTAAAGATTTTATTTTCAATATTTTATCTTTGCCACATTCCTCTTGCAAATGTTGAAATAATATTTTCTGGTGTAAATTGAAAAAAAAAAAACAAAAATTCGTAATCGTTAGAGTTACTGAAACAGTTGTTGAATTTTTAATCCTTACAAAGGATTTGTTGAGCTTTAATGAACCGAAATTCTATGATCTTGATATAGGTTAGCAATAGCTGTTTTTTATTATCAGCGTGATCTGATTCGGATCAGATCACGAAAATAAAACACAACGGATCATTGAAAAGTTTAATTTTGGAATTGTGGCAACAGTTGCTTTCAAAAGCAAAACAGATAATACAGGGTATTTCAAACTTCATATTGCCACCAGCCATCTTGCAAATATTCTTCTCAACGTGACGTCACAGAAGGCACATGTCATTTCACTTGCAAAGTCGGGGGTGTTACCATATTTGAATCAAATTTGGATAATTTTTCTTTTCAAATATATATAAATATATCTTTTCGTTACTCAGCAGTTACGTCAAATTGTTGTATGCTATCTGACGTCTACTAGCTAACTTACATTTGAATATTTGTTTATTAATACGGGGGTAAATGTTTATGAAATGTTTCAACTTTATCCTGTTTTGGACTAGAAGAAAATAATGTGGTGGGACTATTAGTAGCGAGTAAAGTTTTTATTTTTGTAATTTTGGTCTCGGCAATCACGCGACACGCGATTTAATTCAAATAATCGTATTAAATGAATCACTTTCTCATTAGGTATTCAAACCTTTTCTGGGCATTTTTATTTTATTTAAAAAGAAAAAATAATCGAAAAACAGCGCTCACTTTCTGCAAGGATACTTGTAAAACGAAAATTATTTCCCATCATGATTGGGTAACTGTGAAACATTTCATAAATGTTTTTTTGGTGTCCAGATCCAAACCAGCAAAACATTTTTAAACATTCCATAAAAATTGTTTTGTTTAATAACTGTTTTAGAAATATTTATGGAACATGTAGGTATTTCATAGTTTATCAAATGTTTGGCTGGTCTGTACATACCTTTATAGAACGAGAAAAAACAGCATAACTCCGAATACGGACAGGGAGTTTATTCGAATGCGAAATAAATCAATTTATTTTTTTGTGTTCCATTTTTTAGTCTGGCAACGTGATTGTGTGGCTATCGTTTACAGGCACACCAACATTTAAAAATAAAACTAGCCACCTAGTCGGAAATAGTAGAAATAATTTTCAGATCATGATTCGTGATCTCGAGAAGCAGGATCATGTGCTGTTGTTGTAAGTGCATGTAAATCGATGATCTATATGGATCATAGCTGATAATAAAAAACTTCTAATGCAATCCTAAGTAAATTTAATTAAAATATGTTCCAAAATTTCAAAAAGCATTAACTTTAATTTTTATCAAAGTTTTTCTTATAGATATTTAGGTGATTTATGTATTAGTAGTAAAGTACATCAAAATTGTATTTTAAATTTCGCTCTTTTTATATTTTGAACAATATCTTGAAAAAAAGATTTGTTGTCTGGCAACACTGAATGTGGCACTAACATGACAAACCGTAGTTGGATATCTGTTTTTAATACTCAATGCTATAGATGTCACTACCAGGTCCGATCAAATGATGTAGCAGAGTTCTCGGCTTTGGACAGGGGCGATCAAATGGAGTTACGATCGTTCTCAAAGGTGGAGGAGCCTGCACTCGATTGAAGCGGCCAGGACTTGTAGTTGCCTTGTTCACTCACGCAGATTTATTATTGACTCTCGATGCCGTTCCCGTTGACGTGATTTGGAGAAGACTATTCAACCATCAAACTCTACGAGCTGTGCGGAGATTCACTCCTCGTCAGAGAAGAGCGAATCAGTCATCTCAGATGAATAAGACATGTAGAACGGAAGAGTATTCCATTCCAACCCAAAAAAAAAAACAAAATGTCGTCTTAAGTAGCTCGCACAAGTAGAAGGAAACCTCAACAAAATGTGAAACTGAAAGCATTTGCGCTTCGGTTCCGGCCCAGCTCCACCCCGGACTGTAGCGCAACATTGTAAATAAGTTGAAAAAAATAGGGGACCTAATAACTGCCTCGTGGAACACCAGGTGTACTGACGGGACGCACTGGGCTGCACTTGTGAGGACGATGCTTTGACGAGATATCTTATCGACATCCTTACAAAAAGCAGTTGCAATGCCGTCTAATTTGTTGCTCCCTCTGTATAAAAGGAAAGATGATGAAAGTCACCGAAGTTTGTGGTGGTTGTTATATACTTTTGAAAATCAATGTAGGTTAGGACAAGCAAGAGTCTTGCACTCAAAGCTTAAGGCGTTGATTTCGGGCAGCTATTTTAAATCAGTTCTAGGCAGTAAGTCCTTTTTTGTGTACCAACTTTATAAAAAAAATCTACAAATCTGGGCATGTCGTTGTTAAAGTGGAGGCAGTGATTTAAGGAATGTAAAAGATGTGAAAGATCTTTCACTGTACCACTTTCCAATTGAACTCTTACTTTCTGAATACATTTCCGCGAGTCTAATGTTGCATTTACACCATCACGCAGGCGCATTTTTGCACGAGACGGGACAGAGAGATCCGTTTGTCCGCCGTCAATGCTGATAAAGGCGTAAGAATGAGATCACAAATCAGACGCCTAAAGTGTCATGTTCTACCCATAATTATAGATACGTAAAACGGAGACAAACACAAGTTCCGACGAACAGAATCTCTACTATTATTTGAAAACATTTCTATTTTTGATTTAAAACATGTGAAGTAAGAGTTGTAATTAGTCTCAGTAAATGCAACCAACAATTTATCAATCATTTATACGAAATATATAAATAATTGTCCGTTCATCACTTCCGGAAGCCATTTTCTTTTATAGTAAAGCGAAATTTCGTAAGCCATCGCTATAAAAATATCAACATGCATAGCTTTCCCATAATTTCTACCACGTAAACAAGATGGCCGACCAAAAAACGTGTCACGTTTTATTGCGTGTTAGGTTTTTAGTATTTAGTATTTAGCATCTTTCTTTCTGTCGTTCCTTCACAATATGCCAAAGTATGTGACACAATTACGTGACACAAATAATGTCACTTTTAATGTGAAAAAATCACTGACATTTGACAGTTTGTCAGTCAAAAACGAAATGTCACTCGAAATGTGCCAAAATTCCTTCACTCATTGCAAAGGAATTCCCTCATTGGTAGGTCTAGATTCCGCTCTCTAAACCACATGACTCCTCTTCCCCAAAACTACTTCCGCTCCTTCCGCTCCTTCCGCTCCTTCCGCTCCTTCCGCAGTCGAACTACCAGTTTTACAGCTCCGCTCCTTAAAAGACATTCGATTAGATTTAATACAGCGACAAATGGCGCTCCATCGTATATTGAGTGGATGGTTGACATGAAAGTTATGCCATCAGCGAGAGCTAAATAGCTCGCAAAACTTTTACGACAGTTTCTTTAATTAACTAAATGAGAGTGTCCTTAATGACTTCTTCTCGCTGTTGCCAAAGAAGGTAGATACACCTCCCGATGAGTATCTGCCATTCAAATCGTATTTCTTACTACGCTTTCCCCCTTCTTGGTGGGGAATTTCCCTGGCAACGTCTTGCGTCAAATTGACGTAGTTACATTACGTTTTGATGCAGCGTCGCCTGATGCAGTCGCCGGAGTATCCACCACCCGTGTGTTTAATTTTTGATTTTATGAAAATTAATTCGAAAGTTTTTTTTCATATACACGCTCACCAACAGCTGTTGCTCCAGATCCGGTCGGAGTGAGTAAAACTTGCGAACGGAAGATGAAGGACTTTGGCGTAAAACTCGAAACAAAGGGAGTGTGCAGGATGAAATCACAAACATGACCTCTATGGGTTTGCGTTAAATGAACGAGCGTTCCAAAGTGACCCATCAACCGAATGCATCAAGGACGCGTATCCCTCGCCTCGAGGATAAGTTTCCCACAATGCGCAACATAAGTTCACTTGATTTATGGATCGCATAAGAAGGGTCTCCTCCCAAGACCATCCGACCCCTGACACTAGACAATTCCTTGAATCGAATTGAATCAGAAAGCGCAATAAATAAAAGTTGCCGCTCTTTGGTATTATGACACATTTCGGGACAATGTCGAACGAGGTATCGAATGTCCTTAGTTGGCTGTGTCGATTTATTATTTAAGAATACCGACAGTGGGCGACCTCCGCAGGAGTCTCCTTCGGTATGCGGGAGTGCTTGTAAACACTGTAGAAATGCAGTGGCGGTCGGAATGGGTATGTGACGTTTAGGGACTAGCTGCGATGTCAATGTTGGCTTTGGCATTGATGACTTCAGTGGCATTTGTGGCGCTCGTGGTGGAATTGCTCAAGGAAACACGCACACTGTGTAGAGGTATCATGCTGTTGTTCGAATTACAACTCCTATTCGTGTTGACATTCGGTTTTTCTCCTCCGGTCATTTGTAAAGAAGCTCTTGCCTTTGAGTAGCTAGGTATACAAACGGACCGATTGCGATGGACAGCGGTTAGGTCCTGACGTTTTTCATTTTGCATATGATAGCACAACCAAGAAAAGTCTTTAAAGAACCCAAGGGTCCCCAGGGATGTCGAATGTTTATATGAGTCCAGTCCAGGAGAGATTTAAAGCAATCAACTGGAGAGGCAGGAAGCTTTACCAATCGTCAGCTGCCTTCAGTTGTGTCCGCCACGTTTTTCGAAGTCCAATTTTAGGCTGGGCGAGCCACTTGGTCCTCCCCTTGCAGGGTAAAGCTGAAAATTCTCCCGGTAGGAACATTGATGCACTCTATACGTCTGAACCATCTGAACCGATTCGAATCTTCTTGACTATGGGTCTGTGCAGTGCGTACCACCGCCTCTCTGTGGTACAAACAGGACCAAATATCGCATAAAAAGGGTCCTCTCAAGACCGTCCGACCCCTCTAAAACGGGGTACACTTGAATCGAATTGATCCAGAAAACGCAATAAATTAAAGTTCCAGCTCTGACACATTTTGGGACAAACAGGACCAAAGACGTCACTGTTCTTCGAACCAGAGGTTTTATGGTGCGGAGTTCGTGTGAAGCCCTCGGAGTGTTGCCACTGATCGTCTGCGTAAGCTGTTGCTGCGGAAGGACTTTCTGAATCTTTAGCCGCTCGGAAGGTTCTTTTATCGCCCGGAATTAAGCAAACGCGCAACCATACGCGCAATACTTCCTATCGGATCATGAGTCTACAGGCCGTCAGTTCCAACGCGCATGGGCCTTTGGTCAATCCTATGAAAGTTGAGGTTGTTCTCCTTACGAGATAGATGATTTGGGCCGATTCTAGCCGATTCGGCTCAGCCAGTTTAAAGGCGTCGCACTATTAAGCTCTCCGATGAAGCGAACACTCCCAGGTGAGAAGCTTCTTTGGGTAAAACCTTTCAAGTCGAAGGCATCCAAGGCGATCTCAATTTTCTGCCGCCCTAAGGGCGCTTTTGGCAATGAATGAGGCTCACCACCGAAAAAGTAACCTTTACCGCGAGAAGTCCCTTTCTAGCTTACGCATCTTTTGTTTGATGGACTTACGCACAAGTATGTGACCGTATTTTACATATAACTCCAAAGAACGACCTGTTAAGGCTTCCCGTGAAGGCTGGCTTGCTGTAGATGGTCTTCCCCTAGCGGAAAGTCGATTTTTCGTTCCATCGAAGTCCGGGACTACTGCCCTACGAGCTTTAAGCAATTTCTCTATAAATTGGACAGTCGTATTTTGGACAAACCTCTGGGCGAAGTCTCGACCCAAGTAGTCGAAATGTGTTACCAAAAAGCCAGAACCCACTCACCTACAAAATGAGGGGCACTAAACACATCATGGGGAACCAAGGTTGTGCATAATGACTGGAAAGGAGTTAAAACCCTTTGTTGCCGCAGTTAACATTTAGTTTCATTCTTCGAACATTCAAGTAAACCTCTGGCAGAGCTATCGCATCTTCTGCGCCATTCGACTTAACGGCCAGCACTAAAAACTTCCCCTAATTCTAATCAATGGCGAAAAACTGATGAGCATGTCGATTTTCATGCAACAATTGCAGCCGCCAATGCAAATCCCCTTTTACCTTTGCTCACAGAACCCAGCTTACCAGGATAAACCAAGGACATTGCTATCAAAAATCATAGCAAGACCCTTGAGTATTGTTTGCATTTGTTTCGCCTCCCCCACAATGGCGACACACACTAAATGGCGCACACGAATCCTTTGAAGGAAACTTGTGCACCTTATTGCACATAAAGTGCATTTGTGTCCCTTATATCCTTCAAAGTCAATTCGAATTTTTGATAGGGGATCACGTCTTTTTCTCTGTTTGCTGATGGGTTCTCCCTTTTCTCGTGTGATGATTGAACATAAAAAAAAATTCCAAACCAAGAAGTATCAGCAGAAAAGCCATTTGTACTTCCACCAGATCCCCCGTAAGTGGGAATGGAAATGAAACCCATTTGGCTGAAGCCATTCAAGTGCGAGCGATCCCTTTGATATGCTGCTCGAAATTGTATGCTGAATGCAATACAATGGCATGCATTTGACTGTGCTGGCAGATAAGCAGCGTGTCTTGGGAAAACGCATTCGGACAATGGGTGCACGGATATGCAAACAACAGCGTGCGCTGGAAGTGGAGCAACCAATGTGAGTAAAGTCCTTGACCCAGGCCATCGCGAGGGCGAACTCCAATTGATTGGTTTATGGTGCGAGTTTCACATTTAGGGGGACCAAGCATTTCTATCCAATCGAGTGCAGAGTAATCCGTGGAAATATGATGACTTCATTGAATCCGCATAAAGATGGGGACACTGGCAGCGCAGGAACCGATGAAAATGCATAAAAATCGCATCCCCGAGTGACCGTTGGGTATACGACTCGTATTTCTCCTTGGAATGAAAGGGTTTCGCGTTAGATGGGTCCATCAAAATTTATCGCCACGACATGATTTTGCGAAATTTTAGATTGCTGTCGATAGGGCACCCCTCTTGCATTTTATATATGGATCCGAAAATGTGCTTTAAAAACTAAGCTGCGAGGGAGAGAGGGACGCAGAATGCTGTCGAAGATAAGCAACTTTAACAAAGGTACAACTGTCTTTTGGTCTTTTTATTATACATAATTTATTTAAACACTTTTAGTTTCGAATCAAAATTTAACTGTGAGCTCAGAGTGGCTATACAAATTTCGCAATTGTGAGCTTCCGTAAATTTAAAGTCGAGACTAAAATTTGTTCCAAGTACGGCGCATTCAGTTTACGCAGTGTTACTTCTAAATCTCGAACGTCTGCTTTTCTAATTCTTTTTCCGTCTAATTGCAGCTGATAAACGCCGAAAAATTGTTGCCAAATGTCCTCAGTTGGATATAAGGCGATTTGAAGCTCCAAGGTAGCCTTCCCCAGCTTAAAAAGTGGACATGTGCAAGGAGGTCACGGACCTGAAGACCTCCTTGCAGTTAGACTCTCGACGCAAAGAAATCGAATGTTTTACTTGACAGTAGATGGGACCGTCTGATCTTCTTACAAGGGCGAGGCACGTTTGGCATGACTTATTGGACAGAGAAGCTTTGCGATTGACATACCAATTCAATTCAATTCAATTCAATTCAATTTTATTATCTTTACTAATACATTGTGTACATAACATTAAAACAGGTTAAAAAGCTACATATAACAAATAAGATTAACACAATGAATAAATAAAGAAACTGCAATCTATAGTTCAAAGGAACTAGAGGCGAAAGCAGCAAGAATAACAATCATAATGAAAAAAAACATATTTTAAAAGTAGTGAAGTGGGGTTACGACAAGAATAATTGTTCTATAAATAAGACATTTTTTACAAGTTAAAAAATAAATTAAATTTTTACAATGAAATAGTGATACAAATAGAGCGCAAAGATTGAGAAAAAAAGAAAAAAAAAAAAATAAGGTAACTAATTAAATGGTAACCAATAGTAAATCATTAATATTTTTATAATCCAACTCAAAGAGCCAACATTTTACTTTTTTGAGAAAAGTGGATTCATTTCTAATAACTCTAATGCAGTTAGGTAGGTTATTAAAAAGTCTTGGAGCAGTTGACGTATAAAAATTTAAAAAAAAATTGCAAATTGTGATGTGGTACTAAAGCGAGTCAAGTGCGCTAGGTCTGGCATGGCATGGCCATGTGACCACACACTCGTCAGCATTGAAAGTCCTTAAGAAAGCTAAGAAGCTAAACGGGACCGACGTCTTTCTTGTACGTCAAAAGAGAAGAAAGCTAGTCAAAGTATCAGCGATGCTTCTGCAAATAAAACCATTTTCGAGGGCGGACAGATTGACTGCGGATGGGCGATGGGCGACACTTTTATCATGGTGAAGAACACGAAACTTGGGATAACGTTTAAAAATAATTAAAATTTACTACCGAAATTCCGGGCCGGTGGTCCCAAATTTAAGAGCGTTAACGCCAATTTTCGGCCGTAAGTCCCGTCTCAATAGACAAGCAATTCATAGTCTAGTGAAAAAATTAGAGTCAGAATATTCGCTGCTAGATGTTGCCGTGCTAGTGAGACTGCGTTTTGTCCGAAGTGTGGAGAATATTGCTGCCGTAGAGGCGTCCGTCACAAACGGGCCAAATCAGTCAATTTCACGGCGTGCTCAAGAATTGGGCCTCTCCCAGACCACATTATGGCGAATTTTGCGTAACCCTACACCCTTACAAGATCCAGCTGGCTCAAGAACTAAAGCCACTTGATCAACAAGTGCCACAAGCCACTCGGCGGGTGCAACAATCGAGTTATTGCAGTCTCAGTTCGGTGAACGTGTTAACTCGAGAAACGGACCCCTACTATTGGCCGCCGAGATTGTGTGATTGAACGTCTCTAGACTTTTTTTTATGGGGCCACATTAAATCATTGGTCTATGCCAACAAGTCGGCGACGTTAGAGGAGCTCAGAGCCAATATTGAACGAGAAATAGCGGCCGTATCGGTCGAAGTCCGCGGCCGAGCCATCGAAAATTGGGTTCAACGTATCGACCGCTGTGTACACGAACGAGGTTGAATTCCATTCATGAATGTTTTGATAGTAGTTCAAGACAATCACCTCTATTCTGAGATTCGAATCGAATCCAATGTTATTCGATTTCTTTCAACTGACATTCCTACTTTCGATTTCGATAGAGATTCATTTTTTGTTCATTTCTCCCCGCATTCTCAGTTTCGATTGCATTAGGTTAAATGTCAAATTTCATTCGAGCGGAAATTTGTGGCCGAAAGCTGTATTAAAAATTGAAAATTGAATTGTTTTTAAATAAATCGAAAGAAATGTTGCTTACTTTTATCACAAAATGTATATAAAACGCATATTATGAACTAGGAAGCAACATTTGTTCGTTTATGAAAAAAACAAAAATAATTGCAAGTCGCAAACCATTTATTTACTTATTTATCCATTTTGGAAAAAGAATTTGTATGATTTCTAAGCGAAACAATACAAACTTACATGTCGTCCGGCAGATTAAATGAATTCGATTTGTCTCGCAGTATTTTTCGATTCAATTTGACCGATTCCTCCTCCAAAAATACATATAAAGCCATATTTACTTAATAAAAGCAAGAGAACAAATTTACAATCTGACAGCTAAAATTGTAAACAGCTGATTTCGAAAATCAAGTTCATCCAGTGAAATCATTCGATAATGAACTCCTTTCCCTCGAAACTTAGAATGTGAGGAGTTCATTCGAGAGAGAGTTTTAAACTCGAGAAATACTCGATTCGATCGAATCTCAGAATTAGCGTGAATATTTTTTTTTTTTTGAGATATCTCAAGTAGTTTGCATTTTATTTAAAAAATAAGTTGTCAAGTCCTTAATGAAAGACCCTTTATAAAAGTCAAACAAAACTAAACTGACAAATTTTAGTCTCGACTTTAAATTTGAGGAAGCAAAATTTGTATGGAGAATACAGCTATTCCGAATTACTAAAATTCTGAGTCGAAACTAAAAATGTTTATTGGTAAGGCCCAATATCTCCCTATAGTGGGAAACTTTAATGTTAGAATTTGAGACGGAGACGGATTTGAACTCTCCATTAACTGAGTCTAAGGCAAACAGAGTAAGGAACTTATGTCCTTTGCAGGCTCCGTAGAAATAATAGTAGCTTCCGAATGTCGAAGCTTCATAAAGGGCGTCCAAATCGGCCGAAACTTGATGGGTTTTCTCATTCCTGCAGCTCTCCTTTAACAGGGGACTCACTATTGAATCTTTAGGTCTTCCAGTGCAAGTGATTCATTTTTCTTCATCGTACACCATCTTCATAACCTAAGCACACCCATCCCAAGTAACAATTTGACTTCGGTAAGGTTCAAATTTGTAATTTCTGTAGGCAACAGCTTCGATAGAGCTTCAGTCTTTGTTAACCGAAGTTGATCCATTTCGAAGCAATTGTTTCGATAATAACCTCAGTAAGATCTTTACGAAGCATAAACCCAGGCTTTATAGAGGGATATGAAGTTTAGTTTCGATAAGATCTCTAATAGACTTCTGAAAATGTGTGGAAAGTGAATTGCTTCGATAAAACTTGTGGTTCGAAGAGCTTCTGACCGAAGGCATTACAGAAGTAATGAACTGTCATGCAGTCAATCGCTTGCGATTGGAAGCTGTACAGAAGCACTTACTCGTAGTTCCTCCTAACTTACATAAATGGAGGCTTTATAGAGGTAAAAATTAATTTCATATGAAATGAATAATCTGTCTAAAGGAACATCAATTAATTAATCGGGGAAAAATGACAAGAAATAAAACACTTTTAGCACAGTGAAAAGTATGTGAGTAATGTGGTTTGAAATAAACACTTTTCGCCCATAAATAAATTGGGTAACACTAAATCTCTTACTTACAACTTCGGTCGAGTAAGCTACAAGTTTATTGCAAATGTATCAAGTAGTTCAGATTTACCACTGCTACAGCATTATGACGAATTAGCCTAGGGGGTAGTGTATTGGACTACTACGCCGCAGGACCCATGTTCGATTCTCAGTAAGTAAAATGTAAATTTTAACGAGTACGTAAATGTGAACTCCATGAAAATTGCAAAAAGTCTTTGAAAATATTTATTAATAAGATAAAAGAAATAAGAAAATGGCAAATTGGAAAATGTAATAAAAAACATAAATATTTTTCTTGTTTATATTTGAGCCTCTATAAAGTTTCGGTAAGTGATAACCTACTGCTGATAAATGTGAGATGCTTCTTTTGCGTAGCAACAGCCTACCGTGGATGTTAATTGCCTTTCAGACGAAGAAGTTGTGTTTTCAGTAAGGTCTTCCCAAAAGTCTTAAACAAGTAAATACCTGCATTAAAGTGCGCCAAATGTGTTTCCAATAGGCCTTATGCAGTTGATATTGCGGGAGATGAAATAGCTTCGATAGCACCTTACCGAAGTCAAATTGTTACTTGGGATGTCAAATACAGTCTTGTGATTTTTTGTCTAATTGCACGCGCAATTTTTGTCTAATCTGCAGACCGCCTTAGAAACGCGGCTGCCCCAGGATGAGAAGAAAAACGCAATTCTTTGAGTATGACAACAACTCCTTCAACTTGCTGGCCAATTAGTACCAACCAGCCACCACCAAACTTTCTGCTCAAAAGAAACGCCCCACTCTACCCGAATCGGCAGTAAGTTCTTTCCTCATTGACCTCGTGCCTCTGATTTCGCTCCAGCTGCACTCGGTGCTTGTGGATAATTAATTTGAAATGCAGTCAGTCCAATCACACCCCTGAACATAAAAACTGTCGGCAAATTCGCCCGCTGACAAATGCGCCCGTTCAATTTCAATCAACACAAATGGAGTGCTTCGTGCTTGCCAGCGAAAGATTGGGAGCGAAAATGTTCCACATACGCCCCAGTGTCCGCATGAAAGGAATCGCTTATCATGACAGTCGATGTAAAGCGGATGCTTTGAAGTTGTAAATGCTTGGCTCAATGTCATCGCTTTCGCACTATACCCAGAAATTAGTTAATTACTCTGGCAATTCCTTCAGTGCAACCCATACTAACAGCCCCTGCAACATGCAATGTGCATTACTTTGGAAATGACCTCCAAAACGAACAACACACAAAGCAAATTACGCTTAACGACAGAAAGAAAGCATTAACTGCTTAGAGAATTTACATAAAAAAAAAAATAAAAAAACAGAGGAAGGCAGGTCCACCGTCCCAGTTCTATTTTTTTTTTTAATTGTAAATTAATTTCACAAGAAAAGTTTGCTGGGAGAAAAACTTCCGAAGAAAAACAAAAGCATTGTCCATCGGGGGGGTGGATGTGTAGTTTTTTCTCTCACAGGATATTTACGGGTTTCATAAAATTAAATTTATGCTCCCTCTCGTTCGCATCCGCTCAACTTTAAAAGTCTTTGTGACTTTGTGTGGGAATGTCTTGTTTACGCTCTGTTTAATTAGAGGGGTGAAATGTAAAAACTGAACTTTCCAATCCAGATCAACCTTCAGGGAAATCAGGATAGTATACGAGTACCTTCAGCTCCTTTGCGATTTAGACGTATATAGTGTATAGATGTATGGAGGGCGATACAATTTTTAGTGATTTATCTGGTGATGCTTTTCATTTTGTCCTGTCGGGGGTGCTTCCTCTCCTGAAAGTAATTGATACGTGTGCTCGGTGCATCTGTTTAAATACGACATCCAACGTGGGGTGTGCCCTGTTTGTTTTTTCTCCTTTAACCATGACAAAATGTTTTAATTAACTAGAATTTGTAGTGTCCTTGTTGCTGCTGCTGAAGGAGGGTTTCATTTTGAAAGAAGCATTTCGCTTCGTTTCATTTTGATTGAATACTGTTCTCAGCAAGCCAAAGGTTGCAGCTTGCTTAGATGTGAGGTTAATTTACGATAACAAGCAATTGGATTCGAGAGTAATTGACTGTAGAATGAAACAATTTGCAGTTGGGCTGGGGGCGGTTTAATATTTGTTCACGGGACACTACCTGAGGCAGATGAGATCAATAAATCTGTTCCCCCTAAACAGAAAATGGGTCATGGCTCGAATGGAATGGAAAATCGTGGGCGGTGTCAGAATTTCATTCCTCAAACCGTGTATGTCCTTTGTGCCGAAACTGACAATTTTTATGAAAAGAGTTTTGATTACTTCCTGACAAGGAAAAACTGATTTTTGCTAAACGGGTCTTAACGAACGAAGAAACTGACTGCCGGAATCCAAATGTCAAACAATCACCCGAAGGTGTCTGCCGATGATTAAATTGGAAATTGTTTAGAGCAACCGTGATTTCGACCAAAGTTGACTTTGATGCTCTCTCAATAACAATTAAATTACCCTCAAAATTTTAAACAGAAGTCGGTGTGTCGGATGTTGTTGCCTCTTAGATATTTTTTTTGCAAGCAAGCAATATTCGCTGGAATAGTTTTTAGATAATGAGAGCGCCCTCAATAATGAGGCTGATAAATACCGTCTCTAATGGACCAGTTTTGTAAAGGAAGCTCTTAACATCCTGGGAAGCAACGTTTGCAAAGTTACAGGCTACGCGGATGACATTGCGTCAGCGATCTTATTGATTTTTTTCTGAACAAGCTAGTGCAATCGTCGGACGTGGTTTCAATCCTCCCAAGACAGAGCTAATATTGTTGACCCTAACAATATTATTATTAGATTGTTTTTAAACCTGTTTAATTTTGTTCTTCTCTTTTTTTTCCAGGTATGTTGGAACGTTTGAGACTGTAAGTACCTGTACTTGTTATTGTCAACATTTGATAAAGAAATCTACCGAGCGCTTGCCGCTGGGCGTAAGTTAAATATACACCCCTATCGAGGTATCCGTTCGGAAAAAACTCCGATACCAAAGTCAAATCTGATCGGAACCCAAACTGCGTTCGAAGTATCCGTTTCGGAACAAAATAAATGAAGCATGTAAACGCGTTCATTTCACATTAAAATATTCCGCAGCAATTAGTTGTCGGAGAGCTTCGGAAAAAATGTGCGGTGTAGCTGTCAAAAGTAAGTGGTATAACGCGGTTCCACGCAATGCGACAAGGTGCGCTACATGTCATCGGAGAATCTTTCCGAAAGTTGTATCGGAACGGATATCTCGAATGGAATTTCTCCGATTTCGTACAAATCGGAGAAAATTCCGTTCCGAATGGATACCTCGATAGGGCCGATAATTGGAATATCTAATATACTCTTTTACCCCCCTTGAGTGGTAGGTATGAAAAAACGGTACTGGGTCTTTGCATTAAGAACTTCGAAGTAAATAACGTTTTTGAGCTTCAAAATCGGCAACAACGAAAGAAAATATAATAGTTCCAGTGTACAAAACAAGCTAATCAACAGAAGCTTTATTTTCTTTATACAAGGTGGCGCAAAAATAACCTTCCGCTGTTTTTTGGCTGTAATTTAAAAAAAAAAAATGAAAAACTTTGATTCTTCTTGTGGATTATTTTTATTTGGTCTTTTAATTTGTTTACATCAAGTCGAGAATATGATGTCAAGTAAATGGCCGCCGCCACAGTTGATTGTCATTTGAGCCCTTTTTATGACATTTTCCATCACTTTGGCCAAAACTTCCGGCGATAGGTCCTCACATTCTTGACGGATATTGTCTTTAAGAGCTGCAAGAGTCTGAGGCTTGTTGACATAAACCCGCGACTTCAAAAAGCCCCACAAAAAGAAGTCTGGAGCGGTCAAATCAGGCGATCTTGCTGGCCAGTGCAAATCGCCAAAACGGGAGATTAGGCGCCCGGAAAATGCATCCTTCAGCATATCGGTTGTGGCACGTGCAGTGTGTGCCGTTGCACCGTCCTGTTGGAACCACATGTTTTCCAATCCCAATTCATCAAGTTGCGGCAAAAAGAACTCGTTGATCATTGCTCTGTAGCGCTCACCATTCACAGTAACCGTTTGGCCCGCGACGTCTTCGAAGAAAAAAGGTCCGATGGCTTTTGAAAAAAGTATTTTTTTTTTAAATTTTGTTTTCTTTAGTTTACCTGAAAACAGCAGTAAAAAATTGACCAAACTTTGAGTAAAATTGATGTTTTCAAAACTATTGCGTCCTTAATTTTCAATTCGAATCACTGGAAACGCTCACTATAAAAACTGCTCATATCTCGAAAACCCCATTTTCGATTTCGATAAAACCCTATAAACCAAGTAATGCTTACATCCCGAACAATTACTTGTACTCGGTTTTCAGCTAAATAGTTAAGCAATAGTATTTTTCAAACTAACCATTGCAATATTTGGTACTGTTTTTTCTGCGAAATTTTACAAAAACCGCTCTAACGATTTTGATCTAAATACATATTAAAGATAATATAAGTATTCTTAATAAGATCCCGTGCTTAGTTTTTCTCAAAAAATTTGAACAAATCAATTTCTTAAATATTTCCCAAAAATGACTACCCAAATCCCGATCTGTGTTCACATATCTTCGGTATATTTTTGAAATAATAACAATGCCCCGCTTCCAATGAAAATTCAATAACAGCCGTAAATATAATTTTTAGCAACTTCTCAATTTTTTCAACCATATGGACCCTCAAAATAATTCCAACAACTTACAATCAGCAAATCCCACTTCAGTTGCACCAAAACTTTTGATGAAAGAGAAAGTTACGTTCGACCCAGTCGTGCGCTTTATTTTATCTACTTATTATTTTATTTATTTGATTTTTAGCTATTTTTTTATATACTTAATGGAAATAATATCCGGCGTAGCTCCGTTTTGTCCGGAAACTGGGAATAAATCGATTTTCCGGAATTTAATTTCTGCACAAACCTGAAATATGAAGAAAACAAAAAAAATTATCATGAAAATCGGTCCAGCGATTATCGAGTTATAAAGTCAACGAGATTCACCCGAAGGAATTATATAAAAAAATGGCAAATGCGGTACATTAGAACGCTAAACTTGGAAGTTTAGTACAGTTTAGTACGATTCAAATTAATGTCTTTATAGAATTGAAAAATTGTTTAGATGGCGATGAAGTTCTTGTAGGTAATATTGATAAAGTGCTCCAACGGTGGGCTAGTACATTTGATGATGAGTGAGGTATATCCTTTTATATTTTCGAATAGCTCGTCTCCGTGGGCTTTTCTGAATGAATGAGCTGAACGCCATATATGGTAGCAATATTCGAAGCTTTTCTAACCTGTAGCTGTACATAGAATGACTGAGAAGTTCCACTTTGCTCTCAATAGGTAACTCAGTAACTGGGATATTGGAAAAGTGCACCTGCCATGTTATTCCCGAATCGATTGTGCCTTCTAAAAGGTGCATATATTATATTCCTTTGAATGGACAAGTTGGTCGCCAATTTAAAATTGTGCTTCAGTGAATGGTTTCTTAATAGAAAATGTGTTTAGCTGTGCATTCAGAACATTCAAAGCAACCAATCTTTATTTTTTCCACTAAGATCCAGAACTCTATTTGGCCACATAATTAGAACTCGCATCTCTGGCTGTTGCATTCACAGTGACACTGTTTAAGAAGAGAGGCAGAAGACTTCTGTCACGAGCAAAGCCCTAAATATTATTACAGCAAATTTATGCCGGGTTTGAATTAAGAAGCTTTCTCAGGACGGTTTTCCTCTCGAATGCTTGTCTTAAAAGACTGTAATTTGTGCTTCTCCCGAAATCGAACTCTAGATCCATCACTCAGTAAACCAGTTTGAGAACTACTGAGCCACTGCACTCACTGAGAAGACTATGCCCAGGTTACTTACAAGGATCTGTAGCGCCAACTATTTATTTATTTATTTTAAACAGATCACTGATGGAAGGCAGAAACTAAAGATCATTTTGGTACTCCTGCGCCGGATTTAATTTAAACTAAGTAATTTTAATTTATGGCATTAATGTCAAAACGTTTAATAATTTTTACATTTGGGTGAAACATGTTCCATTAAAACTGCAGGCAATTGCAATTTTTTAGGTAAAGCCGCCTCAAAAGCACGCAAAAATTTACAAAATGTGGGCACATACGTCAAAGAAATAATATGGAGTTTATGCGGCGACAAATCCCATGAGTATCCAGAGTTTAAAACAGGTGAAACTTGTGTCTAAAATGAAATTGCTATCCTAGATCACTGCTCCAAATTTAAACAAATTTTATTGTAACAATTGGACTTTTTTACTAAACAATCTTCCCAGTGAAGCAATTCAAAGCAGAATCCCCAGAACGGAATTACAATTCCACTGTTCGTGATATTTCTTAGATGCCCGCGAGGTACCGCAAGTAGAAGTGACTGAGTTGGAAGCATCTACATTCGGAGCTCTGAGGAAGATGTAAAGTTCCCACGTTTTGTTATTTGCAATCGCAATCACGCGCCAAAATCAAGCCATGCCACAAAATATCCCAGTTTATACAACATTATTAAAAATCGTTGCATACCATCAGGCTGATAAAAGTCAGCATTGCCTTATCGATCACTTGTCTTCTCTACCTTGCTTTGCATAGACAGCAGCTCAATAAAGTAAACCTAACGGCTGACATTCTTCTACCGCCATTTGGCATCCAAAGTCCCAGTTAGAGCTGATCTTATAAATAAATAGGCGAAGGCAAATAGTTGAGAGCCACTTTCACCGCCTGAAACACAACACATTCGCGTGATTTTGTTTTTGAGAATATTGTGTAGAGATGCAATGCTGTGTGTAATTTGTATTCGAATATGTTATGTTTAAGCCAGGTCACTTCAATGGTAGAATTTCTACCACCGGGCGAACTCTAGTGTTATAAACTGCCCTAGGAACCGCTGCCGACTCTTCTCCACCATTTGATGTCCATCCCAGTGAGTTTCAAACTCTCAATTAATTACTCGGAAAAAAAAATACTCAGGTCACTACCAAGATAGTTTACTCAAAGCACGTCGCACAAGTGCTTAAAATTCTCTTCCCAATTGTGTCCCTCCAAGCAGTCGTAACACAGATGTTTGACATTATTCTTCGCCACACATATGATCCACAACTGCACACCGTGCATCATGCATCCCTCTTGGCATACCAAAGTGAACGACGACGCCACAACGAATGGAAATGTGTTCACGTCTATGCTTCAAATTGGTTAACTAGAAGAGGATTACTGTCCTGTCGTTGGGGAAGGAGGGGCCGCCATTGTTACCAACTTGAAACTTTGTCGTCCTCACTCACCATCCCATCAAGTTGTACACCGTGCTGTTGCCAGTTTGTACACATTCGAAGCGTCTTCAGAGGGATAAGTGCATCAAGGACACTAAAGGTGAAATTCTCCCCTCCCTCTCTGTAGTTTTATTTTAGCTGTTACCCAGCTATATAAAAGGATTGCCATAGTAGTATCAACCATAGAATGTGATTACATTTGAAATTGACTTTGGGTAAATGTTGAGGAGTGGATTTGAGCGAAAGTTCCTTAATGGAAATTGTTTCTGCATAATTTACATTACGTTAATTCGCAGAGAACGCCGCACACACATAAACGCAACGGATATATACTGTTGGCATAATGATGTGCACTTAAATGGGATACCTTTTGCTTAATGGGAGTTAATAACGGCAGGGAAGATTTCAGATGCACTAACGATCCACATTGGGTTTTGTTTTGCTGTCAGTGCATGCGCCAGTGGCCCTTGCCAGCTGCAGCGGGTGTATTATTGATGGAATTAAAAGGGAAATGACGGGGAAGATAGTCCACAAGTCTTTGAAGGCATTAGCTGCTCAAGGAATCACTGTTTCGAAAATCCATTGCGGGAAGGAGCATTTGGTCATTTGATAAATTACTGAATGTGTTCCTCTATAGATGTACACTAAAAAGCAATTTTTGGATATGACCCCCCCCTGCAACTTAAAGAGGGTTTTTTGATACTTCATACAAACCGGATCAACAATAGTGTGAATTTTAAACCAAGCACATTTGTAGGGAAGTTAAAATAAAAGGGAACACTTTTCAAAGTGACCCCCCTTTTTGAGGGGCAAAACTTCG
Organism: Cheilosia variabilis; assembly: GCA_951230905.1. Classification (NCBI taxonomy): domain Eukaryota; kingdom Metazoa; phylum Arthropoda; class Insecta; order Diptera; family Syrphidae; genus Cheilosia; species Cheilosia variabilis. Next base: position 13,731,430 of record OX579680.1, on the reverse strand, counting down.
TAGCTGCCCATCACCAGTGCTCCCAGATAAAAAATCTGAAAATCTTGTTTTTCCGAAACAAAATATCTTCTTTTTTTTAAGATTTTGTTCAAAATATAAAAAGAGCGAAATTTAAAATACAATTTTGATGTCATTTACTACTAATACATAAATCACCTAAATATCTATAAGAAAAACTTTGATAAAAATTAAAGTTAATGCTTTTTGAAATTTTGGAACATATTTTAATTAAATTTACTTAGGATTGCATTAGAAGTTTTTTATTATCAGCTATGATCCATATAGATCATCGATTTACATGCACTTACAACAACAGCACATGATCCTGCTTCTCATCGAGATCACGAATCATGATCTGAAAATTATTTCTACTATTTCCGTCTAGGTGGTTGTTTTATTTTTAAATGTTATGTAAATAAAGGTTGGGCCTGTAAACGATAGCCACACAATCACGTTGCCAGACTAAAAAATGGAACACAAAAAAATAAATTGATTTATTTCGCATTCGAATAAACTCCCTGTCCGTATTCGGAGTTATGTTGTTTTTTCTCGTTCTATAAAGGTATGTACAGACCAGCCAAACATTTGATAAACTATGAAATACCTACATGTTCCATAAATATTTCTAAAACAGTTATTAAACAAAACAATTTTTATGGAATGTTTAAAAATGTTTTGCTGGTTTGGATCTGGACACCAAAAAAACATTTATGAAATGTTTCACAGTTACCCAATCATGATGGGAAATAATTTTCGTTTTGCAAGTATCCTTGCAGAAAGTGAGCGCTGTTTTTCGATTATTTTTTCTTTTTAAATAAAATAAAAATGCCCAGAAAAGGTTTGAATACCTAATGAGAAAGTGATTCATTTAATACGATTATTTGAATTAAATCGCGTGTCGCGTGATTGCCGAGACCAAAATTACAAAAATAAAAACTTTACTCGCTACTAATAGTCCCACCACATTATTTTCTTCTAGTCCAAAACAGGATAAAGTTGAAACATTTCATAAACATTTACCCCCGTATTAATAAACAAATATTCAAATGTAAGTTAGCTAGTAGACGTCAGATAGCATACAAAAATTTGACGTAACTGCTGAGTAACGAAAAGATATATATATATTTGAAAAGAAAAATTATCCAAATTCGATTCAAATATGGTAACACCCCCGACTTTGCAAGTGAAATGACATGTGCCTTCTGTGACGTCACGTTGAGAAGAATATTTGCAAGATGGCTGGTGGCAATATGAAGTTTGAAATACCCTGTATTATCTGTTTTGCTTTTGAAAGCAACTGTTGCCACAATTCCAAAATTAAACTTTTCAATGATCCGTTGTGTTTTATTTTCGTGATCTGATCCGAATCAGATCACGCTGATAATAAAAAACAGCTATTGCTAACCTATATCAAGATCATAGAATTTCGGTTCATTAAAGCTCAACAAATCCTTTGTAAGGATTAAAAATTCAACAACTGTTTCAGTAACTCTAGCGATTACGAATTTTTTTTTGAATTTACACCAGAAAATATTATTTCAACGTTTGCAAGAGGAATGTGGAAGAGATAAATAAATATTGAAAATAAAATCTTTAAAGTACAGGATTTGCGAAGTTTGCATCCGCTGTTTTAACTCCTAAAACATTTTTCCAAGAACACCTTTACCTCAGTTATTTTATCAAATCAAATCTGTTAAATTCATGTTTCTTTAAAAGTTGATGGAAATGTTAGTGAAACAAAAATTGTGCATGGGCTCTGTTCGACTCACGTTATATATAATAATGGAATTAATAGACAACGTTTTTCGTCAATAGAAAAGGTTCTTTTAATTCGTTGGATTTATAATTTTATTTATAAAAAATCTTGGAATTTGATGATTTCGATGTAAAAAGTCTTGTACATATTTTGGAGCTCAAAAATCTTGAAAAAAAAAATATATATCTTGTAATCTGGCATCACTGCACATCACTGTGGGGTGTAGACTCACGAGATCATACCCTTAGAAAAGAAAATAATTGGAAACTTCTTTCTGAAGATTTAGATTTTTCGAAATAGTCCCTTTTTGGGTCAAGCTTTAAGGGGCACAGCTTACAGCAACAATTTTGTTGGTCGTATTTACCTTTGACGAAAGATGTAACTCGGCATTTCTTAAAATTCAACCACCCTAATAGTTTTAGGAAGCATTTTTATAGTTGCAAGACTTGATTCTTTAAAAACTTTAGACAATGATTGGCAGAAAAGTACAAAGGAAGACAAATGGAGTGTTTCGAGTGTTTTTAACACCTTCTAGAGGCTTACGCACAATTATCTCCACAGATATGACGTCGGCGTCAGGTAACACAAAAAGTCCTTTAGGTTCACTTAAATTCTTCCCGTTATTTCCAAAGTCTATGGGAGGGTATCACTCCATTCCAAAAATAAAATCACAAAAGCAGAAAGAAATGCTGTAAGAACCTAGGTCTAAGTTCCTAAATGGACCTCATGCGCCAGCTTTTATTTTTTATTCACTTTTTACAACTCAAACGCTTGCAACCGATTATATTTAGAAGAAAAGTTATTTTACCTGGGCACCTGCTCTGGTGGAGAAAGATAAATTCGACGGTCGATAAAGTGCATCTGATAACAGATATAAGTTCTCAAAGAAGCTCTGCCGTATTCTTGGCAAGCATTTAACAAGGTGTAACATGAAGGCTTTGAGTGGAAATTAATACAAGTCCTCCGCTAATGATTTTATAAAATCTTGGAGTCGTATTTCGTGTCAAACACTTTAAGGAATATCTAAAGTTAAAAAAAAGGGTGTGGTCTTCTAAATATTAAAATCTTAATACGGATCTTTTCAGCAAATATTTCAAAACTCCTAGCTCCAGTAAAACCATTCAAACTAGGTACTATAATCATTGAGTTTGAGTTGGTAGATGAACCACCTCGAAGAAACGAAAGTGGTTGGTCAACACCTCGATAGATGGCGCCTCTATCTGTCCCTGAAACGATTCTTCTCATTTACACCTAAATGTATGCAATGATTCAGAAGCGATGCTGATTTGTACTTCCGCAATGATGGAAATTGAACCCTCAATGTGCCAAAAGAAGTCCAAAATCAAGGCCGTTCTTTTTTATCATATCTCTAAGTGTAAGGTTATGTTTACTGCCTTCGCATTCCTTTTACGAAGACGATGTTTACGTCCGACTTTGAGGTGTAGAAATTCACATTTTTATCCTCAATCGAATAGTTTTATTGCGACGTATACTTAACTTGAACATATTTTGATCTAGGAAAAGCGAGGAATGACAAAGATTCCGACTTAAGTTGCAATCGGCCCCCACCAACAGTTTCTAATTTCTGTGGAACTTCCACTGACGTGCTGTTTGTGAAGGCAGCTAGAACCTTTTGTTGAATTGGAATGCTAAACTACACCAGTTCATCATCAGACTCTTCATCGTCTTGATGTTGCGAGGCTGCTCCAAATTGACCAGATGTTGTGACGGTGGACCCTGATGCATCGAAGACGAAAAACTCTCCCTTTTCATTGACTACCCATGGAGAGTCTTATCTAAAAAAAATTGTTTTGAGCTGCCACAGATGTCTCCACTGTCACAAGATCAACTTGTAAAGAGATCTAATTTCATTGTTGCTTGATTGTTGTTATTTAAATAACAAAGTGACCTTAAAATTTGTCAACGACTTCATCAAAGGCACATTCTGCAAACCAAGCACTTCAACATTTCCGGTGACCGCCCCTTCCCCGGCCTACAGATCTTATTCCAAGCGACACGACAACTCATTTATAACACAAATAAAATCCCTGTATGTCTCCATAGGGACTCCAGTTGGTCCTTCTCTCAATTCTGTAAATCCCACAATCCACCACATTTTATGCTTTCGATTATCTTTGGGGATTACGTCCAACGCTAAACAGGAAATAAATCTTAACTTGCAGCGCCCTGCTACTACCACTCCCCTCTTCGTCCTTCATTATGGTATCCTCCGGCGAATTTTATTATCCCCAAAATGCATTCTTTACGGGATTTTATCGCCGCTCCCCGCGCTGGCGATACTGCTGCGTTTCCATCGAAATCATTCGTACCGTGTCCAATATATTTGTACATTTGGCGGACCTGTCACATAATCAGGAGATAAAAAAAAAAACGAATGACTCCTAATAGTAGCTGCAGCTATCGAGAATGGTTTTCGCTTTAATTCCTTTCTTTTTGCTGTTCGTCGTTCCGCAGCTCGTTTATCCTTCGCATTACATGGGAGAAAAGTGTAAGTTACGCGCAAGATAAATTTAAAACCGGAGCAACCAAACGACTCGAGGGCAATGCCAACTAGCGTCGGGAATATCAACTAACTGTGGCACCCACTGAATGAATGTGCAAAACTATGAAACGGACGGATGTCGTTTTATTGCTCTACAGAGGAATATCCTGATGTGCGCTTGATGCTGTTTTTTTTTTCCTCTTCTGTTCTGTTCTGTCTTTCCCTAGTTTAACGGCGACATAGAAAAATATAAAATATTGGACATGACTAAATGAAGCGAGGAATGTTCGAAACTGGCAAAAAAGAAATATGGGGGAGCGTCAGGGAATGCTGGCTATTTGAAGGAAAAAAATGCAAATTAAGCAATAATTAGAAAGTCTGTAGAGAAGTGCATTTCAATGGGGACGACAGGAAGAACGGTTCAACGACTTTGTGTGTTCCCTAAGCCACAATGGGGATGGGTCCCTTTCGTATATATCTGTAGGACTGAGTGGTGGGAATGCACATTTTTAAAGGCGTCTTGAAGATGTGTGTTGTCGCTGCAAGGATTACTCAACCTTTATGCCAACGAGGAACTTTTTGACAACATTTAATTTACCTTGTCCCACCTTCTTTTTTTAACTTCCTCCATTACGTAGTAAGAGAACGATATTGAATTCGTACAAAATTTCGAACTCGCGATGTTAATCAATTCATACATTACGATGATAGGCGAACTCAAAAAAGTGGGTCGCAAAATTCTGTCCGTCTGTCTGTCTGTATGTCCCGAGGCCTACAGCCTAAGCGGCTGAACGGATTTCGTTCAAACTTCGGATTTAAAGTTTGGGGGCTTTCAGTTCTGGGTCGTTTTTTTTTTTTGCATGGTAACCTCAATATTAATGGTACTTCCCATACAAAATTTTCATACCAGTTTGATTTGTTCGAAAACGGCTCTAACGATTTCAACCAAAATTGATATTTGTGCTTAAGTAGGTGAGGTTCACATGACTGCATACTCAGTTTTTTGACAAAAAATCGAAAAACTGCACTTTTGAAATATCGACATATCTCGAAAACGGTCCATACGATTGTAACAAAAACTCATTTCTAAGGTAATATGGTCATTTCTAACTTAATGGAAATCTCACTTTTTCTCTGTATTATCGTAAAACGGATTCTTGAAAAAAGTAATTTTTGAAAAATATGGTTTTCCCTAGTTTACCTCAAAACGGCATGATTTTGACCAAAATGCAAACTTAGAGTAAAATTGATGTTTTCAAAAGTATTGCGTCCTTAATTTTCAATTCGAATCTCGAAAACCCCATTTTCGATTTCGATAAAACTTTAAAAACCAACTAAACCAAACTAACCATTGAAATATTTGGTACTATTTTGTCAGCGAAATTTTACAAAAACCGCTCTAACCATTTTGACCAAAACACATATTGAAGATAACATAAGTATTTATATTCTAAATAAAGTCCCGTACTTAGTTTTTCTCAAAAAATTCTAACAAATCAATTTCTTAAATATTTCTCAAATATTACTGCCCAAATTCCGATTCACATATTTTCGGTATAATTTTGAAATAATAACAATGCCCCAACTTCCATTGGAAATCCAATAACAGCTACGTAAAACTTTTTTTTAGCAAATATCCATACCAACTAAAAATATTTCCAACAACTTTGAGCTTACACAATCAGCAACTCCCACTTCATTTACATTTCAACTTTTGATGAACGAGAAAGTTACGTTCGACCCAGCCGTGCACTTTATCTTCTTTTAAGCTATAGCAATCTTATTGCTTTGTCGAGTTCTGTGGCAAAAGTCTGTCACAAACACCCACGCTTGCTAATGGACCAATCGCGACCACTTTTTATTCTTCGATTCAAGTACAAGGTTTAAGATGGCGCAAAATGAATCACCCTACCGGAAGATGTTACAATTTTTGCAAATGGCGTCGGACGTCAATCATATTTGACAGAATAAAACAGACAAGCAATGGAGCGATGCGCTCCGCAAGAGCGTGGAATAATTGCGTCGATTTTGTTGACCAACAATCGCTCGGTGGTGTTAGCGCATCGTGAATTTGGAATCGTCATGAGCGACGAGGCGCATTTCCACATTTTGCGCCACCCGGTTGCTGTTTTCACTATTGCACTTCTAGGCACTTTCGAGACCTTTCACGTTATACCGCATATCGCACCATCCGTCTACAAGTCGAGCAAAATTTCAAGACCAGTCCAAGGCCATACATTAAATTCAATTTGTCCTTGCCAAGTAGTCACGCTTATCTGTCAGTAGTTAGTTAGAGGTACCTCTCACGAAGGTCCCCTTTTTGGCGGTTATACTCCCTCGCAACACACTAAAAACTTGAATCTCCTGTACATATGAAAAATACCATCCGAAATTGCTAAAATAATTGCTAAATAAATTGCTAATTCGCCGCGCAGATTGATTCGAAAAATGTCCTCAAGCATCACTTATTAAACGGCTTCGCAAACTAGTCGAAAATTTGTTCCGAAAATTTCCTGTTAAATCTCAAACTAAAGTTGGACTCTCAAACTAAATGTTGAATTTAAATTTCTAAAAATAAAATTGAATCTAAACTTCAAAATTCACATCAAACTGATTGAAAATTGCCTTAGAATTCATCAAAAAAATAGTCCAGGCGGCTTTGATATTCATCTCGGACTACGCGGATACCGAATGCCCAATTGGCTGAAACAATCCGTGCATGCATTGAAGCAGCAAATGACGGAATTACCATTCAAGTCAAATTAATGGTAACGTGCAATTGTGGGTAGCTGATGGAGTAACAAGTTGAGTCCCACACCGTCGTGCTACAACCGATTCGATCGACACCTAAATAAATCAAGAGAACTCAACTCGCATGATTACGAATTCAGTTCAGTAGCATTGTAGTTCAGGCAAGTTGTGCCGCGAATCGTAATGAGCCAGCATTCTAAGGAGTTCTTAGAATCGCTGATGTTGGCATGATTGCTCAACTACATACGAATGCCAGTCGCGGACGGCTCTATTTTTGTGGGTGCAACTGCGGCATGGCGTTCATGGAACTTCTGATGAGGATTTTTGAGAGGAGTACAGGTCCTTTTATATCAAAATATCCGTGTCGCGCCATTAATTGTTAAAGACTGCTGCAGCAATAAAACGTCGAAGAGCTCACGTTCTGAGCTCGTAAATCAAATTTATTTTACAACTGCGCGTTCATTTCAGCTCACGTCGCATTTAAATGCAAATTTTTCCAATCATATTTCCACCAGTGAACTGGTTGGAGTATGGGGACGAAGGAAACGCATCCAACCGAGAGATCCACAAAACGGAAGATAAGGAAAAATAATTTTAATTTTATGGTTTCTATAACAAAATCAAAGTGCTTTTACTGCCACCGTAAGCATTGGCATTTGTCGTTTGCCATTTGTCATTTGTCATTTGTCATTTGTCATTGGCGGTGCAATTTCAGCCATTTGTGTACCCACTTTGGCCGCGGGAATAAAAATCATTCAATTCTACATGGAAGCGCAGTTTTCTAGCACGACCTTGTTGTTCCCTTGTGATTCTTCGTCCTTGGCTATGGGAAAACAATTGAATTGAAGGCAAACACACAAACGCAAATGGAAGGATGAATGTCTCTTTCTAAATTGGGTCATAGTCAGTGATGAATTACAACTAATTGCGGTTTAGGATAAATAAGAAATGAGAAATCAAATTCATGGCCGAATGTTGGGCGACAAACCATCGTAATGTCGACTCTAACCACAAAACGAAACTTTAAACGGAGTTTATGGACAATTTTAAGACATCTGGTGGGATTGTTGACAGTGGACTAAAAGTTGATTGAACTTAATTCCATCTACTGATGGAGCTGGGTTGATTTATTTGGTCCAAATGATGAAACTCCATTGTCAAGCTGAGTGTTCGTCAGTGCAAATGTTGCGTGTTGCGTCCGTGGCCATTAAAAGTCGACTCTCCCACGTTTGGAGGCGAAAATCGGGTCAACAGGTTCGGTAAACCATCAGGCAACAGCCGTCAAAGAAACGCCAGATCGGCCGAGAACATTGACGCGGTCTGAAAAAGTGAACAGGAGAACCCGAGGCAGTCAATTCCTCGCCGTGCACTAGAAGTCGGAGTCGCAGACTTACACTCGGTGCATTTTCCGTCGGGCCTACACCTGAACAAGATCCAACTGATCCAGGAGTTCAAAGTTAATGACTATAGACAACGGCGTTCAGTCGCTGATTGGGCTTCGGAGCGTTTGGCCCTAGTTTTAGTAGAAAAATTATTAAGCGGCGAAGCATTTTTGGATAAATGGCCGTGTTAAGAAGCAAAATTTACGTAGCTGTTCGTAGAACAAGAAAAAATAAAAAAAAAAATTACTCTGATCTCCCCGACGGGGAATTGAACCCCGGTCTCCCGCGTGACAGGCGGGGATACTGACCACTATACTATCGAGGACGTTGATTTAGCCACGACTAGGAATAGATTTAGTCAATTGGCGTACAGGGTGTTCTCTTTGCTTTTTGCATCTAAAAACATTTTTTTTTTTACTTACGTAAGAATGACAAATGAATTTCTTATATTAATCATTGAACTTTGAAAGTTTCCGCTCACTTTTTTAGTGTTTACAGAGGAAGGAGGGGAGTGTATCATTAGAAAGGTAGTTGGCTATAGATGTGCAGGGTCGGGTACTACTCAGTGATGCCAGATCGTGGGTAATTACCCATTTCGGCGAAGGCCGAAAAAGGGCATTTTTTAACTCTCAGAACAAGAAAAAAAATAGTATATTTTGTTGTTGTTTAACGTCAGCATGGGCAAAAAGGTCATTTTTGGGTGTTTTTGACGTGTATTGTGGGCAATTCAGTCCGAAAAGTCTGGCATCACTGTACTTCTCATCCTAGGACAATCGCTCTGTCGCTTGTCGCTCGTTGCGTGGCTGCACCCTAAGTCCACTGGTACTCCTTAGCGCCATCTACTTCTCAACCCCGCAATTGACAGCTGCATTTGAATTAGTCACCAGGTTATAAACATTCGAACGAATTTTAGAATTTTTTTACTCTATTTCGCAAATGGTTTTCAAAAATAATTAGCCACCACCAGTGGTCCTAAACTGTGAGGACTGTTTTCCCCTTTTTTTTATCAGCAAAGGCAATTATTTTCTTACCCTAAATTCGAAGAAAGTTCCCCTTTTTTCCCCCTAAGTAAAATTTGCCTTTATTTTATATGAAATTTGAATTTGAAATGATTTTCTTTTCTGTTAAACAAAACGTCAAATTGAGTGAATGCATTCAGATACACAAAAATTGTTACGTAGACGTTCGATGGGCTGTTTTATTTCGTATTTAGTGTGAACATTTCATTCTGAGTAAATTTTTAAATTTATTTGTAATGGAAATGCGTTTAAATTTTACTTTAAAGCAATTTAAGCTTCGAATAGATCTTTGATTTTTTCCCCTTTTTTAAGCTTTCCCCTCGCTTACACTGTTTCATTGAAAAAGGGCCAAAATTCGCGCTTTTCCCCTCAATCTGGGTCCACGGGCCACCGCCCCTTCGAACACAAATTGTCACAAATAGATGGCAACCCTTATTTCCCACATATCGAACGATAAGGCTGAGTAGTGAGAAATTAAGTGTCCCAGTTGTAGAGTAGATGGCGCTTAAGTGGGAAACTTTGCTTACGGTGACCCCGATGTGACAAAGTTAAAATCATGTCCATATATCGCCGTTTTGGCTGGTAAAATTAAGCAAAAACTTCCTCAATTAAATGAGACCACTCTTAAAGCAAAGATGCCAAATTTGAATTTTCAAAGTGAAAGACTATTCACACGAGATCGAATTGCTAACAAATCAATTTAACTGAATTTATGAACTGAGAATTTTGCTAAAAAAAACTGCCTCTCAATTGATTTAAATTCACAATTACAGCACCTTTCTCGCGGATTGAAAATTCTTGCCGCGAACTGTCACATTTTATTCACAATCCACAAAATACAGTCGCGATCCACAAACCCATAAATGAAAAATTCGTTCGAACTTAACCTTTAAAAGTGGAACTGAATCGCGGTATCTGTCACTAAAAAAAGTGAATGAGATGTCGGAAACTACGAATGGTGTCATCGCTAATAATTGGCTGTCACTTGCGGAGTTGAGATGTAGATGGCGTTAAGGGAGTTGACTTATGGGTTTAAAAATAAAAGAGTTTACTCTGAATATCAAAACTCGGTTTACTTTTTTCCAATATTTGTTCTTTATTCATTTACTGCGTAACAACAAGTGAAGAAGTTATGAAGGAATGAAAAACTCACACAAACGAATGGTTGTGAGAAGCTAGGCCTCGGGTCCCTACAGACCTGTTGCGCCAACTATTTATTTTATTTAATACTTCTCTTAGTGACTTGCAGATGGCGTAGTCAATTATTTGGAATTCAATTACTATAGGTTGCCCCAGACTCAGAATGAGTTGTCCGGTGACAAGTTGTACCCGACCCCTACGAATAATCGCTTCTTCGCAGTTCGCAATTCGCTCTTCAGTAAAAGTTAATCATAAATAAAAACTATTTTCAATGGAGGGTATTATTTTCAATATCTAGATGTCGCTTTTTCAAGTTTTTGTTTCATTCAGAAGCTGAGCTACAGTTCAAAATTTAGCATGACCAAATTATTTTAGAAAACCTAGAAATATCAGCAACGATCGTGGTTTTGCTTTGGGGTGGCGTACTCGCATCGAAAGCACTCTGTTTCGTTTTTTCTCTGGTGGAACGGAACGAAAGTGAAGTGCACATGTGAGTGCTATCAACAGTGAGTTTTCTTTTGTTGAGGAAATGCGTTTCCACGTGTGGAAACAAATTGCACGATACTAATAATCATGGACCCGAAGTCCAGCCAAAGTTTTACGAACTCACAATGGCGTAATTTTCAATATAAAATTAGAAATTGCCCATTGTGCCTTGAAAAATATTTAGCGTCAAGCTTAAAAATGATTATTAGTAAGGCCCATTGAGTGAAAGTTTTTTTTCAACGGGTCATACCACGTATGACGAGGACGGTAAAGCTTTTGAAATTTTGAGGACCGTAATAGGTTCTTTCCTGCTCAAATTTCGTTGGTGGTCTATCACTTTGACGAAAGCCATCCAAAAAGTTGCGTGTTAGGTTTTTGGAGGAACGACTCCATTTTGTCGGCAAAAAATCGCCTTCGTTGAGTTTAACGTTCAGTTTAAGAAGCTACAAAGCAATAGAAACTATGCAGAGCTTAAAATTTCTGCTGCGAACCAGTATCAAATACGCAGTTGAGTCCTTAAAACCACTCATGGCCTCATAATCTGGATCCAGCACTTCGCAGCCTAACACCGTCTATTTTCCACGTCACCAGCATTCCGTTGAATTTTTTTGTTGTAAAATTGCAATTTCCTACTATTGAGGGACTGGGGCAACTACACATAAGGAACGAACACACAATGAAAACAAAAGTAACACGAAAGGGAATGCGAAACAAAAGCATAATATCCGTACAAAAGGCGGACTCGGATTCGGTGCAATTGCACTTGGTGCAAGGTTCCACTTGGCGAGTGTGTCGCCCGCCACCCTCGCTGAAGCTGAACAATTACGAACGCGCCACAAGAGAACGAAAGGCGACAAGAATCTTCCACACACAGCCAGACACGAGTAAGTGCGCGCACACATGAGGCTCTTCGCGACCGAAAGAGAAGAAGCAACCCTCGCAATAAAACTGGTAATAAAATACGACGACAGTACGCCATTTGTTGGATGGATCAACCGAGCGGCAGGGTAACCCGCTTACCGTAATTACTGGCTTTGGCCATCGTGCGGTCTGCTCGCTTGAATGCGACGCGCAGCAACATACTCACCTAGTCACTGGGCCGTCGCATAACTTACCCGACTCAACATGTTTCTCGTAGAGCCTCGGGCTGAAATGGTATATCTTGTGGAAGATTTTATTACCATCAGGGGGATAAGCATACACACATAGCGCGGTCACTTCTTCTCTGGGTGGGAAATTGTCGTCTCTTTGGGGGTTTGTGTGACTTTTGTGCGACGGTGAATGTGGAAAAGTGGTTTCGGTGCATACTAACTGAGAGAAATGAGATTTTGGCCAAAGCAATTTGGAACAAGTTGTGTGATGGGGTCATTCAATTAAGGAGAACATGCTGTTCCTAGAAGACTTGCATGTTCAGCATACTGGTTGGCATGCAAATTTGCACACGAGTCTGCATGCGGCGAACATTTGTGGGCCCAATTTGTTTCGCCTGGGATACCAACAGGTGGCCATTTGAGTTATGCGCTCTGAGGCTGGTGGCGTTTTAGTGGATTTCGTAACAGCAGAGTAGAGGTTTAGAAGTCGGCATTCTGTAAAGTGAAAAGTTCAAACGTTTTCGTGTGCATGAAGAAATTTTCTTGTGTAACATAGGGCAAATCATTCGTGCGCACGAAAACGTTTGATCGTTTGTCTTTGCCAGTGGTTCGTGGAGCTCCCACTAACTGACGCCCAAAGCCTTATAACGTTTAAATATTTTTATGAAACTATAGGCCTATAGCTTTATAACGTTTATATCTTTATAAAGCTGTAGACCAATCACTCTATAACGTTTAAATATCGTTATGAAGCTATTTAGGCGTCAGTCAGAAGAAAGCCTTTAGATTTGATGCTCTGACTAAAGCTGTCTCCACTTGCCACTTAGGCGGTCCTAAAGTTCGGAGTGAACCGAGGCCTCAACTAACAAGCCTCTCCAGAACTGTAGGAAGCGATGCGAGTTGGAGCTGTTATCTCTTATTATGCTTCGTGATAGATCTCCGCTTGATCGCCTTCGACTGGATGAACGCTGTTAAGGGTTTGAGGTGTATCCTGCTAATTTTTCTTGCCACTTGTCAATAGGAATTTTAATAATTTCCAGATCATTGCGTGTGAACCAAAAGCGTTTCCAACCTCAGGTGGGTCGAATGAAAAGGCAGTCTTTATACAGTCTTAAACCAGAAGACGGCAACCTTTTAAACCTGTTTGCGTCTGTAGTGGACGTCGCAACGATTTTAGTTCTTTTTGCGATTCGGGAGGATGGAAAATTCAAGAAATAAATCTTTTACATCTTCAAAGCTGTTTAAAAGAACAAACAGCGCTGCTTTGCAAGTTCATGGGTCCAGAAGAAACTACAAAGACGCTCAGAAGACGTAATTCTGCAGAAACTCTTAAGGTTATCGGTGAAGGGTCAGTTTATTGGGAGACTGCAACACTTTCAAGATCTCATTTCGCCGTACTAATAAGAAATTTTAGTCTCGAATATAAATTTATGGAAGTCCACAATTCCAACGGAAACTACAGCCACTGGGAACTACTAAAATTTAGAGTCGGAACTAAAAATGTTTATTGGTATTGGTATTGTTTATTTCATAGCCCCCTTACGTCTCTATCTACAAACTAGGTTGTGTCAGAAATGCTCAAGCTCTAAAAACCTCAAAGCCAGAAGCAGAGCTGAGCTTGACAGTCAATCGACTCATTCGTCAATTTTTCTTGATGAGGCAGGCATTCCTGGGCTGTTTCAAAACCTCAAATATTTTTGTATTTACTTATTTACTCTGCCTGAGACACTGGAAACTTCCATCGTCTGCCGGGCACGCTGCTTCCAGTTATCCAGGCATCCAAGATCTTTGAAACGGAGGTTCGGTCTTCCTTTTCGTCTGGAACCTGGGGGTTGGGATTCGAAGATCCTCTTGGAGCATTTTTTTTTCAAACTCGCTCGATGTACCCGAGCCAATGTAGTCTCAAGTTCGAATTCGACCAAAAAACCGTCGAAGAATTTTTCTTTCAAGGGAGCTCAGCTCTCCCTTCCTCCTTTAAGCCCCGCACTCGGCGGTGAACTGGCATACATTTCGTGCTTGGTGCCAGGAACAGCAACGGTTCCTCTAGGCCTGATTGGGGTTTTGACAGCCCTGCAGCTGCAGTAGGTCTGAGGTGAGGGTGTGGTCCCAATACATTTCAACTAAAGAATCTCATCCGCGTTCATGTTCTCTTCGATTAGTTTCCGAATCAAAGAACCATCCCTTTTTCGACTCATCAAATAGCTGCAAGCTGTCTTTCCGCCGACAAACACTCTCTCGTCTGCATGCTAGCGATAGCGAGTTTTTGTCCCCCCAAGTGCCAGGTAGTTCGGTGTGCGCTGTTCTCCAACAATAACAGACACTGCTTGCCCCGGTCCGCCAACAGTTGCTGCTGAAGTTCTGATGTTATGTGCGTTGCGAAATCACGTTGCCTCCTTTGCATAGACAGTCAAGCCATCGCAAGCGAAGCTGCTTTGCATTTTAATTTATCGCCAATCGAGCAGCGATAGCTACCTTAAGAGTTTGCGACTTGAATTTTTCTGTATTTTGACTTTTTGGCTCTTCGCTCTGCTGGATGCACTCGTCGTCGGTCGGTGCGAGTTTTGTGCGCATTTCTACGTCGCCCTTATGGCCCGCTTCCAGTTCTCATTGTCAGAGTCATCTCAGCTTGGCCATGGTGATGTTGATGTTGCTTTTTATAGCCTCCTTCGTCATGGTACTATTCCTGCAATTTTACGCAGACACAGACACATGTTCCGCGCGCCGTATGTTGCAATGAGAAACTGCGGCGGTCACACTGTGCAGCAGGCAGCGGATTGGGTTTTGTGTGTGCTTTGGCAACCTCCGCTGCTGCTGGCTGTATCTATGAGGCTAGCAAAACGAATGCAGCAAGTGTATGTGGCAGCACCCGCCCGTCCTCGCGTTGACGTGGTGGCATGGCACGGCGCCGACTCCCCCCCACCTGTACTTGCGCTGGCTGTTGTTAATCATAGTAGAGTACGGGGTATGAAGAGACCTCGTAAACAGAGCCACTGGCAGCAAAGAAGAAAGAATACACATCAGGCGAGTATACTACGGAGGGGGAGGGACAAGGGACTGCTCTGGCGTTTAATTCACAAACTCTGACTCTGACAGAAGACGGGGAGAGAAACTGCCAGTCTCTCGTTGTCGATGAGAGAGTTTGGTTGTTGCGTTTCCTCACATTCGTGTCGGTCGCTGGACTACGGAATCGCGAATCTTATCGTGTCGACGCAGCTCCTGCACACACGGTCCTTGCATCCGTTGTTGTTCGGTTGACATCATCGGTCGGTCGCATATTTCCCATCGCTGTCGCTTAGTTGTTCGCGCGCGCAATATCTTTGGCGAAATTTTGTGTTTCATTAATTAAGTCTGGCGAGCACAGGTGAAAACCGGTTGCCGTGCTCCTCGCTCCTCGGTTCAATTAAATTCAGGAGACACGCCGTAATCGCTCCTTTGATTTGTTTTCGCCAAATGCCATTATAGTGATAGTGACACTGTACAGTGAACGTCTCCAGGGCTACACCAACTTATAACTTGGGCTAGCAGTGTGCGTGAGGTGGTTTTGTGTTGTTAGGTATCGCGCGGCCTACTCCATTGCAAGTTCGTTTTTATTTCGGTTTCTGTTTCTGTTTCTGTTTC
This sequence comes from Cheilosia variabilis, assembly GCA_951230905.1. Lineage (NCBI taxonomy): Eukaryota > Metazoa > Arthropoda > Insecta > Diptera > Syrphidae > Cheilosia > Cheilosia variabilis. Next base: position 13,715,684 of record OX579680.1, on the reverse strand, counting down.
TCTGCTTTGCCATAACACCTCGCATCGGTTTGGTTGTTGTTTTTTTGTGCGGTCTTCCCATTCCCACCGTTTGTCTGTTGTGTGCGCTGTGACTGTAGGTAGAGCGAACAAGTAGGCAAAACAGAGAGTCGCTGGGAATTGGCAAACAAAAACGAACAAAACAAAACCGACAAACAGCGAATACCAGTTAAAAATAGCAACACACATTTTGGCCAATTGGTCGTGTCGCATACAAACACAGTCGCACTCATGGATGGAACTAATGGATGAGATGCATTTGCTAAATCGATCGGGCTTGGTGGACACTTCTTGGAAACCCGATAACTGGTTGGGACACTCAGAATCTAGATATACACCTTCCGTTGGACGTGGGAGCAGCAGTCACGTGTGCAAGGTAGGTATGGGGGGAACGTCAACGTCACTGACGAAGTGGCATTTTTTTGAAATTTTGACACAAGAATTCATTGGCGAACTTTTGGCTTCGTGTAAGCATTCAAAGAGCACTACAGTTGAATGCATTTTCGAAGGCGGCCATTATTTTCTCCTCAGAACTGGCTTTGCAACGTAATGAAGAAGTCACGGAGAATGTGTGTCTCTTCACTTTGCGAGGAGTCGAACTTTTAACTTTTTCCAACACAGATACAAAAAAAAACCCTACGAAACCGAGAAAGATATTTGTACAAAATTTCGAACTCGAGATGTTAATCAATTCTGACATTACGATGATAAAGGAACTCAAAAAAGTGGGTTGCAAAATGTTGTCTGTCTGTTCGTATGCTCCCGCGGCCTATAGTCTAAACGGCTGCCCGGATTTGGTCCAAACTTCGGATTTGGAGTTTGTGGGCCTACAGTTCGGGGCCGTTTTTTTTTTTTGCATGGTAACCTCAATATTAATGGCACTTGCCATATAAAATTTCCATACCAGTCTGATTTGTTCGAAAACGGCTCTAACGGTTTCAATCAAAACTTATATTTCAGCTTAAGTAGGTGAGGTTCACATGACTGCATACTCAGTTTTTTTGACAAAAAATCGAACAACTGCACTTTTGAAATATGGAAATATCTCGAAAACGGTCCATACGATTGTAAGAAAAATGCATTCCTAACGTTATATGGTCATTTCTAACTTCAAAGCGAACTCAGTTTTTCTCTATATTGTCGTACAATGGATTTTTGAAGCAAGACACTTTTTAAAAATTGGGGTTTCTTCAGTTACCTGAAAACGGCTCTAACGATTTCAACCAAAATTGAGATTTGAGCTTAAGTAGGTGAGGTTCACATGATTGCATACTCCGTTTTTCGCTTAAATAAAAAAAATAAAAATCGAATAACGACATTTTTGAAATATGGACAGGACATATCTCGAAAACGGTCCATATGATTGTGACAAAAATGCTTTTCTAAGGTAATATGGTCATTTCTAACTTAATGGCAAACTCAGTTTTTCTCTGTATTATCGTAAAATTGATTTTTGAAACAAGACACTTTCAAAATTTGATTTTCTTTAGTTACAAAATGGATACTTGGAGTAAAATTGATGCTTTCAAAATTATTGCGTCCTTAATTTTGAATTCAAATCATAGAAAACGCCAGTTTTAGAAACTGCTTGTATCTCGAAAACCCCTATTTCGATTAAGATGAAACTTTAAAAACCAAGTAATACTGTAAAAAATCCTGAACAATACTTTCTACTCAGGCTTCAGCTAAGCACTTGAAGTTCAGAAACAGAAGTTGTTACAAATCTGTTTGCATGACTTAAAAAAAGAACGCTTAAACGATTTTGATCGTAGCACAGACAAAAGTGTTTTAGCTTTTTCTCAAAACTTTTTCTCAAAACTTTTTCTCAAAAAAACCGAATAATGTATCTGTTTTTTAAATATTTCTCAAAATTGACTACCCAAATCTCGAGGTGTGTTCACATACCGACGGTCTATTTTTGTAAAGCTCATCAAAGTAACAATTTTACTTCGGTGAAGTGCTATCGAGGCTAGTTCCCCTCCAGCAGTTTTGACTGCATAAGTGCCCCTCTTCCAATAAAAATGGAATCACAGCTGTGAGAAACTTATTTTTACCAAATATCACTTTCTTGTGTTCTTTTTCCAAACCCTTTTTAAACGTGCACCTTAAAATAATTGCAATCACTTGGAGATAACACAATTGGAAACTCCTTCTCAAATTGCACCGCCATACATGTCCTTGTCGATCGGCATATTCAGTTTGTAATTGCGAAAGCAACTTCAAAAACAGGGTCGGCATTCTTCCAAAAAATATCTATTTCAAGATATCGGTATATCACGAACCCCTCTTCCGACTATATGTACAAAAATCAGCATTACCAATCCATTCCAGTCAAAAACAAGACCTTTTATTAACAAATCAGAAAAGAGAAACTTTTGCTACGCTTGTCCTCGAACTAATAAAATCTTGTAAAGTGTATGAGCTTATAAAATAGTACGACTCTTTAACCAGAACTTGCGAAAACTGCCAGTTACCGAGAGCTTATATTTAAAAAATCTCAATTATTTGATATATACCGCCATATCAGATGAATAGCCCAAAAGTGGATTTTATTTAAGACTATCCTTATATTTTTTGAACCATTTTTTTCCAACATTTCGTCTCAAATTTGTACCTTTACCTGAATACTTAATAAAATAAAGTGCACGAATGGGTCGCACGAAACTTTCTCGTTTAGTGCGAGTCTGACTGAAATTCAAAGTCATTTAAGCAAATCTTTTTTCGGGATGTAAGCATTACTTGGTTTTTAGGGCTTTATCGAAATCGAAAATGGAGTTTTCGAGATATGATCAGTTTTTAAAGTGAGCGTTTCCAGTGTTTCGAATTGAAAATTAAGGACGCAATCATTTTGAAAACATCAATTTTACTCTAAGTTTGCATTTTGGTCAAAATCATCAGCAATTTTGAGGTAAACTAGGGAAAACTCTATTTTTCAAAAATTACTTTTTTTCAAAAATCGATTTTACGATAATATAGAGACAAAAGGAGTTTTCCATTAAGTTAGAAATGACCATATTACCTTAGAAATGAATTTTTGTTACAATCGTATGGACCATTTTCAAGATACATGTCCAAATTTCAAAAAGTACCGTTACTCGATTTTTTCGCGGAAAACTGAGTATGCAGTTATGTTTACCTCACCTATTTAAGCTTAAATATCAATTTTTGTTGAAATCGTTAAAGGCGTCTCCGAACAAATCAAACTGGTATGAAAATTTTGCATGGGAAGTACCATTAATATTGAGGTTACCTTGCAAAAAAAACGGCCCCGAACTGTAAGCCGCCAAACTTTAAATCCGAAGTTTGAACGAAATCCTTTAGGCCTCGGGACATACAGACAGACAGACAGGCGGACAGAATTTTGCGACCCACTTTTTTGAGTTCGCCTATCATCGTAATGTCAGAATTGATTAACATCTCGAGTTCGAAATTTTGTACGAATACAATATCTTTCTCTTACTGCGTAATGGATAAAGTTAAAAAAAAAAAGCCAACGAAACTCTTGATGAACGGGGAAGTTTCGTGCGACCGAGTCTAGCACTTATATAACATGCAAAGCGAAAACAAAAAATACACAATCTATCTCAGATATGTAGGATGAAGCTCGTCCGCTGTTATTCAGAAATCGTGGCCATCTTTTTGCCTACATTCCGATGTCACCAAACATAATTTCATCATATTTCAACCATCAAAGGCGAAAAATCGCAGAGTAAAACTTCTTTGAGCGCACTAGAACACATTTATAGACACAAAAGCATTTCGGACACCTGTCCTATTGCACGGAAGGATTTTTACAGTCCCAAACACGTTTGAAGCATTAAAACTTAAAAACTGAGGGTGAGGCTTCTGCGTCTAAATGGAACGGGGATACTGATCCTCACCAATAGAAGTTTTTAGTTTCGAGTCAAAATTTTCACAGTGGCCCTATTTGCTATACAAAATTTCGCATTTGTGAGCTTCCGTTGGTTTAAAGTCGAGACTAAAATTTGAGGTTTATGATTTATGTTATCAAAATAAACACCGACTTCCAGTTGTCTTGGAAAAACAGAATTATCAGCAATTCGATATATAAATGCTGTCTGCATTCGCCATCGAGTCGCTTAATCAATGTCAGATTATTCCACTGCTTGAAGACGGTCCACGTCTCAGAACAGTGCCCGCGCGTCCATCGATCGTTAATCATGCATCAGAATTAATTAGCACGCAAAAGTGCTTTCAGCACAAATTGAATGTCAAAACAAATTTGCGTTGCCATTAAAACGCGGGCATCTTGAGGTGACAAACGTGGCAAGTCTACTGCCAAAAGAGCCATCAAAGTCCCGCAAACAGTTGCGTAGACTATACACACAGAAGCTAATGAACCTTCGTTTCATTTGTTGCATGCCCTGCCCTGCATGACAGCTGGGAGACACCATCGCAGTGTACATTCCGTAGACGAAAATTTGATTAATTATGAAAAGCGCAATCATATTCTCCTTTGTTTTCTATGTTCTTGCCTAATTACGGCGTAAAGTGTGCGGCGGGTGGTCAAACTCGTTCCGTTCCTCCCAGTGACTCGTGTATTTTGTGAAGTAAATTTTATTAAAATTTCCAAAGCAATGTCAGTGTCCTGTAGCGTGACAAACAGCTCTGCAATGTTTGAGTTGGAGGTCATTGTTTAAAGAATATCTGGGTATAGTTTATAAATTGAATGTGACCTTGAACCATGACGACAAATGGCAAAGTGCACTGGCGCTGAGGATGGGGTGGCTACCCATTGGCTGAGGTCACCTTCACTGGGAGGCTGTTGTTCCTCGTTCGAGCGTAGCATTTTCGTTAATCCACTATTTTTCTCGCCCTATTGCATGACAGCTATCGCCCTATAGCAAGGTCCTCCCTGGCAGTCGAGTACACCAGCTTTTGTCTAAAAGGGAGTTCTATATATTTTTGTTTTTAATGTGGGAGTGCTTCCTCCGATGGGTTCGACTTCGAATTGCTTTTTCAGGAGGTCTAAAAATATTTAATTAATTTTCGTCGACTAATGAAGGACATTTTTCATGAATTCCTTATGTGTTATATTAGCATTTTCCTTATTCTTTGCCAGAAGAGCGCCTCCCCTCGAGAAAGAATCTCGTCGATTTGAGCTTTGAATTTAGAAATAAAATTCCTACAATTTAAAGCTTGTGGAACATACTCTCGATTAACATCGTGAAAAGTGACTCAAGTTTGACAGTTTTACCCGAAGTAAGACCTTCACACCTTTTAAAACAAACTGGATTCAATTAATTATCGTTTACCAAAACTGCCAAAATTATTTATGTCTGTCACAAAGTCTTTTGAGAAATGGCAGAGGCGACGCAGCCACTGAACCACATAATTTGAATATCAGTCACATCTGTCAGGAGCTGCCGTATTGAAATTTGACGGCAATTAAAACTGAAATATTCTCCCCGCATAGCGGCGATATCGCGTCAATAATCAAAATGTCTGCGGTTGCTTCCCTTCATCCGCTGACTAAACGCACGTCATTTTCACTCCTTTTCCGTGCGAATTTCTTAATTCGGGTCTGCTGTCACTCTGTCAGAAGATAGATTTCTGCGGTGGCGAACAAGATTAGACCGCGATATGAGGGAACTTGTGCTCTTGATGTTGTAGGACAGGCCAAGTTGTGTCTTGGCGGATATTTATTTTCGTCATCTGTGTTACGATTGAGTTGTTGAGCGTTTAGGGTGAAATTAATCAGTTTACATGTAGGGAAAAAGGGCAGCTTACTTTCAGAGAAACACTTTTGAAAGTCGGGGTCCGGGTCCGACTACTGTCAGCACGTTTGCTGAAATGGAACGAAAATAATGTTGAAAGACCGCCGCAATCGTCAATTTAATGCCACTTTTCGTTTGTCTAGCGAGCCGAATACCCCAAAAATGACGCCACCAGGTATGGCTGATATTCAGTCGCTATTTTTAAATATTTTATAAAATATGTGTCACTTTTAATTTAGAAAATCGCTCTTAGAATTAACCAAAGTGTTTAAATTTTATTTATTTATATTTATTGCTTCATCCACAAAATATTTTTTTACTCCGTAGGTCATTCCTTTGTTTGTTTGAGTTATATTTTCGATTAAAATACTTGAAGGTTATAAGTAGAAGTACTTTTGAGATAGTTAAAGTATTGTTCAGTTGAAATTGAAAAAAGAATACGCAAATAAATAACAAAAAAAAAAAAACCTAAATTCAGTCGATCCTGCCAGGAGTCGAACCTGGAATCTTCTGATCCGTAGTCAGACGCGTTATCCATTGCGCCACAGGACCTGTTCAAAATTCTGCAATAAATTTGGAAAACCTGCCCAAGCACTTACTTTTTTTTACTTTTTAATTCATTTTTATTCAATTCATTCTTTAAACTTATATACTAGACAAAAACGATTAAATCTAATTTAATTTAATTTAATTTAATTTAATTTAATTTAATTTAAAACTATTGCCTTTCGGCCTTAAATCTATCTATGTATAATTTGTTTTGTTTTTTAATTTTCCTGCCCAAGCACTAAACTGCCTTCGTGGACCTGTTTCTGTATACATTTTATTTTAAATTGATTTTTATTAATGATTTCTTGAGATAACAGCTACACGCTCAAAAATTGGCTCTAACCGAGTGCAATTTTTGCTCGGTTAAAAAAAATGGATTAAAATTAACCAAGTCTCTGTTGAGAAGAAACGAGTATTCGTTGTTAAAAACTACCGAGATGAGAAGGTTAAATGCATACTGTTAAAAAACTCTCTTTATTAGTGTTGAAATTATGAATTAGAATCTATTTGAAAACTTTAAGTCTGGCAATAGTGGCTCCCACTTATATCATTTGTACTAAACTTAGGTATTGAATTTATTCTCAAATAAAGTCAGTTCTCTCTTTACACTTCATAGAAGTCGGTCGGTCTTTCTTCTTCAAAGTTAACAATTAGTTGTTATCAATCAAGTTTCTTGATTAATATCAGCCAGTTGGTTAAAAGCTACAGAGCTAGTTTGTTATTAACGAAGGAGAAAATTTAGAGGTAATTGAAAAATCGGTTATTTTCAGGACCAGTTTCCTTAAACAAGTTGAATCGGTTATTTGTAATCCAATAACTCTGTAGGAGCTTTATTAACAGTATTACTTCGTAGTTTTTAACCGAAAGTTGGTTGATTTTAAATAAGTGATTTTTCTGCGTGTACACAAAAACTAAGGAGGAATGCTGCTCCACATCGTCCAGCCACCGAAATTCAGTGAACTGCTTTACCGTTTCGACATTGTTTCGTTCCGCAATTGGGGTGCTAAAAGGGAGGAGCTCCTGAGCATTGGCGGCGTACCCGTCGTTGATGAGCCGCTTATAGGATTTGTATATGATCTTGTTGGGATAGTGTTTTATGTACTCAGAATCAGGAGCTCTAAACAACCATACACTCAGAAAAAAAAGACTGTTAAGCGAAGAATTTTGAGATTCTTAAAAAATTGTAAGTTAAAAGTTCTTGGTTCAAATAATATTTTTGTTAACAAACGAGGTTTTTAAGTTTTCAAGAATCAGGTATTCAGCGTAAGAATAATATACTCTCCATAAGTATTTTATTACATCACTGCCAACAATTTCCTTCTTAAATTTAATGGTATTTGGGTTTATTTTAACCAACGAAAATTGTTGGTATTACAATTTATTTTTCTGCGTGTAGACATCCTCTGAAGCATTGCCTCCGAATAGTTTCCATATAGAACACCTCTAAATGGAACCGCATGGGACAGCCATAAGGGAGGATCGTCCTTATGAGGGCCACGTAGCAAATGACCTTCACCCTGGAATCAAGTTGACTGCTGCGAAACAGTCTCCTCGTCAGGGCGTAAGCCGCCCTCTTAGCCCCAGCAAGACAGTCATCAATATGTTTGTCAAAATGCAGATACTGGTCGAGCCAGACGCCAAGATACCTGACCAATGGTCGCCCACTTCTGTCCAATAATTGTTAATTCTCTCCAGTTTTTTTCCGGTATCCCTAGAGACCCCAGCCAAAGGAGTCCTGAACAGAATTGGCTCCGGTTTTTGGAAATTGATTTTCAACTTTCAGCCCTCGCAATACCTTTTAATTTGCTAGAAGTCACGCTGCAAAAGGATGTTGATGACCTCGACTTTTGGTCCTGACCTGTACCCCACTAAATCGTCCGCGCACGCTATCAGTTGAGTAAATATCAAACAGGAAATCACCGCTCCCTGTTGTAAGCCGTTTTTAATTTAAAAGGCCTTGCTCGGAGTCACGTTGCCAGCTTTGAGAATGAACTTTTTTCCCATAAGCACGTCATATGCGTCAGTGCTTTTTGAATGCCCAATCTGGTCAGCTTATAAAAGAGCCCCTCCAACCATACAGTGTCGAAGGCTTCTCAAAGTCCACCAGGCAGGCAACCCTCTCCATTCCATTCTAAGCCAACCATATAAGATTCTTAGAAAGACGTTTGAAACGACATTTAAAAGTGGAGTTTGAAGAATGATTGTGGCTTTTTAAAACAGTTTTTGTTAAAATCTTTTCAAACGAACTTCCGCAAAGCACTGTTTGACGTTAGAAAAACGTTAAAAGCAAACAGTGGTTCCGCAAGACAGTTGTTGATGCGGGGGCTTCATTTCCATTAGCAACAATGTTGTCTCTCCGATTTTAAGAAAGAGTGTCGTACTGGACCAACCCTGCTGACCACCTCCATTAATTTTCATAATTATTCGGTTTCTCACCGCAAAAGTGTAGTAAAATCTAAACTCATTTATAGCGGCAGCGTTGTAGTCCCAGGCACCTGTGGTTTCCAATTTCTACACCAGCAATATTAAATGTTGCATGCACCCAACCAGCGAATGACAATGGCCCGCCTTTGTGTTCTTTTTTATGCTTTTTTGTTGTGGTTTTATGTTTAAATTGAATTATGTCATGTAAGTGGTCGCAGCCCTATCGTGCAGAGCCGTGGCCATCTGCTGTGTCACACAGTTGGGGTAGGTGGAGGAACGGTACGAATATGTCCGTTTAGTAACTACTCAAACCAGAAGGTCATTAGGGTGTGGAGAAATATACAAGGCTGGGCAGCGCTCTGATGCAGCAAGGACTGGATATTAGTAATTAAGTTAATTCAAAGTATCCTGATAAGGAGGTGACGCTAAGAACCTTTGATAGGTTGTACCGAGTGCACTTTATGAGCTTGGGGCTTGTCTGTGGCGTGCTTCTTAGTTTACAAGTCTTTGTTCGAGGGTTGTATTTTTTTCTGTCGGTTTTCCGAATATAGGCGTCTTTGAAAATACGATTCGAAAATGCTTCCAAGTTTGGATGATCTCTTGATCGTTGATTTTGGAAATTCGAAATATGTGGCCAAATGAATGAAACCAAGGATCGGATTGAAACATGATTGACGGCAGGAATTTTGCGATAATTTCAAAGTTCGTCGCATACTTGCTTTCAACCAAATAAAACTCTTTTTGGGGTGTTTTACTTTTTAAAATATATTGGCGCAGTTTCACCTCACCCCTAGGACTTTTAATGCAGTCAATTTTAAAAACAAGATTGTGAAGAATAAATTTCGACAAAAGCGATTTCACATCCTCGATAGTATAGTGGTCAGTATCCCCGCCTGTCACGCGGGAGACCGGGGCTCAATTCCCCGTCGGGGAGAAAAAGCCTTTTTACTAACTTTTAGTACTTTTTTTTGGAAATTTTTTTCCCCTCTCTGACTCGCCATCGATTGTCGAGGAAAATGTTCAACGCAAAGACGCAATACATGAACGGCAGTGAGTTGATTTCTGTTATTGGCTCAATTCGCACGGGAAAATACATTTCGTTCGCACTACACAACTCAAGTCAAAAAGCGCGAAAATTCAAAAAGTTGAGTGTTAGTCAGTGCAAACGTTGCGCACATTTTACGGCAGACGCCAAATTTGAGACAACCGGTAAAGAAAGTTATAATGAACACCCGTATGTCAAAGGAATTGGCCAAAGAACATTGCAGCGGTCCGTGAAACAGGGGAACCCGAAGCAGTCGTCGAATTTTGCGTCCTACCCTTACCAGATCGAACAGACCCAGTAGCTCGAAGTTGACCATAACAAACGCCTTCTGCTCGCTGACTGGGCTGAGGACCGTTTGAAAGCGAACCCCAATTTGGATCGAAAAATCATCTTTAGCGACGAGGCTCCTTTGGTTTGAATGAATGGCTGTGCCGTATATGGAACGACGCCAACCCACACGAGGTTCATACCAGGTGGCAATGCATCCACAAAAAGTTACTGTTTGTCGCTGATTGTGGCCCGGCCGGCGGCGTCATTGGTCAGTATTTTTTTAAAAATGACTTAAAAATGACTCTACTAAGGATTATGAACTGCGCCGTTTTGGCATGGGAACTTATTTTGAACGATAATCCAACAGGGGTCATTCAGAGGAGATATTTGAATTTTCTTATCAGGTTTGTGGTCGTTGTCGGCGAGCGGCCGTGGATTTTAATTTTCTTATCACCTCTGTGGTCGTCGTCGGCGTCAGGCAGCGGCTATTGCATAAAAATAAATTTAGATTCAAGTTCAAGGGCGGCTTTGTTGGAAAAATTGTGTAAGTTTCCCAGGGGAAAGTTCATATAGGGGAACTATCACCCAGATTTTGAATTTGTATATCAAATCGTCTATCTTCTATATAAAAGACTGACGTCCATGTGTGCTCGCGAAACTCGAGAACGGATCGTTTGATTTTCTGGTAACCGCAACAGGAATCAACGCAATAGGAATCAGCAGAATTATGTCGTTTTCCATTGGTTGCACTCGGGGATCCACTCATTCTGAAATCCAATGGAACAACGAAAGTGCCTCTCAAAGACTCCACAAAAGTATTGGTAATATGCCAAAAAATTATCTACGGCTGCTGTCAGGTGACTTGTATAAAATACATAAAATACACTTGTGTGAGTGCTTCTTACGTGGATTCTTACTTCAAATCGAGAAGCGAAATTCTCTTCTCAGAATCACCAGAAGAGTATTTTTTGTGCCAATGGAACGGTTTCAGAAGTGATTTTTCCGATTCCGGACTCTCCCGGACGCTTCTTTTTGCCCAATGGAAAACGACATTAGTATCTGCATTTGTTCGGAAACAGATGACGCTACACATCGACTTTGACATTTGTTGATGATTCGAAAAACCGCCAGGTGGCGTGGTTTATCCACTTGCCATTGCGCAATATGACAGGTGTCCTTTTCGTTTCGTCATTCCAATTGAATTGGGCGGAGTTGCTGTTGCGTGCGGTCGGATATAGGTACATCAAAAAATTGTGAAGAGTGAGGTTAAGCAACTGCATTTGATTTCGTTTGGGTAGACAATTCAAAATTGAAAGTCGGCTCAGTTATAATTCTGCTGCGCACCGAAACTTTTAAACGGAACGCGTTTGATTGTGAAGAATCTCAAATCAAATGTCATTGAGGCGAAAATTCAAAGCGAAGTTGTTCTCATTCCGCTTATTCCCTACGTGTTGACATTCGTGTTTAATTTTCCCGTCTGTCTCTCTTTCGCTATGAAAATTAAAGGACAAGACAACCGCTGCATGTTTGTAGCATCAATCTTGAATTCCCATGTTTCTTACACGCTCAATTGTGTGTGGCTTGCTCACGTGTCGTGTACGCGCCCGAGAATAGAACGAGAAATGTACCATAAATTCAATGAGACGGAGAATGATGGCGGTCACGGGAATCATTGCGATTTGATTGAAACACATCAAAATTGTTATCAGTTTAACTTTGGAATAAAGAACTTGAATTGACCGAATTACATGAACCAGCAAACTCGGAACTCGGAAATATTATTTTCAGTACATACACAAATTTGGGCGGAACAAAGTTCGCCGGGTCAGCTAGTTTCATAAAAAGTTCTAAAAAAGTCTGCGGAAACTCTGGCTGTTCACGTCGCAAAATTGCGCCGTACTAATAACAAATTTAAGTCTCGACTTTTAATTAACGGAAACTCACAATTGCGAAAATCGCACGGGAAATATAGCCACTGTGAATTTGTTAAGAAAATTCATCATAATTATTATCACTTTTTCTTTTTCTTTTTAAATCATTTTTAAAGTCACTTCTCTATCATTTAAATCATACCAATCTACTACATTCATATTTTGTGAATAAAGTTTCGAGTTTAATTTAAAACCGAAGCGATCGGTCGACTCTGTGTTCTTTCTACTAATTTCAGAGTTCGCCGGAAATTAAAACAAAATCTAACAGAATTACTTAAATTTAATACGCAACTTAATATGAATTCACTCTCATCATTTGTTTACCGCTAAGGGTTTATTTCTCTCTACTTAAATCTAAAGTCGAAACTAAAAATGTTTATTGGCAGGCCCATTGATGATTGTTTAAAGCCTTTTATCCCTTACAGCAAAGACTCCACTTAACATGTATTTCTTTTCAACTTTACAGATAACAGAACCGAAGGATATTACTCCTGCAAACCTGTTTCAACACAAAGAGCAAAATTAATCACAATCTCAGTGCCCTACTGCCATTTTTATACGTGAAACATATTTGTAGACGCATAACAAGCAATACACTGCATTCGCACGTGAGTCCGGAATCATTAATGCGGTGCGATATTCGTTGTCTCTTTTTGTTACAATTTGTGTGTTTAACTCGAGTAATTCAAGTGAAATAGATATAAATGGAATTCAGTTTTTTTTTTCACAGTGCATCGACAGTAGAATAATTAATTAAAAAAACCTCCCTTCGGATACATCAGCTGGCAAGTATATCGGATGCGAAATCAATGTAAGTTAATTTAAATATTTGCCTATGGTTGTTATATATGTTGACACATATACATACTTTAAGTAAACAGAGAGAAAATTGTTTGAAACCCATCAAGGAGGGTCACTGCTGCCTGTGTTTTGTTGTATGCGTTAAGCACCTTAGTGCTGGCAACAAACCTAGCACGATGAAAACTAAACAAACGTGGTGATGAACTATTTCAGTTGCATTGCGCAAATTGGATTACCTATACCTATACCAATTCGAAGCGAATACAGGTTTAATGTCGCTTCATCGTCCACTCCACTGGCTTGGGTCATGGAAAGCGAAAGAAGCACTGCTTGCAATTTCCTTGATACATTTGAATGTGTTTATGAAAATCGGGCCATAGGTGGAATACTCGGCTAACTGATTGTGTTTATTAAATTAAAGTAGTCGCGCGAATACAGCAAATACAGGAGTAGAACCAAAAGTAGAGAAATTTCGCTGGGCCCAGGGGTGATCGAACCTACGACCTTCGCGCCAGCTAATGGGCCACATGCTCGCGTCGGGTCCAAGTTGACATTCGAAATGTAGACTAAATGTTCGCACTAGGTACTTATGCGAAGGAAACATTGGAATTGATGTGACATATGAAGACACAATAATGCATCTGAAAAGAAAGTTAGGTGGCATACTCATATGTGTTGTCGATACCTGTCCCACTGACCCCCACAATATCAAGGATATCGACGGACGATACGCAAATTTATTATATATTATTTATATAATTTTAGGTTGTAAGTCGTTTGTCTAGTTCGTGAAAAGGGTCGGGGTCAAAATTCTGGGTGGGTCACAATAAAAAAGGTTTGGAAAATAGTAAAAGCGCACGAAAAGCAGAGATGTAGACAACATTTCTTTTTCATTTTCTTTTTTTAATTTGTTTTTTTTTTTTTTAATGTTTAATTTCATCAATTTTTTTGTTATTTATTTATTCAATAAATATTGTTTTTTTTTTCGCAATATGTATTTAAACCAATTTTTATTGTTTATTTTTTTAAATTCAAATTTAAATTACATTTTTTCTGTAACTTTAAGTTTTGAATTTTTTATAAATAATTTAAAATAGTTTTTTAATATCTACTTCATTTTATCTCTTTTTTTTTTGTTGAAAAAAAGAAATTTATTTGTTTGCTTTAATTTTTTGTTTATATTTTTGTTAGTTGAAAAAAAAAACTGAATAATCAGATTTTTTTGGTTTTTAATTTTGCAAAGCAGAATTTTGAAAGCAGCATTTCGAGCCGCTCCCTCGTGGAAGTCCACATTATCGTTAGCCACGTGTCGTTTTCACCTGTTTATACTGTGTGAAGACCTTAAATCGTTTGCCAAGGCACCGAGTCGAAAGCGGATGAAAACCGACGTTCTGAGAGAAAGGTGCTTCGGGTGATATTAGATTCAGTTTATATCAATGGGTGTGGAGAAAAAAAAAGGTTAAACTACAGTTACAACAACGCTGGCTTGTCGAAATGGCTTATACTACGGCAGTTGAGATGGCTGGGGTACGTGAAACACGTAAGATAAGATTTACTCAGCTCAAAGTGAATATAAATTTGACACCATTGATAGATGAAACAGACAAAGCTCCCGCGACGTAAAAGCGTCGAAACGCACCCGAATTTTCGTAAAAATCGCATTCAACAACGCGAAAAATACATCAAAACATGCGTCAAAAAGGCATTATCAAAATACCTCAAGAAAACATAAAAAAATGCGTCAAAAACGCTTCAAAAAAGTGTCAAAAACGCCTCAAAAAATGCGTCAAAAACGCTTCAAAAAAAGTGTCAAAAAGGCATTAAAAAAAAACGCGTCAGAAACACAGAAAAAAATGCGGCAAAAACGCTTCAAAAAAAGTGTCAAAAACTCCTCAAAAATGCGTCAAAAACGATTCAAAAGCAATCCTGTAGGCTGTCGAAAAACGCAAAAAAACGGTCTAAAAAATGCTTTTTAAAACTCGTCAAAAACGCGTACATAAACTCGTCAAAAACACATCGTAAGACGCTTCAAAACAGTCCTCAAAAACACGCCGTTCCAAAGACAAATTTCACTTCTGCTGTAATGCTAACTACAAACTAAGTGCCTCTTTCTATTCCACAATCAACAAAGCTTTTTAAGTCCGCGCGTTCCGTCTCATTCGAAAATAGCCGCCCTTCTGCTATAATTATTTCTTTAATTGATTTGAAAATAAAAAAATCTCTGGCCCATGGGGGGATCGAACCCACGACCTTCGCGTTATTAGCACGACGCTCTAACCAACTGAGCTAATGGGCCACATAATTCCTTCCCCACAAGTTCCCATTCGAAATCGAGAATATTCTTTCTAATTGCGTGCTTCCTCACGGTCGTAAAGTTTGCGAGCCATTGCATGGAATACGACCACGAAAACGATTCTAATTCTGAATGCAATGGAATACAAAAAAAAAAAAAAAAACTAAAGATACTTTCACTGCACACAGAAGCTGCCAGAACGAAATGCATTTGAAAGCAGAGAACATAAAAATTGCTCAACCGTCGGACGGTGGAAAATCGTAGAAATTTAAAAATAAACGGAAATCCAACTGAAGCAATCTTTTCTAGACAGGGAGACAGTGAGGAATATTTTCATAGACCCCCTTTTTTTATACAGGAGAGCCAGTTTAAAAAACTTTTCTAAAATTACCGTATTCGAAAACCAACTCGAGTTGAAAGCAGCTGCCGTGTTGTAGGGCGATTCCCTTATGTTCCATCGGGTCTTCAATCGTCAAAATAGATATGTAGTTCAACACCAAAATGGGAACCATCTTTAGATTGCTTGGCAGTAAGTCAGCTTAAGCTAAAGGTGCGATTACAGTTTTTATGTTGTGCCCGCACTGAAGCGCATTTTCGTACGTATTTGTTACTAGGTTAAATAAAATAAATAAAAAAATAAAAATATATAAATAAATAAAAATTAAGCCAACATAAGTCTTTTATGGTTGACACTTTATGCTACAGTAAGACCACCTATTCAGGCTACCTTCTTAATAAATACATTGAACCTATGAAAATGGCGCTCACTCTCTCATATGCGATGGTTCTGCGCTTAGTTGTTGTGGCAATATAGGAACCACCGGCAACCGGTACTTCCACTCTGACAATCCGAACGAGTCCCTCGCACAGGCATCAGTAACGAGTGCTGCTGTGGCAATCCCCCACCTATGTATCTATGCACAGCGCGTATGGTGTCTCCTCCATTTCCCATGAGTGTCGGATTTTTCTTTTTTCCTTTCAAGGTAAATGGTGCCTACGCCAGCGTAAAACAAACCCGTGTGCAATTTCTGGGTCACCATCATCGCACAATAATGATGACTTTCGATGGCACCTACTTTCTGCAGAGCTCCCATTCGTACCATGACACAGATGGATCTCTTTTGCCTCCTCGTTGTTGACATCCCTCTCCGGTGTGCCGTACTCACTGTTTGTTGCAGTGACTCCAAAGTGACGAGCGCAGCAACTGATGCTAGTGACTCGTACAGGAAGAGGAACACCAGTCAAGCAAGAAAATCGTATGCCGTCAATGATAATGGCGATGATGTGGGAGTGAGTTTTATGCTGCATGTCGTACATATATGAGTTCGGATATGAATATTTCTATTTATAGTTCCGATGTGGCTTCGTTTACGTTCGCGTAATGCGCTGTGGATACTATTGGAAAACCGGTGTAACATGTGCCCGGCTAGCTCAGTCGGTAGAGCATGAGACTCTTAATCTCAGGGTCGTGGGTTCGAGCCCCACGTTGGGCGAAATGTCTTTTTTGCTTTTTTCCCCCGGTCCAAATGTGTGCAGATGTCTATGGTATTTTTTGTATTTTTTTTTAGAAAGCTCTTTCGTAACTGATGCTTTGCGTTTTTGTGTTTCTCTTGCTCACCGAGATTGGTCTGAAAATTTGCATGATTTGAGCGCTGTGGAAGTACAGCTTAAATGGTTCACTATCGAAATGGAACTGGATACAGGAGAAGTTCTCTATACCGTGTTTACGTTTTGTGCACTCGGAAACGCCTATGATAAGTCCTGCAAACCGCCTTAACCTGGTTTCAAAGTTCCTCCTACGTGTCACTTTATGCTTGGCTTCTGAAGCTACCTTTACCTATGGAACTCTTAAACTGAGTATCAGCAGTCAGTTGCTTACCCACCTGGAAGAGCTTAAGGAGTCCTTACTTCTAAAGCTGCCAGCTGTACAATTCTCTTTTGATATTTAGTTGTGATAACTTCACCATGTCCATCCGGACATGTCATGCAAAGGATATACGAATTTTGAAAGACGACTGGTGGCACTGTCGGTCGTCATATACAACACCTGATTGTTCAATTCGGATCAATTCTCTAGCACGATCTTGCATCTTGTATTTGCGAGTTCCACTGCATGCATGAATTGTGTGTCTTAGCCGTTTTTGTGTCGTCAACTTGTAACGTTTATTGGTTTCTGCGCACATCTCTCTTAGAGCAGCAGTTTCAAGTGTCGCGTCAGCCTGACCTACATCGCATCAAAAGGAAAAATATTGAAAACGCACGCATAGTTATTATCATCTATGAGTGAAATTTGTACGTTAAAAGCTCAAAAGCTTGAAAGCTTAAAAGCTTAAAAGCTCTAAAGCTCAAATTTTTTTTAACTCACAGAAGCTGGCGGATTGCCAGAGTGTACCCAAGAGGAAAAGAATAACGAGCCTACAACCGCAAATGGAAAAGAATACCCTGGCGTATACGTACTATTTTGTGGCCTCAGTGATTCAGTGGCTAGTGTCCTGAAACTGAGCGAGGGGTCTCGGTCTCGGGCTAGTCAAAATTACATTTAAATGGTTTTTCTTTTCACTACACCATCTCTCGCGAAAGTTTGACAACCATCCGATAGTAAAACTGTCCTGGTAAAGCTTCCGTCACAAGTCACTCAGAAGCTAGGCCTATGGCACTTTACGGAGCTGTCGCGCCAACTACTTGTGATCCACGAGTGCTATCTATTCGTCTCATACAAGTCCAGGTAATTTAAAACGTGATGCCCATCCCCATCGCCGAACTGACTCATTCGCCCAACTCGCTTCGCTGATACACTTTGTTGCAACTTGTACTCCTAATCGTGCGATTTTCCATGCGTGGTCATATTCCATGAAATCATCTGTCAATCTTTCCATTAAGCCGGCAATTACGGCTGCCCAGTAAGTCGATCGTTGTTTGCTCTCTGCGATGCCCATAAAAATATATTTAACTTTGCTGCCCTGGCGTTTGTTGATTTTTATGTGTTCTCGGGAAGGAAATCCACAACCTTGCAACAGTGTAGCGTCGTAAGCGCCTTGAGAAGGTATTTGATTACGGCCGCAATGCTTGCTCTTAAGCGATTTGAGTGCTAAAAATAAGTTAACTACTTCACTCTAAATACGCATAGATACTCGTACATACGGCGGTTTGTGGTCACTGAATCTGAGACGGCTGCTTGAGGGACTCGGCGCGTTGCACGCCTGCAATAAAGTCCACTCAACCAATAAAACATAGATCGGCCCCATGTACCGTGCACCGTCTACCGTAATTATTCCAATAAGTGCACAAAGCACAACCCCCTTGTGCGCCCAAGTTCATCACCCACATGGAGGCACTTCAATCGAACAGTCTGGTTTCGTTTCGGATGGGGGCCATCTTTTCCAGCTCTCCTCTCGAACCGATTGCTCGTCAGCTAATAATAATATTCATCCGTTTATCTGCTCCATTCATCTCACCCAACAACGTGCTCTAGAACTCCCTTTGCACCCGCCGGCCGTCGCGGCCGCTCAAGCTCAGTGCCAAACTCATGAAATTCCAATATCAATGCCAGACGTTTGCAACTAGTTAAAGTCGTGCGACTAGTTGTGCGCTGCACACCGGCGGGGTTCTGGGCTGTTGCACATCTGCAAGAGGCGAGGGTGGGCTTTCGGTTCGCCGCTCCTCTGGATGGCACACAAAACACGGCGAAAGCATTTAAATGGAACGGCATGCATGTCTGTCAGCCATTTTTATGACCATATTGAATCTGTCAGCCGACTAAGGATTGACAGAGAGAACGCTTCGCAAACATCGCCGAACAGATGCAACAACAATCGAGCAGTCGTAAAACAATTGATTTTCTGTTGCCCTAGGCTCCAACTGATGCTACGGCTATAAAACTGATGTCGATGCGCTTGGGGTGGATTGCTGTTGGCTGATGGAGTTTTAACTGCGGGTGTTTTCTTTTTTTTTTTTTTTTTAATTTTTTGACGCAATTTAAGGGAGACTTGGATGTTGAACTGACTAACAACAGGAAACGTGCAATAAATGCATGCAATTTTATAAGGAAAACCAGTTTTGTTGCGTTGCGTTTGGGGGTGGAGTGCGCCGAGCTGACTTAAAGTCTGGGCAGTGTAATTAGCCAGGTTACCAAGTGTTTGTAGAGGTGGGCACTTCGGAGGACGCTTTTTGAAACGACATGAAGTCTTTTTGTAAAATGGAACAGAAGTCCTCCTTAGATGTTGCTGGGATGCCAACCCCCAGGCTCTAGACGACACAGAAGAACGATCGTCCATCAAGGCAGAGGTCTGCATATAGCTGAACACAAAACCAACGTGTTGGGACCTCTCTAAAGACATCGCAATAGAGTTTTTCTGGCGCATAAGCTGTCCAAATCGGATCAGAGTGCCTTCTTCATACCAATGGCTCTGAAGGGCGCTTGAAAAAGAGCTTTAAAGGGATCTTTTAGCTAGACAGAACTTCTGCGATTTTATAATCACACAAAAAAGTGGGGTAGTCTCCATCTGTCAGCTGTCTCCAAACTGAGCGGTCCAATGATGTCTTTTAAATTTTAAGACCGGCTATCAAGTGCTGGGTCTTTTGTATGACGATGTATCCCCCAATGATTTAGAGTCGCTGGTAAAAGACCGAGATCTGGGAGTCAGAGAGGGTGCACTTGAACATCCTATACCCGGTTCCTTTATACAGGGAACCTTTTGAAAATATTGATGGATCTTTCTTTCACACGGGCGCACAAAAGTTGCCAAATTGGAAAGCACCTCTCTGCTCTAATCTAAGACTAACATTTAGTGCTACTTAGATATGCCGAACAATTAATTGAAATCCAACCCGCGGCGCCAAAATTTGACACAAGTTCACTAACCTCGGCCGCTGCTTCGAAAAAAATGAATCATGTCGTCTACAATGTGCTTCTCCCCAAGAGCTAATGTTTTTTTTTTTCCCATGCATATGTATCTCTTGAAGTTGGCTATATTTCATGCTACGAGTTACGGCTTCTTAGCATTCCTTTTCAATTTCGCATAAATCTGCATTTGAAGAGCCCCGCATGCTAAACTGCGGCAGGCCCGCACACAATACCCGTCCTCATAGTTAAAGGGGAAAACCATACAAAGACGTGAAAAACACAGATGGTCGAAATGCGCCCAACCTACCCCAACAAGTATGACATTAAACTGTTTTTCTACCGCACCGCAGCGCAGAATTGCTAAAACCGCTACCACCACCATCAGCACCGCCACTGAGCTGCCACACTTAAGAATTTGTATTTCTGTTCGTTCTGTACTCTTTATGGTATCCTTTCATTCCATTGTTTTGCGATGCGACAGCAAAAACAAAAACTGCGGATAATATTACCTACTCATTGGAGTTGGCTGTTCTTTTGTTTTCTCTCTTGTTTGTCGTTTGGTCGTCTGCGTTAACGTTGTGTTACTTGTGGGATGAACAGTGGTCCAAAGTGCCAACAGTCGGGGTAACAATTAAAATAGGTGTACTTGATGTTTTTTTTTTTATTATTATTATTTTCCTTTTATTTATAAGGAATGTAAACAGACCTCTAAGAAAAATGTCCTTTTGTTTTTAGAGTTCTTCAAAGTTGGTCGATCAAAAGCGGAACTCATTTATTTTCTTTTTTGTAGATAATGAAATATTGAACAATTGCAGTTTTTTTTAATGTCACTGAGTTGTTAGTAAATAAAGTCAATTGTCAAATGCCAAAAAAAAACTATTTAAAAAAAATAATAATTTGTTGAACAGTTTCTGGAGTTTAATTTGAGTTAGAGGTACATTTTAAATACAGTCGAATCCCTCTAAGTCGAACTTTCTTTTACTCGAATTTCCCTCGAACTCGAATTTTTCGACCCAATTTTTGCATTCCCTTCAATTTTGCTTAGAAAAGTCATCCTCTAAGTCGAAATCCCTATTAGTCGAAATATTTTACATATTCTTTTGATTCTTGACCTATTACAATATTCCTCTAAGTTAAATTTTTCATCTGAAGAAAACAAAATCAAAAAAAAGAAAGATCTTCCTCCCGCAAGTGTTGCGTCGCGACGATACGTTGTGTTTCTACATACATACAATATTTATATACATTTAGATAATGTACATACATATTCTACTTAAAAATTTAAATGCGCAACACGTGTGTTGTTGTTGTATTTAGAGTGATAGGAAAAGAAGTCAAAAAATAGCAGGTGCTCAACATTTGTGTTGTTGGCTATTGCCTTTTTAAAATAGAATCATTTTACTTAAAATGATGCTTAATCTTTCCTGGCATCATTTAACTTCAGACCTACATATTAGGGCAAATGTTGAAATGATCTTCGACAGAATACGAAAACTCACTTATACATTCAAAATAAGATGTAATATTCCGGATAATCATCTGATAAATGAACTAAATGCGGTATACCATGTGCTAAACTAATTCATTGTTATTTATTTTTTGAGCTCTAAGGCGCTCTTTATCTTTTATATATATGTATATATCTTTTCTTTTTTTTTTGTGTGAATTTGAGGTTTTTTTTTCGTTGTTTCCTCAAAATTAAATATTTATTTTCCAAAAATTAATATCTCAATATACACTTAAATAAATTTTTCAGTAGTAAGATTATTTATATCGTATCTTTGTGATTGTAATTTGTGGCGGCAACAACCAAATGTAATATTAAACGTAATAAATTAAACTAAACTAAAATAGAATCATTTATTAAACAGGTGAACACTGCTACTTTCACATCCCAATCAAAAATAACTAATTTAACTCATAATTTTAACTAATTTTGTTCAAAATGTACCTACTTTCTTATTTTTTACCTTAAATAAATTCGCTTAAAAAAAATATATCTAGTCGAATTTTTTCAGAAATCCCTTCAACTCGAACTAATTTTTATCTCCCGTGAAAATTTTGACTTAGAGGGATTCGTCTGTAGTTTCAGTAAGGAATGACCAGGATTTTGGACCCTAGCTATTTGTTAAGCCGCATGCAAAATTGTACATTTTTAGACTCTTCGAAGATGTGGTAATTTGTTTAACAAAAAAAGTGTTCCCACTGCTAACAATTTGTTCTCAAACGCAAATTTACTACTTTCTTGGTTTATTTGAGTTATTTCATTTTTAAAGAAGGGCTGGTAACGTAAAATGTTGATCTCGTATCAAGGAGAATTTGTTTTGTCATTATCTCAGCTGTTGACAAATTCCGAACACTTTTGAAGTAAATTCCTCCTACTCCTAAACTCTGCCTAATTGCAGAGACTATTAGTTTTCGAAAAAGAGCGGAGCACTCAAATTGTTTGTTTTTAAATATTTTATACAAAATTCTATAAAGTTTAAGAAGAATTAACGACAGAAATACTGAAAAGAAGATTCAAAATTGTATTCTTTTATTTTTGTTTTGTTTTTCAAAGCGCACACTGGGTCGCACAAAACTTTCTCGTTCATCAACATTTTGGTTGTTTTTTTTTTTGTTATTTTATTTTTAGAAGCAATACGGGCACTCATTTTGTAACTTTTCAGACGATCATCGTCGAAACGATAGATCTCCAAAACTGGCAAGCAAGCGCAAAAATTTCGAGTTTGAGGGCTTAATCGAGTTAACTTTCCACAAATGTAATGAAAGCTGACAATTCTTATGGTCGTCCAGACAAATAAAATAAACAGTGAGGTACAAAAACACCTGATATACTTTTTTGGAATTTTAAGTGTTCGAAATTTGAATGATTTGTGAAAAAAAATCCCTTACAGTCTTTTGGCTACTGGGAGTTAGTTCCATTTCGAACTAAGTTCGTAAAGAAGACCCAAAAACCGTAACTTATCGACTTTTTCAATTTGTTTTAATTACAATTCAACAATCTAACAATTGTCACTAAAATTTAAATCGTAACTGAAGGTAGTTGAGCAACAAACAGCACAGAAAACTTTAAACCACTTGACGCTTGAAAGAAAATATTCGCCGTCTCTCACAGAGAAATAATTTAATTTTTGGAATTTGTAACCAGCAAATTAGATCAGATCTAGAAGACATTCTGAACCATACATGCACCCGAAGTCATCAACAAACGCTCAGAGCACTTCTTAGAAAATTAGTTTAAATAGAGAAATTAAAAAAATAGTATTGGTCCAAACACCCAACCCCGTGGTACACCCATCTTAAGATATCTCATTTCACTTTTGCTGTCTTCTGTTTTGCCCATCCCATATATAAAGTTCATATCTGCGTAGCCGACATGTCTTTCCGCTGCTCGATTGATGTCTCTGGGACGATTATCTTATATATAAATATTCGAAGGGAAATAGTTAAGAGCCACTTTTACTGTCTTAAACACAACATATTCGCTGATTTTTTTTTTGGTGGAAAGGTTGTGAAGAGATGCAGCTCTGTATGTAATTTGTTTTTCAATATGTTGTGTCAAAGACAGGTCAGCTTAGTGGTGGAATTTCTACCACTGGGCGGGTTCTAGTACAAATAAAATGGGCGATACTAATAATCAAATTTATTGTCCAGGCTATATTTATCGAAATCGCAATGGCGAAAATTTCCGTTTAAAATTTCGCATTGTGACGCACAAAATACATATTTAGTGTGAAGGTTAAAAATGATTGTTAGCAATATCTTTCTCTTATTACGTATAGGAGAAAGGAAAAAACTTCTGTTTAAATATGCTTGGCGAAAAAGTCTCAAAAATTGGTTTGTTAACTTTGTCCACCCACTGTTTAGGTTCAGTTTTATTTTTGACCTTCGTTTTTTGTTGACACTAAAAGGGTCGCGGGTCACTTCTTTCTTTTGATTTTTTTTCATGAGAAAGTGCGAATTGAGCCAAAGATTCTGCAACACCCTGTGGAGGGTTTTCTTTAAATTTTTTATAGATTTGGGATGGGAGTTTGCTTTTAAGCAGAACAAAAATTGTAGCAATACCCTTAATAGTTCAAAAGTTATGATTTTCCCATCGAAACAAAATATTTTTTACTTTTTCTATGGCAAATATTTCAGAAGTTGTGGAACTTTTGCGCATGCAACCACCCTGTCGATGCACGTACTGCAAGTGGATGAATATTATATCCGCCTACGTTGAATGGCAAACATAAAACTTTAACCATTCCTAAAGGTCTGTACCCCGAAAGAGTCACACTACACACCGAATGCATCAGCTAAATGAATGGGCATGCTCTTAGGGACATCTGACGTTTTTAATCCTTGTCGAAACTCCCATAAAACATCTTAAAATTCTTGCGCACCCATTGTCAGGTTAAAATGTTAAGCTAATCCGACATGAAATGCGACTTTTTTTGTTTTGCTGTCTACATGAAAGCGAAAAGCATGAACAACGCCTACACACGCATCTGATACTGATGTACTAAGCCATGCAAGTCCACGGCAGACGGATACAGATGCCAAAATTCGACGCAGTAAAAAAGTTTAAAGCGGCAATAAATTCTAAGTACGAAAAAAAACGACGCAATACAAAAAGATCGACCGAAAAGAGGCGAGTCCGCCGTGCGTCGTCGAAGAAAGGAATGTGGGTACACATTTCGTACGCGAGTCTCTTGTCTGATTAATGTTTATGGTCTGCAAATGAATTAATTTTGAATTCGTTTTCGCCAACTGGATGGTTATTATTTGCGTGAATTGGTTAGGATGCTTTTTTGATTGCAAATTGAGTTGTTTACGCAACTATGTACCACCCCTGGACTCTTAATTTTTGAAATGAGGTATTGAGTTCAGCAACTATTTTGTTAAAGAAGTTTATTTACTGCGCAGAACGTCTACCTGACTGTCCTAGGGAAGCTTTTTAATTCGGATTTGGCACAAAATTGTCTCTTCAAAAATGCAACAGCAATTGTCTGACTTACTTCAGAATATGAGCCCCAGAGTGACTGCAGAATATGAGCCCCAGAGTGACTGCAGAATATGAGCCCCAGAGTGAATGTAAGGACACACGATTATGAGGCATACAATTCAATTCGTTATTAAAGTTGAATTACTGCAATTGTCGGTTGTAACCACTTTCGCTCGAACGAATCGATAGACACGCCTGCTAACCCGATTACCCATGCCCCACACAGATAATGCTCCAGAATTGGATCGCTCCAGAGCGATGCACATCGGCACACCATTGTGCGTGCTCTGAATTCCAAGATACGAGTAGTTGCAGCACTGGAATTTCCACTTTACTTTGTGTGGCGCGCCAAATGACTTGGATGTGGCTTGCCCCATTACGTTGTCCTTATGCAGCGCACACAAGTTCAGAGACAACGACGACTCGTAATTGTGATGATGATGGCGCAGCGTTGAAGCTGAACCACAAGTCTTGCCAACTTTGTTCGGTGGCTGCAATCAAGATCCAGATACATATGCGTCTTCTTGAGGCGATGAACATTCAAAATGTGTTAACTGATAATTGAGCAAATGTGAGTGGCTTTGTTTCGCCAGGATGATGTAAGTAAATTGAATTCGATTGGTGACTGTCACTAACTTAGTGCTTGACATTTAAATCGTAATTCAGTCGCCAACAGCGAACAATTTTATGAAACATGACTTCGAATCCTCAAAATCCTAATAAAGCACAAACAGTTGGGATTGGGATGGTACTCCACAGCTGCTGTCGTGGCTGCAGTGAACAAACATTTATTTAAATGGCATCGAATTGAGTGCGCTTGGAATGGCTGCCGATCCGAATGATGTCTACCTTGACAGACGGGCAGACACATCTTGTTTGCACATCAGTAACTTGTTTCTTTTTTGGTTTCTCTTCATTTTTTTGTTGTATTCTCATTCAGTCGGCATACGAATTTATATTTTCAATCTGACAATTTCATTGTGCACTTATTTGCAGAAATGCATAAAGAATAATCGGAAAAAAAGGAAACCACTGTGCTTATTGCTTCTGGCAGATGGGAAGAGGCAGACTATCTGCCAGCGCAATTAAAAAGTTGTCTAACTTTTAAAGATGGAAAAAAAAAATACTTTCAGATTTTTCTTGCACTTGCACTCTTTCTAGCGCAAAAGTTGTCACCCGCTTTTTTTTGGCCGTCATTTTTTGTATGAATGAAAAACTTTATATTCTGCTTTTGTATTGTGTTTATTTGATGTATTGATTTTTTTTCCATCAAGTCGAGAAAATGATATCGGTTTGGGACCGTTTTAGGCATTTTCCATCACTCATGGCAGAACTTCCGGCGATAGGTCCTAGCATTCTTGACGGATATTCTCTTTGAGGGCATCAAGAGTCCAAAATCATATAGTTCGCCAGAGGGTTAATGACAAAATCCAGGAAGTCGCTTTAAGTCATTGACAGGGCATTCCGCAAAACTCTCTCGGAAGAACAAAATTTGAACCTTTAGAGTAAGCTCACGCGCAATATGCGTGATGTGTTCATATTTTTTCCCGTAAGAGCTCTGGCTCTTTGAACTGATTCTTCTTTGACTCTCTTCTGGTGCGATTAAATTGTTAAATTGCCAAGAAAGCATGTGGAACGCGTGCAAATGCGTCAAAAAAATGCCTTGAAATTCTTGTCAGAACTCATAAAACGCGCCAAAAGAAAACAGTCAAAAATGTGTCAAAAAACTCGAGCTAATACGCCCGGCAAATTATGCAAAAACGTAAAAAAGCAAGACAAACCCTCGCAAAAATGCCCCAAAAAATTAAACCAAACACGCGCTAAAGAACGCTCCCAAAAATGCGTAAAAAATGCACCAAAAACACGTGAAAAAATGAGACAAAACACGCTCTGAATAACGCTCCCAAAATGGCGGCAAAAATGCACAAAAAAACGCGTCAAAAAATGAGACAAAATATGCGCTGAAAAACACTCGTCAAATATGCACCAAAAAACGCATAAAAAACGAGACAAACCAAGCGCTGAACAAGGCTCGCAAAAATGCGTCAAAAATGCACCAAAAACGCGTCAAAAAATGAGACAAAACACGCTCTGAATAGCGCTCCCAAAATAGCGTCAAAAATAAACCAAACAACCAAAAAATTAGCCAAAACAGGCGCTGAAAAACCCTCGTAAAAATACGTCTAAAATGCAGCAAAAAACGCGCCAACAAATTGAATAAAGCACGCGCTAAATACCGCTCCCAAAGATGTGTCAAAAATGGAGAAGAATGAAACAAAATATGCACTGAAAAACACTCACAAAAATGTGTCAAATATGCACCAAAAAAACTATCAAAAACGAGACAAACCAAGTGCTGAACAAGGCTCGCAAAAATGCGTCAAAAATGTACCAAAAACGCGTCAAAAAATGAGACAAAACACGCTCTGAATAACTCTCCCAAAATAGCGTCAAAAATGCACCAAGCAACCAAAAAATGAGACAACAACACAAATACGCCAGAAGGTGCGTATCTCTCCATCGAACTCCTGTTTTTACGAATTTTTGACATTTAACCGTACTATTAAGATATTTCGGTCTCGACTCTAAATTTACGGGAGCTCAAAATTGGGAAATTTGTATGCAAAATATAATAAACTACTTAAATTAAATTCTTTTAAAACTAAAAGTGTTTATTGGTAAGGCCGATTTGGAGAATTTTTTTATCCTTCAATGTATATTGTTTATATTTTCAAAGCCCATCGTTTCTTCATCTCAGGAGTGCCTACACTTGTTTCAATCGAGGTTTACAAATGTCTTACGAATCTAAGAACATCTAAGTAGCACTTCTAAAATCCAAGCTGAAATTATTTGTACTTCAACCCAGAACTCGCTTTTCATAGGAACAACTTAAAATACGTAATTCAAGTCATAATACCAAAGAAATAAAAAAACAAAAAAAAACTAAACCGATCGATCCTGCCAGGAGTCGAACCTGGAATCTTCTGATCCGTAGTCAGACGCGTTATCCATTGCGCCACAGGACCGTTGAATTTGCTGCATTCCGATGAATCAAATATCACCACGACGACGAGTAGTTGTAGTTCTGTCTTCGGTTCGCCTATTTTTAGTCAGTCTGTGGTGAGCTTATTCGAAAAACAAACACTCCGTCATTGATAAGGGGTCGGTCGGCTGTGGCATTCAATGTGCCGGCATTTGCTAGTGTATCACGTCCCATCGACTTGAGGTGTCTTGAAAATAAGCCTGTGCACATAAGCCGCTTAATTTATTCCAAAACAAAACACACGTCAGGCAAGAGATTAAATACAAACAAGGTGTTCGCTTATTTGGGAATAACTGTCACTTGGCTGAGTTTGGTAAATTTACATTGGACTTAAAGTGGCGCCTGGCAATTCGAACGAGCTTATACTTGCTTTGAACAAATCAATACCACTCTTGTGGTGTGTTGCACATAAATGGAATAAATTCAGGTGCAATTGATTTTGAGTAGAAAGCCTGCACAGTTGGTGATTCAACTAGGTCTAGGCTGCTTTTGTGGTCTTCTCACAATTCACCACTCTTAGAATTCAATATTGGATGAGCCTAAATGTAAAGCAACTTCAAAGACTGCCTATAGGACTTCCAAGTGCATGTGCTCACGCCACAGAACAAGCAACTCAACAACAGAGCACATTATGGACTTCTGCCAAAGACGAACAGAGCGAGCACGGCTCGCTCTTTCCGCGAAACTATCTGTGTACATATCGCACCCAAAAATAGATTGGCTAAAAATACCCTAGCTACTATCGCGTCGCAACCATGACCTCAGACAAATAAAATACAATTTTAATTAAGTCGTTGTTGTGTGCCGATTACCGATTGCCGAAGTTGCCATTCATAAAAACGCTGCGCACAAGAACCTTTGTCAATTTAAAAGGTAATTATTTTATTAATGCCGCCGAAAGAAATGCATAAGAAAACGCTTTGATGTGCACACATAAATTCAAACGGGTCGCGTGCTTGGCTCCATTTAAATTGAAGTTCAGATTGTTGTTATTGCGGTTGAATAAAAACAAAACACAAACAATGATTAATCGCTGAGACATTTCCACAATTAAAATGCGATTGCGGAGTTTATTTTTATTATTCTTGCGCTTGCTGTTGAAATCTTTTGAACAATTCATTAACATTTTATTTTCAAACAGATTTTGAGAGCAAGTAGACCCTTTTGGATGCAATTGCTAGGTTTCGAAAAAAGTGCAGCAATTGCTTTTACTCAAAAGAAATTTTAAAATCGGAGCAATTGCTAGGCTTCGGATGAATAAAAATTGATTTGAGTTGACTCCAACTTTTGATGTGTTCGAAAAAAGCGCAGCAATTGTTTTTACTCAAAAGAAATCTTAAAATCGAAGCAATTGCTAGGTTTCGGATGAATAAAAATTGATTTGAATTAACTCCGACTTCTTTAGCAATTGCTAAAAAAATTCCAAGTTATTTTGCTTACTCAGATTATTTGCCAAATATTTTAGACGCACGATTCTTACTTATAGCGATCCAAGCCTTGTGAGTTTTGACTGTTTTGTTTATAAATTTAGGCAGTTAAATTAAAGTCTGTTTGTAATAAAATGTGGATGGATGAACGCTCGTGAAAAAAACAGTAAAAAACTTGAGTTTTTTAAATGAGAATGTTGAGACACAATCTTTTCTAAGGAATTTAGGTTAGCATTTCGAAAACCTCTCGAAAATTCATAGTTTCATTGTTCTTCTTTAACTAGTTGGCTTGTGTCTCAAAAAATATTTCCAACAAGCCGATGATCGGATACAGTTCCCGGCACTTGATGAAGAAATGAAGCATCTTCAAGTTGCCTATTTGGCAAACATAAATTGAAATTCCAATTGGAGCTTGATTGCAGTATTTTTTTTATCAATTTTGTTTACTTTTGCTTAATCTATATACATATAAATTGAGCCTTAAAATTGTGTTCGTTTGTCGCCGATTCACGCCTTAACGCATTTTCCGATTTTAATCAAACTTTAATACATCTTTGGAATTGGTCTATATATGGTTTTGGTGAAGTTTGGTTGAAATCGGAAAACGTATGTTTGTTTCGGGTAATTCGGATTTGAATGATTTTTTTATATTCTGTTTGTCTTGAATCAGGGATGGTTTGGGAAAAATCATACGACCCAATTTGACTGCATATGCATATAAAATAGAACAGCAAATAGAAAATTACTCAACAAAATTGAAACCAAATTCATCAGACTATGTCAGTATACAAACAAAGCCCCGTTTGACAACCACTGTCCGTGTGCACACCAGAAACGCTAGACTTGCATCAGCTATCTCGTAACAGTGCCCTTCTCGCCCCAGTGCTATGCCGTAGTTCGTTGACCACCATCAGTAATTTGTCGCCGATTTATGCAATCAATTAGAATGCAAATCGATTAGAATTCGCGTAAATCGCGAGCGAGTCATTCGCCTTAATTTATTTTGCTGCAGCAGCAAACAGCGCGCTGGGGGAGGACGGAAGCCCATTTCCGATCAGATGTGCGCGCGTACTTTGTGTATTCCACAAACCCCATTAAAGTAAGCAACGTCAGCTTGGGGTTGGGGTTTAATGGCTGAACTTGCACTCTCGGAGCTGCACTATTTTTCATTCCCCCTGGCGGACAGAATCTTTATTTATATATTTACCGCGTGCACTCGTATCTAAGGTATGAATAAATTTAGAACAAAGTATATCTGCAGCCGGCCAAACATCGAAACAATTTCTATTTTGAGTTTCGTTTTCGTGTACGTGTACGCGATCGGAACGAACGATCGTCGGTCGTCGGTCGCCTTGAACTTTAATTTGATCGCGTCATCGAAGTCGCTTGCATGCAAAAATGTTTAGCCGGCATTTTCGCAAAAGCTTAGATGCATCAGCCAGCGAAGCGAAAACCAAAACAAAACAAAACAAAATATGTAATTAAAAATAGTGTATTCTGAATAATTGCAAGTTGGGAGAGTTTCTGGCCGATGGCGGAGCACGAGGGGGCGTATACGTACTCGAATAAATTTTCGGTTTGGATGGGAGGTATACGAACACATGTGCGGTGACCGTTTCTATAACCTTGGACAGTGATCTTTATCGCAGCCGTTGAGATCAGTTCATCCGTTGCCGGTTCAGTTAATCGCATATACGTATTTGTGACGAAATGTATTTATTTGCATGAGTGTGCTTATAGGTGGCATAGTGTATGCCATTGCACTCAATGGATTCGAATAGGGACTTTGACTTTGCCTAACGGCTGCCTTGACGTGGGTGGATTGAGGTAGTTTTGGGGTTGAACTGCATTGATGTCCAGACTACTTTTCAGGCAGATTGCAACGAGGGTAGTTGGAAGGTAGCACTATTTCGAGGTAGCCCAAATGTAGCAAGAGAGAGACGTTTCATTGGAGCATTTAGAGAGGAGATGTACGTCCGTGCCGTGACAGAAAGATCTTCGAAATTTGGCAAAAGACGCAATACTACGTTTGAGTGCGAGTCTTTTCAACCAAACAGTCGGAGATGAGTGCTCTTATCATCGCCAAATGTCCTTTTTTAAATAAAAAAAACCTCTTGTTTTGGCAAAATATCACCTTTCCTCGACACTCGCGGCAGGCGAGACTTATGAGTTCAGCTTATTGGCACAAAAGGTTATGACCAAGGCAGCTTTTGCTTCCAAAAATTACCTTTTCAACATTGGCTGTATAAGATAAGTCAGCTTCACTCTCCTTGTAAAATAGCCCACTTTTGTCTTGTAAAGACTGAGAGGAAGCGCATTCCTTTTACACCTCTTATAGGTTTTGTATGAAGCTTTCTGTTTTTTGGCACAAACCATCTTGAGAAATCAAAAGGCACCAGACAGCACATTCACAGGCACAGACAGTATCACCTTACATCTGTCATGACAGTTTCACTGTAGTCCGCGTTTGAATGAATACAGTGCCCTGTTTTTGAGCATAGCAATAGCCATTCTATCTTCATGCGGAGTTTTGCAAAGCTGCTCGTTGTGTCGAAAGTAGCATTTCTGAAGCTCCTTCCCTTTTTCTGTCAAGCGAATCTACCAAAATGTTGACACCTAGTCTTGCAGGATTCACTTCACTGATAGGTGCGAGTGATTTATATCGAGTGATTTATAGCAGCTCCGAAGAACAACTTTGCGTACGTGTACAGCTCTAGCAGCCTTTCCGGTTTTAAATAAGAAGGGAGGGGAAGTTATCTTTCGTATGAAAATCAAACCGTTCGCCAGCGGAGTGGTATCTAAACTTCTGTTGAGCCAGGAGTGCAAAATGCTTTCAAAAAAAGAAAGAGGTGTTGTAGTTTCAAAGTTTCATCAGAACTAGCCGACTTGGAGCTATAAGGACACTGGCGCCACACAGGCAAATTTTTCCAAAAATATGTCCAAAACAATTTTTTTTGTTTTTTCAATTCATTATTGCATGACAATATCAAACGCAGATAGTTTTAATAAAAAGGACCAATTTCTAGTAAATTTACACGAATATTCGTTAAAATCTGAAAAATATTATAAAAAAATTTGGTTTTAAAATTTTTATCAAAAAACTAAAAGAAAATAACTTTCACCTTGTAACCAATTTGTATTTTGTTTTAAGAAGTTGTTGTAATTTCACTCAGACATTTTTTTCTTATGTTCATGAGGAAAATCAGTTAAAATTTTCTTTGTTTGCTCTGAAATGTTAATATTATCGTTTTTTTTTTTCACCTTTTCTGAAAAAATAATGTTTTTTCTTTTATGTCACGAGGCGTACAGCTTCTAAAAAATCAGAAAATTGATTTCTTGAATAAAAAATTAAACTTGATAGTGATTCTGTGTCAACATATAAACTCTTCCCAAAATAAAAACACTTTTCAGAGCCAATATTTCAAAAAGTCGCAAAAAGTCACAATGTTTATTTATTTTTTCTTATTCATTAAACACTAGCTGCCCGGCCCGGCTTCGCCCGGGTACTGTTTCGTTTTAGGGTCCGTAATAGTATTTTAGTGTTAGTAGTATTTATTTTCTCAAAGCTGACCCGGCGAACTTCGTACCGCCTTAGCGTAGCTTTGATGCACTACTTTATTTTGTATAGCTGACCTATCTTATGTATGAGTACCTATTCAATTTGAACTGGAATCTATAATATCCTCCATATAAAAATGAATCCTTATTTCCCTGATCTCGCCATACCTGAGGACTTTACTAATTTTTATTAAATAAAAAACAACATATATATTTTCATAATAGTGTTTATTCCATAGGGTTCAATTTTACTCATATTTTTACAAATCGCTATTGAAAAACTTTGCATTTTGAAGTAAACACTGAGCTCAACACCACGCGCGCTCTAGAAAGCAACTAATAGCCTCTATACCCTTCACTGCTTCTCTCTATTCTAATGCTTTTTGATAAACTACATTTTTAGTTTTATGTTCTGGCGCGTAAATAAATAATGTTGATGGTTTTCCGACACGGGAACAGGCGACATATAATTGGCCATGTGAAAAACATGGATTTTCTAGGTTGATGCCACATACACTTAGCGACTGCCCTTGCGATTTATTTATTGACATTGCAAATGCAAGCCGCACTGGAAACTGTAAACGTTTAAAGCTGAATGGCATGTCGTTCGGTATCATAGGGATGCGTGGGATTAAAACATCTTCGCCTTTATACTTCCCTTTCAAAATTGTGGCTTCGATGACGTTGTTCAATAATTTCTTCACCGCAAGCCGGGTGCCATTACACAGACGTGGCTGGTTTATGTTCCGTAACATAATAATTACTGATCCGATTTTTAATTGCAGATTATGAGGTGGTAAGCCGGGCAATTCCAGCGAATTTAAAAATTCTGTTGGATAATTGACAACTTCATCTTCATTAGTAATGGAATCAACTGATTTGTAATTCTTCAATTCGCCAGCTATTTTCTCTTGAATCTGAAAATTCATTTCATTCACATCAACATTTTTTGCTGCCAATATAACACTTTCGCTTAACCAAACGTGATTTACGTAATTTTGAGCAATGTTTGGGAAAACCATCTCCATGAGTTCGGTCTTTGATTCACAAAAGTTACAAAAATTGGTAGGGAATGTAATGTATCCAGATGATGTATCAACAGCAATAATAAATACCATTACCAATATCGAGCAGTTGTTTGGAAAACACTTCTCCAGACTGGTCTTCCTGCAATTCGACTCTCATGTTTATACTCAATTTAAGTGTTTTAATGTATTTCCATAAAATGGACGACTTCAAACATGCATTCAGTTCATCAGCAGGCGTTGAGCGTGGAACAACTGGCAATATTTGTCGAAAATCACCTGCCAATAGTATCATTGCACCACCAAACCGTTTTTTGTTATTTCGTAAATCTTGCATCGAGCGATCTAATGCCTCCAAAGATTTTTTGTGTGCCATCGTACATTCATCCCAAATGATCAATCTGGTTTGCTGCAGCACTTTGGCCATCGCAGAATTCGTCGAAAGGTTGCAAGTTGGAGTCTCATTAATTTGAATGTTCAACGGCAGCTTGAGAGCTGAATGAGCTGTTCGACCGCCTTCCAACAACGTAGCTGCAATACCTGATGAAGCTAGGGCTAGTGCAATTCCATTTTGCGATCGAATCCTTGCCAAAATCAATGATAACAAAAAAGTTTTCCCAGTTCCACCGGGAGCATCTAAAAAATAAAATCCGCCAGATCCATCGTTCACTACTTTCATGAGCGTATCGTAGGCATTTTTTTGTTGTTGATTTAAAAGGGGAACTGTTCTATCAACCATTTCTCGTAATGTTTCGGAATCGTATTGGGCTTCGCGTCTCAATTCTTGATCAAATGAGTCGTGCATTGGGCGATTGGGTGCTATCATTCCTATTTGTGTTAATACTTTCTTGGTAAGCATCAAGCACATGTCCTCAATTAAAATGAATGCTTCATTGTGAATTTCTTCGTTCATTTGCAAATTTGCATTCGATGTTCTAAGACGCATCTGATGCAATATATGATCTTTTGTATTTATGCCATAAATCAGTCGGTGTTGATGGGAAGCATGTAGACAAAATTATAGAAAATAATGTTCGTATTTGTTTAGCATTTGACGAAATCACAGCATCTTCGAGAGTGTGGTCCCAATGAGTGTCATTCTCTAACAATCCCAAATGTTGACACGCTTCTCTGTATGTGCCACACAATACACCATTAACAGTTCGCAGATGTTGGAATGATGTTGGACCACGAACATTGACTAACAGTAAACGCAAATAAAAACACTCGTCTTGACTGGGATGGACTGCATAAAGACGGCCTAGTGCATCGGTGGAAAATACTCGTGGGTAACCTGGAACTGGCTTTCCTCGTTTTCGTCGTTCAAATTTTTTTGATGATTGATTCCAGGTATAATATCTTGGAAT
The DNA here is from genome assembly GCA_951230905.1 of Cheilosia variabilis. Taxonomy (NCBI): domain Eukaryota; kingdom Metazoa; phylum Arthropoda; class Insecta; order Diptera; family Syrphidae; genus Cheilosia; species Cheilosia variabilis. Next base: position 13,680,362 of record OX579680.1, on the reverse strand, counting down.
TTCGGAGTAAAGTAACGTTCTGGCAAAATCATCATTCTGGCACATTTTAAAGAAGCTGGTTAATGTTGTCGATGGTGGCCTCAATTTTTTTCCGTAAGAACCTTGTACACAGTATTAGAAAACTACAAAAAAAAAAATCAGCCAAATTGGTCAAGCCGTTTTCATGTTATGTCGTGACAACGGAAAACGGGTTTCATTTTTATATATATAGATTAATCTTATTTTTAAGACTATTTTCATTACGAAGCAATTTTAATCAATTTAACTTTTACATTATCAAAGAAAAAAAATATTTTATTTTTTTACTGCTCAAAATTTGAAAATTAACTTCACACTTAAAATATTGCAAAAAAGAGCCATCACTTATTTTTAAATTCTAAACTAGAAACAACATTTATTTTTTTAATTATTTTCAAAGCGCCCAAAAAACGCATTTGAACAAAAACAAAGCAAAACTACATTTTATCACAAACCAAACTTGATACCGCAGTCGTTGATTTAAAGTTTCCACTGTAGAAGCATCCACTGTTTACACGGTTACAGTCCGAGTCTTATGATCAATCAGGTTCAAAATTCATGTTATTTGTAAAAAGCTTAGCACTTAAAACAAATCTGAGATTTTTTTTTTTATAGTTTTGTCCATGAATTTAGGAAAATTTACATATGTATTGAATGACAACCACCTCTTATTTCGAGGAATCCAGAAAGAGCTCAAGGGTTTCCGCCTCGAATGCTGGATGGGACCTACGACCTACCATCCTTAAAATAAGCCAGATTCGAGTGGTGTTCTCCCTTCGCAATACGCTCACCAATTTAATCTCTTGAATACAAGCTACATAAGCGAAGTGCTTTTTTGAATCTCTCCGTTCCAGTGAACAAATGGACTCAAATGCAATTCCTTCCAGGAAGTTCTTCAAATAAGCAGTAGCTTACGTATGGTGTCTGTCGGACTGTGATTGTGATGAATCCATCTACCATACGTCCTCATAGTCCAAGGTGTTTTCAATAGCAACCAAATTAAAAAAAATCGACTGAATCTCCCCGACGGGGAATTGAACCCCGGTCTCCCGCGTGACAGGCGGGGATACTGACCACTATACTATCGAGGACGCTGAAAATTGCTGTTCCAAATTGAAATTTGTGAATGCGTATCAAATAAAAAACCTAATTGGAAAATTCTCCTCTTGCTATAACAAAAAGTTATATAGGAATAGGACTGCTTTGCTGCATAATTCGATCTTTTTGACATTCGTACGAGTTTGGAAAGATTAAGCAACCATCCATGGGCAGGGGTAAGTTACATACGGATTCCTCTAAAAACATTTGTGACTTTGTTGGACTTTTTTAAAGTGTTAGCCACATATTTTCGAAATTATTATTATTGTTATTTCAACAATTTACATAAAATAAATTACGAGTTAATATTAAGAACTTATAGCCCTACCTTCCAGGGCCTTCGGCTATGTTGTCGAAATTATTTTGGGGACCTTTTTGGCAGCCTTTAATGCGTTCTCTTTATATTGACTGTGATCTTTAAAGATGCTTTCCACGTTAATTTGTAAATGATTTTTCAATCGATTTAAAAGAAATTCAGAAGTGATTGAGCTTAACAGCGATTCTCAGGAAAATATATTGAACCGGAAAAACAAACCAGAAGTGATTTTTGGACAATTTATTGAAGGTGAATAAATATAGCTTAAAACGATCTTTGTCGAGCTTTTTTAGAGATAATTCTATAATAAAATATCTCATGATATTTATGACCTCTTTGTAGAGGTTTCTACTCTTAATAGCGGAAGGTGGCCTAAAATGGCACACTAGGGTAAAATGGCACACTTACCAGAAAACTTATAAAAGAATCAAATTATGAGCTTTAGTGAGCACAGTCCTTTAGTTTACTTGGCAGCACCTACACAAACGAAGTTTTGACAGTTGCAGTCATCATATGACAGCCGGCAGATCATTTTGTATCGAGCCGGCTTTCAGTAGTCGTGTGAAGTAGTGGAGTGCAAAATTCAGTTAAATTTTTTGTGATCAAAAACGTTCCCTATTTTTTAATTTGGTGGCTAAATGTGAGTATAGACTATTTGTGGTGGCTTAACAGACATCAGTTGTGCAATATATATTACATTTCATATATTTATGTAATGTATATCCAATTGCGAAAAATGGCACACTGAGTTTTTGTCTAAAATAGCACATGTTGATCACCACAAAAGCCATACAAACTGTTAAAATGGGCTGGCTGAAGTCGTCAAAAAAAATTTGGTGTTCCGAAAAGTACACTACGCAGACGAGCGGGCATCACCAACAAAATAGATTATAAAGACAATCAGAAAGGACTAGGAAGGTACCTACCTATGAATTATTTTGAACTCTTATTGGTTATTTTTTGCGTTTTTGTCTTAAATAATTTTTTTTTAAAGCAGTTTAAACAGTATTTGTTCTACTTTGGTAAAATGGCACACTAGTATGCCATTTTATACAAGTGACCTTTGATATGTGGCACGGGTAGACATTTTGAAAATTAATGGTTTTAAACACTTTTTGGAAATGTTTTACTTTTTTTAACATGAAAATATTTGGGCAATTGGTTATTCTATTCTATGAATATACAACTTGAGATGAGTTTCATTTTAAGACCGAGATATCGAGCAATTTGCTTTTAGGCCACCTTCCCCTAAGGGAAAGAACTTGAACTCGAGATATTTCTCAACTCGGTTCAAATTCACGATGCCAGAGGAACTTAAGAGAGTGTGTCTCGTAGGTCTCTCCGTGCATGTGCGACGGCTGCCGGTTGAACGGTTTAATCGATTTATTGTTTGCTTCATACTACCTTACTTTTGATTCCAATTAACAGAAAGTGTTCTGTCGAATTGGCCGTGTTCATAAATGTGACATAAAGGAACTATGTAAATAGTTCTGAAAACTGTGAAAACTCTGAAAACTGAATTAACTGTGGTTTAAATGTTTAGTAGTTAACTAAATAAATAAATAAACTGCATGTGGATTTCATTTCGCTTTTAAATTGTTGACTTCCTCTAATGAAAATCTTTAAAGGAAAACTACTATACACCTTGAAATTGTAAAATGAACAAAAAAGTAACTCGATCCTGCCAGAAGTCGAACCTGGAATCTTCTGATCCGTAGTCAGACACGTTATCCATTGCGCCACAGGACCTACGGCGACATTGCTGTACAAATCGGAAGCTGTCCGAATTTATTTTTCTTAATAATATTAAACAACAAGGTTCGTTTTGTTTTAACATCTATTTGAACATATCTTCCATCGTGCATTAAAAAATTACTTCAGAAATTAATCACTTGTTCATCTCCACTGCTACACTTCTCCGCTCAGGCAAGAGCCAACTATGAATGGATGAACATCGAAATTGTGACACTCTTTTGTTAAGTAATTATTAAAAAAGGAGGGAACCAAAACTTATATCATTCGAAATGTTGAATTTCGACCACAAGCGACACTAGTCCCAATTAAAATGGCACCCATTCACTGCACCTGTCGTTAAATTTAGCAAACACCTCCAGCAACAATAAGAGAAAACATTTATCCATTAATTACGATGCATGATAACGCAACGCATATATCAATAAACAAGATATATGCGAATGAAAACTCATTTATATATGAAAGAGAAACCGTGCCATTATAAATAACAGCACTGATTTTCGATGTGTTATGCTAATTATAGAGAAAAGCATGAGAGCCCATAGACGAAACGTATTAAACGATTTGGATGGGAAAAGATTGGCTTGTTGTTGGCATTTGTGCCAAGTGAATCATTCGAAGATTGTTTGATAATAATATTTATTTAATTGCCTCGGTTGCGTTTGGTCTAAAAATATTTATATCCTTGGACTCTGATTAGCAACACAGTTGGTTAATTCAACCCTTAAGAGCAAAAGTTGCAGTGCATCTCTGCCTCGGAAGTAGTGCATAATAGCGTAATGAACGACCTTGCAGGCGTAGAGACTTTTAACCCGTATAAGCCTGGCTGTGGAGCTTTTCTACTGTGCCAGAGTCAGCGTGACCGTTGTGCGACTAAAGTTGCAATTTGGTACTTTTTTCGAGAGTCTCAACCATTTTTTGTTATTTTGGCCCTCTTTTTAGTTGTAGTTCAAAATTTTTCAAATGCTGTTTTTTTTTCAAAAAAAATCTTTTAAATCTAACGCATTTCCCTATCACAAGACTATTTTAGTGTTTAGCGAACCAATACTTGCTAAATATCGTTCAAAAATTCTAAATAAGCTATTCTGCTTCAAAAATTACACCTTTTTTTTTTCATTGGCCCTTTTTCTTGCGACTTTTCAGAATTATGCAAAGGTTACACTGGCCAGAGCCCTTAAAAAAAATTTAAAGACAGAATCATCGCAATTTGCAAAATTTATCGCCAGTTTTAGTGCACTGCGACTGCTGGGGTCGCGGCGGCTACCCGAGATATAGGGCAGAAAAATCTAGCGCTGTTTTCGGAATCCGGAAAGTATCAAAATTTGCACGGAATCGGGTTTCCAGACTAAGTTTTTATAAGGTGCTCGCTCCATATCAGCGTTGCCACTTGAATAAAAGAGGAGCGCAGTAAATCAATGGAGTACATTCGATTTTTCCGCAGTAGATTTTTTGTTTTACAAAAAAAAAAAAAAAACAAAGATCAATTGCTTAAAACTACATTAATCATTACTTAATGTTTTTTTTTTTTTACAATAAGTTCACAATAAGTTGGCTTCGTTCAGAGGTTCTTTACAGGGATTATTTGTATGTATAATTTTTGTACAGCTGTTTAAGAGAATGTTTATCAAACAAAAAAAGTGCAGTAGATTAGACTTAGTGGCAGTAGATTTATTTTTTGCAAAAAGTGCAGTAGAACTACTGCTATTGCAGCAAAGTGGCAATGCTGCTCCATATTCAATTCGATCAAATTTTTGAAAAATGCTTTTAAAAGGTAAAGTTGGTCCATATGACAAATTGTTAAGAAAAATCTATCACAAATGGCAGCCGTAAGGTATATTGTTTTAAATGAAGGAGGGGCCACGCCCACATTCTGATTAATGCTTCTTGTAAAAAAATCCATTAAGCTTCCAAATTTTACAACTCTGGCTCCCATTCTGTTGATAAATTCCGTTTATAATATAAGAAGGATGTGCCACGCCCCTTTTTCCAGCATCGCCTACATTTTTCAAAGTGCCTTGCATATATAATTAAAAATGTCATTGTAATATGTAATCGCGCGACTTGTTCAACCAATCTGTTGCTCGCTGATGGTTTTCAACGCAAGGCTTACAATTTAAACAAATCGCTCAATTTGTTGAGCTATTCTGTTGGTTGCTTACAATAACTTAAAATGTAAGCCTCGCGTTGACAACATTTTTCAGCTATTCTGGAATTATTGTCAGTTATGTGTTACTTCAATTGGGCCCCAAAAATAATCTTGGGGTCTTATTTCCTGGGGCTTTATTTCTCGGAGCCGCTGGAAACACTCTCAGAAGAACTATTATCCATGACCTTCGACGGTTTATGGATGTCATATGGGATAAAAAAAAAACTGAAAACGCGGAAAAGATAAACAGCCGTGTTGCACTCACTTGTATATGTCACCATGGTGACCATTCGTGTTTTTTTAAGAGGGCAGTCCTCTTTTTCGCAGCCATGTCCACTCTGATTTTTTTCAGTTAAAAATGTCCCAAATGTCCCCTTTTTCTCCTAAAAACCATCTGGTAAGAAATTTGCAAGTAGGTACTTTCTCAATCTCTACAAAGCTGAAGTTAGATGCCAATCTTGGTGTATTGATTTTCAAAGTTAAAATCATTTTCCACTATGTTTTTACTTAAAAAAAGTGCCCCCTCTTATGTGATCAAAAAAATGGTCACCTTATAATATATCATAAAACTCACACAAACGAATGGTTGTGAGAAGCCAGGCCTAGGGTCCCTACAGACCTGTTGCGCCAACAATTTATTTATTTATTTATTATTTATATATCACCTAGAGGAAGAAGAAGGTCGAAGATTGAAACCAAAACTTTCTAACTGTCACATTTGTCGAAAAAAAAACACAGATTTTCATGTTGTGTTGGTTGAAAGCACGCTCTCATCATTTCAAGTCATAATGGCCGCATTTGCTATGCCATTTTCAGAGTTAATGTTACGATCGCCAGGATTTTGACAATGGAATCCACCACTTTACAGGATCCTCGCTTTTTTTTGTGGCAATCAATATTTTGCAAACAAAATACGAACTTCCAAGGTCTATCGCAGCAATTTCGCAACAGCCATATAATTTGTTAAAATTCTCGTTACGTGCGTCTATCTACTGGCGTTTCCTGCATTCGCTTGACCACCCACTGACATTGAATTGAAAATAATGTAGGTATTATTGCCAACCCGGCAGCAGTACGCCTAGTTCTTTCTCAGTTTACACTGAAATACAAATGCAAAAAATAAACGCACCAGCTACACACAAGAATGCGAAGGGTGCTGGTGCTGGTTACACATACGAGAGTACCGCAGCTGTAGAAAACAAAAAAAAAAAACAAGCATTCAGCTCAGCCAGCATCGACCTTGCAATTGCGTCTGTTGTTCCACTGTTGCATACTGTGAACCATCCAACCAGATCATCGATGCACTTGGGTAGTTGCGGTGCGCGTATGCGATAATGGCGGGCTGCTGCTGAAGCGAGCTCCATTCTCGTCGCTGACGGGACTAATTGTTGTGCTGAAAAATAGATTGTAATTATAGAAATCGATAGCGAAAATAAAAGGGAAATCTACAAACTGAACCTATGATTAGATTTTGTTCTGTGTTTTGTGTGCCTGGCCTTTGTACCTAGGTACTTGTGCAGGTATGCAATAAATATTGGTGTTCTCCTTGAAGAGGTACGATTGAATTACAAAAGCCACAAAACAGCAGAAGCAATGCGAGAATCGAGGAAATTGTTATTCTACACTTGGGGTACTGTTTTTTTTATTTTGCGCCAAGGACATTTGCTGCAATCGGTTCCAGACGGGAAGTGCCTGTCTGAACCAATGGAATGGGTATCAAGAAGCGCGCTGTTCTCTAGTGAATATGTTTTGTTGACAGCGACATGATGCCGGAATCAATGTTTTTGAATAGTCTACACACAATTTTAAGAAGAAACCAATTAAAATAGGTATGTTTGGGTAGCGGAGTTGATCAAAAGGCCAAGTACCGTTTTTCGGGGGGCTTTTCCAAGTAGTAGACGCATTCTACAGAGATTTCCGCAACACATTTCCATGCTCCATCCTTTTCCAATATAAGTTCCAATTTATACTTCGATGGACGGTAATTATCTGCATTAAGTTTTGCAAATGATGATTTCAGAAACTCCATCTAAAAATTGGGCCAAGAGAAGAATTATTTTGCAGGGCAGAATTAAATAAAAAATAGAGCAATATATTGTAAGACTTTTCATTTAAAGGGCACAATTTGCCACATAAAATAAAAGAGAGATCAGTCGACTTTGAACGCTTTATTTAGACTAAAACTTAACAGTGATCAGATAACTTATTATATCTTGTACACAGAAAGAACAATGCGAGAACAAAACATTTGTATGTACATAAATTAACGTTAAACATTTTAAATAGTGTCGCAAATCAGACGACCATACAGTTCTACTTTATGTATTTCCATAAAGAATGCATTTGTATAAATTGAATTATCAGATATATAATATAGCCAATATTGGTGCAAGGATTATCGTAGACAGGGTGACCTTAAATAGAAATAGAAAATAATGTGATTGCACATTTCAATTAAACTATGAGTCTCTTACAATATTTTGATCTTTGAAATGTATTGATCGAATGAAACAATTAAATTATTGCAAAAACTTAGATAAATACAAAGGCTACAGTGAATTGTTATAAACAGGTATTCATATAACAAGAAGTTTGTAATAATCTTCAACTTATCCTCTCCCCCTTTAAGGCGGAGGGGGCACTTTTTTAAAGAAATTCTGTACATAAATTTGAAAAAAAAAAAAAAAAAAAAAAACTACAAAACGGCAACTCATACAATAAAGTACCATCCCAGCTTTAAGAGCTATAGATCTGGGTCGGCATTCTGTAAGGAGAAGCGTTCAAACGTTTTCGTGTGCACGAAGAAATTTTGCTTGTGTAACATAGGGCAAATCATTCGTGCGCACGAAAACGTTTCAACTCTTCGCCTTACAGAATCTGACCCCTGTTCTTTTATTTTACCATCGAACCAAGTTATTTCTATCAACAGTGTTGCCGTTATTTTAGAAAACTATTCAAATTATGTACTTTGCTATAACTTTTCAACTGTTTACGACAGCACTGATATTTTGTTTCCTATATAAAACTGCATTATCCAAGCTTCAAAATAAACCAAGATCGAAATTGTTACACTGCAAATTTTGGATATAAAAATGAGTAAAAATTGCAAAATTCGCCAAGTTGAGGTCTGCGAAAGGCCGGCTTCTTCTGTACGGCGACGAATTGACTGCGTCAGTTTCTCCTGTACACGGACCGCGACAATGCACTCGGCCGATCTGGCGCCCCTTTGAAGTCAGGGAATTTTGAAAACAATCAGGGAAACTCACTGTATTTTTTGGTTTTTATATAATTTTAAAAATAACTTATGTCGAGCTCAATGAGCCTGAACCCTCCCATTTGTTTCAAACATATAAATAAACTCTTACTACATATATAACTTATTGATCTCAAGGACTGGTGTTGGCTGATTGTTTACCAAATCTAATCTTTCCAATTTGACCAGCAAACGATGGAGAATCGACTTTAAAGCGCCACTTCGTTTGCCGTAAAATGGGCGCGACGTATGGGCAAACTGACGACCACTCAGTTTGATAATAAAGTTTCATCATTTCGACTGGTTAATCGTGTAACTTGCCATGGTGATTTGGCATCAGTGTTACCTTTGAAAATTTTCAGAAAGATTTCCGGATGAAAAAAGGAGTCCCACTTTACAATATTTTCTTTTCTTTTTTAAAGAAACACGCCTTTATTTATTAGCGATATAATTGAAATTAAAATTCTGGTAAAAACTAATTCTTTCGAGTTCAACTAAATTTGCTAAATAATTTTGAATTAGGGCAAAAACGTCCTACACTTTTAAAAGGAGTCCGAATTCACTGATTTTCAAAAAGAGTCCAGAAGTCCAAAAAAAAAAGTCAAAATGACTCTAAAGCGTCCCGAAGGTAACACTGCACCCGATTAGATATACGCTACCATTCCAATTGGAAAACCCTTTACATGTTTTTGTTCCCCTTTATTCAACAGTTTTCGTTTTTTCTTCGTGTTCGTTACTAGTGCCGCGATCTTGTCATCTTTATTTTCTAAATCAGTATCTAAGTTATCATTTGATGAAGCTTAAAGAAGTTTTATTTGGCGATCGCAAATTGTTTACGTATTCTCCATATATTTTCAAACTTTAGGCGTCCGCAACCAGTGTTCGGTCTTGGACAATTTATTTAAGTACCTAATCGAAATTTTTTAAAAAGCACATCCAAATTTTTCGAAGTAGATTTCTTTTGTTTTATAAAATTGCATTTAATATTCATAAATAGTTGGTGCAACAAGTGCGTAGGGACCCTTCCCACAGCTTCCCACGACCATTCGATTTGTGTGAGTTTTTTTGTTTTAATTTTTGGAACAAATGGAAGGGATCTACAATTTTATGCCGAGTCCAAATTGAAAGCTCTTTCATGACAGTTATACTCTCGGATGTTTGTCAGGCGTTCACGAGGGGTGGCGCAGTGAGAGAAAAACTTAAAATACATTTATCAGCTGAAAATAAATTACAATTGAAACCCACCTGTCAACTCAAAAACTCTTTGGTGGCTTTCAGACTCAAAAGTGTCATATAAGACGATTGCCACTGACGGCAGCCGGCAACTTTAATTTCAATGACAGTTTTGTGACAGATTTGTGCGACCCAGTCGTGCACTTAAATGTTCCTCATGTGTGCCGTTTTCGCTTTCCAGAGTTACCCGCATCTAAGCTGGTGAACTTCAGTGTTCACAATCGATGTAAAATCAGCGACAATCCCAAACGCGCAATCGTTTATTTATTTAATTTGTTTTCAACATGTCACATAAATGTTCCATCACAAATCACAACTGACTGAAGATAAACAGCTTCAGCTTCGACGTACCCTATCCCACTGACTGGAGCATATGTGTAGGCGCGATGACTAACCCCTGTCCATATCTCCACTAAACACACCATCAACATTACGTAGATAGCATTTGCGTGTGCAAGTAATTACAGGTGTAATTCCCGCCTTGGGAAGTAGGTATACTGGAAATAATTACACTCCGCCATTACCATTGGAGTGATTATTGTGCCGCTCGTATGCAAACCCCAAAGACACATTGTCTGTCAGCGTGGTGTGTGAATGGAGTGAATAAGCGATGAATCCGCAGCGCCCAGTATATACGAGTATCTACCGAACAACATCGCATCGCGCATCGACTCCAAAGTACAATGCTCTGTGTTAAGTTGGTTGGTTGGTTGGTTATGCAAATTACTCTCGGCGGCCCGTGATATAAATGGAAAAGTCAACAAAAGCGGCAGCAATTAATAGATGTAAAAAAAAACCCATCAAATTGAAATGTGTACGAGTATAATAAAAAAATAAAAACAGAACAAAAACGACCACTCATCCACACACGTTTTTCAATTCTCGAGGTCACTTGCTGTCGCATTGAGTATGTATAGGTACATAACTTACGACGAGAATAGTTTTCTGTTCACTGTGGTTTCAGTTTATAGTTTGGTTTTGAATCGGAGATGGCATACGGTCCTGTGGCGCAATGGATAACGCGTCTGACTACGGATCAGAAGATTCCAGGTTCGACTCCTGGCAGGATCGGTTGAGAAATGATTTTTTTTTTTCCATTTATTCCATTATTTGAATTGAAATTAAATAAAATTGGAATAGATTTTGTATGTTTAGAGGGAGATTAGGGGGTAGGTTTGAAAAATTGTGTCGAATAAAATATTTAAATTGTTGGGGCACTATCTCAGCTCGTTTAAACAAGATTCGAAGGATTTAAACAGTCGTTTTAAGAACCCATTTTAATTTTAAGCCACGAAAGTGGGGGGTTTTTCCTAAATGCGCGGCGGATGGCATGGGAATGCATGGGAAAGCACTTTCCAACGTCATTTTATGATTTCATTGAAAGCGAGGTGTTTAGGTGACGGATGGCTGGCGGATTGTTTGCGAACCCAATAAAAATGTGGTCGAATGGAAATACAAAAATTCGAATCCGCCATCAAAAGCGATCCGCCGTGCATTTGGGAATAGCCCCCTGAGTGTGATGACTGCTCCAAGTGTCATAACGCATAAAGTTGTTGATAATAAAAGACTGTGACATTCGCTTGACTTGTCAATTTTGACAACTTGTCGACACAATGCATTGGAACTTGTAATTTTGTAAAGATCTTTATTGTGACGTATCTACGGAAAGTGCGAACAAATGGAAGGCACCTTTGGCGGATTCGTTGAAAGAAACAGCGCCAAACAGTTTCTGAACTTACTTAAAAGCTACGAAACGCCTTGAGAATGGAATATTCAACAAGAACATCGCCATCTACCAGCTAGTCCGGCTGACTTAAGGTATTAGAGTCTTGCATCATTAAACATGGGCACTCATTCCGTAATTTTTCAGACGATTATCGTCGAAACGATAGACCTCCAAAGGTAGCAACTAAGGGCCGAAATTAGTCTGAGACCTTAATCCTATTCATTTTCCACAAATGTAATGAAAGCTGAATTTAGTGAAACAAATTCTGGCAGAATATAACTTCTTATGGTCATCAAAGTTTCAAAAACGATATCGTCCCGACGATTATTGCTATACGGAATCTGCCGCCTGATCTGGTTAGGACTTGACGCGCACTAGTTGGGGTATATTGTCGGACTATGTTGAGTGCGTAGAACTCTGTGAGGGACATAACCAAGAATAGGGCATATCTGGTCACACTTGGAAGGTTTCAAAGGCCTTATGGCCTGAGTTAGAGCGGAAAAAAAATTTGGACTATTCAGGACATCAAAATGAAGAATAGCGATAGGCATGGCCTCTAAGAAATCACGCTTTTGAAATTTTGATGACCGTTATAAGTTATATTCTGAGTGAATTTTTCGACTTTCGTCAGCTTTCCTTTCACTTTTCGGAAAATGAACTGGAATAAGCTCTTAAACTCGAAATTTTTTGCACTTAGTTGCTCGTTTTGGAGGTCTATCGTTTCGACGATAATCGTTTGAAGAGTTACGCAAGTGCCCTGGTATCGTAAAATAATTAATATTACCCGCTTTCTCTGTGAATGAGAATCTTACCCCCAAAGAAGAATAAAGTGTATATTGGGAAGGCGCCTGTTTATGAATTAAAAGGAGGTTAGCTGGTTGGCTCCTTGAACAAAGTTGGTCATCTTTAGGTTCTCTAAATAATTTTCCAAAGCGAATGGCTTTGAACTTCCGTTGCTTTGTGAAAGTTGCTTACGGATCGCAATGGACCCACTGTTGCTTAATTATTATGATCTCATGATGCGAACCTAAGTTTTTTAGTTTCCTATAACTACATAAATAAATTAAGTATAGAATTTTGAAAACAAACAGCTGGCATGGGTACCACTGGGTAGATATTCCGCGTTCTTTGTTTTACCTACGTGATCCATATAGATCATTGATTTCCATGATTGGAACACGTTCTATTGCTGTAAACCATGATGTGGGTGAAATAAAAAAGGCCTCTTGCTACCTTGACGAAGCTCAGTGTTATCCGTGTTCTTTTTAAACACCCAACAACCTTTTTCGGTGTTGCGCAAAACCGAGGAAGCTGATTTTGTGGAAAAGGATCAAGTGCCTGCCAGCAGAGACAATCGTCTTGTCTGTCCGCCACATAAACATAAAGGGCCTTACCAACAACCAACAACCAAACCGTAAATTCGAGTTTAACTAATTTCGAATCTAACTATAGTTTCGACTTTTGATTTGTAGGTACCAACAATCAAAGTAATCGGAACATTAACTAAATACATCTGACTTTATAGCAAACTTATTACAGTATATAACTCAAAAGCGTTATTATTTTTTTCTGAGCTTTCAAATAATTTGCTGAACTTGGCAACTTAGGAACTGTTTTCCATGCTTGGTTTTTTGACTGTATCATTGCAGCATTGTTAATTTTGCTATCAATGATATCTGCCAATGGTTTGACACAGTCAACCAATAGGTCTCGCATTGCCTGCGGCCAATTTAAGCTGCGGCTTCTCTTTCTTTGCTGTCCATTTCATATTTATTTCATATTTATTTATTACAAAGACTGACGTTTAAACTTAAATGATGGGTTAGACTCGAAAGTTACAGTCTCGATTATCTTAAAGTCAAAGATAACTTGATTATTGGTACACAGTTTATTTTAATTTCGACTATTGCCCTAAAGTCTAGTCTAAATTTGGTTGTTATTACTAAAATAAATAAATAGTTGGAATTTGGGTTTTTTTTCCAGAAAAATGTTTGCAACTTTTAAGTTTTGATGTGTTTTGTTATCACTGTTCTTTTTTATGTGTTTTTCGAACCGACGAATGGATACAAAATAAGTAGAACGTTCAAAGAAAAACACTGCACCCTACTTGAATCACTCGACTTGAAAGTATTTCAAAAAACTTAACTGATCTAGGTCTCCCCTTTTCAAAAATTCATTTTATTTCAAATCGGAATTCGGAATCAGAAATTTTTGTCAATTTGGAGAGATATTTTGGCTTGAAGCTGTTTTCAGTGTGAAATAATATTTAATGAAGACCATTTATAACCAATAACCTTTTCGCTTTTCTTCCAGAAGGACCACGCAGAAAACCGTACTCGCATAACAACAACATGTGAATGGATTAAGCAAGCATTCGATTTTGCGGTAAGTTCGCAATTTAAATATTTTTTTTAAATTCTTTTTTGTATTTAAAAAAAATATTGAAATGTGCTGGAAATGAGAATATGTGTGTGTTTAGATGTAAGTAACATATTCACATCGATACGGTGACCATTCGTCCTCTTTTTGAGATGGCCGTCCTCTTTTTCCCTGCTATGTCCTCTCTGATTTTTTACATTGCCCTCTTTTTCTAAAATGTCGTCTTTTTTCCCTAATAACCATCTTCCTACCATAGCGAGTAGGTACCTTCTCAAGTCTTACAAAGCTGGACCTAAATGGTAATCTTGTATTGATTTTCAGAGACCAAGTCAATTCCTTTTATCAAACCTACAAAAATCGACAAATTTTGAGTTAAAATGTGCTTTCACCATTTTCGACTGCATATTTATTTTTACTTAAAAAAATGTCCTCTTTTATGTGATTGAAAAAATGGTCACCGTAGCTATCGATGGAACATGGAAGGCAACTAGCAACTAGAAACAATTTTAGGATGCTATCTGAGCCAGCATCGTGTCAGAAAGTTCTGGACATCTGTTGAGGAATCAGATTTGAATTTGAAAGTGGTAATAATTAGTTCCCAAACAGACGGCTAACTTTTTCTTTGTTAAAATTTCGTTGGCGTTCGTTAGCAGGAGGAAAATTTGATTCAACTATGAATTTTTGCCCGAAGTGTCTTTTCGCCCGTGTTTTTTTTTACACCGCGATAGTAATAATCATTTTTAGTGTCCAGGCTAAATTTTTCCAACTCACAATGGCATATTGTGACCTGGAAAATATTTAGTGTGGAGGTTAAAATTGAAGGCCCACTTATTTTGTCAAACGGCTGCGTAATCAACGTAACGATATTTTCATAAAAAATAATGTTTTAAGAAACAACACAGAATGATTTTCGAAGAGGAAATTCGCTTAGAAGCCTTTCCGGGAGCGAAGCGAGCCACATATTCCAATTTGGGGCTTATTGTTACAATAGACCGAAATTCGAGTGCAGCAGAGCTTAAAGACTTTACTTAACAAATTTTAGTCTCGACTTTAAATTTACGGAAGCTCACAATTGCGAAATTTGTATGGAAATTTTAGCCACTATGAACTACTAAAATTTAGAGTCGAAACTAAAAATGTTTATTGGTAAAGCCCTTTAAAAACAATCAGCCAATCATTCCGTACCCACGTCAATAAGAGGTAACCGTGATCAGGAAGCATTCATGATCAGGAGGCAACCACGATCGGGATTACTGTCTTCGAATTCGAAATTACAGCTGTGTTTTAGGGA
Organism: Cheilosia variabilis; assembly: GCA_951230905.1. Classification (NCBI taxonomy): domain Eukaryota; kingdom Metazoa; phylum Arthropoda; class Insecta; order Diptera; family Syrphidae; genus Cheilosia; species Cheilosia variabilis. The sequence continues at coordinate 13,665,147 of OX579680.1, read as the reverse complement.
TACTGACTGCTCGAACATATGCCGATCTCTCTCCATCAAACACCCCACTGGTGAACTTTTCTACTTTTCTACATTCTTTCTCGCAGTATTGCAATTTCAAGGTTCGTTTGACTTTCGCACAATCTCAATCTAGATCTGATATCTCTCTCTTTGTTGGACACCGTTTTCCTTTTTTTTTATTCAATTTTTGTTCATTCATTTGTGCACAATGGGTGCCGTTTGAGTAGTGAGGGCCTTCTTCATAACACATTTCCACCGGATTCTCTTTTTGCGCACAAAAATATGCACACACACACGCAGACCGTGTTTGAAGAAGTACTATCCGAACATGTGCTGTTGTGCTCGTTCGCATTAGACTCGCATGTCGCATATGTGCAATGTGCAATGTGCAGCCAGCAGCCAGCAGCCAACAGCACGCATGCAAAGCGTAAACGACAAAGAACATAGAACAGCACAAAACATCACGCTCATTAGTTTCCTTTTTTTGTGTTTTTTTTTTTTTTCAATTTCTTGTGCTTGTCAGAGTCTTCGTCGTACGTCTGCCGGTCTGGCACTCCGTCAACCGGAAATTGCTATTGCTCAACATGATATATCACTTGCGGATAACTATGTACGCAAATCCGTATTCGGGTGTCGTGTGCATCTATTTTTGGTTTCATTCTTTTTATGAATGCCACGGATGCTTATGAAAGTGTTTATGTGCAATAACAGTCGGAAATATTTTTGAGAAGTAGTCTTGACTGATGCTGATTTTGTTGCCATAAGTCTGAGCTCTGAGGGTATTCCTAGGTTTCAGAATAGATGGAGGCTTGAATAGCTTTTTGCAACTCAATCTTTATCTGTATTCTGTATGTCCTACCTCACGTACTGGTTTGGCCCCACGTAGATGGGGCTGGGCTTTGTTTCTAACTTGCGAACAGCTCTATCCTTCAAAAATGATGGGCCTTATACTAATAATCAGTTTTAACCTTCACCCTAAATATTTTCTAGGTCACAATATGCACTTTTGTATGGAAAATTTCATCATCGTGAGTTCGAAAAATTTAGCCTGTACACTAAAAATGATTACTAGCACCACGGGATGTCTATAGTAATCAGAAAGTTGTCTGTCTCTGCACGGATGGTTTTCAAAAATTGCTCATTTTGAGTAGTCATTTCGTTAAGTTCCTGGGGTCTATAAAATAGGCATAGGTCGGGGACGGTGACGAAATAAGGCCTTCTGTTGGAAATTTGGCCTCATTTCGTTTGGCTTTATTTCACGTCACGATAAGTTTCCTGTGCAGATTTTAATGTTGCGATCTCGTATAAGTCGAACTGCTCGTCTCTGTTTGCTGTCAAGTTTTGTACCCGAGCTCAATATGTAAATCTATGGGAGCACTTCTTAAGGAGTGAACTGACCTGCGCCTTATAGAGGACGAAAAGCTGCTTCTAACTGAAGTATCTTCGCTAATTTTAAGATACTGGGTTAGTAGTCCTGAGATTTAAGCCACAAATTCCCTTTCAGGAATGCGTTGAATTGGCGGTGTTCGTCATCAATGGTTGCGCACTCGGTAGATGGCGTAGTTTATTGGAAAAAACTTGTGTAAAACAGGTCCTATACAAAAAGAAGGTTATGTTCTCAGGGAGCTGATCTCGGACTTAGTTTTTTTATGCAAAAACAATGAACACCAGATCGTGTTGGATTCTTTGACTTAATGGAAGGGTGTGAGAGCTATTTTAACTCTCTCCATAGTTTTAACTGCATTTCCCTTCAGTGAGCAGACTTAAGCAGTATTGCTTACTGAGTATCAATATTTAGAAACCCAACAACCCACAAAATGTTAGCATAAATTTAGCCATTTCTCCCCAGTCACTCCAAGCCGGGTTTTCCTCTACTGACCATCTCAGTTGGGCTTACATTCGAGGACTCTCCGAGTCGAAGTGTTAAAATAAATTTTCTCTTATTGTTCTGAACCATCCCCCACGCTCAATTTTTTAACTAGCTCGTTGGTGCTGTAAAATTGATCAATGCAGTCACGAAAGTCGCACAAAAACAAGACACAATTCCCAAGTTTCATTGTGAACGAGTACCCACAACTAGCAATCGCAACGCTTTCAAATTGAAAGTAGGTAGGTCGTGCGATAAAAAATAGTGAAACGCAACCACTTACACTAAAATATTTCCAGTCCTCAATAAGGACGCCTGCACTATGAGCTCTCATCCAAGCATCTACGTCACTACCCCCAAATCCGCGCACAGATTTCCCCGGCCCAACGAACTCAACCAAATCCCCTCGACTCCCCTCTGACAGTCATTCACCAAAGTGCATTCCGTAGCAGGAATTACCTACTCCAGTATTTTGAGAAATTGAAACCGCTTAGCGTCAAAATCAATAATTCCATTTATCCTTCCTCGCTTGTTTGTCGTTTCCAGATAAACTCACCTTTCGCCTATCCGAGCATTCCACCCCATTTATCAAGTTCAAAGACTGCTTCGGGGAAAAGTCCTTCGTCATTGACGAGGGCACATTAAAGTCGCCACCGCCTAAGGGAGTTCCCTTTAAACTTTTATTCCTTCCCCCCATGTCCTTGCCGACTGCTGGTGTATGCGTATGGCCTCTTGAAAGGATACCACCCAACATCAAGTATAAATGTCGTAAAAAAAAAATGAGGCATGTCCTCCTTTTTCCAGAACCTGTCTGGGTCTTATATACTCTCTCCGCTTCATAATACTCGCACGCATTAGACGCGCACTGGAATACTTTATGTCGTCTGCAAAATGCCATAAAATGCGAAGAAAAACTGCGTACCAAATCCACGCTCAGACGCACAATGGCCTCCGCCAGACACACATACACACACTCGTACTCCACGAGAGAAACCAGAAAAGAAAAAAAAAAAGAATCATAGGATCGATAGGACCAGACAGACCTTCCTCAACCCAAATTTTCTTCACCCACCTCCTACATCTCGGGCCCGGCCACCGTCGCCGGCACTGTGAATCCATTAATAACCTAAAGAGAGCAATGAAAATAACAAAACACACAAGAAGTACTAGCAAACAACTCAACACACACAGCCGCGCGCCGCCATCAACCACACCGACGACGATTCATTCATTTCGCTGCTTCACAGACGGATTATGTTTTCCCATGCTCAAGCCCATACCCATGACATATATATATTTATTATATATGGATGTAGGCGGGTGGGTAGTTTTTTGGCAACTGCTCTGGCATTTGGCAAATGAGTGCAGAGCCAAGAGCCACCCTCGTCGATGGAGAATGGATTTGTGCGGGAAAAGGACAGCAGACGGAACACGTGGAGAAAGAGGATACTCTCCCGTTCGAGGCGATGGCGATTTGCACTGCGACATGTCGCAGGCTCACATCACAGGCCTACTGGTACTTGGCTTAGTATGTCATGTACTGCTGTATATTGAAATCGCCCCCGTATTGATTTAGTCACTCTCTCTCTGTGCCGTACCAAGGGTAGGCAGAAGAATACATTCCATAGTCACATCAGGACTCAACAACACGTGTATGTAGGGCAGATACCCGACGGTAACAAGGTCCTTCACCTGGCAACCAAATTAGCTGCCAGGAGGCTGAACAAAATATTTTGGATTGAGCAGCCTGAAGTGAGCAAGGGCAAGGACACTGGGGGAATACCATATATACGAGTATATGCGACGTACGAGTGTGTGTGTGTATAGAGGTTAAGTGGGAGAGTTTTGTATGAAACGCTTTGTCTTCTGAGTATTTTTTTAAGACATCTCCGTCGTCCTTGAGGCTGCAATAATCATGCTCCGCTTTTACTCCCATTGTCAGCGCAGACACAACATGCTAATAGCCCTGCAGGAGAAGTGATTGGTTTCAGTTGTTTAAGCCGCGTTTTATTATGCAAATTAAGTTTTCGACTCAAGTGTTGTCCTCAAATGAGAAATGGGAGAGGGAGGGTGCCACGCTGTCTAAAGGTAGTCTACTCGGATCAGGTAATACGAGGATGTAGTTTGAGGGGTGGGAGGAGTGTGGGCACTTCTTCTGTTTTGGTGGTAGTCTATCAAAAAGGTTATTTTTGCTTAAACGATCTACGAGCCTCTAGTAAACTTGAGTTGATCTTTGACCAATAATGAGAGTATCTTCTTCGGAACTCCGTACGTTGAAGAGCTGCTGTCAAAAGCGAACGTTCGTCGAAATGTTTAAATGAGAATAGAAGTCTGCAATTTTAAACACACTGCTACTCAAACACTTGCGAATAGGAAAAAAAAAATGAGGGGAGCTGCCTGAAGCTTTTGTTGCATGATTGCTTTCGTTTTTTCTATTTTTCGTGTTTTACAGAATGCCATTCCTGGCGTGGCTTAGTCTTCAATATGAAACTCAATTTTCTTGTTTCCTTTAATCTTTCAACTTGCATTCGCAGATCGTCCGTGCTGATGCATTTTTGTCCACGTTGTCGAAGTGTTTTTGGAGTTTTCGACCATGGGTAAAAGTTGACAAATTTTTCTTTGAAAGGATCTGGGGTCAGATTCTGTAAGGCGAAACGATCAAACGTTTTCGTTCGGACGAATGATTTGCCATATGTTACACAAGCAAATTTCTTCGTGCGCACGAAAACGTTTGAACGTTTCGCCTTACAGAATGCCGACCCTGATTTCAACTTTTTCTGTTGGCAAAGTGCACAAGACTCTGGGCATAAAGCAAAATTTCCAAAATAAGCGTTCTGTGGAGCACCGATTCTCTCCAATAAGTTATAACTCTATGATCCACGATCCTATAATCATTTTAGGGTCGTTACCTCCATGGCACAAGTCATAAAGTGAAGGACAACTTCGACGATATGAGTGCCGTCGTCGACCATCTCACCTATCGCATTTGTAGTGTTCTTGATTCGTGTAACTATGGGTTAGAAGTGTTCCTCGTTTGCGATTTGCCGGGGCACTCATTCCGTAATTTTTCAGACAATTATCGTCGAAACGATAGACCCCCAAAACTAGCAACTAAGAGCAAAAATAACGAGTTTGAGAGCTTAATCGAGTTAACTTTCCATAAATGTAATGAAAGCTGACGAAAGCGCTAAAAATTCGGGTAGAATATAGTTTATAGCGGTCGTCAAAGTTTCAAAAACGATATCGTCTAGACGATTATTGTCATACGGAATCTGCCCCCAGAATTGGTAAGGTTGCTACTTATTGACTGTAGTAAGGTGAGCTACAAATTTTGACAACCATTTAAAGACCATATCACAAAGAAGTTATATTTTTAGAAGAAAATATCGACACACTTCAGTAGCGTGCAGTTTTCTCCATGACCATGAACAAAAAATACCTTTTTTTGACATAAATATTCGACGCAATTTTTCGATCAGATGCCGACATTTTTAGTTTCGTGATCCTTTAAAAATTCGGAATTTAAAAATTAAACCTAATTCATAACATTTTTAGACTCTACTCAAGTTTGAAAAGCTTTCCCTTTCAAGAAAAAGATCCAAAAAGCAAGCCTTCTGTGAAATATGATGTAACTTCCCCTTCATTCAGCTAAAGCCTAGTATGCTGCTCGCGCTAAAGAGTGTTATCAATGCTGCAGCAGCTTAAGTAATTTAATTTCTGTAGTGGCAAGTAGAAGACGACACGTTCCTTAGTGTCGGGTAAATCCCTACTTGTAGTGGAATTTTTCTGCAATTTCCATATTTTTGATTGTTCCTCCACAAACCCCGCAATTTTTTTTTTTTTTTCATCGCAAGAAAAGGAATTTTTGTTTTTGCGTTTTCCTTTATTTACGCTTATACTACGCTTAATGTTTTGTAAAAACCACTGTAAAAATCGTCAAAAAATCACAGATTACCTGCTCAATTATTTCCGGTCGGAAAACACTTTAAGCTCGATCGAAGTAAGAATTTTTATTAACACAAAGTAAATTTATTTTCGAAAACGAACGTTTTGTACCCTCTATTTCGAAAGCTGAGTGAAGTGTTCTTCTGTTGGATTTAGTATTCCGAACGTGAAATTAATATTATTTGAAATTCTTTTTCCACTTAGAGAGTATTACAAACTATCACGAAATAAATCATGGGAAAGCGAAATATATTTTTTTTTGAAACCTATGTCGAATGTGGAGGTCGCAAATGAGGTAGAAATAACCAAAGAAAATTTAAAACGTCAATGAAAAACGTTTTTTCGTTTTTTTGCTTAAAACGAAAATATTTTTCGTTTTTAGAGTAAAGCAGGAACAAAAATAAAACAAAATTAAAGCTATTCAACTGACGTACATTTATTTCATTTCCGAAGTTGAACGTTTTCATCTTACAGAATCTCATCGTAGAATTCGTCAGATGATTTTCGTTAGCCTTTTCAGATCGCCCGGCGGTACTTGGATATCTGCTTCAAGATAATTTACGTGTTTTTCTACTTGGCGAGTCAACTTAGGCGGGGTCCTTTTTCTACTGCCTCGATGACCCTCTGGGTTAGATTCGAAGTCTATGCCGGCTGAAGCGGTGATATCCATTCCCTGTTGATGAAAAAACATTTTTTTTGGCTATGTCGATGTCGCTGTCCGTCGTTAAATCGTTACCTCCAGAGCCTCATAGACATTTTTGTAGGAGAGATAAAATTTAGCGCGAGCAGAATACTACGCTTAACGTTTGAAAAAAAAACACTATGCAGATCGTCGAAAAATCACAACTTGCCAGAGCCCAACCTTCTACACGAGTAAGGGCTCGGTGGCAGCATTTTTATACTAATCTTATGGCTTTTGGTTTCATCATTCGTCTTTAATTAATAATAGTACTTTTGCGTTTGTTATCCATTTCTGGTGCAGAGCAACCATGAGAAATGCCTTGTGCCGTGGATTTAAGAGTTATATTTAAAATAGTACGTACACGTCACCGTATTTAGTGGTTTTAGAGGTTTTATTTTATTTAAATGCGATACACTATACTTAAGGAATGTACAAACCTATAGTAACAATCAGACACATTGTATTCACAGCTTCGACTTGAGCCTTCACAATATATTTCTCAAATGAGATTATCCAACAAAAGCATTTCGATCCGATATTAGAAGACGAAGGTGGCGCATTTTGTTCAACTGTTTTTTATGAGAATGTCTGGGAAATGTTGGGGCTTTTTCTTTAACTGACCTTAAAACTTGCATTTATTCGTGTAGATCGAGGCCTTTTCATAGTCTACGCGGGTCAGTAGTAAGAAAATAAAATCCAGTGGGACGATATTTATTTGGTAGAATCATTCAACCAGTAGGTGCTCGTGTTATTCTTGTGGAACTTCCTGAAGCCTAAAATACAGCCTGGAACTTCTTAGGCAATGGAAAGTATGCATCTGCTGACGTTGACTCTGAACTCGCAGCTGGTGTCAGTTGCCGTGCCGTCTATGCAAAATCATAACGATCCGTGGCTCAGTCAAACCAAACAAATGATAACGCAACTAACTTAAATTCGAATTGCCTTTTGACGCCGTTGGACTGCTTTTAAGCACTCGACATAGTGAACCACTAAAAGCTTGTTAAAAAGATGTTGCATAGAGCTGGACTAACAACAACTCTTGTTTTGTGGTAGTATAGTATAGTTCTATTGCAATCATTTCGTGGTGTTCCACTGGGCTCCATTCTCGGTCCCATATTGTTTTCGATTTGTGAAACATTATACCGCCGCTCTGTAATTGCTCATGTGCTGTTCGGTGGATATGATTTTTAGAGGAATTGAGTTAAAAAAACAATGTTTTAGTACTCTCTCAGAAAGGGGAAATATTGAAAACTTATTTCCAAAGTGAGTGGTGTGTAGCCCAAACAGTGCGTTTTGTGAAAAGAAGTTTTGGTCGAAATGAAGCACCCACCGCGCTAGCTGTACGCAAGTTTGTGCAAAAAGTTCGTGAGACTGATATGCTAGTGGACAACACTCATGGTCCGAGCATCGTACGGTGCGCACAGACGAAAATGTGAGTGTGAGACTCAATTCATTGGAGCATTTTTCTTCGAAAATGAGGCTGGGCACAACGTTTCGGTCAACGGTGGGCGTTACAGAACCATGTTAACCGACTTTCTTTTTAACTGTCATTGAAGACACGGATTCGGACAACCACTGGTTCATGCAGGATGGCGCGCCATGCCTCACAGCCCATGCAACAATCGATCTTTTGCGCCAAATCGTGCTATCAGCCGTCTTGGCGATGTCAATTGGACGCCTCGCAGCTGCGATTTGACTCCTTTGGACTTTTTTTTTGTGGGGAACCGTGAAGGGCCGATGTTTTGCCAACAATTCGGATATTATTCAAGTACTTAAGGAAAATAGCATTCAAGCGATCCGTGAGCTAACCCGAAACCACCAACAAGGTCTTGGAAAATGGGAGTGACAGAATGCGCTACTGCGAAGCCAGCCGAGGCAGCCACTTGAACGACGTTGTGTTCCATAATTAATGGAAATGTTTGCTCTTCCTATACAATGCTCTTTCAATATTCACCACTACGGGTATAGCTCTTCATAATACATGTAACAAATTTAATTTTGTTCAATTTATTGCATTTTTAAAAAGAAACTTGTACTTGGCCCACCCTGTACAATGGTCTCCAATTTTTAAAATTTTTTTGGTTCATGTTCATGTTTTTCCAATCTGTTTTCAATCTGTCGTTTTAATATTTATAAAAAAAACTGGAAGCGTCAACTGATTAATTCGAATTGAAAATTTTGAATTTCCGAACAGAACAATTTGATTTCAAAGTCAATTGACAGCAAAATGAAAGCTTTTCTTGAGTTAAAAGTATGCTATAGGTGGCATGCGATAAAAGCATGCTTTCTTTCGCAAACAATGGAAGCAAAGCTGCTGTAATGTTCTCCCACTTGGGATAATGAAAGCATGCTCTATCCCGTACTCTGAATTCATCGCAAGTGGAGACAGCGTGTTAAGTTCAGACCACTTATCATCTTGCACTGCACTACCCAACAGAACTGAATTGATTTACGTGCTTTGTAATCCCGTCTTTTGCTTTCCGGTCTGCCTCGGAGGGTTGTGATGGCAGTTTTGGTCGTTTATGAATCTTGAAAGAATCGCATGGTTACCCCGTCAATGGAAATGCGACCGATAATCTTCCGAAGTATTTTACTTACAAAGCGCCTGGGCCGCCCCCCTCATGTTTCTGGACCGTAGAGCCAGTCAGAACTAAGTGATTTCAGTGTTCCTTGACAAAGCTACGCCGATCTTAAAGTGTCTCCTTAGATTCCAAGGAAACAGCGACTCACCATCCTCAGTTCTGATTTCAAAACTCATCCGGAGGAAGGATATGGATAAAGTCCTTTAAAGCGACATGCATCTCGCCTATCCTTGGTTTTCCTTCTGGTCCTGCATCTTCGATTTAAACAACTTACCCTTCTAAGCAGGTTTTTGTTCCTGTATTCTCGAAAGCCCACAATTGACAGCTTGCCAGTCGTTATCTAGTCGCGTGCAATTAATTGTTCAGACTTTTGAAAGATTGCACCTCAAATGTTGGATTAGAAATTTTTGTCAACAGATTTGCAACCATAACCTGAGAATCCTAACAGGAATAATCAGCGGCCATGGCCTCGTGAAAAAATATCTCCACCGCATTGGCGTCTCACCGGACCCTATATGTAGACTTTGTCTTGAGAGTGATGAATCCTCTCTTCACATACTCACAGAATGTCCGGCTCTATGTCGTCTCAGAAAAAGCATCCTGGGGATGAAATTGTCAATTCAGTAACCCTTTCTGGGTGCCTCTGGAGTGAAAAGATGGCTCTAGGAATCTAACAGGGTAGGCACAATAGGATCCTTTAAGAAGCCGCAGTGCCAGAGCCCTCCTTGAAGGCTCTCCCGCTCTACAATCTAATCTAATCTAAGACGTAATGTACCTTGTCTTCATTTTTCCCCTTACGAAAAACTGAGAACCTTCTTACGATCTGGGTTTTTTAACAGCCCGAATCGTAGGTACTCATCGGCAGTATTTCAGAGCCACACTCCTACCATGCACTTTCTAGGTCCGTGCAACTTTTTTCATCCCCACCAGCTAGACCTTGTTAAACCTGCCGGTAATTTTCGGCTTGTTGCAGCCCATTAAAACCTTCCCAAACGACAATTCATCCGAAATTAGGTCAAACAAAGTATTTTGTCCCAAGAAAAAATTGCTCACACTCCCTATGCAGAGGCTCAGTAAATTTTCTTACACCTCCCCATGCCCACACAACCTCGACCTAACATCATTAACTACATCCGAGTTTTCTAGTACAGAGAATTGCTTCGGCCGCTTGGAGCGCGCGCATGCAATAACCTATTAAACGAAAAATACTGACGGAAAACGCAAAGCAAAACATTACAGCAGCAGCGCAAATATCTTCGAGCGGCGAACACGGAGCGCAACAACAAAAGTTTCCGTCAAAACAAAATAATGCCACCAGCCAGCGCCCCCCTTTTCATCCGTCAGCCGAGCGGCCCCCACCCCTTATCAAATCGCACAAATTACCACACAGAACAGTGAGAGTCACCGTCATCCATGCATTCATACTTGTATACGTATATGACGGAGCAGTGTACATCACGGGTATATCACAACGTGTTGTCGTCGTTAAATAAACCGCCGGCACCGCGCCGTCACCGTCATACACTAAGTAAAACCGCCGCTCCTCTGCTGGCAGCAAAGCAGGCAAGTTGAATGACATAAAACATCGTCTGACCTTCAACTCTAAGACTGAACCTTAGAAAATGAATAATTTTCACTTTACATGCGCGCATATAGCCGCACTGGTGGCTGTGTGCGTCTCGTCCGCCCATTATGTGTGAATGTGCGAGAGCCAAGTACATGCGACCGCCGGGCCGCATACACGCTCAAAAGCCAACGAGGCCCAACGGCAGCTCCTCACCCCACCAGCGCATCGGCACGAGCACACCACCATCATCATCATCATCACGAACATCTCCATCTCCATCTCCACCTACCTCCGCCGCAGCAAGTTTAATAATAAAAACGTCTGTGCTCGCGTGCACAAAGCGCCGACGTAGTTTTTGCAGTCGGCCGTCGGTATTCTCATCATCTATTGGCATCGAGGCAAAAGCTTCCCAGCCACATAACGCCTTCGCCACTGCACTCTTCCCATTGACTGGGTGCCTGCCATGTATGCACTACTGCCATCGAAAGCACTCACATTTCTGTAAAAGTTTCTGCGCCGAAGGTGTAGAAAAGCTTCTCCATAGTAGGGCAGCCAAAGCCACGGGCTCAATTCGTACTCGGTTGAGGCGTGCAATGTGCAGAACTTGAGTGCTCTTCTTCGTCGCAGATTTGTGCCCAATTTGCAGACTTCTGCAAATCGCATGACCCAAGCTCTATCGACAAAAAAAAAAAAAAAAACAAACACACAAAATGGACTGTGATGGTCGGCCATGTCTGCACACACTCAACTTCTTGCCCCAGACTGACTACTCACTACTGACACCCAGTGGCCGAGAAGGTGGAAAGTTGGTTGTTGGATTCGCAGATAAGCCGGAGTACCTGTTATTTTTTTGTTAGGCCACTGGGCATGGGAGCTTTTGTTTGAAATATTTTTGGAGAAGAACTTTTTTTTAGGTTGTTGCCAGGTGTGTGTATTAATTAAATGATGCTGTAGGTCAGTAGTAGGCTTGATATTATAGCAGATATAGTCGCGGCAGTGATCCATTGTGGGCTCTGTCTTCATGCATGCGACTGTGCATGACATACATCCCACGATAGGCACCCGTAATTCGGCAAGAATGGTAATGGTAACGTCATTGTCCTTACGGATATGTCATTCGTTACCATTCTTCGGTGTTAATCCGAGTCGTTTCAGGTATTACTGCCCCGCAGTCAAAAGAAGAAAAAATGTCATCATTCATCAACGCTCGGCTATCTAAATAATTCAATTAATTTTCACAAATTCGATCGATTACTTGAAAAACAAGCCGCTCTAAGGAAACCATTGACCTAAAGCTAAACTCTTTCTACACGAGATGAGAAACCAACGAGGCGACAAAGTGGGATCCTTTCACGTGGGAGATCAAATCAGAAACCAGCTAGGGTTGAGACTTGCTGCATCTTCATAAGCTCGCTACGTCGGACATCGGTGGAGGAGGAGTTTTTTTATACCCTCCACAGGAAGGTATATTCACTTTGTCATTACATTTGTAACGCCAAGAAGGAGTCACCGGATAAAGTATATGTATTCTGAATCAGGATCACATTCTGAATCGATTTAGCCATGTCCGTCTGTCTGTCTGTCTGTCTGTTGAAAGCACGATAGCGCTTTCAAAAGGAATTGACATAGGCGAATGAAATTTTGTGAAAGGACTTCGTTTTATCGTCGTCAGGTGGGTATTGAAAATGGGCTATGTCGGTCAAGTAGTTCTGGTACCTCCCATACAAAACCAATATTAGAAAACACATGTTGAAAGTACGATAGTGTCGAAAATAATCTACCTAGGTTAGTGAAATTTTGTGAGAGGACTTATTTTTATCGTCGTCAGGTTGGTATTGAAAATGGGCTATGTCGGTCAAGTAGTTCTGGTACCAACCAACATGTGTGTCTCTCTGTCTAAGTTTGAAAGAGTCATCATTGATAAAATCATCCTCTTTTCGCTGGGTCGTTATAACTTTTTCTTCCAAGGGCTTTTCCTAATAAAATCGCCTACGGCGATTGGGACCAACTTCTGCGGTTCGACTAAAGAAGAGCTACCGGTCGTCCAAAAAGGGTGCATCCGCTTCCATCTCTTTTTCCGCACTATATCTAAGGTTTCCTTCAACAAATACTCCTTCAACTTCATTTGTATAAGAAGAACTGCTGCGCCTGAGATAGCAATACCAACCTTTGTGTCCTCCGGCTGGATTTTTTTCAAACGGGACTTAACTTTCCCTTATCCCGTTGGGGACTTAGTGTGTTTTTGTAGTGGCTCTTCGGTTTGGCCAGCCAACATTGACACCGCAGTTTGAATGCCAACCAATCTTACCGTTGCTTGAGGCTGAACCATTCCGTCACTGATTTGATTTCTCCAACATTTTCCTGTCACAGCTGTCCGACATCTTGGTCGTCATTGAAGCTCGTCAAAACTGTCAGTGAAAAAGGGCGTTTCAGGCAGTAGATCCAATTAAACTGCTTCAATTTGCATGTTCATTCACTGATTCGAAACTTTCCCCAGCCAAGGACAACATTTCCAACAAATGCTCGTCCATTCACATACTTTCCATTTCGTATCCTATTTTTACTTTTGAACTTTTGATTCACTGTAAAAACGCCGCGAACAGGCTCAGGCTCATTTCTGTAAGCTTTTGCTCTATCCGTACCAAACTGTCTGCATGCAGGCGGTTTCTGCGTTGCCTGCTGCCTGGCATTTCGTACAGCATCGGTTTCGAGCTTTCGTCACACTCCCTCCCCCATTGACCTTTCTCGATGATGCGCTCTAAAGCCTGCGAAAATTATCCCAATTCCACCGGAAAACGCGACTACCAGATGCACTATGCACACACAATTTCCCGCTGCATGGTAACGACAGCTTTGATTTCGCTTAATAATCGCAGAGGTATAGTTCTCTGCAAAAATAATACGAACAAAAAAGCTCAAAATGGATTAAACATCACATTTTGCTATTCAATTTCAATTCACTTTTCTGTTCACATTGCCTGCTCTTCCTGACGCTGCTGCGCATACACATACCACATACCACATACCGATGCCGACCAAGCACAAGCAATGCTGCTGCTGCTGCTTCGTCATCGTCGTCGTCGTTGGATGGCGAATGCACCACACAGTACAATCGCAGAGAAAAAGCTTTTCAGTATCACTTGTGAATTGGTCGAACGAGTGAATAAATTCGCGCCCGTCTTCTCTGAAAGACCCCCGCACGAGGCATTAACAATAAAAATAAATAAAAACATTTAAACAAAATAAAAAATGGAAAACAAATGTTGCAATTCGAGAGAGAAACAAAAAGTTATTTAAATGCATCTGACAGATACGAAAATTAAACCGGTCAAACTTGCAATATTTACATAAAAAAAAATAAATAAAAATCGAAGAGGAGAACCAAAAAAAAAAAAATAAAATAAAACGAAACGCAAGTGTTTTCCCGCTCTCCTCCTAGCGTGTTTCCGATTTTTGGATGCATTCGAGCTCAGCGGAGAGACCACGAGAAAGAGAGCTCTCAACTACTGTCTAGCTGAGGAATGGATTTTCTTGTTTTTCTGTGTGCTTCTTGTGACCGTCGATGAAACCGCATAGGCCCCCAGTGCCAGTGCCCAGTATTTGTACAGATAGATTTGTAGTTCATAGATAGAGTTTGTTTTTGATTTTTTTTTTTTTTTTTTCGTTTCTTGCTTCGTTTTTTTTTTATTGCAAAATTCTCTCCCGACGAGTGTGGCGTGTGGGTCTCGGTCTGTCTCTGTCTTGCTCTCGTGTCGTGGTGGTTTTCTGTGGCTGAAGAAGAAATCGGATTTCTTTCCCTTGGCTATTATCGTATCGGTCGCGTTCGCGTTCGCGTTTAGTGGGACGTACGAGGAGGCGCATTCTGATGGTCGTTCCGACGTTCCATAAAGTAAACACCCATCCAAACTGAATGTAAAATTATTTCTCCGATTCTCAAATGAGATATATATAAAATGCAGCAACAAATCGCTTCTTCTGTGGTGTGAAGAAAATTTTAAATTTCATATTGTGGTGTCTAAAATTAATTGCGTGCATGCTGCGTGTGTGCGTGTCTAATGCAGATGCAGGGCTGTGCCCCACATTAGAAATTATATTGCAAATTATTAAAAAAAATAAGTGCGGTATTCGTAGTCGTATTCGGTTCGGTTGAGTTTTGTTTTTTGTTTTGTTTCTGAGGTGTGTTTAAAAATATGCACCAAACATAAATACAAAAGTTATTAGCGAAGAAAAAAGGAAACCACCACCCATACAGACGCAAACATACAGTGAATGAGTGAACAAGTTTTGTTATTATGACACAGGTCAGTGTCGTGCAAGCTCCACAGTCCGCAACCGCATATAGCCGTGCTCCCCAAACCACTACCACGTTGATCTATTCTCTTCTGTTTCCACTTCCAGTCGCGTCTGTCGGTGTGTGAGTTTAGGCCCGCAATAAAATGTGAGAATCGACAAAAAAAAAAGGAAAATTTGTTAACGATCGAGCTGAAAGTAACCCTAACCCATCTCTAGGCAGCGAAAAGACACAAATGGCTCTGGCTGTATGGAGTGTATGTATATGTGTGTGCAGTAAAAAGTGAGTCTATATTCCTATTGCATAAACATATCTGAAAATTGTATCTGGTGCATGCAGATTTCTCAAACGCAAGTAAAAGTATATTACTCTCGTGTGGTGCTGCGCTGCAATAGGATAGACACACGTGCAAATTAGAAAAAGACTCTGGCTCTGTGTTTAAAGTATAAATAAAGTGCGAACACATATAGACGAGAAGGAAACGAAGAACTCATCTAACAACTTTTTCCTTTTCAAAGTAAAAGTAGACCGATTGTGTACGTTTGTTGTACCGTACCTACATCGAGGTGGTGGAGAAAAAGGAGCTGTGCTGCACCACAACCACACACATTAGCAGCAGCAGCAGACTGAGTGGAGAGGGATAAAAGAATCGCATCGTCGTCGCCGACGAATGTAGGTACAAAAGCCAACAACCAGCTTAAAAAATAAAATCAAGTAAAATCAACCAACACCCGAATTCAACTTGACCCAGTCAGTTTTATATACCTATGCACACACACTGCCAGATATGTACCGATATTGAGCACGCGACTTATTTTAGTTTTTGTTTTTATTTTATTTTATTTTATCTCACCACCTAGGGCATCTTCTTTTTTTTTGTGGATGATTTTTTTTATTTTATTTTATTTTATTTCATTTCATTTTATTGTTCGGTGTGACTCGGTTTGGATGAGTTTTGTGAATTTGCAATTCGTGATGGAGATTTTCGTTTTTTTTACTGTCTACGTAACGTGTTTGTTGGTAGGCAGATTTGGAGATTTTTTTTTTATATTTTCTAAAGTTAGTTGATTTGTGTGGCTGTGATCTCGCAACTGCGAGTGTGACATGAACGCCGCCGGTCGG
Organism: Cheilosia variabilis; assembly: GCA_951230905.1. Classification (NCBI taxonomy): domain Eukaryota; kingdom Metazoa; phylum Arthropoda; class Insecta; order Diptera; family Syrphidae; genus Cheilosia; species Cheilosia variabilis. The sequence continues at coordinate 13,649,091 of OX579680.1, read as the reverse complement.
ATTGTCTTTGAGTTGTTTTTTCTTTGGGAAGGTGCGAATTTTAAACTCGCAGTTTGTGGGGGACCCGCATCTTCTAAAAATACCTCCTTTGGTTCTGGACTGGACCGAGTTCTGAGTTGAAACTTAAAAAGAAAACTCTTCTAGACATTTTTTTAAATTTTTCTCAAAGAGATAGATATTCCATTCGTAGAATACTTGCAACTAGTTTTTTTTTTTTTTTGGCTTGGATACCTGGCGACAGACTTTCTTACCCAGTTTCCTATGAATATTGACCGCGGCTCTGATGAAAATTTAAAAAAGTAGAACCCGGAAAGAATAGGAAAACTAAATGGAAAGGCTTCAAGAAAAAATGTCTGGTGCAATACTGAACTGAGTCCATCTCCTGCGAACTAGAAGTCTTGGTAAACGTGTCGAACTTCGTCGAAATGGTACAAAAAGCTGCATGGAACTTAGCTCTTTACCAAAGAAAAATACCAAACTGTAACTGAACTAGAAATACCCACAGAAATACGAAATATGGTCAAGAAAAGACGGCGTAAGAGATGAACACAAATTCGTGCCCCACAAAATAAAGCGCATTTCAATCGATTGTGCAACTTGCTAGTAGAGTTTATCAAGGAAACCAAACAGTCATCAAATAGCTCAAAAGCATTTCACATCTGAATGAGAATTCAATAACTCGTTCTGGAGGGCTACAATGCGCTGCCGTTTTATATAGCCCACGCGACTGGACAAAATGAAAGGACGAAAAGCTTACACCTCTGCTGAACATCTAGAGGAAGCTCTTAAACCTTTCGATGATCAAGTGCTTAGTGAAAACGTTTACGTTTACCTGGGGCCGTATTACCATTTTTTTTGTTATATTCCCACACCCAGTTGGCAGACACTGCGACCCGAAAGACCCATTGTATAAGGCCGTATTACCTTACCTACCGCTGCCTACGAATGGAGACATCGAAAATACCACATAAAAAATGCGTCTGTTATTTAAAATCAACAAGGTTTTGAATCAAATGGTCTGTATTTCTGGGATCATAAAATCGTAACCCTGCCACTTCACTGCCATCCCAATACCGGTCCGCCTTTGAGTACCTACGCTGATGATTTTGCATTTGTGTGATTTAGGAGTTTTTTGTACCTGCCTCCCTTTGGCAATTGTTTCAGAACGTCGACTGATGTCATTTTAACGGACTTCAAAAGATGTCTTCTATGATGCGACCAACTAGTCGTGCCTAATTCGTTTTTGAGGTTCGAACTTCTTATTTCAACAAGAGCGGTTACACCTGCTGTAATGGGCAGCATCCTTATCTCAGCGGGCGGTAGTTTGCCCGCACACTTTTTGTGTACTGTCTAAAATTGTGAACCGTATGAGAGCTCTAGACGCACAACTGCAGTGAGTAGCCTTTAGGGCTTTTTTCAAGGGCCGTGCGCAGTCCTCCAACGCAGATTTTATATTTTTCTTTGGCTCCCTGACATTCATGTTCAAATATCCGACAACAAACAGGAGATCTTTCCTTTTAAAGTTGTTGATGAGAAATTTAAAAAGGACCTTTATTTCTATCATCAGACTTTAGGCACTGATAACATTTCATACCTTGGCATCAGCATTTTCAGAGCCAAACATGGTAAAATTGTTGTCAAGCAGCTCTGCCGAAATGGTAATACCGACTCCGTTCTAGCCCTAATTGATACTAGAACGTATTGCAAGCTTTTATCTTTGTCGCCACCAATTTGCTTCGTCATCTCATTTTTCGTACGCATAAGATGTAGATTCGCCTTCTAACCATAAAATCTCGTCGAAGTCGTATCTGAGACCACGCTCCCATCGTTCCAAGTCGCAATTCAAAGGTTTTGACTAAACCCCGAGCCCTTACCTGGATTAGTACTATCTCGTCTGACTTTGAAAACGATTTTTCGTTTCGTGCAAAACGTAACCAACGACAGCTATTTCTTTGACCCTTTTAATTGTTCTTCGGTTATTTCTACCGTACGTGGGTTATCTAATCAATCTTAGCAAATTTCATGTCAAAAGAAAGTGAAGTTTGTCGAGTTTTGAAAAGATTCTTAAAGTATTAATTTTAAACTACTTGATTTCTAGAAAATTGCCAATAGGCTGCCGAATGGTTAGGCTGTATTTGAGAAGGAACGGATAGCTCATCCCGAAGACTCTTTGAAAACGTTGTATCGTGACTGATAAGTGCAGCGTGGAAAGTGCGTCTGAACAAGATTCAGTCCAGTTTCCTTCAGGGTCTTTGAAAGATTCCAAAAAAATCGTGGGTTTCCTGGTTTCGCGGTTTCTTTTGTACCCTTTAGCTCGTCACAGAAATGGAGGTGATATGGTTCTGGTTCTCTGTTTTTGCGTCAAAAAACCTCATTGAACACGGCTTTAATATCAAAATCTCTCAGGAAGTTTTCTCTTTTTCCAACTTCCTGCTAAAGAGGTCGAAGTCCGCTTTTTTTTTTAAAGTTCTCTATGACTTCGGGGAGTCACTGTTGCCTTCAATGCTAGTGAAACCTGAGTTGCAACTTCAATTCTAATCTTGTCGCCACCTAAACACAAATTTAACTGACGCTTGTCAGGCTTTTATTCCCTTAATATTGAACCTTTCTTGATGCATAAGTTCTTTCGTTTCTGGAAAAAAAAGTTCCCCTTTTTTGGTTAAATCGTTTCCTACATTCCATTCGTACCGAAACTTGCCATCTTAATCCAAACTGCAAAATATCATTATTGGCCGAAAAACGGCATCAGAAATCTGGCAACACTACCTGCAAAGGGCACCCTGTCAAGCAGCAGCAGAAAAAGTGTCCCTTTCCTTTCGAGATGTAGATTTATAGGCCTTCTCTCTTTTGCTATAAATGCAGAACGCACAGCTCAGTCAACGTTGACCGGGTGAGGAAAGTAAAATAAACAGCAATTCAGGATCAGGAGTCCCATCAGGGACAATCCACCAAAGGTATATATACAACATATGAACTTTACCCTGTTTCCACGACGACTTCAGTCCGTGATGATGAAATCAACTGAATCATTCTCGAAGAGGGTGAGCTAGAGCTATGCACGAAATACAGCGGTAGGGGTTGCTTCGCACACAAAACCCCCTACTCTACGACTGGGTATTCAGTTGAGTGCAAAATAGAAAACAACTAAACTAGATACTTGAAGGGCAGTGGGAGTCAGCTACTGACTGTGAATACATAAGGTGAATTCTCAGTCACTGCCTCTGTCTCTCTCTCGATTCGCATGGGGGTGGCCAACGTAATATGGAATTGACCTAAAATTTGCATTGTTAATATCGCGAACAATGCAATGACATAAATTCCAGATGCCAATCGAAACAACTGTGTTGTGCAGCCTTCTAGCTGTGGTGTTGCTCTGAAGGTCGTCTTAGTTTTTTTAATGGGAAGCATTTTTGTGGTCTTGCATTGGGGGCTCTGTCAACACCTCCGCGTCTGGCGTGGTGTGTAATTTATTACGGCCAACGATTTAGTCCCAAATCCAGTCTAGCTAAAAATTGTCATGTCCTGTGGTTGGGTCTCTATTAAAAATCTAAATTTAGAAGCAATCGCGTTACCGCTGATGTTGCGGTCGGATAGCGAAGAGTTCATGACAGCTGTACAAAGGTTAACGAAGGTGGTGGACATATGAACTCGAAGTTACAAGAGGCAAGTGGGAATTGGACTTGCACCGATATGTGGAGATATTTCTGACGGGTTTTTGACGTGGGAGTGGAAGCTACCCTAAAATAAATAAATAAATAAATAAATAAATAAATGGTAGCTTTTCACAACGATTTGTGTGATTTTTCGTTATTTTTAATTTTTGGAACGAATGCAAGGGATCTAGAATTCTATGCCGAGTCCAAGCGGCTAATTGAGAAGCTCTTTTCTTGCAGCTATACTCTCGGATGTTTGCCATGACGTTCGCGAGTGGAAAACAAATTTTAGCAATCGAACCTGGGGCCCACCTTACCGGTTATAAAAAAGGGATCGATGTATTTTTGCGATTTGTTTTATTGACAGCTATACTAAAAATTAGGCTTCGTGTAACATTATGGAGTTGAGGTAGTTTGTTTTTGAGAACTACTGTCTACTTTTCTGACACATGATATAGTATTTTAGGTTCGTTCGTGTACTTTCAGCATAGAAAAATGAAAAATGTCAAATATCAAAAATCGAGAGAGAAATCTCTCAGTTTCAAGAGAAGCACGTGACCGGTTTTCTTACAAAAAGTTAAAGAAATGTCATTTTGATATTATCGTAAAATGCAGCACCTACAAAATAAGTTGGAATTGAGTCTTTTATAAGCTAAATACCTATTAAACTTACCATTTAGAGTGTGCTGATATGTTCTAGGAGAAGATTCAATTACAACTTCTTCCTCCCACATCGTTGAAGACGAAGATAAATATAGTTTTACTTGTCAAAGTTGTCAGTTTCCATTTTTCATTTTTCAGTAAGTCGAAATTCGGCGAGAAGAAAATTGCGAAAAAATGAAAAGATGGGAAATGGATTTCTCCCTCAATTTTTTTCAATTTTCTCAGTATATGTGGTCGCTCGCACAGTTTTTTTTAGCAAATTTTGAATAATATTACGTTTGCAAAAAAAGGACCGGAACGAACTTATTCTGCCCAGAATTTTGATTGCGTTGTCAGATCACCAGAGCTTTGCGACCATAAATCAAGTGATTCTGAAAAAAAAAACTAAGGCGGTATGCACACCGCCACACGACCAGCTGCCTCTTTAGCCTTCCGTGCATTTCCTCAGAAAAATATTTAGGCTGTTGATTCGTCCTGCTGACCAGAGATATATACCCGGTGCATCTGCAGCCACAGGCTTCAAAGGACAGCATGCGACATTGCATATCACTGCAACAGACATCTTTTCACTTAAAGGTATCTCTCACATTACAGCCTATCTTAACTCATCCACGGCAAATGCGTTTAACCTAAAGCGGTAGACCCTTAAAGTATAAAAAAATCAATCGTAACCTATTCCTACATACCTCACAGAGAATACCCTTTAACAATTAAAAACAAAACAATAAAATAACGCATCCCCACTAACCAACATAGCGCTCCCCTTTCATATTTATTTGATTCCCTTTTTTGAAAATTCTACCCAAAGTTCCAACATATACGGCACCAAAAATAGCAATGGTTGCAGAAAAGCCTTTGAACAATACGCCATCAATAACAAAGCAACAAAACAAAAAAAAGAATCCATCCAAAAGGACGACAGCATATGAGTCCCGCAACCCTCCCAAACTCGTGCCCGCGTGCAAGAAAAGTCCGCAACTATAACAAAAGGAAAAAAACATCACAGCCGAAAAAAAAAAAAAAAACAGTCCATGGTAATGTGTACACAATTTAGGGAGGGCCGGTTGGAGAGGGTGGCTTTGGCATTGTTGGGATCGTTTGATGAACTAATGCTTGGCTACAGACGACGCATAGTCCTTGTTTACTTCCAACGAAATTGAATAGGTCAGGTCACGTCAGTACACGTATATATAGGTAGATGTGTTCACGAAGAGGCAGAGCAGAAGGCACGAACATCACCAGCGAAAGTAGATGGAGAACAGGGAGCGAGACTTGAGTGTCGCATTTATGTATATCTGTCTGCTGCTGGGTGGGCCTAGGTATACACACTGCACGTTGACGTAGCTGATTCAGATGGGCAGATATTTTAATTTCAGTGTTGCCAGCCGTGCTTAGTCGATTGGTAAAGTTTAGTTTTTAAATTGCGCTCAGCCTTATTAATTCGGAATTTCAAGCGATAAACTTCCATGGTTATCCCGCTTTTTTAGGGAGCTGTTATCAGTTTATAAATGGTTTGAGGCCTTTTGTTGCGTAGCAGCACGTTGCCTCTACGGGTTAGATTTTAGGATTCAGAGGGACGAAGCGATGATGTCCATTCGCGCCGCATTTTTTCGAGACTTCTAAAGTTGTTTGACTATGTCGAATCGTTGTCGCTGTACAGCTTGCATAGTTCGTGGTGACGACAGGCAGTACTTGGCGGGGCTATCTATAAAGCCTTTTCTATTACTCGAAGTGGCTTTAAACGTCTAAAGGCCCACCTATATAAGACCGAACGAACAAACGAATTAATAAAATGTGAACAACCACTTTTGATGTAGTTGCCAACATAAATAAAGTGCACGACTGGGTCGCACGAAACTTTCTCGTTTAGTGCGGTATGACTGAAATTCAAAGTCATTTAAGCAAATCTATTTTTCGGGATGTAAGCATTACTTGGGTTTTAGGGTTTTAACGAAATCGAAAATGGGGTTTTCGAGATATGAGCAGTTTTTAAAGTGAGCGTTTCCAGTGATTCGAATTGAAAATTAAGGACGCAATAATTTTGAAAACATCAATTTTACTCTAAGTTTGCATTTTGATCAAAATCATACCGTTTTGAGGTAAACTAGGAAGAACTATATTTTTCAAAAATGACTTTTTTCAAAAATCCATTTAACGATAATACAGAGAAAAACTGAGTTTTCCGTTAAGTTAGAAATGCATTTTTGTTACAATCGTATGGTCCGTTTTCGAGATATGTCCAAATTTCAAAAGTACCGTTACTCGATTTTTTAGCGGAAAACTGAGTATGCAGTTATGTTAACCTCACCTACTTAAGGTTAAATATCAAATTTTGTTGAAATCGTTAGAGCCGTTTTCGAACAAATCAAACTAGTATGAACATTTTGTATGGGAAGTACCATTAATATTGAGGTTACCATGCAAAAAAAAAAACGGCCCCGAAGTGTAAGCCCCCAAACTTTAAATCCGAAGTTTGAACGAAATCCGTTCATACAGACAGACAGACGGACAGAATTCTGCGACCCCCTTTTTGAGTTCGCCTATCATCGTAATGTCAGAATTGATTAACATCTCGATTTCGAAATTTTGTACGAATACAATATCTCTCTCTTACTACGTAATGGAGAAAGTTAAAAATTGCACATTTTAGTGTAATTTATTTGTTACATAGAACAGCTTTTGATTTTAAATCACAATCTTTTTACGAGTAAAAACTAAAATAGTTTGTTAGGTATTTGACTAGTCCAAATTTTAGCGTATTCTAGGGACGAGCTAAAAAAATCTTCACACCTTCGCAAAACCTTTGGTGTGGTGACACAGCCTGCAATTGAGGAAATTAATTATCCGCCCTACGCTGTCCCGCTGTAAAATCCTAAATACCTGGTCCTGGTCCAACCTCAAGCTGGAGCAACCTGAATAAGTAAGCAATTTTCTTAAAAATATCTCGTAAGGTCTCCACCTCCACCAAAATTATCATCTGCCTATTCGTCTGCCTGGGTTTGAATGTCATGAGTCATGACTGTTTGAAGGTTTGAACTTAATTTGCTTTCAAACGGCATCGATGACGTAACAGGTCCGACCCCAGGCTTCTTAAAGCTATTTGTTAGCTGAATTTGTAATTTGTGAGATAATCCGATGCTGAATTTGAACGGCTGTATTGGGAAGCTTTGTCAGGGGAATTGTACTTCCGGTTGTGGTCAGAGGAGGCCCAGGTCCACCCCGGACTGTTGCGCCATCTAAGTATGTGGTCAGAGGTGGCGCTGAAATTAATTAAGCAGCAATTTTGGATACTCCGAGGATCAAACCTCATACCCCCTACTACTTTATGAGTCTTTTCTCACTTTACGAGATCTAAAAAACTAGGTTTGATGTGGAAGTAGCGTCCCTAGGCTTTCGCCCTTCATAATTCATAGAAAACCTTCTCCCTCAAGTGTCTTAAATAAGTTAAAATTTTGTTATTTTCAATTTTAACACGAATGGGGAGCTCCTAAAGAAGAAGCTATGCGTTTACCCATTTATAGGCAGCATTGTGATCCAAAACATTTCCCTTGGAAAATGAAGCACTCCTCTGGTACTCGCCGTCTGAGACATTCACAAAACCTTTCAATACGTCTAGACCAGAAATTCCCCTTAAAAATAATACAAAAACAGGACCCAAGTGGTGGGTTAATTTTAATCGCATTACAGCATTGGAAGGTCCTCTCTTTTCGAATCTGAACTTCATTTTGCCGAATTTTGGTAGCTTTGTGGGGGGTTTTCAGTTTAAAGAAATTGAATGCCTTTGATTGCAAAGTTTGTTGTGGAGAGACTACTTTGGGAAAGTAATTAGGTGTCATTTCTTCTTAATTGAAATAATTTAATTTGGCATAAGCATTGGGCGTATTGTATTAAATTGCCTGCTCAGCTAGTGAAGTGAGAGCAGTTGGAGGGTGGATGGTTAACAATTGAACGGAATGGTGGCAATTGGTGGCCTGGCTTTCATCACTTGGACGGTTGATTGTGAGGTTTTTGCTAGGAGAATACCAGAAAAGCGAACACGCGTGACTAAAATAAAAACAGTCGAATTCCCGGAAGTTGAATTTTCAGCACTTTTTCTCTTAGCTCTTATTCGTTCTAAGAACTTAAACTGATTTAAAGAGCCGCCTCCAATGCGTCGTGGAGGCAAATGCGAATAAAAAGTCTTCCCTCCTGGGACAATCGGCAAGGGTTACACAAGTTTCCGCGCCGGGGCCGATATTCTTTCCTTCTGTAGCAATAAGCTTCATGGAAAGTGAAGTGCTGATGAAGTTGAAATATTGCTTTTGCTGAAACCCAAAGAAGTTAGAAGCTTTATGTATTCCTACACACAAATTGGATGCATTCATCTTGCCGCCAGTTAAGTTAAATTTTCCATACAACACCGCGAGACTGTACTGTGGGTTTAGACTTTATAGACGCTTGGAAAGATCATGGAGCAGTTTTGGAGGGTTTATTCGAAGTTTTGGTTCAATTGGATCTGGTATATTTTGCGATGCATTCTAGTTTTTTTTTGCAACAGTTGAATGACCAGTTCGTTGAAAAAAATGATGTCCTGCGAATGTCCGTGTATGCTGTCACTTCAAGCCTAACTTAAGACAACGATTCGTGGTCATTTTGAAGACATTTTTATGGAAAGGACGGCCATTTTAAGTTGATTTCGCCTGAATTGAGAAGCTTTCTAAGAATATTTTCGTTTGTCAGAAGTGTTCGTCGGAAGAGGTGAGGCAGTGGAAATGGAAACATTTGTATGCTGCTTGCGTCTTTTCTGGGGGTTGAACCGGGACTCCTCTATTTGGACTACCGAACACTGAACCACAGCGCCCAAAGAGTTATGAAAACAACAAAATTTTTGTATCCATTGAATGAAAAATTTGGGTTTTGTTAGACTGACCACGCCCACTTTTCGAATTTGAGTTACTCAATTGTTTACTCAACAAAATTATCAATCGTTGTCCCGCCACCAAACTGACAATAAGCCTGTTTTTTGAACTTCGATCTCAGCAAATCAAAGTGAAGTAGGATTTTCAGCACGTAATTACAAAAACTACAGTAAGTTGTGCTCAAAAACCTATTTTACTTTGCTTTGCTGAGATCGAAGCTCATAAAAAACACCCCTAATACCCGGATTCGAAAAAAATCATATTTTCATTTTTTTTTATAACCCAACTTTTTTTTTTTAAGGATTTTTTATGAACTTGTTGCCATTTTTCAATACCTAGTGCAACTACGGTTAATGATTTTTTTCCCAAAGTCTCCATTTCGACCCAACAAAATGTGTTCAAAATGGCGGCAACTTAACAGAACCGACCAAGCAGCCCTCAGAAAATCAATGACTAGGACTACATGAAGGACTTCCAATTAGCATACTGTAAGAGCGGCACATTAACAGCGCACATCCTCTGCCACAGAATGAATGACACATCCTTATCAGCCCCCTTATTCCAGAAGACTTTTAACGTTATATCTCCAAAACGATATGTGTGTAGTGCATTGAAACGGTTTTTTCCCATTTGTGTTATTGTATTTCGCTCTTCGTGCGCTCATGAAAAATACAACCACACAAGACGTGTAGACTCGTAGGCTGGGCGAAGACACCCTCTGCCTCGCACCCATCGATTGCGACCCTCAATGTTAAACTAGGTCAATGCAGCAGTTTAATGCACTAAAGTGCATTGTACAACGTAGCTCGGTCGAAAAGCTCCGACAACCACCACGACGACGACGACGACGACATTAACAGCAACGCCGACGTCGACATTTCGAAGCCATTGCTGTGGAGTGCCGAGTGCTATTGCAAAATCCAAGCACTTTGGCTGAGCGAAAGAGAGGGGGCGAGAGTTTTGTTTGTTTTTGGGGTGGCTTTTGGTTCAGAGATATTAATTTTTTTCCCCCCCGAGCCACCCCATGCAGCGATGATGTACGCCTACCTCGAGTACCATCTAGAGGGCATGGAAAAACTGCTTTTATTGCAATCGTACGAAGCACTCTACTAGCTCGCATGTGCAATGGCCTCTATAATGACACAAGCATACTGCACACACGTGCATACTCCGGTGAACTTTGCGTGCATGCTGCATGTGTGTTGTCTGAAGGCACTTGGAAGCGCTCACTATAGCCACTACCCCTACCGCGCGGAGCGGGCATAGCTGGGAACGCGTCAATCGACCAAGAACGCCGAGCTAGAGATAGTGCCAGCAACATGGAACGAGGGCGTCGAACTGCTTTCTCATCAGCTTAAAGCTGTTTTTTTTTTCGTTTCTATTTTCATTCTATAATCACGTTATAGCAGCTTTTCTCGTGCTGCTGGGGAACATGTAATCCGGCAAATCGCCCGACGGCCATCCCCCGGAGTCTTTGAAATGCAATGTCTTTCGGATTTGGGGGTTGAATGGCGAGCGTTACAACAGTTAGTCTAATGTTATTATTTTGCGCTGCCTAATCCCATCATCATCGACCCCTCCCCCAGCCCATTAGAAAAGGGGTTAAGGCCTCCTAGCTTTCACCAACAGACCATTCAATGCAGACCCGGGTGCTGGGGGGTGGTTCTATATGCTCGTATGTTTTCCTTTCGTTTCCTTCATTATTGCACTCTATGCCTGAAATGGAGGCGCGGGGGCGATGTAGCGTGGAGGTGAATTGCGGAATTGTAGCAACCCTTTTGTTGTGCACGTTTTTAATTTGTTTGGTGCATTTTTTTCGCCTTCTTTCGTTGCATTGTTAAAAAGGAAATAGTTATGCAACGAGAGAACGAACGAAGGCTTGGGTGAGGTAGGCTCGTTCAGAAAGTCCATAGAAAACATGCTCAGGCCGATTGTTGGTATTACGAAGACGACGACGACGACGACGACGACGTGCAGGAGGCTTTCTCATAGTATCGATTTCGCAGTAAAGATGTTTTCTAGCTTGAAATGGTGCACTTCGACTGCAGGGGTGCTGCAGTACAAATAATGCCTCTGGACGGGGAGCATTTAAAAATACAGTTCCTATTACAATTTCTTTGGATTTCAAACGAGAAATGATGTCATTCGAATTTAAGACTTAATCGACTCAAAACGATTTTAAATTTGTTCTTATTTTGGATAGCTTCTCCGTTTATTGGTTGAAATCAGACTGATTCAACGTCTTGGAAGACTGCAGGTGGAGCAGTGGTTCAAGCTTTAAGCCGTAGTCAAAACCATGAGAAGGTTTCAATGTATTAAATAAGCTGAAACTACCTTTAAAGTTCAAAGACAAGCAACATCGACTGGCTGACTTGCGTACAAAATTTTGGCTCTAAAAGTAAAAGTAAAAGAGTCCACTGGGACCAAGGGACTCATCTATCCGGTTTTTCTTCCTTTTCTAAGCTTGTGTATCTAAAACTATTGGACCGCGTTGATCCCATTCTGATGCGTGAGGTTGCTCATACCCTGTTTAACCTTGCAAAACTTTAGGCAACTGCTGTTGTTGTTGGGGAAACTTCAAACTTCAAACTTCAAACTTTCAAACTTCAACCTTTAAAACTTCAATACCTCATAGGTAAGGAAGCCAAGAGATTCCAAATTTCGACTTACTAGGGCTTAGAGGCTCAGGGAAATTTTTAACCAAACAGAGGAGGTTAAACAATCGACAATAACTCCACTTTGAAGATTTGTTGTAGAGGTTATGTTCAAGCCTCCGTAAGGTATAATTTCCTACGAGATTAATTGAGACCAAATTGTAGCTTTTTCAAGTCCTACAAGTTCAGTTAGTCTTTATCACACAGAATGAGAACGGCAAGGGATGGAAATGGTTATTATTTTAAGGGCGAGTATAACTAGTTCAGTTTAAGTTTTGTGGTGAATTTTTTGACAGTTTATCTGGAGAGCTAAACTTGTTATTCGCAGCAATTTCCTTAAGTTCCGAGGCATCATCATTTTAGTTGGCAGCTTAGGTAAGGTTAGGTCGAAAGGGCTATAAGGAAGTCCGGTCTCATACAACACTAGGAACCATAAAGGCCATTCGCGAAAGTTGGCAGCTTACTAATTAATGATTTTTTTAAGGCCCAGTCATGCATGCAAGTCTCCTACCAAAAGGTCATAATTTCGACCACTGAATGTCGGGCACATTTCTGTTTACCTCGTCGGACTTTAGAGAGAAAGGCCTGCCCTTGAATTTGACCAACTTTCCCAAGCTGAACACAAAAAGTACAGTCGTCAAAGGTTTGACTGCGAGGGCGTCAATTTTCGTTGGTCTGTCAGCTGAAACCGGCATAAAAGAAATAATCCGTGGGTTTTCAATCGCATAGGCCCAGATCCACCCCGGACTGTAGTAAGTAAGTTCAGTTGCACGAAGATCGTGATCAATAAAAACTTATTTTGAAGATCAACTATCAGTTAGTAATTGAAATTTATCAATCAATTTTATTAAATGTTATTGTGACTGTCAACTGTCAATATTGTTGTTACAATGTGATTTTTACAAAAAAAATCTATTGTGAATGAAAAAAATTGGTACTGCGAACAACAATTTTCATCGATTTTCTTGTCAGCTGTCAATTTTTCTTTCAATCGTAAATTTGCAGTTGATGAGTTCGCTCTATACCTAAAGATAACTAAAAAATGTGAGTTTCGAATTAAATAAGTGATCCATTTTATCAGGATAGCAGGATCAACCAAATCCTCATCTCAATCAAAATATAGTTTAGTTGAAGTCATTTTATATTTTGTTTTTAATTTTCTTGATTTTCTGAATTTTTTGTACGTTCCTCCAAAAAAAAAAAAACGTCTGTTAGACGCACATTCCCATTCACAATTATAGAATTATTTTGAAGGCATTCACAATAGCACAATATTTTATCAATTCATTTTCGCAATACCGATTTTTATTTGAATTGATAAATTCTATCAAACGTCAATCGGTTGATAGTTGATCTTCGCAATAAGGGTGTATGCTATTGCCGAACGGCTCTTTGCTCTTAATCCAGTGTAAGCCAGCTAAATTCTGCTGGAAAAAAGTCAGTTCTATATGAAAGTCACCTATTCTGCTGATTTTTCTCTTTATGTATCCATCCGGGGGACAGACTTCCTGCGCAGATGATAAGCAAATACCGGAGCCAGTCAGTTCTATATGAAAGCCACCTATTCTGCTGATTTTTCTCTTTATGTATCCTTCCGGGGGACAGACTTCCTGCGCAGATGATAAGCAAATACCGGAGCCGCAGCTGACACGCTCTAAATATTTTGTTTTTAACAATTTGTGTCTAAAACTTGTACTATTTCCTAGCAAACAAGGATGTTCGCATTTCCTTCGCTTCGAGCTCGCCCGCGAGTTCATCTCGGAATCGCAGGCGATTCTTACATCAAGTGGTGTGGAAATTCACCGAAATGTCCTGGTGGTTAAGAGGAATGTACGAGATTTTGGTTCGTTATTTTCTCAAGAATTTTTATATTGGAACGGGGCAGTTGCCTATAATTGAGGGCCGTGTTTCACTGGATGGTGTGCTTGATCTTAGATTACCGGAAAAACACAAATCAAGCCTTGATGTTCTTTCCACTGCACCAATGTCTGTGTTTACATCTGATAAAGCTTCTGAACCAACATCTAGCTAAATCGCGTTTTGCCGTCCCTAGCATTGGCTGACAAATAAATTCGAATGCCCTTTGTCCCGTTTTCCAGGTAAGAGTCACAACAAAATTACTGCCCGTTTACTACACTCTCCTCCCCGTCCAACCAAACCTGAACTCATAGGACGTCTGAAGTCATTCTCAAATAGCAGAAATCGAATTGCATGACGTGCTCTCCGAGTTCCCCAAGTATCCCTTCGAGTCAGTTATTTGTCACTTTGAAAAGCTTCGTTATGATGACGGGGGATGTTACTGCTCTACAATGGCAACAAAAGTTGCCCTGTTTTTACGAATCCGTCCAGATGCACACACACACACACATCTCGCCATAGTAATGAATTAGCAATTTCATTTGCTCCCTATACGAACATCCTGCTCTCTTACTTCCTGTCGTTCTCTCGGTTTCACTGCGAGAGGAGCGCACTAAATGTCACTCGCTCCTCTCAATGTGATTGTGTTTGTTGCCGCCCGCCGCCTATGTGCACTCAAATTTAGCTCAAGTGCAAGTGCAATAGTGAGCTGAGCGATTTGTTGGGCCATGGCAGCAGGGGTAGAGAGATAGTCCTATTTGTGTTTGAATCTGGCACATGTGTCAGAGGAGGGGGATGATTGCATTTACTTGAAAAGTTATTTCCGTAACCGAATCGTTGACCTGAAATCCTTGACGATTGACCTCATTCTCTTGATGTTCCAATTTGGCAACACGAATAAAAAGTTTCTTTTTTCCTTTCGTCCTCTTTCATTGCAGGCTTGGCAAAGCAGCTCGTCCTGAGAATTCATAATGTGACGTCGAGAGAGCGCGCACACACCAAGTAAAACTCAAAGCCAATAGAAAAAAATTTGAAAACACAACTCAAAGGAGATCCTTCGGCGAAGGATAGTTTACATTCTCCAAACGATATAAATGAACCTGTCATCCATGATGTACCGCCTGAATGTCCAGCATCCGCCGCAATCACAGCCGCAACAGCAGCAGCAGCATCAGCAACAAGCTCAAATACATACTCATCCGCATCCGCATCCGCATGCTTCGCAACAGCTCTCACCTGCCAATAGTCAGCATCTCATCATTCAGCAAGCCGGTGGTGGACAGCATCTCCTCAGCGGTGATAGTGGAGGTGGCGGCGGCGGCAGCGGTGGAGGAGGTAGTGTTAGTGTCGGAGGAATCAATGGCAACGGTGGACTCAGTGCCAATGGGGACGATTTGAAAATTCTCACTGCCATCAAATCGGAACCGATGCACGATGTGGTCCTGCCAGCAATATCCGGCGGTCCGCCGCCGGGCATAAACGTCGTCAGCATTGGCGGCGGAACAGTGGGCGTCGCTGGGAACGGTAGTGTGGTCCTGAGTGCTGGCGGCGCCCTTAATAACAGTTCATCGGCCTCAACAAGTGCAAATTCAACAAACGGTCATCTGGTGTTCGTGCCTACGAAGAGGGTACGACTCGATGGGTAAGTCCTAGTTGCAGATTCTCCTTTAAGCGAGGTCTCGTGTCTAATGTGGTTGCTTGGTTTACAGACCCGACGATTGGATATCATCGCCCAGTCCCAGTAGTGTACCCAGTTCGGCACCGCCTCTGAGCCCTTCGCCAGGCTCACAAAGTCATAATTATAATACGAATATGTCAAATGGATATGCATCACCAATGTCAACCGGAAGCTACGACCCGTACAGTCCAAATGGAAAAATGGGTGAGTTCAGTTCAAAAATGTGTGCACACGTAAATCTTTTTGGAATTTTTTGTCTTGACTTGTGTGGGTAGGTTTTTATGCTTAGCTTAGGTGCAGAAGCCTTAACGAGGTTTGCGTGTGGACTTCGCTTTGGCAGCATCTCTTGCAATTTTGAGTAACTCAGGTAAGCCAGAAGGAAGAAAGCTTCCTTACTGGACATTGTGGCTTCAGATACCACCTCAACAAAATTAACCTATGTCCGTATACAGAATGCAGTTTCTGTATGGAGGACGTGGAATCTTCTGAACATATCTGGAAAAAAGGATATGTAGCTATGGACCTACTCCACAACATCTTAACCGCGATACCTTTGAAGTAACTGGATGTTTTATTTACTTATCTAGGCAGCCTTACATTTCGTTGGTAACCTAGGAGTCAACTATGAAGACTCTCCAGTTAGCCAGGCCCTTTCGTAACTACATGAGGTCCCATTCCTCTTGTGCGCACAACCTTAGGCTAGGTTTTCCTAGCAACAAATTTCGTACAAAATGTCGGCTGCCCGGCTTTCGTTCAAACATCGGATTTGGAGTTTGGGGGCTTACAGTTCGGGGGCGTTTTTTTTTTTTTTGCACGGTAACCTTAATATTATTGGAACTCCCATACAAAATGTTCATACCAGTTTGACTTGTTCGAAAACGGCTCTTACGATTTCAACCAAGATTGTTATTTAAGCTTAAGCAGGCGAGGGTAGCATGGCTGCTGAAAAATTGAATAACTGTACTTTTGAAATTTGGACATATCTCGAAAACGGTCCATACGATTGTAACAAAAATTAATTTCTATGGTAATATGGTCATTTCTAACTTAATCGCAAACTCAGTTTTTCTCTGCATTATCGTAAAATGGATTTTTGAAAAAAGGCTGTTTTGGAAAATTTAGTTTTCTTTAGTTTACCTGAAAACGGCAGTAACGATTTTGACCAAAATGCAAACTTAGACTAAAATTGATGTTTTCAAAATTATTGCGTACTTAATTTTCAATTCGAATCACCACAAACGCTAATTTTAGAAACTGCTCATATTTCGAAAACCCCTGTTTCGATTTCAATAAAACTTTAAAAAACAAGTAATGCCTATATCGCAAACAATAACTTGTACTCGGTTTTCAGCTAAATAGTTAAGCGATAGTATTTTTCAAACTAAACATTGAAATATTTGGTACTGCTTTGTCTGGCAAATTTTACAAAAACCGCTCGAACGATTTTGATCCAAATATATATTAAAGATAATGTAAGTATTCTTAATAAGATCCCGTACTTAGTTTTTCCCAAAAATTTCTAATAGTGAAATATTTCTCAAAAATGAGTACCCAAATCTCGATCTGTGTTCACATTTCTACGGTATATTTTTGAAATAATTACAATAAAAGCTACGCAAAACTTATTTCTAGCTAATATTTAATAGTATTGAAAAGGCACCCTAAAAATAAATCTAACAACTTGAAATTAATACAATCAGGCAACTCAACCCAATTCATTTGAAGCGAACATTTTGATGAACGAGAAAGTTACGTTCGACCCAGTCGTGCACTTTATTTATAATCGCAATACCCCACTTTTGATAAAAACGCAATAACAGATACGCAAAACTTCATTTTAGCAAATATTATCCTCTTTTCAACCTTGTTGGAAATGCACCCTAAAATAATTGCAACCACTTCCTTACACAATCAGAAGCTTGCACTTCATTTGCTAATGCAAACTCAAAAACAAATCTCTGAAAACTTACTTTCTATGTAAAGATATCGGTCTGACACGTACCCTACTTCCAATCAGAGACACCTTAAACCAGCGTTACTAATATATTCCAGTAAAAAATAAAAACATCAGAAAACAGAAACTCCTGCTACACTTTGCCTCGTACTTAAAAATCTTGTAAAGTGTAAGCTTATATGTAAAATAGTACTGTTTACTCTTTAACCATAACTTGGGACAATTGCCTGCTACTGACAGCTTCAACTTGTAAAAAGTCACATTGTTATTTACATTTATGTACTGCCTGTCAGATGAATAACCCAAAAGTGAATTTTATTTACAAATTCCTTTTCCTATATTCTATGCACCTTTTCTTTTAACCGATGCTAGGGTTCTCAGATTTTTTCGACCCAGTCGTGTACTTTATTTTGACTGTAGGTGTGTCGTAAACTCATATAGTTCATAGTTAAACTTTCTTCTCCAAAGCCCGTTGACGCAAAGTGAACATAACCATCTTGCTCTCGACGGATCTTGCTCTCGAAGCATCTTGCTCTCTACCGAGGTCGTATTTTATAGAAAATGCTTGAGGTGTGAGAGATTGCTTTATACACCTACGTTGCGTCGAATTTAGCCTATTTTAGGCAGGAGTTTAAATCATTTGGAACCATACAACCTGAGAAGAAGATGTTTCCGCCATACTGACGTTAAGGAGACTTCTTTCCATGTTCCGAGTAAACATAGGCCTCAACAAACCTGCCTCGCCAGCATGGTCCAAAGCGATCTTGAATCCCCGCTGACGTGGTCTGTCTTTTCAGTCTAGTCCCGCTGGATAGGTGAACTCAATATTTCCAGTCTTTCGCGCAGTCAGCGCTGGCTTAAAGAGCCCTACATCCTCTCAATCTCATTTGCGTCTTCTCTGCTTCTTGCGTGTCTGGTGAAGTCTGACATTTTTAATCTAGACCTTTAATCAGGACCTGGCTCTCGACGATGATACCTTTTGTAGATACCCATAAATTAAATTCTAGATACCCATAAAATTAAATTCAAAGACTGGCCTACCAGTCGTCTCAAACAGGTCTGTACAGCTTGAACATAGGTTTAGAAAATCAAGCACTGCTTTATATTACCGCTGAGCCTTGACGGTCGAAGTCTTTTCTTTTTCGGGCTTTTCAAAACAAAAAGTTGTAAACAGTCTCTTGGATCCCGGTCAACCGTACCCGACCTGGTTTTCACAGGAGACTATTGTATTGGTGCGTTATGCATCCCATGGAAAAGTATATAACGTTGCATACTTTTTGGCAATCTTGAGCAGATTTATTGTAGAAGGTATTTTCGAACCTTCTTAAGGTCTTCCCGTGGTTATACGATTAAGAACCCAAAATATATTCATGCACCTTCTTCCCGATCATGAATCTGCTTGTTACAAATTTTTGCTTTGTAGGCTGTGACGACCCGAATCATTTTTAATGTGTCATTGAATTAAATGCAAAACGCGTGACTGTAAAGAGGCAAACTTTTTGCCAAAGTCAGTTGATGCTAAAATAAATTGTTCACGAGAGTAAAACATTCGTTTTTAGGAAAAGTTAAATATTTATTAATATAATTGTGTCACTTTTGGTTCTTGTATCTGCCACGTCAGTACATCTGTCAATTCGTATTGAGTTTGACAAGTTGAAAAATCCATGTCGGTCCAGGGCACATAGGTTCGTGTGTCTTATATAATTTCTGGTGAGGCGTTGGGATTTCGCAAATACACACAAAAGGCAAACTGTCAGTTGCGGTTTGTGTTGCTGCATGTCTGATGGGCGAAAATAAAATTAAACCAATATACGTCTATAGAAATGCTACATAGAAAGGACCGCAGGGGAACCTTATGTACATAAATTGTTGTCAAAATCGATAGTGCTTTGTAGATTTGTTCAGTTTGCGTCTCATATTAGAAATTCGATGTGACATCTGCATGATTTGGTCGTATGCCCCAAGAAATTGTTTCGCATTCTCGCTTGGTTGGGTGTGCTTACTGAGATTCTTATTTACTTGCATTTTTAACTGGCCAAGAATATGAAGAAAATGTTTTTTTCTTTTTGTGTTTATCGAATTAAAGTTTGCCAATGGAAAATACACCAATCCGAGTGTTTTTGGTTTTGTCATTTGAAGAACTGCATTCATAATTTATTTCAACGCCATCTATAATCGATGTGATGAAGTGCGTCAATTTTTGAATGCATTATTTCACCATCATCGCTATTTTCAAATGTCCAAGGTCGTGGGTGCGTAGACAGCCGAATTAAACCCTCCACAGATGTCGATCTGTCGCCACTGGCTTTGAATTATTAGCGCCGATCGCCATTAGGACAGAAAGGGAGATGTCGCCTTAAAATAAACCGAAAGAAAACTCCATCTTTTGTTTGCCAATGAGCCCTAGAGACACTTGTGAAAAACTTCATTTGTTTCAGTGAAACCGATCGCATTAAACAGGCGTTCTGGAGACGACATTCACTTCAGCTTTGTTTAGGTTCATTTCAGCTTCAATACAGACCGCTTAAAACCTATAGCGATTGAGCTATGAGGCTCAAGGATGACCAAGTCATCGGCGACGAGCAAAAGACTTTGCAAATGCTGAGCCATAGCATCCAGTCGAGATCTCTGTTTCTAAAAAAGTTCCGTAATTGACCAATACGACCAAGCTTCTAGTCGTAGAGTCATGAAACTTTGAGGATATATTCCTATGTGGATATGCACCCCTCTGCCCTTTGAAGGGGGCTTTTTTTATAACTCAATAAGAGGGGTAAAAAATTATTTAATGTGTTGTTCGTCGCTTTTCTAAATGACCTCTGTAGCCGCTTTTTCAGTGGGTCAGATTTTAAAACTGCAGCAGAGCCGCTTCAAATAGTACAACGATAAATTGTTTCAGCATCCAGAAAGGTGTTTAAATTTTTGAAAATTCTCTGTGAAGTTTTTATAGTTTTGTGGGTAAATCTAAAAATGAAACACTCTTGAAATGAAGTTATAAGGAGAAGTAATTTAAAAATGAAGGTTGTTTAACCTTTCAGGAACTATTTTTGAAATTATAGGTTTATGGATAGCTGCCAGCGGAACTTTTTAACGTCTTTGTGTCAAAAATCGGAAGCGTCCTGAAAAACTACCCGAAAAACCTCCGAAAAACTCCTCAGAAATATTACCAAAAAAAAAAAAAATAAAAACGCCACAAAAATGTCCAACAACTCAAATACAACCCTTATCCCGTGGCTGCATCAAATGTTTGATGTACATTTAATTTGAATACTGATAGGATTATATCTAAGTATAAAGTTTGATCTTTGGATGCTTTTGTGTAGTATTTCACCACCAACCAAACGTTTTAGACTAAAGTATCGGCGACTCTTGAAACGTCTTGGTTGCACCTCTTTGGAATAAAGGGATCGTTCCGCGATTCGAATAATCATTTTAACATTTTTCGAACCATAATGGCGAAATTTTTCATAAGTTGAAGGTTAAATATGATTATTAGCTAGACCCGTTGTCTATTATTTAGTAGAAGACGCAAGTTTTCTGTTTTGAAGCTTAAGACAGCATTTTCAATGATTTTAGAGCTTCCAACAAATAACGTTTTGTTACGGGCATTACATAGTTGTCTATGTAAAACAAAAACGGACTGCTGCATCGAAATGTCCGTAAATTCTACCGTATAACAAAAATCGATATTTGGTACTTTTAGCAGTTCCACTTAAGAAGTTCAGTATAGCGCCAAAAACTGAAAGCCCTTGTAAGGTACTCTTGGCTTGGCTATAGCCCACAATATATTCATCCACCTACTTTATTGAAAAAAATTGAACAGTAATGCATATCTGCGTTTGTTGTTTTGTGATAAACGTGGTTTTATTTGCACTTTTTCTCTGTATTCTGAAAGTAGAAACACAGCCCAAGACGACTTAACACAACATCTTTCTTTTGGTAACTGATATAGAAATTTTCATACATAAGTCATTTTTAGTTATTGGAATCGCTGACTATTTTATTTCCCTATTTGACTGTAATTTGTATGTATACATTCTCTTTTCGTGTTTCGTCGGTCATCGTAATCCCCTTTTAATTTTCACTACAAATGAACTCCATCTAGCGATAACTAGATTTGAAAAGCGAAACAGAAAAAAGCTCTCAACACAATAATCCAGTTCCACAAGTTCGCAGCAGATGTCGTATATTTTTGTTCGTTTTCTCGCCTGACTACTTCGAGAGCTTTTTTTCCATGAAATTTTTTTCCTTTGAAATTTACTTCGATTTTTTAAATACATTCATTCGTTATGTAGATTGTAGATACATACGTTGACTTGAACTAAGAAGATGAATGGTTTTTTGTAATACAATAGGCAGCCAATTTAAGAGAGCGTTAGTGGCCGTGGCGTTGTGTATTTCTTGTTGTATTGAACTCAATCTTTGAAAGCTTTTTGTTGGGTTGACTCTTGACTGGTTTGGTCTTGCTCTTGGTTTGTTATCGTTCTGTTGCTGCTGCTGACGTTGAATTTGAATGTTTATCTGCTACTGTCATGCATTTGAAAGACTGAGGGCACATAGAGGGTGGCAAATATGCAGCATGTTCCTATTCGTCGTAATATTCGTTGCAGTGCCATCTGCCATGTTCTGCATAGTTTTTTCCTATTCTTACAATTTGCTGAATTTGTGAGACGTTCTTTATTTTGCAACACACATCGGTCATAGCAGGTATTGCCAACACAAATTCGGCAACTATCCCTTAAAGCCTCCACAACTTATAAAATGTAATCTTACTGTGAAACCATTCTTTGTTATAAATAAATATAAAATATCCCAATTTTGGATATGGATATTACAGTCGGTCAAAATCATAAACACTCAAGTTCATTTATGAATACAAAAGTGCAGAAGATGTTTGTCCATTTTATTTTTTTATTGCATATATTTTTGATTTCCATGACCCGTAGAAACGAAAATACTTCAATTCGACTTTAAAGTCAACTTTGGTTGGTCGAAAGGGTTACATAGTTCTTGTTAGAACATTAGGGGTGTCCAAGTATCTATTGGAGTAGGTCTGACAGCTGGCTGTCTTGATATGCCTTAGTTTTGATTGCCCTTCATCGCGCACATGAAAAGCTTTTTCAGTTGACGTTTATGAAAGGGTACCTAGCATGAATATAATCAAAAAATTCGTAACTCTTCGTCGATTAAAGACAACTAGATCTTTGAATGAGCGCATTATTAGCACTTTCGAGTCTGTCTGGCTGTATAAATTATTATCCGAGGCTCTGATTAGACGCAGCGTACCTATACTAAAATTCCCAATGGCCTTCTGGATCGAGTCAATAATCACAGAACTAAGAACAGTCTACCAGTCTACTAAATCTTTCAAAAATCTCGGTCTATAACAGACAATGCACTGGCCAAACTTTGAGCCTATATTGAACCATCTATGAAGGCCGTCACTAAGAAGGAATTTTTGAATATGACCCCCCTTTTAAAAGAGGCTTTTTCAGAACTCACAAACGGATAGTCGTATTAATTTAAAACATTGCACGATGATAGAAAAATATGACTGTAGCTCCGCCGCCTTTAAAATAACCCTTTTTAAGGGGATAGTCATAGATACCTCAAGAATTATGACGTCAACATCAGGCGGGTAGGAAAAAAAAATTAAACCAAGTCCCGTGTGACTTCTAGTTGTTTATACCTACTTTATTTAAATTAGAAAGTTGATTCTTCTGGCATCTACGGAGAGGATGCCGCTGGGAAATTACCGAAAATAGCTTCTTTGACTGCACGTCTGTCGGTGAAATGGTAACTCAGACTTCTGACTTAACAAATGACACTTTTAATCGGCTGTCGCGAGTATTGTTAACTCTGCTTATCTGAACTAGGTACGGTTTACTGAAAAAATCGGTCAATTGAAACACAAAACTTGTCCCGGATATTTTTTTTTTTGTTTTGTTTCAACTATCCGAAGTTCGCTTGATAAAATACTGCAAAGAAAAAAATTGTGGCGAATTGGTGTTTCAAGTAAGTAAGTAATTTAAACAAAATTATTACTTTACTGACAAACTCATAATTTTCACAAAATGTAACCTCTGGTAACACTGTTCACCATATGACATGACAAAAGAAGCTTTTTTTGGTTCTCTTAGCTTCGCTTCTTTAACTTTACTGCCCTCCTTTGTCATTTACCGATGGTGTTTCGTTTCTGTTTATATTTTCTCTTTTTCTTCTGCCAGCTTTTCTGTAGCCAAACAGATTCGGATGTTGGATATTGGACTCGCAATCAAAATCAACTTTATTCAACAAAATATAGGTACTATCAAGACCGTCCATGTGTAAGTGAGAAGCCGTAGCCATTTATCACAGAATTGTGTCAGAAAGCCGGCCAGGCAGGCTTAAAGCGAAACCCGCACAAGCACCGAATTTCACACGTGGATCCATAATTAACTGTGGATGTTTGTGCAAGTGGTAGTTGACGGCTAAGTTCGTCAGGTGAACGCCTTGCTTAAGAAAGAAAAACAAAAAACCAAACAATTTGGCGGGCAATTGTTAGTAATTCAGAATATAAAGCTAGCTGCTTGGAGATGCCTCTTTTTTTGTTTGAATTTTGGTATGCAGAAGAAATGGGTGACGAGAATTTTGTGTGAAGCTTTTATTTTACGCGGGTGGGCTATTAGTAGGATATGACTGGCGAATCTACCAGTTTTTTAAGTACCTACCTGCATACTTTAGCATTTCCAATAACCACTGGTACTGCATAGGCGAGTACCCGCTCCGATATAAGTATTTCCGAGCTTGCAAACCTATCAATCATAGAGCAGCGACTTGACAAGAACTTCCCTGGCGATCTTCCGTAATTATTTTTTTTTATTTCCGGCCCTCCTAACCTACACCCGTGAATTTAATAAATGCAGAAGCTCAAACAATGCGCATTAAACCTTCCTGCCTACAAATGTGCGTTATTACTTTTTTTTTTGTCCTACAGGCTACAAAGTCAATGTTTTGCTAAAACCTTGACACCTTCCTAACATTCAAGTTCAATCCCCGCGTCCCCATTCGACGCTGTTATGAAAGCGTCGCCGTCGCAAAAAGTATCCTGTTTTATGTTTAAGTCTAACTTAAACACGTTCAAACTTTGGCAACACCGGACTTCGTTAAAAACCATCCGAAGAAGGTTGCGGTTTAAAAAAATTATTTGTTGAAACTCTCTCTTCAAATTCGTCATAATAATTCGTTTGTGTGAGTTTTTTTTTTTTTGTTGTGGGACTATTGAAAGGGACCTACAATTTAATTACGAATTTGAACAACTAAATTTAGGAGCTTTCTCAAGACAGTTGTACTCTCTCGTTTTCGTCAGCAATTTCCTAGAGGTGGTGCCCTGGAAAAAGATTTAATTGTAATTTGTCTTTTTCCGGGGATGGAACTCGAACCACTCACTCAGTAGTCCAGCTCACAAACCACTGCAAGATATCGATGTCCCGCCCCACTATCCTTTAGTCTATCGATGTAATACCAAGAGTTGGGTATTCGGGTATCGTCGAAAAAAATTAGTGGGACCCTCGTCCTGACATTCTTAAAACGATGATAGTAATCACGCGCCATTCCCATCAGCTCGTCGTCCGAAAGGATGTAAAAGGTGTTCCAAAGGAGGTTTTTTGAAGTCAAAGGTCTATGCTAACAAGCCCACGACCACCAACGCCTTGAAAGAGGAAATTGGGAGGTGTATTAATGAAATTCAGTCACATTTATGAGAAACGGTCAAAGAAAAAACGGCAAAGCCGTGGGAAATAAGCTTTAGCTTGAAAGCTGCTTTTTTTGCAGAGCTAAGCCCATACACACCAGCAAAGGTAGCATAATTTTTCATTCTAGAACTGTCGGGTACCATTGCGACCTTTGTGATTGGAGTCAGTGACCGACCGTGTTCCTCTTTTATTTAAAAATGTGCTTAATGGCTTTGAAACTATGAAACTAAATCAAGCGGTCCTTTGAAAGATGCCTGCTCTTTGTCGAAATTCCCTTCTGCCATCCAATGTTGAATTTTTAGAGCCTGTACTGAAAGTGGTTCTACTATAATTTTCGTTTTTGAAAGCCTCGGCTAGATGTTTGTACTTTCAAAATGTGCAGAAGTACTATTGGTACCTGTGCCTGTCTTTTGTCATTCGCAATTTATTTTTTTAACAGAAGACCGCTTCTTGACCGTCAAAAAGCGAAAAATGATGGGTTAACGTAGCGATGAATCACCGCAAGTCTTCCCGTGACAAATCCGCATCATCGACGCAGTAAATGCCCCTTTTTTTCCTCTTCTCCCTTTGTCCTGACTCCATGTTGACTGCAATTAAAGTGTGTCTCTGAAAAATGTTTATAACACACTCAGCCGACTTTTGTTTACTATCCGGTTACACCCTTTTCCAATACACTCGCAGGGAAACTCGATTCAAACCGCATGCGCTATTTTATGCGTATGCCGATGGCCCATTCATGCCAGACACCTTTCCAAGTCTTCTCTACCTGCCTCTTCCCATCCAAACAGATTGTATATACGTCCTCATTCCGACGCCGTATCTCGTATGCAGTCTGCTACTCTGCGGCTCGCTCTCCTGTGTCCCACTTCCCACACCCGATTCCATCGATCAAATTTGGCGACATGAAAAAAAAAAAAACCCAAAACCAAAACAACACACCGATAGACGAAAGGAAAGAGATTTAGACTGGCGTTGGGCCCCGCACCTATCTAGCACACCCCTAAAATATTTGCCCAAATTCTGCAAGTTGGGGGAACTAACGACGACGACGACGACGACGATGACGATGATGATGACTGCAATAAGACGTCTGGTGGCCTTCGCCAAGATTTCATGTCTCCCCAGCCGGAAAGGACGTTGATGATGATGATGGCTAAAAGCACAAAGGGAAATGATGTATTATGCAAATGTGCGTCTGTCTTTTCTGGCAGCTTACGGCGAGTATTAGTCTGTCCACAGTCCACAGATTGAATCAAAGTAAATCATCCGAGCGCAACAATGACCTCTGTGAGGGTACACCGTCTGCGTTCGATAATGAACTAAACATCGAGTGGCCTAATGACCTTGATCCTGATTCGATGTCCGGTTTTTCAGTTGTAACCCCTTTTTGTTTGTGTTGATTTCGTTTCCCCCTCTCCTGGGCCCCTGCTGCACATATAGCTTTAACCTGAATTCTTTTGTGTGTCATTTCATTGCCAGCGCGTTCGAGCTCTCATGTACACGGGGGCAGGCAGGGTGGGAAAAAGGTTCGGTGCCCTTAATTTGAGGACGTTCAAGTTTAAAATGTCATTCTTCTTCGTCACGTTGTTGTTTTTTTTTTATTGTCGTTACTGGGTCAGGAGCAAATAAAAGAAATCGAGAGACAAAAAAAAAAAAATCGTTGAAACCAACCGAGTGAAAACCAAAAATAAGTTCGTGTCGATGACAGTCAGTGGTGTATGTATGGTGGCGATAGTAGAGCAGCCGATCACTTGGCTGCAATATAGTTTAGTGCGAGAAAGAGCAGGGTGGTGCTTGCCGTTGTCACATACGAGTATAGGGGCCAGAGAAAAGAACTGAATGTATAAATAAAACATCACAGTGAACCTTGGTGGCTAACCTACTTCTGACGCGTAGTGCGGTCGGTGATGGTATGTTGCAAGGACTTTGAGATCGAGAAGAGTGTCAGTGTCATTAGACGGTGTTTCTGTTTTTGTTGCCCATAGCGTCGATGACGAGTTTCTATTTCATTTTGTATGGCTTGTGGGTTGAATGACTCGCGATTTGAGTGGAAACTCACAAATCTTTGGGGGGGGAGAGGATTCTGTATGAAGGGCTTCAAATTTAAAAGAAGTTTGTTGCTTTTAAAAAGAGAAAACCTTTCGATTGTTTTCTGGTTAGTAGCCCATTCTGTCAACCCAACATTGCAGTGTATTTCCGATGGTTTGGAGGGCTTTTTGTTGCTGTTTTGTTGGCATCAATCGTAGCTCCGTCACGTCACAAAAAATACTAGCAGGATTGTTGAGCTTCTTGCAGAAAATGTAGAATTTCTTCGCAACTTGTGTGGCATGTAGGCCCATCCATCCGACGGCAGAACTCGTCGGATTACCTAAAGGTTATCAGGTCTCTGTAGCGGTCTTCCTTCATTTCGATCTTAGTATATTCATATTCGGACGAATTGGGCCAGACCGACGTTCAAAATACAAATACATTTTCGTAGTCATAGTCAAAGTCAGAGATGCTGGGTTGTCCTCAAAAACTACTGTGGTCTCGAAAAAATCTTTCCCAATATCGCTCTCCATTTGCAGTTACCGCGACTCGTTCTGGAAAATGTATGCGGACCACGGACCACGGCTGCGCCATCCTGAACATGTAAATAGTTGCAATTTAGGATTCTTGCCGTGATTTCGAATGTCGAAAATCGATTGCGTAGCGCAGCAACGACGACATCGATAACTTGTCTGGGGAAACGCCTGCGAGCGAGATACAAAGCTGCAGGGTGATTTACATTGTATGTCGAATTTTCGAACGCAAGAAAACCGAGTTGAATAAAAAAACCACTATAACGAAGAACATGAATGTAGGTATCCTGTTGAAATAATCTTCATAGGAAGAGGACTTCAGGCGAAATCCATACAAGACTAGAACGGAAACCTGACACCGAAAACAAGGAATGCAGAAAAATACTATACGAAGCTATTTTTAAGACTTGCTATACGTAGGTTAAGAAGAGTTGTAGATATTTAAGATATTTAGAACCCTTAAAAAAAAGAAAAACAGCACTAGCCTTCGTTTGAGGACAACAAAGGTTGTAGAAAGCTTTATATAGCCGCCAAAATAAATATTTGTATTCATTAAATTAAATATTTGTAACGGGTGATTTTTTAAGAGTTAAGTTTTTCATGTTGGCAGAACTGGTTAGTAATGGCGTCCAAACGTCATCTGTCAAAGTGAAAAGTTTTCAGTATACTCGGCCATTTAATCATGGAAAGACTTACAAACGAGCAACGATTGCAAATTATTGAAATTTATTATAAAAATGCGTGCTCTGTGAAAAATGTGCAACGTTTGTTACGACCATATTATGGTCGTCATAATCGACCTGGTGAATCAACATTTATTTGCCCCAGTTGGCTGAGTTGAACTTGGTTGACATGTGGTTTCATCAAGACGGTGTCACTTGCCACACAGCTCGTGAAACAATGGAAATGTTGAAGGATGGATTTGGTGAGCAGCTTATCTCTCGAAATGGCCCTGTGAGTTGGTTTGATTCGATTTTTAATAAATACGCTTAAAAAATTTAGTAGCTTCTGCACCAAAGTTAGAAAAGTAGACATAAACTGCCTTTCTCGACACAAAAGGGAGCTGCAACCTCTAAAATTTGGGACATTGATTTAAATTGGCTGAACAAAGCACTTTGCAAAAGGTGAGCTTGGCCCACTACGAAAGGCCACCTCTCAATGATATGTAGACAGGCTAAGACCATCCTGGCATGGGCTAAGCCTGGCGGGTACAGCTAGTCTACAATATTTTAGGAGTTCTTATGTCAGTTTCAAAATTCTCAATTCTATAAAATCGGCACTTTTAAAGAAAACTGCACTTTTTTACAGAGTCCTAATTTTTTAATTGACATTTTCATTTATTTCCGAAACACAGCAACTCGGTGACATCAAAGTAAAAGGAACTTTTCCAAAAAAATTGTCGTAAAAGCGAAAAATAACTTTAAGAAGTTAAACTTTTATTTGTTTTAACGTCGAACAAAATTGAGCAACTTTGAAGAGCTCTTAAAGAGCGTTAAACGAGTTTTTAGAAAACTCTTTTGTTTGCTGTTTTTGAAGGTTTGTTTACATTAATTTTAAGAAAATAAAATCTGACACCGGTATTTTGATTTTTGCAACTACTATTGGATTTGAGTTCTGTGTAAAAGCTTATGAGTTACTTTTTGTAAGGCGTACACTGGAGGCTCTTGAGAGGTTTTTTTTTTTTAGAACTGCAGAGATCATCTAAGTATAAACTGCCACATAGAAGTATCTGTCGAAGGAATTAAGTAGGTCTGACTTGTGTCCGTGGCACTCTTATACAGGACGGTGCAAAATTAATCATCCAATTTTGTTTCTGAATTACTTTTTTACTAAGTAAAAAAAAAAGAATTTGAGTGATGGAAATCTTTATTTGGACTTTTACGATTTTTTTCTGTTCATGGAAAGTGTCTGCCGCCACTGTTGATATGCATTTCAGTCCGTTTTATCGCATTTTCCATGACTTTCCGCAAGATTTCCGGTGTTCGCATTCCTGTCGAATATTTCCTTAAGGGCTGCGATTGTCTGAGGCTTGTTGGCATAAACCCGCGACTTCAAGTAGCCCCAAAGTACAAAGTCTGGGATGTTTAAATCGGGCGATATTGCTAACCATGCCAAATAGCCAAAACGCTCTATTCCACGCTCTTGCAGAGTCTGTTTGCCTATCTGTTTTCTACTGCAGCGGTCTAGTTCACAAATGTCAAATATGATTGACGTACGACGCCATTTGCAAAAATTATAACGTCTTCCGATAGGGTGATTATTTCAACTCTAAATATTTTCCACTCCTAATTTTCCATG
This sequence comes from Cheilosia variabilis, assembly GCA_951230905.1. NCBI lineage: Eukaryota > Metazoa > Arthropoda > Insecta > Diptera > Syrphidae > Cheilosia > Cheilosia variabilis. The sequence continues at coordinate 13,619,145 of OX579680.1, read as the reverse complement.
AATTTATATCTTGCTTCGGTTTTTTTCCAACAAGACCAACTAATTTTTTATCTACTTGTGGAAGTACTCTTTCCGTGACATTTTAGGTTCGGACTGCCTATTCTCACTGAGCTAAATGGAAAAGTTTCTTTTTTTAACAGGTATCAGCCAACAATTGTTGGTTATTACTTATACTAGTATGCCCCTGTAGAACCTGTCGCAAGGGATAATGCGTAGCAAAATTAAATTGGTCTCCCACTCAACCGAGAACGCAATAACGAGATGCATGCTTTGCAGCGACGAATGCGTTGCGTCTTATTTACAAAGATTGCTACTAAATTGTTTTGTTTTGTCTACAAGTGTGTGTCCCGCGACTGGTACTTTCGTATTTCCCTTGACGTACGTCGTATGGTTTTCTCAGCTCTCGCACTCAATCCTTTTGTTTTGCAGTTTTATGCAAATTGTGTCGTCGTAAATTATGTGCTCAATGGAGGAGGAAGTGTTATTCGCTTTGCGCTATTAAAGTGACGTGCTGGAAACATAAACAAGTGGAATATACGGAGGAGTGTTTCGGTGTAGAAACAAATGACAGATGTCACGCACAGGTTTTTTTTTTCTCTCTCTCTCTCTCTCTCTCTCTCTCTCTCTCTCTCTCTCTCTCTGTCTCTCGCTAATACGTCGCGTCGAATATTCGGCTGTGCCAGGCAGGTGATGAAAAGTCGTATATTGTGTGCGCGAGTAGAAGGAACTTCATTGACGGTTCTGACAGTTCTGCCTTTCAGAATGAACTAATCGTAAATTTATATTCAGATAGACGTGTTTTAATCACCTCTACAACATAGGTGCATAGTTAAATGTTGTAGGATTGTTGGCAATTTAAAATGAGGAAGGTGTGAAATTTTTGAGTACGTACTTCAAGCTGAATTGAATTCTCAAGATGCAAATGTGCGAAAATATATACACCAGTTACAGACAGGATTTGGCGTGCGTGGACTTCCATCATCCTAAAGTTTAAAAATAGTTTTTAGCAGTTCTGAATGGAGTAGAACTTTAGTCACTTAGTTTAGTTCGGAATGTTCTGTTATTTAGTATTTTTTTAATTGATTGGATTGGAGTTCTCTATTTTCCGTATAAAACTTACATATTTATCGAGTTTCTAAAAGTTCAGCTGAATTTGGAAAATCTGCGACAGTCTCTGAAAAATGTCAAAAATTATACTTTTTCCTTTAGTTTCATGAGTTTTGGAAAAGAAAAACTCAAAAGCAAAAATCTCTAAAACACAAAAAGTTTAACAAATATTTTTAATCTCAAAATGCTTTTACAACGAGTTCCCATAACTTCTGAGTTTTCTTTTAACTTGGCTTCAGAACTCTAATTCAAACCCTTGGGAACTCAAAAAATTGTGTTTCCATTTTTTTTTTTTAAAACTGTCAGAGTTCTACAACTTTTTTTGGGTGACAAATTCACGCATTTAAGAAGCCTGACTAATGTTCACAAATATTCAAAAATGCACTTGAACTAGTGCCAGCAATATTAAGTTGGAATCGAAAAACTTAAATTTTGAGATTTAAAGGTTTTGCTGCTTTTTCCAGAACCTATATAGCTTTAATAGCCACCTGAGATATTTGGAAATAGATGTTAGCCCTATGCAGTTAAATTTTTGTAAGGCTTGGTCCTTTTTTAGAAAGTATTTAGAAAGCGGGATCCAAAATTTAAATTTTTATACCAATTTAGTTGGCAGCTCAAAAACCTGATATTAAAGTTTATGTAGGTAGACGCCTTGACCAGGCAACGGTCCTTCTTTATATTGTGCACTGGGCTGGTTGGTTTATATACCTAATCTTTGTCTTCAAATTCAAAAAGATTTCTGTTCACACTTATTCTAGCAGGGGATAGATTTCCTTAAAAAATGCTACGCCTATTCTCGTTCTTCCCGACATTCCTATGGCAGAGAACTAAGATGAGAGTGAAATTGAACCGCTGGTCCGGGTCCGTGTTTTCCTGCAGTCCTCATCTATGTGACATGTGACCAATTTTTGAAACTGAGTGGGCTCTCAAGCCGTCCGCAGCTACTCTATAAAGGTCGTTGGGTAAACCGCCAGGCCCAGTAATTTTGTTGGTATTTTTTTGTTGGCTTGCTTTACTTAGTTTTAATCAGGCGGACGAAAGGTTTTTCTATCGTCGACGTCGTTTAAATTCAATTTTTCGTTCCACCTAACAGCCGGTGGTTGTCGTCTGGTTTTTAGAGTTTTTCGGACTTTCATATTCTCAGCACCGACAAAGCCTCTACTTCAAGGTTTTAGCTCGTCAGCTTTACACAGGTTTCTGTAACGTATTTGCTCCTCTAAGCACGTTTTTTTTTTCTTTTTGGTCAAATTTCAGTACATTCCTCCTAGGGTAGCATCTATAACCTTCAATCGGGCATTGTTTTTCATCCTAAGGAGCCGATGCTTAACCCGCTTAATCCGTCACCGGGCGTAGGTAAATTCGTCAGCAACAAACCCATTATTTCGTCAAATGTTGCTTGGTTCGATTTTCCCACTTTTTTGATGGACGGATTTGACTTCTTTTACCCTTTTCGCGACAAACCAGTATTTTGGGTTGTCGTCCAGGCTGACTGGTTATCTGTTGGGGGGAGGGCAACTGCAGACTGAACCCAGTCGTGCTTTGAGGAAAAAAAAATACAAAATATTTGTATAATCGACTAGCTAACATCGCATACCAAGCACCACCTCCGTTTGGTGGAGGAAAACCTGCACACAGAGTCAACGGTGGCGTTGCACATCTCCGACTCTCGCTTATCCACATCTCGTCGTTCCATCCAAATGGATCTTCTAATTTTAAGTTCGCATGAAACATGCAATCGGCGGAGCCAGTAACCTTGGCCAAATGAACATGCTCCATGCCTGGAGCATTTCCCCCCCTAATACACATCCACTGCACTGGCTGCGGCTCTGTCACTGCCACCCGCGCGTAGCATCCCATGCGATAGTGTCGACAACGGATACGTGTCCCAATCCGAACACCCCTCTGCAGCACGCTTCGTTTTGCGTATGATTACTGGCCTCCTGTCTGCTTGCCTTACTGACAGACAGCTTAACACGAGCAAAAGCCACCCAGTAACCCCCTCCTCCAGCTGGAAGGTACGTTTCCATCGTTCGGCCGACGGCGTTGTCATCGAATGTGGGCTCGCGCGCACCACCACACACCAACTACCCCAACGCCAGCAATGTAAACTGTTACAACGTTGCTGGTGCTGTCGTGCCAAGCGGAAAGTGTGTTTCATGTCGTGGGTGGTGCCTGGTGGGACAGAGGTGCAGCGAATGTGTGTTTTCGCCCGATTGACACGTACTCGCAGGCAAGTGCATTTTTTTTCTTGCGCACACATTGCAGTTGCTGACAGTGGGAATGTGTGCAGTTGCCATGACCCACCGTAAAAGTACGATTTTATTTACAACGTGCGCTCGCACGGACATGTGTGTGCGATTTTGTAAACAACATCAGCAGCGAATTAAAAAACAATAACGCATCCCCATCCGTCGATTGCTGTGTGGATGCCTGTGCATGGTGGGCATTCACGTACAGTTATGTGTGTTTGTGTCGATTAAGTAAACAATATGCGACTACAATGGGCTCGAAGACTGATGGGTGGCGGCATCCACAACGAGACGTTTGTCTATCATGTGGTACCCTGTACTAGAGCTAGAGGAGGGAGACACAAACAGGATGTGTGGTTGTTTCATCGAACAGTTAGTATTTGTGTAGCGGGACGAATGAAGTTCGTTTCGCATTGAGACTTATTTATTGAAAGAATTGAAGGAAGGTACCGCTCTGTCTGATGGGAAGTTTTTTTTTCAGAACAGTGCACGTGATTTTTCTAAGGTTCACCCTCCATAGAAACACCGATTCGACAAGGAAGCGAAGCGGACCTAGCTAATTGCATTGCTTCGCCAAACATTGGACAACATTCCAAAGTCCTCCATCCCGTTTGCTTCCGCCTTCGGTCGAGACCGAACTTCCTAGATAATGGAAGCAATCTTCACTCTTCCTATCCGATGTCCAGCAACGTTAACTTGAGGTAATGAGCTAGAATCGAGCCGGAAGATCTTAGTTTTGGGACTGGGGATCCCCTCCAAAGAGTGGTAAGAGTCCATCCAATTCCTCCGCTTTTCGTCGACAGGGCGGCCGTCACGACACAGGCCGCTAAGCCTTCCTCTATATTCAGAACGTGACACTTAGACCCATCGTACTCATAGTGTCGGTTGCTATTCGTTTATCGGGTATACTTCTCCTGCGCAAGGCAAGTCTGCTGAAGCTGTCGAAAGCCTTTTTAAAGTCAATGAACAGCAGGTGATGTGGTGACCGGTACTCAACTCCTGTACCCAGATCGGAAACGTTATAAGACTTCCCTGTTAAAGGAGCTTGACAAAGATTCCTGCCTACACTTTTCACAAACAACTCTCTCGAGTTCGCTCTACAAGTGGGAGGAGCAGCTCTGCTGATGTTGTTGGCACTTAAACGGAATATCATAAAAAAACCAGTCCCCAAACCCATCCCAGTCTAAGAGCCTCTGCTACCGAAGCTATCTGATCTGATCTGAACGTGTTAGGGAATCTGTCAACTCGAGCATCTTATTTTGGCTCTCTCTCTGACTCAAACCCAGTGGAATGTTCCTTCCACCTTTAAAGGTAGCCCTCATCCGTGGTAATAAGGGAACCATCTAAGCCTTCCGCCTTCCACCGGGTGTTGACTAGAGCCATGATTACCTCTCAGCTTTTTGGTGATTCCGGTCGGTTGTGATCTTACATCTGCTCGCTTCTTTCGCTGCTTCTGTGATCAAGACGTTTATGTAGTTAGGCTAGGTTAGGATGGCAGGCCGCCTTAAGTGCAGCCTCACTTAGGCCAAAGTAGGCCCATTGTAATTATGTAGTTACGCGTGTCACATTTCGCGTCGTTTCTTTCTTCTCATCTTCCTTCGGTATGCCGTGCGATTTTTTAGGAGTTCTTTCGCGCTTCTTCCGTCCGCTCCGAATGTGAAGACATTTTTCACAGAGCTTCAAACTCCAATGCTTGGCGGATGAGATTTTAAGCCGGTTTCAATATTGCGGAGTCTTCGAATTAATTCAGTAGGGTATAGGACACTACCTACCCTGAACATGATAATCTCACTCTATCCCTGTACCAGCTCCCCGTCTGTTTCAATGACAGCTTCTATTCAAATGTATGGAGCAAACAGGTTCGCCCGGAAAAGGTATCGCATCTGAGACCTCTCACATCGAACATAGACCGGCGAAATGAAGATACAATTTTGTGATTGAACTGTTGAAGATTGAAAGCCTTAATTTTCGTATAAAATCAGTTTGGTTTTACTCGCCAGGAACACAGAAGCTGGCTCAAGTGCTAGGCTTAATTAGAGCTTGCTACAGCTTTGCTGAGCCGAATATTTATCCTTCTAGAATAACCCCGTCGACCGCAAACGCGACTTTCTGACTGAATTTTGTAAATGGAAATAAGCTAGAGCAGAGGTCATAAAGTCCCGTCGGTATCGCAGCTTTTTCTAGTGGCTGTCTCTTAGCTGTGACTGAACTATTGCGTTTTTAAACATGGACGCGATTCATTTACCATAGCAAACACAAAGCCCTATATACCTACAATCAGTTGGGTGAAAGGTTCCTGGGTAGGTTCACCATGAACGGTATTGAGAACCTCTTACAAGGGCTGAGGTAGTGTCCTGGAATTTCCATATTAACAGGCGTAGTTGGCGCAACTTCAATATGGATATAGCTTATCCCAGCCATTCGCTTGAAGGAGTTTTTATTTTTAAGACGACGGGAACTGAAATTTTCTTGAATATACAATTTTTTTTATTTCTTCGTCCCTAATTTGCAACTAATCTATACAAGGACATCGTATTCGGCTCTTATTATATTGCAAAAAAAAAAGAGGAATATCGCAGAAGAGACCTCTATGAATCTGTTGCAATACACAACTTTTTTTTATTGTCGAGGTAGCTACTCAAAAATCGTTTCCTGGAACTGCTTACTCGCATAACGAGGTCACATCCAGTTTGAAGCTTCTTTTTTTTCTTCCAAGAATTTAATTTAATACAATGGCTCGAGTCGCATCGAATCGTATTCCATTCCATGTGTAAAACCACATCGTTTACGAGTGCCTCTCCTTCTTTATATGCATATCTCAGTTAACCCTTTCACCGAATGTGCGTGCCCTGCATTCACTAAGGCCACTCCACGAGATTGTATGCGTGAATTCTCCAAATCATTTTTGAAAGTATTTCCGAGGATATCAAGAGAGAAGGGATTCGCTTTCGTGTGCATTGTGAATGTACATGGATCATCTGGAGATGACGTTGGTTTCGAATTAACGAAGCTTGGTTTCCGCAAGTATATGGTTCCCGTTTGGATGGTTACTATTACACCCTATGAGAGTTGGGCATATTTATTTTTCTCTCTGTTAGATAAAAATCAATTCCATTCGCTTGCACGAATATTTTGCTTCATGTAGCTTTGAAAACGAATGGAATTTTCGTTTCCCGCGGACGAGAAAAAAAAAAACGAAAGCGTTTTTATTTACGTTTACTTTTTTTTTGCTCTAAAATTACATCAAAACAAAGAACGACAATCGATGTTTCTATGTTCATACAAGACAAGAAAAAAACAAAATCAGTCACATAAAAGAACATTTTTCTTTACGCACGATTTCTTTCGTTTTGAAAAATTTTTAAAGTGGTGTTCGTTTCCGTTTTTACAGAGTCTCAAAGTCCCAGATTCTGTATGGCGAAAACGTTGAAACGCTTGATGATTTGAATGATTTTTTTTGAGAATCAGAAGTAAATCGTTCTTGCATACGAATACGTTTGAACGTTTCGCCTTACAGAATGCCGACCCAGGTTAAACCGGGTGCACGAAGAAATTTGCTTAAAAGAGCAAATTTGATAAGTAGATAAGGCGGGACTCGTTAATCATGAAATCACGACGACACCAAGATAGACAATGTATTCGATAAATTCCTTCGTAATTATGGGATGGTAGCGCATTTTTATTTTTGGTGCGTTTGATGGCGTTGCCAAGAGCTGTAGCTCTGAAAGCTGAACTGGAATACCAACAGCCAGCGATGCAACTCTGAGTTCTGACCATCGGTAGCACCGACTCCTTTGCAAAGCCGTTGTCCGAATTTCGATCAATTTGTTTCCTACCAAGAAAAAAGCTCCGAACAACGACATTTCGAGGTTAGTCGGGATCGCTGCTTCGCAAAAATGTCCACTAAATATGAACAGTAGATAATTTTGACTTGAAATGATCAGAAAAAACTATTTTTTGTAATTTTTTCCTTTCTCTAAAAATTTGGCCGCCATCAAATCCTTATCTAAGATTTTCAACTTAAATCTTGTGTAAGACTTTTTTAGTCCACCTGGTAAGAGTTAAAAATGAGCAAGTCTTTTTGAAACGCCGAGTAGGAATTTGGTCAAAATCATAATTCATTCCAACTGAACTAAACTGCGCGACCGTAATTTTTTGACTTCGAGTGAAGCTCAAGTCAAAATGTTGATCGAAAACAATACCTACTGATCTACAGAAAGTTTCTGCTCATTTACAGAAAAAACAAACTCAACAGAAACTCGAACATTTACATCACCTTGTGTAGGGTGATGTTTAACCTACTCCCATTCATTTGCAGTTTCTCTGCAGCGCACAAAAGCCAACCAAACAGGACCACGTCGCATGATGTCGCTGTCGTGACGATCGGGGGTACCATTTCCATTTCCCTGCAACGTCGATTACAAGAAAACGAATGACCCCAATTAATAAATTGCTAAAAGCCGGTTGTAATAGCAGGAAGAACAACCATCGACGACTGCATGTCTTAAGTAATTTTCTATGACTCTTTTCCTTTATATTTGACTTGATTTGAAGTGTGCGCCGCTGCCAGGCAGTGATTTGTTTTAAAAATCAGCCTCATGTGCATAGGTAATTGAGCATTTATAAAGCACCGTCCAATCTCCACGACAATCGAACTTCACACACGTGTATAGTTGTAGTACGTTCTGTACATCGTCTCGGCTGGATATTCAAAGTGTGTTGCATGACAGAACAGATGGCAGTGGTTAACCTTGAAATTTATTGTAGATGTCGAGCAAAATGCTTCCAAAGAACTAAGGAGCTTGTACTCGTGTGTAGGTAGGTACGTGCGAGTATGTCCTACACCCGTTGGCTGACTGCTTCGTTGCGTGCGCACAGGTGCGTAATGTGTCACTGAAAGTGCACATGTGTATGTGTAAGAGCTTGAAGTTTAAACTTGTTTTGATGGGATGGCTGGGAATTTTTTTTTTGCCTTAGAACTCAGTTTCTGTGCGGATTTGAAAGGTAGACCGTAGACGCTTCGTCTTGAGTGGAATGAACGTAATAATAAACTTGACATTTCATTTTGAAGAAGAAGACTAAATGCTGAAGAGGTCGATAGCTATGAGTGGTCATTGCAATTATTGTGAAACCTTGGGAGGTCCACATTGGGGTTGTTATTTATGTCAGAGTCCCGGTTTTCTGGGAAGATTGACGTGGAAAATGACATAAAGGACCTTTAATTGAGTGAAAAATGTACGGTTTCGAATATAACAACAATTTGACACATAGACCTAGATTTTGATTTATTCTTAAGCGGCAATGTTCCGAAGAAAATATGGTAAGGCACCCGATAGCTTAAATTTTTGACCACCATGTACAACATTTAAAACTTGCCGAATATTCTCTGTTTCGATAATCTCGGTATCGTATCCCAACTGGAACCCTTAAAAGCTTTTATATGAACCAACAAAGCTGTCTTGAAGATTAAGGAATATTTGGCAGAGTTCTCTTAGGCCGGTCGCACATTGGATACGAATATTTATCGTACGGAAACGTTTGGTCGTTCGAATTAAGTGCACACACTGAATACGACTTTCTCCGTGTCCCGGTTATGTCTGTTAGGTTTTTTGTCTTTTCAAAACTGAATTTAAAACACGAGCCGTATACACATGAAAAAGTACTAGATTAATATCCTAAATGCACAAGAATGTCTACCATTTTTGATGCAAAAGTATTTAAAAATCCCAACAAGGTTGGATTGTTTTCGAACGTCGGAACTACAGCACACAGTGCGCGCACAAATGAAACTCGTACAAAAATGCGTCCAATGTGCGGCTGCCCTTAGAGTTGGCTCTAAAAAAGTCACAGTGCACTCGCCCCAAATAATTGCCCTGCACGTTTCAAAATCTCTCATAGTTCTTACTAAGACCCAGCATCAGAATTTGAGTCCTTTTTTTCCATCTTCTAAAAGCATGGCGACTACCGTAAATGATAGGCCAAGGCAATTTCCAGATGTATTGAAATATCTGCGACCTGCGAGTAGGGATCAAGTTAAAAACAAATCACTTTCCAGTTTAACTATTCTTGGATTTAAGCTCATAAATACATTGCCACGCCCCGTATTCAATCCCGCCTAAATTTTGGAAAGTGGAATTTAGTGCGCCCACTCATTTGGATGTTTTTGAGTTTGTGAACGTTAGGGGGTTCCGGCCATATTTCGAATGGTACTTTGAACCCGCGTTGCCGCTTAAAAAATTTAAAAAGGCAAACAAAACTTCATAATATACTAATATAACAAAAAAAAAAAAAAAAAACAGCAGCAAAAACATTTATTTAACAAAAGAAATCAAATGGGGTCATGTCTCCAGTAGTCTTGCACTTAGTGGTTCATTGTAAAATAATCACTAACTGTGAGAGAACCGTTGAATTTAATATGCCAAGAAAAATTAATGAGCTGCCATAACTCAAACATTTTAAAATAAAGTTAAGTTTTCCCTGTAATTGTTATTGTTTTTTTATAAAAGAATAAAAACTGAAAAAACGCATTATTTCCCAGTAGTCGAACACTAGCTTCCTACACCCGAAAATAAAGTTTCCTTACTTCGAACGCTAGATCTCGTGTATATTTTCAATTAAGAAAATGAGAAAAATCCATATTTTTGTTTTTATTTAAAACATAAAAAAACAGTAACAAAACAACATAAAAGGAAATAAATAAATAGAATTCACAAACAATTAAAAATGAAATTTGTACATTTATTCAGTCTTGAACACACTAGTATTCGAATAGGAAACTCGAAGTTGTTTGGTTCCCTATGATCGAACGGTCAAAAAATAATAAAATTAGTATGTTTTCAGATAAAAACTTTACTAAAAAGACATAAAATAGATATAAACTAATAAAACAAGCACTGAAAATAAACATTTACCTGCATTTTCAAGCAAAAAAAAAACGCACTTTCCTCGGACAATCGCAACAGTTGTTTTTTTCTACTGAACCCGCTCTCAAACGCATGTCCTAAAGACTCAATTTAAGCTGCAATTTTGAAACGTTAACAATAATATTGTACCAGTTGATATTGCAGAAACGATTAAAGGTAATACCACAATGTAGCATTTTGCGTAGGACTTGAAAATCTTAAAAATATACAGCTATTTAGCTTTCTACAAAAAGTGTTCGACTACTGGGAGTGTTCGGAATTAGGCGACCCTACCCTGTATTCATTATGAACGAATTTTTTTCATTCTTTTTCATTCAATAAGAGCAAAATCTTTTTTTAAGTGAAAAAGGGTCAATTTTAATCGCTTTTAAAAAAGTGGACGCCACGGACAAAGCAAGGGACAATCCCATCATTTGTCTATCACCCACCTAACATTCCCAGGAACATATTTAATCGAATATGTATCCATCTAGGTAGGTATTACCTCCAAATAATCTTGCCAAAAGTGCGAATTTCACTGCAACGATTTAAAAAAAAAGAAACAGGAAACGCGACGCCATCCACAACCTCCAACGACGACGCGCCATACAAAATAAGAAATTGATGAACAAACAAAAAAAAAAAAACAACCAGTTCTCCTTTCCAATTTAAAATGCACAACGTGTTCAGGTTCACCTAACTAAAGTTTCGCAAAAGATATCAGAAAAAAAACTCCTCTATACACATTTCCATCATCTACCTACGTATCTACCTCTCCCCATCTTATTTTCAAGAAAGTATCTAAAAAAAAAAGCGACAACAGCACAAAAAGCAGACAAGCAATGGCAGGAGGAGTAAATCCTTAGTCGGTCAGTAGTTGAGATTGAGAATGTGAATAGAAAAACCTGAACCTGTTTCATAATTATTGCCGTCTGGAATTCTCATGGCCAAGGACACGAATACGAAAACGAATACGAAAACGAATACGAACACTCATACTCACTACGGAATGCAACAGTGAGCCTTTCCACTACGAACACACCAAAGCATATTTCATTCCTTTGCCTGCCGTTGTGGTGCTGTAATTCTACTCGAATGTCCTTCGATTTTGCAAAAAAATATATCCTCCACATGCTAAAAAAAAAAAGCAAAAACACTTAACTCAGTTGAATGGTTTTCTTGAGGGGCTCATAATCTGCTGATGGATCGCGCATGCATTTCCTGAATCCTTGCAAAATGCATCTGCACCAATGCCAAGGTGAATATGCAAAAACAAAAAAAAACAAAAAAACCAACAACTGGTTCGAATTTCCTTTTCGACAAAGAATACGAAAAAGAAACCCTTTGGTTAGAGTTCCACCGAGTCCAAGTTCCTTAGACGCTCTCCTTTTTTCTGTGTTGTGTTTGTGTTCAGCGAGTGCAAGAGTAGGTAGGTCCGACGAAGACGCGACCTAGGCACCAAAAGCAGCAAAACTGCGGCGCGACAGCGCTTTTAATTTCAACACAAACACAAACACAGGACCGACGAAGAACACAAACAAAAACAACACCAACAAAACAAAACAAACGAAAAGGGATATTTTCGTAAATAAGTCAAGCTAAAATCTCCCATGACCTTGAACATGAAAATTCCACTCATACACACAAGATGCAAAACATGCGTCTCTGCCGCTTCCCTTCAATCACCCTATCCGTCGGAAGATGGGCCAGCGATGAAAACAAAGCACATCCCTGTTCGCCACCGTCGTCGTCGTCGTCGTCGCAGAAACCCCGTTTGACAGATCAAGGGCTTTTATGTGCTACACGTGCAGTCGAAATCCTTGGCTAAACCAAACTCACACACTGAACGGCTCATATATATAAAGTTAGACGACAAAAAACAAGTGAAAAAAATGCAGAACGCATAAACAAAAACATTTTCTGTTTGTGTGTATGTTTGAAGTTTTTGTTTTTGTGTTTTGTCAAATTCCGCACTGAAAGGAAGAAGCAACAGAAAAAGAAGAAGCAGGCGACACAAAAATAAACCCTGTCCTTGAAAATGTTTTCGAAGCCCATGTGTGCGTGAAATAAATGCACAGGGGAGTGGTGGTGTTTTTTTTTTCTTTTTTTTTGGTCGTTCTCTCTGTTATAAGAAACATGCAACCTGAACTGCAAATGAAGGGTGTGCAGAAAAGAAAATAAGATGAATAAGTTTACACAGGAAACTCATTTGTGCGAGTAGATCCGCATCCAATCCAGATCCAGAGAAGAACCTGTCCAAGTCATGCAACAGCAACGCCACAGATATGTGGATCAATTGCAAAACTCCATGTTCGCAGAAAATGTTTGTCACTCGCTTCTGGTGTGGGTAGTTTCAGTATGAGGATAATGGGAATGCGATGGAAATCTGCTGTGGAATGCTTTACGTGAACACACTCGTTCTAGCCGTAAATAAAAGAAAAACCCGTCCTCCGTCAAGCTGCTTTGGCATTCATTTGACCTGTCGAGAACGGCGTAGCTACGTAGGTACGGATGTTCTTCTCTAACTACTTTAAAGTTGACTGGAGACCAAATGAAGAATTAATTCCTGAACCCACCTTAGTACATTTTTATCCGCCGATGGACTTTTTTGATCACTCGGCCTCGGGGTCATAAAACAGGTCAGACCAACAAGGTCGCGGAACAGCAAACAATTAACCTTCTTGGCCCGTAGAAACATCAATAGTTTGCAGCAGTAGTTTACAGCTAATCCTAAAGCTTATAGTCTTTATGACTACCTCAAAGATCGTTTATCTGTGCATGGAAACGGTCTAACGTGGTATTTCCTTCCTGTTATCTATTGTTTGTTCAAATCGCTGGGCCTGAACTTGTATGGCACAGAATTCATATGAGCTCCCTTCTTTAAAATAAATAAAGAAAAACTTTCGTCCGCCCAAGCTTCCCCACATTTCACCATTTACTCGATTTCAGCTTAAATACCTACCTTTCTCATTTAACTATTTTTTTTTGTGGTTGACAGGTTCTTTGGCTACCATATTTATATAAAATGGCTGTAACTGACGTAGGAATTTCAGTCATCATTGCCTTTCCAATCGCAAGACTAGTTCGTTTCACGGTTAAGTCTTAGCATTCTTCAGTTCGGTCTTTGAAAGCTTAATAAATATGTACATTTCTGGAGTAACCAAGACTTTTCAAAGTTAGTTCGAAATAAAAAACTGATGGCGTCTCCAGACTTGGCTCTTCCTACATCAAACTTCTCACTTTGTTGCTTATAATTAAAAAATTGGGTCGAACGTAAGACTATCCACATGCGTCAACTTGCGTTGGGTGGCTCACTTCACTACCTGCTTTGAGCTCAGTATATGTATTTTTTTGGACGCCCAACATTTTTCTTTCCAATATCGAAATTTGTATAATGAATTTGTTAAGCCTATCCCAAGATAATAATAAATTTATATGACAAAAAAAAAAAAAAACCGTCGGTTACACATTCCATAAATCTTTGGCAGCATACGAGTTGCGTTCGTAGAGCTCCTCAGCGAATTAAATTTAGGAAAAGTTGTTGTCATTGCAAAAACAAATATGGAAACTCTTTTAGTACATGTGAAGACTTCCCTAGGTCGTAGAACTTTCAAATTAATATAAATTAATTATACATTCTAATAATCGAAGACATCTTCTTCGTTAGTTAGTTTTTTTTTGCAAATTTTGTGAGAATCCACTCAGCTGCTAATCAAAGTTTGTTTGTTACCGCGAAAACAAGAAGTATGACTCTCGGTTTGAGAGAGAGTCTCGGTAGGACTCATGTTAAACCAAAAACGTAAACAGAGGCATCCAACAAGAGTTTTCATTTAAGACGTCGAGTCTTAAGTCGAGTTGGAAGGCCTTTGAGTAAGTCACGTCCAAGAGAGGGAACCTTTTTGACAGAGAGTAGGAAAATCTAGCGGATTTTAACCGATACTCCAGAGAAACGAGCGTTCTTTGAGGAACAAAATAAAAGCATAGCCAGAAAGGTCGCCAAGACCAAATCAGAAAGCAAGTGAAGGAAAAGATGCCAGTTTTTTTGAATTGTGATTTTCTTTCTTTTTTTTTTTTTAAATTTTGTTCAAAACAGATGACAAGTTTTTTTCTTAATCATTGTTCCAACTTAGGACCTCTCTTTTAAAAAAAAAAAAGGCAATATTTTTAAATCTTCGGAGCAGACTTCAATTTGTGCCTCAAATATTTCTGTTTGTTTTAAAATAGGTTTGGCTGAATAATTTGCAAAATGTTAGCAGCAGCTTCAATTTTAATCGAAAGTGTTTCTTCTAGCCCCGCTCTCCCCTAGCACAAGTTAAAATGCCTTTCAATGCAAAAGCATGCATTTCATGTGCAGTCTGCAGTGGCTTTCATTTGCACCTTCTTCCAACACTCCAGTTTCATTTAGCAGACCATCTGTCGCTGTCCATGAAATTTGACACAAGTATGAAGTTATGCATGCAAAGAGGTGCAACAATGGACCTGAGTCAATCCCCAAGTATGTCTCATACTGGGGGACTCAAATTTCGCTTGGGTTGACCTAATTTAAGCCGAGAAAGATTGACTTAGGTTTAAGGAGGGGGGTTGGAGATGGAGAGCACTGCATCGGAAAAGATCGCAAAGTAGGTAGATACCTGTGCATTGTGCAAGGGATATAAGTATAGTCCCCCAAAATGACTGTAACCTTGATATCCCAATCTGGTTTCAAAACCGGGCAGTGTGGAAGTCCAGTAGCGAAGATAACTATGGATCTCAATCGAAACAGATGACTTAAAAATGGAGATAGGTACGGGAGCTGCTTTTTACACAGAGTCAGGAATCCTTTAAAATTATTAACAGCGGCAGGGTGATCCAATCTGAAATCCTGACAGTAGAAAAAACTCCAAGTTACATAGAGTAAATTTCTTCGTGCACACGAAAACGTTTGAACGTTTCGCCTTACAGAATGCCGAACCTGCCTTCGCTGGCAGTCAAGCAACCCTTAAATCAACTAAATCTGATACAACTAAATCTAAGGCGATTAGGAAATGTCGCGAAGCACTGACCAGCGTTCCCAGAAAAAGCAATATAAAAGGTCGGATGCTAGGGCGAGAATGGGTAAAGCAGAAGCATCCACACAGCCACTGATTGGAAAATTGCATAAGCGTCGGCATAGCAGAGAAAGAGGCCATTTTATCCTGGCTATTAACTGCGGACCGTACTAACTTTCATACCAAATGCCCTAAACTAGATAAAAAGAAAACAACGAGCATCGTGGCTCCATCCGCATCATAACCGGTATACTCACAGGACCCTGTCATGCTCCGTAAATGAAGGCTAGAGGGGCACAAATTAGGCAGAAGTTGCAGAGATGAGGACGAGGTGGAGTCAAACATCTGCTTTGATTAACAAGAACGACGCCTGCGCACCCTGAGACTCAGGCTCTTAGCATGCACTGACAAATTAACAGACTTTCAGATGTAGTATCTAATACACCGTTAACTGTCTCTGTCTGAATTTTTGTTACCATCGTCTTCTCTTTTGGACATCAGCCCGCATACGTCAAGCTGCTTCCAACAAAATTTAGCCCTGTCCTTGACGCCCATAAAGACCGCACGCATGCTTCGAAAGTTCAACACTTCTTGCTGTCGGGCTTCCGCAAAACTAAACCCATTTATAGTCGACATCTCCATGGCGCCTTTTGCTTACCTCTGGAGGCGTGCTTCCATTACATTTTCAAGGGGGTGCGTTCCATTAGCAGGTAGGCTTGACCAACCTCGACGCCCGTTTGAAAATATTCAGTCGATTACGTCTCAACTGAAATTCGATGCCACGCCCTTTCCCTATGGCTTCTAACCATCGTTTGTCTTGAAATCAGCTCCTGGTCCCGACCATGTGAAACCCCCAAACCGCCAATTCTAGTCGAAGCTATCTTTTGGGGAATTCTTCGTGCCCATTTCATCTTAGACAAACTATTCACTTGCCCTGCGGTCCGATATCACAGATTCCCAGTAATCTTTCGCTGGGTTTGGCACATACTCGTATCTCAGTTAGAACACTCGTAAAATCGAAATGAGTAACGCAAACACCTCCGGCCTCGTGTACGCATCTATATTCGGACCCAATCTAATCCATCGCTCCAATTAAGCTTCGTTTCAAATCCTTCTTCCAAACATCTGATTCACGCAGCAATTAAGATACATACCCGCATACACGTTTGGAAGCCTCCCGACAACAACAAAAAAATAAAAACCGGATCCTAATTAGGGTTACACAGAACCAAAATGAGCCAGAGTGGCATATTCTGGCCCCAAGGCGCAAACCCCTTCCGAATAATCAGGCCTAATCCGTAGGCCTGAGTGCGGCTGTGGCGGGGCCAAGGGACAACAGCTTTGTGAACTACTGTTCATGGCTTTTGACCAAAACATGCGTGACGACATCTAATTTTGTACGTCGCCGCACAGTCGCTGCCAATCAAGCAGCTACAAAGCTACACACATGTGCGTCGGGTATGTGAATATTATATAATCGCTTCTAGGAAGAGTTTGCACTTTTTTTGTCTGTTTGTTTGCTGAGGAATAATGGGCTTATAATTTGCACGAGCATACTTTTGACAGGTTCTCGTCTGCTTTTTGTTTTCCTTCTCCAGTTCGGGCTTAGTGGGTAGTAAACTAGATGATTATTCAGTTTTTATATAGACGGTTCCCATCGTTAAATGAAGTCTAAGAGTAAAAACTGCTTTCGCGGTTCAAATGAGCAAGCATCTTGGTTGCGACGCCACTTTGTGGTTGGTCTACCTCGACTTAATGGCTTGGGGGGTAAGGTATTAATTAAGGTTTGCCTTTGCCGAAGTGGGCACGTAGACGGGAAAACGTTTCAACTCTTTGAGAGGTTGTTGAGTGTTGTGTCCGATGGGGGACTCTTCCTTGTAGGAAGAGGTTGCCAAGTGGTATTAGTGATAAAAATCTTGAGCGCCGTGGCTCATTTTATAAGCACAGCGAACTGGAAATGTTGTGCCTATAATTTAGACGATCTTTTTGGATCACTGATAAAGGGGAAAGTCATGACACTTCACTCAAAATTACCGACTTCAGTGTCAGCAAAATGAAGTGTGTATTTGTCAGTTCCGTCAGCGGTTAGGTGCGAATATGGGTGCCACGGCTTACTTGGGAGAGCGATTCAGGTCCATTGTGACCAATTTCGAACTGCGATTAGATCAATTAGGCTTAAACGAACCCATGGAGTCTTTGAAGAATTATTTCTTTCATGTAATCTAGTTCAGCAAACGATCAGCTGCCAAAAAATAATATTCTCTTGTCCTCCCATAGATTTCCAATTTCCAATGTCAGTAGTCTGCAGTAGTAGTTATGAGCAGCGGCTCACGCGCAGTATCTTGCAAGATCAACGGAGTCTTTGGGTCTTTCAGAGAAGATGCCTTTCCTGTACCTAAATCCGTCTTTGAACCGTGCGTGGTTATAGACAGTTGTATTCCGCGCTCTGTCAGGAATTGTTGTACTGAACCTGAATTAAGTATTAAAAATGAGGGCTAGGTATTCTGTGGATGTTGTCTCCTACTGACACTTCATTGTGATTCAATGAAGACAAGTCCAGACTTTCTTAGATTTTCTACCAGAAAGCAAAGCTGCCTGGGGCTTAAGGCCGGATTCTGATCCGTTTGCAAGAAAAAACCGTCTTGACTGTAGCCTATTCTGGTTGTCGGAATCTCGAAAATGACCTCGTTTAATGCGACCAACCACCTCGGACTGTAGCGCCACCTAAGTAAGTAATGCGAGCAACATCGTCCGAAGACAATAAACGGGACGTTGTAGTACAGTCGCAATTGATACTCAGAAATTTTAGCTGAAAATTAGTCAGCTTTTGTGATTGTCAACCTGAATAGAGCTACCGGAGCTCCACCGCCATCTCGTAAGCAAGACTGAGTTGTAAAACAGAGATATCCGGTAAATGAAATGTAAGCATCGCTTATCCGACCCTGAGGAATGGATATTTTTGGAATTGTTCAATCTGTGGCCCTACTCTCTATTTCGTCCCATTCGAAGTAGCTTTCCTTCATTTCATTCGACTTTCGAAATACAGAGTAGAAAAGGTTTGTTTTCGAAAAATTTTACTTTCGGAACGAGATACAGAGTAGGGCCCCCGCTCAAAAACCTGTGAAAGTCCAAAGCCGAGCGAACCTCAGCAAAATTCACGTCATTATTGACTTTAAAATCTGGGACTTCTAGCGGAAAAACTCCAGCGCCCTGAAAGTTGAAAGGAACCTGAAAATGGGCAGACATGCATCTTGGTTAGGGATACTTTCTGAATTTCTTTGTAGCCAAATTTCTCAAGGTAGCTCAACATGCTTATCTCGCAGCCGAATGGGAAGCATTGGAAATTTCGGGGTCTAAATAAAAATTAAACAAATGTACAAAAAAACGCATCAAACCTCTGCTCATCTAAAAAGCCATGCTACTTCTCTAACATACATCTGTTCTTAACAGCTCTTTTGCCTTTTATTTCTTAGATGAAGCAATAATAGTTGAATATGAAAACACCTAAGTCCGACCGATTGGGTGCCTTTAAACTTCTTCAACTGGTGCGTTGGACAATAACGCTTGTGGGACTCCAACTAATTGTGAAGAGTCGAGCTTAATTTAAGAAAGTTTCTGCATATAAGACTACCTATATTTATGGTGTGCTGACAATAAAAGTTTCCACCCCACTACTATGAGTCCACACCACGCTTAATTTTTTCCTGAATGTTCATTTTAAACCTCTAGATGGAATTTTTGTTAAAAGTGTTTCTAAAACTTTTTATTTTCTTTTCGTTCTAGGTAAGTCCACAATTTTGCTTCTTTAATCTTGAATTCCGGTAAGCAGGTTCATTGCAAACTAAAACTCTTTTTAAAATGTTTATATTTTACTAAAATGCTACTTTAGGAGTCGAGTTATTTTATACTGATCGAGTATCGACAACTTCGACCATACAATCTATGTGAACTTTTTATAACAATTGCGACTCAGAACACAGACGCTAACTAACTATGGCCTATAAGAGTCTTGCGCGATATATTTTTCAATTTTTTCGGTTTCCAAAAAAGATGCCAACAATTTTTTGCATCAAACGAAGGACAATCGTATCGCACTCCAGACACACCAACAAACTACCTTTAGAACAAGGCCCACTATACTTGTTTTTTTTTTTACCTTTTGATCACCCCAATGCGTTACAGGCAGTGGTCCCAGATTGGCCAAAATTGGCGCTTTTTTAATGAAAAAGGGAAAAACGAGGGGAAAGCTTAAAAAAAGAGGAAAAAAACAAAAATCTCTTTGAAACTTAAATTGCTTAAATGTAAAATTTAAACGCATTTCCATTACAAATATATTTCAAAAAGTTTACTCAGAATGAAAAGTTCACACTAAATATGAAAGAAAACAGCCCATCGAACGTTTGCGTAAGAATTTTTGTGTATCTGAATGCAATCACTCGATTTCTAATAGAAAAGAAAATCATTTCAAATTAAAATTCCATATAAAAATAAAGGCAAATTTCACTTAGGGGAAAAAAGGGGAACTTTTTTCGAATTTAGGGGAAAATTATTGCTATTGCTGTTAAAAAAAAGGGGGAAAAAAGTCTTTACAGTCTTGGACCACTGGTTACAGGTTCCTGACTTCTGAACGTCAATTCTCTACGTAACCAACTCGGGTATACATGGTGGCACAAAACTAATCACCCTATCGGAAGACGTTATGATTTTTGCAAATGGCGTCGTACGTCAATTATATTTGACATTTTTCAACTAGGCAGCTGCAGTAGAAAATAAACAAGCAAACAGACTCGGCAAGAGCGTAGAATATTTAATGAATATTGTGAAGGAAGCGTTTCTTGGTCACTATCTCCCGTTTTGGCTATTTGGCATGGTAAGCAAGATCGCCCGATTTAACCATCCTTGACTTCTTTTTTTGGGGCTACTCGAAGTCGCGGGCTTATGCCAAAGAGCCTCGCAGTCCTTTTCGACAGAAGTGCGAACAGTTAACACCGGAAATATTGCGGAAAGTCACGGAAAATACGATAATGCGGGCACAAATGTGTTTCAACACTGGCGGCACTCACTTGACGGCTATCATCGTTTCCATTTAACAGAAAAAATTGTAAAGTTCCAAATTAAGCTTTCCATCACTCAAAATCATTTTGCTTTATTTAGTAAAAAAGTAATTTAAAACAAAATTGGATGATTAATTTTGCGCCACCCTGCGCGTTATGAACACGATTTGTATGCTTCGAGGTTATCCAAGTGTTCGTTTACCGAAAGTGCATTTCGAACGTACGACTGACAAACATAAGTTGCTTCCAAAAATACGAATGTGGACCGCTCACTTCAAAGCATTATTCGCCCAAATTAATGACAAATAAAAATATTTCCTTCGCCTGTCACTTTGCAAAAAAATCTCATTAAATCGCATCTGCAAAAACCCAACCAACATCTAAAAACTGAAAGAAATAATTTTAATTAATGCCATCGCATGACGTGGTTTCCAGTTCGCTTTTTTTCGGCTTAAAAGACACGAGCTAAAAGCAACAAGAATACAATATGCCACATACGTCATGTGGGCCACTCCTTGAAAGTCATCCAAAACATTGCACACGACATATATGTACATCGTACACATTCGTTGTCGGCGATATCGGTATCTAACCTCGGAGGGGTCAATAAATTAGAGAGTTAGTCATTCTACATTTCTTTTTTTTTTGCAATCCTCCTATGTAAAACGAACAACAAAATGCACTAATTAATTCGTTGGTGTGGTATGCGGCTTACCAACAACAAATCCACTGATACCGTTCTGCATTTATTGTTGTTTCACTTTTTGCATTCGTGTTTTTTTTTTGTCTCGTTTGGAAGTGTTAAGATGTGTATATAGATAGAAAAAGTGTGGGGGGGGGGGGGAAAGATAAATATGATATAAAAGCAACTTGAGCAAATAAAAAACAATAACAATAATAATGGCTACATCTATATGCGCACAATGACTGACATTTCACCTTGATTTTCGCCAAGTGTGGCTGAACGATAAACGTACAAACAGGTAAAGGTAAAGGTCACTGCTTTCGTTCAAGGCCGGTTAAAGAAATTATTTCTCAGTCCAACTGATGCACGGAATGGGGGACGGGGGAGAGGTGCTGCTTCTGACTGATGATGGGTTGTGTGTGCTTTTTCTTGTGATTTCGATTATTCCTCTCTTTTGTGACGCTGATGTTAAAATTTATTTTGTTGAGTGGTTGAAAATATCATTTTTTCCCGACTGATTTGGTAAATTAATTTTCTGGTCTTTTTGTGTGATTTATAACGTAATTTTGATTTTATAATTTACAGGGATAAGCGACTTTTTATATCGATGATATCATTTGCGAATTGATCGCAGAAATGAGGAAAATTTACACGAACACACAAAAAAAAGAAGAAGAGTCATTGTCATTGCGAAGTAAATCAGATTAATTGCGCAGACGATTGCGTAAGTCTCGGAGAATAACGCAGAAAATCACAAGTCACGCTGGATGGTGCTTAAATGCGGACATCCAGTGAGCTTCGTTCCTGAAATGCAGATGTAACATACGACTTTAAGCGATTTTGTTAATAAACAATGATGTTCAGTGGGTATTAGGAAAAGGGCTTGAGATTCTTAAAAGTTCCATGTAAGCCGCAAAATGTGTTACGGAAATTACTTAAAAACTTTAATTCAGAGGTTCCTTTGAAGAATTGTAATAGTTTTGGGGACTCAAATTCAAGCCCTCTATACTTACGGGTCGACGAAAAGAGTTCTACAGGGTGGCGCAAAATTAATCGTCCAGTTTTTTTTTTAAATAATTTTTTTCCTAAATAAAGCAAAATTATTTTGAGTGATGGGAAGCTTTATTTGGACCTTTACAATTTTTTCTGTTAAATGGAAAAGATGATAACCGTCAAGTGGCTGTTGAAACACATTTTTTCCCGATTTATCGCATTTGCCATGACTTTCCGCAAGATTTCCGGTGGTAACTGTTCGCACATCTGTCGATAATTCTCCTAAAGGACTGCGAGGCTCTTTGGCATAAGCCCGCGACTTCGAGTAGCCACAAAGAAAGGAGTCTGGGACGGTTAAATCGGGCGATCTTGCTTACCATGCCAAATAGCTAAAACGGGAGATTTAGCGACCAGGAAACGCTTCCTTCACAATATTCATTAATTATTCCACGCTCTTGCAGAGTCTGTTTGCCTACCTGGTTTCTACTGCAGATGTATACTTCACAAATGTCAAATATGATTGACCTTCGACGCCATTTGCAAAAATCATAACGTCTTTCGATGGGGTGATAAGTTTTGTGCCACCTTGTATTATGAACTATGAGGGTGTAAGGTTTTCGCTGGCTCATTGTAGCCCAATTCGGAAGCAATTCACGGTTTGACTTTCTGTGCTGCTAGAGACGAACCATCCAGAGGATTTAATAAAGTTTGGTGAACGGTCTGTTAGAGTGCACTAAACGTTCGTCAAGATCCAGGAATGTGTTCCTGGTGTTCCTACAACCTGGGAAGTTGCATAAAAAGTGGGTTGCGTCTTCTGGTGAGCGCAGCCTCTGCAAAATTCTTCTTCTGTCGAGCGATTAATTAAGCTTGCCAAAACGTGGGTGCAGCAAAGCAATTTTCGGGCTTGGCACACGTACTCTTCAAATTAATTTTCTCAGTGCAGACTGAAGTTTACCCTGAGCTGTAGAGCGACCGTATGTATTTCAGACAACGCCTCGCATTCAGCTTCAGTTTTTGCATTCCTTGTAACCTCGTAAGGCTTCAAATGCGACTACCCTCCACTTGGGTACTAGTATAGGTACCTAACCTACCTCGCATAACGCCTGCCCCGTCATTTAGTCGATATTCGTCGCTCCAAGTGCCTCGATTTTCACTCCGGGAAAGGCTCTTGACATATAATGCGGTCATGCCTCCTGATGGAAAATTCCGTCAAGAGTTTGCTTAGCAGTTCCTCGTACTACGGGTCATTGATTTTGTTTCGTAATTTTCGCGTTACCTATTGTTCGTTGAAAATGATCACAAGTGCACAACAAGCAACCATCCGCACGCAACTGGGGTTGCGGGTAACTATGTCCTAAGGGTGACTAAAAAAATTCGGCTTTCAGCTCAGTTTCGACTTCTAAGATGAGAGGGCTGTGCGTGGCTGATCTTTAGCTTGAAGATGGTCTTTCAGAGAGTTTTTAAATTTCCTGTGTTGCTAATGAACTACGAGTATGCATCTTCATCAACAAACCATTTTCGTTGTCAAGAACTGTTCCTTTTAATCGAAAGTTTGCTCGCTCGGAGCAGCGATTTAGTACTGGAAATCTAATGTCAATTTCTCAGACCCTTGTTGAGGACAATTTACAATTTTAGTCACTTTCAAGCGACTAAAAATAATTTCAAACGAATATTAGTTTCAAAATTAAATACAGCTTTCCCCCGCCACCACGATTGGCGAAAGCTGTGCCAATGTACTTTCTGTGTTTTTAAGATCCACCCACCAGAGTTGCGCGTTTTAAACCTGAACACAAAAAACAAACAACATATCAAGTGATGTGTACTGCTTGATAATCCACTTTGTTCCATTAGCTACTTTCTTTCGGTTCACATGTTTGCCCAACACCAGCAACTACCAACAGTTGACGTCATTTCGAATTCCCATTCCCCAGTGGATTGCAATTTATGTTTCGAAAAAAATGAGTTCGCTGCAAAAAACCAACAGTACCTTAATTTGCTAGTAACAAACAAAAATGACAGAGAACAAAAATGTATATTTTACGAGTTGTTCTTTGTCATTTAAAAATAAACTCAAATCAACTAACTGAAGCACAAAAAAAAAGAACAACAATGAAGACCGAAAAATTATTAAAAAAAATTCCTTTCCACACCACACCGACACCCACGGAGTCCATGTGCATTTCAGAACACACACGCGTGCGAGTGACGTTGCCTGATAAACATATGATATTTGTTTTATTTATTTTTTTGCACTCTATTTAGATAAGCTGCCTTTTTTTATATAGCAAAAGCGGCAAAAAAAAATAAACAAATTCGAGAAAAAAAAAACCTTTGTAGTTCAATGGAACAAGAAAGTATTTTTATTTCTTTTTTCGGAACGTGATAAAATAGGTGAAATATTTTCATGTAGAGCTACATTTTTTTTTGCTGTATCTTAGCACAATCGCACCAACACATTAGATTTTTTTTCTGATAAAAATAAGTAAGTATACAAAAAAAAAATGTTTGTGTATTCTTTTCACAAGAGACAGAGAGGGAAGATTGCAAACGAAAGAAAAAAAACGAGGTCAGTGTGAATGTTTACATTTGGTGCGATATCGCGCTGTTATTGTGTTAATAGGTCTGTGACCTGATTACGCATAAAATTTGGAACACAATTCGTCTTCGATCTCATGCGCGGTTATTTTAGTTCTAAAAGTGGATAGGTAGGTATTTGTGTTGTGTGTGTGTTTTTATTTTGCGAAATATTATGTGGGCGCTGTAAATTGAAAGGTTATAGAAATTTCGTGACGATGATAGTGGAAGGGGGATTTATTGACTATTATTTCGAGCCTCTATACCAACAACAAATGGTTGCTGTAGAAAAGATTCACATTGTAGCTGAAGTTTTGAAAAATTGCAGTAGAAGCTGTCGGTGTCTCTAAAATGTCACATTCCCGTTTGTGAGAGGGCGCAGAGAAGGCTGTATTTTTTTTTAACAAGTCCCGGGGGCTGTTATGATAAGATACAAGATTTTACGGAGCTCGGCTGGTCCGCTCTAAAGCTAGATATCTGGTCAGGTGATCACTTTTGAACGGGTTAAATGATACTTGTTGCTTAAGTCACATTGATTGTGGCCCAGAGAAATGGAAAGCGGCAGAGAGATGAGACACATTTCAGCGGGATAGAAAGCAGTCACCTACCGCCCGAAGGTTTGACAACCTACCTCAAGGCCCTTCTTCTTGTCAGGCACCAAAGAACACGTTTTCCAGTGCGCTTTGTCAGCAGCTGTGCTCCAAAAATGTGAATTTAAGGAGATGTTTTATTTTGAATTTTGTAGTCCTGACGTCCTCAGGGGCTCTTGAAAAGAAACAGGGTTAACAACTACGACAGCTGTGGTATGTCTATAGAGAAAACCCCTTACTGACTAGATAGCTGCGAATTAGGAAAATCCAAACAATCGACTTGGAAAAAGTACCACTGCAAGAGCGTTGAAAATATTCCAACCAGCAGTTGACCGTAAAAAGGTAAATGGAAAAGATTCGGCTCCTTACTCTGAAAAAACATGTCAACTTTTTCTTAACACCCATTTGCATCTGTAATATGCATTGACAAATTTATCCGAACCGTTGAGGCATTAATTTCTCACGGTATCCAATCGAAAAGAATATTTCGACACGAAAGGGTCATTTCTGGCTCCATTCCAATTACCAAGAACAGATGACATAAATCCAAGCAGAAATATTAGAAGTCTTCACATCCATTCAAACTTTGCCAAGAATAAGTGATTAGAAACGTTCATGAACGATTGACAGCTTCCTTTCAAACCGGATGTCACATGTTGATGGCGTTTTCAAGCCCTGGATAATGAGACCGTCCCCTTTAAGTCTAGGCCATGCCTACATGCCAAAATTGTGGCCTTGGCTTTAATATACCCATATGGGGAAAAAACCTCTCTAACCGCAATTTCAGGTCTGTTTTAATCCATCATCTTTTCAACTGAAACCTTTAAAAGACTGAAAGAGTTTTATGGAAACAGACGTGTTCCAAAATTCCAAAATCCTAATTTGCCTACTTCAAGGGCGGGTCTTTAGCTCTGCACTCCACTGTGAAGACTTGCCGCCAAGGAATTAACAGTAAGAGCCTTCTTGACGTCAAAGATGTCAGTTGGCAATATATAGATCAAGCTATAACTAACCCGTTTGAAAACCTGAAGACTGTCGAAAGGCTAAGTTTGTCAATAAATCAATTAAATGTTGAATAGTTGGTGCAATATAAGTTTGTGGCGATCAGTAGTCTAGTACACTTACAACTGAGCCGCTGCGCCCAAATATTGTTAAATAAGGTTTTTAATTCAGAACTTGGCTGCTACAAGATGACGACGTTAAAGCAACGATTGACTTACAATGGTGGACTAATTTCATAGAAGCTTTGCTTGCAAATAGTGAATGAAATAGTTTTTAACAAGTTGCAAAGTTATAGCGTGTCCGGTCGACATCGCCATTTTAGTGGAAACTTCCCCCCAACCTCACGAGGCTTGATAGAAGCGGTACGCAAAACCTTCTCATCTTTTCTAACAGAGACAAGTACCTAGGGCTGATTCTAGCGAAAGGATTTCGGGCTTTAGAAGGCGCATCCGTTGGAAAGGTATATATACATCAGTAGTTAAAACCATACCCAATTTACCATCCGTTGACGAACAGTAACCCCAGAAGCTTCTTGTCAGATTCCATTCAAGATGGGATTGCAGCCTCAAAAGCTTCAAAATGGATTTGAAGAAGTCACCGCAGTCCGAGAATCGAACTCCATTCACTGACGAAAAATTTAATCTAATAGCTCGGGCTTATCCATGATTTTATTGACCTTAAGACTAACATTAAAAAAGACTAACAAAACCTATGAAAACTTATTGTTCAAAGGGTCTAGTCCTGCAGTGCAAGCTTATAAAGGTTGGAAGGTTCTAGGGGATGGTAGCACAGCTTCATAAAGTATGCTGCGGGAGTCTCAACATTTCCGACAAATGGCGATGTAGGCCTACGCAGTCTCCAACAAAGGTACCTTTGGCGGGAATGACTTTAAATCCTTGGAAGATTCGATTTCGATGGTTATTTCGTCGAACACGTCCTCGGAGTTTTTCGACGCACAGATTTGTAATCATTCGTGTGGCAAAGCTATATGGAAATAAAAGGTCTGGTCATTGTTCAAACTTCCGCAAAATTTCGTTAGAAGGAAGGAAGTTTGACTTTAAATTTGACTAATTTGTTCGTTATGGAACAGACCTGAAGCCTCCTGTCTCTGTCCTCGACTTAATAGGAGACTTTTGGTTCATTCTTGTTCTTAGAGCTGACGGGCTACAAATTTTCCCGAGGCAGACTCAGTGTATAATGAGATTGTCCCTTTTTAGAGCGGCCGTCGGTTTTCGGTAAATCTGTCAAAATGTTCTGAGTTAATGTTCCGCACATAATTTTTCAAAAGTTAAACTGAGCCCCGATCGGCAAAATCTCTTTCTATTGACTTTAAACTTCCTCGCCTGTGTGCCTTTTGGTTCGAAACATGGCTGAATAATGAGGGTTCGACGTTTGTGCGGTCTTCGCAATGTGAACAATTTTGACTGAGGGTTGATGAGGTGGTCCCTTTTCAGTACGGCGTCATTTGATATTCGCGTCGGTAACTTGGATGTTCATGGTTAATGCTTGGTCCTAGGAATGTTCCACTGAAGCTGGCCCTTCAGTTGCCCTAGAAAATGACGACACTTATGCGATAGTTTATGGTGCAAAAAATACCCCCAACTGCAGCGTTACTCATGTCAAACTACTGGCATTTCAAGTGAATTAACCCACTTGTAAATACGTATACCCATAACCTTTCGCAATAAAAACAATAACGTTGCATTGACTCGTTCTCGTTCTGAGAATTCCGAAACCTGATGCACATTACCCCCATTACCGGTTGTGTCTTGTGTGATGTGTTCACATTAACAAGAAGAAGACCTTCAACTTCATGACTTATTAAACTTGGTGTAGGCTACTTTCACCACCCATCTCGGGCGGTGGCAGTGTATCTTCATGCACACACGAGTGCAGCAGAGTCGCCGCCTCTACAGCAAGCCAGCATCTTAGAGATGTGTTCCAGTTTCTGATCGAGTTTGCAAAAGCATCGTTCGCCTTTTCCAGTGCGCAACCTTATTTTTCTTCTGTGCTTGCCAGTGATGAACGGTGAAAATTCTTCTTCGCACGTGATGGTATGCCTCAATGGAAACTGTGTGCGCCAGAAGGAAAACCAAGAAACGTGAAATTCACTTTCGTTGAGATGCTGTAGAGCAGTGGACTCGAATTCATCACTTTCACCTGTCGGGCTGGGTAATGTCGCATATGTCAAAGCAATTTGACAGGTTTTGCCGCGCAGTTCACGGTGATAAATATAGGGCGCAACAGGTCTACGATTACACGTGTCATCTTTCGTGGCAAATTTTGACGTCACAAAAACGCGGCCACGGTGGCCACTCCGATGTCTTTCGTAAGAATGAAAGTGAATCCAGTATCATTTGACTCGAAATAGACTTGAAGACAGCTTATACCCCAGCTTAGGCTCGTAACTTTAGTAAACAGAGACGAAGACCGATTTTTGAATAAGATTGAGTGATTTGGAAGCTTTTTTCCGGTGCGACTCTACTTATGATGATTCAAAACAAAACTCAACATAAATGCCAAAGAACTCACAAAAGAATAGCCCCAGTTGAGAGTGGAAGATCTGTCGGACCTGAAAATGGTAAAGTGCTCGACACCTACAAGCGTTGGGAGAAGCCCATTTTCGGATTCAATCAGTGCATACTGCTGGACATGCCTCACGTGACTATCTACAAATCTGTCGCACAATATTTTAAACCTGCCACCTGCCCCTCCGAAATCAAGCTTCAATTGCGCAAATCCACAAAAAAAACCGCACACTCCATCAACAATGAATGTCACCCACTTTTCAGCCAGTCTACAAACAAATAGTAATTCGCACACTTGATCTATTTGCTTTTTCTGTGAATGAAATTTAGGTCATTGGTCGGATGATAAAATAGAGAAAAAAAAACCGCACACACAGATGTTTTGTCTCCTCTCCAGTCCAATCGGACAACGGACGAACAAACAAAAAATAAATAAAAAATAAACGCCCAATAAGATAACAAGTGTACAAGGTCAGTCTTTCTATGTAAATTTGACAACAAAAAATCAGCTGACTGGCGGTTAGTCACAGATTACACATGTCGCACACTCGGTTACACCATACACTATCGGCAAACTATCTTTTTTTATCTTTGCGGCAGTGTATCTGTATCTATTTTGAATCCGCGAAATAGATAGCGAAGCAAATTGCCAACATGTTGAATAGGTCGGGGTGTCTATTTTGTTTATGGAGGAGCAGTTTCCCAGTGAATTTTGAACGCATACATGCGAGTGTGAACGCCTACGTGTGGGCCTGCTAATTCCGTTCGGTCCCATAAATCTGGGAAAGGCAATTTATCTATTTGTACTGTTGACCTCAATTCTTTCGGCAATTTTCTTGTTCTTTTTTTTTATTGTTATAATATATAGTAATAAAGAAGAAATAACTCAATACCTACGCGGCAGGGTAGATATCGGGGCGGGCACCGGGGTTGGGGTACAGTCAAGTGGAATGAATAAATTAGAACATTGCCAAAGTGTCTGCAGGAGACACGATAGAAAAAAATCCAAATATTTGCGTAGTTGTATTGAATTACTGCCGCAATGTTTGTTGAGGGTTGAGTTTGGTTTTACAAACCGAGCGACATTGGTTCGATTCGCGAAATTGCCAAATACAATCGGTGCCTGGACCTATGTGATAGGGAACCATATATTTGGTTGGAAAATGATAGCCCAAAAGACTGGAAATCCATTTTTTTTCTCCATTTCTCTCATTTCTTTTAATAAAAAAATAGATGACTACCAAAAATATATTTTTTTTTTTTCAAGGTGGGGTCCTTTTTGTACAGAATGATGTCCGAAAATGATATACAAGAGTTTAAAGCCTTTGACGCGAGCGAAGCGAGCCGCCAGCTCCAAAATACGATTCCAATCCTGTACCAACTTTTCAGTCTTTAATTCCCGATGTTTTGTTTGTGGACTTTAATAATTGCTGTCAAACGTACCAAACCATTTATAATCAAAGTCAAAACTATCGTTTTGTACATTTTTACTTTTAGGGTGAATATCGTTATATAAAATTCTTTTAAACTTTAAGTCCAGAATCCTGGTCGCGCTAAATTTTAATCTCCACTTCCCCACACCAAAGATAAATGCTCGCCAAATTAATTAATATTTAATATTTAAATAAATCATGGCAGATGTCAGTAAAGGTAATTTTGGTTCTACGCGTAGTTGGAATTTTCGAATTTCGGACTTTGAAAACATCGCAATATTTGAATTTCTCCCAAGCAATGGAGAGAAAAAAAAGTTGAAGAAGATACTATAGAGAAAGAAAGATAAAACTTTCCTTCGTGCAGCCTAGATCCCTATTTGCCCTGAAAGTTCCATATTGCTGGTCAATACTCGAAAGTATTTATATATTTTTTTTTTCATCATAAAGAGGGTTTTTTGTTTTCTTTTATTTATCACGCAAATGTTCCCTGCGGCTTCCTGTAAAATATGCAAAGTAAACGCAACACAAACTTCTTCCGCCATTTTTTTATGTCAAAATTTACCTTCGATTTATTTTACATTTATTTCGCGAGCTAAATGAGTGGAGACCTGTCACTGGCCCATCTACATAAAGTTAAGAACTTAGCGTGCGAATAGAATGCTGCTCTGCTAAACTCCCTCGCTAAATTTTATTTTTGTAGAAATTTGTGTATGGGAAATAAAATTTAGCGCGAGCAGGATATTAAGCTTTACTCTTCGAACTCGAAAGTTCTAACCATAGACAAACCATACTGAGACCCCCAACTCACAATCCTCTTGCCGCTGGCCCCCTCAGTTTTTTTTTTCAAATTCGCCATTTTGTTTTCCTATCGGTGTTATGTCAAAAAAGAATCCGTGTGACATGCAAAAACATACAAAAAATGCAAAAATAAATGCTGCCAACCTCGGCAACCGTGGGGAAATGTGAAAGAGTTCGGGAATACCACATTTTTTCATTACTGAACGCCATTGGTTAGTTATTATAAATTGTTAAAAGGCGAATAATTTGATTTGTTTGGTTAGTTTTACTATCTTAAGTTGATGTTCTATATACTAGAAACATATTAGGACGAACATGGTTGTGTATTTTCCGCTTTTGGATATCATTAACTTCGATTTCGTGTGTAAATTTTTCTTAAATAATGAAGAAAAATTTGCTCAAAATGTTTTCATTTTCCCTCAACCAATCTGCATTGTTAATTTTTCATGAACATTTTAAGGAAATGTGCACTTATTCCTAAAAAAAAAATATTATCCAAACGTAACGAACAATTTCAAATTAAACGGATAAAATTCTATGAACTCTGCCAGCAACTTTTCCCACAGCGGAAGTGTTTCATATCTCCTGGGAGTGTGTTGGTGAGCAGAATTTTTGAAGTTTCGTGACATTTGTCAATACGATTTTCTATGTAGGAATACTAGCGCACCAAACGTGAACGCTCCATAAAAATAAAGCTTGTAGGCTAAGTAACGGGAAATCGGCCGGAGTTGGTGGTCTCAGTATTGTCTCTGGTTCTAACGTCAAACACAATCAGTGAGATTGTGACCTAGAAAATATTTAGTGGGCCTTGCCAATAATAATCACTCCGCGATACTAAAAATCATTTTTAGTGTCTATGTCTAGCCCCTGATGTTTCGAAATAACAATGGCGAAATTTTCCATACAAAATTGCATATTGTGAACTACAAAATATATTATCTGAAGGTTAAAAATGATAATTGGTAAGGCCCACTAAATATTTTCTAGGTCACAATATGCAATTTTTTTTACGGAAAATTATGCCACTGTGAGTTCGAAAAATTTAGCCCGGGGGTCAGTTCTGGTTCTGTGAAAGAGTGAATCGAATAAATCGTTTTCCCATTCGCTTTCATACACTGATTTAATTTTTTTCGATTCACGCGGTACTGAAAAGCGATTCTCGTTCAATAAGTCAAACTATCGTGGGGAATTTAATATCAGGTTCTCAATTTTCAAACGTTTACCAAAAAGCATTCACTTCAAAACAAGGACGTGAAAAAAAAAATGTTTCATATGAAAATTTTTGTAGCTTGGTTTCACATTTTCGTAAAACGAGAATCGAATTGCGGTGAAGAGGTGAAAACGTTTTCATATTGACCCCCAATTGGTTCCACAATCTCCTTTAACTCAAAAAATTTCGACAACTTATCCAGATCTAGGTTAATAAATGTTCTACTACCTGAGAGGACTTAGAATCTTGTCCTCTCACCCTATGAATGATTTCAATGGGTAAAATGTACCACCTGTTACAGCCCATATACACCACACACGCCGTGATGGGAACAACTCACGCACAGTCATAGTCTGGCATCCCCATCCCCGCAACCAGTTGCTTTCGATTAGTTGTTTTCATAAAACATTGCGTGGGCTCTGACATTGTAGCATCGTGCCCCAAATTCTGTTTCTATTTCCTAGATAACACTTCCTCTGAGTGTGCCGCTCAATCAGACCTACGAGAAAAAAAAAACAACACTCATCGCACACTCATGCACACTGGCATAGAATGCCACAGTGCTGCAAATTGGGGTCATGGCTGTTTGGGGAATTTAGGTTGAAACCCAATTATCGTACTATCTCGTCGTTGTTGTTGGTGGTAGTTCCATGAACTACTGTGCGCCGAAAATACGTTCGATGGTCGACGTCGACGCACTGATAATGTGGGATTCTAGATAAAGTTCTGCTCGCGTTTTTCTCTTCTTTTTTTTTCTTTGTTCGCGGGAAGGGGCATGCTCATGCGATTGAGGAGTGTGGTTTTCCATTCACTTTCCTTTCGCACTGATACAGCTGGAAGCAACGTGCGTTCGATTGTATTTCATGCGTGAATTGAGAAATTGTGATTCACAAAGTAGTCTCAACATTTTGTTTTGATAATTTTTTTTTTGCTTGTTGATTGCTGCGCGATTTTGTAAAACCTTGTCGTTGTGAGCGCGCGTACTGGTATTTGGGACTTTTTTCTTCTTTTTGTTGAGGTAGGAGTCTATTAAGCTGCAACGCACGCACGCAATCCATGCAGAGTAAAAAAGCCGCACAGTTGTAGACGAATTGATTGAAATGTCTGAAATGCCTGTAAAGATTTTCTTACAGTTAAGTTTTATAGTTTAGGTGAGGCGTGCTTAAAATTTCAGAGCTTGTGTTTTTTTTTTTTGCCTTCTTCTACTTGTACGCACTAAGAGGGCGAGGTCTTCCTCTACTGCGTCGTCCCTCGGGGTTAGACTCAAAGACTCTACGGGCCCGTTTTTAGCAGTTCGATGTTGCTGAACAGTTCGTTGTAGAATCTTCTCCTCCAAAGCCTTTCAAACATTTTTGCGAAGGATTTGCCTTTCAAAGTGATGGATGATATCTTCATCTGCTTCAGACAAAGTTCAAGTCTTTTACAGAATTTCCTAGGTTTTTAAGATAGGGCTCCAACACGCAATTGTGTTCTGAGCCCGAAAAAAAACCAAAAAAAAACAGCGATTGGCGAGAGGTATTCTCAGTTTAACTTCTGCCAAAATGATACTGTCGGAATTTGTAGCAGAGCAGAGATAGACAAAGTCCCTTACACAGTTTCAGCTGTCAGCTATGAGGTTTTTCCCGTTTTTCTTTAACATGTAGGTAGGTATCTTTAATTGATTGTACATCACAAGTTTGCCAATTGGTAAAATTAATCCTGTGTACTAAAAATTGTTAAGAGAAGTCATATTTGGCTGTCGAAATAGGTAGGTATGCATGATCAACACAACACCACCTCAGTTCACTGACAATGGGGTTAAACACGGCACGCATTTCAAACATATGGATACCGCAAAAGCAAAGACCCATCTATAGACAAAAATTCAGAGTGAAAACCGTGCAGACGATGCGATAAACGAATAAAAGCTGAGCTCTTCCAATGGCGCTAACACGTACATCAAACGAACAAACCTTTACCCACAGTATAGCTGTTTCTACAGGTTCAGACTGCAATGAACTTTGCTCTAGTTGTTCTATTGAAGAAACACGCTACACATTTTTTTGAGATCTAAGCGAGGTGCTATTCAGTCAAGCCGGCAAATGGGCAACAATGCTAAGCAGTGTTGCCGAAAGTACTCCCAGAGGAGTATTATACTACTTTCAACACCTCCGTACTCCTCCATTCACATTCGTACTCCTTTGTTTTTTAAAGACCTAAAATATCTAACACTTTCAGCATAGTGTAATTTTTCAACCTTAATAAATTAAATTCACTACAAATTTAATGCAAATTTGGTAGCACTTTTATCTTCCAGACTAACGTCAGAAAGGGAATTTCCCTCTTTCTAGTTTGTTCTTGATTTTCGTCGGCTTCATGCAATTTTCATCTGTCAGTTCGGTATTTATTTTATTGTTATTTGAGATTGTGGTTTGGCTATTCCGTGAATTTTGAAGACTAAGAAATGCCTGTACTGCTATTTTTTTCAAAATACTCCCCTCTTTTGGCGGCAGTACTACTTTATAATATTTCTCTCCGGCAACACTGATGCTAAGGCTCTGAAAATATTCGATTGTATTATCCAATGCTTTAGAGCAATTAATTTTGGGATGGAGAATTTAGGAGACCATAGGAAACATTTCATGTGATCCTGGAGGCTGCTGTCTTTGGATTTTACTCCAGCTTTGGAAGCAAGTTGTAGCGCCATCAGTAAGGTTTAAAAATGCAATGGCCTCCTTGAAATGATCTCAACTTTACTTTTGTCAAAAGTTTGCTATTTTAAAAACATCATCGTTTTGGAGGTAGTAGGCTTCTCAAACTAAATTGAAACCACACTTAAATTCTGTACGGAAATTGGGTGTATGGGCGAATCGGTTTCGATTTTTTAAGGGTCCCGCTATGGTACCCAGTGTTGCACAACCTTACCTGACCTAACTATTGAAAGCATTATTTCTTTTCTGATTTTTGTGCATATATTAAGACTGAGGACTACAATTACAAAAATTATAGTTTAAATTTAATAGTTTAATATTAAATTGCAGGAGTTAGCCAAAGCTTTATATACGATACGAACTTCGCAATACTGTACCCCGCCTAAATTTATAGTTGAGACTTATATTTGCTAGTATAAGACACAATTAAGTAAGAACTTTTATTAAGATTTTGAGAAACCGTCCAGTTGAAAAGCTGTATGTAAATTTGTGTTAACTTCAGATCACAAGAATAATAAATTGCGACTTGTAGTAAAAAAAAATAATTCTTAATAATACTCTTCCTGTGTTGAAATTGGTGCATTTATTAACAATAATTTTTAATATTTTTTTTCAGGTAAGCTGGAATTAAATTCAACAAAGTGGTAAAAGTTTTGTATTTTTAAGCCAAAACCTCCTATGATCAGTGCACAATTTTCCTCTACAGCATGTTCCGAAATTTTGAGTTATCTATAAACTTGATTGGTAATTCGATTTGTCCGTCCATAAAGGGGTGTTGTATATCGTGGAATTTATCCCTTTTTGTTGGAACTTCGATGTCCAAAAAACCCTTCGTGGGAAAAGGTAAAACGAGAAAAATCGTGGTAAATTCCTCAGGAGCCTGACAAAAAAAATCAAACTATAATTTTTTGCTGAAATTCATCAAAATATCTACATTTTGACATGATAATCAACACACTGAATGTCCATAAAAAAGAACTCATGTAAATCGTCTTCTATCAAAATTTTGTAGAACCAAAAAATAATCATAGTAATTTTAAGAAACTGCTAGATTTTTGGACAAAGAAAGTATCGAGGGCTTTTAAAAGGAAATTTAAGTACAGTGAAAAGGGAAAAATTGAGAGAGTGATAACAACACTGCTACTGCTGTAAGGTCTGTTACAGATTGTGCTAATGGCAGCACAGTATGATTTCAATTAGGTGCACCACGAACTTGATCAAATTAGACAGTTTTGCCAGCAATCGATTTTTATTTGTCAATTTGTTTTAACAAATGTATAAAAAAATTAAAAAGACAGTTTGTCGTCTTTTTAATTTTTTTATACATTTGTTAAATTGTATAAAATTATACATACTATATAAGACAGCAATAATAATGTTCAAGTTTCATATATACTTGTGCAGTGTGCACCTAACAAAAAGCGATGACTCTTTAATTCCCCGCGATACAAATCCCTCCACATTCGCTTACCCAGCACAAAGAAAAAAAAAAAAATAAACAGAATCTCGAAAAGTATTAGCAAAACATTTATTAGAAAAACCGATTTGTAATCAACCAGAAAGTGGAATAACCTTAAAGTCTTCAACGAATGCCGGCAGACTGTTTGCTTGTTGGCAGTTTGCTGCATGCATATTTACAAGTTCACAGATTGACGTCAACAACTGATCCACATATACATCAGAAGACATCAAAGTCCCTTTGCTGTCATAGTCGAACGTCAGAGCTGAACAAATATAGCTTCTGAGCGACAATGCATATGCAAAGTGCATAGATCCATGAATTGGGTGGGTTCAATTGCAGCATCAAACATTTGAATTTAAAATTTTTCTTTTCTATCCAAGATTGTGTTTAAAAGATCTGGTTGTTCAGTACAGGGTGGCCAGGACAGTGCTTTTAGTTAAATGGACAGAAGGCGGTACTACCACGCTAGATTAGATTCTACGAATTCAGAAATGTTCCGCTGTGACCTACAAAAAATTTAAAGTGAAGTTCAAAAATGGTGCGTTAAAAAACCCAGAGACATTAAAAAACTAAACAAGCAAATTTGCCATCAGCAATCTGCAAAAAAATTGTGACGCAGCCGGAATGCCACTGGTTGCTGCTTTAAACATCTGTGAAGAATTTTTCTCTTTACGACGAATGCAACTCAATTTTTGTCAAAAGAACGAAGAAAATAATGCCCAGCCCTATGCGCATTTGAACGTTCTGAGAAGTCTTTCCCGATCCTTGTGGAGAAAGTTCATCGGAAGTTTTATTTGCAATCCAATTCGGAACCCAGGCAAGCGTTTTGAATTATTTCCATGAGTTCTTTCTCTATTTATTATGGAGTGGGAGGCGCCACTGCCCATTTTGACCAATTTTTGGAAAGTACGGTACGTACGGTAAATAGGTTCATATTTTTAGAAGGTAAACATAGGTTGGACCTTATGGACCTTCTGAGGCATCTAATTCTTTATTTATTTATTTTCGGTTTGTAACATTTCTATTGCTGCAGCTAGGGTTACCTGATTTGAAAACCTTTTGTATATCTAGTTGGCACAATTTTGACAACTTCGGGGGCAAAAACTTTAACGATTATCCAAAATGATCTTAGTTTTCAGTTTAAAATTTAAATATGTAAATTAAAGTAACGAAATATATTCAAATATTTTATTTAATTAATTCGTTAAGTGAATGTATTCAGATGCCAAGCTTATATATAACAACTTGTTTCTATTTGTTCACAATGGCTTCATAAAAATTCAAACGTTCAAAGTGGAAGCTATTTTTCTGTACCAATTTTGTATTTTGAGTTTTTTGCTAACAAAATCTCGGAAAATAACCTTCGCGGCACGTTCCCACCTTTCATTAACCACTTGTAAGGACATACGAAAAGTAAAAAGCCGCAGAAAAATATCGGCTTAAGTTTGTAAAAAGATATAGTGGAACATTTTTCCACAGATTGGCATACCTAAGCTGACAAAGCTCCCCAATGACTTCAGAAGTATATCTCAATTTCAGTTTTAAATTTTTACCGCCAAACAAAGAATAGCCTAAATTGGTATTAACATGTAATTTTAATTACCTGGTTATAAATAATTATAATAAATTTATTTGTTTACCTTATATACAAAATATATTAATTTTTAGGAAAACCCGAACTCGAGGAAAATACTGCCGAATTTTATAGCATTTTTTTAAAAGGTCGCTCCCGTGCCTGTCTGTCTGTTTAATAAAAATTTTGGAATCGTTTTCAAACTAACTTCCCAATCAGCTAGAGTCTTGAAATTTTAAATATGTGAAAATGTATTTAATAAATTTGTATTTAATATTAGTTATAGTTATAAGTGTTTTCAATTTCAGATATGATGCGCCTTAGGTTTTTGGTTCTTAATCTTAAATGGATTTTCATAACTATTCGAAATTTAAAACCCGAAATATTCAGGCAATTGTTTTATAATTTTAAGTGCGCTTAAAAATCGTGGTACATAAAAATAAAATTTTATATTTTTTTTTTCATGTTCTGTTTAAAATTGCTGGCCTCATTTTTGACATCTACAAGTAAAATCGTAAAATGTGCTCGTTTTGTGTGTGGATTTGAACACGCATCCCGTTGAATCTACTCGCAAATGTGCAAGGATTCCCCATAAGAACATAGAGCTAAGCATGGAGCAACATTTAGTTTTTATTTCATCGCACTCGGCTGACTCATTTTGACTTGCGCACTCTTTGCAGTTATAAGCTCACCGGCGTCACCAATTGGGATATGTTTAAACATAGACTGTTGATAACCCTCCGTGTTTTGGCACATCCGTTTCATCGACGTTAAAAATGAGTTACAGATTCCTTATTCTTACTCCTTGACTTTTGGCCAATTTGTTGGGGCTACAAAAATCAGAAGCTTATATTAAACAATATCAAACACTTCATATGACAAAACTTGTTTAAAATTGCAATCAACGCCGTAGACTACTTAAATAGT
Source organism: Cheilosia variabilis (assembly GCA_951230905.1). Classification (NCBI taxonomy): domain Eukaryota; kingdom Metazoa; phylum Arthropoda; class Insecta; order Diptera; family Syrphidae; genus Cheilosia; species Cheilosia variabilis. The sequence goes on along the minus strand of OX579680.1, from coordinate 13,580,341 downwards.
TTGCACAAGCAAAACCACCTCAGCAAGATGAACGTGTTTGTGTCGTGTATGGGAGCCTTAAACTTGTTTTCTTGCACAAAAGTTTTTGCGTCTTGTATGGGACTGTTTATGTTTTTTGGTTTGATGTGCATTTGTGATAAAAAAATACATTTGGAATAGGCTTTAGGGAAAAACCCAGAAATATATAAAGCTTACTACAATAACAGATTTTTGCTTCAATTGTGGTGTGGATGTTTCTTTCTTAAAAGACTTTCAAACCCGCTTATCCCCTGTCAATGCTCGTCATTGCTTTGGAGACACCCTGTCTGCAAATCTGTTGAAGTTCATTACTTTTGCCGCAGCTCGCACAAGGGAAAAAGATCAAAAAGTTCGTTCGTTGTCGTTCATCTAGTCTACGTTTTGCCGTTCGCTCTCCCCCAACCATATGCAGCAGTTTCCCTTCCTCGATGACCGCGAATTTCATTCTAATTCGCTGAGTCCTCAGATAAAAATAGTTTGGCATTTGGCCGAGATATAAATTGCAAAGCGCTTGCCAGCAACAGCAATGTTGCTCTTTCGTAATGCATGAGACTGTTTTAAATAAAAATTATAATGGCCATTCAATTGTGTATTTCTTAGTCAATGTTTTTTGTCATTTCGGGACCTGCTTAGAGAGTATATGTGTGGAGAGGGACAGTTTCATCACTGCCTTCCGACACGGCGAGGCAGAGGCACTATTGCAATTTTCGATGGTTATTTTGTATTCAAGATACTTGAACTGTTTGGTGGGTTATTGTCTTTTTTTCTTTTTTCTTTTGCAAAATGTAAAGTTTTTGTTTATTTTTTGCTGGTGAGTATTGCATAGAAGGTAACTATGAGGTAAGCGTGCGGACAAAGGCGAAAACGAAAAATAATCGAACACAAATTGAAATGAAAGTTTGAGATACTTACAAAGTATTGGCCTTAGGCGATTTGGCCCGGCCAGTTGTTGCTGAATTTTTTTCTTTTGGTTGAACTATTTTGAAATTTAAATCGAATCGTCGTCGACCGCCAGCGAATATGACCGTAATTGTAAAATTGAAGGGATTAAATCGTTTTCACATGTGCATGGGTATTGTAATCAATAGAAATAATAAATCGTTAGTGAGTGTGGGCAAGGTTAGCGAAATACAAATTTGCAACAAGTGGCTGATAATGAGGCAATAGAATTATATAAACTTTGGCTAGTTAGTGTTGTAGGTGCGCCGAAGAGAGGTGGATACCCACGAGGAGAGTAGTAACGCGGCTGTGGAGGGGGTCGCTAATTGTTGCGGCAATGCAACACGTACGCCTAATGATTTGGTTCCTATGCTCTAAGGTATGAATTCAGCTGATTGGTCTTACTTCTTTCGAAAGTTGTACACAGGGTGAACAAAATATATCCACACCAATCGTCAGTGGGCCGGACACAAGTTCACATTCGATCCCTGATAAACGAAAAGACATCTTAAGGTATTTTCACTGCGCTTCTAGCTAAAATTCGAGAGTTCTATTGTCCTGAAAAGTATTCTCAGTTGGCTGTTCGGACTCGTCATAAACTTGTAGGTCCCTTCCAAAGCTCACCCAAAATAAATGGCTTAGAGATCTATACGGATCTTCTTTTTTTTTGTTTAGATAAAAAGATATTCATAGCAAAAATTGTTCACTTAAAATGCTTTCCCTATAAACCCATACGGTAGGGAAATTTCGCAGCACTTGCCAGCAAAGTGGGATTGGTCTCAGTTCCCAGATGGAATATTAGGGGTCCTTTATACCCTTTATTTTGAGTGCCTCTCCATCTAAAAGCTAGTACGCAGCAGTTTCGAAACGAAATTTTACGGTTGGCTCCTAATGAACAGCAAGCGTCTTTGAAAAGGCAGCGTAAACAATTTTTGGAGAGTTCCCTCAGGTGCTAAACAGGTAGCTCAAACTTGTCACTCGCTCCTTCAAATTGTCATTTGGGATTTATCCTTATTTTAGGGTATTCATTTTAAAGTTTTGCGAATTTTAGACTCCTTAGGAATTTATTCACAAATTAAATTAAATACTTATATTGCGAACATACACTTTTCGTAAAACTACAACCTTCTAACCGGTTAATTGAGAATGAGCTAACTCTATTTTTATGCAGTTTTTGAACAGACTCTAAAACCTCCGCAGTAAAATCAGTTCAAACGATTTTTTTTAATTTGGCTCCATTCTTATAAAAGCTGGCAACACTGGGTAAAAGTGTCAAATGTTCGCAAGTAATTAATGTCCCGGACAATAAAATAGAGTGGAGTATCGTACCAAGGAATCGCCATCATTTTGCAGCAGCAGCGTTTTGCAAAACGAAAAGGAGAGCGAAATTTCGAAATTTTTTCGTTCATGAGTTCGTTGTGTCACTGTTGTATGGGTTTTTTCGTTCCGAAACAGCGTACTAGGCTTAAAGGTGTGTGTGTACCTACCTACAAACTCTTACTATAACAAAAGTTGTGTGCTCATCGCGAAAATGATTATTTTCTTGTTTCGCACTGACAAAGTAGTCCGCCTTCCGGTCAAGCGTTTTTATAAAGCCGAAATGAATTTTTGTTTCGTTTCCTTAACTCTTAAAACGAAAGATATTTAAGCAAAAATTACTATAAAGGATTGCAAAACTTGTTTCTCCGTACATTCCGAAGAGGAAGAAGAAGACGAAAGCCATTACATAAAGCAAGTTTGCGCGTTTACATCATTTCTTTTTCGTTTTGCTTTTTCCGAAATCCGAAAGTGGGTTTGCTTTTCGTTTTTTAACGAAATAATCGGTGAGTACGACGGTTGGTCGATGTTACGTTTTTATGGTATGCCTCGATATTTTTAACACCGCCTTATATAGGTTATGTCCTCCCAAACTTGGGCTGCTTACAAAATCAATTTAGACACCGCGTCGAAAACACTGAACTTGCTGCTAAGATCGACATAACTGATGGCGAGCATTTCACTCAAGAAAAATCGGGGAGTCATTTCGATAGAGATATATTTACTGAATCAACCGTTAGATTCATAAACTCAAATCAATACAAAAAAATAAGCTTTAAACTCGTTTTAAGGCAATACAAGTCCGAGTATTTTGATCTATCATTCATCTTTCTGCTGAGTTAACATAAATTTGACACAGATCTGGGTCGGCATTCTCTGTAAGGCGAAACGATCAAACGTTTTCGTGCACACGAATGATTTGCCCTATGTACCACAAGCAAATTTCTTCGTGCAAACTTTTGAATTATTTTATAATTTTGTTATAATGTTACTTTTTTGTTCGCTTTGTTACACTTTTTTCCCATTGAAATCTTTTTTTGTTTTTCTCGTAAAAAAATATTGAAAAGTTGAACTGGCAGCACTTTTTTCTTTCGAACAATCTTCTACCAATTTCTGTCAATGTATTTGTTTTTTTTATACAGAGCACAAGTTGTGCAAAACGTCAAACAGCGAGTGGGAATGGGAATGGGACGGAAAGAGAAAATACAACAATATTTTTCTGTCTCGCCGCGTCGCCGTTGACAATGTTCTACATCTCGTGGTAAATAAAGTTTGTGAAATAGAAATTGGAATCTACTTCGAAATGTGATAGAGTTCCTAATAAAGATTTTTTTAAGTTGGAAAACAATGTTTTTATTATTAATTTTTTTTTCAGTTTGTTACATTTTTTTCCATTTGTTACACTTCTTGAGAAAAATTTGTTACACTTTTAAAAAAAACTGCTGCAACATTGCTTCCGAACAGAAAAATCCAATTTTTTCGTTTACCTAGAATCGCTCTTTTTAGGGCTTGGCTTGGCTATCCTTCTTTGTTTATATGGAGGTCTTATTTCCAAAGACTCATGTACGACTGTTGGGCATATAGAAGCCCAGCAAAATACGCCATCTAATAATACAAATAAAATATTTATTTTGCATTAGCACAACAGCAACTGTGCTAAATAAAATTGGTGCCAAAACTCTACCCTGCGGCAGCCCATTAAAAGTAAAAATATTTGGTAAGAAATAGGTTGGCATGATAAAAGAATATTTAAAAAATGTTTTTCCGCTCTGCAGTCGTTGTTGACTTTTCCCCGAACAGAAAATGCAAAAAAAAAACCTTACATTTCGCCTTCATCACACATTTCTTTCCAACAAAAAATGACAGACGTTTTGAATTTAAGCCAAATGATAGATGTATTCTTTTTGAGCCCAACATTAGATACTCCTCCATTTGGTGTGCGTGCACATCTTTAAAAATGTGTAAAGATAATTTTGTAGCAATTATCGTTCAAATATCTCAAATATTTACTGCGCGTCCCGAAATACATTTATTTATACAAACTCGACTGTATGCGATGCAGTAGCAGGCGTCGACTGCGTATCTTCTTTTCTTTCTCTTTCCGATTACACACACCAGGGCAGCGCTTGTTTTCGATCCGGTGTGCTGCAGTTAAATGAACTTGGCCGAAAAAAGCTTATCAGTTCACATATACTCGCCGATTATATTTTCAATTCCGAAAATATTGTGTTTACTTTTCCATGCAAAGATACTTTTATTTTTTTTATTTTGTTCATTCGGTTCGGACTTGGATTTCTATTTGTACCTTTGTTGTTTGTGTGTGGGTTTTCCGTTTTTGCGGATGCCGCCTGCTGTTGACGAATGTAAGTGAATTCGAAGCCAACTAAGTAAATCCGACCAAGGAACGAACAGCAAAAAGCCAACCACTGCTTTGATTAGTAACCCTCGTCTCGTCTGTTGTTGTTTAACAAAAAAAAAAAGGGAGGGGAAACGAAAATTGCTGGTTTTGTTGGCGGATTTTTATGTGCATCGCATACCAACCCAACCAAGTAATGATAATTCCGTTATCATCATCATGTCACCTTGTGTGACATTGAATTTTTGTTTCGCTGATTTTTTGGTTGAGTTTCAGCCATGGAAAAAAGTCCAATTGAGTCTCGATTGTGTTTTGTTTTGGAAACGGGCGAGACAACTCGGTTTGGGGACCTGCAAATATGTGCAAAATCAGTTGTTACAGTCAGGTAAGTCTTGTTTCAGAAGGCACATACCTCACTTTTATTCTTTGACATCAATAAATGCAAATCGGAGAAAAGCTGGGGTCAGATTCAATACGAAACGAAACGATCAGACGTTTTCGTGCGCACGAATAATTTGCCCTATGTTACTCAGCAAATTTCTTCGTGCATGACTGAGTCGCACGTGACTTTGTTATTTTGGCTGAAAGTCACTCCTTAAGAGTTTAAAAGTAGTACCTAGGTCTGGGTATTCTTTAACTGTGTCATTGGTTCTGTTTGCGTTTTCACGTTAAAACAGATGCAAACTTTTACCTACGACAAAAATACCTTTTCTGAAGTTTAGCTTTGGCATTATTAGCCTAGCAGTGTTTCATCATAGGCCAGCCATCCTTAGCTGGATGAGGTGAGGACCAACTGACATATTGGCGTATTTTGGGTAGGTAGGTCATAGTATCTGTTGTTATCGTCGTGCGACGGTCTGATCTAGGTTAGGTTACGTTAGGTTGAGTGGGGTGGTGAGATCGTCACCAGACACCAAATCCGGTCTGATCTATCTTTGTATATGTTTTTCGAAATCTGTTTTCTGTTGATTGTAAATCGTGGATAGAAGAAATAAGAGAAAATGAAAGTGAAATCTGCTGTCGATTGTGCGAAACCTCCATTAAATTCGCTTTCTATAAGCAGGCGGTCTTTCAGTTTCGAAAGATACTGTCGCATCAAACCTACTATCGTATTCGGTGTCGTGTCCACTCTATTTTTGAGAGTCTCTGTGCTGAGACGGCTGTGATGCCGATTGGATCTATTTAATTTGAGGAGATCTTCGAAACAATATTCGCCTTAGAAAAGTGACAAAGAAACTTGAGATCTTTTTGACGGAAGTAGGTGCCTACCTAGTTTTGAGGAATATTTTTCGCTTTAAGTTGGAGTCTGGGCTAACTACACCCGGCTGACTAAAGAGGCATCAGTGTCCGTGCAACGCGTGTAAGATCTAAGCGACATTTTGTATGAACGCCTTGAGTTTTCAATTTAGCCCCGCGTCGAAAACGTCGACACAGTTTACAGCTTGATGTAGTGACACCCATATCGAACATTCCTCGATTAATTAGGACAGACTGCTAAAACTCTTGCTTTTGGGAGTTTAAAGTCTGCTTTGATTGGAGTAGTTTGACCGATTCTTCTTTTCATGTCGGTCGGTAGCTTTAGGCCTTCAGTCGAAATGAGGAATAGGTATGAAATCAACCACGCCCACTTTTTAGCACATTTGTAGCTTTGAAAGTTATTTTTTTTTGCTACCGAACAATAAATATTCGCCTATGAAATGGCTGTCAGCCGGACGTAATCAACGCTGTGCTGTCAACTGGTTAAACGGTCTTTTGTAGTCGCTTCCCATAGAAGTGGCGCGAATCTTACTCTACCCCTCATCGCTATTAAAACTATGCAAACTTTTCCTTTCCGTATGGCATGTGCCTGCTAGGACTTTGCTATATATGGTACCTTGACATATCCCACTCTTGCGCAATCTCCATTTCATTTCTGCCGCCCACCCAATCAACTATTGCCGTTATAAACATTGCCACATACGAGTACAAAGTACAGGCAATGCAAAGCGTATGCTAATTCACCCAACTTATATACGGACCTTCTAAAAATCGTCGTCCTACTGACATGCAAAGCATTTCAAACGTCAGCATTCAGGAAACGAATTCCAGTCTAATGCAATGCAGAATACTTTTGCCAGTTGTTTTCGTAAATTTTTTGTTTGTGAATCTCGTTAAGCTGTTGCCAGCGTCTTCACTCTTGACAATCACTGTATAAATTAGATATAACTCTGGCCAAAAATAGCGCACGTTTAGATTTTAACATTAACCTTGAACGGAGTTAATGGCTTAGGACAGAAATACGCGTAGTGCTTGATTTTCAAAGGAACACGCATTGCTGAGAATGTGTCGCGGTAATATGTTTGCGTGAGCAAGTGTGACGAGTCAAAGTTGATTGTCCACGAGAATAATAAATTTGTTGTTGCGGTATACGATGAGTAGCTTTTAAATGCTGGAAGTCAAACCATGCATGCGATTTAATCGAAAGCAATTTGTTCTACAGTGTTGGGAGAAGCATATTCAACTTGAAATAGCGGTTATTTATTTTTTCCATGTTCTTATACAAAGTTTGATTTTAGAAGTTTGAATTGTTAGCAAGAATCAAACCGGTGTCAGAGGAAATTCGTTCGATTTGCAGTTTTTATGTACATTTAAGAGCTGGGTTTACCCCAAGCTGTGCTCTCCAAGCCACTCACCTTAGCAACCATATACTTCTGTTCATAAACATGGAGAAGCTACGTTGCCTCGAAGAAGTATACGCACATCATTCTGAGATCCGAAAGAGCATTTAAAATTCCAAAATGGGGGTTTCTGACAAAAGTTCCCGCCACAAGTTTGTCGTGGACAATTGTGAGTTGGCATTACTACGCTGAACTGTGTTTTGGCTTTAAGCAGCAGTATATTTTCAAAAAAAATTGTGCGTAGTAAATTTAAGCGACCGTTCTTCTTCGTATGAATTGCCATTAAATTACTAAAATACTGAGTTTGACATTGGGTAGCCCCCATCCAAAGAAAGTTAAGAATTTAGCGTTTGAACGTTGTTGTTAGTACCAACTTTAGCTCAGCTTCTGGATGAAACAGAAAGCTAATTAATAGCTTCAAATATTTAAGGATGATTTGGGCGTTGAGTGCACTGAGTTTTTTTTTTTTTTGAATTAACAAATTTTGCAGTAATGCCTAGTTAAAGATAAAGTATAAGATGAAGTAAGAAAAAAACATGTTTTGGTCAAAAAAGCTCTCAAAAACTAGGCGTGGCAATGTACGACAAAGCCTGAAACCCTCTCGGAGTCTTAAAAATATATACCCAACAAGGATTCATCGAAATCTGCTGAGTTGTTTTAACGTTGCGTGTTCAAGTGCACATATAGAAAACTTTTCCGTTTTATTATATCTACATTGATATGAGAGAGCAAGAAATTTAAAAACAATAAGCGATTTGAAAGGATCCACGTTAATAAGCAGATTCTTTGATATGCTGACAATAGTCCCAATGACTACCTATTCATAGGTTTTATCTCTTGGTGTGGTGGCAGGAAATGCCAGAAATACTACCTTAATTAAAGAAAGTATAGACGTCATATTTTTAACTTTCTCCATTACGTAGTAACGATGATAGGCGAACTCAAAAAAGTGCGTCGCAAAATTCTATCCGTCTGTCTGTCCGTCTGGCTGTCTGGCTGTCTGTATGTCCCGAGGCCTCCAGCCTAAGCGGCTGAACGGATTTCGTTCAAACTTCGGATTTCAAGTTTGGGGGCTTACAGTTCGAGGCCGTTTTTTTTTTTGCATGGTAACCTCAATATTAATGGTACTTCCCATACAAAATGTTCATACCAGTTTGATTTGTTCGAAAACGGCTCTAACGATTTCATCAAAAATTCATATTTAAGCTTGAGTACGAGAGGGTAACATGACTGCGTACTCAGTTTTCCGCTGAAAAATCGAATAACTGTACTTTTGAAATTTGAGCATACATATTTCGAAAACGGTCCATACAATTGTAACAAAAATTTATTATTTAAAATTTAATATGGTCATTTCTAACTTAACCGCAAACTCAGTTTTTCTCTGCATTATCGTAAAATGGATTTTTGAAAAAAGTCATTTTTGAAAAATATATAGCTTTCCCTAGTTTACCTGAAAACGGCAATAACGATTTCGACCAAAATGCGAACTTAGAGTAAAATGTATGTTTTAAAAAATATTGCGACCTTAATTTTCAATTCGAATCACCACAAACGCTAATTTTAAAAAACTGCTTTTAAAAACATCTCGAAAACCCTTCGATTTCGATAAAACTTTTAAAAATAATTAATGCCTACATCCCGAACAATAACTTGTACTCGGTTTTCAGCTAAATGGCTAAGCAATAGTATTTTCCAAACTAAACATTGCAACAGTACCAAATACTGTTTTGTCTGGCAAATTTTACGAAAACCGCTCTAACGATTTTAATGAAACTACATATTAAAGATAATGTAAGTATTCTTAATAAGATCCCGTACATAGTTTTTCTCAAAATATTCCAATATTGAAATATTTCTCAAAAATGAGTACCCAAATCCCGATCTCTGTTCACATTTCTAGGGTATATTTTTGAAATAATTACAATGCCCCACTTGCATTGAAAGTAAAATAAAAGCTACGCAAAACTTATTCTTAGCTAATATTTAACCCTAAAAATAAATCCAACAACTTGAAATTAATACAATCAGGCAACTCCCAATTCATTTGAACCGAAAATTTTGATGAACGAGAAAGTTACATTCGACCCGTGCACTTTATTTTATATTTTTTACAGGTTTTACCCATGTGAACATATTTGGAGATATACCTGTAAAAGTGTATGAATTTTCCTCTTGAGTTGTTTTTCTTTGCCAGTCCTTAAAAGCCACCGAGTTTCGTAAACCGGCGGTTAAATTTATGTTTTACAAATTGTAAGAAAAATTCCTGTAAATTTCGACTTGTAGATAATGTTGGTAAACACTTCCATGATCCCTGATGACAAAAAAAAAGACACAACAAACTTCCCCGAAGACAAATGCGGAAATACGCTAAAATTGCATGGTTGAGTTGATAGAGATATATTTCGGAATGAGGTTCCGAAGATTCACTAAAAACCAGATACGTATATCAAGTCTACCTCAAATTATAGTAGAATCTCACATATATCTATTAAGACCCTCAGGTGAGGCATCATTATCGATCTAGCATTGAAGATGAGACAAAAATTCCGTCCATCCCTACCTACAAATAATTTTTGTTTAAACTGAAAGCAAATTATCTAGCAAGCCCTTCCATTTAGCCCGTCCAATAGCCAACTGTCTTCAGTCCAATGGGGTTTATCATCGTTTTTAGTTATTGAGAGCCACCTTCGACGTGATCTTCCTTTAATGCGTTGGCGTTGGTCTTATAGGTTAAGGATTACCAGACTCTGCTTGCCGGAGCGTTGATGTCATATGAAACGCATAATTCGCAGCTATTTTTAGCTAGATCGATGTCGTATACAGGTTGAAGGACCGACTCCTTAAAAATGCTTGTGAGTTTCGTACAATTATTTCTAGTTAGGTTGCGACCAATCGTCTGACATATTCTTAAAAATGGGTTATGCATCCTCTTTACGAGCAAGACAGCTCAGTTCTTCAAACCACTTTATAGGAAATACTGTCAGTCCCGAAGCCTAGATTAAAAAAAAAATCATGCATATTTTGAGATTCGAACGAAACGTCAATTCTAACGAATGTCTCTATTCGTTCGAGTGAACTTTGGGTATTTTGAGATTCGAACGAATAATATTCACTATCGAGAATGTCATAAAATGAATTCAAAAGAATTAAGCTTTCGAAATCAGCTGTTTCACATTTATATTTTATTAGAGGGAACATACTTTTGTTTTTTATGGAGGCTCTTTTTTTTAAATATTAATTATTTATTGAGTGATATATGCTAAGACCTACAAAAATATTAAGTAGCAGTCTTATCTCAAATGGGACCATGTGTAAGAATATTAAAATGTGTTATTAGTAATATTTTGACACTCTAAAGTCTGAAATTTAAATATGAGCTTATCTAAAATAGGTTTTAAGATTTCGTTATTAAATTGCGAACCCATATTGATCAAGTAAAGAATCCAAAAAGAAGGTATATGTTATATTAAGCCTCAAGTTCTTGCTGTTATTTATTTAACTCAAAACTGTATCAAGAAACAGTAACCATATTTAAAAGGTAGTGTGAAACCTTTCAAATATGGTTACTGTTCAAATCAAAACAACATTTTTCTTGATACAGTTGTTTTTCTGTGTACAATCGGTGACAAATTACAACAGACATGGCGATTGTTTTGTTTATGGATGAAAAAAGAGAAAATTCCATACAGGGGGATAATAATGGATGCCTCAAATCCATTTTCGAAAAAAAAATCCCTTGGGAAAATGTGGAAAAACAGACGAATAAAAAATTAAATTTGTTGCGAACGATTAGAAAGTCAAAGTACACTCGACATTCGAATGAAAAATGTTCGCATGTCAAAATACAGATTCTTCAAATACGACACACTTTCGAAAGAAAACGAATCTCAAAATAAGCATGAATAATAAGAAAAATGTAGTGAACTAACTCATAATCACAAAATGTGAAATAAATTGCTGTATTGGTTCTAAACTCTAAAGCCTCGAGGTATAAAATAAAAGAGGTTTCATTTGCTTTGTAGGCACCTTCCACACGATTTTTTCCATAGCTGGGGAAGTTCAAAATACCCTTCGCTATACTTCACAACTTTGAGTGGCTCACAAATAGTTCTGACAAAACTATCCGTTTCTACAAGCCGTTTGATGAGAAAATACCGACTGGCCTTTAAAGGGGCTCAAGACTCATCGAACGTGCCAGTCAATGCATTGCAGACTGTTAATAGAATTTTCATTAACATCTTATCAACAGTAAAATTGCACTAGGTGCCTCCGATATTTTTCTCGAAATTCACACCATTTGCTGTTGGCTTTTGAATGCACAATGCCCGCCACTACCCCATTACAGACCAAACGACCTTCCTTTTAATTGCACATGAGATCATTCGCACAATGCAATAAAAAGCGCGCAATAAAACGAAATTATACCTCGTTCATTATACTCGCAAAACATTTTCACTATAACATACCTACCTCAGAACGTTGACTTTATTTCAAAGGTCAGCCTAAATAGCGCACCGTCTGGCGACCAATTCTAAATTGATGCAATTTGTGTACTCATACACTGGCGAAGCCCATTAAATTAAATCATATCCCTCATGCCATACACAAAGTTTAAAGTCCTCTTATCTGGCCTCAAGCAACGCATTACCTTGTTGTCGTATCTAACCATCGCTAAGCGACAAAATATGCAAATGAGGCTAAAAATGAAGCCAGCAACCTTTGTCATAAAAAATTTCAATTTCATTCAGATTCATGAAGTCATAAACACATAAGCAGAAGCACCCAATCACCCCCAACTGCAAAAACAAACACGAATTCGACAATCTACAGTTAGATATGACCGACAATACATCCCCACGCACACACACATGCTGTAGGTACCCATACGATTTTGTTCGAGAGCAAATAATGCAGCGGCAGCAGTGCGATAACCTTGACAAACTGTCTGATTAGAAAATTGCTCCGATAACTGCCAGTGACCTCCATTCCAGTAAATAATGCATCATCAGTCCTCACTTATCGCACATGAAACAACCAACACCATTCGCAGCCCATCGCCATCAGGCCCATCCAATATGCACAAATAGCAGATACTGCTGTATCTGCGGCTAAATATTTGCACAACACATCGCTGCGTGTCGCTGTAGCTGTTGCTGTTGCTGTTGCATCCCCCCTAAACGGCAGCTTTGCCGCCCGCACACACACGGCACGTACAACGTTCGTACATGGTTATGAGAAAATAAAACACACAACGTGTTAAATATCGCCGCACACCCCTGAAGCACTTGCTTATCGTACCGGTCGTTACTTCTTACTTCGCCGCCCCTCCGAAGCTCTCGGTGGAAAAAAAAAAGCAGACCAAGAAGAACCGCAGCAAATGTAAGTATTTTTCTGCGCAAAATAAATTCTTTTTATTTTTCAGTCGCCTGTCTGGCTATAAGATTGTAGATACATTGTAAATGACAGTCTCCGGCGGCACAAACACAAATTGAGAGAAAAAAGGAAATAAGACGGATTATTCGTGGATCGTTCTTATGTTTGCTGTGTGTTCGATGGGTCTTCGGTTTATATGCGCAATTGTCTGGACGTGTGAGGAAATGTTCCGTCAGCATCCTCGCACCTAACCCCGTTCGTTTCTGATTGATTTTCTTGGATGATGTATGAGTTTGAACAAGATACGAACGCGCGTCTAGCAGCTTCAGGTGACCCTTTTCAGCCGTCTTGTAAGATTGGAATTAGTGAAAATCTTTTAGAAAAGGCTATATCTATACGAGGAAGTGTCAAGGTTCGTTTGAATTTCAACAGCCTGAACAAAGTCGACAAAGGCTTTCTTTAGGCTTGCAGAGACAAGAAATTCAACCAAAATTGGATGCTTTTCAAGCCATGTTCTGCAAAATGGCAGGCCTCTAGCTTTCACGTGAAGGGCGGTGTTTTGCTAGGCTGTCAGGTTAATAAATAAGGCTGCAGTTGACTTCACTGATTCTTCGGGTTCTTGTCATTGACGTTTGGCGGTTGGCCAAACACCTAAATTAAGCCGGTTATGCTTACCGACTGTCGAATGCCTCATTTAGTCTACCCCAATTTTGGAAGCCCAGTGGACTTTGATATGAATTTTTAACAGCTTAGTTGATTGATACCGGTGCTCAATGTCAGGTGCAGGCATGGGAGGTCTAGCTCCCTCCGTTTATGCAAAAGGGGCAACCTAAAAAAAGAATACCTCAAAAGAAAAGAAAATATTTAAAAACAACGGTAACACTTACAATAAGGTTCCATACCAGTTTTTGGAGCCAGAAATATTTTTTCATTATTTTGAAATCAAGTTATTTCTATTAAGAGTTTTTAAAAAGCAAAATTTCGTTGCAAAAAAAAAATCATTCAAAATGCTGAGAAAAAAAATGTGTACTCACTTTTTAAAATTCTGATTCTGAATTGGCCTAAAGTACCCACTCTGCCCATCAATTCTTAAAACAGATGGTTTTATATGTCTTCTAGTTTTTCAGGAAGTGGAAAATCAGATTTTACCTTAAATTTTGCGGGACTATTGGTCGCCCTCTTAAATTTTAGGAAATTTGGTTTTTCTTAACAACTCGCCCGTTTTCAGTTTTCACTAAAAATTACTGTAATAAAATTTGTAGGAAATTTGTTTCTCTACAAGTTTAGTCTTTACAACTTTTTGCTTTCGATTGACACTTGTCAACTTAATTTGGCAGAACACTGAAAAAAAAAAGAATTTAAATTGTCGTGTTAAGAGTATGACATAAATTTTGAAATACTTATAGTTAAAAAAGTATGGCTCGCAGACAAAAAATGTTCAAGATCAAATTTGTAGAGAATTTAATTTTCTACAAGTTATGTTTTGACTGTTTATTGTGAATTGTTGAAAGTGAGCAAGTTATTTGAGAAAAATAAACTTACCCTTAAATTCAAGATGAAGAACAGCACTCCTGCGGAATATGATTGAAGATCTAAGCTTCGAGCCAATGGCCTTTCCTATAACAATAGCAGTTTACATAAATAAATATCCTTTTTCTTTAAATCGAGTTCCTGTCACTCATTCCCTTGCGTGAGTTGTTATTATCGTTATTATCTTGTGACGAATGTTTTTTTTTTGTTTAAATCGAATAGTTTTCGAGCAGTGATTCAGTGGAACCTAGGGTCCTGTACGGGCCTATTGCGGCAACTTCTTTATTATTTTTTTGTGTAGGTATACAAGTTCTCGGCAACCTTAAAACAATTTAATTTCGATGGCATTTCGACAGCAAGGTTTCGAAAGAAAATCCGATTGGTACGCTGTCATATTTACTATCGTAGACACGTCGTCTTTTGTGACCGTAAGCCACCAAGCCATCAAAGTTATTGCGTTTTTACTATACAGATATTCTAATTAAAAAAAATTAACAAGTTTTGGTCTACATTTCGATGTATAGCACCCCCAGGGAAACGGTGTCGTCTCGACTGCATAATTCCATTCCTTAGCAATTTTATTGCATTTATTTTCGTTTCTCAAAGGCAATTCCCCAGCCCGCACAAATATTTATTTATGGCTTTCAATTCGCCTATATACATATTTACCTGCCTCAGAAATGGAATCGTCCCACGGCCACGAGAAACATTCAATAAAAAAATCCAACAGGAAAATTGGGCTTGGGCCCCTTTACAAAGTTAATTTGTGTGTTATTCAGCGACAGCAGCGGGTGCATCCACAGAACGAGTGCCGAAAAACACCGAATGTGTCATTATAACGAAGCACAAAGCAAAATATGCCATGGTGTGTATATCATTTAGCGGAGAGACAAAAAGGAACAAAACAAAAATAAATGCAAGGCAGACAGTGACAGATACAACGTTCAGCCACAAGCAAACGTGGACGTCAAATTCAATGTCAAGTGTTATCAATATGTATCTTGGTATTTGTTGTTGTTTTTTTTTTGACAACAAAATTTGTTTTCTTTTAATGAAATTATATTCCAGTGGGAGATTCCAAGGGTGGGAGAGACACACGAAAAAAAAAAGTGAAACGGCATACGAAGGACACAGCTGAAAGAGTTATTGTCATGGCCGAAAGCATCTGCTCTAGGTCAAGGGTAAAATAAACTGGGGAATGGCCGTTGCTTAAAAAGAAATGGCACAAATGGCTGTGTGTTGGGAAGGATATGTTCAATTGAATTGGGTGACCTGCAATTTACACCTTTCTTTCTCACGCCAGTTCGAGCTGCTAATAAAGACTTTGAAGCTGCTTCTAATGAAGACTTTGAAGGTCCTTCTAATGAAGACTTTGAAGATCCTTCTAAGGTCTTTGATAAAAAGATAGGTCCCAGATGCAGTTTTCGATTTTCGGTGATATTAAGTCTTCACTTAATTTATCTTGTAATTTGCAGTCTTTTGGAGATACTTCTACGGACGAGCCCCAAAGTTTGCTTGGTTGAGAACTGATATACCTTCCGAACATTTTTTCTCCTTTTTTAAATGTTGCCAATATCACATCGTGGGCGTTGTAAAACCCTCAGCAAAATGCTCAAAGAACTTACTGTCGATGACATCCATATTTAGAGCTTCGTTAAAATGCCGTCGTTTTCCGAGGGTTTCGGAAAGAGCTGCAAATATTGTCTGTCCTGATGCGATAATCCCTTATTTAAAGTAGGTATTGAAGAAGGTTTATTTTAACTGAAATAGTCGACTTAAACTTGTAATCAGCGTGACCGTTCTGCGACTAAAGTTGCAATTTGGTAGTTTTTTCGAGGGCCTACCACAATTTTTTTCCATTGAAGGAATCTTCTTTAGTTGAAGAAATCGCCTCAAAAATATCACGAATGCTGTTATTTAAAAATAAAAACCTTTAAAATGTAGCGCAGTTGAATATCACCTATTATAGTGCTATGCTTGTTAAATATCGTTCAAAAATTTTAAATTTGCAGAAGAGATTCGGGAACTTATTTTTCTCATTGGCACTTTTTCTTGCGACGTTTCGCAATTTTGCAACGGTCACCCTACTTGTTGTGAAAATGTGAGATTTTAAAAGTGCTTCTCATAGACTTGATAATCTTCTTATGTGGCGATGCAGTTTGCAAACTACGTCCTAGATCCTGGTTGTAAGCTGATCTGCTTCAATTGTAGGTTAAGCTTCAGTTCTTCTTGTGTGAGTCAACCTAGAAGTCTTACTCTTCTCCGGTTTATAATCGAAGACGGTGGTCCTTAGCAGAGCACTGATGTTCATTACTCCTAAACATTGTCATTGGTGCAAGGCAATCAGTCACCGGCCAATAAGTCCACTGAGGAACCTATTTCATATTTAGTGGGGTATATGAAGCCACTTACGTGAAGTGGACTTTATGATAATGCAAAAGGGGAAATAGGACTTATTTCCCTGGCACCGTTCTAATCCTGTTTTCAAACGCCCAATTTTGTTTGTCGTTGTCCCACGTATAGGATGGTGAACTAGTTACTGTCACCCAGTGATGCCAACCAAGGCTTTTTCATGCCTTTTAGGCATTATTTCAATTGCTAAAGCTTTAAGGCTTTTTTTTCCAAAAAGTCATTTTTTTTTATTTCAAATATTTTTCTAATTTTTATTTTATGTTGAATACTGACTTCTTATTTTTTTAATGTATGATTTCAATGACCAAGACTTTCTGCTGGACTAAAACTATATTTGTTTTGTTCAATACTTTGTACCATACTGAGACCCCCAACTCACAATCCTCTTGCCGCTGGCCCCCTCAATTTTTATTCAAATTCGCCCTTTTTTTTTTGTTTTTGATTCGATTTGTTTGGTTAAACTATTCACAGGAGATGCTTAAAAAATAAAGAACATATTAGGACAAACATGGTTATGTATTTACCTTTTTTCGATTTCATTAAGATCGATTTCATTTGTTCACTTTTCTAACTTTAACTGATAAAGGCTTAGTCAAAAACAAAAACAAAAATTAACAATTTTTCATAAATATTTTAAGCAAATGCACACTTATTTCAAATTTAACGGACAAAATTATATGAACGCTGTCAGCATTTTCCACCCCATAAAAATATAGCTTGTAGGCAAGTAACGGGAAATCGGCCGAAGTTGGTGGTCTCAATATTGTCTCTGCTTTGTACCTACCTACCTATTAAGAATAATTTCTTCTGTGATTTTAGTTTTTTTGTGGAAATAAAAATCGTTTTTGTTTATATTTTCATATTTGTGTTAAATTTTTGATTTATTGTTCCAGTTTACCTAAAAAATTTATTTTAGGCATTATTTTATTGAAAAGGGCATCTTTTTTTCTCAAGTAAGGCATTTTTTCGTCCAAATCGGTTGGCAACGCTGCTGTTACCACTTATGCAGATGTCATTTGACCCTTCAGTGTTCATCGCCCATCCGATGTCTTTTGTTGATGCCTTGGCTAAATATTGAAAATCCACATAGACCTGGGCTCCGAATATATCGAAGGTGCTCCTATTGTTGAGCTAACAAATAAATCTACCGCCCTGATTGAAAGACATAGAATCCCTTATCAAAATGCTCTTCACCCCGGTGATTTTCCCTATTAAATGTCGCTCCAATTCCTCTCTGATTCTACGAGTAAGTGTCAGAGCAACTTTCACTATTTTCCAAATCCCTGTTAAGCCTTCATTCAAAAGCAACCCAAACATGCAAGCAGTACGGACCTTGTCAGCATGCCAAGAAGTATTAGATCTCCTTAACCACCGCCACATTATGCTCGGCGTGCGGAAATGATGTGGCATCGAAATTCTACTTCTCTTCACGGTATATGACTGTATTTATTACATTTGCAACTCGCATGCGGTTGCTTGTAAGAAACCGCAAAAAATATTTTAATTTCTTATACGTACGGTTCTCTATATGTATTCTCATTATCAATCGACGCGTCGCCGTAAAGTCGACGCATGTTGACTGTTCGCGTATCTGCAGTTAAAAGGTAAAAGTTGTCCTCTTCAATCAAGAGTCAAGACGCTATAGGTATACTCGTGTCGTATGCATCTCGCACCGATAGCGACGCATCGCATACCCACGTAAACAACTCCAGTATGCGATGCACAAAGAGGGGGGGAAAAATGAATTTTGTGTTTACTCGCACTGATGTCTGCTGCTGCAGTTGCAGTTGCAGTTTGTTTTGTTATTCTACTATCTGAATCAATTTATAAACAAGACCATATGCAAGTCAATGTCGCCTTCAATAGTGAGACACACAGTACGAGTATACACAACTTTCAGATACAAAGTTTACATGGGCTTACAATATAGCACAGCACAATGCTTTCTAGACAACTTTGTGCAAAAAGTTGACAGTACACGTCGGGTTGGCGCGGTGGCGATCATTGCTGCTTGCGTGCGTTCTTACAACTGTATGCGATGTTGATTAACGAACTCTTTGCTTTGTTGTGTAAAAATTGATGGAAGCCAAGCCATTTGTTTGGTTAAGTGCACGACAATTGCCTGTTGAAACAACTGTTTGGGTAATTTATTTAATTTATATTTTTTTAAATTCGATTTATTGTTATAGCGCTGGTAGGGGTTTTATATGCACCCTCGTGCCTTATTAGATGCTGACGTACGGTGGGATGGATGAATTCAGTGAAGTGCTTCAGCAAGTTTATCGATAAAACTATTCACAATAGATAACCATTCATCAAAAATTGTGATAGGTTGATAACCATAATACCGATTCATTCATTTTGTTGATACGTATCAATTATAATCAAAAATATTGTGTTGATATTTGATAGCCATAATAGGGCTGTGAATATTTTCTAGGTCACAATATGCAATTTTGATTGAAAAATTATACCATTGTGAGTTCGAAAAATTTAGCCTGGGCACTAAAAACTATAACATCGCGGGTTGTCTTTTCTCTGTATGTAGGATCGAATTCAGTTTCAATTTTGACCGCGCATTGTTGCCCGGTGTGATTTTACCTACCCCCCTTTCTAGTACTCTCTCCTCTGCAAGTCATCAGGTGGGTTCAGTGCAGTCTTAATTCGAGTCGGCGAGCTGACATGCTCGGCTCATAGTTTTTCCTTGCGGTTTGCGCATCAGATCATTGTTGAAGCCGCACCCGTCATCATCACAGGGATGAACTTAGTATTCAAAGGCCAGTCAGCTATGTCTCCGATTAGACCTGCAGTTCATCTTCCCCTGATTTTGTTTGCTTTGGCGTGCTTGTCAGCATTGTCCGGTGTTAGCCTTCACTTATCTCGTATTTTCTTTCTGTCGCTTTGAGGTCGATGGGAATGGATCTTCGCTGTTCCGCTGCCATATGCCATAAGGGCATCACCCTACATCCGTACAGAAGAATAGAGGGCATAGCTGCCACTAGAAGTCTTCACCGATTTGCCTTTAGTCTTGTCAAGTTTTTTCAGTGATCTATTAATTTTTGCAGTAGAGTTGAGCTGCTGCAAGTGTGCGAGCTTTATATGCAACACTGCCAAGTTTTTAGCTGCATCTTTAGTGGTCATTTTCTCAATGCCTCCCTGTAAATCAAATGAAGAGCGTTTCTGTCTTCCTGTCAGCGGGATTATGACCGTCTTTTTTGTTGCTGTGTTCAGTCCATATAGATAGACTTGTGTCTCATGGCCTGGTTAACCCGTCTTTGAGCAACTTCTGTGTCTTATGTCAACTACCTTGGTGAGCAGGTAGGCATTTTCGGACATTTTCGTTCTAAGGTTCCATCATAGGAAATATTCCGTAACCCTGGTTAGGACTAAGCTCTGAGCGGTAATTTTTTCGCTTGGGTATATTTTGTGGTGTCATATAGCACTTCTCTTTATCTTATAGTGTCCTCTAGTGTCCTTTGTCACTAGTGTCCTTTGTCTCTAGTGTCCTTTGAGGCGTTCAGCATATCCCGCACATGGCGGATAGCGCGTTTCTTACGGTGCCGTTGTGGCTATTGCTCTGGACCTTGTGGAAAACCTGAAAACCTCCTCAACAGCTCCTATAGTTGAGAGCCGTTTTTTGATCCCGCGCTGTTTAGCAGAAAGATATACGAGTGCCTAAACATCCTTTCTAAAAGTGTTTCACCCCTATGAAGCATATACCTACATTCGTTCATGTAGGCCGTGATCATTGCCTTTTGAAAACCCCTTCCTAAAGGCATGAGGGGAAGTAGATTTTAGGAAAAGGAAGGTCAAACTCAGTGTCAGCTACAACATTTCTGTCAAAGTGGATCTAACATGAGCGCAAACTCCTGGCGTTGCTCGCTTAGACTACTTTTTGGGCGACTTAAGTAGTCGCCACCAAAAGGGGGGGTCGCTTCTGTTTGAAAGAAGTAGTGCAATAGACCTAAATTCCTACGAGTGCTTCTGAATTTGTTTTATAAAAAAAAAATCGTAAGTATTGCCATAAAGATGATTATTCTGCTCCAAGAATATTAAAAAGAAATTGAACATTTGTCACAAATTGAAAGGGCTTAGGTGACAGAGGTACCCAACTACCAGTGCACTTGATGTTCGAATTTAAGTAAACAAATGCGTTTCTTCATTACATTCGACTATCATCGTTCTTTTTACAAAATACCACACCCGCGTCGCGATTAGGGTGACCAGACCAGATGCACACAAAAATATTTCAATTGAAGTGAAGAATATTAAACATTTGTAAAGTCGTCTATTGCATTTTACGTATAAAATGTGCTGAGTAAGATGTTAAATTAAATGGAGAAAGATATGTAATCCTAGAAAATCCTTTTTCAGGCTTCATAAAGCAAATTTTAATGAAGTTTTATATTTTCTTAGATGGACGTCTCACAACAGTCTTGTGTCGTCACCAGTTGGTGACTTTCTACCATAGTCCTTCCCAAAGCAGTGCGAGGATACGTAATTCTCGTGGCTGTTTACTTGAAACAGTAAATAAACAACAAACGGTTTTAAGTAAGCCCTCCCTTCGGTTTGAGAACTACATGTATCCATTTTCAAAAACTGTACGAATTTAAATATTCAAATTCTGACAGTTAGTTAATATTTATTTTGAGGAAAAACATTTCCGTGTATCTCCTGTCTGGAAATGAACTTTTGCATTTGTTGCTAGTTTCTGGAACATTCACGCGTTTTGAGCTACTTTCCGACGATGGTCCCGGCTATTTTCCGAACATTTCCACGTAAACATGTAAAAAAATTGTCTTCTTGTCTCCCTTTTTGGCCTGAGGAATACCTAGCTACGTTTTGAGCTACTTTCCGACGATGGTCCCGGCTATTTTCCGAACATTTCCACGTAAACATGTAAAAAAATTGTCTTCTTGTCTCCCTTTTCGGCCTGAGGAATACCTAGCTACACATCGTGATATCGAAGGTACAATTCAAATAAATTAATAAATGAAATATTTTTCCCCAAAGTTAGAAGTAACAAAATGTTTACTTTTAAACTCTTTTGAGCCTTGGTTCCTATACCTGCTGTAGGTACCCGTAGATATATCGATTTTTTTCGAATTTCGCTATTTTGTATCCAATGTTTATTTTTTGGTGTTTAGTAGCTCAGAACGACAGCTACCCGGTTAAACCTACCTAAAAATTAGTTAAAACATAATAAGCTGTTCTTTTACTCAATTGTGCTTCTGTCTGCATTCCTTGTTCAAGCAGAAATTCAATCTATTCCAAGGACAAGGCGCGCAATTTGTTGTAAGTCAGGTCGAAATTCACAATTTACAAAGAACTTTTTGAAATATATTCCACTCTGGTCACACTGATTGCAAACAAACGAAGAAAAGTAAAAATTCTAAGCTAGAATACCGGTCTCTGAATCTTGTTTCACCTATAAAATGCTGTTTCTTTATTTTTGTATCTTGCACTCATCGCTATCACTACACTCACATTTTTAGAGGGGACCACGGACCACGGAGCACAAGAAACGAGTAAAAAGACTTGATATTGCTATTCGAACGGAAAGGAAAATATCATGTTTTCATCTACGTATACGGATAAAGTATAACACATAAATAAGTAAATCTTTACTTTCTGAGCTTTTACTTTCCTTTCCTTTGCTGCTGAAGAAAACACGGAATGCGCCGAAGACCAGATACGAGAAAATAACTTCTACCACTACCCACAAACGTAATCGAAAGAAAAAAGCAATAATACTATTTCGCGCATTCCGTATACCGTATACCGTATTCCATTCCATAAAATCCGTATGTACCTACTTGCATACACATGCAGTTGGTCTCTAATGGGCTGGGCGTGAGAGAGAAGTCGTAACCACACATTCATGCTCCTGGCAGCAGAACCACCACTAGAGGCAGACACATAACATAAGTATAATAATTGCAGTTGCAAGTTCTAGGCTAGGGATATACGAACGTACCGCATCGAATGTAGGTATTAGACAAAACGAGAGCGAAAACAAATTTGGAATTGAAATAAACAGTGGGAAACATAGAAAACACTGCGAACGCAAGCACAAAATGCACCGGAGAATGATTTGTCGGTTGCTTGAATGAATGCGGTTTTGCTTTCGTGGTGCATTTTCTTTTAGTAGCTTCTACAATTAGGTACTAAAAGTTTGAGATATACGTACTTGTCTGCAAAGCAATTTAAAAGGAAGTCCGTGGTAGAAAGAATTCTCTACCATGAAAAAGAAAAGTTGGACAAGTTTTGGAGGAACGTTGAATTCTTAGAAGGAAAAAAAAACAAAAAGGGGTGCCCCTGCAGAGTCCATGTTTGAAAGTTGAACCAACGGATAAAACGATCCTCATAAGGAAGCAAAGCCCGAATATAAGTCTGCAGAAATAAGTATATGAACAAGAACTTAAAAGTCAAAAAATTTGCTATTCCATCCATTTAAATTAAACATGACTCGCATGAATACAGCGCTTCTTGAAAATAAGTCCAAGAAGGCTGCAGAAGCGGGCCGCCTACCGGTCTAGCTTTTTAAAAGGAATGCCCCCTACTTTTCTGAAAAATACAGTCAAAAGAAAATATGCCCGATGAATGGAACCCGAATTTCATGTGTGAAATTCTTGTGTGCGCCAAATGAAGAGAAATAGCATTTTGAGTCAATGGCTGAAACCTTTCGTCGATAACAGTGCGGTCGCCTGAATAATCAACAAATCATAACATAAGTCTTCGGCACCAGCTCTATGCAATTCGATTTATTTTCGACTTTGAAATCGCTTGCTGCGCGGGCAGGTTCGAATTATACAGGTCTATACTAAGTTTAAGCATCTCAGTCAAACTCGTTTGTCTTAGGTTCATCTATGGTCATGCCAGAATACAACGAATCGTTTAGTGCGAATTAATGTCAGTTCATGGGGGGCATATAGAGAACAACGTGCCAGAAGGACGAGTTTTTGGGTATGGTTGAGGCCATATGTATCTCGAGATACATTTCATTTAATTTTTTTCATATTTGAAACTATTTTTCAGAATGAACTTCGATTTAATAATTTTTTATACACAAAATACAAAACGTCAACCTTGCATTGTTGGTTGAATTTTAAGTTTCGTGAGGCAAAACGCAGATGGAAATCCATGTTGTATTGCCGTTTACAGCTCTCCTAAACTCCATTTGTATTATCTTAGCTGCAGCTTCCAATGTAGACAAACATTCTGGGGTCATCTCATGAACATAAATACTTACATCTTAAACCGAATATGCTAAACCTTCTGGCTGCGTTCCAAAAGTAGAGAACGTACTTTTCGTATAGTACCAATATGTCCATCTTGTTATCTATGGATTATGTGTCAACTGGTGAATCTGTCAATCTGGTACCTTTTAAGACCTTCTCCTCTGAATAGGATGTAATTTTAACATGTCATCATAAAGAGAGAACCATAATTATTTATTTAACATTTTAAGAAAATCAATTCTTTATTTTAATAATTTTAAATAATAAATTTGTGTTTAATTTATTTTTTGCAGGTAAGTCCACTTTCAATGGCAAATGTTGGTTGAACGAATAATTGTGAGTAAGTCTACAAAGCAATAATTAAATGTTATAAAAATGTACGCAGACAATAGTTGGTTGACATAATATTTGGAATGGATTATTTGACGATAGGTTTTTTCATTCACGAAATTCATGAACCCTAAACAAATATTTCTCCGAAGTTGCATCTTGTGGGGTGCGTTTATAAATAAGTTGTTACTGCCAGTTCGAAGGCATAGTTTTTAGGTATGCGGATGAACTTATTTGTTAACCAATTAAAAAGGTGGCCCTAGTACTTTTACATTACCTAATTTGTCTGTGTTTTTGAACATTAAATTTTTGGTTAATACAAAATTGAGTCAAGTGGAGAGGTCTAATGACGGGTGATCTAACGTCGAACCCTAAATTGTGAATGACGACTTTGCACCAGCAGTGCTACCAGAGTTCTGCAACAATTCGCCTTATTATTTTTCCTTAGTCCTTTAATTTGCGTTCGTGTTTTGTTTTAAAAAAAAATAAAATAAAAATAATAATACAAATTTCAAGCAGCATATTTATTTTTATAATAACGTAGAAAGAAGTGACTGATCCGAGGAAGTTTTCGGCAAAACTACTTGACAGGCGCCCCCGTCCATTAACGTCTATTAAAGGCTATATAAGCAACTGACAACTGCAGCAGCACACACCTAACTATGCCTCTAGCTAACCATTGTTTTCAAGAATGCATTGTACCCCTCGTATTAATAAACAAACGTGCACAAGCAAGTTAGGTAGGAGACGTCAGATAGTATACAACAGTTTGACGTTACTGCTGAGTAACGAGTGGATAACTTTTACGCAGTGTTTAGTAAAATTGACTGGGGTAAAAATTGATTGATGTTAGAGGTTAGAGTTCTCCATATGCCCTAATCAATAATGTAAATATTCCCATATATGAATTATAAATCCCCGACAGTCAGTACAAATTCCGCCATCTGATATTACTGGAGCTCTTAACTTTTTTTTTGCGGTTCACTAGTCATGAAAGTTCGAAAAAGCCTCAATTTCATAAAAAATTCTAGCACATTCTGATGAAATGTAGGGAGAAGAATGAAAACGTTGTAATATTTTAATTCGGAATCCACTGATCAGTACAAATAGATAGAGATAAAACAATTTAAAGATCTTTCGCACACTCCTTAAGAGTTTAAGCTAAAATTGGAAAATAGTTGCGACCATAAATTGAAACTTGTCCCACTGTACAATGAGAGTCAGTTCGTTCGATCTATCCAGCAATAACCATTCGTGCGCGGTTTGCTGCCGTAAATAACAACTTTTTCGTTGACTTCATATTCAGTTTAACAGTTTTTCCATTCTTTCCATTCATCCATCTGCCACATGTTAAAACGAAACATATGGATCTGGATGTCGAAAAGAAACACGGAAAGGGAATAGCAAATATGTAAATAAACCGACATCCGCCGACTCGACATCGCCATGCACAATGCACCCCCAAACAACCAGAGAGGGGTAGAAAATAGACACTGACTTGCACCAGTGTTGCGGTTGGATATTTTGAATTATTTTTTTTAATATTTTTTGAATTATTTTTTTTAATATTTTTTGAAATCGAATTTATATTTATATTTTTTATTTTCCATTTTCGTATAAAACTAAATGACTTCTTTCATGAAAAATAAAAAAAAAACTACCTATTGAAAGGTGGAAATCACATTTAATGGTATTCGTTCATGGCTTGCAATCAACACTCATGATTGTGGCATCACTAAAGGTGCCATTTCGATTTTCTTCTTTTTTAATGTTGCCAGCCCATAAAACACACCAGGGCAGTGAATTTTTCGGAGCATTGATGATTTGCGAAACATCACTAAATAAGATGGTGTTAACTGTCAGATTTAATATCAATTGTCATAGGGTTTCGTTTCTTTCTGGAACAAGTGGTCCAGTGTCGTTTTTATTGTAAGTGCTGACCTGGCTTTTTGGATTTATGTTCATACCGCTAGGTATGCCCTGTGTAGTAACTCTGACTCAGAAGGTTAATTCTCTATAATAATTAATCCATTAGTCTGAGAGACATTGAGCACAAGTTGTCTGTTTAATTTAAATGGAGTCAATAAAAACAGTACTCGGTTATGGAGTGTCTGTCCTTCACAGAGAACCGCGGATAAGCACTCAACTGTGTTACCAAAGTGAAATTTTCTTCTTTTCGTTGATACTATTCTATATCATTTTATTTAAAACAAGACTACATAGGTGCTGCGGGTTCTTTCGGGGACAGCTTTTTTAGTTAGTCCATTTTTTTTTATACTGACTTTCTAAGCCTATCTACTGTGTTAAACATTTTCGCCTTCCATATGGACGTTTGCTGAACTCGTTTCGCTGAATGATATGGCGTTGCTCAATAAATTTGTGTTCCTTTTTAACTGACAGTTGGTTTTATTTTTCCCCGAAGTATTCCTCAAACGCTCCTGTATTTCATCTGCATTTCGGGTGTCCTTTCCTGTTTGATTGATGTACACATTTGCGATTGTTGATTCTCTTCCTATAATCCAAGTTATCTGCCTGAAACTGATCTTTTTTAGCCCTATTTTTACATCACAACTGTTTAAATAAGAACTTTCCCCAGCCACAAGGCACATCTAGATTCTAGAAGCCTTCCGTATTTATGACATTGACTGCGGTTTCGTCTAAATATCATATTGAGGATTGAATCTCACACCTTGAAACTGGTTGAAACTGGTTGAAACTGGTGCCTCCAGCCCGATGAAATCCTTTGTGCAGAAAGTATCGAGGTCGATGCGAATTACTAACGTTTGCGACTACGGAACAACACTTTAGGCGTTTTTTATTTTACCCACATGATCTATATAGATCATTGGTTTCCACGGTTTACAACAATAGTACGTGATCCAACTGTTGTTGTAAACCATGGAAATCCATGATCTATATAGATCATTTAAGCATAATAAAAAAGGCCTTTTGTAGATATTTAGGTAACTAGGTAACGTGGTACCTACCTGCATTGGTAGTCGTTTGGTTATTATTATTTGAAAGGCGTTGTTGTACTGCGACCTTAAACGGTTGGTTGGGCGTTGCTTAATATTTCTGTCATTTCGGTCCTTAACCCTAGTTTGATCCATTTGCTTAGACGTCCGGACCAGGCCTATGTTGTTGAAGCTTTTTGCTCACTTTAAACACTGTAGGGCTGTTCAAACTTGATGCTACTGCAGCACTTTTCACTCAAGACGGTCTGATAATCGCTGTTGACAGTATTCAGAATCAGATTCAGAGTTTATTGACGATTTCATCATTTTTACACAATTTTAACAATAAAAATGTAGCATGGTTTTGCCGTATGTCTGGTTATAGAATAGAAATATATTAATAAAATGATAAAATAATAAAAAAAATAATGAAGATTATAAAACTTGCAAATTTGCCCCATTTGGTTTAGGTTTCAGCCTGTAACTGGCACCTCATAGATAGGTATTTCGTCAGCGCCATATCAGCCATCGACAGTATTACATTCTTTTGAGTTGTTTCCCAATGCGAAAGATGATGTTTCTCCAGTTGCACATGTACTAAAATAAAAAATAGTAGAAGGATGCAAGTAGTTGCCCGACTGTCATTAGAAACAGATTTTTCATTCCTAGATACACAGTAAATCACACGTGGCTGTGTGCTGTGACGCCGTATCGCCGTATCGCTCCTGCTCCACTCGCTGTCACTTCCCCCGATTTTGTTTGCACCAGCTAAACAACATACGAATGCGAACGAGTACGTCAACGACAAACGACTTAACAAACTGACCCGATGACTGCATTTGTTTATGTGTGTGTGTGTGTGTTTGGTTTTTTTTTTTATTATTCTGTTTTCGCCTACTTGGTTCTTGACATTTCCTTTCCTGTTGGCGTTCGCCGGCCACCATACGATACGAATACACTCCCATCCGCACACAGTCAACTTTCATACACTTGAACTTGCGCGGCGCATGTGAGATGTGATAATAATCACCAACTCACGAGAACTTACCCTACACAACAAAAAGGAACAATGTTTGTTGGACTTGGATCTACTCCGCAGTTAGGCTAGTTTCCTCACCGTCTGTTGTGTTTGTGGATATCACTTTTGTATCTTTTCCTTCGATTCGAAAGAGCAACAAAAAAAAAACCGAACTAAACCTGTGTAATTGGATTGGATTTTGATTTGCCTTCCATCCCAACCATTCTGACTTTTATTAACATTCTTCCACTCCTCACATTGTGTTCACATGGGCGCGCACACAAATCCACTGTGCGAATGTGTGCTGTGCACAGTCAGAAAGAGACGACCGAAAGTAAGAGAGAGTGAATTAGTGTGTCGGCATTTTATTTTATTTGTTGTATCTTCTGTCTGTCTTTCTTGCACTTTCCTTCTTTATTAAGTTTTTCCCATAATATTCGGTTGGTTGATTTAGTATTTGTTTGCCCATCGTTAGCGGTGGTTGTGTCCTGCATATTTGACATAACTTTGTCTTCATTCTACCTTCCGTTGTTAATGCTGTGGGTGCAAATCGAATGCACAGTCGGTTTAGATTGTTTTATTTTTTTTTTTGTTTTGTTTTAAATTAATTCTCAGTGCAGATAGTATCTAATGCGCTCCCCAATATATCTGTCGATTTAACTAGCAAAGTGCGGTGTCTCGAAACGCATAGTTAGTCTGCTCTTGAATGTTTGTTTATATGCCTAGTGCGTCTCAAAAGGAATCCCTAAATCTATCGTGTATGTCGCCATCGCCACCGTGTTATTCGTGTTTGCCGTCGCCGTCGACCCGACACAGCAGCCATAACATTACAATAGTGTTGTGCGGATGAATGGTGTATCTACTACGTATACAAGAGTTCTATTTATAGTCGAACGTCTATCTGGATACTGGATTGCGTGCGGATTCTATCATCGGGTTCGGGTGTGTTTTTCTTCGTTTTTGTTTGGCTGGTTTTCTTGTGCATGTCGGAGGATAGAATTCCCGAAGGTGCGCGTCAGGATATTAGAAGAGCAGAAAAGAAAATAAATCCCCATTCCATGTGTGGGCTGCAATGACTGATTAGTGAACATGCCTAATGGTTCTTAGTTTGGCTCTAGGTTTTCTGTGTGTACCAACCGGCCTAGCCATAGCCGACAACCCGACATCCGACGAGCAAAAGAAGTGAAGTCATAACGACGACGGCGACACACCACCACCACCACGAAGGTACATTCAAAGCGGACGAGAATATGAAAACATACCAAAAAAGAGAAAAGCAATCAAAAGAAAAAGAATATAGAATTTGAAATTGTGTTAGGGTGCAAGCAAAAGCATTGGCAATAGCAGTTTGTGTACAGCTATAGGAAGTATCTCTGCCTACACCTTGCATCTATTTATCTGTTCGTCTGTCGCTGTTTCGTGTTCTCCTATCCAATCGTAGTCGTGTTGTGCATTAAGTTAGTGCATTCAACTGTCTAACAACTTCTGTGTTTGGGAAACATCGGGTGTTTTCGGTTTTATTTATTTTTATGTTTTTTTTTTTTTGTCTTCTTGTCCATTCTTCTTGTGTTCTAATGAGTTTTGTTTTCATTTGGCATTCGTAATAGAAGAAGAAAAGTGTTTGAAAAATATTTGAGAAATTTTTTTACCAAAAGTGAAGGAAGTTACAAAGTTTGTGAAGTGTTTTTTTCTTTTCTTTTTTTTTTGTGAAATATCGATTTTTGGAATTACACACAATTTGCTTGGATATTTCGAGTTTTTATCGGATAATTAATTAAATGGAATTCTACAACCAGCGATCATATTACTTGGATTACTTTACAAATGGATTAGAACGAGATTTACAGGATTTTCAAGGTAAATATCTCTTTCGTTTTCTTTTTGAATACAACTTTATATGGCAACACATTTTAATTAATTAATTTGATAAATATTCTGGTGGTGTGGTTTTGGAGATACCTAGCCACATTTTTTTTGGAATTCATTTTGGAAATGGAGTACACTTTACACCACAGTTCACATGCAACACGCTCATTAATTAGAGGTTTCCGTTTTTTGAGGAGCATCGTTTTGGACAGGTCGACTTTTATTTTAATTAATTTTGGTAAATCGTGTGGTGCAAGTACATACTTGTTTTCGTACCTAGCCAGAAGTGCTGAGAGAGGTGGTCTTGCTTGAGTTAGCCTCCCTCCTTTCAGTAGCTACTGTTTCATTTTGGCCTCGATCTTATAGCATTTAGTAATAACATCGTGAATGCATCACTTTTACCTGCGGAATGGGTTACGATACTACATTACACTTAATTTTATTTAAACCAAGTACCTATCACTGCCCACAAGTGTATAGGTAAAAGTTCTACAAAGTTTTAAATAATTATTCTTGGTTAACTTTCTGGCTTTCATTGTTCCATATCATCATAAAAAATACCTGTATCTGATACCTGTATACCTATTTTTTAAACTAGTTTCTGAGAGAAGTATTAAGTTTTTTTCAAGTTAACTCCTCACGAAAGCGTCAAGAAATAAGCCTTCAATAATTGTTATTTAACATTGACATAAAACATAAAAAACTCACAAAAAACGATATCTATTCCAAAGACTAGCCCCCGCATTTATAAACAATAATGCATAATTTATTTAGCCAGCAGATGTCAGTTGGGCTAAAAAATAAACTTTGAAGTAACTGCTGTGTAACTAGTTGATAACTTTTACGCAGCCTTTATTAACACTGGGGTAGTTTGCTCAATTTGATATCATTTCGATGATGTTTAAATGAATAGTTTATTAAATCTGACAGCTGTCAGATGTGATTTCGGACAATTAGAGTGCATCGATCAGTTTTTCAGTTGATATCGACGGATAACTGTAAAATAGAGTAAAAAATTCCTTCAGGTTGACATTGAATTGTGTCAAACCGGATGAATGACAGTTGTTACATCAAACATATGCCGTATGCCATAATTCTAATACTAAATTTGTTCTTTGAAAACAGTTTTTGGTAAAAAAAATTATTGGAAAACATTTTTTTTTGACGTTTCTACATTAATAAAGTTCGTTTGGAATTTTCGTTCTAATTTTTCGTACTGCTTTAATTTCATTTTAAAAGCTGAAAAAAATGAAGAAAAAAAATGTGGTGTCATACGGACTTTAGTAATACACAATAGGTCCATTCGCGTACTTTCACGAGCCAAGCACTAAAAATCTGAGAGAATCTGAGCTACTTTGAGCCACTTACATCTTTGAAATCTAATCCATATCACGAATAAATTTATAACTCAACTTTTTGCAACATTTGAAACGTTCTAGGAGAACATTCGACCACAACTGAATTTTCTTTATTTTCAGATATTTTATTTTTGTTTAGGTACAATTGATTTTTAAAACGGATTTTGAATTTGTTTCCTGTCAATTTTGCGCATTTGACATTTTTATCAGTACTTGCCGGTTGAAATTCTCTGAGCTGTTTCGAGCCAGGAGAGGAACTGCTCGTTACTTGTTATTTTGCTAACTTTCTCTTTTTCTGTCATTTTTTATGAGTACGTGTATAGACTTTGTGCGATTGCAATCGATTTATATCGATTGCGTTCGATTCAAACCGCGTACGCGAACGAACCTAAACTCCAGTTCTGTATTTCATTTAAGACAAGTCGGCTTTTCTTCCCTATTGTGAATCATTTCTTTCAAATAAAAAACAAAAACAGTTTTGAATATCAATTTTTATTCTAAGCTATATTTTGTTTTTAAGTAAAAGTCAAATTTTATGGCACAATTCTTTGACTTCAAATTTAGAAGAGAATTTTTCTCTTGGCTCTAAAACTGCTTAGTTCCTGAAAGTCAATGCTTTTAACCATTCTTGACAGTTAATACAGTTTTTTTATTAAAACGTTTAAAAGGAGAAATAGTTTGATAGTACTATTTCCATTTTAACTTAAATGCACATCCCTGGAATATTCATAGTAATTGTTAGTTTTTAGTTAATTCCTTGCTGTTTGATTATATGCGTTGTTAAACGAGACATTTGGTTGCATATTTTCTATATTACGATTTCGGCGTGTACCTTTATATAATTGAAATACACTTTGGAACAGGGATGCTAATGCTGTAACTGAGGTAAGAAGTAAAGCAGATAGGTTTACCTATAGAAGAAACGGAAAAACTATTCTTCATCGTTTTTTTTCTTCTTAATTTATAAAAATCGCAGCTAACAGAGTCATCCTTTTTATTTTGAGCTAACAAACGGACGACTACAAAATTGCTTTATAAGTTAATTACATAGAATTGCGTATTTTTCGCAACTAAGTACTAAACACGTTGAACAATTGTAGTAGATCTGCTACACATGCTGCCTTTGTCGCCCTTTCTTCCACATAAATAAATATTCAATGAATGCCAACTGAGTTCTCACTTTCTCACCCAAGAATTCATTGTCTAAAATTGTCGATTACCGTGTATGTCAACTGAAAAAAAAAAACTTTGTGAACAAATAAAACTCAGGTAATGTGCCGTGCATAAATGAAGACAGACAGCTACCTGTCAAATAAAAATAAATAAGAATGAAAGAAGGCAAGGCATAATTACAGGAATGAATGTCATGGAAGACATCTTGTTCGCAAAGTGTTTCTCTGGGAGTACCGTCCATGCCAGTAGCTTGTTGCAGCAACATACCTACTATAAAGGTCTATCTCCAACTCAATGGTAAATGGCTACCATAGCGTTGATTGATTGAGAATTTCAAAAGACAGTGGGCTGAAAATGTAATCAGATCACATAGAAAACAATTCATTCGCCTTCCAAGTTCGTTCATCCCTTTGGCAATTAATATCGCACAAAATCAAGCCATATTGATTGATATTTTGTTAACAAGATTGAATCCGAAGTTTTATTTTCAATTACTCACAACACCTTACTCCCAAACGTCTCTCAGATTACTCGCACTTCCCTTATATTTCCATGGAAAAGAATTTCCTTTATTCCTTAGAAAATCATTTTCCATATACATACACACATAATATACATATATTGTGCCTTCGCCTTGCTGTTTCAAAAAAAAATCATTGTGCTGAATGACGAAGACATTTGATTGCCCATTTGGAAAAAAATATGGGTTCCCTTATACTTGTGTTGATGCCCTTATAATGAAAGTAAGGAAAAAATACAAAACTCACTGGAAATAAATGAGAAATTCAGTAAAATAAATTGACACCTAAATAAATCGGGTGTAACTATATTGACAAGAATTTTGGGATATTTTTGCAGCCGTGACCGTGACATTGAGCAAGTGATTGATTAGCGATGAGGTAAAAATATACTAAAATATTTTCTCTGACGTTTCATACCGTTCTGTCATCTGCGAAATTTATCTTAGTCCTCGCTTGTTTTTTCTGCCAATTCTAATTAGTTAGAGTTCGTAGCCTATTGGAGTGCAGAAAATATAAAAATAATATTCAGGCGACATATACGTGACTTCTCACGGTGACATCAGACAAAGTTGTACATATACCTCAATTGAGGGTAAACAAAGAGAAAAGTAATGTCTTGTCAATGTCGTGAAAATATTAAATGACTTGGATAGCTAGATCCTAGGCAATTTAATGAAACTAAGGCGAATGCCTTTGTATAGAAAGGGTAACTCATTTCGACCACTTAAGCTGACAGATGTCAATAAGCATGTGAGAATCCTATAGCCAACCTAGAACGAACCAAGAGGCAACCCACTTTTTAGCAGATTACTGGCGGATGTATTGATTTTCTTGGACCTTACACAGCCAGCTCACTATTGAGGCATAAACAGTCCACCAAGCCGACTATTGTCATCTATTCTGGGGCCAAGTCAAGTTTTTCGAAAATTTCTTCAAACAGTTCGATCAGCTCTGTGCCCGCCAAGGGGGAAGCGGATTTATAGCTGTTTGGAAATAGTCTTTTCAATGCAGTTCCTATTTCGCTTCTTTATCTCAATGCCTCAATATTGAATCAATTTTATTTTTCTCTCTTATCATTTGTTTACCACTAAGGGTTTATTTCTCTCAATGCCCCATTATTTTTTGCATCTCCAGGGACTTGGATTTACACTAGTCCATCACAATAAAGTCATAGCTGGACAAATCTACAGTGAATCTGCATTATCGGCCCGTGGAACTTGATTCCTAGTTGCGGAGTCCTCACAGTCCGAAGTGTGGACTTGGGCCGCACACCCATAAGCCGTTCCGGTCACCTCGGTCTTTGGCTAACTGCCTCCAGTTGTGCACTCTTAGTTAATTGAGGTTATGTTTTCACACGTTGGGCAAGGTATTCTTCCACATGATCGAACCTGTCGCTCTTAAATCTTCTATCTGACAGTCTGTCAATGGAAACGCCACCGAAAGTACCTTGAAAAATTTTATGTTCAAAACGATCCATTCAGCTTCGCTAAAGTCAATGCTCAGAACTGGGGTGATGAGGGACTTCTGGACCTTTGTCAGAAAACGTCTCCAACTAGTTCATCATTCCTGGCTAAAGGGAGTGCTCTCAATTGTTATTCTGCTCAATTTGACGACCTTACTCCACCAAGTATGCTTCAGCGGACTTTATTCATCCGTCACATCTTTGCCCGTGGGGGTGGGCCTGGGTAAATCCAGAGTAAGGTTAGAAACTCTGCAATGAACCTTTTTTTCTGCTATAAAAGAGGTCTTAGGAGCTTTTAGACTCGCATTCCGGTCCATTTTTCTTGCCAGATCGAAACCCTTTAAGGAAACTCGTTACTCGACCTTAGATTAACACTTTAAGTTCCACCTCTTTAAATTATACTTGTCCCGAAAGACGTATTGTACGTCTTCAAGTTCTTGCAAGGTATATCCTTTATGGATGCCCTTGTTCTTAATCATACAAAAACTGTGCCTGATTTTAAGCAGGCAATGTCAAACTTTTATGCGATATAGATCAGTCTCTAACCTCAAGTAGCCAGAGGGCATTCCGATAAAGAAAACGCAAGGCCTAAGACTCATGACCAAGTATACGAAATGGAAAACGTTCCCAGTTGTCCATGTCTTTCGATAGGCTTTCTAATACCGGAACAATATCTCCGGAGGAAAGATGCCAAAATACTGAGACTGGCAGAGATGGAAAGAAGCAGATTTTGGAATGGCGAAGTCGTGAAAAATTCATTTGATTCCATAAATCATGCTAGATTATTGCGACTTTGTAACTTAAATGGTTCTCCGTCGATCGAAATGGGTTGTATAAATGTCCGGACTTATATAGACTTTTGTTTGTTAAACCTACGTAAAAATTTGTATGCCCTCTTTTGTTTAGAAATTTAACATATTCGTACATGATTTCTGAATGGGAATCTGAATCTGTACCTGATTTCACTGAGAATGTTCATAAAACAAACGATTCCAGTCCGTAAATGTCTTCATGAATGATGGGTGATGGCCCATCACTGATGGGTGTTTGAGGCTTCGTACTTTCCAAACCTGGAATATCTAGGTTTAGAAAGGAAATTCTAGAATAGATCTCCGTATATTTGAAAGAAAGAAAAGTTTTTCTCGTCTGAGCTTCTACAAAAAAAAAAAAAAACAACATATTTTTTCGACTGTCAATAAGGTAGACCAGCCCCGACTGGCATCAAAACTAAAGTTTTACGTGACCCAATCGAAAGTCGACTCATCCCATTGGTTCAAGTTTAAACGGGTTTTATAAAAACAGGAAATCGATGCGCAATTTGTACCTTCAAAGACGTCGATACCTACCTCAGATCATTGATCCCAACTGGTACAGAGTAACGAACACCGACTACCCACCTAGAGAGCTTATGTTCCCTTTTGGTTTCCGCTTTACTTTAAACAGCATAAGTTCCGACCGGTATCAAGGTCGAACAAATTTAATGCATGCACAGACAACAGACTTTACAACAGATATCCACTAGGTAACCTTGTAATGGGATAAATCCGAACACTGATAAATCCAAACACCGCCAAAATAAAAAAAACAACAATCCCAATGAGTGAAGTTAATGAAGTACTGTATATGTATAATTTTCGGAAATAAAAACTTTAAATGGCAAATCAGCCCGAAACCTGATTTTCGCCACACAAAATTAAGTTCAATGACACACATACCTAAAGCTGAATCTCTGTCGCCATAAAAATCAGAATATATGACTAAAAACGAAACCACAAACAACAATTAAACAGACATCTACCTTTATCGCTAAGCGCCTTCTTAACAATTTAGACAGGTAAAACAAACAACAAAATTTTCCATTTAAACCGCCACATCGCCTCAAGTCGTCAAGACAGTCATTGACTTGACTTTCCAAAGCCTCTATCGCAAGTGACCTTGCACTTTTCGAATGCGACTCACTTGAGGGGCGCAAAAAACACAAACAAACAAAAACAACAACACCAACGAAAACGTATCTCAAGCCACACAACAATAAGAGAAGAATTTCTGCTCGAGAAAATATAAATTTAAAAGCGTCACAAAAAAGGTCATTACCATGTACGACGACACATGGAATTCTTTATGCAAAAACAACAGCAACACGCCAGATATGGTAACTTAACTAACTGCACTAATACCACCACTACAAATAAGTCAGATCGAGTAAAAGATTTATGGTTAAAGATTGTGCGAAAGAGTCCAAGATATACCAGGCACCCATTAATATAACTTTGTGCAAGTGTGAGTGGTCGCTGCAGTCCGCTTGATTTGTTCCTTTTATTTTAATTGATAAAGATACAAATTTGCATTTGAATAAATCAGCTTAGCATTTATGTGGATACGAGTGTATGCGAGTTTCTTGTGTGTTGAACACGTTTTGGTCTCAATCTTTATCTTGCTCGACGTGGATGCAAATTGTGGATACAAAGTTAATCCTAAAGAAGGCTTAAATGGAGCTTCAAATGGCAGAATGTGCTAAGAGTGTGGCTCCTTTCGGAAGAATAGTAGCTGCCCACACACCAACTCAAAGGCATACAGGTGTCCGCCGACCCATCACTCGTTGGGCATTTGGTGACATCTGGAATAACTAAGAGAGTATTTGGATATTGATGGCTTTGTGAAACTGGTTTCTAGATAATTATGCGCAGCAATTTGTTGAGAAGCGTCTTCGAGCGATTATCTTATCATCGAGATGGCGTTGCGACTTAGTCGGTGAAAAGTTAGAACCTCTTTGGGCAGAAGATGCGACATTTTGCATTAGGAAAAAGGTCTACAGATCGCCGTTTGAGGAAGGAATGGGCAAAGAACACTCAATACTTCGACATCGACCATCGTCAGAGAAGTGCGAATCGGTCGGAATTATTTGTAACTACGATGAGTCACCTAGGGTACCTCACCGATGCACGGTAGTCCTTATACCCGTTTAACGATAGTCCTTAAGATGGAATGCCACCTCTCGCGAAAGAGCTTCTCAATTAGTCGTTTGGACGCGGCATAAAAATTGTAGATCCCTTCCATTCGTCCCAAAAATGAAAAACTCACACAAAACGAATAGTTGTGAGAAGCCTAGGCCTAGGCCTTCGGACCTGTTGCGCCAACTATTTTTCTTACATTTCTAACTCACACTAACATTTGACACCATCTCTCTTCGAGTTGGAAGAATATCAAGAAGAGAGTAATTTTTGGCATTTCCTTCTTAATCGATAACCAAGCATATTTTCATTCGTGCTCTAGATCGGTCTTCCCGGCGGGCCCAAACGACTTAACAATTGCAAGGAATATTGACGCAACATGTCAATTTAGGACTCTAGGCCTTGCTCCTTCTTTGTGCGAGGTTTTTCGACTTTTACCGACAACTGAACTCTTATTATGATTGTCAAAGGTTCGCGAAGGCGCAGTGGAACCCACATTTTTGGTTTTCGGACAACGTTTACATCGCGGAAGGCTGTAGGAGTTTTGGGTCGTCTCGTCTTCGGAAAAAGCTTTTCTCGCTTTTTCTCGTATTTTTATTCATTTTTTTTTGTATAAGTACTGGATCACTGAATTCTTTGTGCGCCTAGTCCCTGACAAGAATTGTCCTCGACTCAGTGCAAAAAATGCTTCCTCAGCTTTGTTCTGTGCCCTCCTAGGGTACCACCGGTAAAGTCTCCTTCGCGGGGGCCGTTTTAGACATCATGACCCTTTCCCCTTATGATTCAGAAGTATCTTCCTCTTGGGCTCGTGCTGTATTATTTTCTCACCGTAGATCCTGCATGATGTTTGTCTTGGCGGTATCCCATGCTTCGTGCCCGTTGAAAGCATGAAGGATACCAACCTCCTTCGGGTAACTTTATTGTTTCTTGTTCAAGACATTTTTAGCTGCTTCGATTTTTTGATTTTTTTTCATATTTATAGCAAACGCTCAACTCTTTAAAGGTTCATTTCATTGAGGCTGCTAATAAGGAGCTGTCCTTCGCCGGTTCTCCATTAGTCTGTCATTTCCTGAGATGAAGTTTTCTTGAAGATAGATAAACTCCGTGACCACCTCAAAGTTGTTGCTGTTTAAATAGTAATATTTTATTTTGGGCTGTTGATAGGATAAAATGTTCAAACTACTTTACAGTAGAAGCCCGTAAAGTTGGTCGCTTTGAAGACTGTGTCGGAATATTTTTTTTTTATAGAAAATGTTACCAGAAAAAAAGGTTTAACTAGGTTTAAGAGGAAAATAATATATCAGTTAATGTTTATATTAAAGAACTGAGAAAAATGAAAATAAATAAATAAATATATATAAGATATGTTTGGTACTTTTGAAAGTGCTAATAAATTTTTGACCGCATATTTTCGTTTATTTCTGGTCGTTTCCAACAAAAAACACGCTTTTCCATTGCGCGAGGTCACAATAGTCTTCCATTTTCGTAGTAATTTACTTTTTATGTACAAACTTAGAAATGAAAAGAGAAATGCAAGTCATATGGCTTTTAAAACTCGAACCAGCGCCTTCGTCACTTCAAGAAGAAACAATTTGATCGCACTCTAACTGTCCGATCTAGTTGCATTCACAGACTAACTCTTTGTAGAGGAAAATAAATATAAAGCTACTGTTATCAGCAAGGCAATAGCAACTGTTTTTGGCGACCCTGGCAGGTCTTTGATATAAACAAAAAAAAACAAGAGTTGGACAAAGGATAGAACCTTGAGCCACTCCTGCGTTTATAGCAAAGAAACCCGAACTTAAATCTATTTTTCAAAAACAAATTTGCTGAGTTGTTACTGTTAGTGACCATCCTACTCCATTTAAATATAGTCACCAATTTTGGTTGTAAATGCTGAGAGCTATATTTCCATTAAAGATCGTAGCCTCTCTTCCTCTTCTTCCTCCCACATAAAGAATGTAGATTCCAAGGAGCCTCCAGCCTGCTATTCTGCACTACGTGAATAGGACTGCCGAACTAAGAATAATTTGCAAGTCAAATTCATGACTTCATGCCATGAAAGAGGTTCTCAATGAGGCAAATAAAACATCAGTTTGATATCCAGTTTTAAGTGCTTTCATCAGAAACTCAGAAATGGAGAGAGAGAGAGAGCAGCTACAAACAGTCACCGGAATAATAAAAAGTGGAAGAGATAATTTAAATATACACCGATCCGTTTTTAACCAGTTCGGCGAGAAAGGTTTTTTTTCTTTTTTCGCTCGTTTTTTTATTTTGTGTTATAAGGAAATTGTTTACTTTATAAAAATTAAATTAATTCAGCACAAAGACTGTGTGTGCAAAACCCAACTCATCGAATCGATAAGACACCGACCGCCCGATGACACATTTTAAGGTTTTCGAGTCCAACTCCAAGGAGTAACAATAATAAAACACTTAGCACTTAAAAATACGAACCAAGCAAGCAGTTGTTGCTTGACCCGGTTTTTTTTTTTGTGACTGTTAATCACTGATCCATCTGTACGGAGTATATCCCCATCAGCCAGTACCAGGAAATAATAAAACCGAATAAATTCCGTAAAAGTTCTTAAAAGCGAGGAAGGTAGGTGGCAAAGGCCATAATATCCGAAAAGGGTTTTGCTGGTGATTTTTTTTCTTCATTCTTCTTAGTTTTCCTTTCCTTTGTTTTCTCTTTTTTATGACCGTATGTTTTTTATGTTTATTTTTTATTTTTTGTCATGAGAGACAACTTCACTTCTTAAGAAACCTCCGGGCAACCACTAGGTCACCATTTAAAATCAACAAGAACATAACGTGGCCACCAGCTTTTCGATGGTGAAAGTTTGTTTGTGGGGCCGTGCAAGAATAGTACCTTAGGTTGGGTAATAGTGACTTAGGTTGGGTAACAGTGACAATCAAAAGTGATTCGCATAAGACAAAGGGCTGGATGTTGTATTTGTTTCCACTGAGCTCTTCCTTTCGCTAGTTGATGGTGTTTTCTAAATTATTGTTCTCGAATATGTGAAGCTGCTTCTAATGAGTTGGAAGTTTATGTAATGCCCTATATCCTTAAGATCTTCTGACTGGACCTTGTTTATTTGCAAAAGCAGTACATAAAACATCCGTTCGTGTTGCATCCTTTTCATCTCGGAATAGTCACCACCTTCAACTGTAGCAACAAGCTTCTTACAGCCAGACCATCTCTCTCAGGAGTAAACACTAAGCGCCGTGCGTACGTGCCGGTATTGCATTTTCATTTAATTACATTCAAACTAAACTAATGCCTTTTAAACATTGTTTTTCGTTTCGTTTTGCAACATGGGTACATACCCTCGCA
The DNA here is from genome assembly GCA_951230905.1 of Cheilosia variabilis. Lineage (NCBI taxonomy): Eukaryota > Metazoa > Arthropoda > Insecta > Diptera > Syrphidae > Cheilosia > Cheilosia variabilis. The sequence goes on along the minus strand of OX579680.1, from coordinate 13,539,525 downwards.
TAATGCCATCAAACGCGCGTTAGGCACGTTCCGGCGCACCGATTTCGTATTGACCAAGATCTTAGAACTAATTATGAAGTTCCTTTTTTGTCTCCTTTCACGTATACAAAAATTGAAAAATATTTATAGGAGATGCGACAGAGGGAAAAGCTCAGACTCCAAAGTGCCTATGGTTTTACTTGAACTCGATCGTAATCAAATTTCGGGACACCCTTGTCCAATTTATGTAGAACAAAGCTCCAGGCGTGATTGTTTGTCCGAATTTCCCATCAATCACTCGCATGTCAATCGTCCGAGATACGGTTCACCATTTACATGACGTACAAATCGCTTTGTGTCCAACCATATCCTATGCCATGCCATACCTGTCATTAATAAAAATTAGACAACAACAACAATGTCGAAAAAAGTGAACTATTCGACTTTGTTTCCCCCGAACGCTCGAAAGGCGAAGAAAATTAAAATATATCGAGGTACACGAGTATCTTTTTGGGTCTAAAAAGGGCAATTATTTCTCTGCCGTCCGTAATGTAGTTTTTGTTGCTATTGTTGGGCTTGGGGTATCTGATGTTTGACTTGGACACGTGTATGGATTTTTGGTTGTATGGGTATGGCAAGAAAATATAGCAGAAAGAGAATCAACAATAATGCAATGCTTCCTGTTGTTTCGTGTCTTAATAGTGTTTTCTTTTTGGAGGAAAAAGAAACATAGAAAATACCCAAAGCCGCCTATGTCATGTCCATAATGGTTGAGTAGCTTATTTATGCCCAGTTCCCTTGGCTTGCCGGATGACGACCACGACGGCGACATGCTATTACGTGGGGTCAGCTACTACGAGTGTGGTCAACTTCCACCTTAGAGGCCATCACCACCACGACCACCATCACGAGCACCATCAACGGCAGTACCTAACAATGGCGGTCTTGACGGTTACCTAGCCTGTGAGAATGTGTATTGAAAATAGTTCAGTTTTGATTTATTAAAAAATCGATAGTTCTTTCATTAGTATTGGTTCGGTGAAGTTGTTCTTTTATTTTTCGTCTATATATACAGTTATTCAATATACAATAGCCTGGACTTGGACTTTGTTATAAATCATTGAACTTTGAACTTACAGTCGTAGACGTGTAGTTGATGTAGGCCCGCTACATGGCAGAAATTGCTTTGAACCAATTTAATTTCGTGAAGTTAGGAATTAACCTTGCGTTACACACAAAGGGGGTGTTGGAATTTTGTGGATGGGTTCTGGGCCGGACATGTGACATTTTTGTGGGCTTTTTAATTATATGTATCGAGTGTGGATAGACGAATTGCTTTCAAGTGATTGTTTATGTTATATTTGGTGTTGTTGTTTCACCAGGTTGCCCTTGAGTAATTTTTTTTTCAGGTACTTAATCACGAGGAGATTTGTCACACGTCGCTCGAGTTTCTGGCGACATTTTGCAAGCCGAAAATTGTTATTCAAAAGAAAGTTCCTGCGAATCTGTTCGACTTCCCAAAAAGATCCTTGGCTCTATAAAATCCATTTGTTTGTCGTGAACACGTATGTCCGGATCACATTCCTCTTCAAAATAAATCTCCTCCTCGTATGAAAATGTAGAAATCGTGCGACTTGCGTTGAAGGAAAAGAAGACTCAATAGAGTGGGAAAAAACCTTGAAAAATAAAATGTCATCCTCTTTGTTGTATTCAGAAATTGGAAGCCTTATTGTTTGGCACAGATAATACTTGCCCATTTAAAAACGAAATAAAGTTCACTTCCTTGCAAGGAACATCAAATATGACTGACGATTGAATTGACTGCCAGGAATCAACTATGCTAAGTGCTTAGCCTGGCGCTGGAATGTTATTCCCTCCGAAGTAATTTAAAGCAGGTTGTCGTTAAACAAAAGCAACATTTTTTAGAGGCTAACAATATTTTACAAAATAGTAAAAGTCTCAAAATATCCCGCTAATTTAACAGAAAATTGGCATGGCATGCACTTCTGGTGATTCTAAAAAACGCTCAATTTTTCACCTTTTTGTGGCAAACAACAGATTTGTGAAAAAAAACCTTTTTGTCATCGGGGAGCTTAATATTGGGAAAAGGTGTTTAGTAAAGGGTTTTTCAATAAGAGCGCTACAAAAGTTTTAAATAAAACAAAAACGGTTTTGGATATCAATGAATATTCCTGTGAAAGTACGTTCGATGCCATTATGTATGGAACTCGATTTCTTTTGCATGGCCAGCACGGGCACGCTTGCAGACGCTGAACCCAATTTTCGACGGTTTTCAAGCATAAATCGGCCGATACTGCTGCAATTTCACGTTCGATATTCGTACGAAGCTCATCAATCGTCGCTGGCTTATTGGCATAGACCATAGACTTGACGTAGCCCCACAGGAAATAGTCTAACGGCGTCAAATCGCACAACCGAGGCGGCCAAGCGACTGGACCATTTCGTGAGACAACACGTTCTCCAAACTTGGTTTCCAATAAATTGATTGTGACATTCGCTGTGTGGATTGTGGCGCCGTCCTGTTGGAACCATATCATCCAATTGGGGCCAAAAACATTCGGTTATCATTGAACGGTAGCGATTCCAATTCACAGTAACGTGCCGGTCTTGATCATCACGGAAGAAGTACGGCCCAATGACGCCGCCGGTCAATAAACCACACCAAACCGTAATTTTTTCACGATGCAATGATGACTCGTGGAGTACGTGTGGATTGCTTCCTGACCAATACCGCATATTTTCTTTATTGACGAAGCCATTCAGCCAGAAATGAGCCGAATCGCTGAAGATGATTTTTCGATGAAAATCCGAATCATTTTCAAGTTGTTGCTCAGCCCAATTCACGAACCATACGACGCTTCTGGTGGTCAAGCGGCTTCAGTTCTTGCGTCAATTTAATCTTGTAAGGATGTAGGCCAAGATCTTTTCGCAAAATTCGCCACAACGACGTCACAGAGATGCCCAACGCTTGAGAACGACGTGTGAGAGACACATTTGGGCTTTCTTCAACTGAAGCCTCAGCGGCAGCAATATTCTCGACACTACGGGCACTTCTTTGTCTCACTGGCACGGGAACATTTTGTACTGTGCCTGTGGATTCAAATTTTTCCACTAGACGCTCAATTGTTGATCTGCTAGGGCGATTATGACGACCATAAATTGGACGTAGCGCTCTTAACGTTGAGGCCACTGGCTCGGAATTTCGGTAGTAAATTTTAATAATTTCGACTCGTTGTTGGCTCGTATATCTTTCCATCATGAAATGGCAAACATTACTGAAGAGAAAGAGCGGCAAGAAATTCGGCGTCGTTTGCTGTCCCTGTCGCTCTACTTTTGTAGCGTCCCTGTTGAAAAACCCTTTATATTCAATCTAACAGTCAAGCATTAGTCCTTATTCATTTTTACGCACTCACGATAGCAAAATTTTTGATTAAAAATTCTCCATTGTGACCTGCAAAATATTAAAGGCAAATTTGTAAAATTTGTTTTAATAAGCCACATTACACGGTCCTAGGAATGATTATTAGTAGCCACCACTCACTCACGAGGGCCACATTTTTCGTCATTGTGACAAAACGCTAAATTTTTCACCTTTTTATGGCAAACCACAGGTTTGTGAAAAACAAGCTTTTTGTCATCGAGGGGACTAAAATTACGAAAAGGTGTTCTCTAAAAGACATTATGAGGTACTAGCAGTCATTTTAAGCGTCGTTATAAATTTTCCATCACTCACGATAGCGAAATAATTGATTAAAAGAATTTCTATTGTGACCTGCAAGATATTAAAGGTAAAGTTTTAAAAATTTGTATTAAAAAAACACATTACACGGTCCTAGAAATGATTATTAATAGCCACCACTCACTCACAATGCCCACATTTTTCATATCAATCAGCCATTGTGACCTAAAATAAGTTTGAAGTAACGAAAATAAGTTGTTGCATTTCGTTGTACTAATATTCATTTTTGTTATTGCGCCGTACTAATAACAAATTTTAGTCTCGATTTTAAATTTTCGGAAGCTCACAATTGCGAAATTTGTATGAAAAATATGGCCACTGTGAACTACTAAAATTTAAAGTAAAAACTAAAGGCCCATTGTGACGAACTCTTACGAACACAGTAGCGACATTTTTTTTACGAAATTCTCCATTGTGACCTGCAACATTTTTCACGTGAAGATTAAAATTTGTTATACGTCCAATGCCCTTTACTAAATGTGATACAAAAACTCACAATGGCCGTATATTTCCTTTAAAATTACCTATTGTGACCTAAGATAATTTCAAGGCATTGCATCATCATCATAATTATTATTTTTTGTAGAACCATTGCGCGCTACTAACAATCGGTGCCCCGGTGAAATTGTCTCACTCAAAATGGCGAAACGTTCTACAGAAAATCATCCATGGTGACCTACAAAATATTTGCCACGGAGGTTAGGAATTATTATTAGCAAGGCCCATTGACTCGGTTTTTCTCTCGTCATCTAGCCTACGAAAAAAAAAAACCGGAAACCCTGTTTTCAAACACATTTTGTCTACTTCTAACTAACGATCTAATTGCATTGGCAAATACTTGAAAATGTTTTCGAAACTCCTTCTGTCACGATTCTTAAAACAAGCAACAGAGTGTCCTCAAAAATGCAGGTTGCTGTTTAATTTAAAAGTTTTTTTTATTTTCTCGTCTGTATGGTATTTGTTTTCGAGTTGGTCATTCAACTGACCAATACCAGTCCGTATTACCGCGAAAACCGTCAGCCCTCCCTCAACACCGCATCACACACCACCAACTCACACAGGTATGTGAATAATTTTACTCGCATCTAGATACTAACCATCGAATTAAATAACCCTCACTCATCCAAACATGGTGATTAGCCGGCTTATTGAAAGTTGTTTTACTAACACACTAACCCAAGAGTTTGTTATACTTTGTGAGGTATTTTCTACAAAAAAAAAAAAAAAGGAAAAAAACCGCGATGGCTGAAAATAAAACCAGCTTACATATTACTCTCCAATGAACAAGCTTTAGGCCAAAGTCAACTGAAAGCAAGCAAACAACGACGGCGATCCGAAACCAAGACGTCGTCATTTGGTATGTAATGCGCTGGTCGGGTTCTCTGCGTCAAAGGTCCAATCCGAGATACAAAACAAGTTAAACTTGCTGTGTGCTTGTGCTGGTACTTGGCTCTGAATTGTATATAAATTGTGTGCTCCTACGACCAAACAAGATGGAAAGTTCAAGTGTACGCGCAAAAGTATCACATCGCAGCGAACGGCGAACGGCGAACGGAATGGTTCAAGGGAGTCCTTTTCTTCGATTAGTTGTGTATAGAAATTGATATGTCAGACGCAAGATATATGGATGCTGCTTCAGATTGGGATGTGTTTCGACGTTTTTCTACTTTTCTTGTGGTTACTTTTGTAATTAATCACATTTGCAGATGGGAGGGAATTCGTTTGCGCATAGCCAACTCGAATAGTGGTGAGCACTTAACCCACCCCATGGCGCGGACATATTAATTTACGTAAATTAATACAGAAAATTTAGCTGGAGCTATTGTAGTGCACGGCTCGTCTATTTAAATGCTATTAATTTTCGTTATTGTTATATTGGTGGCGGGTTTTTGTGAGGCTTTGCAGAAATTGCTCAGTGACATTGTAAATTGAACTTTCCATCAACTGCGGTTGGATTAGCTGTAGTGGTGGAGTGGTGGAGTGCGTTGAAAGGTTTTTCTCCATGCGGTATGTGTGGTTTCGCGTCGATGGAGTTTTCACTTTAGCTAACCAGGATACTGCGTTGGGCTAGTTTATATCAGTTAAGTGTTTCTTTGATGCGGCGCAGTCAGTTAAGTTGTAGGTCTCTGGTGTCTCTGTAAAAGACGAGTCTGTCATTTCAAAAGTTGTTATCTTCACTATAAACGACAGAAATGCAGCATGAACCATCGAAGAGAGAATTGAGAAGACTCGAAGTATGCCCTAAAAGAAAAAACAAGTGCATCTCATTAGGCATGTGGAATTGCAAATTTATTTTTTTCCAGAAGTCTGTTTTGGGAGCGTCTTTCTCCAGTTCTGAGTCCAAAAAAAATTTAGTTATACCTGCCCGTGAAAAATGCATACAATTAGAGAAAATTTTGAGGAGTTATATGTCGAAGTTTGCCGGTTTTTGGCCTACACCTCATCGTCCAGCTTTTTTTAAAACTTATTACAAGTTCTAAAGGGTGATTTTTTAAGAGGTTTAGAACTTTTTTAAAAAAAAAAACCCAAAAAATTCGAAAAAATGAATGAAATATTTATTTGAATCGATAGTTTGAACCTTGCAATTTAATGTTTAAAGATAATTTCATGCAAATGTTGACCGCGGCTGCGTCTCAGGTAGCCCATCCGCTGAGTCCAATTTTGGCATACTCTTTCACACATATCGGCCGGTATCTCACGAATGAATGCATGGATGTTGGCTTCCAGTGCGTCAATCGAAGCGGGCTTGTCCCTATACACATTAGCCTTGGCATACCCCCACAAAAAATAATCTAATGGTGTCAAATCGCACGATCTAGGCGGCCAATTGACCGGCCCGAAACGTGAAATTAACTGTTCACCAAACTCGCCTCGCAATTGCGCCATTGCTTCGCGTGCTGTGTGGCATGTGGCACCGTCTTGTTGAAACCACATATCATGCAAGTCAAGAACTTCCATTTCGGGCAAAAAAAAGTTTGTTTTCATCGCTCGGTAGCGTTCACCATTGATAGTAACGCTGCGATTCGCATCATCTTTGAAGAAATATGGCCCAATAATGCCGCCGGCCCATAAACCGCACCAAACAGTGGCTTTTTCGGGATGCATTGGTAGCTGTTGCAATGCTTCTGGCTGATCTTCACTCCAAATGCGGCAATTTTGCTTATTTACGTACCCATTCAACCAAAAATGAGCCTCATCGCTGAACACAATTTTTCGATAAAAAAGCGGATCCTCGGCCAGCTTTCCAAGAGCCCATTCACCAAAAATTCGGCGTTGTGGTAGGTCGGCTGGCTTTAGTTCTTGCACCAGCTGTATCTTAAAAGGCTTTACGCCCAAATCCTTCCGCAAAATTTTCCACGTAGTGCTGTAACAAAGGCCTAACTGCTGGGAACGGCGCCGAATCGACATTTCGCGGTCTTCTGTCACACTAGCTGATACGGCCGCAATATTTTCTTCACTACGCACAGTACGTAAACGTGTTGGTGGTTTAATGTCCAACAAAGTAAATTTGTTGCGAAATTTGGTCACAATCTTCCGAATAGACTGCTCAGAAGGTCGAGAATGCCGATCATAAAATGGAAGCAGCGCGCGATGAACATTTCGAACCGAGCACGAATTTTGATAGTAAAATTCAATAATTTGCAAGCGTTGTTCATTTGTAAGACGATCCATGGTTAAATTGCAAACCAAACTGAAGCTGTTTGACAGTGACACAAGGTACTAAACACACGTCAGCTGTCAAAACCAGTGTTGCCAAAACCCAACCAGCTAAAAAATCACCCTTTATATCAACCGGCCTGGTGAAGTCTTCAACTCGTGTCAGGTTAGTGAAAAGCATTTCTGCTGGGACTGAAAGTGCTGCTGAAACCCCAGGTTTCCATTGAGTACCTTCGCAGCAATTAGCCATTTATGCTTACAAAATTCAGGAAGCTCTGTATTTCAAGTGCGAGGCCCAGGAGTAATTGCGCGGACTCAAAATTCAGGCAGTTATATATATATATTTTTTATTCCCAAGGCATTGACAGTGACAATCATATTTGGGACAATACGTACGACCTCAGAGTTACTACTGTCTGTCAGCAATTTCAATGTTGAAATTGGAACTCGGTGACACTTGAGCCTTGAGTTACTTCTTTATGGTTGTGAATGTTAGTTCCTCCACCGTTATAAATATACCGCCTCTTCCTCATCACCTCAAACTGCAAATTTTAAGATTCCACGAATTTTTCCCGCTCGACGGGCCCAATTTGAAAAAAAATAAATAAATTACATATACCTACACCCATCCGCAACAAAGGTGCAGCAAAACATTCGTGTGTCACATATCTCTGACAAATATTTGAGCTTCCCAGCTATCCGATCTTCGATGATTCATCGATAAAACTCTTGAAAATGTTTGACTTTGCTTAAGTGGGTACCACCGAGGCCCAAGTGAAGATATTTGTAAAAATTGTAAAACTTACAGAACCTTATCAATGTTGACTTAACTAGGGGAACAGTAACGATCTGTAAACAACCCCCTGGCCGTGAAATGAAAACACATCCAAACGCCCTCTGATAAAGTACCACGCCCGCTTCGCCAGACTCGTATGCAGTTCGTCTAATCTTACTAATTGCGAGCGTTGTTTATATCGTTCGGTTGGTCGGTTGGTTTTTACATCTACATAAACAGAAGATAGATACAAAAGCCAAATGAAAGTGAAAAGTGTAATAAATTTGCGGTGCAGTATACTAAAAACACTCCGTCAATAAATAAATGCGCAAATTAATATTTTCCTACACAAAAACAAAAAAAAAAAAAAAATATTAAATTAACCAAAATGTGTTCATATGTGTATTTGGCTTGGCTGAGTTTTGCTTTGCAGTTTGTATGGCTTGTTCTCGCCGCTTTTGGATTCGCCCCTGAGAGGTCATCAACATTTCAGATATCCCAATGACGCCGATGATGTTATATGGGGGTATAAAAAGAACTCAAATAGAGAGACAGAGATATCGCAAACACAACAGCCAAAGAAAGCGGCGCGGCGGTCCCGTCTGTGTTCGAAAATGTGTTATTTACTGCATGCATATACGAGAGAACGCATTCTGAGGAACATCACAGCAGTGGCAGCCGCTACAGCGCAAATCTTTCGAGAGTGCTGTGTACATTTGTCATTTGACTCATATCCCGCAGCTGAGGATAAACTGAAAACACAAGTTTCACATATGGTGGAGATCAAATTTGTATGTCAAAGTATAATTTTGTGGGAAAATGAATGCGAGAGATGAAAAGTGTCTGAGAGGTAGGTGGTTTAAAAATAGGTGCATATGCACCTAGTGAGGACGACCTTGATTGGATTTTTTTCTTATTTTGTCACACCCATTTAATGGCGCAGCCGTTGTGTCAAAAATGATGAAATGTAGACGGACTTGGCTGTAGGTACTGGCATTTTCACAGTACAGCCCACTGAATAGGCTGCGTCGACCGACGATTGACTTAACAATTGAGGGAGAATAGGGCAGCCCAATAGAAATGTTTTACCGCCTGATTTCAAATCGCTTACTAAGCAGTCCTTTTTCAAACTGTCTTCCGATCAAAAGTTCGTTTCCTGCGACGGGTCACTAAGTTATGAAATTTATTAACAAAAATACCATAAATATTGAAAAAAATTGTGGCCCCAGACTGTGGGCACACAAACCCCATAAAAAAAAAAATTTAAAAGGGTGTTTTTTCTTCGAGGACTCTTATTTAAATTTGGAGAAACTTTTTCCAGCCACAATCTAAAGTTGTCAGCTAATTTGTGCTCATTTTGGTCTTCCATTTCATCATGGGAATAATCCATACGATACACGGCTTCAACTGGAAGAACAATTAGTCGAAGGTTAGACTTCCAATTTGCTACCTGCGGAACCCATACTTAAGAAGTAATGATTTGTATTTTCAATAAGGGCATTGCCATCATTTATGTTCTACCTCTAAATAGGCTTACATAGTTGTAAAGTAAACTCGTTTACGGTTACGCTTGCAGCTATAGAAGGATAGGAAGGGGAACGATGTCAAAATTTTAACAAAAAAAAAAAAACAATACATTTCCTTACAAAACAGCTTCAATTAATAACTGACTACAAAAAGTGAAAGAAAAGCTGAACAAAAAACAAAGAGTGACTCGAAAATAAAAAAATAAAACCTGAAGATATTTTGAGAATTTAAAAAAAGTATAGGCACAACTTCTCAGTAAATAAGCACTCACAGCAATTGCTACGGAAAATATTTCAACAATTGTAACTGTTGGTGACTATGACGTCACAAGAAAAACACCATAAAATTCTGGGGTCAGATTCTGTAAGGCGAAACGATCGAACGTTTTCGTGCGCACGAATGATTTACCCTGTATTACACAAGCAAAAACGTTTGAACGTTTCGCCTTACAGAATGCCGCTGAATTCTGCTGAATCCAATTCTTGATGGATAGTGACAGCTGAGATCCAAGCGATATTTTCCGCGATTTTTGTACCCTTTGGCGCTAATAAAATATAATTCATTATAACGTTGTTAGAAGTAGTCGGCCTTCTTATTTTCTCAATCTTTTCTTTGGATGAAACAAATTTGCACCAGTATATGTATCTAACTTAAAATCAGTAAGAGCCCTTTCATCGAAAACCCTACCAATCTCGATTGAACGTGCTGAACGTGGATCGCCGAGAGACTTTTAATTCGTTTTTGACACTTTTCGAAATGATCAGCAGGCAGACGTAAGTTCGACCCGTTTGCTATAATTGCTAGGTAAGTAAAAATTATAAGATCGGAAAAGATCACTTCTGGTTTTACGTTCAAAAAGGAACACGCACGCCATCTAGCAGTCGTTAAAAGGTGAAGTCTTTCCATTAGCATCGGATCCATTACAGTAAATGGTTTTATAATGGGGAACGACGCGACGCGTTTGCTTGGTGTGGGTCGTTATTATTGAACTGATCTTGCTGGTTTTATTTGATTGGAATTGTAATGAAAACAATGTCAATTTTTGCAAATGTATATAATTTGGACTGAAGACCCAGAGCTTCAGTGTTCTTCGCCAGTGCCAGAGGATCATTTGTCCACAATTATATTTTAAAAACATCACGCATTCATCATTAGAAGCCTATTCACGGTGTCCGTAGTCTCGTGCGAGGACCCCCTTCCCCTGTGTAGCTCACCTTCCTCGGAATTTGCCCAAGTGATTTTCTAGTTTTAATTTTGCCAATCGATGATTCATATTATCAAAACTGTAGTCCTCATCTCATTAATAACGGCTCATATTTCTTAACAGCTGTGATGAGAGATACTCCTGTTTTTCCCAGCCCATTCTCTATTCATTTTCGTCTGCTGCAGCAGTGTCGCAATTATGACACCTCCGTAATCGATTTAAGTCTATCCATCTTTACCACCCCCCGCCCACTCATAACCGACTACATCCATCTTCGGAACAGAGTCACGTGCAACACCATTAGAGTGAATTTATTCGTTTTCCATGTGATGCTGTCTATCCAACTGCTGTGTGTATAAGAATTTCTCTCAGGGTTCCATTAGAACACATTGTCAAATTGGAATTATTAATTGATAAAATATGTATATCGGCAAGATTGCCATTAGCATCCTATTACGAAGGATGACATCATCGGCCATGATGACCAACAGCAACTCGCATGAAAGTGTACCTAATCGCAAAGCTCATGCAGAGTGTTCCAATCCAGCCAGTAACGCATAAAAAAATAGCAAAACTTTAGTAATTTCCGCGTTTCGTGTCGGTCCCGAAAAAGAAGAGGAAAAACTGAAGGTATCTCCAAAATTTAGATGTAGTATTTCAATCTAAGTCAAAAAAGAAACAGAAAACTTTTCAAAAACGTGTTGCCATAATTTTGTTTTATTTCTTTTTTTTTTTTTCCTTTTGTTGTGTTCTACGTAGTCTCTCTTAATTCAAGATCATTATCTTCATTTTTTCTTTTTTGCAGTCGAAATTGATAGCGCAGATTTGTAAATTTGTTTTCTTTTCGAAATTATCCAAAATACAAAAACCGGATTTTTCTTACTCGTCGTGCATTCGTGTTTCATACCGAACGATAAATTCACAAAATAAACTTGTTAATCTGCGATATACAACCGATCACAGCAATTTACATTCCTCTTCTTCGGTCGTTTATTCGGTTATTTGTCGCCGTCATCTTGTTATAAATTTCGTATAAAATAATCGATTTATAATATAATTGGAAAAAATGCGCTTTGACAGCTGTGACTGATGAAAGACTCTACACAAAAGAGCCAAATTTAAATTAACACACAAAAGTAAATGAATTCGTTTTTATACAGTAAAGTAAACTGCCCTTGTCGCTCGATTATTTTTTTTTACAAAGCAAGGACCATGAAAACGTCCAATCGCAACAATAAAAACATTAAAAGTAAAATTCGATAACAAAACCACACAATGGAACTTTTATTGCCTTAAATTTAATTACATATACACTTTAAGTATATTTTTAAATTATTATTATTTTTTTATATACACCTGCATACAAACGCATTGTTTACAATTTAATTTATTTATTGAAAAAAGAAAGAAGAAAAGTTATCGAAAACGTGACGAAATCAAGTGCTAAGTTTTATAATATATCGCGCTGCAATAAAAAAGTAAAAATAAAAATACACAAACAGCCGTAAAAATCCTGCAATGATGAAACGGCGTTGGTCGAATAATGGTGGATTCACCCTGCGCATGCTGGAAGACTCGTCTTCAGAAGTGACATCATCATCGAATGGTCTAGTAATGCCATCCGGGATGATTATGTCGCCGACATCATTAGATTCGCCCGACTACGGCGATCAGGACTTGTGGCAATACAATGAAATGCCATACAATATGCACCAGCACAGTGTGATAACATCCGTGCATGGATGCACATCGCTACCAGCTCAAACAACCATAATACCACTGCCATCGATGCAGCAGAATGTGAATCATCATACGCCGCGAAGCGATTCGGCGAATTCAATTTCATCAGGTGAGTTAAACAATTAGATATTTTTTTTTGTTGTGTTAGTAATTTCAATTGTATTCGATTCTATTTCGGGTTCATGTCAAAAGTGATTTGGCGAATACGAATACAGTAGAAATCGGTTATAACAATACCTGATATAGCGATGAACCGAATTCAAATCCAAACATTGGACAACTCTCTTCGAAAAATATTTTACTCAACTAAATGTACAAAACAAGCACAAATTAGTAATTTCTTTCCTCAACAATTTTCTTGAGCTTTTGAAGCGATTTTTTTAAAAAAGTTTTCTTTTCATTGTACCGGATATAGCGATGAATCGGTTATAACGATGAAATTCTAAGGTCCCTTCGATATCGTTATAACCCATTTCTACTGTACTTTATTCTTCGTGAGTAGGTAAGCTTCCTGGGCTAAAGGTCACGTCGCAACGACGGGAAATGGTCTTGGAAATTATGCATGGTATCTAACAATTTTTTGGAGCTAATTCGTGTTTTTACATTTGTGTCTTATTATAGTTTTTTTGTTTTTGTTTTTTTTTTTAAGTTTGAGGCGTTGATGATAATTAGATATTGCAAACAGATTTTTTTTTAATTAAAGTGTCTTACAAAAAATGTCGGGTTTGGTTGAACTTTTAGGAGTTTTTTGTGCAAATTTGCAGTTAGTGCGTCGCCCTTGTTGAATCCATTTTGAAAAAGTCAACAGACAGGCTGGCTTTTTGTACTTTATTTCAAAAGACAGTCGGTACAACATAAGCATAAATGTTGATTATTTTTAAACGGCCTCAGAAAATACCCCTTAAATAAGAGTTTTTGAAGAATTTCAATTTCGGATTTGACAAATTCTACTACCGCCTACATTTTTGTTTTACAAAAATCACAAGGCGCCAGATCCTACCCCTGAGTTTGATGGATCTCGAAGAGCACCAGAATCTTTTTCAGTCCGAATGGATGCATTTTTGTGGTGCAAAACGAAGACGAGTCAGGACTTGTTATACAAAAGTTTGTCGAAACAATTTTTGTTTGTTAACAAGTTTTTTTTTTTTTTTAAAGTTTTTTGCTATTTAACTGAAGCAGTCAGAGTTGGCACAACTTTTTTGTTTATAGTACTACCAGAGGGACACCTGCCTTTGATACAAGTTTTTTTTTTTTTTATCGTAGAAACTGCTTAAAATTGAGGACACTGATTCCGATTCTGTAGGACGAAAAAGTTTGAAGGTTTCGCCTTACAGAATGCCGAGCCAGCTTTCACCGGCTTTGCCTCAATATCCTATTTACAACATCGGTGGTACATCGCCATTAGGATCGCATATATCTCTGCCTGGAAGACAGATGCACGTCTTCCTGTCGCGAAAAGAAGGCAGTTTTACATTTCCACGAAGACGCATCGCTAGTTCTAGAGCTCTCCGTAAAAAGTGTACCTCGTAACAACTGCAATTCTTGCTTAGGTCGTGGCCAGTTATTGGCCCGTTTCAGTCGATTCAGTTCAATTGGGATCAAGGACTTGCACACAGTCCTAATATATTATTAGTCCACGACGGATATAAGAAACACTCATATAAGAACAAACCGCTTATAAAAAACTTGAAAACACCGTGTTTCTTTGTTTCTTTTATAACTTGTTTGCATATCAGAACAACTTCGGATTTAAGAAACATTTTTTTAATTTTTGGATTCTAGGGGTTTCATATATCCGGCGTGAACAGTTTTTCTAGTTCTGTTTGCTGCTGAACTGAATGTATCACAAGTTTGGACATCAAAAGCAAAGGCATTACAAATAAAAAACAAAACAAAAAAAAAGCGGCCCGACAGCGCAACCTTGTGGTACTGCCACTGATGTCCCAAGGATGGCTTTTGATTTCCCACTGCTAAGCATTTTTGCCGGCCTCTAGAAAGGCGAACTTAAGTGAAAGATGTCAAAAATTTGGTGTTGCTCGACTTATAAAACTTGCTCTGCACTTTTACGGCCTATTGATTTTGAGACACGGATTTTAATGTAGACCGCCATTTTAAAGCGAAATAATAAAAAAAATATTTACACTCTTATTTAAAATAAGTACGCAATTGTGGCTAGCGCGTTAAGACTTTGACAATTTAGTATGACCAGCGGCCGGCAATTTGTTTTTGGTGGGATAGGTGTACGTAAGTTGGTGGTTTATTTATTAGTAACTACATAATTTGACTTCGGAGATGTGATTTGTTCAATCAAATCTAATTTCCGACGATCAGAGGTTTGTTTAGCGATCAAGAATTTTGTCAGACTCTCTGTCGTCATATTCGATTATACAGAATTTTTTTTTTTTTTTAAAGAAAACTGGAAGTGCATTTTCTTAAAGCTGCAAATAGTCAAAAAAAAAAAAAACCTCACCACTGTGGAATGAATACACACGCATAGCTCGGGCTCTGAAGTAAGTTTTTATGTGTAAATATATTTTTTAGACCGGAACTTGAAAACTTGTGACCATAGGCCGTCGAAAGTTCTCAACGAAAACCCACTGTAATATAAAAACTGCTACCTTAAAGCAAAGTCACGGCGGAGTCCCTCCTTTTTTTTGAATAGAAACAAAACGAAAAACAAAAATGATTCTCAGATCATTGTTAAATAAAACTGATCTAGTCTTAAGCTACGAACAGACGGTTTGTGTATAAATTTGTGTATATTTTACACAAACCGTCTGAACCACAAATGTTTTCAGAATACACGAATTTGTGTGAATCTGTGTAGGCGACACACAAATGAAATTTTTGTATATCTACAAACCGTCCGATCGTAGCTTTACAGGGATAATCTCTACAAAACAGAAGAAAATAAACAAAATGGCCTAAACTGAAGTTGATAAGAAGTGTCTCCACACGAAGACTAAAAAGGTTCCTTCATTTATTGCTGATAAAAACATGAAAATATATTTGGTGATCATGACCTGCACCTTAAAAATGGTTCCTCTTTTGGGTCAAAAATCCTGTAGAACCAGCGAAAACTCCGCCATCTCTGCCGTCGCTACATTTCGCTACATTTCGAAATAAGGCATTAATTTCCTGTTTCCGTTGTCATCTTGTATCGACTGACTCTTCTGACCCACATTTTTGGAAGAGTCCATCCCACCTCTCATACCACCGAAATTGTGTTTTTTTCTTCTTTTTAGCTCCCATTGAGAACTAAAACTGCTTCTTTCGAATAGATGACTTTCAATGAGGTCATATTTCCATGCTTCTAGGTCTTGCTTTGATTTCAGCAGAAATGCTACTCCAAGCTATCCAGTCATTGAGACATAATAAAAAATTAAAAATATATGCAAACCATATAAAAACAAAAACCATCGGTAAAAATTTAAGCCGGTCAATTTTGTGTCATGTCTCTTTTCGTATCAATTCGCATGCGGCGCTCTTTTTACACAGTCAAACATAATTTACGAGATCTTTTTTAGCAAACGGTACCCGGATTATGTAAAATACCCAAATTAAGCTGAAATTTGCAAAATTTGAATGAGGAAGAATAATAATTGGAAAAGCGGTAAATTTATGTCCAAATTGCCGGCCTAAATAAACTCATTTGTGGTGACAACTAAAATTTGGTAACAGGTATTGGTATCTACAGCGCATGTGGTCAAGGAAATTGGGTTTCACGGTCTCTGAACTGAGTTTCACATTCACATGGTGGTTAAATTTAACGAAAGAACAACGAAATAGGTCTGTGAACATCTAATTTGCGAAATTAACCTGCATAAAAAAAATTGGTTCTAGCAATTTGTTACGCCACGTTAATGAAAGAATTTAATTATGTGTTTTCTTTGGGCTTTTGTTTGTTCAACTTGTTGGATGACTATATATGTATTGGGTTGAGTAGTAAATAAAAGTAGACGCAGCACCTGCGAGTCGTTAGTTTCAGTTAGGAAGACTTTATTTCCTGTGAAATTAGTTTTCTTTGCCATATGGCGATTGTGTTTATCAAAGCAGAAATTATTGACTTTTTTAATTGTCCGTCATGTCTCACTGTGGCTAGACTCATTTAGGACCTTCTATTCGCGACTGAAGTGAAAAATGACGCAAGTCGATAGAGGTTTTCGTTCATTGGACGTCCAAAAATGTAATGGATAGAAAAATGACGAACTAGACTTGAAAGGCCGCCATTTTTTCGGCTCAATAAAAACTTAAACTTGATGGGCCTTACCAATACACATTTTTAGTTTCGACTTTAAATTTTAGTAATTAAAAAAACACACAAAACGAATGGTTGTGAGAAGATAGGCCTAGGGTCCCTACGGACCTGTTGCGCCAACTATTTATTTATTTAATTTAAAAAGCTATATTTTGCATAAAACTTTGCAATTGTGCGCTTCCATAAATTTAAAGTCGAGACTAAAATTTGTTATTAAAAGTACGACTCTAATCCGACGCTTTAATGTGATGAGAGCTCATTTGTGGTTGCAACTTCCATGTGAAGTTGGTTTTTGTTCCCGCTCCTTATGTTTGCCTGGCTGAGCACAAAACCGAACTTGGTACTGTAAGTGATGAAAAGGCTCCAGCAGCGTGACCGTTGTCTGACTAAAGTTGCAATTTGGCACTTTGTTCGAGAGCCTGGCACAATTTTTTGTGAAAAGTCTCAGCTTCCGACCTTTTTGTGTGACAGAAGTAAAAAATTTTAAGTAATTGAGTACATTTGCAGATGCGTCTGTCTGTCCTCTTTTCAGTAGAAAAACAACTCTTAATCACTTCGGTTGCGGAATGTGGATACTGTTCCCGTTAAGTGCATTCACAAACACAAACACTCTGTCAGAAAACCAGTGAAATATCACATTTAAGAAGCAAAACCAAACAAATTTTCAAGACGCAGCTACTACCCGAATGTGCACAATCACTGCGCATTGACAAACACGATTCATGCACACAATACTATAATAAAATTCTTTTCTTATTAAATAAAGCACACCCTATGACTCCCTTGTCGTTTTGCAGATTTTTGTTTTTATCCACAGCCATCGTTATTTGCTCAAGGGTTGTCGACAGCGCTCATAAATGGTACGATACCAACACTGCGCCGTGTCGACGTTACGCATGAAGACCCGCATCTCGCCCTAATTTTACAAAACACAATTCGACTGCAAGAGTTTTTTTTTTTTTTTGTTTGCGCCATCCGTACATAAACTCATACAAAAAAACTAGGTTACTAGTACGTGCATGACCTTTCCCTTTGCGAAGAAATCCTTTGTTGTGATTTTGTTCCTTCCTTAATTTTTGCATGCAAAATGGTAATTTGTTCCTTGTCGGATTAAATTTTATTTTGCACAATTGTATGGCAAAGAATTGCGAACAGATACGTTGCGTGAGTGATGTCTTTTTCTGTTGTTGTGTTGTGTTAAGGGATGAATTGGTGCTCTGCGTTTTTAATATCAAACACTTTCGTAGGCCTTTTCAGATCTAATTGAGATGTCAAGTTCGTGTCTACAAATTTCGTGCGTTAAGCGAAAGCGCTCAATGAAACTATAATTCGGGTCTGAATGTTATACGGTTCTACTATCTATGAGTTTTGTAATATTAAGCAACTCAATCAACATTTCTGTTTAGTTCTTGTAGATGGTTTATTGTTTCTTAAATTATTTTTGTGTTTAATGGTTTTTACATTTTATTTAAAAATAGTTAACCGCTTGGAGAGTTGCGAAATTGTTGGTTTAGATCACTGAACTTTCAAAATAAACACAGCCTTCTTCACAAGAATAATTCAAATTCAGTAGGATCATGTCGAATTAGGGTCGACATAAAGGGTAGTTCGATTCACAACGCGCATTCGCAATAACACTCCAACTTTCAGCTCTTTAGGCAAAGCAATTCTGCTTGCTGTGCATATTTTGCATGCTCCCAGATTGTGGTTTGCTTTTCTCTATCTCTACTTGAGGACGTCGAATATACCATCTGACAAATCAATTTTTGCACTTGTACAGTGGGAAGAGTACCGCCCGGCTCTGTCATCTCATCCATCGGTTTGAAGAGGCGTTCTTCCACACTGGCAAAACCATTGTTGAAGCTTTTGCATCTATCCCCTTTTGGATGTAATCAATATCTGGACTCTCTCGGCAGTGATGCCAACCCCGATCGAAGTTTTATGCCTAAGCCCGAAAAAAATTATGCTTTTTGGTAAAAAAGATAAAAGTTGCATATTTTACAAAGGAAGTGCAGCGAACCTAACAAGGTGACTAAAATTCGTTAACAGAATCAATAGATAATTAAAAATTTTGATCTCTGTAATGCAAGGTTTGGGCTTGGTGACTGAGTCAAGTAGAGAATTGGAAAATAAGCATGACGCACAGTTTTAAATGAATATTAGTGATGCAACTTTGATCAAAGAATGTAGGTAACAGATTTTCAAATTTAGAATTTATTTGTATTTTTTCTAAAAATTATTCCTCAATGCCTCAAGCAACGGAATCAATTTTGCCTCAGTTGGCATCACTGGGTCATGGAAACGATGATATAAAATATCCTGAACATGGACAACTTTTCAATGCCCCGGAATACGGTTTTTGTGTCAGTTATTCTGTGGTTTAAATCAACAAAAAAGGAACCAATCTTCCATCATTCCGATTGAGTGAAGTCTCACAGTTTGCGTCAGACTCTGTTGTCGAAAATGCGTGCTTAGGGGCTCGCTGCATCTCTTCTTCATTGAATAAGCAACTACCTTCATGGACGTCTAATGTCATTAGATTTTTAAATGATTTCAAGGCCCCAAACTGCGAAAGAAATATTTTACAAACCTCTGATCTGTCTTCAGGATGTTAGACGTGCATTTGCCCTAAACGTGAGTGCGCCAAAAATCATATTCCACCAACTTGACAGAATTTAAGACACGAATATGGCGAATTCTATAAATTTGTTCGAACATTGCAAAAATGTCACACGTCTCTTACTGCTCGTGTGGGGAAAAGCTGTGACAAAACAATACACACGGGAACTAACCTACGGAGATTGATTTTGCATTTGTTCCATTATTTTATAATTTTATAAAAATCGCTTGTATAAGGTACGACAAAAAAAAGCATCCTACATTCACTGTCCCAATTTCATTAACGCGCAGTGCTCTGTTTATCACTCTACATTTGAGCCTTCAAATGTAGAGTGAAATTTCAGGGTGATGAGATTCTTTAATAAACGAAACGAAAATCACTTTCGCATTGCAAAAAACGAAAGAAATCCTGCTAACATTTTTATTAAGAACTTTCTGCTGCCATTTGCGTATAAAAATAATTTTCAAGGCGAAACTGGAGGATTCACTTGTGATTTAAGCTACAACATGTAAAGCAAAATTTTTTTTTTTCTGAGCTCGGTCTGTAGACTGTTCGAGGCGATTTTTAAGGACTCGCCCATACGGCCCAGCGCTGAAAAACTCTTTTTAAATGGAAATGAAAGGCTCCGGCGCACAATTGTTCAATTTTCAATCTAAATAAGTACTACCCTGTCACCAAAACTATAACCGAAAATCAGTTGTTTTCAACGCTCTTATGGCCGCGCGTTTTTTCAGCTACGCTCTACTGCATACTACCAGTCAAACTAAAGTGTTCTCCAACTGGAGTTGCTATGCCATTCGCTCCATTCTTTGAACCTCGATTATGTATTCAAGGGTCAAGTAGTTGTGGGTGTTTCCTAAAAACAAACCCCTCAATTATTTTTAATAGCGCAAGTTTTCAAAAACTAAAAATATATATTAACTCGATTATGTATTAAATATTTTTCAAGGGTCAAATAGTTGTGGGTGTTTCCTAAAAACAAACCCCTCAATTATTTTTAATAGCGCAAGTTTTCAAAAACTAAAATTATACATTTTACTCTATAAAACAAAAAGCAAAAGTCATTCTTCCCCCTATTGTAAAACAATAATCACAGTCGCATCATCATATTTATGTTTTTTCTTAACATTTAAATTGCTTATCATTATCGTCATCTCCTTGACGAATGTCAGTATCTTCTCACATTTCTGTTGTTTTATTTTTTCCGCTGAACATGACCTCGATACGTAACCAACCACAAGCTCAAGCCGCGCCGCCCCACACCAAGACCGCTAACAATAATAATTTCTAATGACCGCGCGCGTTGATGAAAAAGAAAGCCCTGAAAAATGACGAAGAAAAAAAAAAATAACGACTTTCTCTCAAAACTAAAAAATTCATGTATGTACTGAAAAAAAAAAAAAACTCAACGCAGAAGAAAGTTAAAAGCAAAACAAGAAAGAAAGTTTAGTAATATAATTTTCATTATCGTTGTTCTTCTCTTTCATCTTTGTGTTGTTTTTTTTTTCTTTTCTGAATAGAGATACAGTGAAAAAATGTGTAACGCATGCATGCACTCATGCGTCGTGTGAGCGCACCGAGATCACAATATTCACAATGAAATGACGAGGCACACAAACAATAAAATCATCCAATTATGGACACAGAACAACACAAAAAAAAAGAATCTACTCACTTGGCACTGGCGGTTGAGACTCGCAGTCAGTCCATTCAGTGGAAAATTGCATGAGATATGCCCGCACGTACACAAGCAAATAAAATGGAATGCTAAGTAGCAGTCAAGGACAATTGATAAAAAGATGCGCGACACCGACACCCTTATTCAAAGTTGTCGCATTTCGAACAAATACACGTAATTTTAATGGATTGTGCATCAGGCTTTAATGACTGTGATTGCGATTGGCATCATTGTCGAGACTCGTGGGACTTGTCGATCATGCGAAGTGGGGTTCTCCTCGGGGGTTTCTGTTTTCCATTTCCAAATCATCTGTTACATCTGAGTGGATGTATGGCATAGGTTCTCTATAGTGAAACAATTACACTCTGCCGACGATTGTGCGTGCGATAATTTTAGGCGTTGGCGGCCCAGCGCCCAGTACTGATTCTGTTTAAGAAGATATGGCTTACGTTTTCAGGATTACTTAATCGGCGACATGCTTTCAATGAGAAAGATCGGCGCTTTTAGCCGTGCAAACATATTCTACGACCAAAAAATCGAGTGTCTCCTTAATCAGATAGTTGGTTACTAATTTTGTATTCGAGTTTTCAAATCGACATGTACTCCTTAGGAATCAAACAACACAGCATCCAAAACCCGGGCATTCTAAAGTGACCATAGTTTGAGAAATGCGTCTCTGTAAATGAGGAACCAATACGCCATACGAAATGTAGAGCGCTGCCAAAAGACAAGACCAAAGCGAAGAGCAACTCGACCATGTAGTCTTTAAAAAAATAGTTAAAAAAGGCACAAGTTGGCGCAAAAGTCCCGTATACAATCATAGACCCAACAGCCCCCCGTTTTGTTTGAGTTTTTTTTTTTTTTTTAATTTTCGAGTCGAATGGAAGAGACGTACAATTTTATGCCGAGTCCAAACGGCTGAATTGAGAAGCTTTTCCAGGACAGCTAGGTAGCAATATTCTCGAATATTAATCAGACGTTCGTGAGAGGTGGGTGCAGTGGAAAATATCTTAATGAATGATGAAATGTGTGTTTTGCGGGGACCGAAACTGAGACCGCGCTCAGCAGGGTAATGCATTATTTACTACGCCACTGGGCCACAAGCCGATGCGGGTCTAGTTGAATGTTATTAAATTCTTACTAATTGACATTTTAATTGATCAGTCGTTCTGCCATTCATTCAGTCATATGTTCTGTTATTTAATGACCCATTTATTCAGTCACTTATTCAGAAATGTACTTAATCATTCATTCAGTTATTCATTCAGTCAGTCATTTATTCTTACATTTCAAATGTCCTTCATTTATTCCGTCATTCATTCCGTCACTTATTCAGCCATTCATTCGGACATGTATTCATTTATTCATTCAGTCGTTCATTCAGTCATTCAGTCATTCATTCTTACATTTCAAGTGTCCGTCTTTTGTTCCGTCATTCATTCATTCGGTCAGTCACTTATTTAGTCATTCATTCGGACATGTATTCAATTATTCATTCAGTCATTAATTCGGTTATTCATTCAGTCAGTCATTCATTCTTATATTTCAAGTTTCCTTCATTTATTCCGTCATTTATTCCGTCATTCATTCAGTTATTCAGTCATTCGGTCCGTCACTTATTCTGTCATTCATTCGGAAATGTATTCAATTATTCATTCAGTCATTAATTCAGTTATTCATTCAGTCAGTCATTCATTCTTACATTTCAAGTGTCCGTCATTTGTTCCGTCATCCATTCATTCGGTCAGTCACTTACTTAGTCATTCATTCGGACATGTATTCATTCATTCATTTAGTCATTCATTCAGTAATTCATTCTTACATTTCTCATCTTACCTGCCGACTGCCACGGATTCCATAGCACGTCTTAGAACCGCTGACCGTAAGGGAAGTAATTTCGTTGAAATAGGTAACCTATTAAAAATTGTTGCCTAAAAAAATGTTCAGTCGTTGATACTCGACAGTCGACATACAAAGTCCTGACTGAAAGTTAATACCTCTGTCGCTTGCTGAATTATTCGAGAGTTTTTCGCCGTCTGGGGGCCGCCTAACAAATTTCGTTTATTGACCACGTCATTCAAGTTCAGTTCTCTGGCATTGATAATCTCAAAAAATGGCGTCCATCATTTTGATGTTTGGACTGTGTAACTGACTTGTGTACGACCCTTAGAAATCAGTGACTAAGCTGAATTTAGAATGAATAAACATTTCAGCTCTCTTCTAAAAATTGCCTACAGGTCGTTCGAATAACTGAAATAAGCGCCATCTGGTGGATGATGAAGGTTGCTCATCAGTGAACGCCTAGGTAAGCGACTTGCGTTTTCTTGTCAACGTCCAAATGCAAGTCTCCCAGCGTCTCTGTGATTGCACGTATTTCTTGCGAAAGAAAGCCTTTTGGACTCTTTTCCTACAAGTTTATTTATTTCTATAGAAGACGCGGGTGTTTTGAATAATTCCCCTAGCTAAGCATTTATTGTTTTACATAAAAGGCAAATATTAGACCAAGGTCTTCAAGAGCAACCCTCACACGACTGGATATAAATAGCCTTGGAAATAAATACGGATGGCGCCGCTGCCCTAAAGGGTCTGAAAAATGTCTACCAACCTACCGATCCGACCTTTTCCGATAACAAGTTCACACTGATACTTATCCTACAGCTAACTGCTGGCATTTTGGTCTATCTCTCTCCTCTTCTTCTCATTTCGCAAACGACAGAGCAGGAGAACCCTCAGACTGTTTCAAACTAATTTTATTTTAAGTGAAAATTGCAAATAAATGTATTACAATCAAAAATAAAAGTAACACGTAAGGAAAGTTGTGACAGCACTCCCAGTTCCACTGCTCTGCATACTCGTATATCTGAAGGAAGCACTATGATAATGAGGTTCTAAATCATCGACACAAACTAGGTCAACACATTTCGTAGACAATCGAAAACATTTGCTTAGAACACCGCACGATAAAACTTCGGATAGATAACGCTAAACAAACACTCGTTTGGCTACTGCAAATTCACCAATTCTAATGTAGAAGTAGAAATGTTCACACATCTCATTCGGTCGGTTATTTGAAATATTTCATTAACTCCAAGACCCCAAGGGCGGCGGTCTCGACTTCAGTTGAAAACGTCCTATCTAAACCCATTTAGAATAAATGGATAAATGAAAACAAGCTGCTGCTTGAACATTCACCCCTCTTCAAGGTCTCACGTTCTATCTTTTAATTTTGTTCTCTTCTCATTTGTACTTTTAATTATTTAAATTGCATTTTGTTGTCGCTGCTGCTGTGCGAGTGAATGCACAACAGAGTTACCCACACCGACAGCTAGAGAACATTAAACTCGTGCAACTAAAAATAGCGACAAAAATATAAAATTTCGAGTACTCACACTCATAAGTGTAAAAATGAAATACACAGTGTTTTTTGCTGCCACTTAATTACTGTTAATTTTGTTTTTTTACACTCCTCACCAACACCACAGTGGGAAAACGACTCGATTTATAATCTAGAACAACATTCCAATACTCACTGTGGAGATAGTCACCGCAGTACGCGACTGGAGTAAACTTGTGTTATCATGACGTAGCGATGTTATTTCAGCCCCTTGAACTATGTCAGTAGTGTTAAGTGTAGTGCACTCTTCGCGCACCCTCATCTAAAACGGTATAGACTGCGAAATCTTGCTGAATCACAGATACGAAAATGTCCACAATCGGAAAATTACGTCTACACACCTCTGAGCGGCCCGTGTATTTTTAAACCAGGCGTGCAGAAAAAAATACGTATCTTTATCACATGATGTACTAGACACCAACGCTCGGGTGTAGAGTGGAATATTTATTTTTGTATGTTTGAGTATATCTAATGCAACCAGCACCACCACCACCGCTTTATCTCTCGAATGAATGTGAATCAAATGAAAATACGATAAATTAGAAAAAAAGTGTCATTAACCTAAAATTGTTATTTTTTTTTTTTTTTTTCTGAATAATAATAGTATATGGCAGTAGCACGTTGGTTGGTGGTTGGCTTGTAGTGTTAGTAATCGGTCGGGTGAGTGAGCTTGACTACACTATTTCGCGTGACGTTACACTTTTAGGGGGTAAACAACTTTCAATGTTTCTCTCAAGTGATAATGGCCGCTGTTGTCTGAGCCACATGTGAATGAATTTGTGTTTGTGTTGGCGCTAGTTTTGCTTTAGCTTTTAGGCAATTAGCTCGACGATATTTGTATTATTATATTAAGAACGGCCAACGTTGTGGGAGCACCTTCTGTGGGGGGGTGGTGCTAATCTATTCGAACAGCGATTTCCTTCGAAATACTCGCGTAATATTTTCATCTTTTCGTCGTTTTTCTTCAACGGAACGTAACGAGATATTGCGTGTTAATGGATCACAATTGTGACGCCGGCTGTCACACTTATTGACGCTGGGTTGGGTGGTGCATGCTTTCAAATGTCTAAATTTTTGTAGTGTAATAGGCTGTTGGCCACCTTGACCAGTTGTTATTTTGCTTACCTTGGGCTGTGTCGAATGAAAGCCAAAATCTCTAATGTCTGTCAAACAAATGTGTCAACCAGTGAATTTGCACAGAACTCTTTGTGCATTCCTACTAAAGTGTGTGTAGGAGACTAATTTTAAATATATTCTTACATCTATGAGGAGTTTAACTTAGGAAAGCAGATCTCCCAAGAGCTTCGATTTTTGGGTCCCATATTTCCGAAGGTTTTAGGGGCTGTATAGCTCTTTGAGCAGGCTGTCTGAACTGTGGGCTTCTGAGATCTATGGAGATAAGTACAACTTCTAAGAGGCTTAGACCTTTGCAGTGGCTTTCGCATCGTTGAAAACCTTTGCAGTGGCTTTCATATCTTTGAATAAGTGACAGTAGCTAATAATTTGAGTACTGCCCTGACAATTTTCAATGTAGATTTTCTAGATATATGTCTTCGTGATGATAGCTTCGTTCTAAAGCTGTTTTAAGACGCTTTAACGAGTTCTAATGTCAGTTTCGTAGTTTTTTTAAGTGGGTTCTGCCTCCCCTAAATCTTTGATGAGGCTATAATAGCAAAATTAAATAAAACGAAGAAATTTGCTTGTGCAAATCATTCGTGCGCCCGAAAACGATTGATCGTTTCGCCTTACAGAATCTGACCCCAGCTCTTTTGAGAAACTGCAACAGCCAAACCCATTTTGTCCCTGCCCGCCTAAGGAAGCTTTCTCTGTATTTTCTATTGAGTCGAATATCACACGTCACTCATAACAGTCCAGACTATTTTTATCTAGCAGAGCCAACAGCATCAACCTGCGCCATATGCCTTGCAGGGCTGGAACCCAGAGTGTCTTGTAAAACTTGTGCTTAGTACTAGTTGCAAGTGAGGGGCACTTCTATTCAGCAGCATCTATACAGAGAGAGTTTTGCAAAAAAATTATCTTTCAATTAAGTCATCGGGATTATCTTGTGTATTGCAAAATAGATCCACATGCGAGAACTCTTTTCCTAGCTTCTCAAAACCGTCCGCTTAGTTGTGTTTCTATTTTTGGGGATGCAGAAAAGGGACCAATAATTTTATGGTAAACGGCTAATTTGGGAAGCTTTCTCAAAATATGTATATATATAATATGGATGTTTGTTAGACTTTCGCAAGAGTTGACGCAGTACAAAAAAAAATAAAATTGTAATTGGGGGTTGAACCGGAGACAATTGCTTGCTAGTCGGAACATAACAACTGAACCAAGTGGAAGGTGAGGTTTTTTCATATCATTTACAACTTCATTAAAAATTAAACCTGTCCGCATTGTGATTAGATTACCTATTCAAGGCAGCGAAGCTACATAGGTGTCCTTTATTGTTGAACGTATATATTTTGCTGAATTGGAAGGCGAAGGAGTAACAACGATTCCGGTTATCGTTTTTTTTTTCCTGCGAACCATCCGTGTTGCTCTGTATACTCACACAATTTATGGCCCGCCGAAATCCTCAACTCCATAGCAGTGATGCCAGATTACAAGATATATATTTTTTTTCAAGATTTTTGAGCTCTAAAATTTTACCCCGAAATCATCAAATTTTAAGATTTTAGATTTCAAGAACTTTTTAAATCTAGCACATTAAAAGAACCTTTTCTATTGAAGAAAAACGTTTTCTATTAATTCCATTATCCCTATCCTCCCTATAATAATAATAATAATAATATAATAATAATAATAATAATATAAAACAAAGTGAAAATTTTTTGTCGGAAGCTACACAACAAACGGGTGAATGGATTTTGACATTTTTTTTTTTATTTATTAGTTTTTTATGAGGAACAAGTTTGTGCATTTAAAAATATTTGATTTTGATTGTGGAAGTGCAAGAAATTCAATATTAGACATTGAACACAAAAAAATTGAACTTCTCCTTCGTCTATTTGAATGGAATTAATTCCAGTTTTTAGATATATAAAACGAGCATCTTAAGTCCAAAATGAAGTTTCTATTTGCTATATCAGTTGAGCAATATTAACAAATACTCTGCGAAATTCCTTTTTTATCAATTTGTTAATTGACCAAGACTTTCAAATCTCGGTGGTGGTTTCTTTTTAGTTTTCTTTGAGGGTATATTCGTATTTTTTGAGAGAGCGGGATGGTTTATTTTTTCATATAAATACTCGGAATCGGAAGTGGAGTCGAATGGATTTGGTCTGCTCAAGTCCATAGTTCCACAGAAGGATTGTAGATCTGGTCTTGGATTGTTATGAGTTTCTTAAAACTCTCTTACTTTCCTGCTTTTTTTTAAGATCAAACTCGCCATTTGGAGGAAACAAAAAGTTCCATCAGATGCATGAAGGACCCTAGGTCAAGCTTCTCAAGCCATTTTTTACTTAACTTTTTGTTCTTTTTCGAAAGCGATACAATTTTTGAGGCTGACACATTTAATGCAGTTTTTGATTTTGAACCTTCCTGGGTGGAGATGTTGGGCCTTACCAATAATCATTTTTAACCTTCACCTTATATATTTTTTAGGGTACAATATGGAATTTTGTATGGAAAATTGAGTCACTCTTCTCCTTAAAGGACATAGAGCTGCAAATTTACCTAAAACAACCAGCTTTTTACATCACATCTTATTTCGGACAGAGTCTTCATAAGTCGGTTCATATGACTCTCCAGTTGACACGATTTAAGGAACCGCTTTTCTGCAGGACCTTTTTCGAGCATCTAATCTTCGACCAAATACAAGTAAAACAGATGCGCCTACTGTCGCGTGTTTCCTACTCTGTGGCCCATTTTTTAAAGTGATCAGTCGCTGATGCACCGTCAGCAATGTTGAGCTTGGTCAAGCCTATCTGTGCTTCACTTGGTGAGCGTGACGGGACTCTTTTCTATCTTCGATGTATGAGGTTTTTCATGCTAAACAGCTGAATCCTTTTTTTGTAGTCTTTTGCAAAGGGCTATTCATATTTTTTTAGTACGGCTCATGAACTGCAAGCTTCAGTTCAAAGTTGGACTTTCTTTTGCCCTTTTTTTTTTTTTACACACTTGCAACGTTGTCTTTGGCATAGCTAAGAGACTCAACCTGGAAAGATGAAAAAGTAATTCGTATTGAAGTTCGTGTCTCAAAAAAAAGTCTAGAATTGTTGGTTAATTTTAGCAGTCGCTTGTAGTTCCGCGATTTTTGTTTCTATAGTCAACATTTCTTGTAGCTTAGCTTGGAACATTTTATTTAGTTTTTTTTTTTTCACATGAATCGTTCAGCTCCAGTATTAACCTTGCTCGTCAGATGACAGGTTGTGCATCCCAACTCTTCTAATGTCAATCGATTTTTAGACGAGCCAAACTTAATTCTATAATTATCTAGCATCTAAAGACCTTTTGTACACATATAAGATAACACTTTCAACCTTAAGTCATCAACTAGTAAATGCTAATAATTGCATAATCGTTCTTTTCTTTCCAGGTAAGCACAACGTCCTTCTAGCTTGACAGAATTGTAGACCTTCCACCAAATGTAAGTACGTCAGACGGTCTCATTCATCCTCTCTTTGTTTACAAAACAAACGCGTACCCACTGCCATCGGTATTCCTGACCTAAATCAACCAAATAGGTAACACGCCAATCTGTCAAGGGATTAAAACATAAATCCCCGCTCTTGATAACCCATTTCCTATGTCCGTATCGTATTACAATATTTCAGCAGTGTTTTTTTTTTTTTTTTCGCTGGCCCCACACCCACCTATACCTCAATGAAGATATGAAAAGAAAAAAAAACGTTTGGTTGTTGAATTCTGGGACCTTGCAAATTGGGTCAACATGTGCGGTTTTTTTTTCCCGATTTTTTGTTTGGGGTTTCCTCGCACACAACCTAACGCACAATGAAGCACGTGACCCAAAATTAATCAACCGCAACTACACACGAAATAAGAATGCGCGAGAGAGTCTCTGCTTCGGTTTTTTTTTTATTTTGTCTGATTGTGCGTGGAACTGAAATGAAAAAACATAATCAAAACCGAAATGTGAAAGGGGAAATGAAAGCAACAGCATTGCCTGGTTAACTAGCCGACTTTTGTTTTCTACATATCTGTCTGGAAGAAGAAAGTTATGCTGCGTACACGCACAAAGTCGGCTGGCTGTGGAATTATGCCCATGGTGCATCATTTTGCGTGCAACTTTTTTCCACTGCCGCACTAATACGGAAAAGAAATTCAGATGGCGTTAAGGAGATTTCCGCAAAATTTTAGAACCGGTCTCCTCGACATAGAGCCAAGCTAAAAACAAACAAAAAACCGCTAGAATGCTACGTGTCTTATGCGATGACACACTTTCCGGATGGGTGCGTTTTTCTGATTACGTCGTGTGTCCGCAGACAATCTTTTCGATATGTGAAAAGTGAAATGAATTCGATTTCTAAATCGACTAGGGCGACCTGAATTTTCACTTTTATTCTAGAATATACATATTTCCCCACACCAAAACTGTTGACAGCTGGATGGAGCTTGAATTTTTAATTGTAAACAAACTCGATGGATTTTCGGTCCAAACATGTGCGACCTCGAATATGAATGCTTATTTTTATATTTCGGTATCTGGTTATGAAATTCAGTCATAAATGTCACTATAAATCAGAATGTCTGGGAAGTCATCTTATTTATAACGGGGGGGGGGGGGGGGGGGGGGGGGGGGGGGGGGGGATACATAACATGTTTCTATGTAGGTATGGGCGCATCTTTTCTATAGAAAGCAATTTGCGGCGACCTGAAGTCCTTGAATGGGGATCGGCACTACCTTTTAATAAAATCGGATCTACAAGAGTGCTGGCTACGGATGTGCTGTCTTATCAGGAAGTTAAAAATTCAAACATGTACTACGAGCAGATAAGGAAGTGGGCGAATTTTGCTATTTCTGCAGGGTGAAAGTTCGAGAGCTTGAAAGTCGGCCCTTGATTTTTGACTTTGTGATCGTACACTCTGCGCATGAAGAAATTATTTATTTTTGAGGGCTCCTCGCAGCCATTCGTTTGTGTGGGTTCTTATTTTTGGGACGAATAACTATGGAACCCAACATCATTCAAAACGACTGCGGTTCGCATTTACTTTATTTAGGAACCAAAAATTCTTCTTTTTCTAGAATTCTTATGCAGTGGGCTTCGTTATTGAGCTCTGCCTTCAGTAAGTCGGTTAACATCGCTCTATACCTGAGACGATTGACAGAAACATTCCTCATTTCAAAAGAAATAAGCTCCGATAAAGCTGCCATACTTTAAACCGCACCAAACGGTCAATCTTTGTGGAGGCATTGATACTTGTGGATTAAGTTTGCACCAATAACGGCAGACATACCCGCTGAGGCAGAAATAGGCCTGATGATCTTTTGGCCAAAATTAGCATCTCCGGAAAAAATTTCCAGCGCCCAATTAGGGATCTCACGGCGCTTCCTATGGTCCGTCTTTAATTCTCGCGTCTTGTATGGATGTAGGCCAAAATCCAACCGCCAAAAAGAAGCCGGTTTGACTCTCTGGCGAGGGTCTGGGTCTTCTTCGATACTGGCCGCTACGGCGGCTGTCATTACGCACCAATGTCTATCTTCTTTTTGGCTTAAGGTCCTAAAGAGTGTACTCACGCTCAAATTTTTCCACGGTGCGACAAGTTGGCTGTGGACTGAAGCCTGATTGAAGTAAAGGCCGACCTCGCAACAACAAAACTCACGTTGCGTATTTACAACTGAGCCGGGATTTGGATAGCATTTTTTTAAGAATTTTCGTACGTTTGACAGTTGTGAAACGATGCATGATCAAATGGCAAACCTTTCTGAATATTTCGACAGCTCGATGTCGTTGGTAACTGTGACAGCTGCTGAGGCATAGCAATTTGAAAAAGTTTAGTTGTCCGCCAAAAATGTTTGTCTCGAGTTTTTTATCAAAAATGTCGTTGCGATTATAGATGAAGCCAAAAAAGCGGTTCAATTTACATTTTTGGAATCTTCTGCTGGAGTTTTTTTTTTGTCATAAAGGGTGATTTTTTAGCTGGTTTGGTTTTGGCAACACTGGTTTTGACAGCTGACGTGTGTTTAGTACCTTGTGTCACTGTCAAACAGCTTCAGTTTGGTTTGCAATTTAACCATGGATCGTCTTACAAATGAACAACGCTTGCAAATTATTGAATTTTACTATCAAAATTCGTGCTCGGTTCGAAATGTTCATCGCGCGCTGCTTCCATTTTATGATCGGCATTCTCGACCTTCTGAGCAGTCTATTCGGAAGATTGTGACCAAATTTCGCACCAAATTTACTTTGTTGGACATTAAACCACCAACACGTTTACGTACTGAGCGTAGTGAAGAAAATATTGCGGCCGTATCAGCTAGTGTGACAGAAGACCGCGAAATGTCGATTCGGCGCCGTTCCCAGCAGTTAGGCCTTTGTTACAGCACTACGTGGAAAATTTTGCGTAAGGATTTGGGCGTAAAGCCTTTTAAGATACAGCTGGTGCAAGAACTAAAGCCAGCCGACCTACCACAACGCCGAATTTTTGGTGAATGGGCTCTTGGAAAGCTGGCCGAGGATCCGCTTTTTTATCGAAAAATTGTGTTCAGCGATGAGGCTCATTTTTGGTTGAATGGGTACGTAAATAAGCAAAATTGCCGCATTTGGAGTGAAGATCAGCCAGAAGCATTGCAACAGCTACCAATGCATCCCGAAAAAGCCACTGTTTGGTGCGGTTTATGGGCCGGCGGCATTATTGGGCCATATTTCTTCAAAGATGATGCGAATCGCAGCGTTACTGTCAATGGTGAACGCTACCGAGCGATGATAACAAACTTTTTTTTGCCCGAAATGGAAGTTCTTGACTTGCATGATATGTGGTTTCAACAAGACGGTGTCACATGCCACACAGCACGCGAAACAATGGCGCAATTGCGAGGCGAGTTTGGTGAACAGTTAATTTCACGTTTCGGGCCGGTCAATTGGCCGCCTAGATCGTGCGATTTGACACCATTAGATTATTTTTTGTGGGGGTATGCCAAGGCTAATGTGTATAGGGACAAGCCCGCTTCGATTGACGCACTGGAAGCCAACATCCATGCATTCATTCGTGAGATACCGGCCGATATGTGTGAAAGAGTATGCCAAAATTGGACTCAGCGGATGGGCTACCTGAGACGCAGCCGCGGTCAACATTTGCATGAAATTATCTTTAAACATTAAATTGCTAGGTTCAAACTATCGATTCAAATAAATATTTCATTCATTTTTTCGAATTTTTTGTGTTTTTTTTTTAAAAAAAGTTTTAAACCTCTTAAAAAATCACCCTTTAGAAGCAACTTCATGTTATTGCCTTAGGATTCGAAGACTTGGTCTGCCAAACAAGCTTATATCACCATTTTTCATTAATCTTTCGAATTTGTGTCGACAACTTATTTTCAAGTGACGGTGGTAAGCACAAGTTTACGGTGTGAACTCGTCCGATCGAGGGTATACGTATTTGAACGGTTTTCTAAATTTGATTTAAAATAAGTTCAACATTTTGCTGTTGTTTAAAACACTCGTAGAAGACCTTTCTATCTAACATTTAATTATTTATTTTGACGATAATTTCGGAAGCTTTGCTGTTGCGAATATTTTATTATATAGAAGCTCGTGAAGTGAAATATTCTGACTTGTGTCAGAACCCATTTCATCATATATTTTACATTTGAACTTTCTAATCTTTTAGGGTAAAATTTTATTCAAAAAACATGTCTTACAATTTTTTATTTCATCGAGCAAAATATATTTTTAAATCCCTATTTCGAGGCACAGGATTTGTTTTGAAAAAAAGGGGATGCAATTTTTTTATGTGCACTAAAAAGACCGATAAAGTATGTCCTTCCTTAAACTGTGCTTTCTTCTTTCTACTTTATAGAAAATGTGTTTTTTTTTTTAGAGGTATAGAACTTTAAGTTGGCAACACTATTTTAACTGAAGGTCATTTTGTCAGCTGTCAAGTGATTTATTTTTAGTTTGGTTTGGCATTTCAACACGAATAGACTGACCCCTGAACAACGCTTCCAAATTGTGCAAATTTATTTTGAAAATCATGGTTCTGTTCGAAATACGTATCCCAATATTCATAAGCGAATTTCGTTTAGCTAGAATCGATACCTACGTCAAAAAACAAAACTGCCCCATTTGGAGTGATGATAATCCTCAAGTGTATGTTGAGACACCGTTACATCCACAAAAACTGACTGTTTGGTGTGCTTTACGGGTTGGTGGAATAATTGGTCCGTACTTCTTTAAAAACGATGCTGGCCAGAACGTTGCAGTCAATGGCGACTGCTATAGAGCCATGATTACTGACTTTTTCGTTCATCAATTGAACAACCATGATGTGCAGGAGCTGTGGTTTCAACAAGATGGCGGAACATGTCACAAAGCTCGTGCTACAATTGATTTATTGAAGGAAACGTTTGGTAACCGCATAGTCTCACGTGGCGGACGCGTGAATTGGCCTCCAAGATCGTGCGATTTAACGCCGCTTGACTATTTTCTGTGGGGATAAGTGAAGTCGCTAGTCTACGCCGATTACCCGAAACGATTGACCACTTGGAGGACAACATTCGCCGCGTTATTGCCCATATACGGCCAGAAGTGTTGGAAAAAGTCATCGAAAATTGGACCTCCAGATTAGCCGCGGCGATCTTATGCCAGAAATCATATTTAAATTATAATGCCAGAAGATTATCTCTCGAATAAAGTCAATTTAAAAAAATCATCTTTCTTTTATTCCATTTCAAAGTTCTATACCTCTAAAAAAAAAAACAGCCTTTACAAGGCTGACTCAGAAACCGAGGTTGCATTTTTGACAAACAAACAAACCCCGCTTACATCGATTAGGATTACCCCAACCAGATATACCAAGACCTAACTCCACGCTGTTCCCTATAATTAATGCAATCTAAAACCCAATCAGCCCAGTACAGAAGAGACCGCACTCTTCTCTATCAAGAAACGATATAAAAAATAAAAATAAAATACCAATGCAGTGTGCCATTGCCTATAAAAGAAGTTAACAGCATCAAAATGGTTTTGGTCACGAAATGCTAAAGAAAATTACTCAGCACTCGCATAAGGGATGGCCACGACAACTGGATCGGCGAGGTGGGTGGGCGCTTGATTTTGACACAATGTCAAGTGGTCATATTTTCGTGTTTCCTGTGTTCCCTTTGTTTTTCTATTAAGAAAATTGCTGTCCGTTTTTTCTCCATCGTTAATTTCGAGCAATTGCGCCCTTTAGTTGGAGAGGTTGCATGTATTTACTGTACATAATTACACTCGGGGGGAGGTCGCCGAAAATTCTACGTCAATGGAAACTAAAAAAGAAAAACGTCGGCATGTGCTGATTTTTTTTTATTTTTGTATTTAAGCCTTATACGTTATACACAAATAAGGTTCAATGACCGACCCCTTGGGCTATTCTATTACGCAATCAGAATAAGCCATTCTAATACTTTTAAGACTCTATAGCGACATTTAAATGAATTTGTGACAGAAAAGGGAGAAAAAAGTGTTGTACTCAAAGAAAATTTGACTCTCGAGTTTAAAATTGAAACCCACACACGGCGATAGCTGTTGGTTGGCTGCCCACTGGTACAGTAGAGATTGAGAAGGTAAATTCAATTTCTCCTCTTTCACTGTACTCGACGGTGTGCCAATTCGATTGAAATACAACCAATTATGAAAGCTACTCGTACATGTACACCTACTGTCATCGATTTGCCTATAAGTAGGTCAGTAATTAGATTGAGTTTTTGATTGCCGGCGATTGGAATTATTGTCACAACAAAATATGGTTGTAGCTCGGTCATGGGTGTACTGGCTACTTCTTCGTTTTTTTTTTTTTTTTTGTGTAGCGGAGTTATCCCACGCAATGGGTGTAAGCTGTTAGGTGAGGCGACACGACCCTATTTCGCGAGGTGTGCCTAATTTTGCAAATGCGATAGTTATTACTGGTATTGCTGTCTATCATTTGACTGGTTGTGAAAGTGTAGTTAATTTTATGTCATAGCGAAATTAGCACACATCATTTTAGCATTTTAATGGCTTAAATACTTTCTAGAGCGAAATTTTCGAATGGCACTGTAGTTAAATATCGACGAGGGTGGATGGGTGGTTTAATTTTTCAGGCACTGTAGAAATTTGTTTATGTGTCTCACGCAATTTATCGTTTAAAAACCGTTTTGTTAAAATTTGTTAATATTTTTTTTAGCGTAAACATCACTTATAAAAATGAGACTAATGGCGTTTTCGATTGAAGATCCGAGACAATTGCCCCGAAATTCAGAATTGCTCTTTTCAATGAAATTCGTTGGAGCACTTTTGTGATAATAATGGTAGACACCATATGAGAGATTTGGTTTTCTGTTGCTACTTTACAGCCAAATCCATATATTTCAATTTAAGTTTACATTTTGCACGCATAATTGTATATTTTCGGATCACATAGGGAAAAATTTGTTTCTAATAACACAACAAACACTACAATCTGACATTTTGTTAGTATGTGTTGGTGAGTTCAGGACAATTCTGTAAAAATATTCCGGACACTTCTGTCGTGTTAAGAATTGACCTGGAATTTGTCTTTTTTTTTCTAATGAAACATAGAATACATCGAAAGAGCACTTCTGGATTTGCTCTTTTCATAGAAAGAGCAATTCTTTTCTTCAAT
The DNA here is from genome assembly GCA_951230905.1 of Cheilosia variabilis. NCBI lineage: Eukaryota > Metazoa > Arthropoda > Insecta > Diptera > Syrphidae > Cheilosia > Cheilosia variabilis. Next base: position 13,503,140 of record OX579680.1, on the reverse strand, counting down.
CGAAAACGCCATAAGCTTCCTGCTCTTTGAATGAAAAGCCACCGCGCACTTAGTGTCTGATACTTACTTACTTAACGGGCTCCCGACCCGTGAAGAGTCTCTGCCTGAGACACTGTAGCCTTCCATCCTCTGCGATCCCGGGCACGCTGCTTCTAGTTATCCAGATCAAGCGTTCTGGCATCCGCGATGGCTTGGTCTTTGAAACGGAGGTTCGGTCTTCCTTGTCGAATAAATCATAGTTCAAACAAACTTCTGTCGAATAAATCATAGTTCAGGAGCCCTACTAAATATGAAACTCGATTCTAAAGTAAGTTATGAAAGCGAAATTCGAACAGCTCTAGTACTGCCAGCTTCTTTTTGTTTTCTTGGTACAAAGTTGGTACTACCTTTTCCGAAAGTTAATGTCAAACTCGTTAGAATTCGCAAATAATCATTCTACATCAAATGTGCTTGCGGAGAAGGTCGATTTAAGAAGTTTTTTTTCTCAGAATGTAAGTAAATAAATTTTATAAATTAATAATTCGTGAATATTTCATAAACAGAGTAATATGGATAATGTTTGTTTTTGTTTTGTCCCAGGGAATCATCTAAAAGTCCAAACACAAAAGTGTCACAGTTTGAAAAGGTGCAATATAAAGGGTGATTTTTTAAGAGGTTTAGAATTTTTTTTAAAAAAAAGAACAAAAAATTCGAAAAAATGAATGAAATATTTATTTGAATCGATAGTTTGAACCTTGCAATTTAATGTTTAAAGATAATTTCATGCAAATGTTGACCGCGGCTGCGTCTCAGGTAGCCCATCCGCTGAGTCCAATTTTGGCATACTCTTTCACACATATCGGCCGGTATCTCACGAATGAATGCATGGATGTTGGCTTCCAGTGCGTCAATCGAAGCGGGCTTGTCCCTATACACATTATCCTTGGCATACCCCCACAAAAAATAATCTAATGGTGTCAAATCGCACGATCTAGGCGGCCAATTGACCGGCCCGAAACGTGAAATTAACTGTTCACCAAACTCGCCTCGCAATTGCGCCATTGTTTCGCGTGCTGTGTGGCATGTGGCACCGTCTTGTTGAAACCACATATCATGCAAGTCAAGAACTTCCATTTCGGGCAAAAAAAAGTTTGTTATCATCGCTCGGTAGCGTTCACCATTGACAGTAACGCTGCGATTCGCATCATCTTTGAAGAAATATGGCCCAATAATGCCGCCGGCCCATAAACCGCACCAAACAGTGGCTTTTTCGGGATGCATTGGTAGCTGTTGCAATGCTTCTGGCTGATCTTCACTCCAAATGCGGCAATTTTGCTTATTTACGTACCCATTCAACCAAAAATGAGCCTCATCGCTGAACACAATTTTTCGATAAAAAAGCGGATCCTCGGCCAGCTTTCCAAGAGCCCATTCACCAAAAATTCGGCGTTGTGGTAGGTCGGCTGGCTTTAGTTCTTGCACCAGCTGTATCTTAAAAGGCTTTACGCCCAAATCCTTCCGCAAAATTTTCCACGTAGTGCTGTAACAAAGGCCTAACTGCTGGGAACGGCGCCGAATCGACATTTCGCGGTCTTCTGTCACACTAGCTGATACGGCCGCAATATTTTCTTCACTACGCACAGTACGTAAACGTGTTGGTGGTTTAATGTCCAACAAAGTAAATTTGGTGCGAAATTTGGTCACAATCTTCCGAATAGACTGCTCAGAAGGTCGAGAATGCCGATCATAAAATGGAAGCAGCGCGCGATGAACATTTCGAACCGAGCACGAATTTTGATAGTAAAATTCAATAATTTGCAAGCGTTGTTCATTTGTAAGACGATCCATGGTTAAATTGCAAACCAAACTGAAGCTGTTTGACAGTGACACAAGGTACTAAACACACGTCAGCTGTCAAAACCAGTGTTGCCAAAACCAAACCAGCTAAAAAATCACCCTTTATGACCCGCCATCCAGATTTGTCCAAGGGGTATATAAAAACAGCCTTTATAATGTTGGGAACAAAAGTTTGTTTAATGCAAACAATTCAGTTGAAATATTGTTCAACAAGTACATAAAGGCGTCTTTCGGAAGGCGGTAGTTTTTAACACTATATACAATAAAGTTATTTTAGTTTATTTAGTTTTTGGATTAAAAATGTCTTTAAATAAATACTGAATAGAACTTTGTCTTGCCAAGCTCCATTATGTTAGATTTATCTCTAATCCGCCTTCGTTCAACTTGTTGAATTTGTGCCGGATTTACTTTAGACTCCAACCTAATTGCGACACAGTTTATTTAATTGTTTTACGAATAAATTGGTCTGGACTAGTTATACCCTGATCGGAGCCCAAATAGCTAAATTATTGATTCAAGAGTGAAATTGTTGGCAACGATGAAAAGAAGAAAATATTTATGCAGAGCTTATTAATCTTACCCTGAATACTTGGTTCTTAAAAACTTAAGAACGAATTCTTGTTATCAAAAATAACAGTTAAACCTGAAACTTTTAGCTGTCAATTTGTTTAAAATCTCAAAGTTCTTTGCTTAACAATATCTTTGTGTAAATTCAGAAACGTCAAACATTTGCGCAGTAGGCATCACTGCCATTTGCGATGCGCAGTTTATGCTGATTGAATATGAAGCTTGAGTTTTATAACGCAGTGCTTAAATCAAACATTTTAATGTCAAGAATCAAGATGGAAGTTTTGCTAATTAAAGTTTTAGTCGATTACTATGATCGTAAAGACGATAAATTTATTTTCATGCCTTAGTCTTGTCGTTATTAAAAGCTTAACCCCCGAATGGTTGTGAGAAAAATTAAAAAAAAGAATTCAAAAAAAATTTATAAATTTTTCTGTCAAAAGCATAAATGTTTCTATTGATAAAAATGTTTATTAACTTTCTTTTCTTTCGCTTCCGACAGTTTTCTTACTTTTTTGCCGGCGAATCAACAGCGCATCAGGTATTTCTGTGATGCTTTTTTGTTCGTTATGTTTGCGCATCAGTTTGATCAAATTTGCAATAATGAACACCTGACGTTGAAAGTGATGCCAATAGTTGCATTAATGAAAATTTTGCAAAGCATCATGAGCATCATGATGCCAGTGATGCGTTACCGAATTTACAATTTTTCTCTGAGTATTGAGGTTTGGTGCCTCCATTTAAGACTGAATCATATTCCACTTGCTACTTTTTACATTGTTTGATCGGTTTTTTAAAGCCTCTTTCATTTGGGATCAGCATATCCTCCTTTTGCAGCTTAAATTGGGTTTGGGAATTTTAGAAAGTTGACTTCTCTGGTGCACGTGAAGTCATAAGTTCGTATTAGCTGCGGAATTCAAATGCATTTGAATTGAAGATTGGACATCCCTGCATTGGTAATCTAATCACTGTCTTCAGTATCAAGGTCTCAAAGACTACCGCCAACCGGGTACGAAGCGATGGATTTCCATTTTTCATAGCCAAACGACGTCAGCAATAGGCCTGCTTAAAGGAACTTTCTCTTCAGTATAAAGCAAGGATCAGCAAAATCCTCGGCACGAATTTACAAAAACTTCGTTCTATTTGGAACTTCTGAGGGCTACACTTCATCCCAAGTATAAAGCGACTTGGGAGCAGCTCAATCCTGAGCGTTGGCTTCAAGTTCATGTTGACACTTTTTTGGTAGAATGTGTTTGTTATACTGCTAATTAACTGTTTTTCCCATTCCTATTCACATTCATCAAACGGGAATCAAGCCAAAAGTGGAGACATTGACCCAAATAACAAGTTAATAGCACTTATTCAAAAATCATTGCATACATGCAGGCGCAGACGAAGCCAGTCGCTTGTAAAAATAACTTTTTCCACTCTCCTGATGTCCTAAACTAGTATTCTAGAACGGTTCACGCTAAACATTGGCTTTTATTCATGCTCTACGTATATCAGACTGTGACCAGTGACGGTGCTGTTTCGAAGTTTCATCCCCAGAACGGTGTATCATGCACAAGTGACAACGGTGGTCTGATTCGAATATCTCTCGAAATCTATATCATGCACAAGTTCATATAAAGTGTTTGTGCTAATCGTTGACCCTGGCACGACTCTTAAGTCGAGTATGGAGATGGGAAAAATTGTTGCATGGCTCTCGAAAAAATCCATCAATCAATCCAATGGGCACTTAGTTTTTCAGATTGTTTTTACTAAAACAGTACCAATCCTCACGAACGTATCTACTGCCACAACAAATCAAAGAACATCCCTATAATTCTGTTCATTTCGAACCACACCCCGTAACACCCCCCCAAGCTCCATCACAAGAGCAGAATACAGCACTTAGCAAGCTTAGGTGGTAACCAGAGTTGTAGCTCTTGCCGGCGACGAGGTAGATCACCCACTTGATAGAACACATCCCATACTCCTATTCCATTCTCGAGTGGAGTGGTCCAAAATATGATGCTTAACGAGAATCGTTGTTTGGAAAATAAATAAAACATGTATGGCATCGGGATTGGAACTGGAAACCCATCAGTGGTGTCATGACATCTATTGAAAAATAAATCTTGCGTTCCTATACGTTCAAGTTCAAGGTTATGTTGAGTACGAGAAATAAAATATCTCAATATTTCCCAGATTGTTAGCTGTGGAGTTGATCTTTGGTATGAGTACACACTTGAGGTTCTTCAATTTGATTTCGCACGGGTACGTATAATACCGAAAATAAACTCGTAATTCCATTTGCAATCCTATTTCTTACAATTTCCTATGGCGCAGTTCGCAATCGTTGTTATTTTTATTTCGCATTTTCTCTCGCCACCATCGCCTTACTATTATTGTTATTTTTTTAATTCTTCGTTCAAAGAACCTTAGCCCGCGAGAGAATGGAGAATAAACATTAAATTCGTTCCGCGTTTCGATTTTAATTTAGCATTCTTGTATGGCACGCATGTTCTTTTTACTTTTGCTCCCTACTTATAGTTTGACTTTGTGTTCACCTGTTGCGCGAGAGGCGAAAAAAAAACTGCTGAAACTAGAACTGGTTTTGAATTTGAAGTAGTCATTATGCGGCTGGAAAAAAAAAACAAAAATCTTAATAGCATGTGAGTAGAGAACTGGTTTTGAAATGGAGCTTAGATTCGAATTGTTAGATAGATACGTCAAGACATGGATACACAGGTAGTGCGAGTTGTGCTGTGTTTACTTTTTTATGCTTTGCACTTGCGGCCGGGGACTTAATTCGCGGGAGCATTAATCTTGGAAAATCTCTTGTAATATGAGTTGACTAAGTCCATGACAATCGGGGGATCTGTTGCGTATAATAAAACACGACTTTGGAGGAGCGTTTTTATTAGTTGACCCGTTGAAACTTGATTTCGAATTGATTTTGATAAATTTGATGACTCGTTTGGTTTAGTGAGAGTCCACCTGGCTGGTTGTGAGTTGTCTAATCATTTGAGACATTTGCAAGTTAAATTTTGTTTTGAGATCGTCTTCAAAACCTTCGATTGACTGTAAAGTGGTATCCGTTGAGTTGATCTCTTTCTGACTGGTTTTGGAGCGCATTAAAAAAAATTAAGTCACTAGCGAAATTTTCTAGCGCTTTTTATTCGATAATTTATTTCAATATATTGATATTACACTTTGAAATGGCGTCGTCGTAGAATATATCTGAAACCCTGGTTAGGGTGCAAATTTTTTAGTCTCTTGCAAAAATGGAAGAATATTTGTAAAAAGTCGAAAAAATTGCATTTCCCTTCAATGTAACTGATATAGACGCACGTTTGCTTGATTTGTCACTGAGATTTGTCCCCGAGACTATAGGCTTGTTTTTTTTAGCTTCGATCTTAGCAAAGCAAAGTAAAGTAGGATTGTTGTAATTGCGTGCTGAAAATCCTACTTTACCTTGCATTGCTGAGATCTAAGCTCAAAAAAACACGCCTTAGTCTATAAATTTTGAGAGTTTAAGCCTTTCAAATTTCCAAATATAATAAATACCTAGCTTATCAAAATATGTGAGAATTTCAGTACTGGTGATAAATTTACCTCTTCAGTTTGAATGAAAAAATGTTGCTCGCTTTTTGTTCATGTTTCTACCTCCCTGTGATTAAAACGAACTGGCAGCACTGACCTCGAGCCGCTGCTAAGGTCGATAATCGACATCTTATATAAAGTCTTCTTAGTTGGCTGGGAGAGGGTTTTACCACAAAGTTGTCTTTTTAGCCCAAGAAACAGCGATTGGCAAGAGTTTTATTTTTAGTGGGGCGTCCATTGGCTTACGAGTATCGGCATAAACCGTTGACTTCACATATCCCCAAAGAAAACAATTCAGTTTTGTCAAACCGCACGTTCTTTGCGAGAGTATTTGCCAGTTCCATTTCTGAATATCTCATTTTTGCCAAATGCTGATCTCAATATGACACGTAGCGCCATCTTGTGGATAGCTTATATCTTTCATCTACATTTTCATTTCAACGCGATAGCCGCACGCCTAGGAAGGACATATTTTTTCCCATCATCACCAGCGTATTTCAATATCGGTCCACACGGGATACAAAAAAAGTGTTTGCAGCATGTCTACGACATGTATGCCCGACATGTGCAAGAAGCAACACATCTTGTTGTGCGACGAGGTTAACAAGTCATCACCACTTGATCTAGATCTAGTAACTGACTCACATTTCTCAATTTGTTTTAAAGCTTTTGCCGAGCCTTTGTCGTAGACATGTGTACGGCAAATGTTTGCAGCATGGTTTGTGTATTGTGCTCGGAAGTTCCTACACCTTTCAATAAAGTTACAAACTTTTCAAAGAAAAATGAACGGTGTTCATTTTTGTATCAGTTTTAAAAACACCCTTTTTAAGAACCAATTGAATTATATTCTGACAGTATTGTTTGAAAGAAAAACCATTTTCACTCTATTTCCGAATGTGTCAATTGCCGGGTATAAATTTTGTCGCTGTTGTTATTGCTATTCTTACTATTTTGTGTTTTATTTTACTTTCAGGTAAGCATTCCTAAATAAGTGATGCCAAATAGCAGCGAGTGTAAAACTTAACAGAGACAACTGGGGGGACTTCCACAAATATAGGGTGTTCTTCCACATTTTTAATTCAAGTCACTTATTTATTTTATTAATTAGTGAACAATTTTGAAGTTCATACACATGTTTTACATTTTCTTTAAATTTCAATTTTTAAGTAAGAAATTGTCACATGAGTGTATTTATCGAAACGAGGTGAATCCAGCGGCTTATATTTTAAATAGGACGACATATTTCGTAAAGCCTTCCGCACACGAACGAACTAAAAGAATACTCGTTGGAAACTACAATTTATTTTGATTTGAATTTCCGTTTTGCACATTCATTTCAATGGATATTCGAACTCAATGATATTCATTAGTAGTTGGTTTGTAACAAGTTGATGATTTGTCAGTTTCGAGTGAGTGTGCTGACAGCTTGGCGACATTAGTTGCAAACTGATTGTAGATTTAAGAAAAGCAATGATTGGAATATTGTAAAGTTTTAAATAGTCATTCTGAATAATGCTAAAAGGATAAAAACCTTTCTATAAAAAGTGGAAAGCTGTCATTTTTAATACATACAGTATTTCTATTTGCTTGAAACGAGTTGAGCATAAAATGTTCCCGTCATTGCGAAAGGTCTTCAAATTATTCTGTTTACTCTTTGAAATCTTTTGTTCTGATCATAATTTCGTAGTTAAATTCAGCAACGAGATTGTTGTTGTTAGGCGGATATTACTAAACAACAATTAACCTCAATTACGAAATGGTTCCATTGCTAATGTGGACTTTCGTGTGCGGGTGGCCTAAGCGCTACGACAAGAATACATGCAGCCTATTGATATGCAACGTTGTTTTAATCTATTTTGTGTATATAAATCAACAACTCTGTGTCCTGACCCTACAAAATGTATGAGCAAGATATACATTTTTCCCTTGAACGAAGTTTCACCTTCCAATTAATCCATATTTCATAAAGTTTGGTTTTACCAAAACGGCTACGAAAAAAAACGTGTGAATTTTTACATAATCATGTTCATCTGTTGTCAGGATATTGATGGGGCCATAACTGCCATAAAGGCCTTGGGTGTAAAGCAAAATTGTATTCCATTTCGTCGTCGGTCTGGTATTGATGTTAATAGATTTGAGGACATCAGAGAATTTGACGTTGCCCGATCTGACCGCTAAGCAAACAGAATTGCATTGGATGTCTGTTTTCGTTCTTCTGAGGTCTTAAATGCACTTGTGTAGGGGAGGGTCCAAAAGCCAACCTCCGCGGTCCCAGTGTATATCATTTCAATTCTTTATTGAGCTTCCAAATTCGTCGGACAGACTTCAAGACAGGACAGCAGTGCTGCCAGAACATGTTGGGCGAGGGAAAAGTATTGAATGTTCGTCCCTAAGTTTTGTAAAAAAAGTTTTATAAATTCTAAGGTTGATTTCCTGTCAGAGATGACACTTACATAAGAGTAATCCACACTTAATTTTGTAGGGCATTTTTAGTTCGAATTAAGAAGAATGTGCCGTCACACACACTCCCAGATGGAGTTTTTCTTCTTATTTTAATAGAACAAAAAAACCCTCACATGCTTGGAGAAAATGTGTCCCGTGTCCTCGCCCAGCGGTCAAACTCCATCCACACAAGCAATTGATTAATATTCGGTCGCAAACAAATTATTTTCCTTTTTTTTTTAGCTGACACTAGTTCACCCGCAATAAATTATCCTCCATTTGCTTAGTGCCCAGAAAAACGCTACAAAACAAAACAACAACCGATCACCTTGGCCATAAAAATGGCTCCCCAGGGTAGATGATGCGACTTCCATTAACCCGTATATTTTGCGTCATTCATAATCACCTTCACGTTTCTCAAAAGTATAGTCACAGTCACATACTTTCAGCGGCGTTCACCACCGCATGTGGGTTCAATAAAACCTACCAAATTAATTTGTTTATATTCTTGTCACTGATGCTGGTCTATATGGTGCTACCAACACCACCACAACACGAGTATTTCGATAAACATCTAAATGGGTATAGTTGGCCATATGCCACCGTACCGAGGAAACCCAAATGCGAACACGGGCACAACATACCTTGGAATTTGGATATTAGATTTCCACTTGTCTAAGTCGAAGTTATACTTACAAAGAGCACAATTACCGGGAGGACCATGTAGCAAAGCACTCGCATGTGGGTACTTTTCTAATTGAAATACAAGTGAAATAACGAAAACATTTTTAAGTTTCTATATCACAGCCAAGCACAAGTCATTGTACTCGGGGGTATGGTGACTGTGTTTGGTTTCGTAGTGGTCATTCGTTTTCAAGGCCAACAGGTTGGCTTAAATAACTTAAAACCCCCAAAGCGAGCTGGGAAATATTTTTTTAGGCGATTTTTGGCATTTTTTTCTTTTCTGTCGCTCGTTGGTGTGTTCACATCAGAGAGGGGCGGCTTCTACTCAAGCCATCGCTCACGAAATTCACGGCGATAATATCTTTTGTTTCGACTGTTCGTTTTTTTTTTCTGCGTGCAAAATAACTCTATTGTTAAAAATAATAAAATAAAATGCAAATAAAACAAATAAACCAAATAAACAGAAAAAGAATATTAAGCGATCGTTAAAATTAACCTGTCACAGTTCACGAACTTTAAAACAACTTGTTTCGAATTTAAACTCGAACAAATTCAGGTTCATGGTCGTTTCTATTTCACGATAAATAGGAAACTCCGTCCGTGTTTAGCTTTTATATGTTTTATATGCATATGACTGTGCGTGGTTGGTTCCGCATTGTTGGCTGCGCAAAATAGAAATAAATAATTAACGACAATCTGGTTGGGACTGATATAGTTATTAACATTATAAATTAAAATTTAATGAGACCGCCAAAAGCGGTATAGGATTTTGAACCTTGTCATATGCTGGCTTGGATTTAGCATATGCTCCAGCAGAGATGGAGGCCGTTTCAAGTTTACCGCGGTGTTTTCGTTGTTGGTTACAGACTGTCAATATTTTTCACTTGCCAAGCTTCTTCTTGTCAAAGAAAATATCGGTCTACCTGAAAGTTAGCTAAGTTATAGAATTTGGAATCAGAGCTGTAATTTTTTTTTGGTAAAACTTCTCTCTAAAGATAGCGTGACGCATAAGTTGCATGGTTACTCTGTGATGTGGAGTTTCCTAAAATTAGTTCCATTTCTACGACATCCGTACTGGCTTTGTAAGAGGGGAGCAGCACCAGTCTAAAGCGATCGAGGCTTGATCAATTTATCGGAATCGCCTTCGACCACGAGAGGCATTAAGAATTTCTACTCTTTTTTTGTTGATTAAAAGCTGGAAGTTAAAAGGTTCTAAAATCAGGGGAACTTCAAAACCCCTGACAATGAAGGAACCATTACCTCTCAAAAAGGATGAAGAAAAGTGAATGTTTTATAGGGCAATATTCATATGAGACCACATTCTTACTCCGAGACTCTGTCAGGTACCTACAGTTCGTCGTCAAGACAAAAGATAGAGGCAAATAAACCAAAAGTTACCCAAGACTGGAAGCTTGTCGATTGGCTACCTTGGAAACCTCGCTTTTCGCCAATTTTTATCAGCTTACAAAAAAATTAACAACCCTTTATGACAGCGTTAAGTGTGCACTCCTTTCTGTATGAGATCTGATAAAGAGGATTACTTTCTTCAAAAGTAGCAACGCCATCCCTAATAAGTGGTACCGTGAAGCACAGTAGACTGCAGCCTGTTTTTGGATCTATTTTTAAATCTTTGAGACAGCATCTCAACCCTCAAATATCCCTATTCACATACAATCGAGTCCGAAACACCAATTTTGCTACAACAATTTTTTCACTTAAGCTGTATTTTCTCTTAAGCGAACTTCGGATAATTGAAAAAAAATCCGTAATAAATTTCGTGTTTGAGTTAACGGATTTTTTCACTAAAGACCGTATAAAAGTTCAGCAGAAGTTTTAGCGCTTTCCTAAATTTGAAAGGTGCAAAATCCCCTGGCATTTGAAAAAGACTTCGTTCCTTCTCTTTTCGGCAACCAGGAGCTTTTTTAATTGCTGACCTAATTTATGGGATTTGAAGTCATTTTTGTCATCTACCGCAGCTTGTAATACAGAGTACAAGCTGCGGTAGATGAGGTGCATCGATCGTCACCACAAAAAGTGATTAAAAAATAATAATGGCCGCACATTTGGCAGAACTTGGTCAGAAATCTGTTTCCCCCCAGCATTTATTCTATGTTTTTCTGCTGATGTTCTTGGTTTTCTGATCTATGTCTTTAAGGTTAGGTTGAACACTGTTTGAAGACTCTTTTGCAACACTTTGCAGCATAATTTTTTGAGTATTCTACTCAAAAATCAGAGCAATCTTTCAATAGCCTTCACACAGCTATGAAAAAAGTGTGACCTTTCAGAACCCATGCTACTACTCGTAACCCGGTCTTGTTTATTACAGCTATCACGAAAACGAGAGCCTATTCAATTGCAAGAACACAATCCTTCGTCGAGTTGATGTGTATACAGCTTAAACACTCGCTGCCATACCTGCAAACATGATATAACCTCACTAAGTCACTACACCCAAGTTACATTGTCTGAACCGCAAAAGAAAAAAACAAAACCATTCAAAATAAGGTGTCATGCGTAATTACTATAACCATGAAGCTAAAAAAAGAAAAAGAAGAAAAACCCATTTCCTATTACCATGTCATTAAATACGGTAACCATCCATAAGATTCTTATTTTTTTTATAGAGAACACTGTCTCTCTCTCTCTCTCTTAGCTATTATGCAAAAGAAACTTTTACTTATATATGCAGATCGTATAAACAATACCCACGACTAACTCTCGCTGTTCTTTTGTGCATGACAAGAATTATTTTACTCCAAGTTGTCTGTTGTTGTTTTTGTGTTCTCTCTTCTTCTAGTGACTGCTTTCCCCTCGCGGTGGGGTATTCTTTTCCATTTAATGCATACTAAATACATAGCATTCTACTTTGTTTTCGCAACACGGGTTTCCTTTTCGCTTTTCGCGTCTCATGTACAAAAATCCGAAGTTAAGCTTCCAACTCAAGAACGGTCTTCAATGGACTCATGATTCGAATGGATATGATTTTGATGTGCTGCGTTCGAAACAGAAAGAAGAAAAAAACATTCCAAGTCTTACCGAAAACATTAAAACGAAAGTCAAACCGAGATGGCGCTACTACACAACAAGTGGAGAGAACCAGATTTGTGAACAACTCTTTTTCCATTTTTACTCCGCAACATTGTTGGTTGGTAGTCGAGTTATGTGGTGTGTTTAATGGCCTCGCAGCGTCTAAGGAACTAACTCGGTTTAAGATGACAAGTTCTGTATGTTCCGCACAACACCAAAATGCGGTTGTGTGTATCGTGACCAACTTTTTGCCAACCGTCTTCAAACGAATGGCCACTAGCGTTGCTTTGAATTCTCATTCACATTGCAAGCACTTACTTGTGCATACTTATCTACCTACCTGTCCATCTATCTATTTATCAAATCCAACTTCAGGTTACTTCAGCCAATCAAGGCGACTTTAAGTACACCTCTATCTGAACGGTGAACTAGAAGCCACAAAGCTAAACGCGTATGTTCGATGGCTGCTCAAAAGTCATCAACAAAATCAGCACAATGAGCATAATTGCTTCGATTTTGCACACGTTTTTCTACAAACCTACAAATGTGTGTGTGTTTTTTTTTGCTTTTGCTGTCCTCTCTGTCCTCTTCGTACTTATTTGTGTTATTGTTGTTATTTCGTTTCAAGTACAATTTCGCTTAATGATTCAAGGCACGTAAAAGAAGAAGACGAAAAAAAATGGCCGCAGTATATACATAATAAAATGGTTAGCAAAAAAAAGGAAGAAAGAAAAACCAGCCACTTGTTAAGTTGGCTGAGATTGTTAACCAAACATACGCGACAACTTCATTACAAAGAACGAATTCAACAGCCAGCACTCGTCAGTTTTATTGCAGCGGTCTTCAATTGTAGAAATGTATCGCGCGGCGATCGGATATTTGAAAACTCGCAATCAATTGTTCAAAACGCTCGTAAAGAAAAAAAAACTTTCTTTCGAAAGTTGTGATCAGGTTTGATTTATAATGCTACCCCAACCATTAATTGAAGATGTACAATTGATTGGAGTAGTAATAGGGTTATAACCGCTCTTGGTTGTATTATACTTAGAATGAGCAAGGCGAAGGTTGGTTGTTACGGATCTAGAGAGTTATGCAATGATTACCTAATATAGAAAGACTAATTTTGTCCACCTTTTTGTCCTCCAACTTGTAAGAATATCTCAGGGACCAGAGTTGATAAGCTTGGCAGCTTTAAAATGCCTTTACTTTAGCACTTGTTTCGGACTGCTGCAGTGGCCCTAATTTTGTCTTCTTGTGCTTTATAAATATAAAGATTCCAAATGCTGTAATTCTGGTCCATTATAACAGCAGTTGCTTTGTGGATAGTATGTTGGACTACCGAGCGTCCTAAGTTCAACCCCCGAAAAGTCGTGCTTACACTTAAAAGTTATTTTTATTTATTTTTCTAGCACAAACCTGCGAACTTTTGCCAAGCATTGAAGAGTCCGTATCATGAAAATTGGCTTGGAAATAACCCCGTAATTGGTACGAAGAGAAACGTACACTACCTACTAATAAATTAGAGGTTATAAAAGTTTTGTGCAAACTTAATAATTGAAGCTTCCCCCTTCCAGCTTCAAATTTTCCATCAAATATACAAAATTCTATTTGTGTCAATCATCAATTTTCCAACTATATCTTCTCCCTTTTTCAACACGAAATAACTTTAGAAATGTAAAATAAATTTCCATAGATGTGACATCACTAATCGAGTACAAAAGGCTGTTGTTTGAAAAGGAAATATCTGGTATAGGTAAAGGGTGATTTTTTAAGAGGTTTAGAACTTTTTTTAAAAAAAAAACACAAAAAATTCGAAAAAATGAATGAAATATTTATTTGAATCGATAGTTTGAACCTTGCAATTTAATATTTAAAGATAATTTCATGCAAATGTTGACCGCGGCTGCGTCTCAGGTAGCCCATCCGCTGAGTCCAATTTTGGCATACTCTTTCACACATATCGGCCGGTATCTCACGAATGAATGCATGGATGTTGGCTTCCAGTGCGTCAATCGAAGCGGGCTTGTCCCTATACACATTAGCCTTGGCATACCCCCACAAAAAATAATCTAATGGTGTCAAATCGCACGATCTAGGCGGCCAATTGACCGGCCCGAAACGTGAAATTAACTGTTCATCAAACTCGCCTCGCAATTGCGCCATTGTTTCGCGTGCTGTGTGGCATGTGGCACCGTCTTGTTGAAACCACATATCATGCAAGTCAAGAACTTCCATTTCGGGCAAAAAAAAGTTTGTTATCATCGCTCGGTAGCGTTCACCATTGACAGTAACGCTGCGATTCGCATCATCTTTGAAGAAATATGGCCCAATAATGCCGCCGGCCCATAAACCGCACCAAACAGTGGCTTTTTCGGGATGCATTGGTAGCTGTTGCAATGCTTCTGGCTGATCTTCACTCCAAATGCGGCAATTTTGCTTATTTACGTACCCATTCAACCAAAAATGAGCCTCATCGCTGAACACAATTTTTCGATAAAAAAGCGGATCCTCGGCCAGCTTTCCAAGAGCCCATTCACCAAAAATTCGGCGTTGTGGTAGGTCGGCTGGCTTTAGTTCTTGCACCAGCTGTATCTTAAAAGGCTTTACGCCCAAATCCTTCCGCAAAATTTTCCACGTAGTGCTGTAACAAAGGCCTAACTGCTGGGAACGGCGCCGAATCGACATTTCGCGGTCTTCTGTCACACTAGCTGATACGGCCGCAATATTTTCTTCACTACGCACAGTACGCAAACGTGTTGGTGGTCTAATGTCCAACAAAGTAAATTTGGTGCGAAATTTAGTCACAATCTTCCGAATAGACTGCTCAGAAGGTCGAGAATGCCGATCATAAAATGGAAGCAGCGCGCGATGAACATTTCGAACCGAGCACGAATTTTGATAGTAAAATTCAATAATTTGCAAGCGTTGTTCATTTGTAAGACGATCCATGGTTAAATTGCAAACCAAACTGAAGCTGTTTGACAGTGACACAAGGTACTAAACACACGTCAGCTGTCAAAACCAGTGTTGCCAAAACCAAACCAGCTAAAAAATCACCCTTTATAAGTTAAGCCCATTTATGAACTCCATACACAACTTGCCTGCTCTCAAGAGCGTGACCGTTGTGCGACTAAAGTTCCAATTTGGCATTTTTTGAGAGCCTGGCCAGTGATGCCTACCCGGATCGAAGTTTGTACGTATAAACCTGGAAATATGATGCCATTTTTTATAAAAGTATGCCTCTTTGGTAAAAATTATACAAATTGCATGTTTTACAAAAGAAGTGCAACGAACCTACAAGGTGAATAAAATTTTTTGAAAGTTGGTCGATCGGTAATTAAACCTTTTTTGATCTCTGTAATCCATGGCTTGGGTTTGGTGACTGATTCAAGTAGAGAATTGGAAAATAAGTATGACGCAGAGTTGTAACTAAATATTAGTGATGCAACTTTGATCAAAGAATGTACCAGATTTTCAAATTTAAAATGAATTTATTGTATAAACAATTCACGAAAAATTTAGCTTTTTTCTAAAAATTATTCCTCAGTGCCTCAAGCATCGGAATTAGGCCTAAAGGGCATAATTATGCCTTAGTTGGCATCACTGAGCCTGCCACAATTTGGCAATTTTTTTGAAAAAACGCTTCGCAAATTTTTCAAATGCTGTTATTTCCAAATAAGAACATTAAAAATGAAACGCAGTTGCAATATTATAGTGTTTAGCAAGTCAATGCTTGTTAAATATCGTGCGAAACTTCTAAATTTTCAGAATAGCTTCAGCAATGGAATATTTTGCGACTTATCAGATTTCCACATCGGTCACTGGCCCTCAGATATTTGTTACAGTTTTTTCTATTTTTTTTTTTTTTTTTTTGGGGTATACAAACTAAAAATTTGTCGGCCAGACATACGGCCTTTCAGTACCAAATTTACTGTGTTGAAGACGCCTAAAAAAGACAGTCTTTTGCTGCACTTATCAAATAATAACCGTCATAACTCGGGAGCTAAATTCACAAAAGTACAGTCCTATATAATTCATTCTGGAGTAAGCTAAGCACTGAACGGTTTCAAATGACCCTTCGCTATAAAATTAGGAGCCCAAAATATTTACCTATTTATTTATTTATTTATTTATTTATTTATTTATTTATTTAAATTTGAATAGTTTTCAAAAAAATACATTTTCATGAACTATTTGTTTATAGACATCTGGGCAGCAAGGTCGATGGTGATGTCGTTCTTTCATAGACTAAAACATATTCCTGCTTCAACTTTCCGCAAGGGGTACCCGGTTTGTTTTTAATTTAAGCATTCGAGGCCTTATAGTCTTTGAGTTATTTCAGAGGATTGCTTACAGGGGGTGGAAATTGGGATTTTTTTCAAAAACCCTTGGTTGGTATATTCGCTAATAAATCTAAATCCACCCCATTGCTTACAGGGGGTGGAAATTGGGATTTTTTTCAAAAACCCTTGGTTGGTATATTCGCTAATAAATCTAAATCCACCCCATGCCTAATCCAAATCTCCTTTTTGTTTCCTAAGGACACCCAGTAGGAAGGACCTACCAATCGATAGCCAAAGTTGCATCAAGCAACGAAAGGTCGTTGAGCTTAACTTCAGACAGCTTTTGACAAATAGTTTTTTTTTTTCCTCCATTCCATTCATCAATTATCTCGGGAATGGGAATGGTGACATGTTTGGCGATTTGTAATTGTGAACAGACTTAGTCTTCGCTCAAAAATGTCAGTCACGTCTCCTGCTAATGCGTTAGCATAAAACTCAATTTTAAAGCTCTACACTTGGTGTGAGCGTATTCATACATACCAATTAGTTTGAAGGATTTTGGCATTTAAAATCCATACCCAACACCAATCTCGGGCTTCCTTTCCCCAAAAAAAAAAGAACGAAAACTCGTTTATTTTTAACTCTTTCGCTAATCTCCGCTCTCGGCGCTGTTGTGGGTACTACTTGATTGAAAGTAACAAAAATGGATTTTTTTATAACTCCTCTTCTGATTGGCAATAAGAATCAGAGAAAAGTAAGAACAAAACAAAAGCGACCAGACGAACGAGGAGAAAATCCGAAAAACCTGTTCAGATTAACAACAGTGTGTAGGTCGTTTATTGATAGGGTACACGGGAACAACAAAATAGTGGACCTGTCGTCGTGCCCAACAAAAAAAGGAAAAGAACGCCATCAAAACACTAAAATTTTTGAATTTGTGCTTCCTTTCACTTGAGCACGGTGATTCACATACATATCCACCATAAAGGTAGGCTTACACGTTCGAACATCTTCCTTTGGGGCATTCCTTAGCCCCCGGCCTCAGACATGAATTATAAATTAAATATACTATACAACAATTCTTTGTAATTAATTTGCATATTTCATTTCGAGTGTGGCGTTTTTTTTCGTATTTTTTTTGTTTTTTTTTTTTTGTTTTTTGATGTGCGTTGATTTTTGATTGATGGCACTCGTAGATAATTTCACGTATAAAGAAAACTATAAATCTACCGTTGTGAGAATAAGGAAAATAACTATTAGCATGCGGCCATATACGGCGTGCTTCCAGCCGGCTCTGATAGAAAGGTTCATTTCACGATGTGCGAGTTGATTTGTTTGTTGTGGTCAATCGTTGTTTGTTTGCGTCGTGGGCTGAACATTTCGCCTGCGGACTGATCAAATAGGCAGCGCGCAGAAATATGAAAGGATTAACTGTGAATTTTGTAGACCAATAATAAGCGGTTTTTTTTTTATATTGTTTGAATATATGTTGTAGCAATTATGTCAAGGTTTTTTGAGGCGATTTCCGAATGCCGCGTGGGCGCTCATAAGATCCATCGGCAAACCGAACAGCGTTTGTCCAAAGGCAGTAGTTTGACGGCGGTGTAGACGTGATCCTACGGCAGTGATGACGAGACGTGACAAACTGGGGGTCTTGTAGATTTCCGATAGTTGGTACTCACTCCCTAAGACCGATTGTTCACGTTCAATTAAGCAAACACCATCCTTTTCAAATGAAACGAACCTGACTCGTTGTTACCTACAGGGGTTGAACAGCTCGTTTTGAATCCTGTTTAGAAGGATTTCGTACTATTTGAAGGATATCCATATCCAATACAAAAAATATTGTTTGCGGATGATTGAGAAAGATGTGAAAGCTCGGCTTTGCACATCTTTGCTAAGCCTGGGGGTGGCTCTTGGATTTGCGCCGCCTTTATAAAAGTAGCAATTGTGGATGTGGCTCTCTGTGGTTCAGCGGGATTTTTAGGGGAAACAGTTCTCTTTAAAGAATTTGTATCCAGTAACTCACCAATAAAAATAATGGGCGGCCGGTTGAAATTGAAACAGTGGGTCCTCGGTTTAAGAAATATGTCGTTCACATAACGAAAATAACAACAGATGTGTTATTTTTTGCCCCTAAAAGGCCTAAAGGGAAAAATATTGTTTTCGTGAAGCATTTCTAGATCGCGATGATGTTTTTAAAAATGTTGTATGTAACTCAAAAAATTTGATATGGTTCGTCCGTCCGGAACTGGTTATCTGAAATGGATTCGCTTTAAAGTTTTCACTTCGGGCGAAATTGGAAATTTTATATTAGCCCCTAAATTGACGGTCTATTTCTCATGTCAAAATGTTGACAAAATGTTGATTTTTTCTAAAACCGTTTGAAAGTTTTGACCAAAAATTTATATATAAGCTGATGCCGAGATTGGGGTATGATCGCATACTGAACTTCTTTTAAATTAAAAATGCAAATATCTCTCGGTATACCTTGCAAAATGACATACTTCAAAAAAGCCGTAACAAAAGTTTTGACGAGGTTTTTAAGTGCTGCGTCTTATGGAAAATATTTACCTTAAAAAATATTCATAAGACGCAGCTTACTTAGTCAAAAAACAAGGCTATACTGTAATTTAGGGCGTTAAGGCACCTTTTTTGAATCAAGTCTGTGAGTGAACTCGGATGGGTCAGAAATTTCGTCAGCCTCATTTTCACGAAAGCTTTTTTGGGACCTTGTGTCCCTTAACAGAGGAACTAAACAGATTTCCGAGCCATTCTCATCCAGCCACAAACACCCTGAAATCTATAAAAGACAATAAAGACCTTTTTAGATCGGGCTTCTTTTACTGTCTTGCTTCCTTCAATAATTCCCTAAGTACAGCACAAAAGATCAACACACAGCAGTCTATCTTTAATGCTTTGGTCGTTTGGTTGTTTTTAACCGATGAACACTCTTTTCTTAACAATTTCATTGGCTCGGCAAACTTCGGGACTTCTTGGCATATGAAATTCCATCTGCAGATCGCGCCTATTAATAAGACCTTCTATTTTCGGCTACTTCTTTCATAAATAGAGTTCCTTAGGAGCGGTTTTAAGCACGTGACAGACTCTACACCCCGGTGGTCCCCCGAATAACCCAGAATCCATAAAAAAGAAAACAAAGCAAGCCCATTCGTAGATAATCTGTTCTGCCGAAAAAGAACCTCCACAACGGCAGAAACTAATTAAAATTAACTGCAGCAGTATAAATTCGTAGCAAAACCAAGCCTATAGGATAGAAGAAGAAACTGAGTTACAAGAGCATACCATGGCTACGCACAGTAGGAGCCCAAATTAATTGCTTGGGTAGTTAACATTTTATTGTAAATCAACAATCTACAACCGCATTTTGTGTTTCAGGTTCAAGTCAAGATGAAAAATGCCAGAAAGCACTGATCGTCAGTAATGTCCTTTAACGACAACTTGTCCGATGCTGTGTGTGATAAATCGTTATATACCACTCTGCTGACTTTGAATGACTGTTGTACGTGTACATACAGTGCCTGCGTGTATGTCCAACACAAGTGATGATTAATGATGATTTTAAGTATAATTCGGAACGAAAAACCGAAAATAAAGTGAACAGCACAAATGTATTTTATAATAAAAGCCTGCGGTGTTTTGGTTGTTTTTTGCGTTATTTTTCGTAGGTGATGTGGTATACTGAAGCCGGCAATAACGACGAAGAGGTGAAAGACAGCACGAAGACGGCATGACATCATCGTTAAAACCGAGTTTGAGTCTTTTTTTATTCGCATTTGGAAAAGCTGAATACGGTTGGAATGGGTTTTTTTTTTTTTTTTTGGTGGGATGTAATCGCGAAATTTGTGCTCACGAGTATGGAAGTAATGTCTTGTTAAACCTACGACGATGTGTTGACAGACAACAGACTTTCCCATTACAAGTGTATTTGATGGGTCAAAGTGACTGTTCCGTATGGAATGTTGTCAATGGTGTCACAGTAAGACTCATTAGCAGATGGCGCATGATGGGCCGATCGCAAAACTACACTCCTAGTCGGTATCGATTTCGCCGATAAATGTAGCCCTTTATATGGAGAAACATTTTGTTATTTTTTAATCGCAATCGGCCGACTCATTCAGGAGATATGCAAATTTAAAGTTTTTTCTTTAAATTTGGGCATTCGTTCCGTAACTTTTCGTTGAAACGATAGACCTCCAAAACTAGCAACTGAGTGCTAAAAATACAAGTTTGACAGCTTAATCGAGTTCATTTTCCGAAAATATAATGAAAGCTGACGTTTGTCAAACAAACAAATTCGATCGTTTAGACGAAATTGACAAACGACAATTGATGTACGATTGATTGAGTCTCTGAAATAGTTCCAACCGAGCTTTGGAAGCGGCAAAGACTGTTTCCTATTCACCCATAGGATCTTCGCATGCCCTAGTGGCTCGCGAGCAAATCAGTTTCCTCAATGAAAAATGAGTTGAAATCTTGAAGCGGGAAAAATGGCTCGGTCTAATTTAATTTGTAGAAAAAATTATTTCGTGGAACAAATTAAAACACTTATGCACCGTCTTGAAGTCATAGTCAGTTTGGGAATAAGATGCCAGTTTTGGAGGATCAGCGTACTCAAAGTTAAGTAACAAAGACTCCGAGCAACTCCTCCTTTTTAAAGCACAAGTTAGACCAAACCTCGAATATAAATGAATCAGTGATTGTTAAAACAACATAAGTAACAGATTTTTCGAAATCAGTTTTATTACGTTTTCACCCCGCTTATGTGCAGGGTTGCCATAATTTAGTTTGCTTTAAGCGCCCAAACCTTAGAAATTGAACCCCAAATCGCTGCCCAGAAAGAAACTCAAGAATCGTTGAAAATTTTCCCAAATCCTTTTTTTTGGTATTTTCCTCAATTACCCATCTAACATTTTTGTTTGCCTTTTATCTTCTTCAATTGGCTTTTATGGCTTGTGTCAAATCAAAAGGCCTGCAAAATAAATTGGTGTGCCTGCAAGTTGAACGACTGTTCGATGTCAAGTTTGAAAAGTGCGGGTTTGTTCGAAAATATTCTTTTTTTAGTTTTGAGAAGGAATAAAATAAACAAAACTAACACACAATTTGTAAAACAATATGTAGCCCAAAATTGTGTTGGTCGCTTATTTTTTCATTTCAATCGATTTTTAAGAAAAAAGGTAGCCCAAAATACGACAAAGCGCCCAATTTGGCAACACTGTTTATGTGTTGTGAAATTGCGTTGAGAACAAAACCAACATAATTTGATAACTGAAACACACAGAAATTCCAGCGCGAAATCAGCATTTTGTAGTCTTCTGCCATTTTTTTTTGTATTTCCTGTAAAAAATAAAAATATCACCTGTTTTAGCAATCACCGATTCAACTTCGATATTGTGTAGCTCGGCCTCAAAACATTCATTTAGCCTACTCGCTGGTATACCAAAATGAGCTGTTCGATTCAAATGAAGTCATACAATATTAAATCGCCAGCTACATAGAAAAGTATTAGCTGCCCAATGCATGTTTTATAGATGCTAGCATGACTTGTTCAAAAAAAAAAAAAGTTACCAACCTTGAAATGTGCCATATAAATGACCTAGGCAGACGAACAATGCACATTGTCCACCAGAACACCACGCGAACATGACCTTTTCAAAACTCATTTGGCTACAGGACGAACAAACTACACCTTGTAACATTGTTGCCAGGTATAAGAAGTAATTTTTAAAAAAAAAAAACTTCAGTCTTTCGAGCAAGTCAGTCTGAATTGTTTTTTTTTTCGATCTTGTCCACCTTGATTTGCCTATAGGTAAAGGGTCATTCATTAGCGACTTGACAATTTCAAAATTTCAGTGTGAACGCACCCTTAAACCGATCACCGAACTGTCAATGTCAAAATGTTCAGTAAAATCAACATTTTCATCATGGTCAAGTACACGAAGGAGCAACGTTTACAAATAATTAAAATTGATCACCGAAATTCCGAGTTGAGTTGTTCAAGTCTCAGTTCGGTGAACGTGTTAACTCGAGAAACGGACCCGTCTACTGGCCGCCGAGATTGTTGGCGACGTTACAGGAGCTCAGAGCCAATATTGAACGAGAAATAGCGGCCGTATTGGTCGAGATTTGCGACCGAGTCATCGAACCGCTGAAAACGTTCCCGTGGTGTACATATGAATGAAGTCGAATGCCAATCATAAATGTTTTGATAGTAGTTCAAGCCAATAATTTTATTTGAGATATCTAAAGTAATTTGCATTTTATTTAAAAAGAAGTTGTCAAGTCCTTAATGAAAGACCCTTCGCTCAATAGAACAAACCCAACACAGCTCAAATACTGGGGGCAGATTCCGTATATCAATGATCATCTAAACGATATCGTTTTTGAAACCTTTTGCTATTTTTGGAGGTTTATCCTTTCGACCATTATCGTCTGAAAAGTTACGGAATGAGTGCCCTGGACATTTGATCTTCAGAACAACCTACCTCCCGACCACTTTAACTACGAATGATTTAAAAAAGTTAAGGTCATGGGTTACAGCCCTGTGGCACACCATCTATCTTCAGAGGAATAATCCTTTTGGCAGCGAAGAAGCTTACAAGCGAAAAAAATCACCCACATGTATTTGTTAATATTAAAGTAGTATTTTTGGTACAGCTTTCGAAAAGACTCATCTCGCTCATGACTCAATGCTAATGAGGTACTACCATCACCTTCACCACGCCCACATTTATTTCAATATTCGTCAGTAAGCACACTTTTTTACATCGCCATCTATTTTTTTGAAAACTGGATATTATTCATCAATAAATAGAAAGAAATTCGTGTCTAAAGCTTCAGCGGTTGTACTTGCAAAGCAATACATTTGAATTTCTATTTAAGTACGA
The DNA here is from genome assembly GCA_951230905.1 of Cheilosia variabilis. Classification (NCBI taxonomy): domain Eukaryota; kingdom Metazoa; phylum Arthropoda; class Insecta; order Diptera; family Syrphidae; genus Cheilosia; species Cheilosia variabilis. The sequence goes on along the minus strand of OX579680.1, from coordinate 13,479,805 downwards.
GCGCATTTGTTTCAATTTTGAATCCTCCCATGAGAGTCACGCGCTGATGAATGGTTTTGTACGGGAAAACAAATTTATTAAATGGAAAATGATTTTCGAATTGCTTTCGGGGGAGGGCATAAGAAAATACTCGCACATTTATTTTCAGGACTGGGTGTGTAATAACAGGTGTTACGAGTATTTTTACACGCCAGTGGAACAAAGTATGTACCTCTGCATCTGCACGTGTGAGCCGCAGTCCTACATAATGTTGTTCATATTTTGTAGCGTAGCTAATTCAATTTTCAAAGCAATAAGTGATTTACTCCATTAATTAGTATTTCTTGTGTGATTTATGGCATTTTGTGAGAGATTTATAGGAGGGAATCAAAGCAATCAGCCGGCACGGAATGCTTTTCGAAATGGGAAACGGCTACTAGGGGTATGCAGACTTTTGGGCGAGATGTTTCAAGGTCAAGTTTCATATTTGCTGCGCAACCTTTGTCCAGAATTTGACAAATGGTGGATATAACTGAAATGAGTAGTCTTCTCAATGAAAGCGCTTGAATAAGTCATGATATTTGAAAAAGTTTTAAAATTTGAGGTTATGCCAAAATGCACCGTAACGAAAACCAATATAATATTATTAAATTATTATTTGTTGACCTACCTCACACGCCTAAAATGTTGCATGACTTGTATGCAGTGGAGGGTATCAAAGCAACGGCCAGGCCGATGATGACCCTTTTACTTGTTTGTGGCAAATTTTCACCTGCTGGCGACACAAACATTTGGCCATTTGGTGATCACTCGTGTGACTTACGGGAGAGTTCGCTGCGACAGCCCGCGTGACCAGACGCTTGACAGGCGATCACACGTAGAGACAAATTTATGACAAATGTTTGAGTCATGTCAAAATTTGACATGAAAAGTGGCGTATGTAGTCGTAGCTTTAAATTCAACTTGTAAAGTTTACGGACGGAGTCTGTAAATGTAACGACTTGATCCATCTATTTAACTGGTTCTTTTTCGGTACTTATTTTCCTACTTTCTATAAGAAGGACTTGGGTCGGTCATATAAACTCGACACCCCTTAAAAGAACTTTGTTGAAATGGGGACATTGGTCATTCTTACAATTTAAATGAACTTCACGACTTGGCCACCCAAAACTTTACTGAATTGAAACTTTAAATTGCTTTATTTATTTATTTTTACTCGTTGAAGCTCGAAACAACGAGGTTTATTTTATACTCGGAGTATGAAGTTGCCGATAAATATTATCCAACTTCATAATGTCATCTTACCGCAAACGCAATTTAAGCTTTAATCAGCCTAATAAGCTCTCAAATTGGAGGCTGTTTGTTTTTATTTATTTTTTTTGCTGTGGTTTCTATGACACTCCTTAATTAAGATATGCGTAGGTTCTTTTCGAGTTATTTCCAGTGAACCTATGCGGTTTCCAAGAACGAAAATGTCTATTTTACCTCCTTGAAGGTAAACTAACTTTTGATGCCAAGCAGCCGGGTTAATTAAGGAAGCCATTACCATCTTAATGGTAGTTTTTGGTAATTTAATCTTACCCATAAAATGAGCTGAATAATGATGCATATACACCGACGGAAAACCTACTTCCAATAGGACATGATGAAGTATTTATTTATTCGGGAATGTGTTATTAGATTACCAGCAAACTAAGAGTACGGCATGGAAACCAACAGTAAAAGATAAAAAGATAAACCAAGCCACAGCAGTATATGTTTTTTGTGGTATGGTTGATCGGAAAAGGGATCCTATTTGTGTTTGTGCCAGAAGGAGTTTTTCGAAAGCAAACACCAATATTTCAATATTGATTGATGGAATCGTAAGATTTCTAAGTAGGCAGCCAAACAGAACGCTTTCCAATGAAAAATATAACCGCTGTCTTATGCCTAAAGAGTCCACTGTGTCGAGAGAAATTTTAAGAAAATTTTTTAGGTTTAGGTGTGAGAGTTTAACATTTAGTCCTGCATCGATGATGATGAACAGAATACTCATACTTCCTAGGACCACATTTCCTCGGCCTTATCCCACAATCTAGAAAGGAAACATGGCGGAATAACAAAAGGAACAGACAACAACAAAAAACACCACTTGCAGCTGCAAGGAACTTGTAGCAATGCCGTGTCTTAGCTGCTGCTGCGGTCAACTTCATGGGAACCTGTCAAATTGAGCCGACACAATATTCGCTATTATTTCGTCCTGGTGTGTGTGTGATGATAAAAGAACATTACTAATCTATTGCCTTGCGGACGGGATGAGAAGTAAACACCACCTGCTTTGTTTTAACAGGTGATGTCCTTTTGTTTCACTTTCCGTTGGCGGATGTCCGTTTTAAATTAGATTTGAAAGAAGTAATAATTCTTGCAGCTTTGGCATTGTTTTCCGCTGCGGTGCCGTCTAGGATCGACTCGGCGATGAAGGGAACGTGATAAATTGCGTCTCACCGCAGGATAAATGCACACCTTAGACTGGCAGATAGAATAGGGTTGTAATAAATTAGAATATTTAATTTGCGAACGAGTTTCGCCAAACCGATAGCTATATCGAATTTATTATGTGTTGGGGTTGTGTTAATTTGGGGAAGCATTAGGCATATGTGCGAGAAGGATTAGCTTGAAGGTGCAACGATTAGGGCGTGTGTTTGGACGACAGCTGAATTTTGTTTTTTAATTGACTGAACGCCCCCAAGGACTCGGGTGGGGGGTTTATTTAATTTGAATTTTCGATGACACGGGCGACTAAAAATAATTGTGATTGTGTAAACTTGAATTCAGCATCTGGCGTTTTAGATTAGTTCCAGGTAGGCACAACTTAATTCAGCTTAAGCCAGTTTGAGGTTATATTAAAATTGTATATGGTACTTAAAATAGTTCGAAAGTAGTTCATGCTAAGCCAATGTTTGGTTGCATGCAGCCACTCATTCAAAATCCTGGGTCGGCATTCTGTAAGGCGAAACGATCACACGTTTTCGTGCGCACGAATGATTTGCCCTATGTTGCACAAGCAAATTTCTTCGTGCACACGAAAACGTTTGAACGTTTCGCCTTACAGAATGCCGACCCTGGACTTAACTCGAGTTTATTGCTGCCAAATTTGTACATAACTTTAGTTTTTGGGTGGGACAAATGAATTTAAAAGCCTTTTCTGTCTCATTGCGAAGGTTGCGTCATTTGGAAAACCACAAAATTGTTCCTCGAGCTTCTGCCTCAGAGAGACTGAAAAGGCTTTTTAATCAAAAGCCGTTCGAAGTCGACTTATTATTTATACTCGAATGTCCCTTCAGTTGCTCCCACAAATAAGAGGGCTTGAACTTGCGACCCCGATCAATTGTAGCTCGGTACACTAACCAGCCCAATTTTGTACCGTGCCAATATTTCACGAGACTAAAAAAACGAAAAGTTTAGGAAGGAAGAAAACGCCTTAGAATCTAAACAGAAACAGGGGCCCTACTCTCTGTTTCGTTCCGAAAGTCAATCCTATTCGAAATTGCTTTTAAATGGGTACTCTGTAACACTTTCGAGATATAGAAAATAATACTAAATACTTTTTGCACCTAAGAATTCTTTTTCTCGAGTCTCTAATAAACAAACAAAAAAATCAAGCAAATTATACGTACGTAAAAAAAATTTAAAAGGAAAAATTAAAAATTTTAGTGGAAGAATTTAAAATAAAAATATATATAGGTAATGGATTCTAGGAAAGAACGGTTAGAACGGAAAATTATACGGGACAAATCAAATAATCCACCAAATTTTCAAACTGTTTTTGTTTGGTATGCATATTTTTTATTGAAGATTCCCTAAAAATTTAAATAAATATGTTACTAAAATTCATTATCACTAAGAATTTTTTATCAAAAACTAACATTTTACGATATTTTTGAATCTTTCCGTTATCGGATTTTTTGTAGAAACAAATTTTCCACATTCGAATGATTTTGACACTCGGAAACTCGGAAACGAGTTGGTAGGTACCAAAATTCCACTTTCGGAATTCGGAAAAAATCCGGGAGTAGTAGATTTCATTCCGCTTTCGAAATAGAGAGTACGAAACGTTCGTTTTCGAAAAAATGTACTTATACAGAGTAGGGTGCCAGGTCTAAGTGCTGCGCGGGGTCGTGGGAATAATCTCCCATTCGAGGAAAATTTAAAGCAAATAACGCAGAAGGGGAAATTTTATTGGTTTTTTTTTTATAGCAATCTGTGTTCTTTATTAAATTTAATACGAAAAGATTACCGCGATAGAAATAGCTCTTACAGCGAAAAGCTTCTGCCACTTGAGGCTTAGGTTTTTCTTCGTATTTTTTCCCGCCAACGCAACGACAGCTGAATACCTCGAATAGGATGGGCAGAATTAATTTCTAATGTGCCTACTTTTTATTTATTTTATACCAAGAAATATATTGGTCCACGCTGTTAATTTAACAAAAAAAAAAATAGAAAAATTCAGGTAGAAAATAAAAAGTTGGTATAGGCCTAGCTACTCACAATCGTTCGTTTTGTGTGAGGCGTAGCTACTCACAATCGTTCGTTTTGTGTGAATTTTAATTTTCAGGACGAACGGAAGGGACCTTCAATGTAAAACAGAATCCGAATTGAGAAGATATTCCCTGAAAGTCATACCCTCCGATGTTTGTCGGACGTTCGCGAGAAGAGTGTCGGAAGTGAAAAAAATCCTCAAAATGTTATTCGTGTTTTTCCGGTGGCCAACCCTAAGACCACCTTAGGAGTACAACTTGCGGTAAATTCCTATAAAATGAAAAATGTTTGTTTCTGTGCAATAAAACGGGAGACAAACTGTGAGCTAGTGGAAAAGAGGGGAATTTCCGTCTCGGTTGGTAGGATTCCTCTCTAAAAGTCCCCATTCTGTCGTAAAACTAAACGTTCGTGCTTTGTATACATTCATTGAGAGCTATCTCTCAAAAATCTCCCTCTATCCCTACCCCAAGTTAGTTAAAACCAGTAACTGACGTCATTCTCCTAACATTTCAATTACTATCCGTACCAAGAACCTCTTACTACTCATTCAGCTACCCATCAAAAGTCGTAGAATTCCAAGTTCCTATTAACTACCAAAGACTGTAAGAAAATTATTTTATTTTATGTAAAAAACAGCAACACGACCATCCATATATTTATGTAGTTTTCTTCAGAAATGTGTTTTTCTTTTATGGTTAACATCTGCAAACAGAAAAGGAAAAGACAAAAAGAAGAGACAACCTCGTCTAGTCCGCACGTCATTTGGCATTAATTTTAAAAATTACTTTTAATAACATAGACAACAAGAAGATTGCACACAAAAACGCGAAATTATAGCTTCAAAACAAGCGAACCACCACATGTAGCTCGATCAGATAACACATTTTCCAAAAAGGAATAGAATCTCTCTCACGTTGGGCTTGTGGGTAATTGCCTCGTGTTCACCTAACATATAGCTTCGAAGAATTTCGTGTTTTTTGTGTCTGTTTTGTTCTCTTGTTGGGCTCTGTCTAGTTATCATCTACGTCTGCCGACGGTCTTGAAATCCTTGACCATTATTTTTAGTGCGCAAAGGATATTGTGTTTTTTCGGTGCGACTCAAAATTACCCTGTTCCCTGAAGAACAACTAACATCTTGCATTGGAGATTCGTTTCTTTGTGTGCTGCAAGCCTGGCCTACGATATACCAGAGGGGAAAAGATCCAAGGTAATTTGCAAATTTCTGTCCAGAACTCTGCTCTGGCTTCCAAAATAGACCGGGGAAAATGAAAACAAAACGGGTCCCCCCGACCAGTGGCTCTTTGGTCCAGTTTAACATGTGCACCACTGACGAAGAGCCAAAGCAGATAGCCTTCAGTGTACTTGTCGACTAGTTTTTTTTGTTTTTTTTTTTTTTTTCTCTATAAGATACACGTTCTGAAAATGGTTTGATTGGCTGGCTGACTGGTTGGTTGCGCTTTTGTTCTGCCTGTTTGTGTTTTTTTCTTGACAGATTCTGCAAGGGACTCTAACGCACACTCTACACAGATAGACCTATATACGAGTGGAGACCAACAGAAGGCATAAAAATAAACAGCGCTCTCTTGGCCTTGAATTTTAAATCGAGTTTCATACGAGTATCTCATCTTACCAACTTCTACAACAACAACCGCATACATTTACCAACTCCATATATACGACGGAGGCAGCGTCATAGTTCGTTTGGTTCTTGTTCTGGTGGTATCTGATGGTTAGTATCTAATTGGTTTCGGGATGGATGCTTAGATGCGATTTCTTCTTTCGGTTCGTTTCGTTGCGCTGCTGCTGATGCTGCTGCTGCATATCAAACGACATTCAGGGCTTTTCAGCCTGTTCTTTGTCGTCTTTGTTTTTCTTGGTCATTGGGATTACAATAACAAGTTTTGTGTTATATATATTCCCCTCTCGACTTCTTCGTAAGAATGCCAAATGATTGCGCACAGGTTGATGGGAGCGCTGCAGGGGAGCAGCACCGAGGAATGTTTCGCCAAATCAGGAAGAGAACAATAATACGACTGTCTGTCTGTTTGTAATTCCATATTGAGCAGATATCGCATGTTGCTACCTTCGATCTGGCGGTTTTCAAGGTTTCAAGAAAGAGTGCGCACCGCCGACTGAAGCATCGAAATCGATCGACTCGCTTGGCATGTAATCGATGGTCAATTGGTGTTGAAATCCAGTTTTATGTTCACAGAAACTGATATCCCGAATAGAATATTGCGTTGGAGACGTGCTGAAACAGAGCCGACATGACAGCGTGATCATGTAGCTAACAGATTATTCGACCAAAGCAATTCTGTTCCAATTGATTAGCAGTGGAAGGTGGAAAACTATGCTCACTGACATTGAACACCGAAAAGTGACGATTAAATCGTCACTATGGTAACGGACGAGAGGATTTTTGTCTGGGTGATTGGGGCGCTGCATCAAAACGGAATTTTTTTAAATATGGACCAGGACCTAGTGAAAGGTGCCCTTTTCTCATAAATTAAGTCACACCAAGAGACTTGCGACCTTTTAGTAGAATGCGGCAAAATTTTGTAAGCTGGGGTTTTCTAGTTTGGGCACATGTTCTTAGGTATCAAAAAACTGCACTTAATCGAACCCCAAAAGGTTGTACCATTTTTAACCAAATTACTATAAGTGCGATGAGAAAGCAGACTCAGTTGGATTTGTGTTGGAACGTCAAGGAAACTCTCAGACCGGCCGAGACATTGCTGAGTCAGTCAATTCTACGCCTTGCACGAGAAGTCGCCCTTTTGCAGACTTCCACTTGGCGAATTTTGCGTTGGCACTTGAACTCGAGACCCGTACAAGATCCAACTGACCCAGGAGCTCATAAACAACTCCGTTTGTTAGCTGACTGTGCTTCGGAGCGTTTGGAAGAGGACACCTATTTTGGCTGAATCATCATAGCAACGAGGCGTATTGTGACTTTGAAAGACAGAGTTCTATCCACCGCGAATTCGGAATAATCCCTATGATCTAACTTTTCTCGTAAGGCTTTTGAGCTTGAAAGGTGTCAGACTAACCTATCTTCAGGCGTTAAGTGTCTAATTTCATATGCTTTGGGCCTTAAATCAGACGTCACCTCGGACCAAGTGGTGGGCATAGCTCCTAGACCTACGCTGGCTCCTAAAATGACAAAGAGGCTCCATCTTATACTTACAACGCCTTCTGGTTCATGCGGCTTGAACGGTTTAAAGCTGTCACCCGCGTGACAAAGTTTCTTATTGATTCTTATTGTTGGAAAAAGGTCAGGAGAGATTTCGTGCAGTGGTTCCTTTGGCAGGTCTTTGATAGTTGCACAGACCTTTTGTCTGAACTATGATTTTCTGAATTACTTTCTGTGCTAAGATAATATCTTCTTAAAAGCTCGTAAATAATCGCAGTGGCTTAGCGGGTAGTGTATTGGACTACTAAGCGAGGGGTCCCAGGTTTAATTCCCGAAAAAAAAACACAAATTCCATCCTAAAGTGTTTTTTTTCTACAGCGCCACGTCTCGCGATCGCCTGACGAACATCCGAGAGTATAACTGTCATGAAAGAGCTTCTCAATTGGCCGCTTGGACTCGGCATACAATTTTAGATCCCTTCCTTTCGTCCTAGAAATGAAATAACAAAAAACGAATGGTTGTGAGAAGCTAGGCCTAGGGTCCCTGCGGACCTGTTGCAGTTTTTTTTTTTTTTTTTAAAAGCTCGTAAAAGTGGTTTAGAACTGCAGTTCTAGTATGCATAGTTTCAAAGACGCTCCCGTGATGGACTCTGAAAGAAACTAGACATCAGAACTGTAAGAAAGAGTTAGATTATTAAAAAGGCTTGAAAATAAGAGCCCAGCCTACGACAGGCTTAGGGAATTTCGTCGGGCCCTGACTGTGACGAGTGCGGTCTAAGTGTGATATTCCATTTAGACCGGTCTTGTGTCACGCTTGATGATGGTTCTTGTCAAGCCCCGTCGCGAATGACCTCTAAATTGAACCCAGCAGTGTAGGGGAGTTCGTAGCTCAGTGAGCACGACAAGTATTCAAGAAGTGGAATTTATTTATGTCAAAAGACCAACGACAAGAAATTCTTTCATGTTTTCCTAGTATAAGGACAACGCGATTCGGCCCTATGTTGGTTGGCAAAGGGAAATCACTTGACGAACTCAAATTTTAGTCTCAGCGAACGAAAGCAATTTACAATTGAACACGCAATGCACATTAAAAAGCAAGACCCCAGTTGGATATAGCAGCCGTCTTCTTTTAAGAATGTTTGCAAGTAACTTAAACACGATTGAGGTTAAACTTACAAAATCATATAACTGAAGTTGAAAGGTACTTAGGCAATCGTCGATTATAGTGACGACAGACGTAGTTGAGCATCTCACCTATTTCCTCGCCAAGCTTGGTAGTGGCTATGAGAGGACACAAATACTCAAATTATGACGCAAAGGATTATCCCAGTCATTTCAGAAGAACTTTCGTGACTGGTTTGGTATTCCAAAATCGCTTTTAAAACACGACCCGGCCTTTCTGTCCAAGTGTTTAACACATACCTACCTTGGGGAGGGCATTTTTTTCTCAGTCTTAGAAGCGACAAGGGCTAGTCATACAGAACTTTTATGAACACTCGCAGTAAAAGGTATTTTTGAACGTACATCTGACATCTGACTAAGTCGAGCTATCAATCCTCTGACAGAACCCGCACCAAGATTTAGGTTAAGCTTTCCATTGACTTTCCAACTTGACTCTTTTAAATCCGAAACTTTTGGGCATGATTCGACTGTAACCGGGACGTACCTATGCCTCAGACGCCATAAAATTGAGAGAGCTTAAGAGACCTAAAATATTAAGCGAAAAAGTTCGTCAAAAAAGCGAGTAAATATTTTTTACTTTCGCGTTTTTCTAATCGCTTTACCTGCGCCCTAAACTTACTTTTTTATTGTTACATATTTATCCACTGTTTGTATTTGTTTTGGTGCGTTAATGCAGCCGGAAAATTTGATGGTTCTTGTCCCACCAAATAAACTTTTAAACCTACATATCTCCCGACTATTGTTGTTTTTTCTTTGTTTTAAATTTAATTTAACTCAAACATATTTTTAAAATGTTTCCCCACTAATTTTGTTTAATTTTCTCTTCTCTTTGCAGGTATGTAATCCACGGACTTAGCCGTCTCTTTGGTAATTTCCTACATGCGTTTTTTTTTTCAAACGCCAAGTATGTATTAAACAATTTTCATGCATCCTTAAACGACAAAAGAAAGCATTTACGAGTGCCTGCCGACAAAGGGTGTGACGAAGAAACAACGCATCCACGTTGCCACCCAAAACGATGATAAATCTAAATGTTTCCTATCGTTTTGTCAAAGCCGAACTGTCAATCATATACACACAAACACATACATAATAAAGCCAACGCGAAATGCTTTCTGACACAAAACCGAAAAGTAAATAGGATCGCGGCCCCCGCCCAGGCAACAATTAGCAATAGTATCTCATTCATACATTTGTTACTTCACTTGTGCGATGTGCTGATGGAAAAAGAGTGCTACGCACATACCACTTGAATGTGAAAGTCAACCAACATGTAATTTTAAGCACTCCGTTGAAGATTCACCATAATGTATCTCAATCATTTTTCGCGTACTCAACACCATATTTGCGAGAAAATTTCTCAAATCTTGAGCATAGTTGCGTATACATTAAATTAATGTTGGGTGGCAGAGTCACTCAGGCAAAGTGGTTGCTTAAGTCGCACGATGGATGAGGTAGTGTAGTAAGATAGGTAACAGCTAACAGCATGGATGGAAATTGAAGAAAAAGTATTTTTTTGAGTGTCCTAGATATGTATAAATAAATGTGTTTGTGACATAATTAAGAGCTGCGCAGTCATTTGTTCAATGAGTCTTCACGTCTGCTGCTCATTTGGTGGAGGTCCATAGCTCTGTGAGAAAGTAAGTGCGTCGTTGAGAGCTTTGAGTTGTGCGAGTCTATCGGTTACCGTAGACAGGGCGCCGGGAAGCATGTCGGTGATCACCGATAAGAACAGAATTGGCGTCCTTGTCAAACAAATCCCTCGGACAGCTTTCCTCTATGCAGAACGTGACACTTGGACCCATATTGCGTTGACAAACACAATTCACTTATGGAGCATAGCATACCTCTCCAGCGCATGACATGCTCAAATAAACTCTCTTCTGACATCGTCGAATGCCTCTCCAAAATCAGTAAACAGCAGGTGGAAGTGGTCATCGGTACCTGATGCAACGATCTATATTGTTTCGCAATGCGTTGATGAGCCCGTCAACACAAACGGGACCGAAAATCCCTCGAAGAATTTTACGTTCAAAACGAGCACGGCTTCATTCACATTTTCTTATGCCACCTCCGAGGTTTCGCCATACATTTTTGAGGTTTTGAAACCTCGGGCATTCAGCGAAACCTATTTGAAACCACTCTGAGTTCAGCCGTCCGTGGGAGGTTATCAAACCGATCAAGCCTGCAGCGTGAACTTTTTATTTTGTGTTCATTTGTGGATGTCAACATATTAAACGCCAAAACAATTGTGACACGAAAGGGTTGAAACAGTGATACCAGACTTTAGAAGCAGGTTATTCCACGGTTATACCCAAAAAATCCCTTTTATCCCTCGCCAAAATATAAAAAATCCCATATTTATCCAACGAAATATTGAATAACAAAAAAACATGTACTTATGTATTTCATTAAATGCAGTCTTTTTTATTATTAACAAATAAAAGTTGCATTATACATTAACTATGCAAGCTAACACAAATAAATACATGTTAAGATACCTTTGATCGTAGGTTGACTAATTTTTTTATTCTTAATGAAATTGGCAATCAGGAACAAAAATTTACCAAAAAGTAAAATCCCTTTTTTTTTTTTACTATGAGGTTTGATTTATCCCTTTGACCCTTTTAGCTTAATTTAAGTGAGAAAACTCCACAAGAAGCGATAAATCCCCCGATCTGGTATCCCTGGGTTAAAAATCATAATTAGAAACATTACGGACTTGTGTCCAAACTTTTTCTTGATTTCTTTCGATTCTGAGCTTTTTTACGTTTTTGAGATAAAATCAGTGCATTTATCGCGTAAATTGAGCTATGGATCAATGAAGTCGAAAGAGATAACTTTTCTGCGTTTGATACCCTGAATCGAAGAAGACAGAGACTAAAGGAGAAGTACAGAATAATATTACACTCCATTTGAAAAACTGAAAAGTGAATTCACTCGCTATTTTCCTGACTGGTATTCGGAATCTGATCCGCAATCCTTTCATTGCAAGCCTTTCTGAGGTGTCTTTTAAGAACCACTTATCTAGGGCCTGATGCCAGACTTCATTTTTGTCTTTATTTTGGTTTGTATGTCACTTATACTTTAAACAAAGAAAGAGAACATAGAAAGGGATTTTATCTCAGTCGATGGATACTCTACTTCATTTAATAAAATACTATTTAGCGTCAGACATCAATTTTCCAAATTCCTACCAAAAAGTTGTTAATTTAAAAAAAAAAATTAAATGAAAACAAAACTTCAAGTTAAACATTACCCCCGTTTTAATAAACACTGCGTAAAAGCTATCAACTCGTTACTCAGCAGTTACGTCAAATTTTTGTATGCTATCTGACGTCTACTAGCTTACATGTGCAATTGTGCATATTTGTTTATTAATACGGTGGTTAAACATTAGAGATTAAGTAATCTGTTATGTGACTGACATTAGCAGATTCACTGCAGCTAATGGCCTACGTAACGCAAAGCAATCACCCTTATTGCGAAGATCAACTATCAACCGATTGACGTTTGATAGAATTTATCAATTGAAATAAAAATCGGTATTGCGAAAATGAATTGATAAAATATTGTGCTATGTGCTGTGAATGCCTTCAAAATAATTCTATTATTGTGAATGGGAATGTGAAATGAACGTAGAAAAAAAAAATCGGAAAAATTAAAAACAGAATATAAAATGACTTCAACTGAACTATATTTCGATGAAGATGAGGAGTTGTACGATCCTACTATCCTGATAAAATGTATCACTTATTAAATTCAGAACCTACATTTTTTAGTTATTTCTTTCGGTAGCACGAACCCATCAACTGCAAGTTTACGATTGAAAGATAAATTGACAGATGACAAGAAAATCGATGAAAATTGTTGTTCGCAATACTGATTTTTTTCATTCACAATAGATTTTTTCAAAAAAACTCACAATGTAACAACAATATTGACAGTTGACAGTCACAATACCATTTAACAAAATTGATTGATAAATTTCAATTATTAATTGATAGTTGATCTTCGCAATAAGGGTGAATAAGTTTTGTTCAACAGAAGTACTCTACCTATCGATTTTAAAAAGTGATCCTGTTCATTATTCTTTTCCATGATTTGTTAACAGTCGTACATCTTACCTATCTGAAAAAAAAAACCAAAAATATTTACAAACAAACAGTCTCTTTAGTGTATTTTTGAAAATGTGTCAGCTTTTTTTATTTTATTTTATTTTATATATTTCATAGACTCGGAGCCTCAGCTTTGTACACGTGGCATGTGGATCGAAAGGGCATTGCCCTTATTTGGTCCTAAGAAAGAATTTCTCTTTTCCAAAGGACTTTCATTGCTTGCAAAAGCCAGCCAAACACAGCCCACTCCCACTCCTTTTCGAAATAAAGTATGAACTTGCAAAAACGCCAACACTACTCGAATACTGTAATTTCCAACTGTAGTTTCGCTAGATCAGGATGAGATACAGCTCTCTAGATACAAGCATGTCATGGGGTATACCGTTTACTACATACAATGCTAGTCCTTTCGGTTGGTTCGTCCTCAACTTGAAGTGGATATTATACACGATATTATACACGTGGGTATGTTTGATTTATGATCCCCCACTTGAAGGATGGGTTTTGTTTGCCAACAGTTTATCCATCTAGACTTTTCGGCGGCTTTTTTTCTTCAATCCGTTCCAATTTTCCCAGCCCTTTGTGGATATGCGTGTATTTGTGTTGTATATTTGGCAAATATAAATGCAGCGCCCCAAAACTTTAACAAAAACATACAGACAGACCCTGGTTCAAACCCACGTTTGTAAGCGGAAATGAGAAACCTACTCGTGTTCTCCTTCGCATTCCTATTATCCATTTTCCATACCATTGTCGATGTAGACTGTCGAGTGCGCGCTTTAGGTTTCTTTCTTTTGAGCCTTTCCCATCTGATAAGCGCGATTTCGTTGACGTTTTTCATTTAAATTTTTTTCCAAGAAACAAACAGAAAATAATAAATCAAAAATAAATACAAAACAAAGGCGGGGAAGACACTAATTTCCATTGCAAATCGGATCAATTTTCAATGCAATAATTGCATACTTGACAGTATCGTGTAAACGGGGTGCAAATGTATTTAACTGCGTTCATTTACTTTGGCTGCGACTCATGAGTCGTGTATCGTGATCGTGATTGACTGACATACGTATCTCGGTCTCGGTCGGTATCTCTGTGCGCTTTTTTTTGGAAAATAATAATTTTATTATTTTTGTCGTTGCGCACAGTGGGGGCAGTGTGCGTCCTTGACTCGTGAGCGAACGGTCTCGACGGGTGTATTATAAATAATCATATCGTCAGCCAAGCAAATGGATTTTCTCGTTCATCTTGATTGTGCTTGCTTCGTGAATTCCTTTTTAGAAGTTCAATGTATGTACTCGTTTTCTTGTACTTGTACTTGAAGTCCTTTTTTTATTTATTTTAGTATTACAACATTCCCTTTAGTGGGGTAGGACACGAAGGTCATGCGAACGAAAAAGTGCAGATGCGCACTATGTGCTTGCGAGAGTGTGTGTGTGAGTGTTTGCATTTGCTGCTCGGAGCAGTGCACTCGGTTTTGTGTTGTTTTTGTTCAGGCATTGAGTTCGCGAGGAATATATAATGTATGTCGGTGCAGTGTTATGTAATTGCAGTTTCTGTTCAAAACACATACGCGGGCGTGCGAGTACGACAAAATTATGCAACGAATGTGCGACGCGCTTCCAAGGCGCAAACGAATAATTGCTTCTTTGATTGCGGGCGTGCTAATGGTGCCGAACTTCCATGTCGGTCGGGTTTTCTTTTATGCTAGTGAGTTGCACCTAAGAGGCCATAATTACCTATATTGCGGCTAGATCAGTTGGGGACAGGGTCACCGCTGCAGAGCTCTGAAAAGTTGCAAGAAAAATGTCCAAGAGAAAGAAAAGTTTCATTCCTGAAGGTATTCTGCCAATTGAGAATTTTTGAAAGATATTTTACAAGCATTGGCTCGCTTAACAATAAAATAGTCTTGTGATAGGCAACCGCTTTAGATTTTACAGATTTTTAATGGAAATGACAGTTTGAAGCGGCTTCTCCAATTAAAAAAAGGGCCAATATAGCAAAAGTTGTGACAGGTTCTCAAAAAAAGTACCCAATTGCAACTTTAGTCGCACCACGTTCTCGCTGGTTTCGGACAGTGGGGTAGTTTCAGTTCGCAGGATGCCATTGAAAAGTGTCTAAGCAAAATTGAGGAGGATGACGGTCTAACTTATACTTATACCTTAAGGGATTCCTTAAAAGGTATAAGTCGATTTGATTCAATCAAATGAATGACGTAAAGGCTCATATTAGGTCCATTCGCGTAGCTTCACGAGCCAAGCACTAAAAATCTGTCAAACTCGGAAAAATTGAGCGAAACTCTCAGAAAGCTGAGAATATACTCCAAGGTACGTGGATACACTTCGAGGTACTTTGAGCCACTTATATCTTTGAAATCTAATCCATATCACGAAAAAAAATTGATCACTTACCTTTTTGCAACGTATGAAACGTTCTAGGAGAACATTCGACCACCACCGAATTTTCTTTATTTTTAGATATTTTATTTTTGTGTACAATTGATTTTTAAAACGGATTTTGAATTTGTTTCCTGTCAATTTTGCGCATTTGACATTTTTATCAGTACTTGCCGGTTGAAATTCTCTGAGCTGTTTCGAGCCAAGTCGAGCCAAGAGAGGAACTACTCGTTACTCGTTATTTCGCTAATTTTCTCTTTTTCTGTCATTTTTGATGAGTACGTTTATAGGCTTTGTGCAATTGCGATCGATTTATATCGATTGGGTTCAATTCAAACCGCGTACGCGAACAAGCCTGTTATATCGAACGTTAATGACGAGCGGCCATTTTGAGTTGAATTGTTTTTCTTTTATTCTGTAAGCGAATGCTATGCAATGGGGGTACGTTCACAAACATTGAATATTTGCTGATGTACGTTCGAAGGAATAAACTGTTAGATTATGCGCATTTATTTGGAACCTCAATCGCAATGTGTTGTAGGAAGGTTTTAGCAAACGATTCTTAGTCTGACAGTTGGCTGTCGTGATGTGTACCTCATTTTTTTATGACGCCGATTGATAACGTGAATAATTGTTTGAGTTGCCATTTTTTTAGGGGAAGCCGAGAAATCAAGTCAAGAGTTTTTCGAATTAGCAGGTTGACATTTCAATTGTGTGTTTGACTTAGCAAAAGTGATTTGTTTTGAGACTTTACATTAATATTGCAGTCTAGTTCGTCACGTTCAACAGGCAGTTTTCTCCAATAAAATCAACTCAGAAGTATTAAACTGTTAAATGTGTCCATTTTCTAGGAAATGCTTTAAATTTATTTCTTTTGACACTTCACTTGTCAAAATTGGTTGAGTGTGAGAACCGCAAAATAGATCTATACTATAGAAATAATATGGAGGGAATTGATGATCATTGAGGAGGATACGGTCCTCGAGTTCGTTTTTAATTATTTTGAGTTTCATAGTTTCATTTGAGTATAAAATTCTGAAGTCCAGCATGAGACGGAAAAGGTCTTCTATCTAAAGAAAAATTGAAGACACCCAAAAGTGAATTCTCTGAAAGTCGTTCATTAAGAAAGAATATCCTCGAATTTAAGAAAAGCTTTGCCAAGTTCTTTTAGCAGCGCGAAACTGTTAGATCGAATTTGAACCACAGACCACATTGGGAAAGGTATTTCAATCACCCAAGCATCGCTCTTTTGAAACACAGTTGGCTAATCCCCGTCACTTTCTTTCACTCTCTCATCGGCTCCGAAGGAAAGTGCTGCATCTCATTGAATTCAAGTGAGACTTATCTGTTAACTCTACTGTTAGTTAAGTAACATGTAGAGAGGGCGTTGTGGATATTTCTATGCCACATTCTACAGCGAAATTAAACCAAAGTCGGCTCAGCCATGGCACACACTATCTACTTCTTCATTTTGTATTACTCTCCTTGAACTCGACCATATCGCTGCAGCGATAGCGAGAAAGCAAACGTTGTTTACCACCACACCCCATCCACACTCATGAAGCATATATAATACGTATGCCTGCTTGCACGAGAACACACACTGGTTCTGGTTGGTGTGGCTGTGGGGTTTCCTTCTTTGCCCCATTCTGCTGCAACGACTGTCATCTCGATTTACTGCTCTTGACTCTACTCGCTGCTGCACCACTTCACAACTTGTTTTTCAGCTCAGCTCTCGGGAATCTGTATACACAGTTCTTTATCGCTTCTTATTACAAAAGTCGCTTCTTGTTCTTGTTGTGTTGCCTTGCATTTGAAAAGCTAACCAACGATCCGCCTGCTCAGCCTGCCCCTGCACTATTCACACGATTAACACGAATAACAAGAGAATGAGATACAACAACAAAAACACAAAGAAGAAGAAGAGAAGTAAAAAAAACTAGGCGACGACGACACAACGACATCGCTTTCATGGTGTCGTTGGCGTTGCACAGAAACCACCATCAAATGCATGGTAGCCCTAACCTAGGCTCATAAAGTATCTCTAGACATACAGCCTTGCCACACATAACCAACATCAACATCTAATGCCACACATCGCTCGCATAAAATGGGCGAGGAGATCCGCCATGGACGCAGAGAATGCGATGTGTGCCAAAGTCTCACGCTGCCGGCCGAAGCGATGAACATAAATATATTATCTGTGGGTATGGTTATGTATTAGAGAGGTACATAGCATGCAACGCCAGAGAGCAGTGCAATGCTAGATCATGGGGCGGCCGGTATACCCACTTGCGTGCATTCCCCATGAAGAACCACTTCGGTCAAAGTCGGGGCGATACAATAGCATTAGCCCATACAATGGCATACAAACTTACACACATCTAAGCGCACCGTCAATATGCACATGCACATAGATAAAGTGTATGCGCTGTACCTCGATGCATCGTATAGACTCTCGGCATAGGGGAGAAAATTTGTGTGCTGTTTTTATGCAGCTTAGTGGCTTTCGGAACAATGCGTTGAAGGAATGAGTGAATGTGACGTTGCCAGTTTTCAAAAGAAGAAAAAAAAATAGAAACTGCCGGCACGATGGGAAAAGGGAGGAGGGGGTTTTGTTGGGAGGTTTGTGTACTAATTTTAGTAAGAAGGACATTGCACTTTTGAGATTATTTCTAACAAAGTTGCAATAAATTTTGATATACAGGTGAGCACTTGCCTTGACTGCAATTACAGCGATGATACAAAATCGGCAACGTTCCGAGATCTGAGAGATAGAAAATAATTAATCTGTAGTGCGCGGAATATGCAAGAGACATTTTCATTTGTATGCTATCGTATTGTTCCGTCAAATAACGTCTACAAACCGTGACAGCGACGGGGCTTGAAAGGGGCGTCCGTCCATTTTATTGCCAATGATTCGGAATGGACTTTTCTTCATGCCGCAGGTGAGTCTCATTTTGACTTCCGGAGCAGAATAAAGTCGATTTTGACAGCTTCATCACAGCTTTGTTTATAAAGGCAGTTTTTGTTTTAAAATTGGCAGCACTGTTTCTAATGACAATCAATTTGACATCTGACTTGAACATTTATGTTGAGTGTTTTATTCTATTGCGCTGTGGATAGACTTGCGCCAGAATAACTTTGCAAATTCTGTGCAAATTTATTTTACCATCGTGGTTCGCCAAACTTACCTTGCAATTGGTGTAGTTTGGAAACATAGCGAACAGTCATCGAACCTAGGAATGCAAGATATAGCGGAGTTTCTCCAACTAAATATTGTTTTTTACGCCAAAGGATGATTAACATACCTACTGAACTTATTGGCACCCAATATTCGCGTTCTTTTCCAATTCGAGCTTTGAAAATTTGTCAAATTAAAATATTGACAGGGCGCAATAAATGAACAGCTTGGTACGTGTGTGAATATACCTACTTGCAACGTAACTGTCGAAAAAAAATATTTTAAACGCTTCGAGGGCGCTGAATTTTTCTGTAAAATTAGCTTTCTCACTGTCGAACAAATACCTGTCAAAGTTGAACATAATGACGGATAACTTGGCTCACAATAAGTAATTTTGGCTCTGTTGAAAAAAAGTCTTGAAAATATAGGTAGGCGATTGCTTAAACTAGCTCCCACTGCAGCAACTTTGGAAAGGTATTTTTTTTCTGTGTATTTATTCAAAATCGAAACACAAAACTCTGTTGAGTTTCTTTCCTTTTATCAGAGTTTAATACTTTTTGAAAGGCTACCTGGTTGACCTCACAGAGTGTATAAGTTTCATCAAAGTCTCTTGAAAGTCTGTTGAAATGGTAAAAATAAATAAATTATGACATAATTTGTGCGGGGGAATAACGCGCGTCGGACATTCTTCAAATCCAAATCAAGAACGCGGCTTTTTATCTGTAGTCGATTTTTACACAAAAATAACTTTTGATCGGTTTCCTAAGTAAATATTACTTGAGCGACCTTACTTCCTGCATCCTTACTACTCGTAGAAAAATCTATAACGATAAATAAAAAATTTAAATCCCAAACATACGAGTAGTTTAATGTTTCTATATAATTTTTTCTTTGAATTGCTTTTTCCTCGAGTGCCGCTGTTGCCTAAGTTCATAAATAATATTCAGTTGTAAATACCAAAATTATGCAGTCATAATTTAATTTTGAAAACGAAACTATTTTGAGCTGTATGATGCATTTTGACCTCAAGAAACCCCCTGAACTCTGCAGCGTTTTTTTTTTTTACGTACAGTATTTCTTCAATTTATACACAGAATATTTTTTTTTTGTTTTCTTTTTAATAACCACACCAAGAGATGAGTATGCTATATATGAATACATAAGTAGATGCTATTGTTTTCTTTGATAATTTGTTTTTTGGTCCTTCAAACAAAATACTTACGTAGATACATATGTATCATGGCTGAAATGAATGAAGCACCCATTCAGTATTTAACGAAAGTTTGCTGTCCTATACAAAAATAAAAAAAATAAAAATAAAAATCATATAAAAGAAGGAAAATAAAGAAGCAGCAGCATATATATAGCATAATATAACAAGAATCCACTTGAAAGATTGCAAAAAGCTCCTTATATCCACACACAATGCCCCAAGTGCACCACCACCTCGTCGCCTCGCCCTTCAATTCTTTCACAATCCTTGCTTGGTATTTTTTTTTTTTTTTTTCATATTTTACATAATACAAGTATGACTATGCCGTTTTTTTTAACTCTGGGCTAGGCGGCAAAAGGAAGGATTCAAATCCATTAAACACACATATACACCCAACGCGAGAGAGATACATTCAGTATTTGTTTGGTGTGTCATTCTGTTGGCTGAACTGAAAGAACGAAATACGACTACGAGTAGTTTCATGCTGAAGCTCAATGTTTTTTATGTTGCTACTGCTGCAAGCGCTTCAGTTTTTCTTTTTTTTTCTCTCTGACATAATGAATCAAAATAATATGCAGTTATACAGGAAAGGATTCCATGTGGCGTAGGTTTTTTTTTTAATATTTTTCATTGATGCCAGAAAAATTATCCTCAAGTCTGATGAAATATTAAAAAAAAACAGCTATGCAGGGAATCACCAGAGGACACTATTTTTTTGTAGGGTGCATTAGCTTATGTATAAGTTATGGCAGTGCTATTCGTTTAGAAGAGAAATCGATCTGGAAACAAGAACAAGAAACAAGACCTATTTCGTTATATTAATAAATTGTATAGGTTTTATATTTTTTTAGTATTAATGCTCACAGGATAAAGAATTAAAAACTGAGCTCATTTTTAATAAAATTTCCTTAATTATTTTACAACCACTTTTAAGTTTAACAGAGTTTTTGTAAAAAAAAGGTCAACAGTTCCTTCCATCTTACGGAAAAAGACAATCCAATGTCCAGTTGTCAGAATAGAATCGCACTCAAAACCTTTCCATTCGTCAAAGACTACTATGAGCTCATCTTTTCTTGCAATAGGGTATTGCACACTATACTCCTGTTCCGTAACTTTTGCCACATTCTTTAAGGTTGTCATCTAAATCCCACCACAACTTGTACTTACCTTTAAGCTAGATACGATAGAGTAATAAAAAACAAAAAAAATGATCTTCTTTGAATGCAAACATCTAGATACACATAGCTGGCTGAGAACCATGAACATTCACAGGTTTATTCGTGGTCTTCTGGTTGATGTTTGCACTTTTTTGTTCCTCCTTTCATATCAAGTACAATTCAATGTGTGTTTCAGAAAACGCAAAAAGCAAAAATTGAAAATCTTGTGTGAATGCATTTCTGTATACACACATCCGTGCGATGACTACGATGAGAACCAGGCTAGCTACACAAGAATGTGGGGATGTGGTGTGGATGAGGACGAACAAATATGCAGAGAGAGAGAGGGAGATGTATGTAGGTACGTACACTTTGTTTTCAAGTTGAAGTTGGAAAAACTTGACTTTCCCTGATTTTCTTTTCCCTGCTCTCCTCTGTGTGTGTGCTTGTGTTATTTTTTTTTATAATTTCTTTTGGTTAGTACGGGTGCTATCCGCTTATCTACACGTAGTCGTCACACACTCGACTCATGTATACCTGCCGCATGAATATATTTAGCTATATTTATATTTACTCTGGGAAGGTGAATTTTTCCCATCGAATAAAAAAGGGTGTCCCGAAATTTGCGCTTTTACTTTTTTTTTTTTTTTTTAATTAAATTACATAATAGGAACTTTATTTAAATACTCTCGTGGTCCTAATAATTTAGGGTTAAAGAATCGTCCACCTACTCGTCGAGCGAACTATATAGGTTTCAGGACTTACTAAACCCTTATAGTGATTCTGGCTACTGGTTCACAGTGTCAGTCTTAATGATAACCAAAGCTGTGTTAAGTGGGCTTAAGCTACTGTCGGAGAGAGGATAATCCAATTTTCGATATCTTTAAATGGTGATACAATTTCTGCGTACTCGCACGATGAGTTAAGGAGCATTTATATCAGAGCGAATTGCGAATATTCGTAGTTTCTGACATTTCATTCACATGAAAAAAAACTTGTTTAAGTCTTTTTTTATTCGTGGGTTTGTGGATCGCAATTGTATTATGTGGATTGGGTGCAGTGAAATAACATCACGGGCAATAACTTCACATGGGAAACAACCTTCACATACAGTTTTTACTTAAAAAAAAAGTGAAATTATTTTCCACTTAAGGTGAAGTTATTGCCCGTAAAATTATTTCCATGTACCTGTGGATGGTGAATAAAATGTGACAGTTGACAGTTCGCGGCAAGAATTTCCAATTCGCCGGAAATTTTCTGTAATTGTAAATTTCGCTATTAAAATCAATCAGGACTCAGGCTTTTGCGGTAGAACAAATATCATTTTTCAATTCATAAATGCAGTTAAATTGATTTGTTCGCAATTCGCTGTCATGTGCATAGTCCTTTAAGTTGAATTACGTTTTATTGTTCGCCATTGGAATTTCCTATTTGACAGATACCTGAAACTTGATTCAGTTTATTAACTGATCAAAATTTCAAACTCTATACTTGGACTTTATTGCGCTTAATTTGTTTTTTTTTTTATTTATACTTACACAGACAAAATTAAAATGAACTTGGCTGCTCCTCAAAGACAGTGCATAGTTCATATTTATCTGGGAAACTATGGAAATATGGGAAAATATATTGTGACGTCAGTCAGTTATGAATGTGGCGCCATCAGTTTCAAGTGGCGTCACCAGAATTTTTCAATTTATTTGTGAAGCCTTTGGTAACTGAGTGCGCGCAGAGGTTAATATTATGAACTGGCAATAAATTGTCAGTCAAAAGGACTTCAACCAACTTGGGGTGTGCTGAACTGAATGCTATTAGCCATGGACCAGGCTATCATGAGGGTCTTGTTCACTCCGAACTGTAGCCTAAGAATTAAAAGAAGAAGAAGTAGAAATACATAATTTACATACACTTCCTGCTTGTGATAGAAAAACCCAACGCCACTCTGTATAGTACGACAAAAAGCCTACAGTATTATTTTTAGCTCAGTTTTGAATATGGTTCTAGTGCAACGTTCTTTCTACTTATAGTATGGTTTATTAGTAGGATAGGTAAGTACAGCGACGACGATAACAATAAAGACAAAGCCCTATGTGCCAGCGCGGAGGCAAGGTATCATCAACTAGGCGCTACGGTGTAGATATACAAATATCTAGGATATATAGTTCTTTTTCCCAGTAGTAGAGTGTTTTTCTTATTTTTTTTTTCTATTTGCTTCTGTTGTTTCGACTGCACCTCGACCGAGGTGTGTGTGTGTTTATATGTATGTAGTGACAAAGCGCGATTAAAAAAAGCCTATTTGTTCTCTGCACAAGATTATGTGCAACGTGTTATTGTATATCATGTTTGGAGTAGTATTTTCTTCATCATCATTAGGAACATCATGATGAGAATGGCTTTGTGCCATGGATACGAAATGGAACCATTGAAGTCGCATTTTGCTTGCAGCTTTATTTTGTGATATTCATTTTTTTTTTTATCTAGTTCCCTACATACAAAATGATAAATATCCTAGTCGTATTATATGTAGGTACCGCTGAGCCCTCACTTGACAGGACGAATTGAATAGAATTTCAGTTTGGAAAAAATGTACATAGCTAATTTGTGCCGAAGAAGAACTTGTTTTAGATTAGGAATAACTTTATCAGTGGATGGGGTCTTATTGCTATGTGATTTGCATTTTTTTTTAGAGCGGCGGTACTTGTTTGTATCCTGGTCGAGTTGTCACATAGAAAAATGCTAATAAACGAGATTTTGTGATTGTGCCGCTGCAAATAGTCGGAACTTGATCAGGTGCCCTGTCATTTCGATGGGTTGAAAGAATTTTTGCCCACATTAATGTTTGCCCATTTCACAGGAGTAAGATTAAACCATCATACAAGATGTTCACGACTGGATCGCATGAAACTTTCTCATTAATTGCTAGATTGGCTGAATAGAACTTCGAAGAAGTAGGTACCTGCCATCATATGGAGCTGTTGATCCAAACTCACGTTTTAAACTTTCTTTCTACAAGTTATATATGTATATATTATTTTTTAAGCATCGATATCAGCGAATTAAAGTAAAGCAAACGAATGCTCAGCTCAAAGTCAATTGCTCCGAATCAGCCTGCAAATATGCAATTTTGGTAAACGGTGTATGTCTCGACTTTTAGTTCAACCGCCTTCTGAAAGTGAATGGCACTGGAAGCAGATCACTGACTGTATCATTAACACATCCTTTCGGGAAGCTGACTGCACTAAGTCTCTCCTACATACATGGGATAAATGAATCGTAGAGCTTAGGTAATAGGACTTTAAAAATCTTGCTACATTTTCACTTATCAATCAATGAAAGTCCACTCCGACTCCTATACAACGACAAGAGTAGAAGATTTTTATGTAGTTTAGCCTGTTCCAGTCTCTTCTACATACCTTGGATATTATGGAGGGTTTTGAATTGTTTTTCCTTCTCCAGTTTTTTTTTAATTCCCGCTTAACGGTTCATGTCTATTAGGCGATCCCCTGACTTCTTAATATTTCTAGTAACTTCCCGTATAGTGCTGCTTCCAAAGACCTCCCTTTGAACAGAACAGAACCAACAGTACCTTTGCTGCGTGGTTTTACAAAATGGCGGCAAAACCAGTCGTCTCTACATTTACCATTTTAAAAAATGAGGTCTTATTCTGGACGCAAACAAGACACAGAAAAAGTTTGAGTATCCTAAATGGATGTCCATTTCGTCGCCTTATCCTGTACATGCTTCCATCTATTCCGTGATCTCCATTGCAATTATTTGAACAGCTCTATGTGTTCCATATGAATCCATGCTACATATTCCGTTTCCTCTTGGTAATGATGAGGACAACAATAATGCTGGTAGCGATAGGCAGTGTATCTTTGAAAATCATTTTTCACGGACATTATAAAAACAACAAACGCCATCGTAGTCCAAGGTGGATCAGTCACGAACCTGACTTTCTGTACTGTAAACACCACTAACCATCATCGTGAGCGTCCAAGTCCAACCAAACCAAGAAGGAGAGGAAACAAGAACGAAATGGAAAACAAAATGCAGTAAAGAGGGAGAAGCGAAATTGCTGCACAAACTGGGGATCTGTGTAAGTGCGACAATGCACTTTGCTTTATATTTAAAAGCTTTGGGTACATGAATAGATGGAATGTATATATGTAGGTAGATGTATATATACCTCTGGTTGTTGGCAATCAATTTGGCTTCCCCCACAGGACTGGGAATTTTGCTTTGGACTTGTTTTTTTTATGATGCGACTATGTGAGTGATGAGCGATTTAATTGCGGTGACTGGATTTTCCAAGTCTAGGCTAAAGTATCCTAGGTTGTGTGTGGTGAGGTCAGGATATACAAATTTCCATGGATGGTAATTAAATGTTGAGGGAATACTGCTTTAAGCCTTTTTTTTTGCCAAGGGAAAAGGAGAACGGGGTTTTTTGAATCATTTTTTGCGAATTAAATATTGACAGAATTTTTGTTCCGTTTTTGAGATTGGATTATGTTTACGTTCGTGTTGGGGTTATGCTTATTGTTTTGTGCCGAAGCCATTGGCCTAATTAAAATGTAGGCAAAAGGCAGTAATGTTTTTGAACATACGTTTAGGAATATTGCTGTTCCCTTTGAAATAGGGTTGTTCCGCCCTTTCAACTTATTCGCCAAGAGATATATATGCAAATTCATTTCAATCTTGTAAAACTTGTAATCTAAAAGGTGTTTAATAGTAAAACGTTCATCAATTAAAAGTGCGAATAAGCAAGATCTGGGTGGAAATTTTGTCTTGACCAACTTGTGATTAAAAGCACTTTATTTTTTAACTATTCGTCGTTGTATTGCTAGAAATAACTCTGTACCTACTAAACCATTATTATTGTTACATCTTCAATTTTTGGATGATGTTCCCAGCGGCAATCTAATTAAGTTTTAACGGTGTTCGACATTGCTATACATCTGTTACTGTTATTGTACAACTAGGAGGAAAGTTCCGGAGAATTAAAAGAAATACTTATTTTACAACGCCTTCTGTAAAACGTAGGTCTCGAATATTTAAGCTCCAATAAGTGATAGCTCAGTTTTAATAAATAATATAAAATAAATAATAATATTTTTAAATAAACTTAAATGCCAATTATAGCAGTGAAAAGCGCTTCCAGACTCGTCCAGTTGTTTTCGAGATTACCGAAGTCATGCTTAAATCTGCTGGCACTAAAAGGCAACCGCTGTAAAAACAGTTCCATCTAGCGGACTTCCTTAAAACCACTGCCTACACTCTACCGGCACTAAATAGAGAAAATATCTTTAGAATCTGAATCGAAATCGGTCGAGTTGTTTTCGAGTTTATCCCTGGTACACATATGCAAACACTGGCTAGGAAGTAGCCCAATTTCGAAGAATATTTTCGATGGCTTAGAGTTGTGCTTAGGTGTCTGATAATATCGGCCATCAACGGACTTAAAGTAAATCCACCGTCGTCAAATCTTAGCCCAAGCAACATCACCAAAACTGCCGAGTTGTTTTGTGGGTTTGAAAATAAAAGAGTTTGCTTTGAATATCAAAACTCGGCTAACTTTTTTCCAATAGTTGTTCTTTATTCATTTACTGCGTAAAAACAAGTGAAGAAGGTAAAAGAAAAGCAGATGCAGAAAATCAGTTGCAAAAGTTTTGAATTAGTGAACAGCAGCTGTTTATGACAGATAGAAATATCGAAAATTTTCTTACTAAGCAGCAATAAAATGTGTAGGTTAATACTTCTCTTAGTGACTTGCAGATGGCGTAGTCAATTATTTGGAATTTAATTACCTACATTAGGTTGCCACAGTTTGTGCGTTCGTAGCGCCATCTTGTCGGCAAAGTCACTGTCGAAGAATTGCGACAGAGCTATTTCGAAAAAACTCTCCAAAATAAACAAAATTTGAGACGTAATTTTGAAATTTTAAGAGCTTGCGGATGCTCCCACCATTCAGTCTCCAAGTAACACCAAGTTGCAACGTTTAAATTTCAACCCTTACTCCACCAAATTAAGAGATCTTTTCTGTTTGATACATTCGATCATTTTGTTAACAACGAATGTAACCCATTAGCAGGCACCGCCTTTAGCTACCTCTTGCAGCCGAAAATATCGCACCCACTCCTATAAAGCAACCCAATTTGCAGCCTGAATTTATCAAATTAGTTTCGCAATGAGGTCAAAATTTGTTTTTAAAAATACCATCACACAGTTATTACCTCCAGAGCCCATAAGCTTGTCCGGGTTCCTTTATATTCAGTGAAATAGTTTACCATTTCTCAAGGACTTTATCGCAACATATGCTAAAAACTGTCAGCCCTTTTCTAACATATCAATTGGTTGAATAAATAAAAGTAAAACGAAAACGAAAAGTGAATAAAGAACCCTGATGTAGTGACATGCAAAACATTTCTTTCGCAACCAAATTTAGAACACAGTGGTGTGCAAAAGTGGTTTTGTGGTTATAAAAGAATTTTTTTTTTGTTATTTTGCAAATACATTCAAGCGAAAGGTAACCTGGGTATTTCCATCCCATATAGTTGACACTCCTTCACTCGTGGCTCTCAGCTTGTATTTATTTATTAAATTGAGCTCTGCTCGACCTTGTATTTTGATTTGTAACATATGACTCCCGTAAAAACTTTAACAGTTTCTGGTTAGGTTTGCTTGCCACTGGAATGAAAGACAAACTACTGCTTTTGGCTGCAGAATCGTTGTCTTACATTTTCGTTAGTTTATCCCTTCGTAAAGGAATTCACTTTGACGGTATTTTTTTAAGAAATGTAGCCGATCAGATGACATTTAAAGAGAAGTAGACGGTAAATCTATTTAAAACGTGTGCCTCTGTGGCCATTTGGTACTGCTAACGCTGTTTGACGTTGTTCACAAATTGAGAGTTTTCTCATGCATTGACTAATTGGTTGAAAAATTGAGAGAACCAGACAATCTGGTAACACACACTAATTGATGGAAACTTTTAAACGCAGATGACAGTTGAATCATTCTCCAAATTGCAACGGATCTGGGATGAAATCTTTTCCATTACACTGTACAGTACACGTATTGACACCAGCAGCCAGCGCCTTTTGTCCTAGTCGATAATCGTCTAAAATGCAAATTTATCGTTGAATTTTATTTCGAATTTCAATCAGCCGGAACACTTAAAATACCGATTCATTCGAGTACGTATTCTCCTTTAAAATTCCAAACAAACAATGTTCTGTTGAGAATAGCTGCCCACACTAATGTGGCACATGAATTGCATTAATCATACTATCCGTTTCGCTGTCAGCAAGTACTTGCTGGAAATGAACAAACTATTGATAGTTGCGTTCTTGTTTTAATCAAACCCTGCTACCAC
This sequence comes from Cheilosia variabilis, assembly GCA_951230905.1. NCBI lineage: Eukaryota > Metazoa > Arthropoda > Insecta > Diptera > Syrphidae > Cheilosia > Cheilosia variabilis. Next base: position 13,451,554 of record OX579680.1, on the reverse strand, counting down.
AATCCAATTACTAGCTGTAATTTTCACTGTCTAAGCCTCTAAGGAATTGCACATTAATTGATGACAAGCTAGTAGAATAGATGAGAATCTATCTTGTGAAATTGATTGTTAGATCGCTCTCGCCCTCTTGATAATTACACCCCCACTGAATTAATTAGAATTACAAGAATTCTTCATTTTATTCGAGTTAGTTGCAATGAAATATTTACGACCACTCTTTGGGGAAAAACTTGGAAGATCTACCCCAAGATTGATGGGCTACAACACGACATCACTTTCCCATATAATTAGTCGGATTAGTTGGTGTTCATCTGTTTTTATTAGATGTTCCTAAACCAATTATGGTGCCGTATTTATTTTTAGATTTTATAGTAAAATTCGTTGAGATTAATCAAAAATCAATAGAGATAGCGTTCCCGAAAACATGCCCTACAAAACTCTTGATATTAATCTTCCGAACTGCTTAGTAATCGTTTTGTTTTGAAGTTCAAACCGATATGAGCTAACTTTAGTGACAAGCATACACACTGCACTGTTATTACTTTGTATTACATTGTAAACGTCGTCGGCTGATAAAACAGACTTCATTTATATGTGAAATGTATCTTGGCACAACGTTTACTACAATCAATTGTAGAAAATACAAATGCACGTATTGATAGTATGAAGGTCAGGGTTGTGTATGAATTGATAACCATGACACTGTGCTGGTGAGGTCAGTAGCTTTTGATGTTTGCCTTTTAGTAAGTGAGATTAGGATCCGTCTCTGCTGCTGCATTGTCAGCAATAATTATGTTATAAGGGCACCACAAATGTGAGTCCATAAGTAGTCAAAAGAACGCGGTCGTTTTAGCTTTAAATGAATATGTTTTTTTTTTGTTCTTAAACGTCAGCTCTACTAACAATAAAGAAAGTAATTGGCAACGATAGTCTGCCCTGAAAAATTCAGAAATGTGTAAAAATCAAAACTCACATCTTAACCTTAACCGAGGCCATCTGTTGGCTTCTTTTTAAATTACGTACAACTTTTAAGAGCTCAGAAAGTAGACAAAAGCCAATTTTTTTGTCGTAGCACCAAATGGACTCGTATTCAACGTTTGAATGAAATTTTAAAATATTGCAAACATACTATAGAAATTGATGCTGTTTTGCCGAACTTTGAAAAGAAACGTCAGTCGAAGTAATGCGCCATTGACAAAGTTCATCCTTCACTTCGAAATGCAATTGAAAAGTTCGAAAAGGAGATCTAATTCCCTTTGAATGTGTCAAAAATGCCCAAAAAAGGGCAATCGAAAGAAAGAACTTTTTACTTTTGTAGCCAGATAATCGCAATCTACAAAATGTAAGAACTTATCGCCCAAAAGGGGCAATCGAAAACAAGATCTTTTTACTTTTGTAGCCAGATAATCGCTATCTATAAAACGTAAGAAGTTATCACCCTAAGAGCTTGAACTTTGAACTTCATGGGAAAAGTTAAAATTCTTGTACGTTCAAAAACTAAGGCAGTCGTAGACTTACTCCAGATGTGATTTCTTTAATAACAGAACCTGTTGAACACTTTTCTGATTGACGCAAGCGCTTATAAAAGCAAGATTTCACCAGATTGCTTGTCTATAACGAGACCAAATTACTTTAGCCAAGACTTTCAAGAGCTACGGTCCGCAGAGTTGCACCAAACTTCCTTACAATATGGTTAGCAAAAAGAAGCAGGCTCTAAATTAAAGCCCGCAACGAACGAAGGTGAATGACTTTCATAACTCAAGATCATGACTGCTCTTAGAGGGCCTTTCTTGAGGGCACTTAATTTTCGCATGCAAAACAAAATTTGTTGAATGGAAATTGCATAGAAAAGAACTTGGCAACCATTCAGACCACAAGACATAAACCGAAAGTGCACAGACGAATACGTATACCAGCCGATGCCCTAAATCGAACTTGAGGTTACGTAACAAACAAAGAGCAATGTTGCTCAAATGACCTAGAAAATACATCTATATTATATCAGTGGCATTTACTCTTTGGAAAGTATTTCCGCCGGGTTCAAGGCCACCCGCACCACCACCACCATCACTCTAAATTAGGTCAATGACTTTTATTGGCGAATCCGTCCCTTCAGCCCACGCTATACATGTTTACACAGTTTAATCTTCTTCAGTGAAATTAATTGTCTCTTTTGGAAAAAAATTGTTTGTCACCCCATTAAGTTTGCGTGTAGCGCACGTGTAGCCAAGGACACAAAATGAATTTAGGATATTTATGCTATTACTTCGAGATGAACGAATGCGTAATGATGGTGGACGGAGAGTATGTACTTTGGTGTTTGGTGTATACGCACCCTGAATAAAATCGAGAGCAACGATCTATCAGTTTTGACATCGGTATACGATTTCTTTGCGGTGTTGGCTTACAATTAATATTAATTACGGTCTTCAGACACCTTTCGCGTGACATTTTAATTATTTCGAAGGATACCATTCCAATACTAACTGTTTGTATTTTTTTTCTCCCATTTAGGTCGCGACGATCTATCACCATCGAGTAGTCTGAACGGTTACTCCACAAACGATGGCTGCGATGCGAAAAAGGGCAAAAAAGGACCCGCGCCGCGACTACAAGAAGAACTGTGTCTGGTGTGCGGCGATCGAGCGTCCGGCTATCATTACAACGCACTCACCTGCGAGGGCTGTAAGGGATTCTTTCGGCGCAGTGTTACCAAAAACGCCGTCTATTGTTGTAAATTTGGTCATGCCTGCGAAATGGATATGTATATGCGGCGTAAATGTCAAGAGTGTAGACTGAAAAAATGCCTTGCAGTTGGCATGCGACCCGAATGTGTTGTACCCGAGAATCAGTGTGCTTTGAAGCGACGAGAAAAGAAAGCACAAAAAGAAAAGGATAAACAACAGATATCACCGGCAGTGAGTACAACAGATTTCATTAAGAAAGAAGTACTCGAGCTGATGAAGTGTGAGGCGCCTTCGCATGCGACATGTCCAGTAAGTTTACTTTGAATAAACCGCCAAATTTCATTTAATTAAATATTTATTTCCGCCTTCTGTCTCTTACAGCTACTGCCTGAAAGCTTATTGGCTGAAAATCAAGCAAAAAATATACCTCCATTAACATTAAATCAATTAGCAGTCATATACAAATTAATTTGGTATCAGGACGGTTATGAGCAACCATCGGAAGAAGATCTCAAACGGATAATGATTGTAAGTTTATAGTGGAATGTTTTTGTAGTGTTGGCGAAACTCAATTTAATTTTTTTTTTGCTTTTCGACAGAGTTCACCCGATGAGAACGAGAGCCAACATGATGTTAGCTTTAGGCACATCACCGAAATTACAATCCTAACAGTACAATTAATAGTCGAATTCGCCAAGGGACTGCCGGCTTTTACCAAAATTCCACAAGAGGACCAAATAACACTGTTGAAGGTGAGTAAAGTTTGCAATTGGACTGTTTTTAAATGTATTGTGGTCGGTCAGGAATATAGTCTTTTCACCGAGCGGACTGTCACATATTGTCCATTTAAATTTGAGTTTTTGCTGTTACTGCCTGCTGAACCAGAGTTCAGTCCATAGCGCTGTAAAAATGAATTACACTCCCAATAGTTGGAACGTTTCGCTCATCGTTATCGCATTTGCTCAAGTTGGCCAACTTTCGACGAGTTTGTTTCGGATAGACGAGCATGGTTCTATGGGTATTTAGTGTGATGCGGAGCAGTAGCTGATTCTTCGCAAGTTTAAATATGCCGTGCGGATGCGTACATTCCGTTTTGAGTGAATTGCGTGCCTCGTTCCACTGCTGCATCTCCAAGATGTTTTGCTGATCTGTTTTGTTTTGTAATCTTCGCATCACTGCGTTCTTCACAACCACTCTCCCAGCGATAATCATATACTGCAAGGGCGTGTGCATAAGAAATGTCCTTAAGAAATAATGTTGACTCAAGAAGCCAATTCAGCTGCTGACAATACCAGCTACCGAAATGAATATCGCAAAATTATTACCGCTTAAGTCAAAGACCGCTTAGGCTAAGTGCAGTTACTGTTGTAGGCAAAAGCCATCAACTTGTGGTCAGTAGCATATTCATTCGAAAACGCAGTGGAAGTCAGTTGCTACACATTCATTATTTTCTGTATAAACAACTAGTTTAATACAACTACATTTTGATCAACTATAGTAGACAAAATATTTTCCTTCAATTATTTTCTTAAATCGATTTGCTTTTCTCTTTTCAGGCATGTTCAAGTGAGGTTATGATGTTGCGTATGGCACGACGCTACGATGCGCAATCCGATTCAATTTTCTTCGCCAACAATCGTTCATATACCCGTGATTCATATAAAATGGCCGGCATGGCTGATAATATCGAAGATTTATTGCATTTCTGTCGACAAATGTACTCGATGACAGTCGATAATGTCGAGTATGCCCTGCTCACTGCCATTGTGATCTTTTCGGATCGTCCCGGTCTCGAAGAAGCCGAACTAGTCGAACAGATACAAAGTTACTACATCGATACGTTACGAATCTACATCCTCAATCGGCATAGAGGCGATCCCAAGTGTTTGGTATTTTTCGCAAAACTTCTCTCCATTCTCACAGAACTGCGAACGCTGGGCAATCAAAATGCCGAAATGTGTTTCTCGCTAAAGCTAAAGAATCGCAAGCTACCGAAATTCCTCGAAGAGATCTGGGACGTGCATGCGATACCACCATCGGTGCAATCGCATATACAAGCAACACAAGCGGCGCAGGCAGCGGCGGCAGCTGCTGGTACCACACTGGAGAATGGGGGTAGTAGTACGAGTACAGATGATTTAATGATTGGTGTTACCGGCCTACCAAGCGGACTTAGTGGTAGCGGGCTTAGTGGTATCGGGCTAAGTGGTAGTGGTCTAAGTGGTAGCAGTCTAAGTGGTAGCGGACTAGTGGGAGGTGGAGGAGGAATTGGAGGTATTGGGGAACACAGTACTGTAGCATAGCAGGATTAGTTCAAGTCATTGTCGTTATCGTCGTCCATCTCCATCTCGTCATCTCCTACTCCTTCCCTCGGACAGCATACATTTTATTGAAATACCACTCTCTCTCTCTCACACACACACACACACACACACACAAATACATGCATTCATGAATACACCAATCAAATACAATAATTCGTTCGTTTAGTTGTGCAGGGCTTTATATACAAAAAATAATTTGTATATAAAATAATTTAGTTACTAATTAATTAATTTTACATTTTTACGATTTACTTTTTGTAACTCTAGCTGTAGAAGGTTACCAATTACACACACTACATAAACACACACACACACACACACACAGTTTAAGTATGTTGATTTATTTTGTTTGTTAAGTTTTCTATTTGATTCACACTTTATACTGACACATACCATTACAAGAACAATTTAAAATATGTATAATTGCGTAGGGACAGTGACAAAACGGAACAAAAGTGAAAGATTATACATGTCTACATTTCATATATTTTTTTTATTTTTTAAATGTAAATACAAACCATAAAAGAATGGCATTGGAAAATTATTTAAAAAGCATATTAAAAATTTCTAATTTCGACAAAAGTATGAGCATCATGAAGAGAGCTAGAGATAGTTTGAGAGGGCGTTAGATAGTGAGCATGGATCGTTTGTATAATAATTATATAACCTTGTAAGATAAAAGAAAACATAGAAAAGTGAGTGAGATCGTGTGAAAGAAAGAAAGAATTATATATATTCGATAATTTTTAAGAGAATGAGAGAAAAGATTGTTTTTTATAAATAAAATTAAAAAATTATATATTAAAAACTGCATTATTACCTACGTTATACAATGTTTATTAAAGAAAACGAAAAAAATGAATATATATATATAAATAGGTTTGTATAAAAGCATGAAAAAAAGAGAAGAATAACACATGATATATAGAAAGAGAAATGATATGATTATGTCGTAAGCAAAAAAAAAGTAATTGATACCATATTCAATAAAAACACAATTAATTATTATAGTCTAAAAAAAAGCTAAAAAACAAAAGCGGAGGGAGTAGACGGAAGGAATTTGTTGTTAGATCTTGTTAACTTGTGTGTATCGATTGAAGTATTTTTTTGTTTGTTTTCTGAACGAAAAGAATTGAAAGATGGCTAAGAATGGGTAAAATTGTTTTTTAATAGATTTACGCAAAGAATATTTGTTTTTTTTTTTAGAAAGAACAACACACCAGAAGTCGACTTTAAGCAACATATGACACACACTTTAAGGCCTTGTAACTTCCTACTAATGGGCTGTGCAATATAAGTTAATTTACCGACTCCTCTGACTCAAGCTTCCCCTGCGGCGAATTTTGTTTTTATTGTATTCATTCCTTCAAATTGTCCACACTGTCTTAAATATTTTTGTTCCTTTCAGCAAAACCTAAATTTTGTCTGCCTGTGCATATTTCTTTAATATTTGTGCCGCCTGCTTTACTTGGGACCACTGTCCAGTATTTCTCTCACACAGAGAGACAAACCAATTACAGAATGTGTTCATTTTCGTTAATTGCAAGAATTTTAAAATTTGTTAGCAATATTAGCTGATTTTTGAAACTATGTACTCTGTGCATAATAGGACTACATTTATGTGTATGTATTTGCACTGGTTGTTGATGTTCCGTACTACTTACAAGAAATTTTTTGGGTGAAAGCAGTAATTTGACCTTCCATTGGAATAACCCCACAAGTACCTACCTACCCCCTAGCTATAATGTAGTTCGTTTGTGATTTACATTTTAAATGAACTTGTGTAATTTGTGATGTATTCGACACCAGATCCACATATATTTTTGTAGCAATTGTTGGAAGGCTAAAACATTAACTCATTGCACCTGTTGGGCCAAGGTCGGAAAGTGTGTCGTCGACGCCACCCTCCTAGTAAACAACTTATTTACTTCAAAAAATGAGTATAAATTGTTGTTGACTTCCTCTGTCGCATCTATAAGTTACATTACCTCATATTTTTCCCACATCCTTTCACAGGAGATAGAGGGAGAATCAGCTGAGCCTACGCTTTTGCATTTTCATTTTTTCCATGAAAGACTATCTGACTGATTAAAATTTGAAAACGAAATTTACAAGAAACCCCATCCAGATTATTATTGTTTTCTTTCTTTTTTTCTGTAAATGAGAGTATTGTTTTTTTTTTTTTAGGGCGTTCAAATGTGTTGTTTTTTTGGTTCTATTATCGTAACCACTGTTATGAAGGAATAAATTCAAAATTTTGTTGGGTCGTGTGCAAGCCAAATTTATTTTATTTTGTTTCTTAGTTTTTTATTTCCGTTAATGTTTACTTCAATTTCAAACGAAACATTGATTGTATTTTTTGTTGGAAAATTTCCCTTTTTGGACGTAGTACGGTAACAAAAATTTACATGTGAATATTGATTTTTTTTATTTTGTTGTTTTTAAATCGAATAGTTTAAATTTTTCTTAGTCTGAAAGTATTTCTTAAGCGGTAATATTGTGTACCTTCTTTTTAGTGAAATTTTTCCCCTACCCCTTTAGATGTAATTTTCTGCTTTATTTACCTTTCTCTTTATTTTATTTATTTTTAAACTTTCCAGCTCAAAGAATATTGCATAAATTTTATTTTGTTTGATTTTTCTCTTATAACACACACACACCTTATTCTAAAGACTTAACATATTTGTTATACATCTTCTTCGTATAAGATCAGACAAAAAAAGAACTCTCATGCAATTATATTTGTTTAAGTTGTACTCCTTTTTTATTGTATAGAAATAAATACCATTTAAATATTTACGAACACAAAATGGGCCTTATTATTTAACTTTTTTTAGTATATACACAGCAAAAGAAAAAGAAGCATGTAAACGTTAGATAATTCGTAGAAAAAATAAATTACATCAAAAATACATGAAGAACTCTTTTTTTGAAATACAAAAAAAAATATATACATTATACATATATATTTAAAAAAAATAGTTTTAATAAAAACATCATTTCGTTTCCAAGGAAATGATATTTTTGTTCTGTGCAATCAAAATAAATTATTATTTTTATTTTCATTATAATTATTTTTTGTATGTATTTAAAATAAAAAAAAAAACACTAAAAAACAGAACATTTTTTTGCGAGAACTCGTTTTTTTATTATCGTTTTTCTTTACTTTAATTTTTTATAAAAAAAAAAACAAACAGTTATATATAAAATATATAATAAGTTAAGGTGAAAAGAAAAAAAAAGAGACGAAAAAACTTCTACTAGTTAAGAATTATTTGTTCTTGTATTAAAGAGAATTTTATTTAGTAAATAAAGATTATTTTTTTCTTAAAAAAAATAAATATTAAAAAAAAATTATAATACTTTTGTGTTTTTCTTTTCCTTTGTTTTAGTTTTGATTCGGATTTAGCTTTCAGTTGAAATCAGTTTGTGTTGCTTTTTCGATGAGTTATGTTTGCGGTTTTATCGTTACACCCTCCTTATCGACCTACATCTATGCAGGAATATTATGAGTAGCCGGTGAATATTTTGCGACTTATTTAAGTTAAGGTCATAATTTATTTTTTTGCTGCGGATTTGTGGGAAGCGAAAATGTAAGGCCTTCTGCACACGAAGCTACCGACATATTTCTGAATGGACTAATTGGCGATTGAAGTCACAAACTGTTTAGTAACTCCTGCTCACTGCTCGTAATAAACGCTGCGTAAAAGCTATCAAATGGATGGATACTCAGTATTAACGTCAAGTTTGGTATTCCAACTGACGTGTATTAGCTAACTTACTTGTGCACATTTGTTTATTAATGCGAGGGGTAGTGGTGACGTTCAAGTATCTAGTTTAGCAAGTCTGACAGCTGTCTGACTGGACGTATCTCGGTTTTGATTGGCTGAAATCGGTCATATGAGCAGCTGTTTCAGTTGACGTTTATAAAGGGATAGCCGACGAATCTAGTCTAGAAATTCGTGACTGAGGACTAAGTTGACAGTTCGCATATGTGGTTAACGTAGAAAAAGTGGTTCAGGTTACGCGTTACACCTTATCCAGACCCATCTAGTCCACTTAAGATAACTAGATTCTTGAATGTGCCCAGTGTCTTTATGTTCAACGCATGCTTTTATATACCTAGTGAAAGAAAGTGAGTCGATTATTTAGGAACGTAACAAGTGAGTGAAATTACTAGGGGAATTTTATCCTCTAATTCTATTGACAGGCGATGTATTGGCTTAGCAGGAGACTCTGGATTCACCGCTGCATTACATATTATTTTATTTAGCTACAGCAAACGGATGGCAATAGTGGTTTTGGAATTTTAAGATCATATTGTTGCTCCTTTTTTAGGGTAAAAGTAAAACAACAGGAATATGCGAGAATTTGTTGGTGCTGAAGGGAGGGTAAAAGTAATACCATCTCTTTCTGGATGTCTACTGTGACGATAGAGGGTCTCTTTTCAGTCTTTAATGCTTTTTTATCCATACAGTCGAAGCGTTTCATTTCCACATTATGTCGATTAAAGCTACTTAGAACACGATTTTTTTCCTGGAGTTTCTTTAAAAGGAATTATTTTGGCCGAAATAGAAGGAAGTACTATGTTTCAAAAGGTATTATTATTATTCCCTAAAAGGCAAAGCAGCAGTAGGAGGGAGCAGCCATATTTAAATTTTCCTTCTTCGATTAGGGTTTTGGTTTGTTTTTTTTTTTGGTTTAGTTGTGGTCGATAAAATTGAAATATATAAAATAAGGCAGAATATTCTAGTAGTTTTAGCGTTGCTAAAATGTACTGAGAAGTAAAGGCAGAGTTATAACTTAACATATAAACATAAATATATAATTATATTTGCTATATCAAGCAAAAATAATATACTGAGTTAAAAAAATAAAAGAAATCCATTTTATTCGTTCGTTAACAGCATTATGACGATCATTGCTTTCGTTTTGTTGATTTAAACCGGCCGTAGTGATTTTATTCTGCTGTCATTTTGACTTTTTCGTACCCTTTACTTTTTTTTATAATTTCTGCATTCTTCTGGCAGAAAATTCACCACCATTCCTCCAAATTAGTAATTTTCAATTGGTTGTAGCAATTTCTTCAATAATTGGTTTAGGAAAATCGGTTTTGCGTCAATCTGGCTTGTCCCAAACCAGCCTGAAGGTAGTGCAGATTCAAATTACCCAAGAATCGAAAGTCGTAATGAAAATATGTTTTGTTTATTTGTTGTTTTTTTTTTGTGAGATTCGTTTTTAGTGCTTATTTTATAATACCGGGTTGATACGTCTAAAAATATATGTCACGAAATTTGTAGTTAGATATCTTATAACCCGTTGCGGCGAGGTACGTCTTTTATTTTCAAGTAGACAAGGCAAACGCAAAATTGTAAGTAAAATCCAAGCGTTTCTCAAAAGCTGAAGGGATATTTTCCAAAATAAGATGAACTCAGCAGTCTTTTTTACCTGTTTGGTTTCACAAAATTTTTCTTTTTGTGTTTAATATTTTAAATTTATATAGAAAATATGTAATAGAACGAATGAGAATGAACAGTATCATTGTAATGAAATCTTCACATACAATGGTTCTTTGCTATCCGTGTTTGACTGACAGACTAGGTAGATGATTTGGCTGTGAATTGCTTAAGTGGCAATGTAAAGATTAACAAAAAAAAAGTATGAGACCCTCCCTTAATTAAATTGACAATTTTATAGGTGTACGAGTATTCGATTTGGTTTTGTACATTATTATGCAGGATAAAATAACAAGACTTTAAACTTTATTATATATCCTTTTGTTTTTTGCAAACCTTAAATAATGTATAAATCTTATATGTATATAAAAGGTAAATTTGCATTTAAAAAGAACTGTATGTGTATTTGAAAAAAAATTCGATGCAACTTTATAAAAAAAAAACTTTTTTTACATTCTCAAAATATTAGTAGACACGAGTATAAATATATAAAAAATTGCTTTGCTTGGAAAAATATTTTATTGATAGAACATAAAGATTACACACGTAAAGACGTTTTTTTTTCTTTTTTAATTATAACTAAGACTAAAGTAGTGTAATAAAATGTAAACTTTTTATTGTAAATAAAAAAACAAAATATGGTGTATTGGAAAGAAAGATAAATGAAAATTGAACAAGTTATTGAAGCACAATGTACTAAATAGTTATAGATGATAAAAATACTCTTCAATTTTTGACCCACATTATGAAAAAGAAAAACAAAACAACAAAATTAATGGCTATTCTATTAATTTCGAGTAGAGTTATTAATTTGGTTCTCATTTATATGTATACATAAAAAAACACGCATACATTTTCTAAAAGAAATACCTGTTTCATTACCTTTTTATGTAAATAGTCCAAATGATACTACCTCATTGAAACAAACAAAATAAGCAAATTAAATATTTAAAAACAAAAATACATATATATAAAAATAAACTTGAGAAAATAGTTACAAATATAAAAAGTAAAAACACAATAAAATTGTTATGAGAAAATAAATTTTATATAAAAAAATATCCCAGTAAAAAACAAAATAAACCAAAAAAAGAAAATATTCACATACTCAAACGCAATGTACAAATTAAATTTTTAAACTCCCAACAAAATCGAAGACAGATTTCAAAATACATTAAACAAGACACACATTAACCAAATTAAGTAAAAATCTAATTAATTTTAATTGAATTCGCACTTTTTGATGGATATAACAATTCAACGTGATGTATATATTTTTATTTTTGTGTGGTAATGCGCTGCAGAAAGTCTCAGATATAAAGGATAAACATGGTAATGGTTTTGTCTTCCCGAGAGTTCATACTTCATAGGCATGGAATTTTGCTTCAGATTTATAACTGCGATTTTTAGAACAGTTCCAAAAACAAATTATAAAATCGACTGCTTGCTCCACCTGCTAGGCAAAGGTCACATTCAGAACTCTAGTCGTCTGAAGTCAACTAGATTTGTTGGACTGAATTTTTCCTCCATAATCGTCAGCTAATAAAAAGGCTTCAAGTAATCATTGGCCAATACAAATTAATACATTTTTAAAGAAATTCAAACGGCGGCTGCCTGTTAGAGTTTTGAGCATCACAAATAGCTGATCGGTGGTCGTAATAAATAAGTTAAAGAAATATATGTTACAGTAGAATGACTACCCCTTAAAAAATCGGAATCGGATGTTCGACATTTTTCATGCTACAACCATAGTCCCTTGCCCTTCATCAAAACATCGCTTAGACGCACGCATTATCACACTTCACGTGCGAAAGTTTGCAGCATAGACAAATCATATTGTCTCTGGTTTACAGCCTCTTTGACATTTCTCTCAACTCGGCTGTTCAACTTACGTAGATATCTATTTGCAAATATAAAGCCGAGTGTTTTATTTCCAAAAGAACAAGATTTTCATTAGTGCATGTTCAGAAAAAAGTGCGAATCCCCTTTAAAACCATTCTTTCCAAGACGGTACTTTTATTTTGTGTTGAAAAATGTATTTATCTCATTTCATAATTTCTCTCATTTTCTTTATATAACATGGTGCCTTTTTGAATTTTAAAAATGAAAAGAATAAAATTAAATTTGTTAACGGATATAACTACTTATGAGGTACTAAATAAATAATCTTAGAATTTTTAAAATTTTGTAGATTTCAAAAACCGAAAATATTTCAATAAGAAAATGACTGATTTATTTATTTAAAAAAAAATAAAAAAAAAATTATCTAAATATTTAGTTATGTACAAATTATCAACAAAAAGAAAATACCTTTTTTTGATTGTTTGTAATTTTGAAAAGCGAAAAGTAAATCATTTGTTTTTAACCATAAAATGTACATAGTTCTTTAGCCTTTCAATTAAAATGAATAACAAATGGCGCCTAGATATTGAAATTGTTTAAGTTTTATCAGTTATTGAGTACCTTGTTCAAAAATCGTTTATTTGTAGTAAGTACCTAATTTACGTCAACCTACCTAAAGATGAGAATACATAACAAACAATGTTTATGGTTTGCATTTTGGTTTCTTAAATAAAAAATACAATGTAAATAACACCTTTCAGTTACAAAGCAAAAAAAAAAACTATCACTTTCCAAATACGTAAAATTTAAATAAATATATAACATTAATATAAAAAAAAAACAGCTTTTCTAAATTGAAAAAAGCAAATTTCCAAACAAACCCATTTACATTTTCCCCATACAAATAAAAACAGAAACGTATATTTGTAAAATTTTGTCGTTGAAAATGCCATCATGCCTTAAGGGTACCTGTTTTGCTGCAATAAGAAAACGAAACATCAACAAAATAATATGCAACTCTCAGAATAAATTAAAACAACAAATATATATTATATACTTACAAAATAAATAAGAAAAGCAGAACATGTTAAAAAAAGAAAACAGAGAAAACATTTTTAATACATTGGAAATAACATAACGTATAACGAAACGAAAACATAATGTACCTCTTTCATGAAATACCTCCGGTTATGATTGGTTTGTTTTGTTTTAATTAAAATTACTAACGCAAAATTGTACACGGTTTTCCTGTAATCAGATTTCTTTACATGCATTTTTTAATTAAAACGAGTAAAGTGCTATATTTAAATTCGCCGTAACACAAAACACCAACTTTCATTACCTAATACGCTGAATCAACGTTTTCTGATTTTTGGGTAAATTTTTCTGTATAGCAGGTCCGATCCTACCTTTCGCAAACGTTTCAAGAAGAGTGCAAGAAAAGAGACACCTCCCCTGTATCAAATTTACGTGCGAGAAACTTGCTTGTTGGTTATACCTGGCAGGTGGCAATAGTAACGGTCAAATTTTAACTGACTACATATACTTTAACATTTATTTCGTCATGCAAATTTTTAAATTTTTAGTTCCCGTATTTTTTGGTTAATTTATTATACCATACGAATAATAGCCAGTAAAAAAACATATATATATATTCTGTTGATCGTATACTGTACTGATACTGGACGACCATACCAACCACGTTGGATCGAAGTGCATTGTTGTACTGAGGGTCACTTAAATTTTCACCTAAAAAAATCCACAGAGTTAAATTATACGACCTTTATTGGGAAAAATATGTAAATCTACAGTGGGAGAAGATAAGGAAAAACACACATTATGCGAAAAATAGGACACACCTTTAGGTGTCTTTCCCTGTATGGATTTTTAGATATTGAAACGGATTTGTTACAAACCAATACTAAGAACGCTCGCACACTAATTTTGTTGAGCAACAGAGCTAAAGTTACATCGAAGTTAGGTCCAGGTCAATATTTTCTTGCTAAAAATATACGTTTTGCGAATTGTGAGGTTCAACGCGTTCCCGTACGTTGTTGTTTTTTATATCGCGATAAGAAATCTAATATTGGGCACGGGAAATCACGTGGCTAACAGACTGTTTTGGGCACTCACAGTGACAGTGGGTAAACAAGATTCCATACGCGATATCTCCGTAGTTGGTGCCTTAATTACTTTTGATAGCGACGTCCTTTCACTTTAAGTTTACGACTAGCGTGCGTCGCATTGGCCATTTCCCTTCCATGAAGATTTTAAGTTTATTCTTCATAAAACTTTTTATTCACAAAAATATTCGTCTCCAAAAAGCTACACTGCCATGTCGGTTCTATTTTTTTTTTACTAATCTTAGAACGTAAAAGCGTTTTATTAGAAATACATATACATTCGATTACCATTTACATTAAAATTAGCATTACATGAACGTAAAAGAATACACAATGTGTTTTATTGTGTACAAATATTTTGTTTCTTTTATTAAACTAATTCTTAAAATAATAATTCAAGAGAAACGTCACATTTAATGCAAACTTTATTGCTTTTCTTATTTAAAAAAAAAATAATAATAATACGCAAGAAAATATATATTCGAAAAATCTTCAAACTTCGTTCACAGTAATAGTTATAAAAACCCAAATTGTTTTCATACATTCATTATATTTCGGTAAACAAAAAAATAGTTCGATTTCTAACAAGAAAATTATAATGAATTCTATATAGATTTAATACAAAGCGCATGTATGAAGTGCATACATTTATATATTATGGGGTAATGTAAACATTTTCATAAAATAAATACGCAGAATATTTAAATCTAAATTATATATGATTAACGTAAAAGAATGCATAGTGTAATAAGAGTATTTAACAAAAAATGCAAGCGTATAAACAAATATTTAAATTATTTATTTATATAAATTACATATTATATAGTTGAAGAAAAAAAAAAGTGAAAAAAGAAACGAGAGAGATATTAAGAGATTGTTAGTAAGTAACTGGTACTACGAACGGTGCAAATCGAAGTGTGAATATTTATGTAAAGATGAGTAAAGCGCATAAATAATTTAAAGAATTACTTCTTGGAAAAAAGAAAAGTAACATATTTTAAATAATAAAATTACCAAATAGATCCCCTTCATTTTTATACTAAAAGAAAATTCAAGCATAAAAAGAGACATTATAACAAACATATATAAAGAAAAACAAAATAGAAGGAAAAGGAAAATATTTAAGCAACAAATATTGGTTATTAACAAATTATGAACGTATTAATAACATTTCGAATATAAGTTTATTTGTAAGTTGTATATTAAAAACGAATGCAGAAAATAAAAGCGAATATATATACATATATATATATTTAACATATGTTTAAAAATGGTTGTTTTTTTATTCAAATTGCAGCAGCAATATAAAAGAAAGAAGGGTCAACCAAACCCAATTGTACGAATTATTTGGGTATTGGCTGGGGTTCGTTTGGTTATTCCAATACGTAAAAGGTACTGTTATGGAACCTTTCAAGCAATTCTAAAAAGTCAACTTGAAGTGCCGAATATCGTTGGAATCGAAGCCACAAAAACGCTTCAACCGAAGTTCTGCAACGAGATCCAAACAGAATCCTTGTAGAAGAGTCACAGTCGCTGTTGATTACGTGGAAAAACGCACCGAAAAACATGTCAAAAACACACAACTTAAACGGCATCGAAAAACGCCTTAAGTACGCATTCAAAAAAACGTTAAAAAACTATTGACAGCCAAGTGGATAAAATATGCCATAAAACGATTAAGAAAATTGTAGCTTTTTTGAGCAGACAATCCCGCCCTTGCTCAAAGGTATGATAGTATTAGTGGTCGTCTGCTCCATGTAGCTCGGCAAGTGAGACCGACGTATGAAGTTAATATCGCATATGGTATCTGGCATACAAGGGCGATTGGTGAGTGGGTGCAGTTCGTCCATAACCTTTAAAACGAAAATTAAACTTTAAAAATAGATCTTCCTTTTATAACATAGATCGTTATTTATTTAGATGCCTTCGTTGTATAGCTTGGTTGCCTCGAGGAGACCGTATTAGGAACACCAAAAGATGAGATACTGAATGTTGACCATCCTGTACAATAATAACCATTTTTTTTCAGGACATTTAATTGCGCTTTTCTGAAAGAAGTATCCGTCGCAGTAGGTCAGGCTGACTCAAATAAAGTAAAAATACAAAAGCAGGTACTGTTTCAGTCTATTTACACCAAAATTATTTACTTTTGCAGTAGCTTGTTCTCTCCTAACTATTCATCGTAGCCCCGCAAGTGTTTAAGGCTCCGTCAAAAACGACACAGAAAGATGTTGCTAACTCTTAAATAATCTATTTTAATTTTTTTTAATACAGAGTTAACAATATTTGTCATGACTTAGGATTGGTAAACTTAAATTGGCAATAGCACATACAACGGTTATTATATTGTCTAAATAAGGCAGATTTGAAGACGACACTCTTTCTGACAATGCTTTAAAGGATTTTATTTGTAATATTCTTTTTCTGACGCCAAGTCTGGCCGCGGCTATAAGTCGATTTTTCTCAACACAAGATGACCCCCGCTGACTTTTTATGGTTTGGGGACGAATTACTTCGACCCCTGCTGTAGAAAATGCATTCGCATCCGTGAAGCCACTGTCTACTATTATTGCGTCTCCCGATTTCAGGTTGTGCAATAGGTCGCATATATAGGATGATTTTTTTCCAGCAACCACAGTTCTTTTAAAGTTTATAAGACCTGTCGGTGAAGTTCCAACTAAGAGCTCAGTAGTGTGTGCTTCCTCAAAATGCGTACAGGTAAGCGAAGGACAGGACTTACACTCCACAGGCGTTTTCATGTCTATGCAGCCAAGTACTGTGACTGTGTTCGGAAATTTTTGGAAGCATCTAGGCAGACTTGCTTGATTTTCCTCTTTAGATTGCCAATATATAGAACATTCTAACGCTCTCGATACCAATTGTACACAGTCTGCAAAATATCTTCTGGCTGTCTTTTCCGGCAGATTGAACAAAAGTGCAGTTAGGGGAAAAGATGAGCCATGTTTGATTCTAAACATACTTAGAATAATTTTGTATTCTTGCAGGCTTGCTTTTTCCGAAGGTCGAATTATTTGACAGCATTGAACCATCTTGTTAAGTAGCTTCTTCGATGGAATTCCAGTCATGGTATTCAGATCCGCATTTGTATTCAAATTTCGAGGCAAAGAGTAAAAACGTAGCTCCTCATCATTTACTTGGGTGCTTTTAGTGCATATCTGACGACAGTCCTGAATCCTTGTTGATGTACTTTGAGGAGGCAATTCTTCGGGATATGTATCAACAAATTTAATATTTAACTGTTCGGATTCCGGTGAACTAACGGATTGGCTAACAAAAGATAAATATTTGTTATAAAATACATAATACTTGGGTTAATAAAATGTAAATACCAATTTCTAAGCCTAAAAGCTTTTTGTTGCCTCAACCTTCTGTATCTTGCCTTTATCTTTTCGCTGCACAATCTCTTCGCTGTGAACGGTTGTGGCAAATATTGTGTTGGAAACGCTGAGCACAGGAGCTTCGACTTTACTCTTTGTCCCCTGGGAATGGGACGAAGAACTTTATCTTTGTTGAAATGTTGACTGCATATGGCAAAGTTTTTAGAAAATGGCTTTTTGATTCTTAACACCATTTTCCACTTTAAGAGTTCTTTTTTGTTATTCAAGACCTGTGGTGGGATTCTGTGGAAAGAAATTCCTGGTTCCCTGAACGATTTGCATTGCGGAACGCTGCATGTTCTCTTCGTTATATTCGTCTTGACATTCTTTTGTTTGCCAAAAGAAACCTTCTTTGGAATGAAATTCATTTATCGCAGCGTTTGTTTATTCTTAATTAATGTTTATATTTACACTTTTATTAAATTGTGTGTCGACTGCCGAAATTTACGGTGACAGTTTCACTGCACACGATCCACAATAACGAGATTGGTTAGGTATTTTGATTTTTGAAGTTTTAATAAAATCCACTTTTGTACTAAAGGAAGCGTTTAGAGCGTCAATTACCACCCCAACTCAAAATGAATAATATTTTTTTAATAATTTAATTAATAATTAAAATTTCTATGAAATGTGGGATGACTCGTAAATATCATATAAGGTGTACCAGAGTACCTACGTTAGAAATCAATGTGGGCAAACATTTGAAATGTTTTCAAATAAAATTAAACCTGTGAATTGAACGCGCTTAAGAAAGTGTCGAACGCTATGTACCAATCGCTCAACTATCAAAAAAAAAAAAAACAAGTGACGTTTTTATATTCAATTTGATAAACGAAATCTGAAATCTCAGAGCGAATGTGAAGAAGCCCAATCGAATACCACATTAGAAACAAGCCAATTTCCATTTTAATGAATTTATATTTTTACTGATTTTTCATTTCAAACGTGGACTTTGTAATTTGTTATGATAATTTTTTAGGAACTCAATCCTAAATACCTAAAGCTTAATGGAAATCAGCGTGCATTCCATGAATTTCAATCGTGCAATAAAAAAACGACTACCCAAACGCGTTTGACGATGCAAAAACAATAAAATTATTCTACAGGCGCCACTGTGCCTGTACTGATACTCTGATAGTTTCGAACCAAAAACACTAGGTGGCAGAATGTTAACAGTCAGCTGTTTTCACTTGTCATTTTTCTGTTTTGTTGATGTTCTCTGTTGATGTTTCATCATTTTTTCGCAAGGCGTATCGCAATATATTTTTCATATTTTTATTGTTACAATTCTGATAAGTGCAGATAGTGTTCTTATATTTTGCTGGTGCACTTCTTGACTAGTTGTTGCAGTTGTAAGTGCAATGAACTCTCTATTCCGGTCAAGCTTTTCCACGAAACGTGAAAACGTTGTCAAGGAAACACTAATCAATACTCTCAGCGAAAATGCAAGGGAAATCCAATTCGAGTTCAAGGAGCATGGAAAGGGTAATGGAATATAAGACCATATCTGGTTTCTGTATATTATTATCAAGGACATTTTCTTAAGCACATTATTTGGAACTCAATGATGCTACAAATTCTTTGTGTACGACCTTGGAGGCCATTTTCTTACATGGCCTAAAGGACTCATTTTTGTGGCAAACAATCAATGTGATATCAGGCGATGTGGACCGTCGACCTGAACCCAGCTTTTGGTCACCAATTTTGGTTTTCATGCATAAGCAAGTAATTGAACAGGTAAGTTTATAATAGTTGGTATACTGACAAACTGTAACTAACCCTGCGTAGTAGAATTTGTCATCAAATTACATTGATGGGGTTGGGCTGAAATTCCACTTTGTAGATGTTTGACCCTATGGCCTAATTTGCATTTCCGCAGGAGTGTTGGTAGTTCGCACAATTGAGAATATTAATAACATTTTGAAAGTGTGACGGTCACCTCTCGGTTATAGTGGATAATCGTGCAGTTAAATTGATTGGTTCAGCATAGTGTTGCTCGCCCATCATTGCACTCGTTTATTATATTAGAGATACAAATGTTTCACGCCGTAGTCCACCTTCTGAATAAAAACGTAGTATAAAACGTACGGGAATTTAGATGACACTAAAAGTAGAGAGGCAAGGTCAGTGACACAAGTACTGCACTCTGAAAAGAAATCCTTACTGACCTCAGGTCCTATGTAAACTATTTACATATGGTATTTACTGTCTTGACTTGACTTGACACAGTTCATTTATTCTCTGAAATTTTTTTTTAACCTATGTGTAACAATGGCTGTCGTCGGATATTTGTATTTCAGGTTCACGCGCACAGCCAAATTATCTGTGAGATTGGATACTGTCGATCGTGGGTGCGTTTGAGTCTGAACGAATCCCTTTTCTCCTCGTATCTAAACAACATTCGGAAGAACGGCTCAGCACTCAATCCGTACTACAAAAAGTTTGCATTCCTTAAAGACGCGGATACAATGGAATTGGCGTCCAAAATATTGGAGGGCATCGAATCGTGTGTTCAAATTAATCTACCCGTCAACTCTAGCCTTCTCAATCAATGGCCGAACTATTCATTACAGCTGGCTGGTGTGTGGACGCCACCTCTTAAATCCTGCCCGGTAAGCGTTTAATACAATTTCATGTTTGAATCCTAATCGCCATTTATTGTTCCAGATAAGCAGTGGTGTTGATGTTGCAAGCTCTATCACCGAGGTCGTCGCGATTCCTACGCCACGACCGCTACAAACTAACGAACTATTTTCCGAGTCCATTTCGAACTCGCCCTTCAGTCGGACATCGAACTTTGCGTGCGAAGACTTAACTCACCGGGAGAATTTGGAAATTTTCTTGCAAAAAGTTGATGAGATGGACAAAATTGTGGAAGAAGGAGAATCTTTGGAGTCGGATGCTGTTGAACAACTTTCGGTGAAACCCAGCCATAGAAAAGATTCCCGCTCGAATACCAAAGAGACCCAATCCGGAAGTAATAAGGATATTCCCACGGATAAGAATCCTGGAGAAAGGCCATCTCATGGAAATTCGTTGACAAATCTCATGCATACCTCTTGGTCATCTGAGTTGGCCGATGAGAATCTGACAAACAACAATACACCCACCTCGGAAAGGGCTAACTTTGTACGATCGGTTAGTAATGCGAGTTCACTGAGTTCCATGCGATCGCCGGTTGATCGGTGTAGCTATAATGCTTTGCTCAAGAAACATGAAGATAACAGGCCATCGGATTGGACCGACGTTTGGGAGAAATTCGTTGGATTGCATGGAGTTGCGAATAACACTGCCGGTGGAGGTAGTCTCACAGAGGAGGATAGCAGTGCTGATAGGACCTCTAATGTAAGATCGATGGGGTTATTGTGGAGAGTGTTAATTTTATTTTGATTTTCGTTTTAGAGCAATCTTGATTTTGAAGTTGTACCACATTCTGTTTCGGAGAAATTCGGCATCGATGAGCTGCAAGAAATGGTCGAGACTTTGTGTAAAATTGCGCGAGAACCTGGTCTAGATGCTCAGGGATTTCTGTGCAAGTCATGTGCACATCCCTTGGGAATCGGATTTTCGACAGCACAGTAAGTTCTATGTATTTGTCTTTTCTCCTACTAGTATTGGGCGGTGAAAGCGGCAGCCGATAGGAGCTATTCGGATTGGTTCTTCTGTGAGCTACAGTTCGACTACTTTGGAGTTTCAAACTTTGCAGTATTTAGGACAGGTATTGGAGTTCAAAAAGTTGTGTCCCCAAGCTGAATAGCGCACCTCTAAAACCTCAGAAGCCAAACCATTAAATAAAATGGAGCGTTGGTCGGCAATGCAAAGACACTTGTCATCAGTCTTCCTTTTGTTTCTTATAGAGTCTGCTCGTTCAGTGGTCACTACTACTGTGAAACCTGCATGGATGTTGAACAAGTATCAATTCCAGCTAGGATTATTTACAATTGGGACTTCCGAAAATATTACGTGTCGAAGAGAGCTGCTGCTTTTCTAGCTGAGTTTCAGTACCAACCCTTTATTGATTTGAAGGTGACTGCGCTTTATATCTTAATTTTCATAGAAAAAAAATAACAACAGTCATTTTTAGCTTCTCAATCCAGATATCTACCACGCATCTGAACAAATGGCAGAGCTGCAATCGCTTCGCATTCGCCTCAACTTTGTTCGGGCTTATCTTTACACATGTTGCCCCTCAAGCATTGAGGAACTTCAACGCCTGGTGTTTATGAAGGAATACCTATTCGAACACATTCATCAGTATTCGATAGCCGATTTGAATATGATTCAACGAGGGACACTGGCACAACAGTTGCAGAAGGCGGTCAACTCAGGTGAACAGCATGTCACCAACTGCGCGCTGTGCAGCGTTAAAGGTTTCATATGTGAAATTTGCAACGGTCCCAAGGTCCTGTATCCATTTCACATAGACACCACTTACAGAGTGAGTTGCTGTGGTTTACTGGTTAGTAGAAAGTGTCTTTAAATTTGAAACGTTTTCAGTGCGAACCATGCGGGGCGGTATTTCACGCTGGATGCCTGAACGAGGTGGAACCTTGCCCAAAATGCGAACGTAGACGTAAGCGTCAGGATTTGCCATTGTTCGAAGCGATCCAGAATATGCTTTAAATGTATTGTTCGTTACGAGTGTTGAAATGCTTTTTACCGCGAGTTGTTGGATTTTTTTATTGCGTCATACTTAAACTAATTTTGTATTCAGTTCGCCAGTGTTGCTGAAGCAATTTTAAACTTTAAAATGTTATGTTGTGCTAATGAAGTTAGAATGTGTCATAAAGAAAGTATGCTGTTTTGTTTTGAATAAGTTGTTTCATTTAACTCGCTACACGACATTCAGAACTGATCTACCGTGCATAAATCCAATTCGAGTTCAAGGAGCATGGAAAGTGTAATGGATTGTTTTCGAATAAACTGCACGACCTTGGATGTCATCTTTTTACATAACCTGAAGGACTCATTTTTGTGGAAAACAATGAATTTGCATAAGAAGGTCGGTATCTGATTAGATACCTACAGTACAAAACTCCTATAAGTGTACATGAGTAAACAACTGCAATTATTGGTGCACTTCATTGCGCTAAGCCCATTTTAAATGACGAACGCAAAGAATCAAAATTATAAGTTAACTACTTTTACTAGATACCTAAAATGCCGCTGTCGTGATCAGCGACATCTTTCGGTCGACACGCACAAAAAATGGCAATGAAATTAACTAGATATTGCAGCACCATCATTCAATAGCAAGTGACTTGTAAATGCTAGACAGCAATCTTCAAATGGTTCTTATCTCGGAGCGATTCGAGAAACACATCTTCGAAACCAGCTCGGGTTGTAAAATTAGCTTGTTTCTTACCGCCATCTGAAATAGGTTAGAAACCAACTAGATGTTCAAAAAAAAGCAATGCTGCTTGCCTTGACTAAACGTCAGATTTTTGAAAGCTCTAATCCAGCTGTTCTCGGTTAAAGTTTCGGATATGAAACGTGACATTTGAAGCATCGTCATAAAAATCGATGTCAACCCAATTTTGTAGTGTGGTTCGCTCCCATTCTTCTTTGTGATTAAGAAAAGGTATCTTGTTTGCTACGTGCATTTAAGGACGTCTACAATTCACGTGCGGGGCTTGGGTATACACATCTGAGCATCTGTTGTTTGATTGCTTGGAACTTGAGTTGGGGGCGCCAAGTATATAAACGAACTGCGAACGTAAACAAGACATCATTCAGTTCATAGACTTCGAACAGGAAGGAGCTTATTTTATTTCCAACAAAATTTAAACTAGTGATTGCATACTAATTTCAAAATGACTTCGATAATTGTCCGTTGCACAAAAACCAAGTGTGAACTTATAACACAAATCGCCAAAAAAGGTAAATCTCATCGAAAGTAGTAGGATGTGATGAATTTTCTGTCTGTGTTCCTTCCTAAATTCAACTTTTCTAACCTCATTCTTCTTGTCATCCAAGCAGTAACTTGTTACTCAACAATTTCATCTGGACCAAATGCAGACAAGCCCACAGTCAGCTCCCGAGTAGCTGAGTTCCAAAAGAAAATGCGTGAAAAAACACCCATTGGTCGATTGGATGAAATTACCGGCAAACACCCGCAACAGGAGAAAGAACCACTAAAGCCATGGCCAAACAACGTTAACCCCTACACCGGCGAAATTGGTGGACCTGCTGGACCAGAACCCACACGATATGGTGATTGGGAGCGAAAAGGCCGAGTGTCGGATTTCTAGTCAAGAGTACACAGTGTGCAGGTGTGATACCTGTTTTACTTCCTACCTAGCATAAGGATTTTAGATGCTTTATATTGTAGAATTTTAAAATTGCGAGGAAAAACTTATAATTTAAAGACTGCTTTCCAAGCAATTCATTTATTTGATAATTTTGTTTAGAATAAAACTAAAACGAGTGTGATGAAAAAAATTGACTGTGTTTGCGGCTTTTTAATAATTATATTCAGAAAAGTTTTAGCTACGCTTCCGGGATTAATCTACTCACGACATTGCGTGGAGTTTATTCAAACCTCGAAACTCTTCTTCTTGAGTTGGTGGGCAATCGAATTATTTTATATTGTAAAAAAAACACTGCCTGCGAAATTGTTGTACCATTGGAGGATATGCTGCTGTGAAAAATGTACTCTCTACCCTCATAATACTATCAACCTACCAACATTTCGTCACCAAATACGGACAGCATTACGTTGCAGATAGTCAACTGTTGTGTGTGATCATGTTTGATTCTTTTTTGGCTTGTGTACGAAAATGGGTTACAAAATACTTACCGTTATATGATTGATGGTAGTGGCTGATACAGAAATGTACACCATATAGACGGAACGTATGTAACTAATGAAATGATTAATCAAAGAGAGTTCGTGCAACTTTCTGGCTGGGTATTAGGTTAGTAGGTATGTACGAGAAAAATTGTTTATTAATGGAGCGCCTGTAAAGAAGGTACCTACCTACACAGAACAAAATGAATGAGTATTACAAAACGCGTAAACGAGTATGTAAACACTGGGTTAAATTGATTTGCCATCGAAGGACATTGTAGTCTGAATTTAAAGAAGGAACTCGTGTACACAGTAAGGTGGGAAGCTGTCATAGTTATGTACGATAAAAAATGGTCCGTCTTCTGCAGCTCCCTTAAAATAATATAAATTTTTTTTCAGAACTACCTACCATGAACCACAAAAATTCTCTTGTCCATCTGCCACAAAAATGCCCTGAGCCCTGATTTTATAAATTTACGAATTGGTTAAAGTGCTAGGCTGAACGTGGAGCCTCTGGTTCGACCTCTGGAAACATAATTTATCATACCTACCAAAAGATTTTCTCCACCTAGGCACCTCTCAGGAACGCCTGACAAAAAGTTATTGTGAACTTCTTGCGCTAAATAAATAATATATTTACTAGGCTATCACAGTGACACCATTTTCCACATAAAATTATCTCTAGTGACCTGCAGAGTATGTACTTAGAATGAGGGTTTAAATTGATTATTAGTGAGGCTCCTTAAATTTAAAGCCGAAAGTAATGATAAATGTTTTCTCTCAATCATATTTTCATGGGTCTGTTCCCGTACTGAACACTTTCTAACATTTTGTAAAACTTATCCAAATTTGTTCAGATCTCGTTCCCCGCCTCAAAAGCTAAGCAGATGGGAGGCATATTAAAATATTCCCTTTCATATTTACCCGTGAAAAAAAGCCAGTTTTTGGGCTAGATTTTAATATGTATCAGATGCCTGTTCAATCTCATTCCGGACAAACCCCATGCGGACAGAGGGGGATTTCTGACTCGGTCTAGAATATCATATTTCATGGAGCGCATTTTGTATTTACAAAGTAAAAAAGTTGTTGGAGCAATCCAAGACCTTGCACCCTTAGCGCCAAGCTGTTCGCAACCATTCTCTTTCGTGTTTAACTTTTTTTTATTTATTTTTGACCCACAATTTAAAAAAGTGAACGCAATCAACTTGTTGGTGTCCGTTTGACAAAAAATATTTTCAATAGGCAAAAGGAGCCAAATTTTGAATTAATTAAATAATTCATCAAGCTACAATGAACCCGTCCTTTTCTTTAGATATGCCCGAACTTTATCGCCGAAGAAATGATGAAAATAATGAAATAAAAACAATTTCGTAAAACTTGTCGCAAACGAAACAAAGCTTCAGTTATATAGCATTCAGGCAATATTGGCCCGAAAAAAAGAGGACGGACTATTTTTTTTTATAGCAGATACATAATTTATTAAGTACCTACCTATACTATTTTTGATATTGACCAAAAAGCCCATAAACCACAACCCTTGGGTAAATTGTGACAAATTTTGAATAGTGAAAGACAGGAATTCTTTCGGTAAAGAAAAAAACAAACACTAATTTTTTTTTGTAAATTTGTTTATTGAAGGAAAATCGCTATTAAAAATAATTAAAACAAAACAAGTCATGTAAGCTAAGCAGCAATACAAATAACCTTAACCCATCTAATACTGTCCCATGGAAATTTCTTTAACCATATTTTCGCTCAACTGCCACAATTGCTTGGCCAAATTGTTGTTTTGTGCCAACTTACTTGGTTCACAAAAGAAGCAATTATTGAAATATAATCCCGTAAGTCCGGTCAGTTCAGTGGCCGTTGCACAATAGACTGAAGTCGCAGCTGCTTGTTGCTAAAAATAGTTGGAGATTCGCGAAAAAGAAAACAAATTACTAAAGTCATTCCAGATGGCTAAACAAGTATGCAACAAACCAATGATTTAGTGAAAGGTCTGGCGACGGCAAACAGCAAGCGATAAAACCACCAATTGCGGCTAATTTTTGTCGACACCATATTACCGGGGTGCATGACGAACACAGATATTCCACGATTTTTCCATTTCTATTATGAAGCACCATCAAATCAATACAAGTATGTTTGACTATTTATTTCTATTAAAAACTGGGGGAAGACTTACCTCGGCCAAGTGCATGGCGAAGAGCACGTTACACAGCTTGGCATTGTTGTATGCCATCATGCTCCAAAATTTAGCTGGCGGTGGTGATAGATGCTGTTCAGTCAAGTGATCTGCGGGGAGGTTAGCGAATCTGAAAATAAAAGATGAAAAGCACAAAGAGATGCGTCATTAAAGGGGGTGGTATAGGTACATACAGCGTACGTGACAAAACACAGGCAAGCTGCTGTGGTAAGACCTTGTGTTTATGATTGCATGTGAGTGTTTGGAAGTGTTTACTTCCGCTGTGGATGTGCAATGATATATTTGTGTATGCTTGCTAGAATTGGGAGGAAGGGGCCTAAGTCTACAAATTATGCGTACACATTCTATCTATAGGTGCGGGTGTGCTTTGCATTCATTTAAAGGCAACTGCAACCAGATTTTATTTCTTATAATCTCGGTAACATGCATTATAAAATTATTGAGTTTTATATATGTACATAAATTAAACTATTACTATTCAAGCGCCAATGCTTGTCAATCGAATAAGTTTAAAATTCTGTTTGCAGGCTTCCTCATTTTTTGCGACAATTTCTATCATCTTTATAAATTTGCATCTGTTTTAAATCGAAAACGTTGTGGTTCCGGTGCATATCACGATATCACTCTCATCTGTCCACCTTCTGCTATAAGTCTATTAGTTTCTTAAGCTTTCGGCAGGTACCTATTTTTTAATAACTTAGAAGAGGTTGGTTCCCCTAATAATATTGAGACCATACTTAAATTCTGTAAGGAAATTGATTGTTTGGGCGATTTGGTTTTTTACCGTAATAGTTCCCCAGAGATGGCGACGGGTCCGCTATGATGCCTGGTCTTTTGTGACGATCTCACAACCCCACTCAACCCAACCTAACCTAACCTTCTTGGACTTACCCTTCATACCAATATCTGCAAATTTTACTGATGGCTTTCGAATGCCAGCTCGTAGCTGACATATCTATTGACTTTGTTTTACTTTTAATGTTTGCTTTCTAACGATATGAATGCAATGGGAAAGAGTAACAGCAAAGTATGCTTATACGAGTATGACTCGCCTCTGGTAACATTTTAAATTCTTCTTCAATTGCAAAAAAACTATGCAAACTATGTCAAATACTCGTATGCACTTTTGCTGATATTTAAATAATTTGAGTGAGACATTTAGTCGGTACATGCTATCAG
Source organism: Cheilosia variabilis (assembly GCA_951230905.1). Taxonomy (NCBI): domain Eukaryota; kingdom Metazoa; phylum Arthropoda; class Insecta; order Diptera; family Syrphidae; genus Cheilosia; species Cheilosia variabilis. The sequence continues at coordinate 13,423,549 of OX579680.1, read as the reverse complement.
TAGTTATTAATTTGTTTACAGACGGTGAGATATATTTGGCAGCAGGCTGTTTTAAGACTTTTAGGTTAAATTTGTAATCGCAGATGTCGAAATTGCTTTTTTAAGAGTTGTATAGTAGGCATTCAGTATGAGTTCACAGCTGATGAAGGTTTTTTACGCCAGTGGAAAACAACAAAAGCCTGAAAAGCTGTTTAGAGGCACGACACACGACATGGACATTTCTGGGAAACGGGTTTATTCCAAAATCTTGCTCACAGTCCTTTTTAAACGTTAAGATTAGCGTCTCACGTGCTGATTTTTATCAAAATTGTTTATAGAAGCTGTTTTCGGTGTTTTTCTTTCAAAAACCGTCAAATAGAATGACATACTTTAAAATTTCAAGCTATAGACAGAAATAAAACCGCCAAGTCGTTTAAGCGGCAGTCGGAGATACATACAAATAAACCATCGGAAATTTCTGCTTCTTTTTTTAGACTGCGTTTTGTATCAGTCCACCAGGATACTTACATTTTTTTATTTAAACTCCTACTTTCTTTTCATCCCTTTTAGGCTCGAGCTGTCGGCTCGGTTAAAGAATTTTTTTCAAATTAACATCAGACAGGAAGTGATTGTCAACATAATATACAAAATTGCTGTCGTATTATTATTATTGGGCTAGCAAATAATATCGAAATAAAATATGCATTTTTTATTAACATCTACCTCTATCAGTTCTGCCTCTTAATTAAACCAAATAGATACCGATATAATTATAGGTAGGAACCTACTTTATCCAATAAATCATTTAAGTGGAGTTTTTTTTTTTATCTACGCTATAATTATAAATTAAAATGAATGCGATCAAAAAATCATCAGCAACTAACTGTTCGTATAATTTGTTTTTGTTGTGATTGCATTCACAGAATTTTCAGGACTCGCACTTAGATAACTGATAGGCAGTTGGTGACATCGATATAGAGGGAAATCTACACATTTGGGGTGCAAAACAAATGGATGCAATTCTTTTGTGAGGGAGACTTTGTTTGGAGTCAAAATTATAATACGTTTCTTCATCTTGGATAGTAAATTATCAGATTGATATTCCCATTAGATCGTATAAAACGGCGATATGATTAACATAAGCATCAACAAAATTAACTGATTGGCTTTACTGTATTATTAAACAAATATCTCGAAACATCCAAATTTGGAAAAATCGCTGCATTTTTTAGTGCAGTGGCTTTATTAATTTGCAAGCGAGCGAAAAATAACAGTACGAATGTAAGGGTTGAAATTATTTCTAACAAATATTCGATTTCTTATTAATGGATATTGTGTTTGAGTAATTAATTCATTTTCTGTGGGCACAGTAGCTCAGTGTGTTCGAATACTGAACGGAAGAGCACAGGTTCAAACATCGACAAGACAAAACTACACCACAGCGCCAAAGTCTGAGAAACATCCGATGGTATAAGGCCTCTCGCACACTGTGGTTGCAAAAATTTGTCCTATACAAGTATACATACGGTAAAACACACCAAAATGTGCGTAGTTTCATTAATTCCAAGCTGTGTCGTTTTCAGCAAAGTAGCCTCGTAAAGGCGAACTATATTTGTGCATCAAAACACAAATACAGCCTTGGCAAAGATCCAAAAATGACCCACAAAATGATGTCTCTAGTGTGTCACTAAAATTAAGTCACATAAACTACTCTCTCGCGTTAGTTTTTCCACATTTGTTGGAAACATTCGAAAATGGTTTGATAGTAAAAAACGAGCATACAAATGGAATAATTAAAAGTGCTTGGGTAATGGAAACTGCTGTAATGGAAACTGCTGAAATTTAGAATACTTTCCCTCATATTTAAGCATACAATTGGGTAAGTGTTGCGCACTCGTATTACTAATATATGAAATTTTATCAAAATCATAAGATCCGTCCTTGAAAACGAACAAAAGTATCTTTATTCGCAAAACCTTTGAAAAATCTAGGTGCACAATAATATGGAGCATACCTATAGAAAATAGGTAAATCAGAATGAAAGATAAAAGCCAAGCTATGATCTACCCGCATATGTAAAGTATAAAGAAAGTCGTTTGAGTAAATAAACTACAAGTTGGACACTTTTTTAAGATGAACTATCATCGCAATATTAGAATTAATTAGTATGTGGTGGTGGCATCCTTGTTGAGCTTTGTTTCTTTGATTGTATAAAAACAAATTGATATGACTGCACAATGTATTTTTTCCACCGCAATCGACGCATAATTTTTAAAAGATTTCATGGGCGTCCAAAGATTACTCCATTCAGACTTTGCTCAGAGCCGTTGACTTGACGTCAGATCGTGCATTGATTGAAATATATTATAAGCAGTTATCTCGAAAGTGTATAGGTACTTGCATTTAGAGGCATGTTATAAATACTTGCGAGGTATATATTGCTTCTGCTTGCATTGACTGAGCCAGGCATTTGAAAAGATTTATTTCATTAGATTGAAGAAACTGAAGTGGCTACCACTCGGGGCGATGATCCTAGCTTACTACTTAATTAGTGAAAGTAGCTTTATATGAGGTCGTTCTCTTTGCGATTTTCATTTTCAATTTAAACTGGTTAAAAATCGACAAAACTGTGTAATAAACATTTTTAATTAATTGAACTGTAAGTGACAGCTTACGACGAACATGTGCGTATGTTTGAGTACTTACAGAGCCAGCAGTACATTTGTGTTGGATGTGGTACAAAGCAATTGTCGATGCTAAAGTATATAAATGTGTACGTTGCGCTGCGTTGATTGAACTTTGAACTGCCAAGTGATCACAAAGAAAATGAATCGATCAATTTTATAGATCTATCTAGGTACTTGTAAAATCGCTTCCTAACAGTTGATTTATGTTGTCTTCCTGATTTCTGTAGGTGTTTGAAATTTGAAATGAAAATAATAAATTATATTTCCCCACTTTGCTGATGTTGTTTAGCAAATATAGCATTTTTAGAAGAAGCATTCTCTCTGTCACGAAAGCGCCGATTGTGTGGTGAGATGTGGTGCCTTTGATTCATATCTGTAGACTTGAAAAAAAAGGGAAATGGGAAGATGATGGCCTCGGTGAATACTAAGTGGATGAAGCTTGAGTCTTAGAATGTAGCTTTTCTGTCTATGTTTCTACAAGTACGCCTTGTACTTTTCTGGACAATTTTTCAGTTTTGACATGTTTCTACACTAGAGTACCGAAGCGGCCTCTTTTCAATTCTGGGCACCACCAACTCGACACTTGCAAAATCTGCTTGCCTTACTTTTGCCAATATTGGCTAAATGTAGTATTTTTATCAGTGTGAGAACATTTTCGGACCGCAAGGCATCAGTAAAACTTGCAACACTAATTGCGTTTTCGATTGAAGAAAAGAATTGTCTTTCTATGAAAAGAGCAAATCTAGAAGTGCTCTTTCGATGTATTCTATGTTTCATTGAAAAAAAAGTGCACTTCCAGGTCAATTCTTAACACGGCAGAAGTGTCCGGAATATTTTTACAGAATTGCCCTGAACATACTAACAAAATGTCAGATTGAAGTGTTTGTTGTTGTGTTATTAGAAACAAATTTTTCGCTATGTGATCCGAAAATATACAATTATGCGTGCAAAATGTAAACTTAAATTGAAATATATTGATTTGGCTGTATTTATTACTGCAGAAAACAAAAAAAAAGTAGCAACCGAAAACCAAATCTCTCATATGGTGTCTACCACTATTACAAAAGTGTTCCAACGAATTTCATTGAAAAGAGAAATTCTGAATTTCGGGGCAATTCTCTCGGATCTTCAATCGAAAACGCCATAAGCTTTAGTTTTTATGGATACAGGGTTGAACTCAGATTAAAGTTGCTGGTTATCGGTTTAGTTAGTTTTAGTTTTGTTTTAGAAAAAATATCATAACAATAATGTTGGTAAACAGTTCATAACTTTAATCAGTTAAAGCCATCTGTGTTTCCGTTGTTATTGTTATCTTATATACTCGTATAAATAGGCGAAGACAATTAGTTAAGAACCCTTCCACTGCCTTAAACATAACATATTCGCTTGATTTGATTTTTTTGTTGGTAAGATTGTTCAGAGATGCAATGGCGTGTTTGTTTTCCAATATTTTGTGTATAAGTCAGGTTACTATAATGGTAGAATTTCCACTGGGAGAGTTCTAGTTACCATTATTCAGCCGCGAATATACTTACCTAGTTTGAGATTTATTCATTTTTTAGTGTAAAAATAAAGGCATTCGGTGGACGGTCAAAACATCGACGAACATTACAAGCGATACTCAGGTATATGAAACACATTCCCGGCATGTTTTTTTTTTTATTATTTCTTTGAGTGGTAGGTATCAATACGTTATAGAAGTGCAAGATCCCGTCCCAAGCAGCACTTTGCACAAGAAACACCTACAGCTCTAGTTTCAACCACTACAAAGAACTTGCCATTATGTAGGTGCTTCATTTGGTTGCTCCACCAACTTCAGCGGAACTCAGTAAAATCAAATAACAAAAACAAACTTCAATAAATCGGTAAAGACGCATAAATTATTTTGATATGGTGCAACCACACTTGAAAATGTCTCTTTCAATTGAAAGCTTCTACTGATAAATCCCCACCTAACCTGAAAATATCTAGTGGTAATACCACTTTCATCGATAACAAAGCAAATGAAATGAAAAACCATTCTAAAAATAAACGACGACTCCCTTTGGTGGTATCGCAAGATCTGTTCAGTTGACTTGCCCTACTTATTCCAGCATATGCTTCACTAGAGCTGCGTTGTTTACATTCCATTGTGTACTTATAGAGGCCCTTTGTATATAAACATTACGTAAGACACTATCGCCCAATATAGCAATACTCACGTGAAGCGTGGCGCACATGCTTCACATCATGTACGGACTGTGACTACACATAGACGGCGTACATTGAATTATCTAATGTTTACTTTGCAGCCATATGGGTTGTTGAAACTCTTTTGAAATGTACAGCTATAGTGTGGCATTAAGGTGCAGTGCACATAAGAACCACGATTTATCAGCGTGCCTCGGTCTACGTGCCTCGGAATACATTATCGCGAACGGAAACCAACGAGAGACAATGCTGCTAGATTCGTTTGGTGACAGTTAAATAAATAAATAAACAAAACAGAAATGAATGAAATTTGTATTCCGAACTGGAAATTTTGTTGATAAATAAAACTAACATTATACAGAAGTCAGCCAGTCAGCCACAAAATTCTTAGAGGGCAATGGCAGTTGTTATTTTCATAGAACTACAATTATTATTATTATTATTAATATTTATTAATAAGTAAAATTAATTTACAATATTAATACAAAACAAAACAGCACTAGCTACAGCGGCTTTCGGTATTTGATATATTGGTTCTATATATGGCCGAACGTTACACCTACTAACTCCGAAACTTCTTTTCAAGGAGGAAATCCATTTCAAGAAAATATTTTTCAATCGATATTACAACTGAAAATTTAAGCAGTTTGTGCGCCCACACAAATCTTTATTAGAACACCGTTAATATTGATTTGTATAATAATTTAAAAGCTTTGTTAAGTATTAATTTGATATAAATTTCGTGACTTTCGAGAGGTATAATTGGCGCGAAAATAAATTTACTTTTGTCGTTTTAAACTTTCTTCTTCTAATTATTTTATAAATGCACCCAATAATTATAAACTCTACAGTTAATGGAGCGATTTATCGGGACAGAATTGCGGGACCCACTTTTTCAACTACCTCCATCGGCGCATGAACAGATTGAATAAGCTTTCCTGCTAGTAGCTGGTTTTAGAGGGGTTCCAAAGAAACTAGCTTCTGGACGCACATATTTATTTTGCTCATAAATCATCTCCTTTAGGTATACGTGTAGGGAGTGATTCAGATGATTGAGGGCGGTCGTTAGGGGGTCCATTAAAAATCAATTCAACAAACTTCAAGGGATGCTTTGTTTGACATTGGATTTAATTCGTGAACTTTTATTAGCTTTTTATGGAAAGCGTCCAATTTCCCATTTTCTTTGAATAAATGCCTATTAGTTATACGAATCCACAGATTTGTTTCCAATTAATGATGGCTCATGTGGTACAGACACCACACAAGGTGTTCTTAGAAAGGGCTGCGTGCCATTGTGTACTTGTGTACGGCAAGGCATTTTCAAAAGTTTACATAGTGCTTACCTGTGGGACTCGGACGATAAGACAACTATCCGTGATTTATGATCAAACATCGATTCCAGTTGAAGAGTCAGATAGAAATGGGATAAGTGGCTGACTTGAAATGTCGTCTCCAGTCCGTCTTCAGTAACCGTATATGGAAGGGCAAACACACCCGCATTCAGAATCAGGTAATCTATGTGACTGCAAAGAAGTTTTTTTTTTATTGCAGATGAAGCAACATGTAGCACTCTCTTTACTTACTTTACAGACTCTTTAAGTTCCTGAGCAAAATTCTTGACAGATTGAAGTGACCCCAGGTCCAGTAGCATGAATCGGCACTTGCGTCCAGCGGCGGCTTTTTCAGTTACTATCGTTTGTATAGCCGCTTCTGTGGCTTGTTGGTTCCTGCATGCGAATATTACATCACAACCATGCAAAGCCAAGGATCTCGCAGTTTCGAGGCCGATACCAACATTGGATCCAGTAACGACTGCAAGTTTACCAGACAAATCTTTACCATGAAGAACTTGCAGTGCTGTAGTACTCGAATCAAACCGTTGACGTACTTCGGCGATGTTCATAGTTGGTTCCTCTGCAGCAAATGCTAGGCGCGGATCAGTGTAAGTGACTTGGTTGGTAGTTTTGTTTAAAAATGCAGGACGATTGGTTATCTCATCGATTTTTTTCTCCCAACCGATTGGTAGTTCACCAGAGACACGCTTTGATTTGCCAGTTCTTGGATGGACCCACTGAGTGGTTTTGTTTTGGTGACTGGAAATAGAAGGTCACATATGGTAGAAAATTAGAAATTCAACGGATAATTGCTTAGTTAATCTAACTTTGTGTAAAAGACATGACCATCGTCAGTAGCCTTCTCTTCCCAGCCTGGAGGCAATTCATCTTCACTATCAGAGTCTGGTAGGAATCCTGGCATTTTTAATATAAAAGGAGAACTGAACTTAGACGAAAATTATATTCAATTCTTTTGCCGATTAAAATGTATTTTATTTTGCTGCAGATAATAAAATGTCAAATTATGAACTGTTTGTAAAATTAACCTCGTGTTTGCTTTCATTGAATGGTGCGAATCTCCTCGTCTCTTGGGTATTGAGTTGCCAACTAGTCTATAAAAATGTATATAGGAACAAATTTACATTTTGCAATAATTCGGAATTAATAGCCGATCATAAATGATTTTATTTCTAAGAAATCTTCCATATTTTGAACATTTTGTAAACACACATGGGTACTAATCTTATTAGTTTCTATTTTCGATTTATATCAAACATTTATTGAATCTGTTTTGATTGAGCTGCTCAACTTTTTTTTATTTTTCTGTTTTACAATGGGTGCATCTGTGAATCCGACGTGTTGTATGACAGTTGTCATGAGTTAAGGGCCCAACCCATAGAATCCGTCGCGTCCGTTGCGGCAACGTTTTCGACTGACAAGTTTATAGAATACACAGTAGCTTATGGAAGGTGACCCATAAGCAGCGCGCGTGCCGGATGCGACGGATAAAGTAGGTTTACTTTCTACTTTTCTGTCCGTCGCATCCGTTGAATGTTGGCACAGCGAGAGAGGCAGCACTTTCATTGGTGGAAATATTGAGAGCATGAGAGAAACTGTCATTGGCCGTCAACAGTATTCTTATATGGTGGGATTTCTTCCTTTTTGTGGGAATTTCAATTTCTGAAAAGCCTTCCATGGGAAATAATAAAAAGCTGCAAAAAATACTAAATTTTTGCTGAAATTTCATCAAAATTGATATCTGCATTTCACCACGACTATCTATTAACACACTGATTGTACATAAAAAGAGCTTATGAAAATCAAATTTTAGCAAGATTTTCTTGTATCAAAATTTTGTAGTACAAAAAGGTAATCATTTATAAATATTAACAAACTGCGATTTTTTTAAAAAAGATAATTTCATGTGATTTTATTTCCGTAAAGTATAAATTTTACTTTTAAAAGAAAGATTTATTCACAAAAAGTACCTTTCAATGTAATTATTTAAAAGGGTATTTGAGTGCGGTGAATAGGGAAATATTATTACGTTTCATGGGAAATATTAGGACAGAGTACTTAAACCACTGGCTATCACAGTTTGCGACGGATTCTATGGGACTGCTCGTTCCGTCGAATCCGTCAATATTGACGGATCCGTCGACGCAACGGATGCGACGGATTCTATGGGCTGGGCCCTTTAGTTTTGTTATGAATCAGTTAGGTAGGTAGGTACCTGTTGCTGACAGCCGTAATCAAACCAATGAATTTTAAAAGGGTGCTGAACGCAACCAAGCACATTCACAGTTTTCGCAACTCGCTTCTTCGTTAAAATTACCTTTACATGGGGAAGGGACATTTTTTTGTACTTTCGTTCAATGGTTAGGTTATCAGGACAAGACGGAATAAACCAGAAAGAATAACTATTTTTTTAGGTAAAACATATTAGGTTCGTTCGCGTACGCGGTTTGAATCGAACGCAATCGATATAAATCGATCGCAATCGCACAAAGTCTATACACGTACTCATCAAAAATGACAGAAAAAGAGAAAATTAGCAAAATAACGAGTAACGAGCAGTATTTCTATTGGCTCGAAACAGCTCGGAGAATTTCAGCCGGCAAGTACTGATAAAAATGTCAAATGCCCAAAATTGACAGGAAACAAATTCAAAATCCGTTTTAAAAATCAATTGTACACAAAAATAAAATATCTGAAAATAAAGAAAATTCGGTGATAGTCCTAGAACGTTTCATATGTTGCAAAAAGTTAAGTTATAAATTTATTCGTTATATAGCTTAGATTTCAAAGTTGTAAGTGGCTCAAAGTAGCTCGGAGTGTATCCTCGTACTTTAGAGTATATTTTCAGCTTTCTGAAAGAGTTTCGCTCAATTTTTCGAGTTTGACAGATTTTTAGTGCTTGGCTCGTAAAAGTACGCGAATGGACCTATTGTAACCAAATGAATTTATTTATTAATAAAGTCATTTAGTCTTTCTGCTTTTGTAGAAATACTCAAGGAATTCACGGACTGATAACAGTACCTACCTAGTTTTCTATTTAACCTGCTCCTTCTTAAGCCCGTATGACACTGCATTTTTTCATCATTTCTATCATTTCGAAAAGTGAGCTTCGAGTAAAAGAGTATGACGAAAGTAGTAGCAATTGTTTGCAAAGCAACTACAAATTTTCAAACGAATTTATTTTCAAATAAATACTTATGATTGTCATTAAAGTACATGAGAATTTTAAAAAAGTTATTTTTAAATTCCACATGCAAATAATAAAGCCCATAAAACCCACTTTATTTCTGCTTTTTACGATTTGTCGGTTATTTATTGTTAAACCGCTAAGATATTTTATTACGTTATCAAAGAAACAAAAAGTTTGTTCTCTTTATTTAAACCTTTTTTAAAGTTGCACCCAAACTTTGACTTTGTGTTTAAGCAATCAAAAATATAGTTTGTTGTTCTAATGAACAGAATTGTTGCTTCAGATCCCACAAACTCAGTTTCTCCACTATTGAAGAGGAAAAGCCGAGAATTTGCGGTGCTTTCACTCAAAGTCTGGGCAGCAAGACTGACATTCATGATTTTAGAATGCCAGTTAATATGTTTGTCATTTAAATTGTTTGCCAAGTGAAGCCCCAGTTATGTTGAAAATTGACCAATTTTTTAATATACTCCCCCTTTATTGCCTTCCCATTCTCATCGTAAATTACTTTATGGGCTCCCCATGTATTACGAATTAATTTCACACAATGGCTAGTGTCTATGAAATTTGTTCATCTTTTTCAGGATGTTTAAAACTTGGTTTCAACTCCTCTAAAGACCAACACTTAATTTTTTAATTTTAAATCTTTATTCAATTAATCGCAAAACTATCTGCAACGAAATGGAAACGTCTGATGTGAGTTTCCAATTTATTCCGCTCCGAACCACGAGAGCCAGCGCTTATGTTGGAACCAACGCGAAGTTGTCTACTAGCAGTCCATATAAATAATAAGTCAATGTGCTAGTCATTTTAAAAGCAGAAAAAATGCAAAAAAAAATGTAATGTCATGTGGGCTTTACCATACTACGATTTTTAAATCAAACAACCCAAATCCCGTTGTCAAAATCATATGGTGGCTCGTCTCGTGTTTCGTGGATTATGTCATAACCGTCCGTAAACGTCACAGTTTTTTTTATGTCAGCGCGGTGCGAGTTATGTCAACAATTGTTTTAGATTTACAATCGCAAAATACCAATAAATTTGTAACGAATGAGAATCTAATCCAAAGAATTGAACAAAGTGAACTATCCTACAATGATTTCTATTGGAATTACATGAAGCGCAATTGGCCAGTTATTTTAACGTCCGTGTCCACCAATTGGGAATGTCGCCTCCGATGGACAATTCAGAAGAAAACTTCAAACAACGAAACCACCGAAATAAATTTCAAATACCTCAAAGATAGGATTGGTGACTGCAAAGTTCCGGTCGCCAATTGCTCCAAAGAGTACTTTAATAATCATGAAAAATGCGAAATGCAATTTTTTGATTACCTGGACCAATGGCAAAAAATTGCCGTAAACGAAAGCGACGAAAACCTCTACCTCAAGGATTGGCACTTAAAAACACAAATGCCAGACTATGTTTTTTATAATGTTCCTAAACATTTTGCGTCCGATTGGCTAAATGAATACCTAATCGATAGAAAACAAGATGATTATAGATTTGTATACATGGGTCCAATGAATTCGTGGTAAGTTAATTAGATTATAATTTATAATTTAAATGGATTAAGTACTCAACATTCAATGAGTTTTTCGAATACCCTTTTACAATATATGTTCGAACTTACTGTCTGAACATATTGAAAAACTGCCGCCTCATGTCGCCTTACTGACAAGCTATTTGAACTACTCTTCCGAAAACGCAATCGCTTACATAAACCGAAATATTACTCATTGGGTTTTTTATGTATTCTTTTAGGACACCCTTCCATGCGGATGTCTTCGGTTCCTACAGCTGGTCAACAAATATAGCCGGCCGAAAGCAGTGGCTACTTCTTCCACCTCTAGAAGAACAGAAACTAACCGACTCTCTGGGTAATCTACCTTTCCGGCTTGTCGAAAAACAACTCACCGAAAAGAATGTGACATTTTTTACTGTTATACAAACAGAGGATGAATCTATTTTTGTACCGTCCGGATGGTATCATCAAGTGTGGAACCTCACCGATACCATATCGATCAACCACAACTGGTTCAATGCATGCAATGTGCCAACAATTTGGCGCAATCTCGCCATCAACATGCAACGAGTGATTCGCGAGATCGAAGACTGTCGACAGATGGATAACTTCAAGGAGCATTGCCAAACGATGTTGCGCGCTAGCTTCGGGATAAACTATTGCGATTTTTTGAATATTTTACAGCATATCATCTCGAAAAGAGTGCAATGCATTGTCAACAACAATAACATAGAAAATTTACTTTTTGATACATTTACACTAAGTGACTTCCATGTGCGATATGATTTAGCGATAATTGCTGATGTTTTGGATGCAATGCAGAGTGATGAGGTTGTGCTAGCACAGGCGGACCTATGTGATAAATGCAAGGATTTGACAGAACAAACCATGGGTTTCAAAACGAATTGAAAATCAAAATGTTTTGTAAACAAATAAGCAAGCGCTATCGGCCGAAAATATATTTATGTACTTACATTTTCTAAAACAGCCTCGTGAATTTTTTATTTTTTTTTTTGAATATATAGTTGGTAATGACAACTATCAGGAATTCTTAGGACTAGAGTTTTCCCTGTGTCGGAATTAGTAAGACACCGTCTGCAATCATTTGCCGTACATCTTCTGAACTTTTCCCAGCGTCTGCTAGAATTTCAACAACTATTTTCATGGGATCAACTTTCTCTGAAAACTTTATCTTTCCTGGTGTTCGACTAAGCTTAGGCGCCGGTTTTGGAATTATATCATCTGCAGTACAAATAAATGAATCTCTCTCCCGATTATGATCGTGTTGCATAACATCCTTCCAATGAAGGACAGGATACACACAAGCGTCGATATCTTCAAAAATGTTAGCCCATTCGTCCTGACTTTTTGTGAGGAATGCTTTTGTAACAAGTTCTTTTGCTTCCTCGTTTGGCCCAAATCGTTGTAGTTCCGGTAGTCCAAGATTTTTAACAAATTCTTCAAAGAATTGTGGTTCTAGTGAGCCCACAGACATGTACTTTCCATCTTTCGTCTCATATGTGTCGTAGAAATATGAGCCACCATCTAAGATATTGGACCCACGTTCACCACCTGACCAAATGGGTAGTTTCTGTGACAGAAGCAACCAACTTGCAACGTATGCTGCTCCTTCAACCATCGAACAGTCAATTATCTGACCCTTTCCGGAATGATGACGTTCCAGCAATGCCAAACAAATTCCCATCGCACATAGAAGACCACCGCCAGCGAAATCAGCCAGAATATTTATTGGTGGAGTTGGCTTCTCATTTCGTCGCCCTAAAAGCGAAAGAATTCCCGAAATTGCAGCATAGTTTATGTCATGGCCGGCTCGTTTGGCCAAACGTCCCGTCTGACCAAAACCAGTCAGCCGGGCATAAATTAGTCTAGGGTTCTCTGTACATAGGGTTTCTGGACCGAGATTGAGTCTTTCCATGACACCAGGTCTATAGGGTTCCACAAGCACATCGTATGATTTAATTAACTTCGTAATGATATGTTGGCTTTTGGGATTTTTCAAATTAAGTGGGAGTATCCTCTTGCCAGTTTGAAGAACATTAATCGGATTGTCGAATAGCTGAGATGTGTTAAAGTTTTAAAGTATCGATTTGAGAAATTATAGCTCCAGCTTATATTACCTTATCCACCACAGTCACAGATGCACCGAAATCGGAGAGAATTTTTCCACAAAATGGACCTGGAGCAAGACCACCGAACTCCAGCACTTTGATTCCTTTCATAGGCATGTTTTTTTTTAAGCGAATATGACCTAGTTTTCGGAAAATTCACTTTTATTTGCAATGCAAAAACTTTACGTTTCAGATTTAGTGTTAACTGTTATCATATCGAATTCAACTCAGATTATAAAGAAATGGTAGCCTGATAATAACAATAAATCCGTATTTGTATCACCAACCAAAATACCATCCCTCCCTCTGTCGCCTCTTTGTTTTGAACCATTATGTACTTTTGAATTATGACTTTGCTGAAATACAAAAGTTAAACAAAGGAGAAGTGATGCCAGTCCTTAAAATCTACTTAGCTCTGTTTGTCTGCTCTGCGGTGTGGTGTCCAATTGGATTATTGGATCAATGAGCGGGCAACATAAATGTATTTAGATGGCTCTGTCATAGGTACTTTTGAAACATATTTACTAAAGGTGTAGCTCGCACATAGCAGTCGTATTTTATTAAAAATCTATTTCATCAGAACAATGTAAAATTGAATATACAGCAATCACACTCTACTTGTCAAATATTGAATTGACAGCCATAGTTTATGTTGACAGTGCCATTCACATTCAGAGAGAACGATAAATCAAACGAAAAGCCAAGAAAAAACAAATATAGCTAGTTAAAGTTATACTTTTTCATTCTTTTGCTGGCAAAAATACGGATCCACTATTATCGTAAGTTTGGTTATTTGTTTGCAACATGACTATTTTTAATACCGAGACCAATTCACACATTCGAATGCAAATTTAAACCAATTAGTTTAACTTTTTTTTGTGGAAATACCTATCGCAACATTCATATTTACTTTTTTATTTTGAAAGCACTTTCAATTTGAACCGATTACTCATAAACGTTGCTTGATCATATCTTTTATCTTAACATCAGACTGTTTTGAGAGAGATAAGATGCTTACACTTCTCTGATATGAAGTGAGAAGACTTCTCTGGAAATAATACCTATTGGTTTATTATGAACTTTTCATGCGGTTAGTCAGCCAATTTTTCTTGCATTATTAAAAACGAATAGTATAGATATATAGGTCCACCAAAAATCATATGTATAATCTCTTCTGGCAGTACCGCGCACCAAAATTACTCCGAAAAACATTGACATTGCACTCAAATGTCAAGAAAGAAATACAATTCATAAAACGAATTACGAAGTGAACAAAACGCAATCCATGCAATTCCATTTTGTTGTCTGGCCGTACCTTTTGCATGTGTGTGAATTGTAAAAAACTCGACTTCTCGTTCTCATCAGTGGAACGGAAAAACATAAACAATTTATTTTAATTGAATTTAAAAATAAAATGTCAGTGCGTATGAATCATCAGTGGTCGATATAAACATATTGCAGTCTAAAATTCAAGTGAAACAAGAAAACATACATTTTTCGCGTGTTTTCTCAATCTTCGAAGCAAAACTGTGGTTTAAATTGAAAAAAATTCGTGCGAAAGACCTTCGGCAAGTAATACAAAAAAAAGAAAATAGATATTTAAAGCGACGAGAAATCAATAAACAGAAAAACAGTTTCAATCGGGTTTTTCCCCTACAAAAGTACCTATTTCGTATTTGTAAGTGGAAAAAACTGCATGCTCGCTCTTGCGATTACCTCACAGACAAAAGAAAAACAAGTAGGCTACGGCCAGGCTACCTATTCCAGTCGAAGTATACAAATTCGGGGTTTTGGTCTTTTTGTGTGTTTGTTTTTTATTCTTAATTCATATCGATTTAATTTCAGTTCAAGTTTGTTTTTCTTTTATCTAAAACGAAGGCTGCATTTACGATTTTCTTGTTTCGTCACACGGCAATCGATTGAGGGGCACACTTCTCACAAAAAAATATGGGACGAAAATGGGACATTTCTTGAACGTTTGGAAATTAAGTTTATTGTGCAAAGTTGTAAAGTAGAAAGTCTGGAACTATTTTTATTGTTACCGTGTATGTATAAAAAAGCCAGCCTCCTAACCAACCCCTAACAGAATTAATCAGTATTTAGATAAAGGGTGGTGGGAAACTTTCAGGACAAAATGTTTGGAATAGATATGAAATCCTATATTTTTTTGTGAGATGTGTACCTACTATAAAGCAATTTAAACAAATATTGCTCTCGTTTTGTTATTCCAATATATTATCTTCTTTATTTCCTTTTCCTATTATTTCTATACAAAAAAAAAAAAAAAAACCTCAACAAGTAGAAAGAAATGGAAGCTTTTAACACAAAATATGCAGTTCTAACAAAACGCACCGACCTGCGACTTGATCTGTGCGCACTACAAGACGAAAAAGAACGCGAGAAAATTCCCATCGAAGCTGGAACACTTTTGAAAGTTTTTAACAGCACTTCTTCGACCAACGGCGGCAGCAACAGTGCAGCCAATGCCGTTAATAACAATGTGAACCTCAACACCAAAACAACATCTGTACAGATTCTCGACTTTTGCAATCACAATCCAATCAGTGAGAATCTATACGAATGCCCAACATCACATTTAAAACGAATCCACCAGGACATCTGGCCGTTTGGGATTGCTATATCAGATCCGACACGTCGTCTACAGTTCTTTCAGAGCGCAGAACAGTGTAAACTGATATTGTATCTGAAACCGGATGATATAGTGGCGGTGAATGGAGAGCTATTCGGCAATTCGGCGCGCTACTATTGCATTCTCAAGTACATTGGTATGGTACAGGAGATTGGTCCCGGCTACTATTTTGGGCTGGAAATTTTGGTAAAGAGCATTATAAAACAGCGCGAACTTTAGTTCTCCTGTTTTCTTTATTTATTTTTTGTTTCATTGTTCAGTTTGTTTACGTTATTCACTTTTCTTTGCACATTTTTGATCTGATTTAAGTTTTTAATTTTTGTTATCCGGATCAAGTATGTATGAATTTGTTATGTCTTTCGTTTAGAACACGGGAACCCATTTGCTATGAAAATGCTTAGAACTACTCACTGGCACACCAAATTCACAGCTAACACAAAACGCAAAGCTATTTCATTATTCATTTTAGAAACATCGCAATAGGAAATCAGTCTCAAAGTTGTAATATACTTCGATAACTTACCTCTCATAAATTTAGTTTAAATAAATTCTTTGTCTTAACCGTCCCGAACATACCCAAGTGCATCGCATGCGCTAATTAACGAAACTTATTTTCATATTCTGATTCCGGACCCCGTTTATTTATATGGATCGCAAACTGCAAACGCTCCTTGCTTTTCCATAACTTCAACTTTAGCTGTAACAATAGGCGTGTTTTTTTGAGCTTCGATCTTAGCAAAGCAAAGTGAAGTAGGATTTTCAGCACGCGATTACAACAACTACAACTGAGTCTCGAAGTTTGAAGTAGAGCGTAGTTGTTGTAATTGCGTGATAAAAATCCTACTTTACTTTGCTCTGCTGAGATCGAAGCTCAAAAAAACACGGCTAATGTCAGCTTCAGCTATATTTTTTTTTTTTTTTTTTTAAATGAAAATTAGTGTTTTGTATTCATATCTATTGGGTACTCTTTCTTTTACGGGCATCGTCTCGCTTACTCGCGAGTTTCAATATCACTGTTTCACTCCAACCTCACTTTCTATTACATTATATTAATTACATGGCACAACTTTTAGACTGATTCGCTCATTCAACTTTTTGATATTTTCGCTGTTTCAACGACTACTTTTTCAACGTATAACTTAATTGTTCTCATACTTCCCCACAGCCCACAGAAAGCGGTTACTCTCCACAGGAATTCGAAATACCGTTCATTCAAAAGTACATGCAATGTGAACCAAATCTTGCATTGATCGTCTCCGCCGATTGGATCGTTCCCATTCCAAGTGATGTTAAGAAAAAATTCTCCGCTCGCGAACTTCTCTACGGGACAATAGACAAAGCTAAAGCCGCTATCGGATTTACGGCTCGTCAATCCACTTCTCGCAAGAGCTATAAAAAGGCACAGACTAAAAAGGACTCACTACTTTTTCCCACATCGGAAACTCAATTCTACGTACCGCATCCAGCCGGAGCAGATGGTTACGCCAGCAGCAGTGGCTGTGAAGAACCAGACTTTACAATGGATCGAGGGCGTAGTCTAGCATCGGCGCAAAATCCAAAGCAACCCAGAAAAGATAAATCCGTAGTGTCCCACAATTTTACCAAAGAAGAAGCCACCACACTTGTTATTCCTCCACCTGAGCACAAGGATAAATCCAACCAAAGTGATGAGAATTTAATTCCTCTGGATAACGAGGACTTTAGCAAATATGTAGAGAACTACGAGAGAACTCTTGAACAACGTCAACAACACGAACAAAACATTCCACCGGGTATACTGAAGTCGAGCAAAACTACTCAGGCTGCAGCTACCACCTCTGCGACAGGAACGGCCAAAAAGAAGCTCACAACTACCAATATTGAGTTGCCCGGCGTTAAACCAGTAACGATAATGAGTCTAGAAGACCGTGATATTATTGTAATCGATAAGGCTGACATTAAAGAGTCCACCAAAAATGAAGCCAGTGTGATTGTCGTAGACAATCCGCGGCAGCAGAAAGATGTCGATTTGGCAGATCTCCTGGGTGGAAATTGGCCAAATAATGCAGGTGACGCTGCATTGGTTTTAAATACAAGTGCAGAACAAACAAAATCGCCAAACATGACTAATGGAGGAGGCGCTGCTGGTGGGAGTGCGATTTACGTCAGTAGTAGCAGTAACAGCAGTGTGAGTAGCATGAATCAGAAATTAGATAATAGGAGCAAATCGGCGAATCCATTATCACACTTGCTTGGCACAAAGAGTTTAGATCGAAAAAATCGTGACACACAGTGGATCCAGACTGAGATGCCAACCACATCAGCGTTGTCGTCGTCAACAACTGCAGCAACCGGCATGGCAGATGGTGCTTCCAAAAGAGAAAAGAGTGAGTATTAGTGTGAAATGTTTCAATCGCAATAATTCGGGAGTGGGAAGGTTATCATCATCGGTAGTGATTATTGATTCTTAAAGGTTAATGTACTCGTAAGAAAATAAAACGTTAGTACTATATAAAGTGAATCATTTCAATTGCATACTTTTTATGCACACCTGCTTGAGAACTGAGTCACAGAAATAAAATTGTCGCTGAGAAGTGTTATCGGTTTATAGATATATAGGCGCTTAGTGTTATCTTCGATTTTTCTTAAACTGTTACTTCATACTTATGATTGTAGCTATCTGGTTTCTGTTGGGTAGCGCCTAATTAATTATCAAATACATGGAAAAATACATATATCGCTTTTCTGATCTGCAAATAACTCTACAGTTGAACCGATAGCGTAGTAAATTGCGCCATCCTCGAGTATATTGAACACAAATGTCGTATTGAACTTAGTAAAAGTACGGTCGCCTTTGGTCAGATTTCTGCTTCTTCAGGTGGAGTTTTGATTTCCCAGCCCTCTAGTTCATGTCATAAGAGTTGCGGATGGTGTACTAATATATTGCACTGGACAAAGTGTCTACTATGTATTTTTTGGCACCCGAGCTAGCAGTGGCAATCATATCTAAAAATAGTCGCAAGTTGAAGGCGCTTCGTCTACATCATTGAAATTGCCTCAACGAGCCAAATTGTGATCAGCCTAATGCCATTGTTCGCACATCACTTACTTCATCTTTCTTAATATTTAAGAAGCAGACATTAAAGTTCGTTTACCTTGCGTCAAGTGGCCCTTTTTCATTTCTGAAACAAGTTCTATCTGCTAACCAATTCGATGTCGAAATATCCCCCTCTACATTTAAAACGTTCCAACTCTTGCCCCACATCTTGTTGAATGATTTACAATGCATCTGCATGTATCATTCTGACCCATGACATTTTATGGCCTCCTCTTCTAGGCTCTTGTTTAACTAAATTTACTGCAGCCGTCCGTTTTTCCAATTGTGTGTTTATTAGACCGTCTTTCTCTTACTAGATAATGAAATCTGTAGAGAATACAGGAAATGTGAGTGAACATGGCAGCGTTTGAACTGTAAGTGAGAGAATTATTCGTGCGATTAGCTATTTTTAGTCCTCCCCACAGAACAAACTCTCGAAATAGACAAGTTGTTCGTGTTCGGTTGACACATTATGGGAGAGCAAAAAAAATAAATAAAAATTGAATACTCGCACCAAAATACACAATTTACAACTTTTGCGAGCAGCAGTTATCCATTATTGACTCTTCTAGTCGGCCGGTTTGTTCAATCGCGAGTTCAACTTTTAATTCGCCTGCTGTATGACGTCAGTTTGGCATAAGTGTTTTTTCTTATAAACAACAAAATAGGACCACACCAATAGCGTAGCGTGGTATACAAATAATGGAAACTGCCGAATCGTACCACTACATAAATGAGATTCCGCTTACGGTTCTCGAGCTATTTTCATTCAACGACTGCGAAGACTCGTCGGGCTATGGAGGTTCCAAATTTAACGCTTTCCCACATTCTATCTAGTGACTGATGCGTGATGTGTTCTCTTTGCAGAGCTGAGGAACAACATCGAACCTTTGTACGACAATGTCAACACGCTTCCAGCGCAAAATATCGCCCTTGCATCACCTGAAGAGGAATTTATTCAGGCGTCGCCGATGCATGAAGTACCCGGGACCAATTTGGGTGTCGGATCAATGGTTGAGGTGTCAACCGAAACTTTTGAGGACCTATATGGAGTGATACGGTGGATTGGATGTCCACCCACAACAAAGACTGTTATGGTAGGCGTTGAGTTGGAGGATGAGCAGGAGGACAAGCGATTGCCTTTGACTGATGGCGGTTATAATGGCGCAAGGTGTGCACTATATATATTGTGTTTTCTATTCGTTGTATTTCACAAGTGTGTTCTTTGAAGGCTCTTCAAATGTCAAGAGGGACGTGCATTATTCCTTCTGCCGAATCAAGTTGCAAAGGACAGACGTTTCGTTGAGATTGATACGCCACAAGGAGCCTGCAAGTCAACTATCAAATCCTTAGATTCCAAGATGTTTGGTCAGGTGGAGTGTCCATCTGTACCTGGAACTGTGCCACCACTTAGTGAGTTTTGATTAAAATCCAGAAGTATAGAAGGTTAATCAAACTTTTTGGTATTTTTGTTAGAAATCTACAACCTGGAAGAATTGGAAGAGGCATGCGGCAAATTCAAAGGCATTCAAGGACATCACAACTCGTGTTATTTAGATGCGACATTGTTTTCAATGTTCACATTCACTAGTGTGTTTGATTCGTTGCTGTTCAGACCAGCAGAACCAGAAGTAAGATCATGTGAACGCATTTTCAGACGTTTATTAAGAATTTATTTCGTTTTCTTAGGACATCCGCAGCTATGAAGAAGTTCAAAAGGTTTTGCGCGAAGAGATTGTAAATCCGCTGAGAAAGAACATGTTTGTGCGAGCAGACCGTGTTATGAAATTACGACAGCTGCTGGACAAGCTTAGCTCGGTTAGCGGACTAACTAGCGAAGAGAAAGATCCTGAAGAGTTTCTGAATAGTTTACTGGCGCAGATACTGCGCGCTGAACCCTTTTTAAAGGTATTTTCCTTTTTTTAATAATATACAGGGATATAGAAAACTATTTGAGGAATATGCATATAGTATATCCAAAGGATAATCAGATGTAGCATTAACCGTCCCACCATTATGTTAGTTAAAGTGTAAAGTGCTTTAAATGCACCCTTTTACTGCACAAATGAATTTAATTAGCGGCAGAAATTATTCAATTCAATATATTAACTTGTCACTTAACTTTAAAATCGAACCTATATAACCAAAGTTTTCTTTTTTAAACTCATTCAGTTGAGCTCTGGTCAAGACGCATTCTACTACCAACTGTTTGTTGAGAAAGACGAACGCCTGTCGTTTCCTTCAGTCCAACAGCTATTCGAGCAGAGCTTCCTCTCTTCAGACATTAAACTGAAGGATGTACCGTCATGCCTAATCATACAAATGCCACGTTTTGGCAAAAACTACAAGATGTATCCGAGAATACTACCATCCCAGCTGCTCGATGTCACCGACATAATTGAAGACTGTAAGTTGGAAAAGTGTGCACGAACTCGAATCGATTGATTAATTCCTTTTGTGTAGCCCCTCGCATATGTACTGTGTGCGGCAAACTAGGCGAGTATGAATGCAGGGATTGTGTTGACGCTTTTGGCCAGGGACTGGAAAGTACAGCGTTTTGTAGAAAATGCTTAGAGAAAGTGCATTCCCATGTAAAGAGGTAAGTGCAATTATTTTTATTCAAATTTAGAGTTTGAAATAATTTTTTTTGTAGAACAAGTCATACCACCAAAGAGATCTCAGTTCCCCACGATTTCAAAATTATGGTAGAACATTTAAATGTTCCTCGATTGTTTATGGAACTATTCGCAGTTGTCTGCATTGAAACATCGCATTATGTGGCGTTCGTTAAAGCTGGCTCGGGACAAGGTGCACCGTGGTGTTTCTTTGATTCAATGGCTGACAGGAAAGGTAATTTAAAGCCAACCTCTAATGAATGCATTTAATTTGTATCTGTTTTGAATAGGTGAACAAAATGGCTATAATATCCCTGAAATGATAACAGTGCCCGACCTACCGCTATGGCTTTCGGAGGAGGGTGCTCGAGCTGTTAATGAGACATCACCCAACGACAAAATGTTGCCAGAACACGCCAAACGATTATTTTGCGACGCATACATGTGTATGTATCAAAGTACAGATGTTATGATGTATCGTTAGGATCGAACAATTTAACATAAAAACACCATAAAAAGTACACACACATCCCCATACATACAACATGGTATCCACTGTGAACACGTAGCTGAACTTAGGATATAGAAACTTTTAAGAACAAGGAAATGCAAAGCATTATTAATTTATTAATACACACAATATTTTGTCGTATTGTTACCTACTTTTAATGATTTTACAATTAGTAAATATACAATACTAATCGAGAATACCTTAAACTTGTATGAATATCTATCATATCGTTAGTGGGTGCTCCATCTAATCTATTTGCTTTTGCAATGCAGCAAGACGAGAGAAAAACCAGAGTCGCCGTGAGTAAGAGCCGAAACCCGAAATTAGTTAGTGGGACTAGTTCAAATCAGCTACGTAACGTTGCGTATACAACCTGCAAAGACGAGTGACTGCAGCAAAGCTAACTGATTTATACAACTTAACATAACCTAAAACCAAGTAGATGCAACCAACTGTGCCTTTGTGAGTTTCACAACTTTATGTTTCAATAATATTGGTTTTGGCTTTCTTATCTACTCAGACATTTTCTTACAAGATCGACGTGTTAAGATTTCCCCCTCTCTGTTTCATTTGTTGACATTCTGCTTTACCACCTCGTTCCATTCCTTCATTAGGATTATTAAAACATAAAAAAAACATTCTTGCCTGTATATATTTTAAATAAAATCGTATAACAATAGGTAAAATAATTTTTTAAAAATTATAAGTGTAAATAAATGCAACGTTGACAGCCATTTCGTGATTTAAAAATGTTGTTTGGTTAGTTCAGATTCGGTTTCAATTTTTATGATTCATCGTCTTCAAAATGAATAATCGCTTTTCCCTTTAACACACTATTCCCTTCCTTTGCATCGATGCTTTTAATAACACCATCTCGTGGTGCTTTCAGCACGTGTTCCATCTTCATGGCTATTATAATGGCAACATGATCGCCCTTCTTAACTATATCGCCAGTCTTCACTAATAACTTCTCAAGCACACCTGGCATTGGAGAAGCCACATACTTGCCACTTCCGGCAGTAGCCTCCGCGCTGGATGTCAGGAACTTTGGTTGTCTTACTTTGAAGGAGTGTTTGCCCTCAGCATTGAATAAGTCGAGTTCACCGTTAAGTAAAATCGAGCTAAAGCTAGAAATGTTTCCGTCAATATCCACTTGAATAGTGCACCGCGTGTCGCAGTGTACCAAAAGGATTTTCACATCCCTCCACGCTCCACCATTAATTCGCATTTTATTGTCGTCTGAACTGCTCTTGAGATCAATTTTAATGGCTTGTCCCTCCATTTCTAGGTTATATTCTCGAACAAAGTCGTGGTTTACCCGGTAGCGCAGGGCATCGAGAAAAGGATCACCTTTGGTGAGTGCCCGCATATTAGAATTCTTCCTGAGCGAGTTGTCCTCGTTGAGGAAAAGAGTTGCGGCGGCTTTGATGGACAGATCTTCGGTAACTTCGAGCGCAGGGAAAAGGGAGTCAAAGTGTTCGTCAATGAAACCGGTGTGGACATCTCCAGCACTAAAATGGGCATTGGATGCGAGGTCAATGAGGAAATGTACGTTTGTGTCCAGACCACCAATGTGGAACTCTCCAAGTTTGGCTATTAGCAGATTTAACGCGCTGTTGCGATCCTCACCCCAAACGACCAGCTTTGCAATCATGGGATCATAGTGTACAGAAACTTCGTCGCCTTGTCTAACGCCGGTTTCAATTCGAACATTGCTTGCTGGCTGCGGAGTTGTTAGATGCTGAAGTCTTCCTGCGCCAGGTAGAAAGCCATTTCTGGGATTCTCAGCATAGATTCTGGCCTCAAAAGCGTGCCCGTTCCTTTTGATTTGCTCCTGGGTAAGAGGCAGCGGCTCGCCAGCCGCTACTCGGATCTGCCACTCAACCAAATCAGTGTTAGTTATCATTTCAGTGATGGGATGCTCCACTTGTAGCCGAGTATTCATTTCCATAAAATGAAACGAGTGATCAACCTTATCGAGAATGAATTCCACAGTTCCAGCGCCGACATACCCAACGGCCTTGGCTGCTCTTACACCAGCTTCCCCAAGTTCGCGCCTGAGATCTTCAGATAAGCCTGGTGCGGGTGCTTCCTCGATAATCTTCTGGTGTCGCCTCTGAACCGAACAATCCCGCTCGAAAAGATAAACGGCGTCACCATAGTGATCTGCAAAGACCTGAACCTCAACATGGCGCGGTGAGCGTACATATCGCTCCAAAAGTACAGAGCTATCGCCAAATGATTTCGCCGATTCCGTTCTAGCCGAGTTAAGTGCATCAAGAAATGTTTCCTTGCTCTCTGCGATTCTCATGCCCTTGCCACCCCCGCCCCTTATCGCCTTGATCATCAGAGGGAATCCAATTTTGTCCGCTTCACTAATTAGAATTTCATCACTTTGATCTTCACCATGATATCCATTTATAATCGGCACTCCAGCCGCAGCCATAATTGACTTTGAGGTACTTTTGATACCCATGTCTCGAATTGCTGATCCCGGAGGACCTATGAAGATTACACCTTCCTTCTTGCACTCTTCTGAAAACTCAAAGTTCTCTGACAGAAATCCATAGCCCGGATGGATACCCTGGCATTTTGTCTGTTTGGCTATATCTAAAATAGTTGAACATCGCAGATAGGACTCAGATGAAGCAGCCTTTCCAACGCGGTAAGCCTCATCAGCCATCTGAGTGTGTAGAGCGTTCTTGTCAGCATCTGAATAAACTGCAACAGATCGAATACCCAATCGTCGCGCTGTTCTCATTATACGACAGGCGATCTCGCCACGATTTGCGACGAGAATCTTCTTAATCGGTTGAATGTTTACATGTTTGTGAGATGGTCGTGACGAAATGTGTAGTTGCTTAAAGTTATTTAACATTTTCAAGTGTTTTAACATTTTAAATGATTATTTTTACAAGGCTTTAGTGAATGACAACCACGAATTAGGACATAAACAAGTAGATCAAATTATGTAATTTATTCTTTTACCGAAATTTAGTAGAACCGACCGACGGGAGAACGTACAGACTTTTATTTGAAGTTAAATAATAAAATCCAGCACACTACAACATTTTTTGTTTTTGTTGATATATTGACAGTGACAGTTCGGTTAACGTTCAGCTGGAAAAAGGAAGCAGAGTAGAAATCAAAGATAATGGAACTCATTCATCTCTGGTAGAAATGGTTAAATAAAGAGAACAAAACTAACGAGCAACCTGAATTATCATGCTAAACTATATAAAATGTTCACATTTCCACATCAATTCTAAATGCGAATCAAACTCAAATACTTTATAAGTACATATTTATATAAAAAGTAAGATGCCTAGTATGAAGAATCACTCATGCTACACCGTACTACGTTATCTACGTTCTAGGCCTAAGTAAATGAAAAGTGGCATCACATACAAAGCCCTTCTGCACGCGTCGGTATTCTAGTTTTATTTACTTTTTTCTTCATGCGAAAGCTGTCACTTCGTTCCCCATCACAACACGTGCTATAGGCGGATCTTTTCTTACTAAACAAAATAAAGAAGAAATCCTTAAAGATTCCAAATAGATACAAACAAATCCAATGGCAACCAACATAAAACTTAAAGAGGAGTGAGTATTGTTTAAAATTTGTTATATTTTTCTGATTGTATTCGTTTTAAACCAGTTTCGAAGCCGAATCACAATTTGGTGCCTTTTACACCGGTGGAATTGTCGCTTGGACATCAACTGGAGACGAATTCCTGTGCCAAAATGTTGGCAAAATTAACATTATTAATGTGGACAGTGGTAATATTATAAATTCAATTGGCGACATTCCATCTGCAGACATAGACGAAGATGTAGTTTACACCTTTGCTCTGAGTGCTGATGACGAATATGTGTTGACGGCCCACAAGAGTGGATTACTGAAAATGTGGAACAAGAAAACTGGCACCATGAGTAAAATGTGGAAAAGCTCTCATAAAGGTCCAGTAGCACGGTTGGCTTTCCGCGAACGTGGCTTTGTGATAGCATCTGCAGGTTCGGACTCATCTATTCGCCTCTGGGACTACGAGAGGAGAACTTGTCTATGTGCATTAAGGGAGAGTCGAGGAGTAGTGGCTCTGGTGGCATTCCATCCGGATCTGGAGAAGACGTTTGTGTTTGGCGCTGGGGACGACAACAAAATTAACTGCTGGGACTACACAAGTAAGGAGCTTAAGACGACCTATTCTGGCCATTTTTCGAAGGTTACCGCTGTGTCGTTTGACAAGGATTCCAATGTGATGGCATCAGTGAGTAGAGATAAGGTGCTGATTCTCTGGAATCTGGACACGGGGGAACAGTTAAAAGTACTTCCTCTGTACGAAGGTCTGGAGGGTGTTTGCATTCTGCCTAAAGTAATGCAACTTCCAAACGGATTTGACTTGTCTGCAAAAGAAAATAAGGGCAAGATCTTTGCAGCTGTAGCCGGTGAGCTGGGTCACATTCGAGTGTGGAATTGTTCAGATGCCAAGAATGTCTACACGCAGACGAATAGTTCTGTGTCCAAGGCTTCAGAAGACGGTGGGTTGGCAGTCACGCAGCTTCTTCATTGCCAGAAGACAAGTCAACTGGCTCTGGTTACCGCAGATCATAACATAATGGTTCACAACATCTCTACGTTTCACTGTGCCAAACAATTGATTGGATTTACAGATGAAATCTTGGATGTGTGCTTTGTGGGAAAGAACTCTCGCTACCTGGCACTAGCCACCAACAGCAGTGACATTAAATTCTACGACACAAACAACATGAACTGCTCAATTTTGAAAGGACACGCCGATATTGTCCTGTCTCTTGCTTCGCATAAGAATTTCCTGCTCTCCTCCTCGAAGGATAACACGATTAGGATCTGGGAACTGGATCCAGGGACGTTTACAGTGCGATGTGTGGCAAAAGGTAACAAGCACACTTCCAGCGTAGGTTCAGTTGCATTCGGAAAACTCGCACATACCATTTGCGCGTCTGTCAGCCAAGACACGTGCCTGAAAGTCTGGGAAGTGCCAAAGAATTTCACCAATAGCTCCGACGATGAGGCCGATCTACATTCCTTGGTTTGTACGACAACTGCCATAGCTCACGAGAAGGATGTCAATTGCGTGGCAATTTCGCCAAATGACAGGATAGTTGCTACCGCGTCGCAGGACAAAACCGCTAAACTATGGGATAGCACTTCACTTTTGCTTCTTGGTGTCCTTCGTGGCCATCGTCGTGGAGTGTGGTGCGTCCGATTCTCCCCGGTCGATCAAGTCCTCCTGACCACATCAGCCGATTGCAGTCTCCGCATGTGGTCTCTGACAGATATGACCTGTTTGAAAACAATAGAAGGCCATGAGAGTTCTGTACTGCGAGCCGAATTTATCTCCAAGGGTATGCAACTGCTTTCCGCTGGAGGGGATGGTTTGATCAAGCTTTGGAACATTAAGACCAGCGAGTGCACTCTAACTTTGGACAAACATGAAGCCCGCGTTTGGACACTCGTAGTTGCCCATGGGGAGAAACACTTTTTCAGCGGCGGCGCTGACTCGAAGCTAATCCGTTGGCGAGATGTCACTGAAGAAAAGAAACTCGCAGAGATTCAAGAACGTCAAGAATTGGCAGCGCAAGAGCAAGAACTACGCAACTTGATAGCACAGAAAAAAATGCTCAAAGCACTTCGTTTGGCGCTGAAGCTTGAGAAACCACATTTGACCCTGAAAATCATCAATACAGTCATCAAGAATCGAGAGTCTGGTTTGGATGAAACTATTGGATCGCTCAATGAACTGCACAAGGAGAGTCTAATGCGACATGCGATCACGTGGAACACAAACAGTCGCAACTGTCGACCAGCTCAGCTGGTGTTGAATATTTTAATCAACGAAGTTCTGGCGAACAAGTTCAAGCCGACGGGACTAAGCAAGATGGTGGAGGAGACACTGCCCTACACCGAGAGACATTTAAAGCGAATGACCGAGTATCTGAAGGACTTGAAATTTATCGAGTTCACTTTGAACTGTATGCAAATACATGGCAGCATGGAAGTGGAGGATGTGGAGAAATAAAATAAGTTAGAATCAAGTTAAGCTGTTTTATTTTAGGGGGAAAACAGGAGTGCCGCTTAAAATTATTTTATTCAAAAGGTACTTTTCTAAATTTTGCATTGAAGAGTACGAGAGAAAGAAGCATTTTTGAATCATAGCAAGGATGAATCCAATCAAAAGGTATCTTGTGTATGTATTGCAAAAATTGTTTTGTTGGTTCTCGGTGCGGCCAAGCATGGTAGCAAGCAAAAATCGGATATGAGTTGGACGAATTGCATATGCAGACTTTTGTATATCATTCAGAAAACATATCTCTTTTACATCATCTGGCTCAGCGTGAGGCCTTCAAAGTCTATTTTTCGTTATCCACTCTAAGCATATACCTTTGATCTAGGTACGTATATGGGAGACAAATATTCTGCTGTGTTATCATATGGAAAATTTCCGTATTTTCAATCATTACTCATTGACGACGGGGTCTAGACAACACATATTTTAAATAATTTTTTCTATTACCCTGCATTATCACATTCCACAGAAGCTCACCGTTTCATTTCGACCGAAAATGTATTCATTATTTTTTCCAAACATCTAATAGATTCGGTTGTCTGCTTTGTTTGTTTACTTAATTGAAATGTTCGTCTTGCCGGCAAACTTGCGACCATTACACAGTTTGAAGGCAACAAATTTAAACTGACTCGTTTATGTCCTGCTTTGTGTGTCATAAGTCACAACTCTTTCACCAACTGTTCGGAGCAAGTTAACATTTCACGTGAATGTTCTCCACAAGTGATTGCATCAGTGCCCTGAAAATATAAAATACGATGCACCAACCCGAATTGAGACCAATGTCACGTTAAAAGCGTTTAGGCACATTAATAAAAAAAATAAAATAACTCATTTTATAAAACATATTACAATTTTATTTTCAGGAAGCCAAGCTCACGCTTTTCCCCCGATCGGCATGTTTTTTTATGACAAAATACAAATTAAAATTAAATTATTTTGTACAGTTCAAAGTAGTACTATGTCAACATTAAGAGCTATAATCGATTATATTGGTGACTACCTATGAATTTATTTTATAAACTATAGACGAATGGTTATTCAGTTGGCACCAACTTTTTATCGAATCCATCGAAGTACGGATGCTCCAGAACGGCCTTTGCTGAAATACGATGCACCGGGTCATAGATGAGCATTTTCTTAATCAAATCAAGCCCCATAGCATTAAGGTTCTTTATTTGATTTGTCAGCTGGTTACTGGACCAGTACGGGAATGTTGTCTTGTAATCTGGCAAAGATGTTACGCCCGGCCATATATCCTCCGTAGGTGTGCGAAGAATTCTGAACATCCGAAACAGTTGATCAATCTCGGAATCTCCCTGAAACAGTGGCTTCCTGGTAGACATTTCAGCAAAAATACAACCAATCGACCAAACATCAACAGGACACGAATATCTGGGTGAACCTAGTAACACCTCTGGAGCCCTATACCAAAGTGTAACAATTTCGTGAGTGTAAATACGTACGGGAATACCGAACGATCGACCCAACCCAAAGTCAGCGACCTTTATGACACCATTTTTGTTGATGAGCAAGTTCTGTGGCTTCAAGTCTCTGTGCAGGACTCGACGACGATGGCAAAAAAGAATCGCATTGGTTATTTGGTACAAATAACTTCGAACCAATTCGGGATCCATCATTTTGTCCATGGGAAGTGAGTCCATATATTTCTTCAGATCCATAGATAAAAACTCAAAAATTAGATACAAACGATTCTCCTCCATTAGAACATCTTCCAGACAAACGATATTTGGATGTTTGAGCTCTTTAAGAAGTGAAATTTCACGGATTGCCGTCGACGGAATGCCTTCATCTTCGGATTCCAAGCGTATCTTCTTCATGGCTACAATTTGCCCCGTCAATTTGTTGCGACCTTTGTAAACGACTCCGTAGGTCCCTTCGCCTATTTTTTCGATTTTTTGAAAGTCTTCCATTTCAGCTATGTTTTTTTCGAGTAAAAAAATGGAGCTTCTCAAAGAATTTAAACAATTTTATTATTAATTGGACATCAATTTTCGGGAACCACGCTATTAACGTCGAAATATTTTTGAATATACAAAAAATCGCGCTTGACAGTCAATTGCAGCCAACATTGCAGCGAAAAAAACAAAATGTTCTTTTTTGTTTGTTCTTGCTGATCAGTTATTTGTTTGCGTTCGTTCAGGGGTGTAGGTTAGTACAGAATTTTTTTTTTTTTTTAGAACATGTAAATATTTTATTTCGTCGTAGTAATAACAAAGTTAAGAGTCGACTTTAAATCAACGGAAGCTAACAATTGCGTAATTTGCATTGAAAATATAGCCACTGCTACTGGCTAAAATTTGTTCCTTCCGAAGAAAAAAGTAAGTGAAACAGACAATTTCCGTTTGAAGCGAAAAGCAAATCATTTTCAGATTTTGATTTGAGATTTCAGATTTCCGCTGCCAAATCGAACATAAAATCCGAATTTTATTGGTTTTTGTGTGTATTGATTTAGCCGCAAACATTTTTTTTTTCACTTGCACTGGAAATCCATTTCAATTGATTTTTACACATTTACAATAACCCATTTTGTAATAATTTAATATAAAGAATCGTTTCCATACTTAATTAATAATTCAGTTAAAAAAGCAATTCGATTGACAATTCGTAACCACCAGCCGTGTGTCATACACATTGGTATTAGTGAAAGTATGTGTAAATGTGAGAAAAAAATCGAGATTTCTCAAAAGTACGTCAGATCAAAAAAAAAAGGATTGAATTTTTTGTCAAACGGAACATTCTCCGAAAGCAATCTCGATCAAAACAACAATTAATTTAAAAAAAAAATTGATCTTTTTGCCAAATCGGAAACGACAAAAGTTAAATTAAGGTACGAGCAAAGATTAAGCCCCATAAAAAAAAAAATGTAGCCCAAGCTAAATTTGTTCCGCATTGTAGAAAAAGGCTTCATAAAATTTGAGCTAGCCATCAATGGCGAAAAAAACATTTTTCAAACCTTAATTTCGACATAATAATGTCCAAGTTGCAAAAGCAGCATTCAAATTAATTCCAATGGAGAATATTTAATTGAAAAAAAGTTAAAAAATAAGTTTTGCGACTTATATTTAACATTTACCAATTTTTTAAGAAGAGTTTTTTAGTGAGTAACATTTGACATTTATTAAGTGGATTTAGGAGGTAATGTGGAAAAAACAGTATACAAGAAACAATTCACACAACATGAAGAATTTTATCAGTCATAACAGTGTTGTTTGTTCTTACTCTGAGCATTTAATTATATATTTGCTATTATTTAGCGGAAGTAAGTTGTGAGGAGCTCATTTAACTTTCATGCAATACCGTACAATTCCTAATAAAAAGCTGT
Organism: Cheilosia variabilis; assembly: GCA_951230905.1. NCBI lineage: Eukaryota > Metazoa > Arthropoda > Insecta > Diptera > Syrphidae > Cheilosia > Cheilosia variabilis. The sequence goes on along the minus strand of OX579680.1, from coordinate 13,392,195 downwards.
AGTGAGAATTCTTCGGAGATTTCGTGTGCATCTTTTGGCGTTTTTTATTTTACCCACACGAACTTATAGATCACTGATTTCCATGGTTTACAAAAATAGTACGAGATCTAACACTTGCTGCAAACCATGGAAATCAATGATCTATACAGATTATGTGGGCAAAATCAAAAACGACTTTTGTAGTAGTTGTATTAAATGCAAGCACACTGTAAATGCATTATGATTTATGAGAACATGACATAAGAATTAAAAAGCCGATTGTGTTTTTACTTCTGCTTTGGCTATTACTTTAATTAATTCAAATAGCTGTTTAGGTACTAAAGTAAAATTTAGCTGGTGCATATGTGAGAAATCTATATGATATAGCACCCACATATTCATTATTCATGCAGTGATGTCAATTCGTCTTACTTTTTACTTTAACACAACAAAAAATTTTGAATTGACACGAATTTGGTTGTTTTGAACGTGATCCTACATACTAACAGCTACTTTGTTTAAATAATAAGGTAGATTTAGCTTAGAGTCAGCTACCTAGAAGAGAGGTTGTTTTTTTTATCTTGTTAAAAATTCTGATATCCATACGGCTAATTGCAACGATGATAAGCGATGAAAATACTTAAAAACAATACGAGATAAAATTTATTTCACCTGACTAAATCTAAAAATTACTGATGAAAATCGACCATGCTAGACTCAATGATTCAATCACTAATTTCTAAAATGAAAAAGTTCATTCAGAGCTTGACCACAATTTGACAAAAAAGGGTGAATGTGGCAAGCCATTGAACATATTCCGCGGTACAAAAAATCATTTTTAGTGTCCGGGCTAAATTTTTCGAACTCACAATGGCGAAATTTTCCATACAAAATTGCATATTGTGACCTACTAAATATTTAGTGCTGAGGTTAAAAATGATTATTAGTAAGGCTCAAAATCTGATATAAAGTTCTGAGCTAGGTACAAGTTTTAGGTATAATAGAATGAACAGAAATTATTACTAAAACATTAGCAGCTCTTAAATTTTGAAATAAAAGAAATGTTGGTATGCATCTTGTTAACGAGATGTTTCATCTGAGAGTTTTCAGTAGTTGGCAAAAATGTCTGTATCAATGTATCCTTTTGTCGTCTTCTTGTGTTAATAATTGAAGAAGCAAAAAACGAGCGTTCGGTTTGCTGATTAAATGCTATTCAGCTATCTTTCTTTTATACCATAATGCACTCAACGCCGTTCCCGTGATATCTATACAAAATTATATTTACTTAGAGCCAAGAAAATGTTGGGACGTACATACAAAGTCGTTTGGTTCTGACATGTGATGTCAGTGAACACATGATACCATTTTGTACAATATTAGTTGACTTAATAGCTGACTTAGATCTGGCATGCCTTTAATGACATAATATTTGAAGCTATTTAACAGATCATCCATTAAAGCATAAATAATGAAACTTATACAGGTAGGTAAACCGTGATTTGAGTAATTAGAAAATATACATTTTAAAGACTAGTGGCATTTTAAATTGACTATACGTGACATATTTTCAAATAAAAGAGCAAGGAAATCAGAACAATCATTTTAGTAACCACTTTATGTACTTACTTACTGTCGATGCCAACCTTGATGGAACAAACCAGCTCTTCTTCCTCTATACTTGGATATAAAATGTAAACTCCCCATAAGCAGCACGTATCGTGTCTAAAAATATGATGGTCTTATTTAATTGATCTGTCCATTGTCCATATAGATTGAAATAAGAGCTTGTATGATTATGACAGAAATGCAACGCTCATCTGTCAGTATGGCAGGAACAATTTTGTGGGCAGTAAACTTTAAAAGGTCACAAAACATGAAGTCAAACCATTACTATCTCGAAACCTTATTTAATAATCTCGATAAAGTGTATGGTGCGTGACATCGAGTTAAGTCTTCCATAATTCATAATTTAAGTGTCAATATATGCAAATAAGAAACTACCTATATGACAGAAGCTAGACAATTGCTACAATTGGCTACCACATTTGGTTAACTGAAGCGCTAAAGCTTAATTTCAAAACAGTGAATAAGCTATTTAGAAGAAATGCTCATAATAATAATATGTAATTGATAATGATAGCGACAGTTGCCCATGTGAGTTTCCTTGAAGCGACATGACACTGAATTTAAGGTTCAAGTGCAATAATGGTATAGAATCAGTTTGTTTGCAAGTAGCGCAAATAGTGGATAGTGAAGTCCTATCACAGAACTGAATAAGGCTCTTTAAATGCCCTATACGGGTTTCAAGTACTGTACTCTAGAGTGCAGAGTATTTATTTTCTATTATTATGAAATATTTCGATTGCTGTTAACGTTGAATAATATTTAAGGAATGCGAATCTGAAAAATTTCTCAACTTCTGTAACAATAGTGACGCCAGTGGTTGCAATCGATAAGTAGACATTTTACATACCAACAACAATTGTAAAAAAAATGTACAAAAGCAAAAACGCAAAAAACATATTGCTACATCATATTCTTTTTCTTAATCGACTCATGATAGGTAGTATGTTTGTTCGATCATCAATGACTCAAACTATATAGACGTCCAGTTTGTTATAGATAGGTTATGTCACTCTGCAACTGCGGGCGAGAAAGATTTCTATACAGAATAGATGATGTGTTCTGTTTGTCGTTCGTTTTTTTTTTGGATTATGATTATTATTTATTTGGCTTGTATGTACAGTTCTTTTATTGGAACTCATTATCGTCATTGCATTCCAAACAAATGTTTATATTTGCAAGGCTTTTCATACAAACACTGACTAAAAATGGCCTAAATTTGCATGTGACTCAAATCGAATGACAATTAGCTTCACCAGATCTTTTAAACGACGTTGCTTATGCCAGATCACACCATGTGTACCCATTATCCATACCTTCACCATATTATTAATGAAAAACAACTAGTTCAAGAACATCCGCACCCCAAGGACCTCGAATAACCTACAACACAACAGACCGCCGCGCCGCAACCGTACGTCTATTTACCCAAATTTGTTTAATTAGATTTAAAATTTTAATTACAATTTGAGAAACCATCTGAATTGCGTATACGATTGTGGTTTATTTCCGAAAACGACAATATTGACAATAAAATTATCAGAAATCGAAATTCAGCACAAAATAAATTACATAAATGCTTAAGTTGGGTGCAAACAGATGTCGTTATTATAAAGGGGCCGCAACGTCAAGCTTACGTAGTTGCATCTATTTGCGTTTATTTGTGTTTGCCGCATGATTCGATATCAGTCCGCCTCGAATATTATTATTAAGGAATTTTTGCCAGCAATATTTGCGGTTCAACAAGTGCATACTGCAATAATACCTAATTATTCGGATTCGAATTATAGTTTACCAATTGTTTATTCAGCGCTAATTAAGGGAGCAAATTGGCGAATAAATAAACTTGGTTACACTTGAACTTGCCCACGCCACGCATCGACCGGTAGTGTATACGTGATCTGCATTTGCGATGCATTTACGGAAGGTCACCAGGCACTATAATTTTGTAGGTTTGTTTTGCAACGGAATTCGTAAAAAATTTGCGCGGACAAATGGTTTTTTTTTTGTTTAAATTTCTGTATTCACCTACTTTTATTTTACTGCTTTGAGATCCATAGGTTCTGATAAATAATGAATCGAAGGTGTGAACGTGCGTTGAGCCTCGAAATGAATGAATAATTATGGGGCCAGGAAGGTATTCAAAGGACAGTATGTTTGATGTTTCACACTTATTTTATATGAAACGAGGTGCAAATAGGTAGACGTCAATGCCTTTTCAGGGTAGTGAAATTTGCCGGACTAGACTGTCCGCACTCACTGGCACTCATTTGATACCTGTCAGTGGGGTGAAAGAAAATATAGTTCGCACTATCTTTTTAAAGACAACGGCAAAATTATTTTTGACATAATTTTTTATAGAATAACAATTTGTCAAGAAACAAATCTGCTTCGAACCTAACCTAAAATTCATTGTCTGTCTCTTTAGGTTGGACCATTGGAGTTCTGACTTTACATGACGTCACAGGATTTTATTTTGTTAAACCATTGAATGTGACACACGGGGGAATAAAGCCATAAACTTTTTAAGCTACGCAACCATTTTACTATAATAATTTGAAATAAATTTCATCTAATTTAATCAGAGTTGAACTTTTCTTGTTTAACCTGATAAGATGAAACTGCTTCCATTTTGATAAAATAAGTATTAAAATAACATATTTTGAGTGTAGTGCAGCAGATTGTGTACATAGCTTTTTATTTCTTTGAGAAATTATTTTGTGTGGCAGCAGAAACCATATTTAATTTAAAACTGAAACCATATTTAATTTAAAACTGATTCATCTAAGTTGAACAAACGCTATAAGCCCGGTAAACAAATCTAGTTTCAAAGAGACTAATCTCCCAGTGATGTTTTCGTATTTATTCATTTCGTTTACCTAAGATCTTAGTCACGTTTCATTACTGGGCGTGCTTGATTATTATTATTATCTCTTCTCAAGATATATTTGCTGACTGTCTGTCGGTCCGCTTTCACCGCAGCCGCAGGAGATTTAAGTAATAATTTTATCCACAGTTCTTATTAGATTTTTCTGTAAGCTCTTCTAATGCATCTTACTTTGCTAATACGATTTTGACAATCTATGACTGATTTGGTTTTATAAACAAAAAATAAAAGTACTACAGTTCTGTTCGGTTGGAAGTGATTTATCATCGTTGACATTCATAGAATCCGCTTGGTGGATCAGTTTTTGGTGATACTAGAATTGTTATCATGTCAGGCTTTTGAGGACGATTGCCAACGATTTGTTAAGTAATCCAAATTAATGCACAGCGGATATTCGTTTTAATGTTGAATTAAATAAAGTCTTGGTTCTTAATATAATAAGTCGGCTCAAAGTAATTGAATTTTAAAGAAGAAGTAGTTAAATTTGTTAAACAAAATAAATTCGTGGTATTGCGTTTCAAGTTCCAAGGTTGGGGACAAGTTGGGCACAGCAGCATAAGGTTTGGCATTTCAAAGAGGGGCATCACTATTTACTAAAAGCCTTCCAAAAAACTACATAAACAACTGTTGTTTCCTTGGTTTAAAAAGTTGATTTTGGATAGATAGAGCTCGTAACAGCTCTGGGTTCAGAAAGATACGAAACGAAAAGATTTCATGTTTGTTGAAATTTTTTTCAGATCGAAGGTATAAAACCGTCTATTTTTGACTTCCGAAAATTATTAAAGTTATCCTTTGAGCTTTTTACAAACAACTTACTTTACGGGTGGCGCTTACAGTCCGGGGTGGACCAGGGCCTCAAACAACAAGCCCCTCCAGCCAGCTCGGTCTGGTTGAGATCGCCCTCCAATTATGTGCGCCACCTAAGGTGGGGTCTTCCTCTGCTTCGTTGTCCCACAGGGGTGGACTCAAAGAAACAACAAACAACTACCTAACAAGTTAAACACACATGGTTGATATTCGAATTGATTGCATGTAATCTAAAACAACATTTTGTAAGACTAAACAAACAAAAAGCATTATTTCGCATTAATTATACAGAAAATACAAGAAAACTTTAAACTTATATTGGTACATGCTTATAAAATTTCCGAAAAGCAAAGCTAACTTTCCAGAACTGCTATGATCTCTCTAATTAATTGCGCTTCTATTGACTATTGACTCAAGTTTATTCTACAAATAGTAAATTCTATCCAAAAAGCTAGCCGGATTATGTGCCGTACTCTTTACACCGACAAGGAAACTCCTACCTCAACGACAGACTGTGCAAGTACCCAAAAAGAAAAGAAAGAAACAAAAAAAAAAACTCATCATCATGCGTCTTACACATCGGAAGGAAAAATCAACAGCATCCCACACCAGAGCGCTTATAGGTTGGCTGGCTTAAATCTGTCAAACAAGTTGAATTATACATACGAGAGCCATGCAAGATCTTAGATACACCACTCCGTACAAAAGCTGTGTGCCTCATAGCTGATAACGCGCTGTGCGGTAGCGTCAAGATTTACATTGCGATTTCTTGGGCTGTTTTATTTTGTTTTGCATTCGCACTTTGTTCGAACTTTATTGCTCTCTGTCTTGTTTAACACTGGTTAGGTTATATTATTGTATTATTAATTGTTTTTTCATAATTCTTGAGTTTTTGCATGTATGCTACAAGCTGTACTATTTGATCAGAGCTCTCTTTCTTACACTGGACGTTCTCTGATTCCAGTAGATGTCGTGAAGTTTTTAAGTTTTCCACTGCACCTGAAGTAGACTCAGTTTCCACCTGTTGCTTGTACGGCTTGAACGCAGTTTTCCGAGCTCCACGTAGCATTTTATTTAAGATCTCATTCAGTGAATTACATACGAGTGATATAGCTTTGGCTTTTCAGTTTTAACCGGTATATATGAACTGAACGCGGATTGAACGAACGAGACGGGTTAAAGGACCGCTTTGAGCGGGGCAACATCTTTAGTGTTGTTGAGATTTCTTTTTTTTTTGTTCTTACTGGTTGGTGCATTTTAAAGTATTTCCAATTTTTGAATCATGGTTAAATTTATTCCACTTGCGACTTTCGTAGTCGTTTTGCTACAAATCGCGTCAATATCCGCAACAACGACAGTTGTAATTCAACAGCAAGGTGAAAGTCTGCAACCGCCGGCACAGCACTTTATAAAGACCACTAATGGAACAGAATTCCCTCTTCAAATCACTGAGGATCCTTTATTCGATCAGACAACTACTCCTATGGATATGACAACGGAAATATTTACAACTTCACCGGACGAAACTCTTGTGTCGGAGTCGATTATTTTGGGTGGATCCACAGCCAATGATTTGCAGACAACTGGTGGAAAAAACTCCGAAAATACTTCTACATCGGCTCCACATGTGCCATCGACTACCTTAAGTTCTGTTAGTTCCACTAGTTCAACTCAAACTACAACGGCATCGCCATCAGAATCAACTGTCCTAGTGAGTGTTTCAAAGAACGATGCAAGTGAGCCGCCGACAACGAATATAAGTGATGAATACGAACAGGATTCCAACGGACTCATACCAAATGCAAGGGTCAATGCGAGCATTCATTTGACCAGACCGACGAATGAGATCATCTTTAGGTTAGTGAGTTGGTTCCATCTTCTTCTTATTTTAAAAATTTAAAATTTTTTTTGTACAATTTATCGCATATTCGGGTACACTTACAGGAGTAGAAAATTACATGTACTCTAATTTGTTTGAATATCCCTGATGCAGGATGAGTCATTGATTGTTAAAAGCGAAAGGTGCAGATGAATTTTACGCCCACACAACTAAGTGGTAATTTTTGGTAATTTTTTGTGTCACCGATATTGACGAAATCGCATAGACTTTACTATAGTATTTATGTAGTCGTTGACTTATTTTCAAACTCAGTTTGAAGTAGGTAATTGCGAAGCCTTTTCCACAACGAGATATTCGCTCGTACTTCCCGGAGACATCTCAAGTTTGAGGGCTTAAACATATTATACAGTCTTACTAATTCCTTATGAGGCGGTTGAACGTCCGTGGATTATAGAATTTTGTATCGCATCCAATCAAATTTTGAAATCAAAATATCAGCGTTTTATATTTTTTTTTGCTGCAGTTGCTTAAACATTTTTTTTTATCATTTGCTAATGCAGGATACTCCAAAAAAAGCCATAGCTTATCATTTGGTGCGCTTCGTAAATTAAACGACTGCACTTACACGTTCTCACTAATTGAATGCAAAGTTATTGATCAGCCTCTATGCTTTGGAGATAGGTAAAAAAATCTGAAGTATGATTTATGCAAACAATAAAACGGCATCCACTAGAGTGATGCGACGAAAAGGTGAAACCCACACTAGACAATTGGTGCAGATCCCTTTCACTTTTTTCGTACAAATTACTATTTTTATAAGGAAAAGTAGCTTACAAGTTCAAGTTACATATCATGCGCTACGAGTGACTCGTGAGTATTGTCACGCGGTTGCCGCTGTAATGATTACAAATCTTACTACAGCGCGTAATGTGTCTATTTGCGAGATAGGAAACGTAAAATTTTACGAAGCAGTTTTCCAATAAAGTATTGCAAATGTGCAGTAGGATTTTTTTCAATTGCACATTTGCGTTATAATTGATTTTTCATTTTGGAGCGCCTAGTATTTATTTAATTGCATTAACATTCGAAAAACAGTGTTTACATGTATATAGGTGGGTGTAAATTGAAAACCTTTTTACATCAAAGTTTGGGTAGGTGCATGAGTTTCGCCATTGTATGTCTCTTTAGCTGTCAATTTGTTCAGTTTTTTTTTAAGTAAAACTTCTTTAGGCACGCTTGACTTGGGGGGTAAGCTGGTGAATGCGTCACGAAAGCGTTACGGAAATTGCGAACGGGAGTTGAGAGGCAGATATAAGTTAGTGAAGATAGAAAGAGAGAGCAGTGCGCGCACATATTTTCTTTCTCTCTTCCTCTCATAGCCAGTGCATGAAATATATAATATTATCTCAGTCAGTATTTCGTTTGCGAGTACATACACTATAGATGGAGCTAAAGAAGTTTTACTTCAGTCGTGTGGTCTAAAGCACACTCGTTTTTTGTTTTGATTTATTAAGTATTACAATGTAAAATTTGATTTTATAATACATAAAAATAAGCGCTAGCTACCAGGGCTTTCTGCTACATTCAGTTCTATTCTCATTACAATGAAATTTGATTACGAATTGCTTCCATTAATGAAAAACAGATTTTTCTGACGTACAATGAATTAGAAAATCGCATGTAAACAAAGTGACACACTGAAACTCCGTCCGATTTTTGGTGGTTAAAGAAAATGTGTCGCTCTTCCGTTTTTACTAACAGTGCGGTTCACTTGTTTAGACACAACTAATTTTTTTTCTTTCGCGTTTGTTTTAATTACAAAGCAAATGCATTTATCAGAAAGATTATTTAGTTCTCAATGGAAAAAACAGAAATATATGCTTGGTGAGAGACAGTTAACGGTTATTTTGTGCTCTTTCTTCTCAGTCATGTAAAAACAACAGCAATTTTTTGGTTCACTTGGTTAGACGCACCTGCAAAATGTTCGCAAAAATCAAACATAAAGGATTCTTTTTTAAATTTTTTGGTTTATTGGGTGTATGTTATTTATTTTTATTATTGTTATTTTTTCCAAATTTATCCTATTATTAATATTTTGTACAACCTCCACGATTTAAAATTACAATAAATTACAAACACAAAGAGAAAAACTAAAATTTATGAAAAAAAAGTTGTTGCATCGAAACAAGAGACAGATCTCCGTCAAGTAGAATACATTACTTGACGGAGGTCTGTCTCTTTATTAAAGAAAAAACTCCTACAAATGAATAAGACCAAAGCCACCGAAAATGCGAGTTGTAGCCAACATGGATTTCAAACTTTGAGTCCACCCCTGACTAGTTAGTAAAATTTCAATTAATACACATAACTCAAACTGTAAACTGTTATGACATAAGCCAGCATATTATACTAAAGAAAACTACCATACTCAGTCTGGCGAGGGGATCGTAAAATTTGCAATTGCACATATTTTATGCCAAATGGACAAGTTGAATTAATGTACTTTTCTCCATTTTTTTTTTGTAATAAATTGCAAATCGAGATTGAGTCACATGATCTTATATCTAGTTGTACTATCAGCAATAGTCTCACAGCGTGAAAACTCTTTCCACACCTACGTATTTGCGGAAAATTATTGATTATTGAACGAATGAAAGGCTAATCGTTTAACTGGTTTAATTTTATTATAAACAAATGCGCAGCTCGCAGCTGCAAGAAATTAAATGCGTTTTAAGCGTTTGAATATTTTTATGTGTATTTACTGATATACCCCACATGTTTATAGAAACCGCTATGATGCCAATGGGTTTGAATAATTACGTACTAATTGATATAAAAAGACACTTTGTAGTGTTAAGTATCCATATAGATGAATCTTCACGTGTGTAACATGATTTCAATAGTAGGTATGTTTGAGCACATTTAATTAATCCGGTTGTGTTTAGATTCCAAGTCCTGTGATTTACCAGTCTGCTCAGATATTAGACAAATACATTTTTTAGCTGTGTATATCTAACTATTATTTTAGTCAGTGGTGCCAATTAGAGCTGCCATGGCAATTGGGTAATAATACCACTTTCATATGTCTTGACCGTTTCACAAGTTTTAAGTAAATATTCAGGCAAATGTTTTTTAAACTCGTTTTAATTGCGTTTAGATATTCTTTGTGAGCTAATGCTTAAAATCGACTCAAAAATACTATTCAGCTTATTAAAACTTGGAAAATATTTGAAATAAGTCTTTTCCGAGATTTGATCAACCTTCTTAAAACTATTTACATCCCTTGGAGTTAGTTTTTATGCCAGGACTATCTAGTTTGTCTCGCTTACCGCCCAATCCTTTTCCGTGTAACCAGCTTCTCATATCTGTTGTACCCTATTCACACTGAGCCGAAAATCGCGTTTTTGCGAAAACACTCGAAACTTAATCGATAACAGAAGTTTTCCCATACATATTCAGTTTTCAAAGTCGTTTTCCACGTAAACGTAAACGAAAACTAGTTGGTGTTCGGTGTGAATGCATCGAAGAGTTTTCGGTTCGGTGTGAATAGGGAATTAGGCTCAACGATCTGCAGGTTTATTGTAGATTTTGAATTCATCAGTTGCATCATCGTAGTGAAATCCGACAGACTATTATTGACCTGATAGATCATTTAAAACAAACGTGGTCAATAGTCAATGGCGCTTTAATTTTTTTTTCTCATGAACTGAATATTTTTCCAGAAAATGAACAGTATCGACTACAATTTGATGGAAAACATTTGCAAGAAAATTAATAGTTATCTTCTTTCGGCAATTGTCACAAAAGCCAAAAGAGAAGCTGGTTTCATCAGCTCTACGTGACAGTTCTATGGAATGCCTGTCATTTAAATACACACGATTAAGTGGAAACGGAATGAATCTCTGGTATTTGCATTATCACAAGTCTTGCGCAATTTGTTAATAAATATCACATGCTAGGCTTATAATACTTTTATGTATGGATTTGTATTCACTTCGCAAGCGACATAAAAATATTGTACGTAAATGCTTTTAGTTAAAAACCTAATAACACCAAGAAATAAGAAAAAGCTATTATTTCCCAATCGTAAGCACTGTTTAATATCTAAAAGTATTTGTTCAGACAAAAAATCAAGTTTTACGTAATTTATGTCATCGCATTATTAGACGTCTTAGGTCATGAGCAGTAAGAAATCTATTACGAAATTATTAAAACATGATCGCATCATATTGTGCTGACATTTTAAAAGAATTGCAATTCAAATTGGCTTCAAGTAATCTCCTAGAATATTGCGGTCTTCATAAACTCATTTATGAGTGGCTGCGTCATTATTTCAGCTCTTCGTAAGGCGTGTTTTTGCTGACACCATTGTGAATGTTATAGAACATCGGGGCTGCAACGTAGACAATTTTGACAGCTCAAAGAAAGGACGTATAACTAAAGCAACAGCGATTGAAAATCAAAAACAAAAATTAAAATAAAAATGTTCCTCCCCCCACGCTCAAAAACAGATTAAAAAGAAAACATAAATAAACAAACATTATGAAGCAGAGAATGACAATAATTTATCCTATTATCGACTAAATATTTGACAGTCTCTTTCGCTTGAGATGTAGTAAAAAGTTAAGGATAAAATCAATTTATTAAATGCGTGAAAGTCTCAAAATCAAACGAATCTATTAAAAAAAAAATTCCTAGACAAAACTTTATCTTTGGCACGGCACATTTCCTATCACTGCACCTGTTCCTTTTTTTTAGTCTATTGTCGTCAACGCCACTGCGTCGGTTGTGTCTTCTGCCAATCTTGTCGGCAAAATCACAAAGGAAATCTATTATTCTCTCTTTTAAGTGATAAATAAAATCACCGGCTTATCAGTTAAATGATATTTCAACAGATATGAGGACTTTGGAACGTTTCCAAACTTGGATATGAGCACACAGACTCTGAATGCGACATATTTTGATGTTTTTTTTTTTGTCAGCAGAGTTCTGGCTATAAAAATTGGCACACGTCTTACTTATAATAATATTTGTACAGGTTTTTCGTGTTTGTAGGAACAGCTGGTAGAAACTGCTTACAATCCTAATAATAGGTTTTTAAAGACGGCCCATGCACGACAAATTTGGGAATATGCACAAATTTGGAAAAAACCAAATTACTAAACCAATAATGGAAAACAGGGGTTTTAATGGCTTTAAAGCGACTGTGTTCGTATTAGATTCCTTAATTCGTCATCTAATTAATTAAGTTTCACATACGTGAATAGACAATTATCTTTTTTTGGAGTACCTATCGGTATGTATGTTTTTGTATGTAGGTTTTATGTTCAAGGACTGTTTACATTTGATTTGAGTACTAGATTTTATTTAACTGAATATTTTAAGATCGGGGCTGAGTTTGATCTCGGAAATTTGGTTTACCACAATTGAATGTCAATCACCTATGACTGATTGCTCACTTAGAAATGCTTGACCAACTTTTTCGGTTAACTACCCTCCGTTACCTAGATCAATATCAACAAAAATGCAGGCAAATTGTATCAGTCATGCTAACTTGTATTTTGAAGGCAGGCTATTTTTAAACATAAGACAACAATGGCATGTTTCCTTTGAAAGAAAGGGCGAGGAAACAAGTTTACTTTAAACCTGTTCAATTTAAAACAATTTCAAAATAAATAAAATAAGAACCTTTTCAAATTTCTGCACACTGGTCCCAGATTGAAGGGAAAAGCGGCAAAATTGGCGCTATTTCAAAGAAAAAGGGCAAAACGAGGGGAAATCTTAAAAAAGGGGGAAAAATCAAAAATCTCTTTGTAACATAAATTGCTTAAAAGGAAATTTTGAACGCATTTTCTTTACAAATAAATTTCAAAGTTTTGCTCCGAATGAAAGAAAACAGCCCATCGAACGTCTACGTAAGAATTTTTGTGTATATTGAATGCATTCACTTAATGAAGTTTTTATTTTATTTTAGGTTTTTATAGAATTAGCTAACTGATCCTTGCATAATATGTATATTTTTATGTCATAGCTTCTAACAACACAGTTATAAAAGGACTTGAATTTTTTTTTAAATTTGCTCATATCAAAATGAAGCCAAATTTAACTTAGGGGGAAGAAAGGCGAACTTTTTTCGAATTTAGGGGAAAATTATTGCTTTTGCTGATAAGGGGAACACAATCTTCACAGTCTGGGACCACAGTCTGTACCTCATATACCCACGTCAGTATCCAATTGGGGCTGTCAAAATAATGTCAATTCCCACATAATTGAATAGACTAATCCATTATCTAGAGAATCACCGCACCGACAAAGTAAATCAATCAATAATGGGGATCAAATTTAAGTGGAAAGCAATAATTGGTTAATTATAAGGAGACTTGAACTTTGCACGAATTATGACTAACTACCTTTCTACGAATAAGTGTGCCAATGTTTAAGTAAATACGTACTCGTACATCTGTCAATAAATATCTCACATACACGCGTTTTGCCTATTGCCTCTGATTGAAAAATCACTTTATTCTTAATCTTAAGAGCTATCTTAATTTGGCCACTCATGAAACATGTTTATTTTTTTATTTTTACAATCTGATTTTGTGGTCTTAATATTCGCATACCTACTTGGAACGTTCAGAGCGCAAGTGCCGCTTAACTAGCTGTAAAATCAAATCGATTAGATTGGATGGATACTTGGAAAGGGAATACTCTTGAGGTATTTATAGCCACACCAGTGACAATATGCGAGTAATGCCGCCAAATGTTTCAGCTTTGATCCAGAAAGAGGTTTTTATATTACCTATTTGTATATTGAATGCGAATTGTGAGTTGCAGGCAGTTTATTGTGGTTATCTGCAGATATAAGGCAAATCATTGTATATATAGGTGGACTTTGGATATTTGGAAATTTAACTAGCTTTAGCTTTCAATAAATTTCGGATAATGGATAAAATGATGACCCAATGGCGAGAAATAAGATCAAATACTATAGGACAACACTTGAATATATGAGATAAGTTTATTTATGCTGGGTTAAGCGCTTAGCAGTGAAGAATTAGCTACCAAAATTTGTTGAACGATGAAGACTTATGGCACACAATTTTTATACGAGTTTTAAAATTGAGTAGCTAGTATAGCTACAGTTAAAACGTCAAAAATAGTTTTCTTTTGTGAATGCGTTTGGTAAGACGATTAGATATTAGAAAATATGTGCTCGGTCTCTTTATTTCATAACCCAGGGTACCATGCCAAGTCTTGAAGTTTTTTTCAAAAATTGACAAAAATCAGGCGCGAAATTATTATAACCATAAAATGAACATATTTTAAACTTTTCAGCACTGCGCTGGAAACCTTTTTAGATATTTTTATTCCTCTTAACTCTACTACGTTTATTATTCCAACTGCCTTGTTTCTGAATAATTCATTGTCACGCTTTTGTTGCTATTTTAAAACAACGCAAATGCCTACATGGATGTGTTGCGCCCTCTATCTATTTGCTATTCTCATTCACCAATAAATGCTTGGCAAAGCTGCGCTTAAACTAAATTCTACATTACTTTGATATGCCCTCAATATGCAGGCAAAGCATACCTACTCATTCTTATCCGAAACTCAACTTGATGACAACTTAATTATATTTGAGGATCAGACTTTTCGCCCAAAAAGTTCGGTTAAGAACAAACAGACCACATAGACGAGTACACTTTGGAAAGATTATCGCATGCGACAAGATGGTGATTCCCCATCCAGCTGTCTAAAAACAAAACAAATCTGCTTATCTCCCTAACGTCAAAAGTCACAACATGTGACGTCACATATGATTACAAGGACCTGTGACAACGATTACTGTTATTCTATCCAACCACCTATGAACACTTTCATACATATATTATATAGTTCTTCTGTCTCACCTTCACACAGTCTTTTCATATCATTCTACACGATCACCTTTAGCTGTGATAGCGCACCAACCGTCGTGTGCGATAATTACTTTGGGAGATAGCGATCAAAAAATATTTATTTTTTGTGTGTGATTTTGTCAACCTTTCATTTTAATTGTCTCATTTCTTTAAATATTCACTGAGACAAAAATACGAATTATCAACCATATTGGGCAATTAGGCTACCTAGTATCGCTCGCGCAGACAATGCTCAAACGGCTCTTGAATCCGCTTCGCAACTGACGCTTAGCTGTCATTTTGTGTAGTCCGTCCGGTGACCCTTGAAGATATAAGTGACTTTGTTTTTTATTTCTTGTTGCTGTTTTTCTACAAAGTGGACTTTTTTTTTATACAAACTTACGGTTATGTGTGCACCGGAACTGAAATGAGAATCTTTATCTTTGAAAAGAAAAATAGGGAACTTGCCTTGAAAAAAACAAAAGAACTATACAGAGTTTAGTTGAAAAATCGGCGTTGGTAGTACATAATAGTGGTTGACTCTCTGAGTCGCAGAAAGGTTATTTTTTCGCGTGTGCCGAGAAGTCCCGGTAGCCCAATAAGTGTCTTATTTAAAACAATATGGCGAATTTATATTTCGATGCAGTTATTAAATTTTTCCTTGTGATAACGATATATTTCGCAGCGACGCATGTATCTTTTGTTGTGTAAGTTTAAAACAAATTAGTATATGAAATTATTTATCATAGACTGCTCCGAGTGGCGTTATTTAAATGGAAACTTTTCCTTAAAGTGACGAATGAACTACGAAATAAATTATAACCTCCAAATTTTAATCGCTTGATCTTAAAAAAAATATATATTCGCATATTTACCAATGCAAACTAGAGAATTTATAAAGATTATTTACAAGATGTATCACTATCCATTAAGAACCATCATTAGGCATCAGGACAGCAGCAGTAATTAAAAATTTGCAGTGCCATTTTGACAGTCATTTTATTTATTCATTACAGTGCTTTCGAATTATACCCGTGGAAAGATCGCTTAACAAGTTACATTCTATTTATTTGATCTGATTTAACGTCTTTATATTTAGCAGTTACTACTTTCTGCATAAATCACATTTGATGACATTTTGACAATTTCCCAGGTGAAATTTAACTTAACTTCAATTGGAATGACATTTCTATATCAAATTTTAAATGCGAAAGAAAATTGATTCCGCATATTAAAGCTGTCTTCAAAAAATAGTGGGTTGTCTATTTTACAGACTTTCCGCGATAATAATAATCATTTTTAGTGTCCAGGCTAGATTTTTCGAATACAAAAATGCATATTGTGACCTACAAAATATTTAGTTAAAAATGAATATTAGTAAGGTCTTTTGTTTATTCTACTGTCATAGTTCTTAGAAAAAAAATGAAGAAACAAAACCCAAGTCTTACCGAGTTCCGAGCTAAAATTAAGTAAAGCTAAAAAAGAGTTTTCTATCTAGCGTTGTCAAGTGGCTGGTTGAATCTCAATACTATTATCTTGATCTGTCAAAATTTCGTATCAGAAGAATGTGTTCCGTCCTGTTTCTAATACTTTTCTTAATGTAATCTTTCGGGTTCTTCCTGGGAGCTTGATTAAAAAGATTAATGTAAAAGTTTAAATGACGTTGTGGCAACCTTTTTGGAAACAATATCCTGCTTTAAAATAAGGAATGTCTGTTTGGCATAAATTTGTAACTCCAATCGGAGGAGAACAGTCCCAACAATAAAAATTCAAACAAATCGCATGGCCGTGGGAAGCTAGGAATTTAATTTCTGTGCATGTTTTCTTGACAGAACATTCAACAGAATGGCGTAGCTTTCTCGGCAGATTTTGTTTCTTTCAATTTAAATGTTATATCATTCCGTCAAATGTTTGTTTGTAAAGAAAAGAGTTAACTGCTGCTTATTTCCAATAAGGTTATGTTGACACGATAACTTTATATCCCGTATATCCCGAGTAAACAGTATAAAACGAGTTAACAACTTAACCGATCGATGTAACCCTTTTTTGTTTTGCACTCGCGTTGAATCGCAACTCCTTATAATTATTATTTCTGTTTCGCTAAGGTAACCATACGATTTCGACATTGTTAACACGAAACTATGTGCCAACCTTATACAAAAGAATACCGGAAGTTCGAATGTATGGATGTACATCTTTAAATTAAAATTGACTTTTTGTACTCAATGACTCATATTGCGAAACAAGAAAAACCCCAACAAATAAAAACAACCAACCCAAGTAAACATATCAATCTGTTTTTCAGGACAAGGTAGATACAAGCTACGATGATGAACTTAAAAATCTCTGATAAAAAACCGAGACAAATATACAAAGAAACATCAATGTCAACAACACCAATGTACCCGGTTTAACCAATATTTTAGTCATATACTTATTTTTTTTTATACCAACGTCACAATCTTTCCCATCACATTAGGGTCTTATCAAAACAATAGCGATATCTTATCACTGTCTTATTTTTAATTAAATTAAGAGTTCGTCAGAAGCAGCTTCGCATGAATGATACTATTGACAGAATTCATTTAGTTTCTTGGGAAAATGTGAGTCAATAATTATACATCCTACCCTAAAAGTTCAATTCAATTAAATCGCAGTGAAAAGGAAAATGCAATTGAAAATGTGTACATAACATGGGCAATATAAGTTTATAGCTCCACTGAAGCGTTTCTCGTGAATAGAATTCTTTTCGACCATTGAAAATAGAGGAGCTTTACGGCGGTAGTTGCCATCTCGTATATGGCGGTAATATAGATTTTACAGACGAAAATAACACCTCATTCTCATATCATAGCAAAAACAACTTCATTTTATGGGATCTGTTTTAATTAGGTTTGTTTGTTTGTACTATACCTCTAGTTACACTCGATAAAGCAAAAGCACGTAGAAGCCTCAATTATGTACTGCTACTGTAACGGCACGAGTGTTCAATAAATAACTTAAAACTAGTCCCGACCTTTTATGTGAGCGAGCAACTACGTTACTCGGAGACTGTAGTAGCGGTATGGTGCTAAGAATGGACTATTACTCAATTAACATGTTGACGCAATAAATATTATAAATCCTCCACAGTCGTTTTATAAAAAAATTATCATAACACTAAATTGCGATATCATCATTTTTGCCAGCGATTTGTCATTAGAACAATATAAAAAAGTAATAAACATTTATGGTAGTCTTGTTCCGTATAAATGAAGTGGGGTCTCGTTATTCATTAATATTTACCCGTCAGCTGTGCCATAAAACAGGCGTCAAGTAAATGATAAAGCTTGCTTTATTGATTTACAACACAGTCTACTAGGGGGGTAGTGAGTCTGTTTTTTCCTACTTTTACGATGTTAAGTCGTTGACAGGCGTTTCAAATATATGTTACCTTGCTTCCGCAAAGATGAACTTAATCGAGAGATATGTCAATTAATATTGCAGCACATTTATTTACCACGTGTAATTAAACAAAACACAATCACTTGTACCAATGCAGAACCCAATGAGATCATTTCAATGATAACCAGGCAAACCTGTGCAGTTGTGCAAATATTTAGACACATTCAATTATTCAGTAAAGCAACTGAAGCGGTAAATATAACAAAAAAAAATAGTTGTAACTGCGAATTTGTCAGTTTTTTACACCGAAATGCTATAAATAATTATTTAGATGTTTAGGGTTGTTAAAGAGTTTGAAGAAAACAAACGGAATGCATAAGGTATGTTTGAAGATGACTCTAAAACAAAGACCGGTGCGTCTATTGCGTTTGGTGCTGCGCCCGCACGTGCAGCGTGCACTGGAAACCTGTGTACTGTGTTGTATTTTATTGGAAGTGACAACTGTCAACTGCAATGTCATTGCTGACTTTGTTGTCAGTCATTTGAGTGAACTATAGAATTATGGATTTGTGCTGCACTCAAATGTAGCTAGAAATGAGTTTTTCAATATTAATTTAACACAGATCTCTATTCTCTTTAAGAAATTTTTAAACTGACAGCTCTAAGGGTTACATTTTATTTGCAAACCAAAATCTTAAAGATGCCACTTCCACTGATTTAAACAGAACGCGCCGTACTAAAAACAAAATTTGGTCTCGACTTTAAATATAGGAAAGCTCACAATTGCGAAATTTGTATGGAAAATATAGCCATTGTGAACTTCTAAAATTTTGAGTCGAAACTAAAAATGTTTATTGGTAAGGCACAACATACTCGCTTGATTTTTTTTTGGGTTGCAAAGATTGTTTTGTTTAATTATTTTTCAATATAGTTCGTATAAGCCAGGTCCCTATATTATGGTAGCATTTCTACCACTGGGAGAACTCTAGGAGTGTTAGATAAAAGTAATTAAAATTAAATTTAAAATTTAGATGCGATGGAATTGTTTTACATCCTCCTAAAAGCACCCCATATCCTTAAGCTAAAAATAACTATAAACTAAGAACGTTTATGGTTATTTTTAGCTTGTGATTGTTACGAATTCTCGAAATAAAAACATTAGTAATACTTTTAATAAACACACTTCTTATTACAGATCAGACGAAGAATGTCCAACGTTAGTCGACGCAGACAGTTTGTCGCAAACACAACTCATCCAGAGGTTGACGGCACCTTGCCGTTATGATCGCCTAGAGAGGCCAATTAGTAAGTGAATAATAATTAAACGCAAATCACTATGATTTAGATGAGATAAAATGTATTTTACTTTGCAAACATGGCATTCATACTTGATAGTCGTCAGAGATTACAGTTGAAATGACAGATGCGATAATAAATTCAGCACACGCGCCACTGACACTTATCTAATTGTCATTTACAGCATGTTGTGTTACTGTTGTCATTAAGAGGTGTTTGCCATTGATTTAATCAAAGTTGTCACATCATTTTTGTTTTACACTTACATGTAGGTACTTTTTTTTTTTCCAAATATGTTATGAACTGCACAAATGTAGAAATGCTGTCAAAGTGTGCTCACAACTTGAGATGAAGTAGGTACATACCTACTTCATGTGATGATACTGTTTCTCTTTCGTTTTTGTTTACATTAGTGAAGAATGTACAATGCGATCCTGAAGTGAAGAGTTTAACAAGGTTTCTTTTTTCTTACAGCTTTCAATGAAAAGGGTGAAAGGCTCCCAGTGGACGTATACACTCGTGCCTACGTCTACTTTATGCAGAATTTAGAAGCTCACGATTTGCAATTTAAAATGCACGCACTGCTACAGTTGCGGTTTGTTGATCCGCGATTGGTATTCAAAGAAGTTGCACCGAAAAGGAAACAGCCAATTTTGGGGGAGAAGTCCTTAAGAGACACACTCTGGGTGCCGCACATCTTCTTTGCCAATGAAAGGGACTCAAGTATTTTGGGTACAGCGGAGAAAGATATTTTAACCTCAATCTCACCAGATGGTACTGTCATAATTTCAACTAGGATTCAAGCGACATTGTACTGCTGGATGAATCTACAAAAGTTCCCGTTCGACGAACAGTATTGTTCAACGATTTTGGAGAGCTGTAAGTTAGCTTCTGCAAGATTTATGGAACTTGTCATCAAGTGTGTTCTGTTTTTTTTTTTATAGGGATGTACAACACATCAGAATTGGTCTTGCATTGGGAAGCCAAGTCTCCGGTTACATTCGATCCTGATCTACATCTGACTGAATATGTATTGCTGAGTGCTTGGTCTAATGAAACAGTGGTGAATGCAGATTTAAATGACTTGAGGCATGGAGCGTTTGGTAAGTTTTCCATTATTGATATTTATTTTAAGCTGAATTCACAATAGGTTCGAGTTCGACCTCACAAACACACACAAATCAAACATGGATTATTCAAAACAAATCACTCACGTCAAAATCGATATAAACATTTTTGACAGCTAGCCTATTTGGTTTTACGTCAATTTATGTGAAGTGACATTAATTTGACGCGTTGCTTATCTGCATTCTGCAAAAGCGAAATCATTCTTATTCATTCATATTCTTTGAATGACAACAACTATGGGAAAGAAGAACATTGCTCATAATTATAGTATAATTAAACTAACTGCAGGGCTGATATGCGATCTTCTTTATACACCTTTATCAACGAGTGTCTTTCTCTGATCTTTGCAAGAGTGACAATATGAGTTTCCCATAAACCATTTGTATACCCGTTTCTCTTTAACGATGTCGTTATTAGCTAACGAAAATTGATTGTTATCATAAATTATTTTTGTGTAACACAATCCAAAATACAATCAGTAACAATTTCGTTAAGCTTGCGTGATTAGAGCACTTTAAACGGTGCCTTTACGTCTAGAGTTAACATTTTGAAGTAATGCCTATAAATTATTGTTGATATAATAAGTAGCTGCTTAAAATGTCTTTGTTTGCTAGATTGCTGCTAAATCTATTCAAAAAGTTTTCTTAACCTGTCAGTACACAAACTGGTAAGCTTCTTGGAGTGCCTGTGTGATTTTTTGAAGTGTTTTTTTTTCTAACCCTTGGCACAGGGAAAATGTTTCGGGTTTCTTGATTTGGGAATATGTGGTTAGTTTCTGTTTTGACTGCAATTTGTTAATAATATGAACTTTAAAAGGCCTCTTGTAGATTTGTGCTATAAACATTATTGAGGGTATTTCTTTAATAATTTTTCTCACCGTCTTTATATCTTTTCAGCGGGCAACTATAGCTCTTTAAGTTTCACAGTCCACCTGACCCGTGAAGTAGGCTTCTACTTAATGGATTATTTCTTGCCATCAATGATGATTGTTGCTATTTCCTGGGTGTCCTTTTGGCTGCAAGCCGATCAGGCGCCGCCACGTATTATGTTAGGTAAGATCCATGTACTTGTGAGTTGTAAAAATAAATATTAACGCGTTTTGTTATTTCTCTAGGAACGAGTACTATGTTGACGTTCATTACTCTGGCTTCTGCACAAGGAAAAACACTGCCTAAAGTCAGTTACATAAAGGTATCTGAGGTATGGTTCTTGGGCTGTACACTGTTTATCTTTGGAAGTCTGGTTGAATTTGCTTTCGTCAATACGATATGGCGACGGAAGAAAAATGTCGAACTAAAGAAAATCAGTAGTAAATATATTTTAAAGTCAACTCTAACGCCACGATTGGCACGGAAAGATTTGGGCCTCCAAAAATCAAGGTCCTGCTCCAGTTTGGATGGACAGTCAGAGAATAGCAACCGAGGATCAAATACGTACAATAACTATTTAACTGTTCATGTAAGTGAAGAATGTCGAAAATATTTACAAATTATATACCTAAGCTGGCTTCCTTACACCTAGAAACTTCAAATTTGTCAGAGAGTTTCGTTGTGCATTCGGTGCTCCATAATAAACATTTCTAACAAACATTTTTGTTAATTTATTGTAACATTCATAATTACTTTTATTGCAGACTATCCCGATCATAACAACTCAATGCGACGACGACTTCGTCTCTGGGAATGGCAACCTAAACATAGATGTGGAGAAGGGCTCCAACAACAATATGTCCAAGTGCGCCTCCATTAGTATAGATGACAACTTCACTGCAAATGCAAATAAGAATAACAACGACTCCAATCATCATGGTTGGACCACAATGACACCTCAAGAGATATCCATTTGGATCGACAAGCGGGCCCGATTTATTTTCCCGCTTGCATTTATCGTTTTCAATGCGCTCTTCTGGACCTTTGTCTACTGTTTGTAACTGCTCAACAAACAAAGGTTCTTCTCTCAATTGCTTGGATACTGAAAAAGAAAATCAAGCCCACTACTACTACTGATTCACAACGCTTATTCCACGTTAAATGTTAAATCTCTTTGGAACCCAGCCATGAAATTCAGACGCCATTTTAACGTTTGATTATTTTATTCAATCATTTATTTATCATTTAGACTTATTTTTGTTTTTTATTATTTTACTATTTATTTATTTCTTAAGAGTAAACGTCATACTATGTATTAGTGAAAATACCATTTTCTTGTCTTTTATATCGAACGCTTTTTTTTAACATTTAATGTATTTTTTTCTTCAACAAAGAAAGCCAACTAAATGTGATCAAACTGAAACAGTGTATTATTATGCAAATCATTTTTAAAATGTGTCTCAAAGAACACTAAAGAAAACGACAGAATGTGTATCTTCTCCTTTAAAACATGTACTTTAATTTTATTCAGCAAACATTGTGCGCTATTATTTATACGAGTTAATTTTAATTGTTTTTTTTATTTTAGTATTTGCGTTATTCTGTTCAATAAAATTCTGTACCATGTCTTTCAAGTGTTATTGTACAAGTGACATAAAATATTTATACATGTATATAGTTGTAAAATTGAAGTGTTTTATATTGTTTTATTGTCCCTTTTGAAAGTTTATTTTTTTTTTTGGAAAATAAGTTGTGATGTTTGAACACCCGTCAACGCGTTTAAAAATCTAGAGGGCTTTACTGATCAAAGTGCCTAATTTTAAGATTTCTTAAATTTCTTTTCCACGTGCTTACACCCATTTTCTTCACAGCATTCCTATTCTCTTTCTATAAGTTATTCCTTCCATCAGTGAAGAAAGAAAGCTTTTTTGTCAACATTTCAGATCAGATTTTAGATTTGTAAAAAAATCATCGACATATTATCTAATCCCTTATTGAGTTATCTACTCCTGTCAAAAATCACAACAGCTGACGTCACCTTTTAATTCAAGAACAAGAGTCCAACATTCCACTTGAATGTCATTTCACATGATCACTCTTAACCGTGACAGGGCACCAACATCGTATGCGATAATCAATTGAAAAGATATTGATCGCATTAATTGTTTTGTCAGCCTTTCATTTGAACTGTCCCATTCCTCATTATTTTCGTTCAATATTAATATCAACTACTAGTGCTGATTAGCCACAAGTTAGGTTACCTATTTATCGTTAGCCAAGACAATGATCAAAAGTATTTGGAATTTGCGTGCAAGCTGACGCCTTAGCTACATTCCTTTATAAAAAGTACATTCTAGTGCTTTTGTATTTCTTTAAAAAGAGAACGATTATGTGTGTACCGGAACTGAAATCAGAACCATTATCTTAAGGCACTGAAAGAAAATAGCTCACTTTAAAAAATAAACGCTGGACATTTTAGTAGTGAGTTCGACGCGGTTAGTAAAAGTCGTTGACTTCTCAAGTCTCGGAAAAAAGTTGTTTTCTTCGCGTGTGTATACGGAAAATAACGGGCATTCGAAAAAAATCACCTGATCTCAAAACAATATGGCGAATTTTTATCCTGTGATAAAGTTTTTACTTGCGACAGGATTTTTGGTTACAACGACGCACATATCGTTTGTTGTGTAAGTTTTTTTTAAAAATATGAGGAATTCGTAATAGTTAACTGAGAATTTCATCATCACAATCATGATTTTTAGTTTCCCAAAAATCCACAAGATAAGGTCCGGTTGTAGGATTCTGTATTGTTGGCAGGCGATTTTAAAAATTACCTGGAGTAACACGATAAACTGAAATTGCTTCAAGCTCATACTCTGATTAGCGATGAGTTTCATGAATATCTTCCTAGCCTTCCAACTCTCAATGCGAACTTTGCTTAATATTTGATAAAACTTTGCAATAGTCATTGGGCAAGGCATTCAAAAGAATCTACTTATCTTATGTCGATTAGATTGGTCTGGATAAGCCGTAAACTGAATGCAAAAGCTTGAGTGGTTGGGAACGTCACTTTTTCTACGTCAGCCACATATGCAAACTGTCAACTTAGTACTCATTCACTACATTGACTAGATTCTTCGGCTGTCCCTCCATAAACGTCAACTAAATCAGCAGCTCATATGACCGATTTAAGCCAATCAAAACCGAGATACATCTTGTCAGACTTACTAGATACTTGAACGTGCCCATTATTTTTAATTCATTTATGTTAGGTCTTATAAGTTTCTAGTACCTAATAAAAATATTTCTTCTCAATGCCCAAAAACGATTAAAACAGCACCGGACTGCCGTTTGCTACCTTTCCAACACACCCGTTGCTTATGTCGGCGTTTTCCACTGATGTCCTGCAATCAGAAGTCCATCTATACATTTTTCAAGGAATTATTCCGAGCTTAGCTCTTATGGATTGCTAAAAAAAAGTGTAAGGGACTATTTTCGGACGATTTTCAATTTCAAAAATATACTAGAACAGCCCTAATAATGGAAAGCTATTTTGTATTTAGCCGAAAGCCCTGGCTAGCTACCAGCGCTGTTTCTGTACGTCCAATTTATAATTTACTTTAGGTACTCTGCAATAAATATTTTAATAAAATGAAAAAAGTCATCCTTCGTCTTCCAATTTTATCTAATATCCCATTTGGTCAGTTACTAATAATGAAATTCCATAATTTTAGATCGCAAGATGACTGCCCGACGTTAGATGGCGCAGACAGTTTGTCTCAAACACAACTTATTCGAAGGTTGACGGACCCCTGTCGCTATGATTATCTAGAGAGGCCTGTTCGTAAGTGAAATATATTTTTAAGCTGCAGTTAATTTAAGCCGACATCAGTACGAAGCTTTACAAATTTGAATACGTCTATCAGAAGTAACTGTTCTAAACCAGTTGGAATTAACATTTGGAGTTAAGAAACAAATCTTGAGACAAGGGGGGGTTTTAAAAACTGACAGATGGGCTATGTAAATGGACATATAACTATTTAAACCGAGTTGGGCACTTCAAACATTCAAATCAAACACTTCTTCCTAACCGGAATACAAGAAACTAAATCACACGATCGATAATTTGGTTCTGAATAAAGTGTGTTTGTTTTTGCAATTTTATCTGCCGCCCTATAAACACAGCCAGCTCTGATGGACTAATCGTCTAACTACAGATCTTCGTCTTTTATTCTTGCAGCTGTAACTGAAACTGGTGCACGACTCCCAATTGACGTATATACTCGTATCTACGTCTACTTTATGCAAAACTTAGAGGCTAATGATTTACAATTTAAAATGCACGCACTGTTGCAGCAAAGATTTGTCGATTCACGTTTGGCATTTAATAAAGTTGCACCGAATAGGACACAGCCAATTTTGGGCGAGATGTCTTTGAGGGATTCACTCTGGGTGCCACATATCTTCTTAGCCAATGAAAGGGAATCGAGTATTTTGGGAGCAGCGGAAAAAGATATTCTAACCTCAATCTCACCAGATGGTACGGTGATTATTTCAACTAGAATACAAGCGACACTTTCCTGTTGGATGAATCTACAAATGTTCCCTTTCGACGAACAGTTTTGTTCAACGATTTTTGAGAGCTGTAAGTTTAATGCGGTTTAAAAGAACTTTTGAATTGCAATACTTTTTTAATTTGTAGGGATATACAACACATCAGAATTGATTTTACATTGGGAAGAGAAGTCTCCCGTTACATTTGATCCCGCTATGCACTTAACTGAATATGAATTTGTCAATGCATGGGCTAATGAAACAGTGGTCAATGCAGACTCAAGTGACTTAAGGCATGGAGCTTTTGGTAAGTTGCATATTGTTTTTCTTTTTAATTGTCGAAAAATATTTTCGATATTATTGTATATTTGACAGCCAAAAGTCTGTAAACATTTCCAGAAATACTTTTCGATAAAGTACGCAAAAAAGAATTCGAGTTTATAATAAATTAAATTTATTTTATAATCCACAGGTAGAAACCATTAAACACAAATTAAAAAAAAAAATGCCCGTTAACACTTAACACTTTTTTTATGTACATTCAGTGTCCTTATAATCATGGTGAAATGTAGATATCAATTCGATGAAATTTCAGCAAAAATGTATAGTTTGAATGTTTTCTGGAGCTTTTACTTTTTTCCATGGAAGGCTTTTCTGACATCGAAATTCTTACAAAAAGGAAGAAATCTAGAAACTATATAAGAAAACTGGCGACAGCCAATGGCAGTTTCTCTCATGCTCTCAATATTTCCACCAATGAAAGAGCTGCCTCTCTCGCTGTCAACGGAATGCAACTGACAAAGAAGTAGAAAGTAAACTTACTTCATCCGTCGCATCCAGCACGTGCGGTGCTTATGGGTCAGCTCTCAGCTTCTATAAGGTGCTGTGTATTTTATCAATCTGTCAGTCGAATACGTTGCCGCAACGGATGCGACGGATTCTATGGGTTGGGCCCTTTAAGTCTTAAAAACCTCTTAACGGCTTTATGACATATTTGTCTAACTACTCGGTTAATGTCATTTGCTAAATACTTACAAAAGTGATTTCCTTGAATATAACAAAATGAATTAATCATTTGCATGATTTTCTAAATTTTGCAGTCGATGTAGATAACATTTCAATATACGAATAAATTTGGTCCGAATCACTCCTAATTGAACTATCTCGAATAACTAAACGGCCAATAGAAACATCAACTGTCAAGAATTTTAATCACACCACACATTTCTGACATGTTTACATCCTGCTCAAGTACTCGTGCCTATCGTTATCAGAAGTTTACGTTTGATATCTTTTCTAAAATGATAATTGAACTTTCGCCGGATTTTTTTAACTTGACTTTAGAAGCAGATAATAATATTGAACTTTAAAAACGCCAGTCCGAGTCACATATAATGAACGATCGATCACTTAGCATTTAGGTATGGGTTGTTGTGACATAGATAATGCCAAAGACCGGTATTAATTTGTATTAATGTCTTTGGCTTAATAAACAATAGGTAAAATAAAATTGATCACTTGAGATTGTAATCCATTGCATACACGATGGAATTTATTTACTGTCGCCACTTCGGCACAAGCCTCTGAAAGCTCAGATTATTTTCGTGTAAATAGGCTCAATCTATAATTAGAATCTGTTTAGTTCTGTATTATTTATTGCTAATTATTGAATTTTTCTTTTTTTTAGTTGGCAACTATAGTTCGTTGATTTCGACGGTACATCTATCCCGTGAAGTTGGTGTCTACTTAATGGATTACTACTTCCCATCGATATTGATTGTTTCCATTTCCTGGGTATCGTTTTGGTTGCAACCTGATCAAACGCCGGCACGCACTACGCTAGGTAAGATGAGTTTAATACATATCTAAAATATGTCAAAATAAATACAGATCGCCCAATGAGATTCCTGATCCTGTTGACAAGGTCCGTTAGTGCTTTGTGTGATGAGAATTTGAATGCCTTTATTTCTTCTACCGGTGAATAGGTTTCTACGAAATGATGGCTTCCTTATTTTTAAATCCATTTTTACAAAAACAAATATTTCTCATATGTTTTTTTGGTTTCCCTTTTAGGAACGAGCCCAATGTTAGCGTTCATTACTCTGGCTTCCTCACAATCGCAAACACTGCCTGAAGTCAATTACGTTAAAGTTTCTGAAGTTTGGTTTCTATGTTGCACATTGTTTATCTTTGGCAGTCTGCTTGAGTTTGCTTTCGTCAACAATATATGGCGACGAAAGAAAAATGCCGAATTAAAGAAACTCAACAGTAAATATGTCTTAAAGTCAACACTTACAACACGATTTTCACGAAAAGAGATGGGATTTCAAAAGTCGAGATCTTGTTCCAGTTTGGATGGACAATCTGAAAATAATAATTCAGATTCGAATACCTGCAGTACCTTCGTGGGTGTGAATGTAAGTATAAAGTTTATTTCTTAAAACCAATAATGAGTGTAGCGACATAGCCCATTACTGCCTGAACATAAAGACTTTTGTGTGCAGAAGAGCTGACTTCTTTGACTAAGCGTCAAAAAACCGTACGACCAATTTACGTACAACTAACATTGACAGACCCTTTAAATGCGAGTCTACAGCTCCAATTGTGGCTGTACATTACATATTTTCAGACAGTTTCAAATATAATATTATTTTTTTCTCGTTTTAGAATTCTCCAATTATAGAGACATCTCAATGTGATAATGAATGTGTATCTGGCATTGACAACCCAGCCATAGTTGAAGAGAAGATTTCCAACAGCCCAACCATGGATCTCGAAAAGAACTCTGAAAGTAGCATGTCCAACAGTGCCACAATCTGCGTAGATGACAAGCACAATTGCTTCGGCTTTACGAGCAAGAGTAAAAGTAGCTCCAACCATGATGACTGGACCACAATGACACCTCAAGAGATAGCCCTTTTGATCGACAGACAGGCACGATTCATTTTCCCATTAGCATTTCTTGTATTTAATGCAATCTTCTGGGGCTTTATTTATTGTTAGCAATAATTTCGAAAATGTTTTTTTTAGAATAAGTGATTGTTTCGAAAAAAGCCTAAAGTGATTTTCCGTTGATCTAAGTCAACTCTTCTGATTATTTTTTTTTTCGGATTTTCACAAACATTGTTAATTTTTAAAACAAAATTATATTTGACCATTTGCGAAAAGTGGCAATTTTTGTCATATTTAGTCTGACGTGAGTTTGGGGTGTTACTCTAGTCACCCAGAGTTTATTGGATGACAATATATGCATTCACACAAAATTCAAACGTACGAGTAATTGTTATTTACCACAATACTTTTTTAATTTATTTTTTATTCATAAACTCGTATTTTTAAGAATCGTAAAGTTAGTGGAAAAACGAATTGCTTAGCTGGATTCTTAAGGATTTGAAACCGTTTTTCTTTACTAAAAGAAAAACAGCTTAATGTGATCAAACTGACAGACACGCCACGGGTCTTAGTACTGTCAACCAAATGTGTCGGCAGGAAAACAAATAACAACGACATAATATACATCCTATTTCATAGTTTTAGTTTCCATCAAATAGTTAATATCTTGTTGTGAATATTGTATATAACATTTATTTATATTATGCATTATTATGTGTATAACGCATTAAATGAAATCTATGATTTCAGCTTTGTCTTATTAAAGAAGTGCGATAATTGTTTGGCAAATGATTAAAACATATAAATAATAAAGAGGTTTTTCTGTCTGTCAAATTATTCTGACACTTTAAACGGACAAAAAAGGGTATTACTTTGTTATTTTTGTATTGAACTATATAAATCATACTTGTTCAGTTTTATTTAACTGCATAATAATAATAACGATTATATTTTACAAAAGAAACACCTTCCGGTGAAAGAGTTTGCAACATGTATATTGTTCCTTCCACACTTGTCAACATCTAAAAATGTGTCGTTGTTTTATGTGATCCCAAAACGTAAAACTTAATTAACTAGCATATTTGTCTTCATCTGTGGCTCCACAGAATAGTTTGTCAGTTTTACAAGAAAAATAATCACGGATACTTCAAAATGTGGTAGTATACTGAACAACAAACTTAAGTTGATGATAGGTATATCACTTTACCTATAATGTGTTTGAAAGTTGGTTAAATTCCCACATAATTTCCACATTCATAAATTGAATTTAAATTCATAAAATTTCCTAAACACGGTGCGTATACGCAACATTTTATCAACGTTTATTTTTTTCAGCACACTTCACTGGAAACCAGATGTCGCAACTCTAAGTAAGGAGAATTTTGCTACCTTTCAACCTGTCAGATGTGGTCAACTGAATACATCCAACTGATTTTGTTTATGTTGCTTCACTCAAGTCAATTGTCAATTGCGTTTATATGCAAACGAAGAAGTCTAACTTTCTCTACGAAAAGCACTTATGAAATACGAATATGGGGAGAGACGACATCAATGATTATAACACAGGTGTTTTACCTAGTAGGTAAACCTGATTTTAAATATCCAACACATTCAATTAAATTGTCTTGGAATGAAGTTCCAGGTGCTGAATTCGGTCGAAGTCCACTTTTTTTTTATTTTAATCGCGAAAAACGATAACCACTTGCGCAGCAATATTTGCAATTTTTTCATATCGAATTTATTTTTGTTAGATAAGCAAGTATTTCTGCAAAGAACTGCATAATGAGCGTAATTGAAGATAACACTACTCAGGAATCAGAAGGGGAACGTGGAAGCGGCAGTCATCGTCACAAGCACCGTCGTTCGCACCACCACCATAGTAGTAAGCGAGAACATCGAATCAGCACCAAAAGGGAACGCGAATCGCAATCAGATCAAAGTGTTAGCAAGAAGGTGAGTGTACGATAATTTTTTTGTATTTTTATCGGGTCAGCTGTTATGTTTTGGGTGAAGTCCGCTTTCGTCGTCCATTGCTTCTAACTAACATTCCTTAGTTTCCGACATCGGCTGTGCCGGCTATACTTTCACTCTAAATCCAGAAGGTCATTTTCACTATTTCTACTCTCAGAGGCATCGTCGCAAAAAGAATCCATCCAAAATGGGCAGCACGTGGACTAACTTCGTTAAAAGTCTACTGATCGTATTTCATATGATATTAGATGCCGCTTTGGAATTCGGCCTCAGTTGGTATTGGGGTGAAAAAAAGCAATGTCCGACACTTGGATCAGATGATCAAAAGCTCTGCCGGAAAAGCGCCGTCGAACTGGCTCAACTAATTCGAGAGCGAAAGATGAAGGCCCACGATGTTGTCAAGGCATACATCGACCGAATGAAGGAAGTGAATCCACTGCTTAATGCAGTAGTTGATGGTCCATTCCTAGAAGCTCTGGGTGAAGCATCAGAGGTCGATGACCAGCTCACTAGTGGTCAGCTGACCGAGAAGGATTTTTTGAAGAAGCCATTCTTAGGTGTTCCATTTACGACGAAGGACAGTACATCGGTTAAGGGAAAGCTGTTGACTCTTGGGTTGGTATCACGCCGTAATGAGAAATCGCTTGTTGATGCCGAATGTGTGCGCCTAATGAAGGAAGCAGGAGCCATCATCATTGCTACCTCAAATGTACCTGAAGTGAACAAGTGGATAGAGAGCCGTAACTCCCTAATTGGACAGACAAACAATCCTTATGATACGAGGAGATCAGCCGGTGGGTCATCTGGAGGTGAGGCATCTTTGATTGCCTCATGCGCTACAGGATTTGGATTGGGTAAGATATCTCCTTGCGTTACTTGCAATTTCCGAACATTATTACTTTAGGCACTGACATTGGGGGTTCTATTCGTATTCCGTCATTTAATTGTGGTATATTCGGTCATAAGCCGACAGTTGGAGTCGTCAATACCAGAGGATGCACCTTTAGAACTGGAAAAGAGGCCGATACGATGGTTGTTGCTGGTCCCATGTCACGGTATGCCACCGATTTGATGCCCATTTTACGAGTAGGCTACAATAAAAAACATAGCCAGCACCGTGCTTTACGAAATTTATGATTTTTCAGGTAATTGCGGACCCGGAGAAACTGACCGACTTAAAACTCGATGAGAAGGTAGACTTGACTAAATTGCGATACTTTTACATTCCCAACAATGGCATGCCCAGCTGCAATCCAGTGAATAGGGATATGCAAACTACAATGTTTAAGTAAGTAGACATGTGCAAATTTAAACCGTAGATGACTTCAGGATGGAGTGTTAATATGAAGCGGTGAAAAAATGCTTGTACATTTCTATTACCGTTCCATTCTAGGGGCCCGCGACATTTGATATTTCGCACACCTTAACCACAATCACTTAACTTATTTTAGTTAAATTTTACTCCCAATCTAACACACTGCATATATCTTTCTTCAGGGTAACTCGGCACTTTGCCGATCTGACTGGTGAAGAAGTAAAAGAAGCCTCATTGCCGGGTACTGAAATATCTGGCAGACTCTTTCGCTATTGGATGTCACGTGAACCGGCTAGTTTTAATACGCTCCTCGGCAATGGAGCTTCCTTGAATCCTTTTGTTGAACTATTTAAGAAAATCGTTGGCCGTAGTGAGTTCACAATGGGCGCAATATTAGCTCTACTCGATGGTGTACTTCCCAGTGAAAAAGCTGACCTAATGGAAGAGGCTACAAAGAAATGCAGCGAAGCGTTAGCTGAACTCCTCGGAGACGATGGAGTCTTATTCTACCACAGCGCACCACGAACAGCACCGTTTCATTACTATCCACTAGTTAAGATTATGGATTTTTGTTATTTTAGTATTTTCAATGTATTGCGTGTACCCGCAACGCAGGTGAGTTCTTTCTTGCAATTTCTCAAATTAGTTTTCTTGATTACGGCTGGGTATTTTTATTTATTTCCATAGGTTCCAATGGGATTGGACTCGAAAGGCATACCCCTTGGCATTCAAGTCGTGGCTGCAAAGAATTGTGATAGACTATGTCTCGCGGTAGCCGAGGAGCTGGAGAATAAATTTGGTGGATGGGTTCCACCTTTTAGGAATTAAATAAGATCTTGGACTCAATTTCCATTTGTATGAATTTATTTTTTCTCAATATTTGTTTGGTTTGCCTGGTGTAAGAAGATTTTCATGAGATTTATATAGGTATATTGTGTTTTATTAAATAAAGTTGGTTTTTAATAGATAATATAATATAAAAAATGTTTAATTGCAATACTCTTTCTACAGGGACGTTCGTCCAATTTCAAATCTTTTTCCAAAAATGTATTTAAATGTTAATCGAAATAGCACTAATTAACACGCGTAATACAATGACCGACTTTGCAAAAATATCCCTGACACACTTAAAGCCAAGTTAGGTATTTTAAAGTAACGCGTGCTAATTCTTTCACGTAATGGGTTCCAATTCCACAATGCAGATAGAACTGCTCACAGTTGGAGGTCAAGAACGAGTCAGCTGCTATCAGCAAATAGAAACAGTTTTTGGTTAATCTCGTCAACGACACAACTGGTTTGAAGGCGGATCAAACCGTTCGTGACAAGCTCACCACAGAACTTATACATTTTAAAGCAAAACTTCGTATACTCGAATCTCAAAGAAACGGGAAATTGCTATATTATCGATCGTAGATTCGACTTATTCAATAATTAACCGCGACACAGATACCACTATCCATTAGTGGGCCTGACCTGCGACACACTCTTCTGCATTAAATATTGGTGTACAATAATAGTCTTTGTAGTACCGCTGACAAATTCTTTAAAATATAAATACATATTATAGGTATTTTTATTTACCACCACTATAAAAAAAACAACTGAATCTCTTTTTTCAAAATATTGTTTTTGTTAGTTTATACCAATGAGATTCATCATTTTGTCACACTATCTACAATACTAAATTGTCAAATAACAGGGCTTGAATATACTACACTACGAATCATTAAGCAGGCTTAAACTACGAAGGAGTTTAGACTTGGAAAAGCAAAAATTGAAAATCATCCGCTGCCATTCGTTCTGCGATCGGCCCAAACAAAAGTTTAAATGGAAGTTATAGTATAAGCAGATAATACAATTTAATGTATTATATTATCTTTGGTATAAGTACAGGAAACAGGATGAAAGCTCGGCAAATGCGTACACTAGTTTTTAACTTAGCTTAATTTCGTGTTACCAGGTTGTGCAAGATTGCAACCATAGACAAACCATACTTTGTCTCTGATTGCAACTAGCAAGTAATGTTTTTTTTTAATTTTTCAATTTCATAGGCAGTAGGCACATTTTCTTAGCTAGTGGCGATTTCCGATATTACAGTGTTCTTATATCGTGGGATTTCTCCCTTTTTGTGGGAATATCGAACACGGTAAAGCCTTCCATGGGATAATGGGGAAAGAGCACCAAAATCGTGCGAATTTCAGAAATCTAACAAAAAAGCATACAAGCTATACATTTTTGGTAAAATTTGATTCTAAATCAAAACACCTTTATTCTACCATGATCATCAACACACAGTGTCCATAAAAAAACGCTCATGTAAATCGTCTTTTATCAACATATTTTAGTACCAAAAAATAATCATTGCAGTTTTGCAAACTGCGGTTTTTTATACTAAAGGTTAATTTAATGTAAATTTATTTTTGCCGCAGAAAAGTATCGTGGGTTTTAAAAGGGAATTTGAGTACATTAAAAGAGGAAAAAACGGAAGAATTACAACTCTTCGTGGGATTAAGGACGAGGGAGTGAAACACTACTATATTGCCTCTACTAGAGTCTAAACTAAACGGATACTGTTGACACTTTAATGAAGTGTGTTCCATCTAGCGGCGATGAATTGATCCATATCCATTCCAACTTGTATATAAAAATACCATTCCAGTGTTGCCATAACACTAAGTAGTACGGGCAAGCCAACAAAATGTAGGTTTTTCTAAAAGTAACTAGTACTATATTTATTTGACATTCAATACATTTAAACACGGCATTGATAAATTTATTTGTCATAAAAAATTAAAGCAATATGTCTTTTTGTTTTTAAATTAGATTATATAAAATAACTAATACTTGAACTTCCTAAGTTTCCGTACAATTTTCTTAGTACATTTTTGTTATGGAATGAGGAGAGATTTGAACTTATAGGTATCATTCGAAACTTATATCATTCGATTTTCGGCCACAAGCGAAACTAGTTTTAATTATAATATTGAAAGATTAAACTGACGAATTGCACAACTTAGGAAGAAAGCCAAACTGAATTCATATATTTATTCAGCCAAGTAAGCGAAAAAGGCGATATTAAATAAAAACAAATTAATATTGCTTAGTTTAATAAAATGGCAATAATAGACGTGGCTGAAACGTATTAAACTGTGTAAAGATGTAGCCGTACTGGAGCATTTAAAAATCTAGCAAATGTGTAGCACAGTAGTAAATACGTAGTGTAGTACAAGTGTTAATGGTAGCTCTGTTCCCTTCCCTTTCTTTTCTACTTATTTCAAGAAATCCGAAAAGGAAAATTCAGTTTTAGTTGAGCGATCGTGTTTGGCGGTTGTGCGCGTCCGCTTATTTTATTTGGAACATTTGTGTCCTCTCTTCCCGCGGCTAACTGTGTGGATTGTGGAACCTTACTAAACTAAAATAGTTTCATTTTAGATTCGTCTTCGTATATTGTGAAAAAAGAACAGATTCGTGTACACGAAAACCTCAAGTTATAGAAGGAACAAACTGTGGCCACAATTCAATAATCTGCTAAAGTCAGAGAAAAATTTTGTGTTTCCTTTTTATTTTTCGCCGTTTTCTTTCGCGAATCAGTGTGGAAGGAAAGGAGTGAATTCCTCTTTCTCACTTTCAATTGTGTTTTTTTTTTCCGCGACAATTTAAGTTTTTCCTTTCCTTACACCACTTCGTGTGTGGTAAGCTGAAATAAAAATATCGTGTGTGAAAACTAAACTCTGTAAAGAAAATTCCGATAAGACTTGTTTCGATAATCCTGTAGAATCGGTGGGAAAACCTAATAAGAGTGCGTTATGGCGGCGAATGAAGTAATAAATAATAATTCAATACACTACTTCGAGGGTGTGGAAAAATTGCTGGAAATTTGGTTCGCACCGAATCCAGACAATAAAAATGCTGATTTGAGAAAAATTCGCAGGTAAGTGGAAAATTCATTAGAAAAAAAAAACGTCGGGGCTTAAAGGCAAATCATCAGGACGACCAAAGTGCTTTCTATTGATTTTTACCCAGAAAAAAAAATCCTCTTCCTGCGCCTTGGTAAAAACCGGTGCGTAGTTGAGAGCTTTTCTTTCGTCCTCTTAATGTGCTGTCATTTATTGCGGTAGGCCCTGTTTCATTGCGCCATCAACCATCAAGTATCCTGTCTTGTATTTATTTGCATAATACTATTCATTTACAATGAAACGAATGGATTTCGCTCCCATCGTCCGAAAAGTAAACGCAAAGTTTCCAACCATTTTTGGGGTTATGTTGCCGGGCAATTACCAATTACAATTTGTGAGATAATCTTGTCGGTGTTGTATATTTCCTTTTGATTCTTGTTCGTTCGCAAAGCAGGAATAAAGAACGAAAGAAAACTGTCTTGTGTACAAAACACACCCATACACCCACACCTGTAAACTGTAAGCATAAGCAGTGTGGTTTGGATGGGGGTATCTCTATATACATGATATCAGCTGGTGCGGTTTCCAACGAATCGAGATTCTGTTCCAGTCAGCCAGAAGCAAACGAAGCGACCGACAGAAACCAAAATTAAGCACTTGCTTTGGTTCTGACTCTTGCGGTTATCGTTTTTTTATGTAAATGTAGAAAATTATGGTTGTTGGTTGGCAAATGGAATCCCTTCTTTTTTTATTATATCGATCACATTTGCGAATTTTATGTCGATATCCATTGTAGCGGTCAATTATAAATTTTTCTTTATTTTTCACAGACTTTTTGTCTAAAACCGTAAATAATACATAGCACACTTTAAAGTTTGACAAATGACAAATGTTTTGCTGTTGGTGTGTGTTATCTCGCTCAGAAATCGAAATCGAGATTCGCAAAATTGCCCTGACTCTGAAAAGAAATAATTTGTTTGCGCCAATGGAGCATGCATTTTGACAACCAGCTTTTTCCGTCACAATAAAATTTATTTTCAGATTTAAAAAGTATAGTATAGTACATACATACATAAAAATGCTCCCAATTTAAAAAGATGTTAATATGCTGTGTCAATTTGAAGAAGATCTTGTTCTCTTGATCTGTCAATAGTAAGCCATGGAAAAATGCGTCTTGGAATTTGTGTGGAGGCCATCTGTTCAGAATAAATTTAGAATTTAGCTTGAACAGCTTATAATAATATTTTTCAATTGAACTTTAATAAAAATGTAAGTTCCGACAGATCTAGGAAATATCAACGAAAATCACTCTCATCTAAATTTGGTTGGTTTATGTCATAGACTGGTCATGTCATTGTCTCTGGTTTATGTGACTGTGTCTCCGGTTTCCTGTCAAGGAAAAACAAATTAGCGCGTGACGACAGTTTTTGGGCCTAAGCCTAGTATCCTGCCTTATGTTTATGGCAGATGTCAGAAAACGTAATTCTAATTCTATGCATAGTTATAATTTTCGACTTTCAGACTTCAATGACAGCAATATTTAAATATCTCCAAAAAAAAGTTGTAGAAATATTACCTACCATTGCTGCAGCAGCTGAAATAATTTCTGTCTTAGCAAGTTAGTCTTCGCGAGCTAAATGTGTGGAGACTTGTCATCGACCCATCTATATAAAGTTAAGAATTTATAGTGCGAACAGGATACTGTTTTGCTAAATTGCCTCGCAAAATTTTATCTTTGTAGACATTTTGTATGTATGTACATATTTTGTATTTTTGTATGGAAGATAAAATTTATTGCATGTAGTATGGCTTTATCTAAATAATTTAACTTAAGTTACAATGCTTATTATGCTTCCCTAAAATGTCGCTCATTTATAAACAAAATGTGCCTACAGCGCTACCTGTTGAGAATTTTATGAATTTTAAATTTTCCTAAACTATCCCTGATTCAGGACAAACAAAATAAAAAAAAACATTCAAATCCGTCGAGTCGTTCTTGAGTTTTTACCCGACTAACGCACCGGAATTGTTTTTTATATAGGTAGGTATATAGATTTCAACCATATATAGACCAATTCCAAAGATGTGTGAAAGTTTGGTTAAAATCGGTAAATGCGTTAAGGCGTGAATCGGCGACAAACGAACACAATTTTAAGGCTCAATTTTTATATATATAGATATTTTTAGAATTTCGTAATAATAATAATAATCGATTTCTTTAATCCTAGTATTTGTACTGTACATGTGCCATTAGCAAAGTCTTCACTTTCATGAATACGGTTTCAATTACGTTTTCTCGGAAAGCTTATACCTATTACAAGACCGGTAGTAAGAGATACAACGTGACGGGTTCTGTTTACCAGTTGGTATTCGTAATGATTGCAAGAGAGTGGAAGGAGACTTAAAAAAAATGCTTACGTCTATGGAACTTATTTATATCCACTAATTTTGTTGTTCATACCAAGATGAAGACAGAGATATTGATTGCTAATTGCCGACATGCTTCATCCCTAGTTAATCAGGTAAATTGCTCGCTCGTTTCGACTCTTCGATAAGTTTTGAGACTCAAAATCCAATTATAACAAGCAGTAATTAAGAAAAGCTATAAAAACAACAACTACTCTGTAATTTTTTTTTCATTCAGAATTTGACATTTATTCTGAATGTCTATTGGGACAGCAATATTTACGACATTTCTCCCTGGATTTTCGTAAGCAGGCCAAAAAAAGATGTAGGTAAAACGACAGTAAAAAAAAAAAACCTAAAAACAGGACGGATACAAGAAACTCTCAACTAAGAACAAATCGCTCGCAAGAAACGCATGTGAAAACACTCTAGACTTTGTTTGTGTACTCATATAAGAACAACTCGGATATATTTTTATTTTTTTTTATACACGTCTTGGACTTTGTGTCTTGATGCGACACATTGACCTTCAGGAAAAAAATGTGATTCACTGCAAAACCATAAACCGCTTACCAATAACTCAATCAACTCATAACAAAAGTTGAAATGCATAAAAAAAATCGCACACGATACAACATCTATTACTTAATATTCCATTAAGCCTTCACATGATAATGATAGCCTATATGCTAAATTTGTTTCAACCCCACAAGGAAGTGATGCTAACAGCACACATAAGTGCCATCTGACCCCAATCATACCGAACTAGCTTTGAGTCATTACGACGTAGATAGTGACAAATTTGGCGCCAATTAGCATCGATTCTGAAGTTGTTGTCCAGCCAGACACGCTACTTTCCGCTTATCACCCGTATTCTAATATTTGTACATATGTTACTGAAATTGATAATGGAAATGTGGTCTCTGTTGCTACCTATTAACAGATAAACAACAATTTAAATTGATGCCAATAAAAATGTATACTCCGATTGAGTTCCGTATTTTGATTAAAGTTAATTGTTCTGCCGAACATTGAACCGATAACGACCTCGAACGATATTCTTTTATCTAAAAATAAACTTTTAGCTTTGAGCGTGTAGATATTTTTGGTCTCTCCTATTTTCCTAAATGGAGCTCTGTAAAAAAAAAAAACGAAAACCTAAAAGTACTGCTCAAAAGTGGACCATTCTGTGTATGTTTATGGATAGTTGGTAGTTGGCACTGGCAAATGTGACGCACGGCAGATTATAATTGGTAAAAATGAAATTAATTTTTTTTCGACACAGCACCGGCAAAAGCCGGCGATTTTTTTTTTATAACAAGCCCCTCCGTGCACGAGTCCAAAGCATGACACACGCATTTTCAAGGTTGGTTACGAAACGACTGACAGCATTTTGTAGGTGAGAATTTTCCGGAACTGGTTAGCTTCAACTGATGTTATGTTGGTGTTTTGGTGATTAAAATGCTGGCACGTGGCTTTTGCGATTATTTAAAAAGCAGCTAGAAATATGCATTAATTTAAATAAATGTAAAACCAGGAGAGAACTTTAGTGAATAGGTAAAAGAAAAAAGAAAAACTTTAATTCGATATTAAAACTACTGACTAATAGGTTCGTTCGGGTACTTTTTTGCAAACGTTAAATTAATAAAAATTTGCTAAGAAACTGTGCGAATGCGACCACATACTGAGCAAACTGAAAAAAATGAGAGAAAGATCCATGTCCCCTCTTTTCATTTTTTCGTAATTTTCTACTTACTGAAAAATGAAAACTGACAACTGACAGCTCGAAAGTTTGACAAATAAAACTCTATTTATTTTCGTCTTCAACGATGTCGGAGGAAGACGTTGTAATTGAATGTACTCCTAGAACGTATCAGCGCATTCAAAATGGAAAGTTTAATAGGTATTTAGCTTGTAAGAAATTTAATTCCAACCTATTTTGTAGATGCCGCGTTATCACTATTGTTTAATCGACCTGGTTTTGTATGCGAATCAAACATCCCTACACTGGTATTAGTCTACCAGAAGACTCATTATTTACTGGCAGTTTAAGGTTATGACAGTGAGACAATTTTAAAAGACCTTAAGCCCCGTTTCATAGTACGAAATACAGCGTTACTTATGTTTAGGGGAAGATCAACGCGCAAAAGTTGCACCTCATATGTTACGGACATAGCAACAGTCTAAAATTGCTGCGTTTGTTAACATTTTGTGATTGCACAATTATATATAATTTAAATAAATAAGACACAAAACCATTCGTTTTGTGTGAGTTTTTAATTTTTGGGACGAATGGAAGGGATCTACAATTTTATGCCGAGTCCAAACGGCTGATTGAGAAGCTCCTTCATGACAGTACTACGCATAGACAAACCATACTGAGACCCCCAAGGTCCCAACTCACAATCCTCTTCCCGCTGGCACCCTCAAATTTTTTTTCAAATACGCCATTTTGTTTTTCTACCGGTGTTATGTCAATTAAGAATCCGTGCGACAAGCAAAAACATACAAAAACTAAAAAATAAATGCTGCCAACCTCGGCAACTGTGTTGAAATGTGAAAGAGTTATGGAATTCCACATTTTTTTTTACTGAATGCCATTGGTTAGTTGTTATAAATCGTTAAAAGGCGAATAATTTGATTGGTTTGGTTAATAAAACTGCCTAAAGGAGATGTTCTATATACTAGACAAACAAACATATTGGGACGAACATGGTTGTGTATTTTCCGCTTTTGGATATCATTAACTTCGATTTCGTGTGTACATTTTTCTTAAATAATGAAGAAAATTTGCTCAAAATGTTTTCATTTTCCCTCAACCAATCTACTTTGTTAATTTTTCATGAATATCTTAAGCAAATGTACACTTATTCCTAAAAAAAAGTATTATTCACACGCAACGAACAATTTCAAATTATACGGATAAAATTCTATGAACGCTGGCAGCAACTTTGCTCAAAGTGGAAGTTGCATGTGCAAGGTGCGAGTGTGTTGGTGAGCCGGAATTACGTGACATTTGTCAATACGAATTTGTATGTAACAATACTAGCGCACCAATCGTTACCACTCCGTAAAAATATAGCTTTTAGGCAAGTAACGGAAATTCGGCCGAAGTTGGTGGTCTCAGTAGGCCTTTTTTATTATGCTCAAATGATCTATATAGATCTATATAGATCATTTGGGTCAAATAAAACACGCCTAGTATTGTCTCTGGTTATACGCTCGGATGTTTGTTAGATGTTCGCAGTGGAAAAAAAAACATTTAAATGTAATTTGGGTTTTGTTTCGGGGATCGAACCTGGGACCCTGGGACCTGGGGCCTCGCTTAGTAATCAAACAACAAATTAA
Source organism: Cheilosia variabilis (assembly GCA_951230905.1). Lineage (NCBI taxonomy): Eukaryota > Metazoa > Arthropoda > Insecta > Diptera > Syrphidae > Cheilosia > Cheilosia variabilis. The sequence goes on along the minus strand of OX579680.1, from coordinate 13,350,105 downwards.
TCTAACTCTTCGAAAACAAAATACGAAACACAAAAATTGTGTTTCAAGTTGTTGTCAGGTTACTATGTGCAAGTGTATGCGTGCGGCCAATTTACTTTAATTTAACTTTCCAGCATTTTAATCAGCAACTTTAACAGTTCGTAGGCAATTTCTCTTAAGTTGCCAGAGCTGACGGTCTATTTAAGACTTAGTCTCCCGCCATTTATAATTTTTTACCACTTCACATTCATTTACAGATAGAAAATTTAAGAGAGAATTTTATTTTCAAAATTTGCGGGGGATGACAGTCTATTGAGTGCTTAGTTTTTAACCTACACCTGTCAAATATTCGTAGGTACGATTTTAAAGTGTATTTTGAATATCTTTACCTTGCCTCGGAATCTCGATTATTGATAGCAACATCCCGCATAAATTAACGAGCTTATATGAGGCCAAATAAATTTCTTTCACTGTGTCCTTCATTTGGCGTGTTACTCAGCAGTCAATGCTGTTCCGGTACATAACTCTCACAAAACAACGAGGCAAACATCACACTAGAACGGAATAATTCGAACAGTCTTCTTTGTCCATATCCTAACTTTCGATCACATTTGTAACAGCAAACCAACTTTATGTTATCATCAGCTTCCTGTTCACCCTCTAACAAGAATAGAACTTAAATCGAAAAACAGTTTTGCCTAGCTGACAGTTTCCTTTATTTGTTTTCAAATAGAAACTCTTCGCACAGTCGTCTTGGCCATTGCTCGCCTCCTCCATTACCCTCTGGCAAACATGTATAACAACAACTATACCCACCCACAATCTCAACCCGAAACGATGGCAAAGAAAATATACACTCGCTCTGTCCGTCCGGCTACCTTGACATTGACCGCTGTCATCAGCTGAACCAACATCAGGAATATTATGTAGAGAAAGAAAGAGAACAATTATTTATTGCCATGCAAGCGAGTGTATATGGGAATTTTTCGTATTTTTCTTCCATTTTGCTTAAGAACAAGACCTCGTTGTTCATTTGCCTCCAAGAGAGTACGTGTAGATGTTGCATTTTAATTTTCCAGCCATCATATTATTGTCTAAATAAACATGCGTTAGAAAAGCGTTCATAATAAATGCATACAGACGAACGTCAGCGCACGTTTATGCTGAGGAAAACAAAAAGAAAAGAGCACATACGCCACAGTGCAGGTATTTGGTTGGCGAATGGTTTTAAATAGGATTTGGTATTTGTATACACTATTACAATAGGTTTGTGTATAAGTATGCAAAAATATACTGCACGCGCCTTAGGGCAAATGAAAATCCACACAAGTGCTTCCTAGACAGTTGAGGGAATGCCTATGAAATTCTTGATTCAGCTAAGCACGCTTTATGAAAAAGTTTGTTTTTAGCGCGGTGGTGGTGTTAATTTATTTAGATGGGCTCTTGCATAATGTGTGCTTACCCTAAGAAACAAATCGTAAGTGATATACATTATGTACAAATATAAATAAGACTGACAACTGTAAGAGATTAAACACTAGACCAACAAAATGGGAGAACACTTTATATGTTTCGTGGGATTGGAATGCGGAACGGAACAAAATATAGTTTTTAATCCGTTCTTAATTTTGTTTAAATTTAAGAAAAGATTGCTAGGTATAAACCTTAATTAAGTAATGTAGCTTTTATTAACTCAATGACTTCCGGGGCAGGATTGTAAAATCCGTATGACATTTTTTATACTTTTAAAAAGAAATGAAGAGCGGGTACAAAAAATTAGAACGAAAATTCCCCATAGGAGTGAGTAAAACCTTATATTTAGAGATAAAAGATGCATTAAAAATAGGTTTTTTCGGGTACTTTTTTGCAAACGTAAAATTATTAAAAATTTGCTAAAAAACTGTGCGAATGCGACCACGTACTGAAAAAATTGAAAAAAATGAGAAAGATCCATGTCCCCTCTTTTCATTTTTTCGTAATTTTCTACTTATTAAAAAATGAAAACTGACAACTAAGTGACAGCTCGAAAGTTTGACAAATAAAACTATTTATTTTCGTCTTCAACGATGTCGGAGATAGACGTTGTAATTGAATGTTCTCCTAGAACATATCAGCGCATTCAAAATGGTAAGTTTAATAGGTATTTAGCTCATAAAAAATTCAATTGCAACTTATTTTGTAGATGCTTCATTTAACGATAATGTCAAAGTGACATTTCTTAAACTTTTTGTAAGAAAACCGGGCAGGTACTTCTCTTGAAATTGAGTGATTTCTCTCTCGATTTTTGATATTTTACGTTTTTCATTTTTCTGTGCTGAAAGTACACGAACGAACCTAATGTATTCAAATAACATTTGCCAGCTGCTGGCAATTTTTTTGACATTTCAATATTTTTTGAAAATAAATTCGGTTGAAAATATGTCGTTGCTTTGCAAACAATTGCTACCCCTTTCGTAATACACTTTTAGTCTCTTTTACACAAAGCTGACTTTTCAACATCATTCAATGTGAAAAAAAAATGAGGAAAAAAATGAGAGAAAAATGAAGTGTCATACGCGGGCTTAATGCCTGTTTAACCTCTTTGTCAGTGGAGACCTCCTTAACTCTGGGTAGTGGGAGTAATAACAATCTTGTTGAACTCTGTGATCGAAGTGATCTACAAAATACGTCGTTCGCTTAAATACTATTTTAATGCTAGAAATCATAATGGTGCCTGATACTGATACTTTATCCGTGGTTACGCCATGTGCTTCACCAATTATGCTGCGTTTACATGGCTTCATTTTTTTTAATTTCTTATGTTCTAGTTCTTATGAACTTACTTCATATTGAGTTTGTCGACTGTTGACCAATAGTGACTTCTAAATTGTGTAGCTTTGTTCTTTAAATACTCGCAGGTAGTAAGTATGTACATAGTTATAAATAGTTAGATATTTAAATGCGACACTTGTGTTTTTACACATTAGACAGAAATTGGCCTTAACATTGACGATAATTTTGCTATACTGACAATTGAATTGAGCTCCGATTTTAATTTGTAAACCATTTTTTGTAGATCTGAATTTATTTCGAGGTTTACTCATACTTTCGCTTGCTTGTACCATCAACATCGATTTTAAGTCATGTTTTTGCTAGAGAGGTGTAGCTGCGACCACAGCTGACAGAGCTGTCAAGTATGGCACAATGGGGACGTTCAAGTGTCTAGTTTAGTAAGTCTGACAGCTCTCTCACTAGATGAAACTCGGCTCTGATTGGGGGAAATCGGTCTTGAGAGCGGATATTTCAGTTGACGTTTATGAAGGGGTATAGCAGACGAATCTAGTCGAGAAATTTGTGTCTGAGTACTAAGTTGACAGTTCTCATATGTGGCTGACGTAGAAAAAGTGACGTTCCCGTCCAATCTAGTTTTTGCGTTCAGGTTACATCTCATCCAGACCAATCTAGTCGACTTAAGATAACAAGATTCTTGAATGTGCCCAATCCCATTCACAAATGCAGGTCAATTGCGTTTTAAGAGTTCGCCAGTGGTAGTAAGTAAGTAAGAATTCTACCATTACAGTGACCTGGCTTATACGCAGTATATTGAAAAACAAATTACGCACAGCATTGCATTTCTGCTTAAGCTTCCCAACAACGAATATGTTGTGTTTAAGGCAGTGAAAGTGGTTCTTAACTATTTGCCTTCGCCTATTTATATATAAGCCGAATCATGCTCATCAGACAAAATGTCTGGGATCCGAAATGAAAATCTAATAATGGAAAAGGAGATAAATTTCCACATTTTGAAAATGTACTGGCGGTATATTTCCAATTATCGATGCCAAAGTACATAATTAATTATCTGAACACAAATGTCAACCAACATGACCGCCATCTTTCTTTCATAGGTTTCATTTGAAAATGTTTGGTGGTCCAAAAAAAAAACAACACAAATTTGCATACACAACATCAAGCACCAATTAGCGTGGAAAAATGTCAGTTTTTTAAGTAAATATTAGAACGTACCTATTGTATGAGTTGCATGCAACTGAACATTACCCATATCCATGTAAATTAAAAATATTCAACGAGCATTTTGTCGGATTTTAATTATTATGCAAATATAGTGCTGCAACTGCAACGACAAAAGACTATTCATGTAAATTTCAAGCGGGCGTATAACTATGTGTGTATCCCGCATGCAGTTCTTTTGCATGTGTGTGTGTGTTTCCACTGGTTGAACATCTGATTGTATGCAAATTTTCATTTCCGCACAGATTGGCTTTTGCTGCGTCTACGCCTTCGCTTAAGCTCTATAGAACGTCATTTAAAAAATCGATAAAAGTATGTATCGTCTATGCAAACCTGCATTTGATGTATACAAGTATATCCTGTAATGTGTATCTATTTTTTGTATGGCGAATGTTTTTTTTTTTTTGTTTTCAAGGTAGCCGGAAATCAATCCAATTGCGATATAAAGTCGCATATACGACTACGACGTGCTATAAAAGTTTTTAGTCGTGACCTTAAACGATGATTTAAACGTAACTAATATTTGTATTATTTGATTAGTCACTGCTAAAAGCGCCATAAATCCCTATAATAAATCTCCAAGTGATGCCATGCCCACATTCGTTTTCCACTGTAGTGCGACTTAAAAATAAACAAAATCTATATTCGGTCTGAAGTGAAGCCCTGCCACTCCCGTCACAAATATTTTTCACTGCATTGCAAATTTGATGGCATACCCCCTCAGCCATATCCACCCGTATGCAGTTTTTCGTCTATCGCACACAGCTTTACTTGCCATTCTGAATGTGAAACAAATTTGTCTTTCAAATTTCCGTGGGGATTTTTTTTGTTCTTCGGCATTGTTCTTGGAAATGTTATTCTGGTTCTTATATAATTGCTTGAGTTTCTAAATTTAGGTTAGCGTTCAACAGGAAATCTTCAAATGTTGGCACCTAAAATGAACCATAAACCTTCAAGATTGCAATTATTTATTAATCGTATGTCGGAACTGTATATATACAACATACATAATCACATTAATTTGAACATTTCAAGTGCTTTGCACGCAAAACGCATGCGAATGTATTTCAAATCATATTGCGTTTGCTGTGTTGCAAAAATTCGACGTTGCCTATTTAGATGACAGCACTTAATCGTATATGTTTGACGTATGTGTACATGTTTACGTAAAATGAAGGTGTAATTAAGAACAAAGTGTTGTAATAGTAATTAAACTGTTTTGACGGGCAAAATGTTACTTGAACTGATCGGATTATAATTAATCGGGTATTCAGTGGGGTTATTAAATAACCGGCACTATTTCATGAAACAGTCTCGATTGTCGTTGTTTGAAAACGATACACAAAATGTTTTCACAGTTTCAGATGTCACAGATGTGGATAGAACATCTGCTTTGAGTTGTAACAAAAGTCGTATTAAAAATGAGATAGATACCAGCGGACTTTATTAAAAGATAAAATAGTGGGAAATCATTCAATTTTGTATACAGGGTGGCGCAAAATGAAGCATCGAATTTTATTTTTGAATTATTTTTTTACTACCTAAATAATAAAAAAAAATTATTTTGAGTGATGGAAATCTGTATTTGGTTGAAACTTTACAATTTTTTCCGTTAAGTGGAAAATATGATCTCCGTCAAGTGGTGTTGATACACATTTGTGACCTTTTTCGCATTTTCCATGTTCGCATTCCTGTCGAATATTCTCCTTATGCTGCGATTGTCTGAGGCTTGTTGGCATAAACCCGCGACTGCAAGTAGCCCCAAAGAAAGAAGTCTGGGATAGTTAAATCGGGCGATCTTGCTGGCCATTCCCAATTGCAAAACTGTAGATTACGCGACCAGGAAACGCGTCCTTCACAATATCCATTAATTGTTCCACGCTCGTGCGGAGTTTAGCGCTCCATTGCTTGTCTGTTTTATACTGCAGCTGTCTAGTTCATAAATGTCAAATCTGATTGACGTACGACGCCATTTGCAAAATTTATAACATCTTCCGATAGGGTGATTCATTTTGCGCCACCTTTTACCAACCAACATTCATTGAAAACTGGCAGTTTTCCTATACCTTTCATATGCTTTGACGACTTTTGTTTGCAGTTTAGGTAGTAGTTTTTGATAGAACCTTCTCTAAACACATGGTTGTGGAATTAAACACACATTTTGAAACATGCCCGAAATCTGGGGGCAGAAGACTACAGTCTTCTGGGCAATATCGTTTCTGAACCTTTGATGACCAAGAAAAGTTATTTTCTGGCCGATTTTTTTTTCAAAATATTTCAGTTTTCATTATATTTGGGGAGAATGAACTAGATGAAGCTTTCAAATTTGTAATTTTGGCACTTGTTGCTAGCTTTGGAGGTCTATCGTTTCGACGACAGTCGTCAGAAATGTTACGTGATCAGGACCCTGGAATTGATTTTCAAAGTTTTGCTCTAATCCATTTAAGAGTTTTCGATCGCTCTTTGTTAAGTTGTCAGTTAAGCTCATTATGTCCTCTCCTAACGCCGATAGGTATTGGGTAGTGCTTTACGTTTCAGGACCTTGCGCAAAATTGCCAATTGTTAAAGGAGCCCAATGAAACAAGATTATTTCCCAAACAAACTGACACCTTTTCGCGTTGCCCTTTAAGTCCTCTGGTGTCTAGTCTTTTTAAGTGTTGTAAAACAGTAATAATCATATTTAGTGTCCAGGCTGGATTTACGAACTCACAATGGCGAAATGTTGCAAAGAAAATTACCCATTGTGACCTACAAAATATTTACTGTGAAGATTAAAAATGATTATTAGGAAGGCCCAACATTCACACATATACAACAATTTCTCATTCACATATTATCGCAGTTGAAGTTTAAATCAATAAATATTAGATACTTACTGGGAAGAAGCGCAAAACTCTTGTGTAGTACAGTTTGTATAGTTTGTGCAAAAGGAAACACATTTGTGTGGATACCCGTAAAAGAATGAAAAGCCGAGAGAAAGAAGAATAAAGAAAACGATTACAAAAGTCGATTTTTCTGAACCATTGGATAATGTGGATTGGATGTTTTTGTACTACCTTCTATTTATTTTTAGCACTGAACAAGCCACTTGCGACGTATGCATAATAAATGGATTAAAATTGATTCGCCCATTCATTGCGCTAGAACCGCATGAATATTATAGCATTAAATGGATTTATATTACAATTAATCTTATAAAAGAAATAATCTTTCATTTTGAACGAAAATATCTCTGTGGGGCTTCTTCTACTCGTACCATTTGTTAAATTGTCTTCAACTTGCTTTTATGTGTTTGTCTTGCAAACTAAATGGAAAGTTACAATAAAATTCCCTCCGAGATAAGAATTGATCGATTAAGTCATTTTATAAAATTTTGCAAATTTTTGATTCAAAGGGATCTCGTACGTTTTGCTGGACAGCAGATAGCAGATAGCTGAGCAGAAAGCTTATCAATGCAGATGCGGCATAAATTTGTAAGGCCTAGGGTTTTAAATTCGATAGGAGCAAACAAATTCAACACAATTTGGAATTCCAAAGAAGTTTGTCCGCATTGTGTCTATCAGATTTTTGGTAGTTTTATTATTCGAGGAGAAAATTCAACGATTAGTGTGGTTCCGTTCAACAACTACGGACAACGGACACATAATAGCATTATCAGCGTGATCTGATCCTGATCAGATCACGAAAATCAAAACAAGACGGATCATTGAAAAGTTTAATTTTTGAATTGTGGCAACAGTTGCTTTCAAACGCAAAACAGATAATACAGGGTATTACAAACTTCATATTGCCACCAGCCATAATGCTCTGCTCAACGTGACGTCACGCAAGCCACATGTCATTTCACTTGCAATCAAATTTGCCTATTTTTTCTTTTCAAATATTTTTGTGCAACAAATTTAGTGTTTTATATTCAAATATGCAACACACGAACAATAGTTTGCTGCTAGCACTTGAGTTTATCTTGGCATATTAAGGTGTGTCCCGACCAGCGAAACATTTCAAAATGTTTATGAAATGTTTCTGAAGCAAATCGAACAATTCTGAAATTTATTTATTAAATGTTTATGAAATGTTTCAATTTTATCCGGTTTTGGGCTAGAAGAAAATAATGTGGTAGGATTATTAGCAGCGAGTAAAGTTTTTATTTTTGTAATTTTGGTTTCGGCAATCACGCGACACGCGATTTAATTCAAATAATCGTATTAAATGAATCACTTTCTCATTAGGTATTGCAAGCTTTTCTGGACATTTTTATTTTATTTAAAAAAAAAATAATAATCGAAAAACAGCGCTCACTTTCTGCAGGAAAACTTGTAAAACAAAAATTATTTCCCATCACCATTGGGTTTGGGTAGCTGTGAAACATTTCATAAATGTTTTTTTGGTGTTCAGATGCAAACCAGCAAAACATTTCATAATAATTGTTTTGTTTACTAAATGTTTTAGAAATATTTATGAAACATGTAAGATTGTAGATATTTAATTGTTTATCAAATGTTTGGCCGGTCTGGACATACCTTTATAGAACGAGAAAAAACCAAATAACTCGGAATACGGACGGGGAGTTAATTCGCATGAATCAATTGATTTTGTGTGTTCCATTTTTTAGTCTGGCAACGTGATTGTGTGTTTACAGGCACACCAACATTTAAAAATAAAATAAGCCACCTAGTTGGAAATAGTAGAAATAATTTTCAGATCATGATTCGTGATCTCGATGAGAAGCAAGATCATGTGCTGTAAATCGATGATCTATATGGAGCATAGCTGATAATAAAAAACAGCTAATAACAACAAGAACAAGATCAAACTCTAGGAACTATGCCAATCTTTACAGTTTATAGTTAACTGTCGAATTTGCAGACTGATTTTCTTTTTTTTCTCATCTCAAATCTAAATAATTGTACAAGCAAACAATATTGTGCATCAGTTTCGATATCTCTATCCCACAAATATTGTATTCTCTTATCGCTAAGAAACTACATGTGTATATTGTATACATCCGTTCATGCAAGTCGTGAGAAGTGCAAGCAAACATTTTTATATGCAGTGCTAACAAAGTGGCATGTTGACGGTGTCAGTTATCTGTTCTGAAATTTAATACATCAAGTCGTTAAGCTTTAATAAAGGAAACGAAGAAACGCATATATGCAGTAACTCGATTGACGTTAAGATTAACTGAGACTTGGAGAAAAAAAAGGTTCGTCGAATTTAATTTGAAAACTCTTTTGATTTTAGATTTAATAAAGTTATTGATGCGGTACAAAGTGGAAAGGAAATGATTTGGAACGCTTAAAGCTGACGAAACTTTTTAAGCAATTCACTGCAACTTTTTTTAATTATAACAAAATGGGGTGAAATCAGTTTCTTTCTTTTGCGGGTACATTGCGTGTAGAATTTCAAACATTTTACCACATGACAGATAGTACTACCATATTTTGTTGTATGGATTTGGAAACAAATTTGCTTCCGCCCCATCTCCGTCGTTGCAAAAAATAGCTTCCATAACTAAATTGACTTTACAACTAGTATTGAAGTTTACCTTCAACAATTTAGAAAGATATGTAGATAATTTCCAGAATTTGTAATTTCCAGCCGGTAATGTGTTGTTATAAACGTGGACCTTTGAACTGACGCGAATTCACATTAAATCTTTTTTCTATCCAGCCAACCAGACACAAACCGCAGCATCAAGCGTTATTGCACCCCCAACGCTCAGTGGTTATCATTTTTTTGATTACAAATTGCTCTTGAGTTCAGACATATTTCTAGCTCATTAAAGTGCATAACATTGAAACTGTGTCACTTATTATTTTATTATAAATTATTATCAAAAGCAAGCAATCGGCGTAAAGTTTGAATACGTTTCGTAATTATTTTCACTAGGAAGTAAATCTCGTTCATAACTTAAGGGGCGTTACTAAAATGAATAGCAATACACAAATTCCAATAGCAACAGTTTCAGGAATTTGCCATTCGCTTATTTAAATTTAAATATGATGTGCATGCAAATTTGCTCGTAAAACACGTCAATATGGTTGGGGTTGATACAATAGATCTTTCAGGTCGCAGTGTCTGCCAACTGGGCTTGGGAATATTAAAAAAAAAAAAATGGTTGGGAATAATCTTTGCTGAAGTAACTATTTGCTGATGCCTAACATTATGGCTGTGACATTTAAGGAGACAATTTTTCCTTCCGCAGATGGGGCGAATGTGATATTCGATTGGACTCTTCAGATTCGTTTTCAGATTTCAGATTTCTTGCGTCTAATTAAACATAAAAACGTCACTTGCTCTTTTCTTTGTTAATATTCGTGCAATTGGAATATGTGTATGTTTTTCATTTACTGGTTAAGTTTTATATTAAAACATTCCAAGTTTGCTCCCAAATTGATTTTCTAAACATTTGCAAATAAATAATTAACAAAAATAGATCCACCCGATGCTAAGCGTTTCTTGCAGTTGAAAATTTTCACGAAAACGTAACGAACTCCACTAGTTGTCAAACTGAAACTTACTTGAATTGGTAAATCTGAGAAAAAATCCAGATTCGCAAAAGTTTTGTACCAAACGAATATAAAAAGTGCTCTGAGAGTACCCAATCGAATACCACATAAATCTATTACTAAAGGTCTGCTCATTTACTTTTAAATTTTACGGATTTTTACTAACTCTTACAAATTTGTACTCAATGCCAATCCCGTCATCGAGAGAGCAAGATATTACCCCTCCCCCGAGAGTCTTCGACTTTTTACTTATGTTTTGTGTAACAAATTTCTTGGTGTAGGAATGTCAGTCACCTGACAATTAACAGATGACGAGATTTGTTGTAATATTTGGCATACGCGTGCTTATGTTTTGATTTGCTGCGTATTCAAATCGTATCAACTGACAACAAAATGAAATTGAATGTTCTCTTGATTTTTTCCGAAAGTGGCGACGAAATTCGTCCTCGCTGTAAGAACGGACGGACAATATCCTGCACGTAATTTTTAATTTAGTGTCGCTTTTTCCTCATCTCAAATGCTTGTATTTCAATTAGTACAACCTTTTCCACATGATGAATTCATCAACTAGAAGTTCGATTAATTCTGAGCAGTGATGCCAGATCGTGGGTAATTACCCATTTCGAGGGCGTTTTTTTATCTCTTGAAACAAGAAAAAATTGTGTATTTTGTTGTTTTTTAACGTCAGCAAGGGCAAAAAGGGCATTTTTGGGTGTTTCTGACGTGTATTGTGGGCAATTCAGTCCGAAAAGTCTGGTATCACTGATTCCGAATGGCCAGGTAGATGAATCAACCAATTTTGTTGGTAAATAAGCAAATTCTTCGAGTTTATCAGCTGCACTTTTCAGAACATTTGTTACTCATTAGTAAATTTATTTATTAGTTTATTTAATTGCATGATTTGCTGTTCTTCTTTCTTTCAGACCGATGTGGGATGCCCTCCTTAAGTCAGTTCGGTGTGAAATCATCAGCTTCTCTCGAAATGATCATATCGACGCCTATGTACTTAGGTAAGTACCTATGCCTACGCCCTTTACAAATAACATCATCATTATTATGTACAAAGCCGTGATTTCACTTCAATGCTAAAAATAATATTATACTGCACACCTACAAATGTGTTTTGAAAAAATTGTCCCGCCATATATCTGCATGTTGCACACTGGTTCTGTTATTTTTAAAATGGTGAACAAACGTCCACAACCTAAGTGCTTACCTCTAATAAATCCCTAATGAAATGCTGCACACTTTTGACATCATCACAATATCTACTTACATATACAACGCAAAGTCTAATGTCGTTGACGCCAAGAACAAATGTTTTCGCTGAATTTTGGTCGAGAAAGATTTACTGTATCGAAGCGGCTAAAAATAGAAAATTTATTTCGTTTACGCTCGACATAATACATAATCGACTAAAAACAAACTTGAACGGCTTCCCCATCGGTTCGTGGCTGAGGGGCGACATTCTTATAGTTTTCTATTTTCCTTGCCAGAGTCTTAATCGGCTTGTGCAAGGGAACTTCGTTTGTTTTGAACATTTCAGCTGTTTTTTCTTATATTTTTGTTTTGTGGAATACATTTAAATTATGTTGATAGAAATAAATGTGTTTTTGTGTTATTAGAAGCAGGGATTTGTTTGAATTATTAATTTCCCTTGTTCCAATAGATGCTTGATTAAATCCAATAATACTTTGTAGTTTCTGAAATGTTTTGAAACTAATTTCTGATTTGTTTTTAAGGGAAACAGAAACATAAGCTGCACTTTTTATTCTCGTGATCTCATCTAGATCAGGTCTTAGCACAAACTCGCAACAATAATATGTGATACATAAAGAAAGAGGTTTCGCTTTAATTGCTAATGCCGTAATGCTAATGTAGTAGGTATCTGAATTTAAAAGTCGGTAAGGCAGTGAGTGTACCCAATATCTGAGTGTGCCGCGTAATACTTCTCGCCGGCCCACAAACTTAAAGTCTCTCTGACGTAAAAAAGGAAAAAGGAGCTTTGCACTGTAATAATTCTAAATTGTATCTGCTGAACTTTGGCCGCAGCTTAAAATGTCAGCTTTCTAAGAAAAAATCCGTTTTGTTTTCTTGATCTGATCCAGATCAGATAAAATGCGGCAACTATCACCAGAACCACCATCTAGCATCATCATTTTAAATTGTTAATTGTTGGTTGTTGTATTCCTATACTGTTTTGTTATTTTTGCAGCGAGAGCAGCATGTTTGTTTCGAAGCGTCGTTGGATCTTGAAGACTTGTGGTACCACAACTCCTCTACAGTGTCTTGAACCACTGTTGGAAATGGCCGAGGAAATCGGTTACACCGACGTTGAAGATCTTTTCTATTCAAGGAAGAACTTTAAGCGTCCCGATTTGCAGGTAAATCAACAATTTGTCAACAATTTTTTTATTTTTGTATTAAACTTTAATTTATTTTAACAGATATCACCACATCGCGGCTTCGATGAGGAAGTAGCTCTTTTGGATTCGATTTTCGATGACGGACGAGCCTACTGTTTGGGTTCTGTTAATCGTGATTGCTGGTATTTGTATACATTGAGCCGCGGGGGAGGGGAACGAATTCCCAGATGCATTCAGGACTCGCATAATATGCCCGATCCAGATCAGACAATTGAAATTTTGATGACAGAACTGGATCCCCAAGTCATGGCGATTTTCTCTAAAGACGAGTGCTCAAATGGAATCGAGGCTACCGAGGTGAGTTTTTTGAAAAAAACTAAGTTCCTAAACATAGACTGTAATGACTAAGAAAATGAGATAAACCATGAGTCAAATGTGCAGAATTTTACTTACACATTCAATTTTCCAAAATTGAGTTTTTCCTAATTGTAAACAAATATTGGCATAAAAGCTTATCACCTGTATTTCTCTTTTCTTTACAGAGAGCTGGAATTCACAAGCTAATTCCAGGAATGGTTATTGACGACTATCTGTTCGATCCTTGTGGTTATTCAATGAATGGAATCGCCAAAAATGTAAGTGATTGCCGTATAAATTTATTAAGAACAAACAAATTAACCATACTTTTGTCTTAATCTTATATCGTGCAAAACAAAACAAAAACACAAAAAAAAATCAAGATTTCTGGAAATTATCCTCAAGTAAGTGGTGGATTTCAAAAATGTTGGTGTACCTTCTTTTTTTGGTTTTTCGCACGAATTGTTCCGTTTGTTTATGTGCATTTCCAACGAAGGTGGAATTTTATCTCTAATCTTGGGTTTTCTGTCTTTCAGGGGTGCTACATGACAATTCATATTACACCGGAACCAGATTTCTCTTACGTTAGCTTTGAAAGCAACGTTGCTTCATCCAACTATACTGATTTGATATCTCGCGTAATCAATACATTCCAGCCGGGAAAGTTTGTCGTTACAATTTTTGCTAACAAGGTAAGTGCAAACAACCATTGTGATCAAAATGATAAATGGCTAAATGCCCTGCTAAATGTCTGGTTTTTTTTCTTTGCAGTCATCTCCAGCATACACCGCTTTTCGTGACATGGATCATGCTTCGCATTTGGCCGAATGGAAACGTCGCGACATTCAATACTGTCGTTTCCCAACTTACGATCTGACCTATGCGCATTACTGCAAATTCCCCAGCTGAGGGTTACAGGTTAAACCCTGCCTAGAGGGCGGGGTTAAAACCAATCACCCTCCATCATCTTCGCCAACATCTATCAAAGCTCCCATTTCCACATCAGTATTCTCTACCCCATTCTCCACACCAAAGCACTGTGCGATCTCCAACAAGTTCAGCAGTTTGGTTCTCAGCGCATCTATTGCCGACGACGGCACAAAGCTCCATCAACAACTTTCACCAAATTCCGCAGCCCCAAGTGTTGCATCCACATCATCATCATCATCGACAACTTCAGCCAGATCACGGATTAATTCTCTGAAACGCATTGACAGCTTGCTAATTGGAACACTCTTGCTACTACAGATCTGCTCGTGGATATTCTACATCGATTTGGATGAATACTCTCCGTTGGTTCTTTTCTCATGGTGGCGCAATAAAATCTCTTGAAATTGCCTGAAACAATTGCAACGCTTGATCATTATTTAATAATTATTATTATCGTGTATTTTAATTGCATTGCAACTGAACTGCACCAAAAACAACAACAAAATCTACAACATCATCAGCTTCTTCTCTTACTCTTATACAAGAAATTCAAAAACATTATACACCGGCAACTACTTCAGCTCCAACAAAACATCCAACAACAACAGTCACTATAATAATTATTGGTTTTGTTTAACACTAAGTTCTGGTGTGTTGCAATTTTTTAGCGCGTTGATTCTCAAAATTTTGAGGCGTACACCCCTACGACGACTTAAAAAATTGAATTATTTAAATTTTCTTTATAATCGTAAGAGAATGAGATAGCGAAAGTGACCTTGCGCCCGTTAATGATTTACTTTATCTTAAATTTTTCTTTTTTTTAAATTTGCATCTGATTTTTCTTTTGTTTTTCTGCTTGTTTATTAACCTATTATATGCAATTTACTGTATGTTTCCCAATATTTTTATGTTTGCATTTAATTTATATTTTTTTTTTTTTTCTATAAAACAAAAGTATGTAAATTGCTTAAAATAATGTATTTAATTTTTATTTTAGTAAATAATAAAGGTTTGGTAGAATTTATCTATCAAACAATCAAAAAAAAAGAAAAGTGTTTGTTTTATTTTCTTAGTACATAATACATTTTGTTTGCATTTTTTATTTGATGATTTTGTTTAGTTTCTTTTTAGCTTAAGAGGGCGCAAGGTATATTTATGTAATATCTGTACAAAAAAAAGTATTTAAATGGATGAATGTAAGTTGTTAAAAATGCACGCGTTTGGAATGACATTTTTCAAAAATTAGAAAGGAATGTTTTTTATCTGCGCACATAATTTTATATATAAACTTGTACTCTATGCGATAAGCTATATATTTAGGTTGTTAAAATTGAAATTAGTTAACTACATAGATATGTATTTGCAATATGTTTTTTATTAAGGCAATTGAATTAACTTTGTTAGGGTACTACATACAGCTGGCAAATCGGAACAGATAAAATTTCATCCTTAAGAACTCAATAAGCTTTGAGGCTCTGTGCAAAACAGACTTACTTGTAATTTTTAACACTTAATGTTCAATTTCTCATAATTTTGACAAGATAGACTTTGCCACGTCTGAGATGTTTCCATTTTTTTAATTTTCATAAAATAATTGATTCCGAAAAGAATGAATACTTTTCGCTGCGATACGCAGAATACAAAAAAAAACAGCTTTCAGCTAAACGTAAACGGTAGTTACTTTTTGTTCATAGATATACGAACATTTCCCAAAACACTTTTCGTGATTACGAATTCGCAACATTTGTTCATAAAGGGCTAGAGCTCTCTCTTTCTTTATGTTGTTATCTCCTTGACGAAATGGTATAGTGTATGGGGTTTCGTAAGAAATCGATCACATAGAGAAATCCATGCTATTTTAATGTTTAAATCACCGAAATGCCGAATTTTAGCAATAAAAAAAAATTCTAGTCTCGACTTTAAATTTACCGAAGTTCACAATTATGAAAGCTGTATGTACAAATATTTTTCTAACTGCTCTTTCAACACTGCTTAATATAATACAAACTAAAAGCAAGGCATTTTCAACATTGAAAATATTCGCATTTAAAAAAGTTCAATGGAATTCATTTTACCTAAGTTTGTCTTCCAAACCATCTGAACAAGGGCAAAAAAATACAAATTTGTACCGGATAGCACCTAAATGCGAGCTTAGCTGCTATTTCGAAAGCATAGTCTAGACGCCCTGACACACGAATTCACAGGACATTTTTAGCAAACATAAACCGTCAGAGTAAGTCAAATTTGCCACACTGTGACTGCCACTAACTGCAATTGTCGGCCTTTCTTTTATTTAATAATATTCAAAAACGAGTACCTATTTAATTTTGCAATTTAATTTAATATAAACACTTACGCTGAACTTACACTCTTTAAATATTTGAAACATACCAACACTCGTGTCAATTGGTTAAGTTAACGTCAAAAATGTATGTCACCAAATTAGGTACGCGAACGGTCCATGTCGTCCAATATTGAGGCATCCACAACACAAAAGAACGCGAAAAATGCAAAACAGTAAGTGAAAAATCATTGCATGGACTTCGCAGTAATTCTGCGGGGACCATTTAATGGTATTACAACGGATCCATGACGTAATTTAACCTTAAATATTCAGTATTAGAGCTTAAGAATAACACCGTCGATGTAAGTTTAGCCACTGCAAGCATTTTTCGGAATATCAACAATACACTAGACCCCAAACTCATTCATCAACAAAAATAAAGAAAAACAAATTCATTAATTTTAATAAATGTATTATATTGTTCTACAAAAACAAAAACGAAAAAATTGCCGTTACAAAAAATAACATAATAAATAAAATATTTGATGTCAATATAATCCTATCCTTAAAAATATGAAGAACGAATTTCTAAAATTCCTTTAACTTTAAAAGTGTTAAAAATAATAAGAAAAAAATATGTATTTATGTAGTGAATAACAAAACCAAACACTTGCTCTTTACATGTGCAAGTGTCTCCTAAACGTTAAGATCGAACAAATTAAAAGAAAAGCCAAAATATGTTGATTTACTATCTATTACATTTGTTTAGAGATTTATTAATTGATTAACTTTAAATTTAAGGAATAATTTGCTTTACGACAAAAATTACTCAAAAGAAAGTGAATTAAAATTGAATACATTTTACAATTTTACTAAGAACTGAGCGAAGAAAATGATAATGAAAAACAAAGTCTGGTGATAGAGTTTTAGAATGTAATGATTTTTTTAAAACAACTTTTGAAAAATTAATAAATTGGTTTTTGAAATTCAGAAACTAAGCAGAACGTTAAGTTATTATTGAAATTGACACAAACATAGATTTTATTATTAGTGTAACAATATATACTTAAATATTATTGTAATATGAATTAATGTTGTAATATTAAATGAATATCAATAAAAAATAATTAAAAAAATATTTTACAAATTATTAATGTGGACGGTGATACAGATCCAATTTATATTTTCAATAAATCCTTTACAATTTTTGGCTTTCAAGCAGTACTAGTAGGGTAGCATACCAATGACGAAGTCTGTTACTGTTTGTGAACACACACTTTACAGAGCTTAGAGTAAGTATTTATTTAGGATCGGAAGATATTTAAAAAACGTAGATATCGGCAGGCAACTTTGAAGCAGTAATAACTTCTTACCGTATTAATAAACACTGCGTAAAAGTTATCAACTCGTTACTCAGTAGTTACGCCAAATTTTTGTATGCTATCTGGCGTCTACTAGCTAACTTACATTTGCACATTTGTTTATTAATACGGGGGTTAATATTTAATGTCGTTTTCCATTGAACAAACAAACACTGCGGGTGCCAAAGAAAAAAGATGAAACACTCCTAAACATGTTCAATTGGCTAGTCGGCGTTTTTAATAGGGAAAGGTGTTTCGAAGTTGAACTATTCCTCAAATACGTCGAACTAAAACGTAGATATTAAATACTTGCACTAACTCTGAAAATAAACCCAGATTCATGATAAGTGCATTTGTGCCAATCGAAGTAAAAAAATGGCAACGGACACAAAAGAAGAAAATATAAACTTTTTTTATCTATAACATCTGGCATAACAAGAAATAAATATATTGTGAGTTTTTGAATAAAAGATTCAGTTTTACCGACTCCTCATGCCAACCCTGAGCCAGACATTTGTTTAGCCACGACCGGCGAAAAATGCAAAAATATACAAAATCAAATACACAATTTGTTAGAAGAGTGTCACAATATCTGCTTGCAAGCATCATAACTGGATTCGTGTTGTTTGGGTGTAAAAAGTAAAACTGTACAACTGAAATCGTCTTGTTGGTATGAATTCGAGTGCGTTGAATCCCGCTTTAGTGCGAATTTCTTGCTAAAAATTGTCCCAAAGTAGTAAAATAAGTGTTGCTATGCGTTTTTAAACGAATAAGCTGCTCATTAAATGTATTTTGTGCACAATTCGTTGTAAGTGGGGCATAGAATCGTGAAATCAACGCTAGTTGAAAAAGTCGTCTTTCTATGCAAAGTGTCGTCCATTTCTCTATATATGCATTACGGTTATATTGCGCCACCACTCACTCCCATTGCAAGTACAGGAATTATTGTTGCCCGTGTAAACAAAACCAATTTTTCGAAACATTCCGAGGAACCTTTATAGAAAAATCTATAAAATGGAGTCGCAAAGAGAGGTGCATAATGCCAGTGTAGCATCAGCAACGTCAACAAGCCACCCACAAGAGGGGGCCCGGCAAAATAGCCTCCAGCGTATCCAACAACGGAAGCAAAAAGTATTCAATCTTCCAATCTCTCAACAATTGGCCAAGTTATCAATGTACTCTGCATGTCAAGCGGAAGGCTGCCGTTGTACGGGATGGAAAACGCCACAGGAGAATCGTCATCGTGATGTGGAGAGTTCGTACTGTCCAGAGTTCTCAGAGGAATGCCGAAATACCATCTGCAAACATCCCCTTCAGAGTCACATCTCCCATTTGAATGGAATCTCAAGCGAACAAATGAATGAACTGCTCGGAGCGATTATCGACATGGAAAATTTGTTCATGAGCATGCAACGGGTCGAGGATGAGGACACTAAGAAGGTGTATTTGTATCTCTTCAGATTGCTTAGGCAGTGTGTGATCTCTCGACAACAGGCGGTTATTAATGGGCCACTAGGTGATCCGCCATTCGAAGCTCCGTGCATTGCAAAGGCGATTTCTAGCTTTGTCTTTTACAAGTACAACCATCTAAGCCAATCGGAGCTGAGCACCATGACCGAAGTCGCAAAGACATTCATAAACTTCTTAAATCATTTCAACTTTGACCCACCATCGGTGCGTAGAGCAGATCTAACGCATGAAGATGCGTCCACTTACAAGATTAACTACACTCGTTGGCTGGTCTTCTGCCATGTGCCGGCATTCTGCAACTCCCTGCGACACTTCGACACATCGCTGGTGTTTGGTAGGACCCTTCTAAAAACTGTATTCCTGTGTATGGCGCAACAGTTGAAAAAGAAGTGCATCACTGAACGGGATCGCTTCCCAGCAGACAAGAGAGCAATTATCACACAAATGCCAAAGTTTCTGGAATCTCTCAAAGGTGAAATTTTAAAAGATGACTCGCCCATCTGGGATCAGACATATCGTCCACCGAATACATTCCTTTCGCAGCAACGCAAGCGTCAGCAGGAAGCTGCTGCAAATGCCTTGAAACGACAGTCGGAATCAGCTTACAAGCGTCCGAAAAAAGAAACCGAACGTGGATCGGACAATGAGGATCTAACTGATGATTCTGTTTTGAGAGCAATGAAGACAATTTCTGAAACGAAGGCATCTTCTAAAACTGAAGTTCTGTTTCCAGTCAACGTGTCGCGTGACGAGATTGTCAAAGCTGAAGAGAATCAAGGCGAGATTCAGTTCCATATTGTTGGGAACTCACTCACTCAGCCTGTGGAGAAGCAAACCATGCTTTGGTTATTAGGTAAGACACGCAATACTACTGTTGCGGTTAAACTGTTCCGCACAGAGTCATAAAATTCCGTAAATCAATGTTTTCATTTACAGGCCTCCATAGCGTCTTCGCTCACCAATTAACTGAGATGCCTCGCGAGTATATTAGCCAACTTGTTTTTGACACCAAGCACAAAACACTTGCCCTCATAAAGGAAAACCAGCCCATTGGAGGAATTTGTTTTAGACCATTCCCTACACAGGGCTTTACCGAAATTGTCTTCTGTGCCGTCACAATGAGCGAACAAGAGAAGGGCTACGGTTCTCACCTCATGAACCACTTAAAGGACTACAGCATTCGACGCGGACTGCGTCACTTCCTTACTTACGCAGATGAGCATGCCATCGGATACTTTAAAAAGCAAGGCTTCTCGAAGGACA
The DNA here is from genome assembly GCA_951230905.1 of Cheilosia variabilis. Taxonomy (NCBI): domain Eukaryota; kingdom Metazoa; phylum Arthropoda; class Insecta; order Diptera; family Syrphidae; genus Cheilosia; species Cheilosia variabilis. The sequence goes on along the minus strand of OX579680.1, from coordinate 13,329,575 downwards.
TAAAGTTGGCTCGGCCTGTGTACGCCGGCTTTATTAAAGAGTACGATGGCGCAACTCTTATGCATTGCGAACTCCACCCTAGCATCGTGTACACCCAATTTATCTCTGTAATTCAGAAACAAAGAGAAATTCTAAAAGAGCTGATCGCCCAGCGTCACAAGGAAGTGCAAAAAATTCGCACCGGTCTTACTTGCTTCAAAGAGGGCGTTCGTGCTATTCCTGTAGAATCGATTCCAGGTCTCCGAGAAATCGGTTGGAAACCACAAATGCGAGCACAGCGTACATCACGTCCGCTGGAAGAGTCTTCTGATCCCGATAAATTAGCCGCCTCGTTTGCTACAGTTTTGCAGGCTGTAAAGCAACATACATCCGCATGGCCTTTCCTGAAGCCAGTCATTACGGCGGAAGTGCCCGACTACTACGATCACATAAAATATCCGATGGACCTAAAGACAATGGGTGATCGATTGAAGAAGGGCTATTATGTCACGCGACGTCTTTTTATGGCCGATATGGCGAGGATATTCTCCAATTGTCGATTTTACAACCAGCCAGATACGGAGTACTACCGCTGTGCCAATTCGGTGGAGCGATACTTCCAAACCAAGATGCGGGAGCTCGGATTGTGGGATAAATGAGACGAGGCTTGTAGTTAGGATTAAGCGTACCTATGTGTTGTATCTAGAAGAATATGTAGCTATAAGTTGATTTTAAATGTTTCCAATAAAAATAAACTAACTGATTCGTTAAAAAAAATCCATTGCAAGTTTGAGTATTTACTTGTATTCAGAAAGTGTAGTTCTAAACAATCCACACACTGCCTCTGGTATTAAAACTCGACGAGAGAATTGCATTCATTGGATATTTAGAGTCTGGTGTCATATTCTGTGTAAATATTAGCTGTGCAAAGAAGGCATGGAAACATGATACAGAGAGAGACCAATAAGATCAAGCAGTCCCGTAATGTTGGTGCACGCAGAAAGGCAAAAACAACCACTCTTGATTCAAAATAAAATCTCACATCTTTATTTGTACTTCAGAGTTTCGTTTGTAAATTGATAAAATCGATTGTGGCTCAAGCGAGATTATATTTCGTATTCGCTCCGGATCCACCTGGGATTGACGTCTCGATAGAACTCGCAAAACTCTTCGAATACATCGATTTCGCATGGACCGTATATGAGATCGATGTCTGGCTCTGGTATAACATGTTCCATAGGTGGTATCGGATCAAGAAAATCTCCAAGATCTGGGGTAGGAGCTCTATTCTTCGATTTGATGTACTTACGGCGAAAAGATGGCTTCTTCTTCGGCAGCAAAATGCTGTCGTTGACATTAATCGGAATGAGATTGCGAAAAACAGTCTTGTCATGTCGAAAGTTGAGTTTCTGTGAGATCTAAATACAAATTGAAACAATAAGATGAGAGAAATTTTAGCATTTTTATAGCAAGAACACACCTTTGGAATAACAACGGCCTTTGATCGTGGTGACAAGTCCTCAGTGCAGCCGGTTCGTATAGGGGCTCTCTCCAGTTGCATCTCCTGCATTTGCCGGCCCAATGCAAGGATTGTGTTAAGAATTGGCTCATCGTAATTACCGTCGTTTGCCTTGTTTGCTTTGGTGTAGATGATTCTGGTCATTTCATCACCCAAATCGGCTGCAATAATTGGATGCCGGATGACGGTGCAGGGATTCGAAGTGTTTTCCATTGGAACCGTGCACGCACGATAAATTTCAATATTGGGAATGGTTTTTTTACTTTCTTTGGAATGTTTTTTAATGTTGGACATTGTTTTTGGAATGGAATAAATACAGGTTAGTTGGAAATAAATAGATTTTAGAGTTGGAAGAAAATCGCTGGCGAAAGAATGAAGTGAATGTGGGGGCGACAGATGTTTTATGTTTTTCGACATTCGTCTTTGTTGTTTTATTTTGAAAATGTCAAAAGCAGCTGTATGTATGCGAACTGGGAATAGAGCGCCACCTTAATGTGAGACTTCTACGAAATATAATAATGTTCGAAATCATATTGAACATAATAGATTATATCAGATATGAATGATTACCTATTCCATTATCTTTGGATTATACATTACGTTCTGAAAAAAAGCTATACGAATAAACAAGCTGTGAAAATCTACAGAAGCATAGTTCGAATGCATAGAGATAGAATATGTCAGAATTCTGCAGAACCTAATGCAAATTTATGGGGGTAAAATATACGAGCTAATAAGAAAAGAATATGGTTGGACCCCATTTTTCATTTAATATAACTTGCTCTTCCCCTCTTTCTATTTTTAAGTAAATCGTAATCCCGTTTTTTTTCTGTCAAATGTGACTGGAAAGTATCTAGTTTAGTAAGTCTGACAGATCTCTCACTAGATGAAACTCGTCTCTGATTGGGGGAAATCGGTCGTGAGAGCAGATGTTTCAGTTGACGTTTATGGAGGGGTAGCCGACGAATCTAGTCGAGAAATTCGTGACTAAGTACTAAGTTGACAGTTCTCATATGTGGCTGACGTAGAAAAAGTGACGTTCCCGACCAATCTAGTTTTTGCGTTCAGGTTACATCTCATCCAGACCAATCTAGTCGACTTAAGATGACTAGATTCTTGAATGTGGCCAGTGTGTAATCAGCTTTTCACTCAGCCTGCTCAGTCAATTTATTCTGAGCTCATAGAGCGCGCTCTGATTGTGCTCTGAGCTAAACATTTTTGTATTACAGTTCAGGTTGTGCTATGAACTAAAAAATAAAAACGCCTTATTTATTACTAAGCATCACACAAATCGTACGTTTAAAAATAATATATATATTATCCACAATATAAATATTATTGCTGCTATGAACGTTTTTTTCCGAAGATCTAAACTGTTGACGGCACCTGACACTCAAAGCCCGAAGCAACGTTGTCAGATTTCACCCCCTAGGACAAACAGCTGTTCAACACAACAAAATTTAGTTTGAATAGACTTTGTAACACACACTACCAACACCGTACATGAGAACGAGTTCTTTTTCTGTCATATTTTTACCATACCTTCGGTTTCTTTTTAACGGATTTTTGTCTTTGTGTAGAGTTTCTCGTCGTCTGGTAGTGTCTACCGATTCTGCTCTGTTTTTGTTATTATTATTATCGGTGTTTTCGTCTATTTCGGTGTTTTTCCTCGTCTTATTGTCGTTGAGATCACATCGCACAGCTGAAGTGTTTCCATTCCTTCGTTCCAACTCAAAAGAGTGCTAAAACAAAATTTCTGAGTGCATCTCTTTTTCCGAAAAGAATAACTGAAACAAATAACAAAATAAAGCCGCATCGCCTTAACTTCAACATCAATACAATACAATTTGAATTAATAAAAATTGTGGATTTAAAGTGAAAAGACCGCAACAATCACGCTTCATTCGTGGAAAACACTTGTCAAAGTACACAGCGCATCTTAGCAAGTTCCAAATCGCAATTGTTCATTGAAATTCAATTGGAATCACCTCCGACCTAGTTTTTCATTGGTTTTTCCTCTTTGTTTTCCCATTTATTTTCTACTTGTCGGTGAATTTTTGTCAAAGGGAAATTATGAAATACATTTAAATAAATCTCATCGCGTGTGTTTATTTTGGACTCAACTCAAACAAAAGAGTATCTAAAACGACAGGTATTTCAGTAGTATAACTTTAAGTTCTCGTTTAGTTTATCGTTCGGTTCCTTTTCTAGTAGGATTCGTTTTCTTTTTGTGCTAAATCGTGCGAAAAGTGTTGCAATTGAATAAAAATCATTAAGCTGGCTAAAAAAGATTCTTTTTGTTTAAAAAACACCTGTGATTGCAACCGAAAACATTTGGTCCTTCACTTGAATGGCGGTAGGTGCCGATCCAGTCGTCTGCTACATGGAATGAGAAAGGATTTACAAACTAAAATACGTCACACTAGTTCCGATCATTTTTCTGAACAGATTTCGGCCAAATTCATTGGAAACAAAGTGATAATTTGATTATTTCAACATTTTCTTTTAAGAAAATTATATATGCAAATAGTGTTACCTTAAACACACATGAATACGTATATACACAAATTTAGCTATACAAGAGCGTCAGGTTTTATTGTTGCCATAAGTTGTTTCAAGTGTAGTGTGCCCAGAAATCCTGTTTGATATTTTTTTTTTTATTTTGTGTATTTTCAAAACACAAACGTGACAAACTTGTTCAAGTTTCTTTGCACAAGAACTATAAATTAAAAGTGATAAAAACAAAATTGTGTAATTTTTACTTTTATTTTTGAAGTTTTACTAAAAAAAAAAATCTAAAATGGCTCCAATCGCTGTTTACGGAGAGGTCAACGACGCCCTAAAGGATGACAGTTCAAATGTTGCTGAAGAAGCCAGTGTATCCAATACCAATGGTAAGTTTTATAATGTTGGCTGAGGTTTCCATTATGCGCACTAAGCGAATTATTTTTTTTTGTTTAAATTGACTTATTCTAAGATGTACTGTAAAAGAATTTTTCTGCGGAAATTTTTTTTATTAATTTTTTTTTACTTTTAAAGTTTTAAATTTTCACTGAAAAGTGCATACAAACTGTATGCGTTCACTTCGCATGACTCTTGTGCTAAGTGATTTCTGTTGCTGAAGAGGGGGATGGGTGGGGTGGTGAATGCAGTGAATGTTGGAAAATATTATAGGTATTACAAAGTTAAAACAGTTTAAAGTTAATTTTGTATTTTTTGATATTTTCTTTTTTTTATTAACTGAAAATATTATACTGATAATTACCCCAGAGTAAATACAATTAAACTTTAGCTCCAGGCGCCTGCCTGACAGTTGTTGACATACCCTTAGCGGAGCGACGAAGTTGGGTGAGCGGCTAAACCCTGCGAAAAAAGGGTTAAAGCAATGATAGCGAGCGAAGCTAGCCACCCACCCCATACTTTAAATACAAAAGACTTTCTTACCTAAACATGGTTTGAATAAAAAAACAAAATAAAAAAAAAAATCCTTTCCTCAAGAAAAAAATATTATATTTTTGTTCTTTAGGCCATTTTAAGCCAGAAAAAAAAAAAAAACTGGAAAGTGCGCATAATGGAAACCCGCCCCATGTATTTTGTAATTTATTTTTTTTCGAAATTAGCATCATTATTTGTTACATACATTTTTCCCCTAGCGATCTACTAACTAGGACGATTTTTCTTTCGATAAAAACTTAGCGCACATTTAGTACACTGATTTTTAGCCAACAAAAAGTTGCTATAAAAATTTGTTGACTTTAATTCGTAGGTATTTTAAAAATAAAATGGCGTCTCAAATTTGCACTTTCTAGAAACTGTTGTCCCAAATGGCGATAAAAGCAGCTCCAGCGACAAAGTAAATCCTAATCTTCAGCAATTTGTATTATTTTTATAAATACATATATCTAGGTATACACTTACTTGCATTTTTTTTTATTTATCAAAAGATTTACGTACGTATTGTGTGATTGATGTTTTTGATTCAAGCACCCCTCTAAGCTGCCAAGTCAGTCAGGAAAATCGACCAAGTTTAGAAGATAACTTAAATTTGTTAACTTTGTAGAAAGTTTTCTTTACGGTTTCTCTTATTTTTGGCTTTTTTGTTTGTTTTGAGTGACGAAGGTTTGTTTTTTTGGGGAATTTCGTATTTTTTGGAAACAACAAAAAACTTATTTCGAACCTTTTTCCAATATCCTGTTGGCAGCTCCACTCCACCCAACGATTTTTACGATGCTTATCCTTATTGACACTTTTAACGACCAATGCTTAGCATTGGAGGCTGCTAGTTCTTTAGTGTTTCAGTATCATAATTCTAAGCCAGCAAAACAAAATAAATAATAAAAACAGACACATTTCATGTTGAATCAATTAAAATTTTTATTACAATCAATATTGGTCATTTGGAAAATTCACTGGAATATAATATGGCTCGACTCTTGCGTTCTCCTTATCGGCCTTCAATTTACCCTGCTTGCGGATCTTGACAATTTTGCACTCATCGGCGCACTTTGACGTGATAGCCATGCGCACTTCCTTCTGTGTGACATTGATGCGACTGGTCACAAGGGAAACTACATCAGCAACCTTGTTCACGTCTAGCGGCATCTTCTCCGGTTTATTCAGATTCATAAAAGCAGGCGATGGTCGGCCCGACAGACTGTGAGTCGCCAAAGTATTTCGATCAAAAACTCCCATCAGTACTTTTCGTGTGACAGCTGGTGCGGCAAGTTTCCAATCGATTTCGTACCATCTTGCCTTCGATATCTGCGTTCCGTTGGGGCCAATAATCAATTTTTCGTCATCGTCTTTTGAGGCGTAGGGATATTTTGGCGGTGTTTGTTCCGGTCCTGGTGGATTTAACTTGTCAGCGACCGCTGTCAGATCGTGCAACTCCTCGGGAAGGCTGTCGGCGGTTATATGAACGAACGGTTTCTTTGGAGAGGGCGCCATTTCAGTTGGTGGTGTATATTTGTAGGTACGACTGCTGTTGTCATTGCGTATTAGGATGTCGTCAGATTTTTGGGGATAGTCTAAATCTACTTGTTCATAAACGTGTATTCCACTCTCGGCAAATTCCTCCATTTTTTGTTGAAAATGATTTTCGTTAGCTAGGATGCGTTTAATTCGGTTGCTGATATGTTCAAGCTCTTCCTTCGATTTTGGCCTTACTTGCGGTCTCGAGTCGGGGACTTTAAACGACGATTGAGGTTTGTGTGTCATGTCAAGGGGCAACATTGGTTCGTCTTGAACCTCACTTTTAACAACAACTTCGGCTTTTTCCCTTACCCAAGATGGATCGATTCCAATGATGTCGTAAAGGCGCTGGATGTCAAGTTTTCCCTTGACATATGGCAATGGCTGGGGTGAAGTTGCATGGTTCATCACAACTGTGTTTTTAATTTTGTTAGCACGTTTCGCTTTTATGGTTTGAGTTGGGGGCTTTTTTGGTTTTGGTTTGGGAGAAAGAGGTTTCTTATTTTGATTGGGATTAGGGTTGGACTTACCTTGGAGGATACTCAATTTGGCTAGAAGAAGGGCCGATGGCTTTGAATCGATGGACGAATTAGTTTTTTTTTGTTCCATCAAACTAGATTCAATGCTTTGCATCAATTTGGTAGCTATGTCCGTCCATGCTTCTGCTTCCTGCTTCATTACTGAAGAAGAAGTTACATCGACCGGGCTGGCGTCATTGCACTCTGAGTCGGGGGTCAATTGCAGGGCGTCATTGATGGTGTGTATTGGCTTTTCGGGTGTATATTCTGTTGTGACATAGCAACCAGCTGGCTCGGCAACATCTTTGATGGGTGACGGGGTCTTCGATTCAAATGACGATGGCGAAGATGGAAAGAGTTTATTTTTTTGTTCGGCAAGAAACTTTAAATTCGTCTCGACCTGGTATTCTAGTATCTGTCGCTTGCGAAAATGCTGATAGAAAAGAAGATAATAAAGACGTATTTTAGCCAAAGTTGCAATTTCACAGAAATATTATAACTTACCATGGCGGAACTCATTTTTGAGCCGAAGAATGACGAATACTCTGGTCGCAATTATTATTTAAATAACCTTGTCTCCGGACAGTGCTAATGCACTTAACTTGATCACACGAGTAATGAAATTTGGAAAGGACCCTTGACTTATATAGAAAGAAACTAAACGGTTAGAAACGGTTGGGACATTTTCGATAAAGGACCTGCACAGGTAGGCTTGCGGATCGGAAAAATTCCCACACCCCTCATAATTTTATTGCCCTTCGCCTAATATTGGATATGCTGATCGAATAAAATAAACAGGCCCGCTTGAAGGCCGAGCTCCTACCTGGTTCTACGTATCCTTCCTTCGGGTACACATTGTCATAAATGGATTAACTAAAATCCGCGAAAATCCATATAGAACACTGTTTATAATAAATTCCGGGAAGGGTTTAATTAGGTGTCCTAATTAATTGCCTAACAAAGAGTACCGCTGTGGCGACCCTCATTACATGGAAGAATAGTGGTAGTATTTTTAATTATTTCCCTATTATTATGAGACCGTGTTGCTTTGTCATTAACAAAGCCAATCATTTAACAACGCCTGATTCTGTCATTGTAAAAAAAATGAAATGCCAATCGCTATTACATAGCAACAGTTTCTACCCTTCAACAAATACGATCGTCTGCAGGAGGTATATATATTTGCAGCTTCGCTTCTTAAGCGCGATTTTTTTTTCACATTTTAACTATAAGAACAGCATTTTTGGGTAAAAATGATTCCAACCTAAATTTCTTATGTATAAGCGAGTGTGTGCTAGTATACCTGGTTTACCACAAATTACCGGACAATTATATGTTCCACTGCAGATATTGTGAGATTTACGCGAGTTTTATGCTTGGGACTCTAAAAATAATTTCTTTTAATTGAAAAAAAACGTCAAAAATTTAAATTAAAGTGTCAAATAAAACTTTCAATGATATGTATATGTATATTGTACTTCAAGCAGAAATTATGTGTATACTCAGCTTGTGACTATAGACAAATGTAATTCCCCACAATTGTGTCAACATTTTGTCCGCGTGTTTTCGTTATTGTTCTAGTTTCGGCGAAAGCTAAACATGTGGGTTAAGCATTGCCAGGCGGTAACTTAAAATGAAAAGTTGAACATATATAAATGCAGCCTGTGCCTTAGTGTAAATTTAAATATGTAGTTGGAAAAATCAAAATTTAAATATTACTTTTGACAAAAAATGTCTTTTTATACTTTGACAATAGCCGTGTTTTTTTGAGCTTCGATCTCAGCAAAGCAAAGTAAAGTAGGATTTTCAGCAGGCGATTACAACAACTACAACCGAGTCTCGAAGTGTCAAGTAGAGCGTCTTAAACTCGTAATTTTGGCACTTAGTTGCTACTTTTGGAGGTCTACCGTTTCGACGATGATCGTCTAAAAAAATACAGAATGAGTGCCCAGGGCGCAGCACGCGTATCACCCGCCCTGTTGTATAAATTGCTTGAATTTGCTCAAATCCAATAATTTGCATTTTTTAAATAAACGTATACCACAAAGAATTTATTGATACCGCAACGATTGCGTTATACATGTATGATTATGCCCAAGGCATGGTGGGCGTGAATCGAAATAATCGTGGGTCGCGAGATGGAAGCGACATAACATGGAGATATGGAGCTCATTTCAGATTAGACATTACAACAAACACACTAATCATGAGCATATTGCATGTGTGTTTTTGTGTATATACAATTCTACTGCGTTTGCGTTACGATAAAACGATCAAAAAAACTAACGAGTTCAAGGTCGGTCTTTGTGAAATATGTAATTTCAATATTTTGTAATTGCGGTGTATTTGATTTTCTTCCCACGCACTACTACAATACGAATTGTGTAGACTCGGCAGAGGTTCTCTCTGAAGTTTAACAACCTCTCTGACAGCTGTCATTGCTGTTGCATTTTCCCCGTGCATTATTTTTTCATTTTCATTGCTTTTGTTTTTGAAACACTGAAAACCGTTGACAGGAGATGTGTTTTCTTTTCTTTGGCCTCGTTGTCCAAGTCCACCGACGCCAAACGTGCCGGTAAATTAATAAACACGATAACAAATGTGCAGTCTTGTGCTGGCCTTTTGCGTGCGAGTGCAGAGCACTCTCATTTCCGCACAGAAATAAAAGTAACTACACAATGTGTGGCTGAATGTATGAAGCATGATGGAGGAAAGTTCAACAACATTGTTGTGTGCAGTTGTGACGTTCACACTGCACGGAAAAAAGACAAATGCTATACCGTTGTTTGTGTGGCTTGGGTTTTGCTTTTTTCTTCTTGTTTTAACCTTGACTCGGGGCTTCGCATTGCCTGGTTTTGTACTTGTCTTGGCTTGAAGTGCAGTCGGCTTGTGTAGGCCAAGCAATATAGATAAAACAGAAATATAATGAGTTTTATAATCATTTATTATAGGTTATTGTACGATAGAAGAATGGTTCCCTCATTGTCTTGTTGATTGTCTTACTTTACAAGCTCCTTACCACTGTGAATGTCAGCTTGGGACATGTGTCATTAATGCAATGTTTCTAATCTTTATAGCCAGTGTGAGAGATAGACCTTCCTGTAATGTGGAGAGAAGTAAAAGTGCTTTCGGGATATACTGTCGCATAGATCTTACACCTATCAGCAAGTCATCATTCCCTTTAAAAGCTTAAGAACAGCTGAGTGAAACACATCAATTCACACGTTCTTAACATGCTTGTTGTAAAGGAGTATAGTTAGCATTAGAGTATAGTAAGCATTCAACAAGGCTGAAAAAAAGGGAAATTATTTGCTTAAATGAAGCTTTGCGTAGCTGTTATTGCATTTTTATCGGAAGTGGGGAGATTATAACAAAAATGTAGCATAGGTTCTGAAAAATAGATCGGGGTTTGTGCAATCATTTTTGAGAAATAATTAATAATCTAATTTATTCGAATTTGTTGAGAAAAACTAAGTACGGGATCTTATTTCGAATACTGAATTTATCTTTTTATATGTATTTTGATCAAAATCGTTAGAGCGGTTTTTGTAAAATTTGGCAGACAAAACAGTACCAAATACTGCAATTCTTAGTTTGAATAATACTATTGCTTAACAATTAAACTGAAAACCGAGTACAAGTTATTTTTGATTATCGAAATCGAAAATGGGGCTTTCGAGATATGAGCACTTTTTAAAGTGAGCGTTTCCTCTTATTCGAAATGAAAATTTTGAAATTAAAATTAATTTTGAAAACATAAATTTTACTCTAAGTTTGCATTTTGGTCAAAATCATGCCGTTTTGAGGTAAACTAGGGAAAACTATATTTTTCAAACATAACTTTTTTCAAAAATCCATTTTACGATAATACAGAGAAAAACTGAGTTTTCCATTAAGTTAGAAATGACCAAATTACCTTAGAAATTAATTTTTGTTCCAATCGTATATGTCCAAATTTCAAAAGTACCGTTACTCGATTTTTTAGCGGCAAACTGAGTATGCAGTTATGTTAACCTCACCTACTTAAGCTTAAATATAAATTTTTGTTGAAATCGTTGGAGCCGTTTTCGAACAAATCAAACTGGTATGAAAATGTTGTATGGGAAGTACCATTAATATTGAGGTTACCATGCAAAAAAAAAACGGCCCCCAACGGCCCCCAATCCGTTCAGCCGCTTCGGCTGTAGGCCTCGAGACATACAGACAGACGGACAGAACAAAAAAACAGACAGACGGAGAGAATTTTGCGACCCACTTTTTTGAGTTCGCTTATCATCGTAATGTCAGAATTGATTAACATCTCGAGTTCGAAATTTTGTACGAATACAATATCTTTCTCTTACTACGTAATGGAGAAAGTTAAAAACGAATGGAACGCACCTGACAACTTGTCATTCATCGGCTCTAGGTCGCGTTCAGAGTTTCTACTTCCGACTAAATACTTTGGTCTTATTTTCGGCGGAAAATTAAGCGGAAAGCGTAAGCGATCGAGCTCATTTTCCATTTCAATAAATTATTCAATTCGAGAAAGTACTGACTCCTAATAGTTGCTGTGATGTTAATCTGTTCCCGAGCAATCAACCTTGAGTGTACTAAACAGCTTTTGTTTATACAGACACAAGGTGCAAAGTCTATCGGTTCCACGAATGCACGATCACAATTTCCTTGCGCTCTCGTAATATACGAAAGAGTTGTGTAATTTTAAGAAAATGTCAGCAAATGCTGAATTGGTTATGTGCTGAGGTCTTGATTATTCAATTTACATTAAAAGCTACTTTAAGTTGGCTGTTGACAAGTGACACTTTATGACAAAACTTCTACTGACGAACAGCTGTGGGGAATTCTATGTTCTATGACGCATGTGAAACTTGGTTTTGCTCTTGTTGAAGAATCCATTTAGCTATGGAAAAACCGTAAATTCGCATTTGACACTAGTTGATTAGGTAACTACATTCCCTTATTTTGGCTTAAACTTCTAATGTACATAATCTAATCAAGATAGAGTGAAATATGACAATCAATTCACTTGACGAAGGCTTGCCAAGTTGTTTACCTTTAATTAAATCGTTTTAATAGAGTTGTTGACAAATTTGATTCTAATATAATATCAATTGTAAGAGAAGGCTTTCTGTTCTAATTGTGTACACAGCAGTCCAATGTGACACCAACTATACGCCAAGTGAAACATGGTTGCTAAACAGCTGAACCATCTAAATTGTTCTGCGTCATTTGTATCTGATCTAGTTCCTATTAACCCCTGCGAGAAAATAAAACAACTCTCCTTGTGCTCATCATCATTAAGTTTCTATTTTCAACATCATTAGAACTCTCACGTATACGCGAAAGAGTTGTGCCTTCTTTTGATTACATATTCGATATTATCAGGGCAGCAATGTAGTGGATGTAATTCGAAAAATTGCATCAGTGACTGGCGAAAGTGATTTAATAAACACATTTCTGTGTGTGCTTTCCTCTGCGGGAGGTTGGCTGTGTGATGGAAATTGAAAGTGCCACATAAATACACAATAGAAACACACAGCTAACCAGACTTCAGCTAGAATAAAGCAAACACAAAACTGCTGCACGCGTCAGCTTAGAACATACATTCCCCAAACAACTACCGCATTCAAATGACTGATTTATTTATACCCCTACACTTCCTATCTAATCTTTTATGTAAGCAGTTGGTTTTGTAATTTGTTTTTGACTACTTAATTCTGCTGCTCTGATGGCGCAGTTACAGTTATATTAGCTGAATTAACTAACGCATTAAGGGCGGGGGAGAATAGAACGTTTATAGATAGAAAACCCTTGTCATGCCTTCCACTGCGAGTAGTGCAGTAATTACGAGACCTGTGTTATCTTTACTTGAAGGCCCTTGATAGCACTATCTGGGTGATGGAATACTTTTAAGTGTGTTAAGCCTATTACATTCAACTTTAATTGCTTTTTTGATTTTTTAATTTCACATAGCTCAAGACTATGACAAGAACAAATTTGTTGGATATGTAATTGTGTAACCCAGATAAAAATTATTTACAAAGTTCGTCAGTGAAATAACTAATTTTAAATTTCTAGATTTTCACAAGTATATTTTTATTTTGTGTTTATCAGAAATGATTCATTTTTCATTGTCGAATTCGATTTAGAATGTTCTGATTGGTGGCTTGCAATTTGAAATTAATAACGTCCCTGGAACTTGTAGGCTCTAGTGACATAAGACGTAAGCTTCATTTCGATGTTCGAAATTTGAGACCCATCTATTGATGGGGTCAAATTATAGAGGTGTATTTTTACTATGTACTATTCTTAGACAGACACCTGTGACCGAGTCAGTCGGGCATAGTAGTTCGTTTAAGTTAAAAACAATCGCCGGGACAAACTCTCGACTACGAAGCGAATATCGGATAGCTGATTGGACAGTTCACATAGCTGTGCGGCACAAAAACAGAAGGGGAGGCATCTATTTTTTAAAATTTGGTTTTCCAAAATTAAAGAAAGTAATTGTGGCGTAAAAAGCAACAGAAGCTGTTGAATACCGATATAAAGCATAGCACGTGGCGCTGAATGTGTCATTCACTAGGTAAACGAATTAAATGTCAATATTTGGGCGCAAACCTTCGAATTGAATCCTTGAAATGCACTGCGTGTTAAAAGGCTAAAACTAGGCCTTACTAATAATCATTTTTAACATTCACCTTATACAAGGTGGCGCAAAATTAATCACAATATCGGAAGATGTTATAATTTTTGCAAATGGCGTCGTACGTCAATCATATTTGACATTTATGAACTAGACAGCTGCAGTATAATAAAGACAAGCAATAGAGTGCTATACTCCGCAAGAGCATGGAATAATTAATATTGTGAAGGAAGCGTTTCCTGGTGGCGTAATCTACCGTTTTGGCGATTTAGCACGACCAGCAAGATCGCCCGATTTATCCATCCCAAACTTCTTTCTTTGCGGCTACTTGAATTCGCGGCTTTATGCCAACAAGCCTCAGACAGTCGCAGACCTTAAGAAGAATAAATGTTCGACAGGAATGCGAACAGTTATCACCGGAAATCTTGCGGAAAGTCATGGAAAATGCGATAAAACGGGCACAAGCAGGGTTGGAAAATGCCATTTTCGATTTGTACTGAAAACTGTTGTAAGATCGTACTGAAATGGAGCCAGTTGTATTGAAAACTCTTTTTCGTATACAGAATTGAATTCAAAATATTTTATTTTCAAAAACATAAACAAAAATAAATTATCAAAATATTAATGACTTCATAGCAAAACTATACTCTCAGGTTTTATACTCTCAATTTGTTCATTCATCTTCAAAATATTGCCCTGAACTTGAAACTCAGAACAGGATGAGTTTCTTATAAAATTTTTTGTTTCAATCAAAGCCCAGCAAGTGTCGACTTGAAGTCGATCGGTCGACATTTGGACTTTATTAATGTCTGGTAAGAAAAAATCCTTTCGACATTTGCTGATGAGTGAGGAATAGCGAGAACGGCTTGAGCAATTTTGTAAATATTTTCAAACATCAGCTCATTACACTCGTTTTTAATTGAATTTACTTCAGACCAAAATTCTGAAATTGAATAATATTTAAATTGCTGAATTTTGTAGCATTCTTAATTTGTTGAATATTCTTTTGTTCATTAGGAAACAATTCGAAAACAAAATTCAATATAAAATTAGATTTTCCTGATACTACTGCTTCTGATGTAAAATAATCCAGCAAATTAAGGAAGGGATTTTGAATATTAATTTTCTTGTTTATGTCTTCCAAAATGACATAAAAAAAAATCATCATCTGGATTATTTTAATTGTTTTCTTAGGAAAAGCTTTACAAATTGCAAGAGATTTCGAAAGATACAGATGGATAAATTGTATCGAATTAAAACAAATTCTACTTTTGTACAAAACTCATTTGTATCGAACTCGATACAATTGTATCGACTTTTCCATCCCGGCACAAAGGTGTATCAAAACTGGTGGCAGCCACTTGACGGATTCCATCTCTTCCACTTAACAGAAAAAATTGTAAAAGTCCAAATAAAGATTTCCATCACTAAAAATCTTTTTCTTTTTATTATTTAGTAAAAAAGTAGGTAATTCAAAAACAAAAATGGATGACTTATTTTTCGCCACCCGGTATATATTTTGTAGGTCACAATATGCAATTTTGTATGAAAAATTTCGCTATTCTGAGTTCGAAAAATGTTGCCTGGACAATAAAAATGATTATTGGTAGACCATTGGTAGACCAATATACATAGGGTATGGAATAGCGGCGCCCAAAGGCGCCTAAAGGTTGGCTAGAATTAAAATGTCTATCGGCAAAGCCGAGAAAGAATCAAGAACTTTGTAGCCCAGGGCATCGAAAACTATAATTTTGCTAAACAAAAAATAAGGAAAATGAATATAGTTTGGCGCAACAAGCCCATAACGGACCCTAACCCTACTTTCTCACAATCAACGTTTGTGGAAGTTACCTAAAATTTTAGGCAGTTGAATCGAGAATCTTTCGGACAGCTGCCAGACATTTCTAGGATAGCTGGCCGGCGCATTAAGAAAAAACTTGGGGCCTGGGGTTCAACCTAAGACCCCCACTCCTTGGAAGAACATACTTATTTCTGAACCACTGCGCCCACCAAAGAAAGTGCGCATCCTTACAGGATAAAACGAAAAAAGCAGTCTTCGGATATTCCTTATCTACTAGATGACATTTCCGTTATCGCAAACCACACAACATCAATTAATTCTTTTTATGTATATATTTAAAATAAAACGGTTACATCATAGTTAAAAATAGACAACCCTCTGTCACTTATACTTCCTGTGACCGTCTTTCAAATTTAATTTTGTATCCTTGGCGCAATTACCACCTAGAACACTATTTCACTACGTAATTTGCACGGCAAACGGCTACAATTATATTTGGCACAGAATGCGAAACACAAAATGATGAATTTCTTTAACGATCTGTTTAATGCGATAATAAGTATTGTGGGAGACATCTGTAAATGTACCTAATTTGGCATACCTTCTTATTTTGGATGCATTTCGCAACACAACAAATAAACCGAGGCTCTCGAAATTCCATTTTTCTCGTTAAAATCTTAAATGTTTGGAAAATGTTTTTAGTTTTTATGAACTTTTTTAAGTGTGTGCTGTGGTGGTTGAACGAAAATTTAAAATAGAACTGCTAGTGACACACTTTTGAATGAGGTTAGTTTTTGCTATAAAAATAAATCACTAGTGTAGTCTCTTCTCTCGCATCGTTTAAAATAAACATGTGAAAATATAATCATTTGTTTTATTGTTGAATAGGGTGCGAAATGTTTGTGAATAATAATTTATTTTATATACGTTTGAGGTTGTTCCAAAACACTTTACTTCGAATTCTGTAAAACAACAGGGTCGGCATTCTGTAAGGCGAAACGTTCAAACGAACAAATCTGCTTGTGTAACATATAGCAAATCATTCGTGCGCACGAAAACGTTTGATCGTTTCCCCTTACAGAATCTGACCCCAGGTTTTTCTTTTGGGATCAATGACATATTACACAAACATCGCCATAACTTGACAGCCTCCAGAAAATGGTACACAAACATCCTTACTACTAGTTTAAGACTAAAGGGCAGCGATTAAGAAAGTTAGTATCTCATTGCCGGCCAAGTCAAACTCTAAATATGCAGAACTACAGGGTTTGAAATTCTAATACGTCAACAGATTAGAATGATGCAATGCCGCATACATTGTAATAGTATCTACTGCGGAAAAGAGCGCAAACAACTCATCAGCAAATGTTCGAATATGATACGCTTGTAGGGTTAAGTAATAGTATTGACCGTTTACAATCGTAACAAACAATATCAACCGAGCACACGCTAAAAAAAGTTTTTTGTTTTTGTATCTATCCAGGAAGCACTACTGGAACAATGCGCCTTGCTATAAAAACGAACTGTAATCTCTACTCGCGTTGGTGTCTAGTAGTTCTACATTTCTTAGACGAATGATGGGCACTTTTCTGACCAGGTCTTGTAAATAGCTTGTAGAGTTCGCTGTTAAATCCTCATCTAAACGCGACCGATAATAACTCGAAAAAATTTGTGTTCAAAGCGACCAGAGATCTTCGTCCACCCTTGGTAACGTCCATGCTTCTGCGGATTTCAAGACTTAAGAAAAACTAGGGTTCTAATTTTCCCGACTAGTGTCTTTAAAAATATTAAGGTTCTTTGATCTTTTTATCGGAAATAACAAACCAAACTTGGCTCAAAGTGGATACATTTGTCACGCCCAAAAAAAAACTTCGCCGTTCTAGAAATCAACTTTATATAAACGGTCCAACCTGTAGATATATTCCCCTTTTAGTAAACATTTTGTTTCGGTGCGAAAATACATTTCTCAAAAATGTTTAAACTTAATCAAAAGAGGACCGAATTTTCGTTAACTGGATACCTTTTCGGATTTAAAAAAAAACAAAACACACGTCGCAATGTTAGTTAGTTAATATTATGTAGTGGGAAATACTTAAATGTCTCTCCAACTGGATTGTATTTTCCATATTGACTGTCGAAATTAATAGAAGTATTAAACTAATTTACTTTATGTCAGTTTTGGCCATAAATGAGTGGATAAGTTGGAAATAGCGGTAATCCCAACGTAACTTTTTCTGAGAGTTATTTTTCAGGTTCTAAAAATATAATTCTACTTTTAATATTTTAACAGCTAACTCTAGATTTTGTACACAACCAAAATGAGACACGAGCGAAATTACCTTCGTAATCAAGTGTCATTTATTTGTCTTTTCGTTTGTTACAAAATTCCTGTTAGCTTTTAAATTCTTTAATTTAAAATACATAATTAACTAACGTATACTTTTATTTTCTATAGCAAATAAATAGTCACCTCAAATTAAATGAAGTAAAGAATGAAAGCATGCTAATTTTCAGTGACAGATTGTGTGACTTTTTTTCTGTCAAGTTCGTGGCTGTCGAGAAAGGGTTGGTAACAATTTTAATGGTTTTTTTGTTGCCTAGTGTGCTGTTCCAGGAAAGCTAAAATTAAGCGCCTCTCCAATGTTTCTCTCCACCACTTCGCTTAATGTTCGCTTAATTTTGACAGTGTAGTTGTTTAAATAGGTCCGCCGACCATTTTTTTCTTCGGAGGTAAGAATGGTTTTCTTGGTATTTTTTTTTTCGTTTTTTTATTTGTACTTCCTCAAAAACCTCTGCCAGGTACTCCTCGTTAAAATAGTCCATTTCCAAAAGAAATTAAATTAACAACAACGAATTTTTTTGTGTTGATCTTACCATTCTCCATACTGTTTTTTTGCTTTCGTTTGAAATACAGATATTTTCCCTGATCTGTCAAAATTTAGCTGTGGAAAAATGTATTTTTCATTAATACGCCAACTTAAATTCTGTACAGATTTTTCGTACAGCGGCTAACAAATTTAGCTTCAACTGCGTACTAATTGGCTTAACTGCTTTGCTTAAATTTATCTTTGGCGACATTTTTGTATGGGGGCTTCATTTAAGCGTGAGCAGCAAACTAGGCTTAACCAACAATTTAAATATTTTTTTATGTAGGTCACAATGGATAATTTTTTATTGAAAATCTCGCCATTTAGTTCCTTAAATTTAACTGGATCCTGGACATTAAAAATGATTACTAGTACTGCTCTCTGTGTTTAAATTTTCCAGCTTAGTTCTACGACTAGGAAAAAAACATCTTTTGTTTCATTTATCCATTTAAAGGGTGATTTTTTAAGAGGTTTAGAACTTTTTTTAAAAAAAAAACACAAAAAATTCGAAAAAATGAATGAAATATTTATTTGAATCGATAGTTTGAACCTTGCAATTTAATGTTTAAAGATAATTTCATGCAAATGTTGACCGCGGCTGCGTCTCAGGTAGCCCATCCGCTGAGTCCAATTTTGGCATACTCTTCCACACATATCGGCCGGTATCTCACGAATGAATGCATGGATGTTGGCTTCCAGTGCGTCAATCGTAGCGGGCTTGTCCCTATACACATTAGCCTTGGCATACCCCCACAAAAAATAATCTAATGGTGTCAAATCGCACGATCTAGGCGGCCAATTGACCGGCCCGAAACGTGAAATTAACTGTTCACCAAACTCGCCTCGCAATTGCGCCATTGTTTCGCGTGCTGTGTGGCATGTGGCACCGTCTTGTTGAAACCACATATCATGCAAGTCAAGAACTTCCATTTCGGGCAAAAAAAAGTTTGTTATCATCGCTCGGTAGCGTTCACCATTGACAGTAACGCTGCGATTCGCATCATCTTTGAAGAAATATGGCCCAATAATGCCGCCGGCCCATAAACCGCACCAAACAGTGGCTTTTTCGGGATGCATTGGTAGCTGTTGCAATGCTTCTGGCTGATCTTCACTCCAAATGCGGCAATTTTGCTTATTTACGTACCCATTCAACCAAAAATGAGCCTCATCGCTGAACACAATTTTTCGATAAAAAAGCGGATCCTCGGCCAGCTTTCCAAGAGCCCATTCACCAAAAATTCGGCGTTGTGGTAGGTCGGCTGGCTTTAGTTCTTGCACCAGCTGTATCTTAAAAGGCTTTACGCCCAAATCCTTCCGCAAAATTTTCCACGTAGTGCTGTAACAAAGGCCTAACTGCTGGGAACGGCGCCGAATCGACATTTCGCGGTCTTCTGTCACACTAGCTGATACGGCCGCAATATTTTCTTCACTACGCACAGTACGTAAACGTGTTGGTGGTTTAATGTCCAACAAAGTAAATTTGGTGCGAAATTTGGTCACAATCTTCCGAATAGACTGCTCAGAAGGTCGAGAATGCCGATCATAAAATGGAAGCAGCGCGCGATGAACATTTCGAACCGAGCACGAATTTTGATAGTAAAATTCAATAATTTGCAAGCGTTGCTCATTTGTAAGACGATCCATGGTTAAATTGCAAACCAAACTGAAGCTGTTTGACAGTGACACAAGGTACTAAACACACGTCAGCTGTCAAAACCAGTGTTGCCAAAACCAAACCAGCTAAAAAATCACCCTTTATTAGGTTGCAATGCATTAAGTTACATTTTGCCGATGTTTGATAAACATAAGTAGAAATGTGCTTGTCCGTATTCCTTCGTTCGGCTCAAATCGACTAAATCCAGTTTTTCTGGGCTTCAATTTAAGGCACTTGAGTCAGCAGCCCATACGAAACGTATATGTAACATAGTAAAAGGAATTTGAAACATCATAAAGTAAAATGACCCCAACATCCTGAATTAATTTAGTTCAACAATATCCACTTGAAAACATTCACCCAGATGCGTTTTGCGTGCATTCACTCCAATTTCAAGTGGTATAGAGGAAAAATAAAAACTTAACCGCAATTACGATGACGTTTCGCGATGGTAGCGTAATCGTAATGCACATTTATTCAATCTGTCTGGACTTTGGACTTCAATTAAGTAGCCAGCTAACTATATCATATTCGGAATTAATTTATGCACTACACGCGTATCTTTCGTTCTTTGTGTTGCCTTGCACTTATTTTATTCATATAGTGTGTTGGTGTGGGCTGACCTGAAAAAAATAAACAGGTTTGGCATGACTGTCAAAGCTAATTGTTTCAAAAGCTGTCGTAGTCTGTCGAAAAAAAAAAAAAAACAATTGTTGAGGTAGCTCACTATAGGAAATTGATTTTTAATTTCATTTTAATATGCGTTATGGAAACTAACTTTTTAGACTTTAATTATAGCAATTATTTGATGAGTAAGAGTGTACTTCATTAAGCCTTTTGTATAGGGATTTTTACAACGACCTTTCAATTATTTATAGATTTATTATGCATGGGAAGGTAGTTACTAATACCAATTAGAATGTGTTTTTTTTTTTTTTGTTTAAAGCGGTCTTGACCCCAACATGTATTATGTCATTGGTGGAACAAGTACCTAATCGACCTGTACGACCTGTTTGGCATAAAATTCATTCATTCATTTCTAAAGTATTCTGTTGTCTACTTTGAATAAATATTTATAACTTTTTGTGGGTCAAAGACACATTTTTGAGGAAAAATA
This sequence comes from Cheilosia variabilis, assembly GCA_951230905.1. Lineage (NCBI taxonomy): Eukaryota > Metazoa > Arthropoda > Insecta > Diptera > Syrphidae > Cheilosia > Cheilosia variabilis. The sequence continues at coordinate 13,308,506 of OX579680.1, read as the reverse complement.
AAAATGTTCAACCAATTGAGGTGAGCTACTCCCGTATTTTGTTTACCTTATGGCGTTTTCCATTGGTTTCACTCGGGGATCCACTCATTCTGAAATCCAATGGAACAACAAAACAGCTTCTGAAAGAATTCACAAAAGTATTGGTAAAATGCCAAAAAATAATCTACGGCTGGCTGTCAGCTGACTTGTATAAAATACATAAATTACACTTGTGTGAGTGCTTCTTGAGTGGATTCTGACTTCAGCACGAGAAGCGAAATTCTCTTCTGAGAATCACCAGAAGAGTATTTTTTGTACCAATGGAGCGGTTTCAAAAGTGATTTTTTCGATTCCGGACTCTCCCGCACACTTCTTTTTGCCCAATGGAAAACGACATTACTCTTTCGATAGTCGAACTTAGTACGAAAAATCTAGGTTAGGTACGGTTGTTTTATATCTTTACATTCATTCGTTCATTTCTTTTCTTATGTTACTATGTTACTGAAAAACATGTTTATTACGAATATGGTTGGCTGAGACATCGTCTACCTGTCAAGTAAAACTGACGTTCTGTTAGAGGAAGCTGTATTTCTGATACATTACCAGAAAGAATATACGATCTACATAATTGATTTTGTGTGTGTTTTGAATTATATTTCAGTCGCAACTCTACATGAATTATCAACACATCTGACAGTTCTGTATGTTATGGCATTTTCTGAGAGAACATTCGCGAGAATAGACACATTCTGTCAATTAATATTAATCAGCAGAATTGAGGTTTTTTCTAAAATTAGTGTTTATTTTATGGGTAAATTGAGTTAAATGAATTGTAATTTTGAGTTGACCAATTTTTGTTGTACATATTATTGTTTCGGTTTTGTAACGCCTGATGACATTTACGATTTATTCATATACCCCCGTATCACTGAACAATTGTGCACAACTTCACAAAACTGCGAGTATAGCTCGTTGATCATTTTGACTCAGTGTTTATTCTACTTTAACTCATTAGGGTTTTCATTGTGGTTATGAACAAATTACACACACATATATATAATATGATAGACGGATATACAAGAATGTGTACATTTCTTAAAAAAAAACACTTAATCAATTTCAGTTAAAGTAAATCTCTTTGGGAATGTGTGAGGATACACAAGATGGCGTTCTTCATAAAACAGCAAACATTTTGCTCTACCGAACAAATTCAAAGAAACAAATTTTTATTATTCGTTCCGGTGAAGGTTAGACATGAGTCTTTTCATTTTCGGAAGTTTTAAAAGTGTCGTTAGTTTGACTTAAGTTGTCGAACGAAATCACATATGTATTTTAAAACGGTGACAAAAACTGCACAATTTCTGTCAAATAGTAACATAGCTTAAAGTACTTTCATGGATGTTGAAAATAAAATTAACAAACTATATTTTTACATGTTGATCCATCAAATCACATTAATTAAGACTGTGGCTAAAGTACCTACTACATGACTAGATTTGATTAATCGTATTCGGTTTTTGTTATTTGGGAAGCATGTATGTATATTGCTATCAACAATTTTTTTATAGGCTTCAAATGATCAAAAACAAAAATTCCTTGTATGAAAAATGATTAATTGAAGCGATTTTAAGGTCAACTTTCGCAAGTTCAAGCGAGACCTTATACGATAAGCAGACAGTAAATAATTGGAACAGGTTTTTTTCAAAAAAAAAAATATTCTCGCTTTTAAATTCCAAACACATCTCAACTTGCGTTCTCGCCTCTCCCTTCAATTATCGCATTTCTCTGTCATTCTAACAGCCATTTAATAAAGGCGAAGGCTCGTCTGTTTGATTATTGTTGCCTGCTGTTTTTATTTAATTATGTCTGTATATGGAAACATGCCCTCACCATCGCAACACACTTAAAAATAAAGCCACAAACGAAATGTTATCTATCTCGGACGATGCGATGTCTGCGGTGAACGTGAATGAAAAAAAAAGACGACAGCAAACAACCTGGCGGTTCATTCACATTTGCTCATTGTTGTTTACTTATATTATAATTATTCTATCCAGTGCAGGTGTCTTGCAGAGATAAACTTTAAATTTACTTAGTGCTTTTGGGGGTGTGAGGTCATTTTTCAGTCTGGTATTTTTTCGTTTCAACTTTGAATACTACTTTCATTGGCGTTTGAAGGCGCTTCCAAAAATATCAGCACATAACGTGGCGTTGGCTGTCAGCAAAATAAAATTATAAAAAATGTTCTCAATTATTCGTTTCATGTGCCGATCAGATACAGACGCGAGACTCATACAGACAGGAAGATTTATAACGGCCGGAGGTCATTTGAATGTGAAAATATGAACGATGCAAGATGGCCATTGTATTGCAGAGCACATCTAAATAAAGTTAATTTAAAAACAACAAAATTTAAATGATCAGCACGCTTAAATGAACTTTAATTGCTAAAGGCCTTATCGAAATAAATTAGTTTCCAACATGTCTGTGTCTTTATGGGTGGCAAAACTGGTTTGTGGGATATATCCAAACCAGTCGAAACGAAAAGTAGTTAAATAACAATTGACTTCAGATAAGTAGGCGAATGCAGTTGTTTTTTTCCGGAGGGAGGGAACGTTTATAATATTTGTGTTTCAGTTTAAACGAAGAATCATTCTCTTTCATATTTGTTAAACTAAACACCAAAAAGATTGTTCTAAAGTGAACAGGTGGATATTTAACTTCCAAGGGGCAGACATTGCATGTTTAATTTATAAATTCTGCAATAATACCAGCAAGCTCATTTGAGTATAGGAAATTATCGACTCGTTCGCGAAGCAGTTGCAATCAGCTTGACAGCCAGCCGTTGTAAATACAACTGACACATTCATATTTCATCAATTACAATTAATGTCATTAGTTATTAAGTGTGATTACCTAATTTTTAAACATTCGTTGACAGGAACTAATCGTTTAATCACAGCACGTGTATTGGCAACTTATCTGCATACGAATTTGCCCGTGCATAAATCAAATAAAATATTAAACAAATCCCTTGGACACCTTGAAGGAGGTCAATAGAGTTTTTGATTTGCCCACCGAGATAATAGTATTTTTAACAACCGGTTTTTAAATTCGTATCGCTTTATTTATGCGTAAGCAAGTTGAATCTACATACAAATGAATTTATTGAACCCTAAAGAAGGTATAAGGGCGAACGGGGACGTTTTTGAAATGTTTTTTATTTCATGAAGCACTTGATGAACTTTGTACTTTATTTCATTTGACGTCTTTAAACAGACATTGGTCAGACATTTTATTTATTTAATTAATTATAATTAATATTTTAAGATTTCTGGAATTCATGTTTTATTACTTTAAACTTTTCAATTGTTTTTTTTTCCTTCAATTATCACAATTTTGGGTTGTTCGATTTGACAGTAGTTGACAACATCTGGTGAAACGTCAAATAAATCCTGTTTTTTTTTTTGCTGGAAACACCTCAGGATTTGTTTGTAATCTCTTGCCCTAAATCTCGCGATTAGTGTCCGGTGGAAACGTAGTGTTAACTCGACTAAATTGGTCTGGATAAGATGTAACGTGAACTATATTGGTCGGGAACGTCACTTTTTCTACGTCAGCCACATATGCGAACTGTCAACTTAGTACTCAGTCACAAATTTCTTGACTGGATTCGTCGGCTACCCTCCATAAACGTCAACCGAAAGAGCTGCTCATATGACCGATTTCAGCCAATCAAAACCGATATACATCTAGTCAGACAGCTGTCAGACTTACTAAACTAGATACTTGAACGTCCCCGTTGATTAAAAGTTCGTAAGTGCATAGAAATATTATTGGAAAACATTGATAAGCACAGCAAAAACAAATTTAGAAGGATTTGATCGCTCAACAATGGGTATCGATAAAAAAAGCGATTAATAACCATTATCGGTTGTTATGTGGGGTCAAACATGAGCCCCTCTCGGTGAAAATAAAATGATTTATCCTCAGTTTCTGCTTTTTTTCTTTCAAATAGATGGCACTGCGTTCTATGTAAAAATTAAACGATTGTATTTGATGAGTAGTTAAGTTTCACACTTTCACTGTCAGGAAATATGGAAGATATTAGTCAACACCTTAGACTTATTAAGGACTCAATTCAACGACAAACTTATATTACAAACAAGACCACCGAGAGCATACGATTTCACGCCACTCTATTACTTTTTTAGGGACTAATAAGGCATTTGGTGTGTGCTGATAAGCTGCAAACTGCTTAAACAATAATTGAAGTACAGATTCGGCGTTTTATTGGTGGGATCGAGCCTTATAATATGACCGGTTGAACAGTCACAACAGCCAAGGAGGCCATATGCCTAAGTTTTCATATCGTTATAATCTTATATATAAAAAGGCGAACACAAACAGTAAAGAACCACTTTCACTGCCCTAAACACAACATTTTTGCTTGGATTTTTGTTTTTGTAAGATTTTGCAGAGATGCAAATGCAATACTGTACGTAGTTGGTTTTACGATTAAGTTGCGTATAAGCAGGCCACTAGAATTTGGTAAATGCCGCAAAGCTCTAAAAGAAACACCGTTTACAAAAAAGACAACTATCGACTGGGAAACCTCTTTTCGTTATTACGCGTCTTACATGGAAGACGACGCCATCTATTTGAGGAACTCCGAAACTGCTGAAAACCGAAGTTTGTAATTCCTTCTTAAATAAACTGTCGGATACTAAAATCCATTTTTTGTCTACACAGAAATGAACGAATGAATACTGGGAATTATAAAGTTTTAGAATCGAAATCACACTTAACTATCATTATATACATTCCCCAATTTAACTAATTAACATGAGACCATTTGAATAACATATTTAAGCTACCGATCACCGATGACAATGCACAGCAAGAGTATTATTTTGATTAACTATTAAGCTCCACACTCCGTCTATCTTATAATTGGAATTATTTGTTTTCCTTGATAAATAAACAAGGCAATAAACCATAAAATTGCCTATGAGCGATAAGTCTCGAATTACTAAACTACAAAAAAAAAAAAAAACACTGGTCGCTACTGTAAGCACTCGTAATTCAAAACAAAAACGTCACAGCCACATTGCCTACGTGATTTAAACCGAAAAAGATATAAAATTTGTTTTTTTTTTTGTTCCTGGAGTTGTACAGCAAAATTGTTTATTACATTTTGTCTGTCTGGTGACCTGTGATATTTTTTTTTCTCTTCTCTCGAAATAACGCCACCAACAATCGGAGGTGTGGGAAAAGTGCCAACCATTTATAAATGCAGGCTAAATTACGAATCATCAGGCGTTTGACATTCCATACCCCATGTTCGATCCAATGAAATTCGTGGAAAATCGCAATAACAAAAAAGTAGCTTTTCATTACGTCTTCACGTGATAACGATAGTTTACATTAATGTTGTCCTTTTTTTTTACTTCGCCGCTCTATCAGTCACACTAAACGTGCAATCATTTTCTGTCTACAGTATTTATAGATTATTTTGTATATACACATTTATCGGTGAAGTGACAAAGTCGAAGGCTGTTTAAGTAAATAAAGCTGTGAAGGTAATTTACCCGAGGTAAATACTTCATACTCAAACACATGTTTAGTGTGCACATGTGCGGGCAAAACCAGCATGCAGGTAAATGTTTACAAATAATAGTAATTCTGGTAAAATTTATGGCTCACCGGATTGTCTGACACGAGCCAAAAATCAAATGCGTGGCATCACTGGAGTTTGCTGACTCGAATGGAACATTTAACGTTTTTATTTTTTTTTTAATTGGTGAACATCTTCCTTCATCGAGATGTTCTTTTTAAACAGTTTACCATCTTGATTTGAATTTGTTACATGAACATGTTTTGAAGCTAAGAAAAATGTGTATTTCAGTTATTTGGATGAACTTGGTTTTATCTTCTGAGTAATTAATTAATTTTAGCCACTTGGAACATTTTGCATCACTTTAAAAAAAAAACCGGATACATTTCTTGAAAGGTGTAAAAACAAACTAAAATAGAGAAAAAAGGAAAGCAAGAGCCGACAGAACGACTGAAACTCAGTAAGCAACAACAGAAATTCATTACGGTTGTCAACCCCTCTGTTGCATTCAAGAATTGGCGTGCTTAGTTGCACAAGTTGTGTATGTTCACTTCCTGTCAGAGGAAAACAATACTGTGTCTTGGCCAGAATGTATACGGGAATTTTCAAAATTCAAGTGTTGCAATGGAATCTGTTAACGAATTTGCCTTACCAATAGTAAATTTTAGTTTCGTCTTTAAATTAAAAGAAACTCGTAGTTGCGAAATTGTAAAAAAAAATGATAAGGTAGCTGTTTTCGAAAACAGAAACAATGTTCAGTAATTGGTGCAACTTGCTGCACAAATAAACAATAGGCGTGTTTTTTTGAGCTTCGATCTCAGTAAAGTAGGATTTTCAGCACGCGATTACAACAACTGCAACTGAGTCTCGAAGTGTCAAGTAGAGCGTAGTTGTTGTAATTGCGTGATTAAAATCCTACTTTAATTTGCTTTGCTGAGATCGAAGCTCAAAAAAACACGGCTAATGTTAGAATAGCAATATACAAGTCAGCTGACTGACATTTATAAACACCTCCTAGTGTAATCGCTGACCCTATCTGAAATAGCACACGATTTTCTTTTGTAATCAGCTCTGAAAGCAATATTCTACTCTATGCAACAGCCATTAATATTGGCATAATAATCTCCGTCTAACCTTTTTGTGTAAATTTCCTAAACTTGTTATTCCCAAGGTTCACTATAGGTGGACCATGCAATAAAATTTGCACAAACATCAGCCAACAACAAGCTGATTGCCCAGTGGGAATCTTATCAGCTTCCTATATAACTGTAAAACAAACAACAAAATGATATTTTCCTTCAAAATATGAATACAAAAAAAAAATAGGCTCATTTGTTTAATTTGTCTTGTTTGTCGCTTATAATAATAGTTAAATTACCAAAAAAAGAAATCTACACAGATCGATAGAGGAGAGAGAATTGAGAAGGGGAGTGGCTTTTCTCCTTCCATGGGTAGAAACTAATCGGAAATTTAAATCGTTTAGGCAGTCACACACAGATGGCTCTTCCTACTTCACATGGAAATACGAAAGCGGGTTGTAGGGTGTTCTCGTAAAACGTTCTGGTTGTACATCAGCTCGCAGGATCACCACACCGGAAGGATTGACTTTCACCTTGATTTTTGTCTGTGGGCTCAGTACACCATAGTCTACATCCTCGTAGAGATCCTGAAATTATTAAACAAAACGTATTTATAGATGCAAAGCGGAAGGGGGTGTCTGGTTCTTACCTCAACTCTGTATCCGGTGGGTGACGTGAGACCGAGTTCCCGCAGTGTCACTGCAACATCTGATGGAGTGCCATCTGTGCGACGGTTCACAAAAGCCACAGCGTAGGAGTAGTAGGTCTGGTAAATAGGTGCAATTGGTCGTGACCAGATCTCAATGCCCTTGTGCTTATAGATTCGTCGTCCCTGAATGCCCAGGGGGTCCTGATCCACGGCGATGATCTTTCTGTTCTGTAGGATGGCCTTGAATTCTGGACGAATCGTTCGTAAGTCGACCGACATAAGTAGAGGCGCTGCTAGAATGGCCCAAATGGCGAATTGTGTCTTCGATTGCTCATAGCTCAGGCCAAAGTTTCCAATAATCAACTGGATGGGGGAGGGCAATCGTATCATCATATATTTTGCGTGCGTAGGGTATATCAAGTTCTTACCATATCTGGATCGTTCCAATGTCCGGGACCAGCATTGGGTGCAATCACGTCCTGGTTGTTGCCATAGTAGTCAATGATACTTTCAACCGACGCCCAAGAGTCTTGAATGTCGTCAAAGTTTCTCCACAAGTTGCAGTGCTCAATGATGGACGAGAAATTCGGGCTAATGCCGGCGTAGATTTGATAGACTGGCCAGCTGCACGAGTAGATCATAGCACGGCCAGTTCGGTTCAAATGTCTTCCGAAGTCTGGATAGCCAACGTCCATGTCTAGCGGGAGGGAATAACAGCCGTCGAGCTTCACGTAGTCTACATTCCAATCGGCAAAAAGTTCAGCGTCGAGTCGTTGATAACCAATTATGCCGGGGTATCCAGCGCAGGTGTAGTTACCAAAATCCTCATAGATTCCGAATTTCAAACCTCGTGCATGGATCTAAAAATTACAAAAATTAAGGGAGCTACGTGTAACTAGCGAGTGGAAGTGGACGCAGATTTATTTACTCACAAAGTCCGATAGCGCTTTCATTCCACTGGGGAATCTTCTGCGATCGGGCACAAGTTGTCCTTGTGGTCCGCGAGACTTCTCCAACCAACAGTCGTCGACGTTTATGTATTCATAGCCAACGGCTGCATATCCTTCGGATATCACCAAATCGGTCATTGTACGGAAGAGATTCTCGCTGTAAAAGACGAGCACAAAATGGTTCAATATACGTGATTCATTGTGGACATGTTGATATATTATAAGACGATTTTAAACAAAAAAAAAACTTCCAAATTGACATGAAACATTGAAAAATTGAATCACCGGACAAAGCAAAACTAAAAACAATCGCTAATGCGCAGGAAAAAGTTTTAAATGCACTGATGCAATACCCAGCATGCATTGCGGGCCTAAATGTATGCAATGACTTTTGTTTAAATCATTGTTCTCTTCTTCGGCTTGATAGGAATAGTTTGCGGCTTGTGAAAATTCGATTGTGGTTTTAAAGGCGTGAGTATCTTCTCTATTTTCTTATGGCAGTAGTGGTGGTCAAAAGTGAGAGTCGAACAAAAATCTGACATTTACAGAAAGCGGAGGAATGAACGAATTAAAACTAAGTGTGGTGAACGCAAATGAATTCATTGGTGGCCTGGAACAGAAGCAGCTAAAAAATGGTCGTGCACCTCGTTGGAAGTAGGTAGATATGTGCTTTCAATAAAATGGAAAATACCATGGATAATTTGTAGCACAACCCCTTCAAGTTTAAACAACAAAAGGCAAAAGGTTTTTTAGTTTCGACTCTAAATTTTAGTAGTTCACAGTGGCAATATTTTCCATAGAAATTTAGCAATTGTGAGCATCAGTAAATTTAAAGTCGAGACTAAAATTTGTTAGTTTTGTTGTTACGCTTTAAGCCCTAGAATTACAAAGAACGTTAGGTGGAACTAGATCACAGGTTTAAACTCGAATTTATTGCAAACTATTCAACAAAAAACATCAAAAGCAAAAGTTCTTCCGCAAAGTGCTGTTCTACTTATCAATTATTTTACGTTTGTACGAGTATAACACTTGTTTCTGTTTCATTTCATTTACTTGTTTACCTTCTCGACAAATCCATTTATCGAACAATGATCTTTTGTGGTTTGTTTATTGTTAAAATGGCACGCTGCGCACGAAAGGAAAATCATTCAAATTTGTTTAGTTACAGTTATTGGTGATTATTAATTCAAACTCATAATGCATGTATTTAGCGAATTTACATACGGAAGAGAAATATCCCCATGCGGCTTGAGCCCCGTAGGCCGCAATATTTATTTTTCGTTCGCCAACAAATCGCTCAAACTCATTGAAAGCGAAAGTCTGACGTTGGAATATTAATTGACCGCGAACGGTAGCATCAATGTCATCGGACTTATGTCATACAGAACAAAACTAGTTCCAGAATATCAATAAATGGCAGGTTGGCTTGATCCAAGCGACCTTCAACTTAAACTACGACACTATGGAATTGATTTTTAATTAGATGTCATTATTGGCATTTGCATGATCTATAAAGTTCTACCAACGCAACGGCTGACTGGTTTGATTTATTTCTTCTTGCTTTCGACGTCTATTTTTGGTGTTGTGTCTGCAAATTGTAAAAGTAGTTGGTCATTGTTATTTTAATTCGATGCAAAAATTAGTTTCATTAGTGTTAAACAAGTATAGGGAATACGCTAAGTAATATGATTTGATTGGGATTCATTTTTGTTATTTGTTTTCAATCATCTGAAGACGTTTTATTGATTGCGTTTGCAATGACACTTCTAAATGCTTCATCACGACATGGCTACAGCCGCATCATTTTGCCGATTGTGGTTTCGATATTTGAGATAAATGAGGATACTTTTCAGCACGAAACTAATTTATTACCGCTGAACTATTGAAGGTGCTAATAGAGGAATGTGGTTTCTGAACACAACCAAAAAGGATGGAGGCAAACATAAAATTTACTACGCAGAGAGGTCCGGTTTAATTTGAATATCTTCTTGAAGATGAGTGATATACCTGTAAGGTTTTGGTGCTTTTCGGCGACAGCTGGAGGAAGTGCGTCTGAGAAGCGGTCTTTCGAATTTGGTTTGATATAAAAAAGATTTTTTGATTACCAAAAGAATTGATCCAAATGAATCCTTACCCATCAGGAATACCTACACCATTAGGAGGTTTCATAAATTAAGCCAGACAACAAGCGCAGATGAGATGTTTCCTTAAGCCAGCGAACGCGTTCGCCTGTACGACAGCGCCATGATATGATTTTAAGATTTAGGAAAACAAATGTAAATTCGAGGCCACGAACTCCGCAAAAAAAATTCCAAGTGACATTGCCGCACTTAGAGTCGCTACTTGATTGACGGTTGCAGACGCCATTTAAAGATGAAGGTCTCTGGCGGTGGCTAAGCAAACATGCCGCCCATCTCTTGTTCAAGCCGAGGCGCAATCATGATTCGGCTTTCACTTGGCGTTGCCCAATTAACACCGCCTTTAAAGGCCATGTGAACAAAATGAAAATCAAAGCAACACTCAACACAACACCATGCCTGACCTAGCGCACTCTTGAAAAACTAAACAGCGCATAAAAAAGACTCTAACTGCACTAAAACACGCCATAAACGTATTTTAAAACCAATTTCGCTATCCGCGGTCGCCACAGACAGCTACACCGCAACCGTAGCCAATAAATTTCGACCTTTGCGGTTCGCTTCATAATAATGACGTGAAAATGTTCATTGCTACACGAAACCTGATTATCTCTTGTCAAAACTAGATCAAAGGGAATACAATAAAGCCAACGCAAATAATGGGGAAACAATTGAAAAATTTGTAGTAGACACGTCTTAAACGCGCCTTTGTTAGGCTTTATGCTAATTTGCGTTGATTTATTGTCTGCGATGCATTGGTAAGCGTGAAGAGTGTCTGCGGCCCGCCACAATATAATGGCACTTTGTGCACCTTGGGTTATAATTAACCAGAATCACTTTTGTTCGGCAATTCATTTTACAGTCAGAGGAGGATTACCTACTCACTTGCGCCACCCATTCTATTGTGATTTAAATTTATGATTAACCTAATTTCAAATGACGTTTTGGAGTATATATCCCCTGTCAAAATTGACTCTGTCTGCTGTAATTGCGGTTTTGAAATCCACCAAATTGGTTTTGAATTTATTTTCTAATTTTCCGATTCCGACAAGGCCAAGATGAATCGCGCTTGGGGGTAATAAACCTGAGTGGAACAAAACTCCATGGAAATCCATCAAAGGCGCGAGTGGATTTCCCTTCTGCTCTGAACCGCAACGGTAATTTGCAAGGTATTCCGTTGTTTGATTATATTTTCTGCTATGCCGGCATACTTTTTGGTGTTCGCCAAATCAAGCGAAACCACTCTTCTTTTTTATTTTTTTTTTGTATGTGTTTCCGACCTAATTATGTAGCATTTACATTTTATTTTTTTGCTTTTCTGATTATAGACGGAAGAATGTTGATTGGTTGTGCATTTGTTCCGGGAGAAAATTGAAATGGGATATTTTTATTTATTGGAACAGAATGTCAGATGTGCTTTCAAATTATTGTTGCCAGAAGTGTGAATGTATGATTGGAAGAACTACTTCCCTTTTTTTGCTACTTGTAATTATTTTGAGCTAGTACTTTACTAGCCAAGTGAGTTTCTTGGAAGAACAAATTTAAACGGATTGCAGAATTCAAGATTGTAGAGATTTTTGTTGAAATGTTGTTTTTAAAACAAAACAAAAAATTGTTAATGCGACAGTTTCGTAAGTACCCTAGTTCTATTTATTCCTCGATCTAGTACATTATGTGTCAGACGTTAGGCGATCGATATAAAGCGATCAATGTGATTTTTTGAAATGTCACCTATCGTTAACCACAAAAATCAAGAAAATACAGTACTAGATTGGTAAAATTAGCAAAAAAGTATAAAAAATGTGGAAACTTGTTCTTTGAAAGGTAATTTGTATTGCCAAATGGAAAAAAAGACATTTGTACTTTCGCGCACTGCTGAATTTTCTGGGGAACTCAATCCGATAACATAAACCTTAGACTCGAGTCCCATCACTATCACAGCATCCTCATCACAATCTAATCCGACGCATATGGCTACTATTGGAAGAAGATGAAACAAGTTAATCACAGCAAGTTTTCCTCTTTTTTTCTCTGTAAAAATGGCTAAAAAGATTAGGCAATACATTGCAGTGTTTTTACGCCAGAGCAATCGAAAGCCACAGTGAATTTCCCACGCAAGCCAGCCAATTATGAATTAAAGAGAACCACACATAAATATGATAGAGACCATCGAAACGTCTTTCGGAATCACTGAATCTTGTCCAATTATGACCGCTTTTTGCGAAAATAAACATCATATAGCAACCATGTACATTTTTTTCTTAATAATGCGTGTATTCCACAACCTTGCGGTTACCGCACCTCATTGCACCTATAAAACCACGATTTAACTATCTTTTATTTACTAATGATGATCAACACTAATCGAGTTTCTTGTGTTCTCCTCTATTCCAGGTCAAAATGGCTTCAAAACTGGTAAGAATATTATATTAACTCTAAATTAAGACAATCTCTTGCAACCTACTCTGACGGACCAACATTAAAGTGCAATCATAGAAAATTAAATTAACGAAATGTCTCTCACCTTATGCAATTGTCTGGATCACCTTCACAATCTGTGTTGCATCGAAATCGCTCCCACGACAACCATCCCATGGGTGGTGTTCTAGCGATGCCATTCTCTAAGCCATCAGTGCGATGAATTAAATTGCAACCGAGCAGGAGAAGAAAACAAATCATAGACTTGTGTATCACAGAGGATTGCGGCGACAACGGCCTTACTCGTCGAGTAATAAACATCGTTGTTTTCAACTTGTTGTTTTGTTTTCTTTAAAATTCGTCGAACGGGTGGTGATTATCTGAAAGAAAAAGACAATTTTACATAATTAATTTAATAAGTTAACCTGAAAATGAAATATAAACTTAACAATTGTGACTCAGTTGTGATATTTTCTTACTGAACAATCATTCACAATAACAACGTTAACAGCAGCAGCTGCGGAGACAACAAATCGAGTCTCATTGCATTTTTCCCATCTTCGCGTTCGACTTGCACTTTTCAATATTCGTGACCTCATATAAGTTGCACATTTTCAAAGCTCCGTTCGAAATTTGCATTTTAAATGCGCATGCAACTTAGAAGCAGAAAAAAAAAGAAACGAAATCGAAAACAAAACTAAGGCGCATTGGTTGCTCTTCGTGCTACTGGCATATTTCCTGCATTACAATTTATGTGCGCTCACCATCATCTCTAAGCGAAGATCTAAACGTGACGTACGAAAGTTACATTCGTGGTGAAAAGGTAACACGGAATTGGCCATATTATTGAGATGTGGAAATCTTTAATTAGAAAGAGCTGTAGGTATGTGAAATCAGGTTTGTTTTCGGATGCGTTAGGAAATTTGACAGGAGTTGAGATGGCATTTCGTAAGCCAGTATAAAAATTGGTCTAGTGGGTTCGGACGGACAAAAGAAACTAATAAAGTTACGTTTTTTCCCTTTGGGTATGGAACCTACAAAATGATGCTGTAAAGGAACAAAATCTAGAAAAAGTAAGGGCAACAAAAATGGGATCTAGTTTAGTAAGTCTGACAGCTGTCTTTCTAGATGTATCTCGGTTTTGATTGGCTGAAATCCTCATATGAGCAGCTGTTTCAGTTGACGTTTATGGAGGGGTAGCCGACGAATCGAGTCAGTGACTACTGAGTTGACAGTTCGTATGTGGCCGACATAGAAAAATTAACGTTCCCGGGTTAATATAGTTTTTGAGTTCAGGTTACATCTCATTCGGACCAATCTAGTCGACTTAAGATATAACTAGATTCTTGATTCAAAAGTAGCTCGTGTGAGGAGAATGGGAAATGCAGTCGCAGCGAATTGAGTTGGAATTCCGTTTGTTTTTCATATAATTCTCGCTCTATATTGAATATTTTAGGAAACATCTCAAATTTTACTAATTTTACAGTCTTAAACGTAAGGCCGTTAAGTTTCTTTGTGAATATTTTTAGTTCGCAACTGCATTCGTCTATAAAATACAAAAGGAAACAAATGAAAATACAATCTACGGTAACACAATACAACTTTTAGGTACCAATTACTTTTTTGTTTTTATTAAGAAAGGCTGAATCCTCACAGACCCAAAAGTCAAAGTCAAAATTTGAGTGGCCATTTCATGAATATATTTTTTATCAACTGTTCAATAGATTCAAATGCGCTCAATATTTCATAGTACACCCCAGAGTAACCTTTGCAAATATATCGTCGGCCGCAACCATATTCATTGCCACACATTAGTTGGTAAATTTGTTAAGTGAATCTATTGTATCAGTGTAAATCGTGAGTCTAATGCGCCATGATATGGATTCACTCACGAATGCCCTCGGCGGGGGTAGGATGGACCTTAGTTGCAGTTGAAAAGATCAACTACAAATAATGTGAAAACTGGTTGGGTGTTGTAGATGTGATTCCAAGGAAGCAGCACGTACTCTGCCACAGTCGACGACATTAAAAGCACAAATGGATTGATCGGGGATGCAACATTATGCAATAAGAAGGTAACTGCAATTTATTTGCCAATGTATAGGTGGGTGTAGACTGTAGAGTTTCATTTATCCGATTGAATTATGAAATGCTTGACGAAAAGGTGTGAGAACTCGAATTTTTAACTGCGGTGAATGTAGTTAAAAGAGAAAGAGAGAACCCTTTTATCGATTTAGAACATGCGGAAAAATTGGTCGCAAAGAATTGACCGATCGAGCGTTTAGATCCTTTCAAAAAAATCATCATCTTAAGAATTCCACTTGGTGAATGGTGAATTTCTACCTCTGACATTTCGAAAAGTGATCGCCAAACAACTATCACGCAGCAGTGATCTCGATTCGAGACCACTCTAAAGCCATCTTACACCGGATGGCATTAACTACAATACTTACCCCACGATTACATGATCTTCGACATTTACTTCTTCAAGTTATCTAGAACGAAAGGCTAAAAGCAATCTTCATCTCATGTCTGTTTGTTATTTATTTATAACGATTTCCGATTACGCAACCATCATGCCACTGCTACTTCGCCAGCTCTGCACTTGGTCAAATACAAAACAGATTATGTTGTCGGCAATGAGCAATGACAGCTTATTATTATTACTCCCGCCGCAGATTAGCGACTAATTAGTTGGATTGGATAACGAATAAATTCGAACAACGAGCAAGTGCCTCTTGATATTGATCGTTGGATAAATGTATCTTATTCGTATCTTTTATCGTTGTACATTGAAGTGGATCACCATCAACGAAAGCGAACATAATGCTGATGACATTTCGATGGCATCGCCGTATCCGAGTGTGTATGCTGTGTTCGTATGGCGGATCATATTTTGAACCACAAAAATGTCAGCGGCAGCCGGAGTTATGTGTGGCTTTTGGCAGAGCGCGGCGCCATTGTTCGAATACTATTTGACAATTGAGCGCCTGCATTGACGGGCTTAACATTGTGAGCACGTATAGCTTTATTGTAATCGTTACCTTAAATGGAGTATTGTTCAAGGTATACACAATGTTAACAATGCCTTACTAATTAAGGTATTAAAGTCGTCTGCTGTATGGCGTTATGTGTATTCATTCACTGTTATTTGTAATGGAAGCCAGTATGGTTACAGAGTATTGCTAAATATATGCTCACAGAATTCCAGATATCTGGGAATAATTAGTCAATTTGGCAGAGTTAGTTGGTTGCAAAGGAATGGCGATTTGAAGCAAAAAAAAAGAATCAATATGACATTATCGTACTTTTACGAAAGTGGAATTTCAGATATGTCTGAAGTTTCGTGGTGAAATAGTCGTGTTAAGAGTTGGATTTAATTATAAAATTTGATAGACTAACCGGTGCCAGTGGTCTACTAAATAACAATTCAGACAAATCTTGTTATGTTAACCATGGGAATGTTTAAGAAAAGTAGAAGTTAACGTTGGAACTAACTTAATTTAAAAATTACGATTATTCGCTTGCTGTCCCCTTTGCCACCATTTTGTACTCTTCGAGTGAACTGACGTTTCTATTTATTTCACGTTCGCACAGCTAATTTATTTCACATTCGCACAGCTTAACCAGCACACTCGAATGTGTACACAAAGTAGGAACTACCCTACCGACTGTCGAAATTGGAATGTTAAAAATGGAGTTATTTGCGCAAGGAATCTAATTAATTACGTAAACAAAACACTATTTAAGCAAAATAACTGGTTAACATCTACTGAAGCATTTTTAAATTGCGCATCCTTGGAATAAAAAACGAGCAACGCTTCAAGTGGTTTACGTACTTCATTACCGACATAAGTGAGGTGAGCAATTTACTATTAGTGAAGCAAATGTTAAAATAGTATAAACGACCAATTAATAGTGGCCTATCTCGGCATATTTTTAAATATGCAAATTGTAAAATAATTATCATCAAATTATACTAAATTATTCCATTTAAGCGGCAACGCCTTGCTGTATTATGTATTCATTGAACTAATGTGAAACTCGTTTAACTGCTCGGCGAATTGATATTTTGCACTTCATAGTTGCGCCGAAAACGAATAACGAGACAACAACCGATTTGAAAACTAACCAGTAACCACGCACAAAGTACTCATACTCATTTGACATTTATGGTAGAGACGATTTTCATTCGATAACTAGTTCAAGGTTTGCAACCATAGAATCTTTTATTAATGGCTAAATCTGTTAAATGTCAAGTTCAGGAACTGTAATGTCACTTATCAGTTTTTATTTCATAGCGGAAACATAAAATGATTCCTTTTGCGGCAGTTCAACACAAGCAACAGAATGCTTTTGATAGAAGATAGACTTAGTTTAAAGGCCAAATGTCGCAACACTCAGAAGCCCACTTTAATCCCATATATGCACGTGTGACATGTACATTATTATTCACATTAATCATCGGAGAATAAAGTGATTGTCGATGGGAAGCTGTTACTCGCAACAGCACCGTAACACTTACAACATTATGGTCAAATTATGCTGGTTAACTAAATATGAGTATGTGTGGCGGAATAATGATAGAATCAGGCAAAGGCAGCAAAAAAGCTGGAAGAGAAATGCTGGGTGTCTACTCGTATCTCCCGTTTAATGTGACGTCGTCCGCTGGCGGTGAATGGCTCAATACCGATGAACTGGTTCGTTTGGCGGATTGCTCGCAATCCCACACATGTGATTTTGCCGTTGCGATGGGTAAGGTGGGTTTCTGTTTAACTGCATTTGGAGTGCTGCGAAATGTCAGTCATAAAGGAAAGGAATTTACAGGCTAAAACACACAAACAAGTCTTATTTGATGGTTAAAACGTGCAGAATGAAGCTAAACTCTGTTCAGTTGTTTGCTAACTTTCAAATACAGTTTGACATTAAAAATACCATTAATACGAATAGAAAGCATTTTGGTGTTAAGTGGTGAACGGTTGGTACTTAACTTGACGAGATTGAATATACATTCTGCGCAATTTAAACATTCCGACCTAATTTTGGTTACATAATGATGATCACCTTTCTCTTAGAGTGTGGTTTTGAAAGATGTGTAGGCACAGGTGAGATACCCGTAACATTGAATTCGTTAAATGTAGAGACCGAAAAAAGAGACAAAACCAAATTGACAATATAAACCTATATATGATTGACAAAATTAAACACGTCACTGATGGCAGTTGGGAATTACAGGCTTTATTTTGGACATACATTTATGGGATCCGTGCACTAGTTACCGAGTGGTGCTAAATTTCTCCGCAAAAATCTAGCGATTTATCAAAAAAAAGTATCCTTGTGTCAAAATCTTACAGTTATATTCTGTAAAATTGATTAGGTTTCCCAAAAATAAGGGTTCCGCTTACTGAAATACGAGAATCACAACAATTCTGGGAAATATCACATAAACTCTTATGTAAATTTTATCGCATTCAACAGAATGTGAAACAAAGCCTATTCCTTCGAAACAGTTTTTCCATGAGATAAAAACAAACCTGGCCACATCTATCAAAATAGCATGTCCGTTGCTGCACAACTAATTCACAATGATCGCACATAAATCATTTCCATTGACAAAATAATCTTTTTCACAGACTTTCTATTTTGGCGCGTATCTCAATCGATTTTGCATTTCAAAAAAACCAGATCGGTATCTAAATTGGCTATTCATATTGCGCGTTGTAAAATCTGACAGCCGCCGACACATGTTCGCACATTCGTCAGCCGCAGCGAAGGTGAGAACTGGTGAATAGATTTCCCTGTTATTCAAATTGATCTAACATACAACTTAAAACATTGAATAAGCAACATTGATCTACTACAATTCCAGCCACCAACATCTGTAAAACCATAACGTGAAATGGCCTTCACTAATATAATATCGTGTGCGGTTTGGTTTGCAGGGTTTCGTTCGTTTTCGACTTCTCCTTGGCCCATTCTACTCCATATTTCATAACAGTAAACCACTTAATCAAATGATAAAGTTCTCTCGAGAAATATTCTTCCCAAACAATGCCACCGGTGAAACTGCCTCTCCCTTGTGTACAAACTGTTTCAAAATAACTCGCTCGTTCTGCGCGCTTACATGTCACTCACCTGCAGGCTGTCATACGATATCTCTTACTGCAATCGTGCAATAAACTATCTCATTAAACCCTCGTCATCGGCCCCGGGCTCGTTTCTTTCGCACACTCTTGTTCTTGTGTTACTATATGCGACAACAACTACTGGTAGATTGCGCAAATTGCACTTCTAGTGCAACGGGGGTGTAACACAGTTTCCCAGAATTGTTGTGATTCTCATATTTCGTACTGTAACTCGAGTTACACTATATGTACAGGGCAGTGTCGTTTTCTTTTTCGTTTGCTATTTTGCGCGCTTTTTATGTCTACCCATACCCAGTTGCGGCGTTGAATGTTACGTCATAACGACAGAGTGCACAGCGATGTCCAAAGGTTTTGCTTTGAAGTTTGAACTCCAGCCCAGAGATGTGGGAGTGGTGTGTGGAATCGTAATGTCTTGTATGTGCGGATGCTCCAAAGTGGGAAAAAACCACTGAATCATATGTATTGTTCTTTTTTGAAAACGAGTTCGATTCACAGTTGGTTTTTTTTTTGCTGATGAATTGTGGACAAGTACAAGCATTGTTAACCGTTAATTGTGAATGTCTACCGTTTGTCTCAGATGCTCAGATGAGTGCTTGATGGGAACTAATCTTACAAAAATATTACCGATGTGAGACATGAGGTAATTGCCTGTTTAAAGGCCATAATTCACTACGATCATGTAACTGCGACCAATAATGAATAGCGCGTAGGAAAAACCATAGATGTCAGATGGTAAGGTGCACAATGCTGCTATTTATGCGTTGTTTTGTGGAATTGTTTAAATAGCATTTGCATAACAGAGATGTTAGTCGTGGAACTGGTGAATTGCAACTGGGAAAAACCGAAAGACACGGATTGTGTCCTGGGTAAACATTTTTTTTTGTTTTCGCATGTGTCAAATAAGCTCGTTGGGCGTGAAAGTGTCAGATGCAAAGGGTTGGAAAATATTACATCAAAATAAAAACAAATTTTTTTATTTTGACGTTTTTAACGTCTTTAAAATAAACTCTCAAACGAAAATGTCTGTCACTGTTTCGTATCTTAATATATATTGCACACATTTATCCAGAATTAGTTTTAACAGCGTTTATAATAATTTGCTTACTTTTTTTAAGTTAACTGTCAAATTATTGACAAAAATATAAGCAGCTGAGCAATTTTGATTCAACAAAACCATTATGGACGAAAATTAAGATTTAAAAACTTGTGAAAAGATTTTTGAACTGCTATCGGCTTTTTAAACACACCCCGAAAGAACCAGCCGGCTCCTCTAAAATGCTTCACATTTCGACAATAAATCCTAATCATTCAAACAGTCATTATCTGTCTATCACATACGATTGCCCTCAATTAAATTGCAATCATGAAACATGTAATAAAAAATACAAAAGAAATACTAACAAGCCCAATTAAAAATAGATCGAAAAACACATCACAGTGCAAGAACGCTTGACGCCCTCACTAACATTGCAACAAAGGATTTTTCATTATTTGCTTTCAGCATTTTCTACTGCATATACGAGTATTCAGAGAGCTTCTATTTTAGATTGAAAGTGACAATTTATTTTGATTATTTTATTGCAGAAAACGTGGTAAACAAAGCATTTTTATCTTTCTTTAATCGAAATAGCGGCCCAATGGGAAGAGATGTTATCGATGAAAACAAATCGATTAAGTAAAAATTGCGATAATTAAACTTTGGCTGACACAAACGTTCGTAATTAAAAGAACGTTTTGTATAAACAGTTGTTTCTATTGTTCGTCGGATTGCACCTTTGTGTTGGATGAATCACAATAACAAAGAGGCAATATCTATATTTGCGGATTGATCTGAGTTGTTGTATCAGTTTAGGAGAATTGTGTGAAAAATTGATTAAAATTAGATGGCGCAATAATATGGCCTTGTGGCGAATTGTGTGGCCTGATATGTGTGAAGAATTTTGTGCTCCCTTTATCATTAACAGCGCTTGTTTATGAATAAAAGAATTTCAATCAATGCTAGTTTGATGGTCAAATTAATACGATTTGAGAAAATCGAGACTCTCTCGAATCGAAATCTGTCATCTAAAAAAAAGATAGTTCATTTGTGACAGCTAAAAGGTCAATGAAGAAGGTTTCGAAAACCTCATTTCCCTGAAAACTAAAAATGCGGCAATTTTTTGCCAGTGAAATTTTTAAATTCGAGAAAAGCTAGTTCGCAGGACCATCTGAAAAAAGCTTACCAAGAGAGTCCATACAACACGTCCGCGCAGGGTGGAGTACTATCGCCGCTGTTGTGGTTGCCTGTTAACCGTACATAAAGTAAAAACCACCTTGAAACGCACCAGGAACATACACAGATGAGTTCAAGACAAACGCTGTTGTAGTTTGTAGATGCTGGACTTTTCTCGGTTTCATTTTCATTAAACCGGTCTTTAGAGCTGACAAATAACAATGGTTTCCCGGAAAGCGATAGGTACGTCTATTCCTGAAACCGCTGAGCTGATCAAGGTAATACTGCTATCGACAGACGTAGTTATCTACACCGACATTCAGGCAGCTATAAAAGCACTCAATTTACCAGTAATAAAATCTGAATTGGTCGTAAATTTACAAAAAAAAAAAACATGGTATCAAACAAAAGGCTAACGCTGTGGTGGGTTTCTCGCAACAGAGATAGCCCAAGCGGCTTATGAATACGACGTAGCCAGGGAAGGTAAGAAAAACGAGTCAACATCGAAAGGTAAGCTTTATGTCTAAACTGCAAGGAATAAGATTTTCCTAGCTACTGGCGCTGCAACAGAAAACTTATCTTAGCAACTATATTCGACAAACATAGTCAAGGTGCAAAACATAAAAAAAACCTGCTATAAAACCCAGCAGTAACAATTTAAAAATCATTCTTGCTAACCAAAAATTCGTCATTTAATAAAGAACTGCCTAACCAAAAAACATCATTTTTGTAACATTATGTCCTCCATTGCTGGGTAATCACTGAGGACATAAACAAGGTAAAATTGAAAACATTTGACCTATTAGTAAGAGACTTTGATCACCTTCGTAATAAAGACAAGCCCCTTACAAATATTTGTAGCTTTTGTTTCCCTTATTCCGAATCACTAAGTTGATGATAGCGACGAAAATATAAATATTGTCATTACAGATAAAGAAATGACTGAAAGACCCAAAAGAAAACAACAAATGAAAACCTAAAAGCCCAAACACGTAGTCGTAGCCATGGTATTTTACTTTTTTGGTTGAACTTCAAAGTATTGCAAAATTTAATGAAAACGTTTCTTACTGGATGTTTTTCAAAAATGCAATCTTCTGCATAAAAATGCGCACTACTTTTGATTTGTATTTTACGAGACTATTTTAAGCACATTTTCTCACCGAAGCACATTATTTGTCAAACAATTCGATTTCAAACGCAATCACTTTATGTATTTGAAGGCGGTTTCTTTTCCTTCACACAATCAAAAAACAAATCCATTTGTATAGATATGTGAAGTGAACATTGGTTTTCATTTCCTTCCCCCTCCTGTCACTGAATAAGGGTAATCTAATCAAAGAAAAAAAAAGAAGAAGAATGAACACAACAACAACAACAAAAAAAAAACAGAAAAGCAAAAAGTTTGGGACAGCTACTTTTGAAATGAAGATTCTGCATTCGCCCGTTCGGTTTTCACCGCGAATGTCACATCGTGTATCGTGATCGTGCGGAAACGCGTCCGTCAAAAGTTTATAAAAAACAACTTCCTTCACCTTGTTGGAGCAGTAATGGGTGTTTCCCTCTAACTTGGCTAAATGCCGAACGCACTTTTTACATAAATACGCGAGTTTTTCTTGACATCCACACACCACACTCGTTGACGTTTTCCCAGTTGCATATATGTATAAAATTTACCACGTTTTCTCCTGAGTATACAGTAAATTTTTTGCAATTTTTGGGTTTCGCGTGTCAATTTTCTTGTTTAGTATTCAAATAACGTGCGTGTTTCACACTTCATAATGAAGATATTAAGTAAGTTTATATATGTGTATTTGACAGTGATGTCGTATGAATAAGTAATTGTAGTTTTATAATACTTTTTCTTCGATTTTACACTTACAATTATTTGGGGACTTATAACGTGAAAGCTGAACGACCTTCAATGCACTATCAACAACTAAGTCAACAGCTAGCGCATTGACACTTGATCGAAGACTAAATGTACTAGCACTTATGAACTCGAAAAAATGTCCGTTTTGTCGACTTAAAATATCTGCACTGCTATGATAAAACTTTTTTTTTTGTTCTGTTGATTTGCAATTATTTTTTGCTTATCTACCGTTTGTTGTACACAATTTTCATACATAAGTGTGAAGCCGTATATGGCTACGAAATTACAATAGGAAACATATACATAGAGCCACGTGCAAGTGATAAGATGAAAGATGGTCTTGCACATGACAAGAGTGTCCGTGTGGAGAGCGCGTTGGGTCGGCTCTACTGATTAGTGGAAATGGAAAACAGTTGATTATCTTGTATTTGCTCTTAATTGATTTAAACTGCGGTAGACAGATGAAATGTGCAATGTTTATTTTTGTTGCTAGGCTCTTGTTAGCGAAAATGTCACCACAGTAGAAGAAATTCGATAAAAAAAGGGATGATGAAATAAAAAAGGCCTGCCATTTTGGTTATCAAATGCCATATACTTCCGATAAGGCGCGTACAAATGGATATGTATATGTTTATGTATATTGTATAAGTGTGTCGGGTTTACTGCCGTAAAAGTGAAAATCGAAAAATGACACGATTAAAATAATATCGAGCTTTCATAATTAGTGAGCGATGAACTTGGATGCACTTTTTGAACACACCAAACTTACTCGTACAGTTACTTAAATTCAATTTGTGTTTTTTTTTGTTGAGTAGGGAACAAATATACAGCATTTTGAGCAACAATTACATTATTTAAAATGGAGCACTTGTTATCAAAGTTGTTTCACTTGTTGACGCGAGCCGGCTTGTCTAACCAAGCAGCAACTTGATATAGGTACTTGTTTACTCATAAGAAGTACCTACCGATAAATAACGAGCAAACATTTGGGGCTTTAGTTTTAATTTGGACGATTGTTTCGCATTATTTGTGCTATTTGTGCGCTTGAAATAGTATAGAATAGTCTTAAGCTCGTCTAAAGCCAACATAAGGCACCGAAATTCGAAATATCTTTTTGAAACCACATTTGTTTCTAGAGCTCTTGAATCTGTGTACACTGTTTGTATTTTTGGAGTTGACATTAGCCATGTTTTTTTTAGCTTCGATCTCAGCAAAGCAAAGTAAAGTAAAGTAGGATTTTCATCATGCAATTACAACAACTACGCTCTACTTGACACTTCGAGACTCGGTTGTAGTTGTTGTATAATCGCTTACTGAAAATCCTACTTTACTTTGCTTTGCTGAGATCGAAGCTCAAAAAAACAGGCCTATTGTCAACAGTTCATCTTAAATCCGATGAGATGAGTATAAATAAATTGGAAGATGATGACTTGGTTTCCAAAAACTATGCCAAGAGTTTACTAAGAAAAAAAAAAGAAAAATTTAATACAGTCAAAAAAATAAAAATGAAATTTTTGGTTAAAAAATTGATGTATAGTTTAAAAAATACCACTTTTTGACATAATTTCGAGATTTTGTTCTTCAAATAAGACCAGAAAGTAAAACAATTTATATTTTTAATGTTTCCAAAATAAAATATCTCGAATTTGGCCTGAAAGTATTAACTTCTTAGCTTAACTTCCATTTATTTATTAGTCTACACCTTATCTGGAATCATTTTCAGCCTTTCTTACGGATTTACTGAATAAAATTGAGCTTTTTTTTTTTTGAGTTTTTGGGGTCTTTTTCTGAAACAGAATCTGCCATACCACAGAAAAACGCAGCTAACTTCACGTATAGCCGAGAAAAGTTATTGGAAATGGGGCGTTCCAATTTAAAAAAAAAACATACGTTTATTTAAAAATGTCAGCTTTCAAAAATCTGACTCTTGCTTAAGCTTAGTACGCTGCTCGAGCTAAACTAAATTGTATCTGCTCTCCAACTTTTCTCTCCAAACATTATCTAAAATCCTAGCTAAATTTTGACATAGAGCACGCCGTGGATATGTGTCACAGATAACAACTGTTCTTCGAAAATAACTTACTTCAAAAATACCACTCTCTCTGATTTCGATGTATTTATTAAAAAAAACTCATCCGTGCTTAGTTCTCCGCAATATAAATACGCAACAAAGCAACAGAGCACAACTATCTATCATTAAATGGGCACGCTAAATTTTGACAGATACATGAAATAAAAGTTTGATTATTTAGCTCGAGCTGCATACCACTCTGCTAAAGGGATCCGCTTTAATTAAGCTCAGCTAAATTTTAGAGAGAATTTTGTATGGGATCTAAAATTTAGCTCGAGCAGCGTACTTAGGTTTAGTATACAATTTCTTACTTGGGATTGGGATAATGCGCTAGGTGTCATGTGCACACGTTTTTATTAAAAGCTATTAATTTTTTTGACTTATATGCATTATGTATGCCTTTTTAAATTGTTTTTTAAAAAAAATTTCTTTTTAATTTCAGGTAAGCACTATGCATTACAATTTAGTAAGTAAATTACTCTGGTTACTTTTTGCATTTTTTGTTTTACAAATACGTATCTATGCATTTACTTACATTAGAACTTGAGTAGGATCTTCAAGTCTGAAAAAAAAAAACGTTTATTTAGCTAAAATAATAATACATATTATGTATATTAGTTGTATTAATTTTATTTCAATATTGGCAACGTTTTATGGTTACACATTGCGCCGAAAACTTACTTCAGTGTCGTAGTCCTGTGACACAAAACTGTGCAAATAAGGCTATAATCATTTTTACGTACTTGTCTGAATGACAGCATCCAAAGTCAAACAAAATTTAATTAACCCAAGAATAAAACATTTGACATCTGACTGTACGCAGTCAAAATGAAAGCATAAACATGTAGGAATAGATAAAATATCAATTTAATTAACATTACTTTAAAACCATTAATGTTAATTAATCTTTTATCAAGCCACCTTAAATGGTTTTCAAATTTCTATATAGACAGCATTAAATTAGCGTATAAATTAAGAACAGTTCTACATTATTTCATCAAAACAGTTTTCATTTAAACGCATTGCTTTAAACAATAATTACTACCACCTAGCTAATTGTGTTTGTAAAAAATGTGACAGCTAGTCGGCTTTGAAACATAGTCACCTACTTTATAAACGAAAAAGTAAACTTTAGGTTCTTACGTATTGACCGCTAATAAATTATGCATGTAGTGCATTCATCTAACTGATGTTATAATTGCCGAGACATTCTTTGAATATTCAATTGTCAATAAGTATAATGGTTACAAATCGAGTTTGGTGTTCAGCACTTCCTCTTTGGCACTGTGAACGGGTGTTATATAATTTTTTTTGGGAACACTCCTGGGAAATGCTGGCTGCCGTTTCGTGGCCTTAGGGAGCCACACTAAAAGTCGTGCATACGGTTTAAGGTGGAAGAAATGTGTCACGAAGACTTTTCTTTCTTTCCGTTATCTTTCTACAACCACCACCCGCACCTTTACTACGTCTACCATTAAAGCCAAGTCGATTGACGTTTCACGAAGGTAAAGAGAATCGTTTCAATTGCTTTTTCTTAGACCATCATCCCAGAAGATGCTGCTGCGCCACGATTTTATTTTGTAATCGTATTTTATATGACGAGTCATGTTTGCTTTTTTTTTTGTTTTTTTTTTGTCGATCCGAATATAGACTTGAGAATTTATTATTGCTTTAAATGTGTATTAGGGTGTTTGTTAATATTGACGCAAAGAATAAGCTTTGAAAAGAGAGGTTTCGTATTTTGCAGTTGCATTCGTTTTAGACCAGCTACTATTATGTTGTAACCTACCTGTATCTGTTGTCTGATTTATGTTCATTTTAAATGTTAATCAATAGATGAGGGTGAGGCCTGCATCTACACAATTTAACAAGAGAAGCATTACAATTTTGTTGTTCTTCATTTGAATTTTGTTGTTTTGAATACTAGAGACATTTGTTTCAACAAATGCCCCCCCTCCTCAATGGAAAGAAGAACGTGTGCGAATAAAAAAAGCTGAGTAAAGCTTGTTGTCAGTTTTATTTGCTCATAAACTGGATTAGTCTCATGAATGTAAATCGTTAGCATTTCATAAGAAAGGCATTCGATTATTTGCTTTTAAACAACAACAAAAGAAAAAAAACCTTGTTAGGAACTTCTAATAGCATGTACCTACGATTACAAATATTGACTATAAACTGAAGCATGAGGTCACAGTTTATAAATATTTTAGTCGTTGCCAATGCAAAAATTCAAGTTTAAGAAATATTCGACATCTCTATGCCAAAAATCTTAATTTTTACTGCATGTTTTAAAACCGACCTTTTGTTTAGTCAATAAAATTTATTATTTCGGCATTCGACTCGCAAAAATTCACGCAAGCCTTGGTTTTGTTAAATTCGTATCGTGTGAGTCTTTCTATTTTACAACTGTTTTCCCAATAAAAATATACGAGTACAACCCTTCAATTTCTAACAGGGTTCCCAGTCGAACATAAATTTAGGAGTGACAATGTGAATAGTGAAGGAATCCTAATGCAATTAATAAAAATCAAGACGAATAATAAAATGAGTATAGGTATTAGCTGCACGATTTCTCAACAACTTTCGCGTCATCGTTCGTGCAACGTTCTTACTTTCATTGGAGTTGCACAATTGGTTTTCTTATCTACAATCTATTGTGTGCTACCTCCAGACCTGATGACGCAAATTTGTTTCCTTCCCTCTTCAATTGTCTCTGCTTCTTGTCTCAAAAGTCAGGCTCTTACAATTTGTTAATTGAGATTTATTTGCAATTAAAACCGAATATCTAAACATAACTTCAATGGATTTTTTTTCAATCGGTGATTGCACCGCATTCGGATACATCAGCATCCCATCTTTGGTTAGCTGAACTGCCAATTTGCCAAGTTACAACATCAATAAATATTCCGTACAATTGGATTTCGTGACGTGGATTGGAGGTCTTGCATTTGTATAGTTTCCAGTATGAATGTCAAAATACATTGTTTGCAATCAATTTATTTGTCTTGCCTTGTCTTGGGATTCGCTTTGATAAACCGGATTAAACACAAATTTAGAAGGAGTGATTACAGATTAAAGAGACCAGTTGCTATCGGAGTTTGAAAAGGCTTCGTTTTTGCATTTCAAGCTGTCAATTAAAGCGCACTCAATTCACCAGATACCAGAATCGCTGAACAATGTCAGCCAAGCAAAATAAACCACAATAACGTGATTAGTAGTCATCCATGGGTAACGACATTATACCCAGCGACCGACCAAGCAATTCAGGTTCATAACTCCCACAGATAGCAATAATTGTTATTTGAGTTAAATAGCGAATAATGTCGGTAGTGAATTATTTACCAAAACTGTTTAGACATAATATTGAAAACAATTTGTGGTAACCCCTAAGGCGCAAAAACATTCCCAACATTTCCCTAATCGCGATTTGCGACCCATGAGTAAATGACAGAGGAGTGCTGATGGTGAACAAAGCGTGAAATGTGAATTACATGTTAGGCACTTGCTGCTGTTTGATGTCAACGTTTTTCGGGAGGGTTTTTAATCATGTGGGAGGTGAAAGGGTCACTATTACGTGACGGAAAGGTACGTTTAATTTCGATGGCCTTTATATTTGTGCACGTACGGAATATGTGCATCACAAAGCATAAGTACACTGTGACACTCCTCATTGTAAATTATGCAATTCTCGGATATAGTTTGATAGCCATTCTCAAGTGTTGTCACATTTTCGGTGAGTTTTGTAAAAGTATAGTGAAACGCAAAATAAACCTAAAAAAAATTTGAAATCAAATTTTAAAATAACGATTTCTGTTACAACCTCTTAATCATCCCTGACTAATCACTAAATTTTCTTATCACTCGATTCTCGAAATATCTCCTCTGCCTACTCAACAACAAAACGAGACAACACACGCACACACAGCAAACAGAGTAGCACCACACAAGACTGCCTCTTGTCACTGTCAAACACATACTCATTTCAGTAGTAAATTTTTGGTTCACTCGTCGGGTTGGTTTCGTAGCTGTGTTCTCTGCAAGAGATTATCATTTTCCCTTAACCAAATCATTGAAAATTGCAAATACCTCTGATATTAGCTATTTTAAACTGTATATAAAAGTGTAAAAGTGTGTTTCTTGCATGATCTCTTTGCTAAATATCGAAAATAAGTGAAAGAAAATCAGGGAAAAAATTCTTCATGGTAGACTGCCAGCACATGGCATATATGTCTGTGCTGTTCGCTCGCTTCAAATAAATAAAAAGAGACAAATTTACTGTCATACCAAAATTGAAATAATTCCTTTCCTCTATTTGTTTTGCACGAATTGTAAACAAACTTGATTTAAAGTATGGATTCACAACGAGAGTGCACACCGTCGTCGTCGGCATCGACTCCAACAGAGGGTACACGTCAGAATAGTCTTCAACGTATCCAACAGCGGAAACAGAAAGTATTTAATTTACCTCTATCACAGCAATTGGCGAAGTTATCTATGTGCTCTGCTTGTCAAGCGGATGGTTGCCGATGTACAGGGTGGAAGACACCTCAGGAGAATCGCCACCGCGACGTTGAGAGTTCCTATTGCCCAGAATTCACCGAGGAGTGCAGGAATGTCGCCTGCATGCACCCGCTGCAGAGCCATATTTCTCATCTGAAGGGGATTTCTAGTCAACAAATGAATGAATTGCTAGGTGCAATAATCGATACAGAGAATCTGTTCATGAGCATGCAGCGTGTGGAGGATGAAGACACCAAGAAGGTGTACATGTATTTGTTTCGATTGCTAAGGCAATGTGTCATTAGTCGACAGCATCCAGTGATTCGAGGGCCGCTGGGGGATCCGCCATTTGAGGCGCCGTGCATTGCAAAGGCAATTTCAAGTTTCGTATTCTACAAGTACAATCACCTGAGCCAGTCGGAACTGACCACAATGACGGAGGTAGCCAAGACATTTTTAAACTTTCTGAATCACTACAACTTTGAGCCCCCGTCAGTGTGGAAAGGTGATGTGACCCACGAGGATGCGTCGAATTACAAGATCAACTACACCAGGTGGCTTGTGTTCTGTAATGTGCCGGCATTCTGCAATTCGCTGCGTCATTTTGAAACATCGTTAGTTTTTGGACGAAATTTGCTAAGGACGGTGTTTCAAGGGATGGCACAGCAGCTTAAGAAGAAGTGTATCACGGAGAAAGATCGCTTTCCAGCCGACAAGAGGGCCATCATCACCCAAATGCCAAAGTTTTTAGATGCCCTGAAGGTAGAACTATTGAAGGATGACTCCCCGATCTGGAATCAGTCGTATCGCCCACCGACCACATTTCTTACCCAACAACGGAAACGACAACAAGACGCAGCTGCAGGCAGCAGCTCAAAGCGATCGGCGGAACCCGTCTACAAACGACCCAAGAAGGATCCAGAACGGCCAGCTGACAATGAAGACCTTTCTGATGAGACAGTGCTCTTTGCCATGAAAGCAATAACTGAGACGAAAGCCTCGAACAAGACTGAAGTTCTTTTCCCGGAGAACGTGTCACGCGATGAGATAGTCAAGGCCGAAGAGCTCAAAGGAAATATACAATTTCACGTTGTCGGCAACTCACTCACCCGTCCGGTGGAAAAACAGATTATGCTGTGGATGCTAGGTCTGCACAGTGTTTTTGCCCATCAGCTGCCAGAGATGCCAAGGGAATACATTAGCCAGTTGGTCTTCGACACGAAGCACAAAACTCTTGCACTTATTAAAGACAATCAGCCAATTGGAGGCATCTGCTTCAGACCCTTCCCCACCCAGGGCTTCATAGAAATTGTCTTCTTGGCTGTTGTAATGAGCGAACAGGAGAAGGGATATGGTTCGCACCTTATGAATCATCTGAAGGACTACAGCATCAAGCGGGGACTTCGTCATTTTCTCACCTATGCCGACGAGCACGCCATTGGTTACTTCAAAAAGCAGGGATTCTCGAAAGACATTAAGTTGGCAAGGCCAGTTTATGCCGGTTTCATAAAAGAATACGATAGAGCCACTTTGATGCACTGTGAGCTGCATCCAAGCATAGTATATACCCAATTTATTTCTGTGATTCAGAAGCAGCGCGAGATTCTGAAGGAACTCATATCACAGCGTCACGGTGATGTGCAGAAGATTCGTCCAGGTCTCACCTGTTTCAAAGAAGGAGTTCGCTCTATCCCGGTCGAGTCGATACCCGGCCTGCGAGAGATCGGTTGGAAGATACAAATGCGAGCACAGCGTACGTCCAGACCGCTAGAGGAGTGCACTGATCCAGACAAGCTTGCAGCATCGTTTGCAACCGCTCTTCATGCTGTAAGACAACACGCCGCAGCGTGGCCTTTTCTGAAGCCCGTCAATGCAGCCGAAGTGCCCGATTACTATCATCACATTAAGTATCCAATGGACTTAAAGTCAATGGGCGACCGCCTGAAGAAGGGCTACTATGTGACCAGGCGACTGTTTATGGCCGACATGGCAAGGATATTCTCGAATTGTCGTTTCTACAACCAACCAGACACGGAGTACTATCGCTGTGCGAATTCACTGGAACGATATTTTCAAACTAAAATGAGGGAACTCGGCCTATGGGACAAGTAAAAAGCTAGTCCAATACCAAAGCAATTGTAGTTAACTGTTAAAAATAAAAAATCAACGACTGAAATGAAGTAAACTGGTTATGTGTTGACTTTTTCTTTATTAAATTGTTTAGGATTGCGTAAGCGTTAAGCTTTTCGGATGTGGTTATCTGTAAAAGGCTTTTTGCAAACCGGAAGGGTTTGTATGTTGCTTCGGTTAGTTGATGTATTAATTGTGAAGGAAACTGACATGTAGCACATAACTGGATTAAAATGGCTTTCCTGGAAATAGGCAAATTGGCGATTGTGTTTGAGATACGAAAACCATGGGCAAGTTACATAATACAAGGGTATGTGGATGTGATAAGTGGCGAACAGATACGAGCAATGGGAGATAATAATGTTTACGTCAATTCTCAACACTATGATTGGGTTGAGTAGTTCATTTAATAAAAAAAATCGTTTCTAAGGCGATTTATGCATTGACATTTTTATTTCTTGTTTTCTCCAACATGTTCACTTTGAAGAATTGAAACAATTTTTTTTTTCGCACGTATTTTACTGAACGCTATAACTACGTAGCATCTATTGCAGCATTAAGGCGCTTAAAACTAGTGTAGGTGTTCATTCTGTTTTCCTAGGAATTGCTTCAACAAATTGATACTAAGCAAATTGACAGGATTTTGTAAATAGATTAGGTATTAAATATCAAGAAAGTACTAGAAACGTTTTCAAATTCCTCTCAGTTGCATTTCTCCTTATGTACATAATCTAAGTAATCCGGCAAAATTCTTGTGGCAATATTTTCCCTATCGGCAGATGTTAATCCTATTATCTTTTACCATTACATACATACTTTAAAAACAGTTCCACTTTACCTACTCATTACATATAGATAAGTTGCAATAAACTGCAAACAAAAAATGATCCAGTTCACCAATTCATCATGCAATAATTTCAATTATTTGCCCCAGTTTCATTTATAAAATGGCAAAAAGCGATTTGAACTTAACACTAGTTATGAAACCTCTATAACTCAAATCAAAACTATCTGTGTCAATTCCCAACATTAAAATTTGCTATAAAAAAACAATGGCACCCTATCTCTCCGCTATTCAAACTATTTGCAGGTATCTTAACGCATAAAAACATGTTTTTCCATTGCCATTAATCTACTTGCACGCTTTTTATGATGATGACAAGCTTTACTTACTTAGAAAAATACAGCCGCCAGCGGCTAGCAAACAAGCAAACTGCTCGATATACCTACAGCTAAACGTTTAACTAACATGAAGGAAGTGTTACGCAATACTTTCTTTTCCATAACGCAGCGCTGCACTAGCTATGGAATGATTTGTGTGTGATGTGAAGTTAGTCACACAAAACAGTTAAGCTAGTACAATACGCACAATCATGTAAAATTGCTCGCTGATCGGAATGACTGCAGAAGGGGTGCATGCCAAATGCAGTTACACAGTTTATTTCGCTGTCGGTAGACGTGAAAGACGTGAAACTCAAGAAATGAGAAGAAACTCGCAAACAGAAAAACTGTCTTCCTCTTCGCTGGAGGAGAGAGGTAGGTACACAATACACAGCAACGGTGTGGAGTTATCGTTTCTGATTTTGAGACTATGCGCCAAGAGGCAGCGCCCGGACTACCTAACAGAGACAGACCAAGCTTTGACTTGACACAGAGGGGCTACCTTACCACTGCATGTGAGTGCAGCTTAAAGTAAAGTGAAATGCCAGCCAAGTGCAATTACCTTTTCTAGAGTTGGTCAATTTTTCACTTCTTAACCGTTATTTGTAGTTGGAGAGATTTTCGCAAACTGTACACTATGGAAACAAGAAACCATTTAAATGCTATTAAGTGATTATGCTTCACATAGATATATTTTCTTTAATCTGTCAAATGAAAATCACATGACTGTCATAATGGCATGCACTCATATGTGACTAATGTTACGATTACATGTTTAAAATTTATCTCCTTTCGACAGAAGTGAGCAAAAATTAATTCGTTTTTCGCAACCAGTTTTGTGAGATAGGGGGATAGATGTGGCATGGCAATTCTTTTTTTTTTTAAACCAGATTTGAAGCAAGGAAGAGCTTCTGCAGCTGACCAAGTGATCTGGTCAATACTTCTTCTATGGGTGTTTTTTTTTTTTCTGTGAACGTTAAGGGATCGATCGATCGATCAGGTCTTGTTGCAATGGATTTGTGGGAATTTTACCGGCTTTTTAATTTCCGGTTCGCAGTAATTATTGTCTGCATTCAAAGTTATGACGTTAGGCAAGGGTTATGCTGGTTGGTACAAATTTTTAGTTTTCTCTGCGTATGCAATTGATTTTAATTGTTTAACGGACATGCCCCATTAAGATTATAGGAGCGTTCGTCGATAAAAAGTAAGTGATCAAGCCTTACTCTAGAGATGAATGAGCTTGCCGTTTTAAAAAGGAAAAGGAAATGCAGAGAGGGTATTTTAAATACGCAAACAACGTTACGACATTACAAAAAGTCGGTACGTAAGTGTGCCATATTATGTGAATAAAACAGCCTTTTAAATGCTTTCTTTCTCCATTTTCTTCTTCTCAAGTTGCAAGATGTTTTTTATTAAACAGGACTTTTGCAATGTTATAAGTAAATGAATTCGAACATCAGGTCTGTGAATGCATACAAACATTTGAGTCATATTTGGTTACACTCGATTTCCGTAAGTGTTTCCAATTTGGCTATTTGCTTAAATTCACTTTGCTCTTCTCAAAAGTTCGCTAAAATAAATATCAAACATCTGTTTCTGTACTTTTTGAAACTGTTTGTAAAGCAACACAACCAAATTATCTTGATTGGAATAAAACCATTTAGTTGTAAACAAGACAGTAACCAGTCACGTTAGTTCTGTTCCCGTACATTTTGACATCTCATTTAGAAAATGCAATATTTCTTCGCGTGGTTTGTTCGACATGAGGCAAAATTACGAGCACAGCTTTGCGAAATGTGTAGGGATAAATCCAGCAAAGCAAGAAGCAAAAATATGAAAAAACATGTTTGTCGATTTGAGTGCGACTAGGCGCGCCATTTTCTCCTCCATAGACGTTAACTTAAAAATAAAAATCACTTGAATCAGACTAGGAACTGTCGATTACCGATTGTCGGTAAACGGGAGTAACCGTTTTTGTTTCAACTGTCAAACATTATACTCGGCAAATAACTCTCAAAAATGCTGTTAATCGCAACTTGATTTGACCAGAAGCCAACATTTCACAAACTGCCCTTTCACTATAGACTTTCATTGACATGTAAAACTTAAAAAAAAAAAATTCATACGCCAATAGTCCAAACATGTAATCAAACAGCAATTATGTAAATTTTCTTCTCATTATTGATTAAATCTCTTCGTTAGCATCGTGTAAACACAAGTACTTGTCTCCTGGGAAAGTAACGCCGAAAAAGTCGCACACAGATTCTAGAAATCCAAACAAACACCGCGTCCACCACGGTAATACGGCTCAATACTTTCGTTTTTTACGCATAAGTGTGCTTACCATTTTCGCTTCAATTCAAATATTTGAATACAATAAATTGTATCGCTACAAGTGGAGGGGTAATCATCCGTCACTAAGCCACGCTGAAGTGGGCGTCAAAATTATTCATGTATATTTAATTTTTCCCACCTTTTGCTCATTATTCTCCACTAAATACATCCTCAAGTGGTCGAAGAGGTGAACTTAATTATGCTTGCTGTGTTAAGAGCAGTATGGGTATGGGTACTTCCGAGTTTATGGCTTGCTTTTCGAAAGATTAATTGCGTGTCCATTGCTTTGTGGCATATGGAAGTGATTGAAATGCCAGGCCAGGCCAGTATTTCATTCGCAACATTATGTGCCCGAATTTTAAATTGTTGGCTAAGGAAAAACAAAAACGTTCAATCACAAAATAAATCGGCGTATGAGAATGGGAACCGATATTTTCATACCCACATCCACAACTGTTTAAAGAACTTTCTATTTAACCTTAAAACAGAGTGTGCATAAATCTGACAAGTCAAACTAGTGTTTTTAAGCAAATTCTGTTATCCGGAATTTGACGCTGTTTCTGATCTTACTTACTATCGCTCAATGGTTAATTTGTTACTCGTAGCTGCGGACAGCGGGTTCAATGACACCTTTTTGGACTTGTGTATGAACGCGGCTCTCGCATTTTCTTATGAAGCAAAGCACATGGCACAAACATACACAGCAGTCGATAGATGGGCATTAATAATACAACAAAAAAGTTCATATAAACTTTGTGATCTCTTTTGACGTGACGCGCAGTCTGAACTCTGGATGTTTTAAAATTAGCATTTAGCAGCTTCCTTACTAGTCGTGCTGTGCTGCTCACTCGATCTTAATTGCATCAAATTGATACCGATTGTAGTTGCTTGTTGGTGGCTGGTCGGCGCTCAAGGCAGAGACGGTAGTTTCGAACTTTGTTCTTTCTTTTTGTTTCTTTAAAAAAGGGACGATGATCTTTTTAAAAGATGCCTCAGGAAATGGAACACACATTTTTTGTTTCGATATTTGCAGTCTAACGAATCTGTAGTATGTCGTTTTTTTTTTTTGTATTCTCTCTCGCACTGCGAATGTTATAGGCTTTGGTTTAAAGTATGTGGGACATCAGAATTTAGCATGCTGACAGTTGTTTGTGGTCTCTTACGTATTTCAGGTGAAATGAAAGAGGTGGACGCAGGCAGACAGACTTAAGTTGCTAAAGTGGACTTTTGAGTGGCACACTTGATGAGCTTTTAAATGAAGAAAAGTTTGAGGAATCCGCCTTAAGCTTGTCGGTAGCATTCATATTAACTCCACCTGTGTGCCTATTTATAGTAGCTTTCCATAAAATTGTATTCCTGGATTTGATAAACGGACAGATAAGTTGATGTTTGTTGTGTACATAAAAAATACATATTTTCTTCAAATTGCGCATGTTTTGAGTTTCGTAGAATTTGTTTTTCGCTGATTTACAACGAACAGACGTCAAAATGAACAAAACAAAAAACGTTAAGTACTTAGGGTGTCAACTCATGTCTTGATCCCATGCTCGGCAAGATTCACTTTCTACTTCATAAATAATTGTGTATGTTGGTTGCCTTGTGAACAAATAAGAATGAAAGTGACTTAGTTTTTAGTAAGCCTGCTTCGAGATTGTCAGGTTTTTATTAAGCACCGGAATTCTAAAGATTAACGTTTTAAATGAGTGGTTATATAATAATGTGTCCAAGTGTCGTTGGTGTTTTTTTCATAATGTGGGTATAACCACCAGATGGGGAAATAGTGACGCTTTAAATTAGAGATTAACTAAGGTAAGTTAGGGTAACTGGAAATGCTTTTCAGTGTATTGTAACAACTCGGAAAGTGGCTAAAAAAGGATTTTGATTACCAGTGGTTTAATGCGAGAACCCAACCATCCCTGATGTTTGCCATGTTGCAACTTGTTGTAATTTTAATAATTTTCTGTAAAAGCAAATGGGTTTATGAATTATTTCTTCCTAAAATTATCAGCTGACATTTTACTTTTAATACTATTTTTGAGAACTTTCCTAGTCTAAGCATTTTTATATTCTGTTGAAAAGACCTTGTTTCAAAAAGATGAATGCGTGCACTTTATTTCCGAAACACTAATATTTCAGAGAAAAACAAAAAAATACTTTGGACAAAACAATGAAATTCATCAATTTCAGAAGTTTTTAGGTTAGGTTACTAGCCTTGGACAACAATATAACTGATGTCCAATTACTGATTGCTTTCTGCGATCATTCAGATGCTTAACTCATACTTCTACTAATTTTAACCGTTTTTCTTTGTGCTTTTTTACAAATATAAAATGAATCAGAACGATAACACTGTAGCTATATATTTACTAATTTAGATCAATTAAATTCTCCTTCTTTAATTGATTGTAGTTCACAAAATCTAGCTTGGCATTACCTTTGTGATTTTGTATTGAATTTGAAAGCGAAAAATAATTATAGACTGCGTTCTAGTCCCATCACGACATTCAAGTCACAGAAGGTAATTTTTTTTTAAACACCCCTATTAGGCGAATCCGCGGTAATCAGAGATGATCTAAATCTATTAGATCTTTTTTTTTTAATCGGGAGTTGCGTTTAATTGTAACGCCAAATAAGTTTACAACTCAATCACGAATGCCATTGCTAAAGTAATTATGTCGTGAACAAAGTTTCCCACATAAAATTAAAACACACATTTAAATGCTCTCCATTTTTAAAGCCAACCCATTGAAACAACAATTTTACGGTGCCCACTTAATTGTCCATATAAAGAGTTTGTTTGTGCATTGTTCTAGACGTAATTCGTGTTAAACTAGACAACTAAAAGTCTACAAAAAAAAAAAAGCACAAATTAAGTAATTTTTTTTATTATCTTCATTCAATGAAATCACCCCTCGGGCATTAATCTGCATATTTATAGTAACAAAACCGGTGCAAACCGACAGAAGACACAAACAAACTCATCATAAAAAGCAGTACGAAGAGATTGTCTGTGGAAAAGCGTCGATTTTTCCGTTCACTTTCACCTTCTTTTAAGAATCTGGATATACATATATATATCTTCACCGAGATTCAGCAAAATACATCTACAAAACGCAGTTACATAAAACAAAACAATATACCTTGGCTACAAGTTTTTGTTTTTACCTTTTTATAAACAAACTAAAAATCAGATTTAATTTGAATAATTTCCAAAACACGTTAGCTCAGACACGAGTGCACAATTGATTTAAACAAATATTCCACTGAAATAGATTTTCTTTCAATATTTCGTATTCAAACACAACTGGGAATGCACTTGTTTTTATGAGATTACTTGGGATTATACAAGAACAGCAATGTAACGATGGATTTAAACAATTTAACAGATCGAAGGCATACACTTGACCGAAATTGAAATATATTCACACAACGAGTTATGGGTACAGGCAATTTAGAGGCGGATTGGCGCGTATATTTAATGATTGTGTATAGTTCGGAACTCGAAGAAGAGGTTTCGAACAAATGCGACCGCCAGCGAGACTGTCTTAACTCTGTCTGAGGTCTTAACTCTGGCTTAAAGCGCAGCTGAGGTGCTGCGATGGTTTGTGGTTCGTCGGTCGGCCGGCGGTGAATATCTTTGGGATGTATTTTCTCTGAAAGTGCTCACGACGAAAAACGTGTGTGTATAGTGGATTTTTTTTTTCTTTTTTCTATGCTGCTTTATGTTTTGTATATTATTTTGTTTCATCTTTGGCTTTGGGTGGGTTTTTATTTTTGCGCTACTTAGAAAGATAGATTAATGGAAGCTCTCCCCGTTGCAGTTGCAATCTCACTCAATTTAGAGTGAGTTCGATTTTAACAAAGTTTTGTGATAGAGTTTGTAATTTTTTGGCGGCTCGCTTGTCAGTTTGTTTATGTTTAGTTCATTTTATTCCTTTCGTGGGGCTTGTATTTTATTTGTAATTATTATTTTACTTAAGTACATACTTTATGTATCTTGGCGGTTATTTTTATTCGTATTGAATTTCTTTGTTGCACATTTGTGCTTTTTGTTTGTTTTATGTGCATAAAGGTCAAACGCAAATTGTGGTTAAGATTGAGCTTATTGAAAGTGTGTGTTTATGATTAAAATATGTTTCATAATTGTGAAACTTTGAACTGGAATAGTATGGGTAGCTGCGTAAATGATCTTTAAATGGAGTATTGTATTCGAACAGGTAATTTTTCAAGGTTTTCGTTTCCTTAGAACGATTTTTCAAATATGTTAATATTTGGAGCTAAGCAAATCTTAAACTATATTTCTATCGAGATTATTTGTTATCTTAATTACTTAATTATGTTGATATGGTGTTCTGTCAAATGCCATTTGAATAAAGAAAAATCGTGCATAACTTTTAAAATTGAATTACAATACCTACGTAAGTATTATGTAATGCAAAGAAGGTTTGTAGGAGCATAAACAGCGAGAAGTGAAACTTGTTTTATTTTATGTTGATCGAATTTTACATTTTTATTATTCTTCGATGGATTTGTATATTCATTTAAATGTTAATCAGTCATCGTTTTTTTTTGTGCTTAACTTTATTATTTGTGAATTATGTCTCGTAACAATATTTATTTAGGACTTATTTTATTTAACTTATTTCCCATATTAGTATAATCATTAATAAATATTCTTCTTATTTCCAGGTAAGTGCATTGAAATGCAAAGAAATCGTAAGTAGTATACCACATGCCTTTGTCACTACAATAATGGCCTATAAATATTTAAATCAAGATTTATTTTGTTGGGTAAGACCGTGGGTCGTAAATATATCTTTTTTGGGCTTTCTTTCGTGTCATTTGCAAGCCTCAAAGCAATTTGTCAATTACTCGTAGTGCGTATAGTTTGGCACTCGCGTTTTTATCTCATATCTCATAATGTTGCTGCAACTGGCAAATTAGACCGCAAGCGTTGTTTGAATATATATAAATATATAATAGGCCTACGCAAATGTAAAGATAATGATTTAATTTCCCACTTAACAATTGAAGCAAATTTTCGCAGCGAACACGTTACGCTTAATAAGACAGCAACTATGTTGACCTTGCTCAAAATGGAACGGAAACGCCCTAATCTAATTCTTAGTCAATGACTTTAGACCTCCGCTCTATATAAAATCTTGGCAACAATATGAATTCCAATTAATTCTATAAAACAACAAAAAGACGAGAAACAAATCACGCATACGCCCCACGAACCCCACCTTGAATCAAATCAAGCTAAAACAAAACCTATGTCTTTTAATCTGAGTCGTCAAAAATGGTCTACCGTCCTTGAAAGTGTTTCATAACACCCACAATGTACCGAAAGATTACGTTAATTAAATAAACATCTCACATAATCCACCGCAATCACGTTTTTGTATCCATCATAATAACAATAATTGTTACACATTTTCCCAAAGTCTTAGATACACAATCCACACCGAAACATAAAAAAAAACCGAGTTCACACTACCAATTTCAAATTACGCCCCAAATGGGACTCCCAACAAAAAAAAAATTCACACAACTTGTAGCTGCCGTCACTTAGCTGTTGGAGTCGGACACGAAACGCGTGAAAAACTTTTGAATTAGAAAACATTTGTTCCGACGCAGTCAAGGTCATCCCACGGCATTCAATGGAAATATAAATTTATGAATACGTATCCAAATATGTACATTGTTTGAACAAACCGTATCCTGATCCAAACAAAAACATAATTTTGTTCTGTTTTAAAATACAGAACCAATTTCAGTTTCTATTCTTTTTGTGTCGAGTTGCACTGTTTAAGTTCACTTTTTATTTAAGAAGTTTGTTTTTCTTACCGAACAGACATGTTTGAATTTTATTCCTTCTATGTAACGAATTGAAAATGGGTCAACGAGATGAGTTTATGATTCTGACAGCCACTGTTTAAGGAATCTAATTTTTGGTGCAATAAAATCTTATCTGATCTGTGGTAGCTTAAATGGATTCTCTAATTGGATTTGTTCTGCTTTGTGCACGTAAGCTGTTTTTTGTTTGTGTGTATTTTAATTTGGAGAATTGCGGAAATGCTGAACGATAAATTACCAACATTTTACCTACCAAGCTGCAGAGATCCCAAGCAGTTGATATACGAAACTGCTTGGGATCTCCACAGCTTCAATAATTTATTGGTGTTGCTACTGTCTATTGTACGAAAGAGCTCTTTTTTGGGCACATGAAGGGTAATTTAATTAGTGAATAACATACTTTTAAAGTGGGTTAGCATGTAAATGTCGAATGAAAGGTGCAACACCAGACTAAACTATCGTAAGTCAGAGAAATAAACTCGTGTGTAAGAGTAGTAACAGTATTTGGATTTTTGAAATACTGGAACAGGGATTAGAACACTCTTACGATTTGCACAAATTGCATAATGCAGTTGCAGGCTTCATGGAGCATCGCCAAATCCAAAGTGTCAAACTGATCCACCAATGTCCCTCAGTGCGTGTATAACTGAATATTGCACCTAATTAAGATAAATAAATACCCTCCCTCGTATTAGTAAACACTACGTAAAAGTTATCAACTCGTTACTCAGCAGTTACGTGAAATTTGTATATGCTATCTGACGTCTACTAGCTTGCTAACTTCTGCACATTTGTTTATTAATACGGGAGCTACTATGAAGCTAAAAGCTATCAAGTTATCAAGTAAGGTGGAGTTTAATATTTTCTACTTTAGTTCGTTTTACTGAAATAAATATTGAATCAAGCATACATATTTGCCAAGAACTTCCGTT
Source organism: Cheilosia variabilis (assembly GCA_951230905.1). Lineage (NCBI taxonomy): Eukaryota > Metazoa > Arthropoda > Insecta > Diptera > Syrphidae > Cheilosia > Cheilosia variabilis. Next base: position 13,266,461 of record OX579680.1, on the reverse strand, counting down.
TGGATTTAACAACTTCTTCCAAGGGCTAAAAAAAACAATTTAGGGCGGTCCAAACAAAATGAGTGGATTTAAAATTCCATTACTAAACTTAAGTATGAAGTGCAGAAATGGTGGTGATATTTTCTTTTACAGTAAAATGGCGAACCTATCGATTTCACTTTGTCTCGCTGTTTTGTAAAACTATTTAAATACAACAAACACTTTTTTTGCAAAGTTAATGAACAAACATTCACGCCAGGTATCATTAAATAACTCTTTCTTTGCATATCTTTAAAAAAAAAAACTTGAAAGGGTTCAAATGTATGTCAGATGTTGAACAGAAATAATAATTGGCCCCCTTTTCGCAAATTACCTTCCAAGTCCCAGCAACTCTTCGAAAGAATCATTATCTTACATTTTCTTATGTTTTCTAAAAAAGAAAGAAAAGAATAAAACATTTTGCCAACATTTCCTACACTTGACCCACACTCTAGATCGCCACCTTCAAGCCACCTTCACACTTTATTCTTGTAAATCCGAAAGTCCCCATTGATTGGGGCACACTTTTACTTTCAAACAAAACAAAAGATTAATACAGTCTGAAGTACAGGAGATAATCAATTTCGTTTTGGGGAAATTGTATTCATCTTCCATTGTGTATCTAAAGAAACAGTATTTACACAGCCGGGCTTTGCCATTGAAGCCCATCAAGAGGCTATGGCATGAATCAGTTATAATAAAATATTCATGCATACGAGTTTTATGGTGATGAATGACTTTTTTTAATTTGAATTTTCTTGTTACCAAAAGCCGGCTTATTCAGATGGTAATGCAGTAGACTAGCGTGCTGTGAATGCACTTGCCCACTCTTTTATCGTTGACGTAGAGTTTGAGGTGTAAGTTATGACGATCACCTGGATAGTTACAGTTTTTTTTTTTAGAAGTAGGTATAGTTACCTATCTATCGACACACAGTCACAAGTGTTGAATACGAACACAATATGAACTTGGGTGGACACCATATCTGGCGACAACTTTCCCCTTCGCATTCACCCGTGGAGGTATAAATTTTTATTTTATCTTCTTGACTCTGCATTTGCTCTAACTGCGAATAAATGAGTGGAAAATAGAAAATAAGAAAAACATAAGCCTTTAATAAAGGAGTTGTTAAAGTCGCATCACATCGAGAGGACACAGTTGTTTCCCGTTATAGTTTTGATTTGAATAAACTAGATCAAGTAGGTGGATGCCAACTGGGTGTGAAATGAGAAGCGTTCAAGTGCGTATTTTGAATTAATGTTTTTTTTTTCTCACGGATATAATCATGTACTTATACGACAAAAATAAATGGAAATGAAAGTCTTGATTAGCAGGTCCCCGGAGCAGTTTTAGGTAGAGTTTGGCGGTTTAAATTATTTTTGGCAGTGTTTTACATTTCCCGTTTGGCAAAAAGTATGACTGGCAATGCTGTAAACTTCAAACAAGTACAAACATGTATATGGTATTCGATTGGGCTTCGCAGAGCACCTTTTTCCCCTTAGCACTAGGCCACTTTTTGGGTTCGATTTGTACAAAAAAAAAAACAATCCTTTTCCGATTTCAGAACACTTGCGAATCTGGATTTTTTGATTGCAAGTGCGTTTGAGTTTGACAACTACTGAAGTTTGTTTAAGTTTTCATGCAAAGAAACGCATTGCATCGGGTGAATCTTTTCTTGTTAATTCTTTATGTAGAAATGTTTAGAAATCAATTGGAGGAGCGAATTTCAAATGATTTAATATAAAATCTAAGCAGTGAATACAAAATGCGTAGAAAATTCCGATCGCACGAATATCGACAAAAAAAAAATGAGCAAGTGACGTTTCTATGTTTGATTAGCCACAATCTGAGAAGCCCATCGAATACCAGATTAATTAACATGGTTACTTTAGTCGAAATTTCGAAAAGTTTCCGAAATTAACTTCGAATTTGCACAAACTCCCGTGAAGTGACGAAATTTCGTCATAGTGACACTTGGTTTACTAAATTTTTAGTAAAATTGATAATGGAATTGTGTTTTGTTTTTTTCACCAAATGATAACAGTTTTGCAATCAATTGATAACCCGTCATATTTTATTTAATTTGAACGTACAGTAACAAATCGACTGAATGATAAAAACGAAATGAAATGTACATATACATTCGCCCTTTTTATTTCTATTTATTGGCTTAATATTCATCTACCTTTTACTTGGAAATATACATTTTGAGACCAATGTGTAAAGTAAAGCTTGCTGTCAGTTTTGAACAGTGGCTAAAAGTTCTTAACATTAAAAATATGGTTAATAACTACATTTGTTGTAGGTGGACTTGAACAGAATTATTACATCAATCTAATGTGTGCTCGACAATAAAAAAAAATTTTTCGGCTAAAGTCATCAACATTTTATACCAGATTTATACATGCATTTAGACCTTTCACACCCGTTATTGATTGTAGTCAATTTGGTGTACGTTTCTGATTCAGAACATGTAACAAATAGATTTTGAAAGAATAATAGCTTAAACAATTATTATTTGTAGTAGCACTTACCGAAAGAATATGTTTTGCTCCAACTGGCAACACCATATACGAGTTAAACATTTTTCTGCCGCCTAGTACTATACTACGGAAATGAAAGCACATACTCTTTGGCAAACAGGAATTGGTTTTCAGTTTGATTTTATTGACTCGTTTGATTTTCTTATCTGTTTGTGTATTCGGAAAACTGCACCACGTATTTGATTGTCTTTCTTGTATAACACCACCCAAACCCATCACTATAAATGTCAAACAATCTGAGGAAAACATAAAACAAACTTGATGTTCAGCGCACGCTCCAGTTTTAAGTTTATTTACCTGACAATGTTCTCTCTCACCAGAAGGTGACATCTATCTACATACAGTCCCTTGACATAAACCAAAGTTTTCATATTCGGTTGAGTATCTATAAATTTAAACAACAGTCATCGGCTGAATTATGTTGCGTCGTCTCACATTCGTTGTCGGTCGTCAGCACCTCAGCGTCACTCTCATTTTCATTTGAAAACGAAATGAAAAGTTACCACAGTGTCGTGCGCCGTGAGAGTGTGACCGCATTCCGTCAGTGTACACAATGTGTTTGTGTAACATATGCAATTGATTTCGTGAGTTCTAAATGATTAATACGGTTATGAGCCGCTAAAATGTTATTTAACAAAATCAATGTTGGTAGTTGGAGAAAGTGGAATGCAATGCAACAGTCAGCGTTGTTTTTATACTTGCAGTGATGCAGCCACTTTTGTGAAAACTGGCACAAAATCAGGACAGTGTTTCCCCTGCCACCTATCTCCCATGTTAATATAACATTTCTATAGCAAACAATTCGGTTTTCGCATCCTCTCTGTGGCGAAAAGTGCGCGTGAGAAAGAGAGCTTTTGTTATTTATACTATAGCCGTAGCCGCTTTTTTCTAAAATTTGGTGAACGCGCGCGTTAGCAAACGCCAGCCGTCATTCCAAACCGTCACTGTTCGACCTTACACAACTGAGTAGAGTACTACAGCCGTTTTCCGTTTGTTCCGCTTTGTGGTGTTTTTGAAATTGGAAAAACCAAACCAAAACAAAGAAGATTTTATACAAAAGATATCAAAAAGAAAAGTGTTTTTTCTTCGGGCGGAAAAAAAAAACTTGAAGAATCTGAAAACAAATTCATAATGGTACTCGTTTTTGACAACACCTCTCTCGTATATACGCACTTTTCAAGCGTCAAGTGGCATTCATTTTCGGTCGTTGACTGAATCCGGGTCATTGTGAAAAAAAAAATACTATCCACAGTGTTTTGATCAAAGTGGTGGAGCATTTTATCGCGGCTATTGATGGGGCGCTATTGCAAGTTTCATTGACAAAGCATCCGCCTGTAGAGAGAGAACATTTGATTGGTGTTAAATTTTGAATGGTTTTTGGAAAGGTTCTGTCAAAATGTCGAATAGTTCGGAAGCTAGTAACACCAACTCGCCAGTTGAAAAGAAAGAGAAAATGGATGACTTAAAGCAGGAAATCGCTGAGGACGGGAAGCAAATTGGTAAATTTCGCTTCTGAATATTACTTTGTGATTTTGGTTGCTAAAAAAAAGCTCTATGAGAGAATCGTTTTGTTGGACAAGTGGGGGAATGGTGCAGTAAACAAAGGACATATGAAGGGTATCTATATATCGTTTGGGGTAAGGTGTTGTTTGGAATGTTCCATTAGTGAGTAAACAATTTTTACCGTCTGTGTAGGCTACTCCCTAATGAATGAAACTGTCTGTCTTTTTGGGGCGCTGTTTCAGTGTCAATTTGATATATAAAAATAAGAACAACACAGGCGGTAGTGAAAAGATTTACAAAGAAAATAAGTCATATACAATATACCTATCTATGCATATTATAATTATGATTAAGTCGTGGCACTTTTTAAAGGATGAGCTCACCCGCAAATTTATCAGCAGAAACCAGAAATTCCTGCTAGATAAATACTAAAAAAAGAATGTTTACTTTTATTAAAAGAAAATGTATTTCTAGAACAGAGATAAAAACTATTTTGTTAATACTTGACAGATGGGGTCTTGTTTGTCTTAAGCGGACACAATTGATCATAGTGATCGGTGCTCATGTTTTTCGAAAAGTACGACCAGAAGACGGCTCGAGTCTAAATAACAAACCTAACAAGGGCTTTTGGATCACGTGTATTAGTTTCTCGTGGTTTCGTATTGTCTCGGCCTAAAGAAAACCCTGTAAGTAAACTTCCAGGACTACAAACTTGTCCGAATTGATTGTCTAATAATAGCTAAAGAAAATTTTCCCGTTTCGCAGGCCGGGAGACATTCGGCTTTGAGGCTGCTTTTCCATTTAAGTACAGTTGCGGATTGCAAGACTTAATGTACTTATCACAAAAGTGTTGGCTCGCTTAGGCATTTTTTTTGGTGATTGATTAAGATTTAGTTCAGTAATGCTCACATTGGTGTTAGAAAAGCGGAAGCATTTTGGTTAAAAAAAAGCTCCCGGAAGTAGGCATCCCGAAAAAAAAACAGAGCCCAAAGTTAGAGAATCTTCAAAAATGTTTTTACCAGAATCGGCTCAGTTCCTTTCACGTCAACTCCAGACAGGCGTGAAACTCCCTCCCGTTTTATTAAACGTATGAAGATTGAATATATTTATTGTCAATTCATTAGACACTGAATGGCTAACTCAAATGTTTTGTTTTATAAAGTCTCCATAGTTATTGAGACACCAACCTTAACCTCATTAAGTTGAGTGATAGTGGAAAAATGTCTAGAAACAACAACTTCTGGAGTAAAGAAATGACATAGAGAATAAAACGTAAAAGTTTCATAAAGAAGTCTGATAAAAGCGTCTAAAAGGCACATGGTATTTGCCACAACCCTTTTTTGTTTACACATCGTTATTTAAACTCAATGCATTCAATACACATTTTTATGAAATGTTTATTCCGATTGCACCATCAAAACACTTTTAGTCTAATAACTCTTCTGTCTTTTCTTGTTTCTTGCAGACCTTGGAATTGGCGGCTTTGCTAAAACCGTGAAGCCGTGTCCACTACGAGCTCCGCTTGTAGTTACCATAGTTGGATTGCCATGTCGCGGCAAGTCGTTCGCTGCACACAAGATTGCCCGTCATCTCAGCTGGAAGGGCGAACTGGCCAATGGTGAGTTAAGACAACTTTATAATTATAATGATATAATAAAAATAAAAAAAAATTACACAGGGGACACCCGGGTTTGAACCGGGGACCTCTCGATCTGCAGTCGAATGCTCTACCACTGAGCTATATCCCCACACAAACATTCAGTGCCAATGTGCTCAGTTGAAAATGTTCTATTCTTATCTCGTGTTCTTTTGATGTTGTTATTCGTTTACTGCGGGTGAAGTCAGCAAAAGTGTTAAAGCAGCGCAGTACTCCAAGATAAGTTGCAATGCTGGAGTTGACGTAAAATTCTTGGAAGCAATTTTGCAGTGGGGGATATAGCTCAGTGGTAGAGCATTCGACTGCAGATCGAGAGGTCCCCGGTTCAAACCCGGGTGTCCCCTTGGTAGCTCTTTTATTTTGTTCCCCTTCATTTGTATATATCCGCACAAAACTAATACTTCCAGCAAGGAGTGGTCAATTACAACAACTTTCGTTTGACCTTTCGCCGGCAAACAAGTTGACTGTCGTTGTCATCATTTAATCCTCTGACGCACCTTGAATTTCTAAAAGCAGCACGTTTAAAGTGGTATTTACTTTTGCGTGATTGTGTGTAATCATCGAGGATGGTCTACCAGGAATTGAGAAGCACTTTCTTTGATACAATTTTCCTGCAAACTAAATTTAGAAAACAGAAGAAATTGATAATACACATAAAACCCCTCCTTTGGAGGTAATAGTGGGCTAAAAATATCAAATACCCGCACAAGAAATCAAAGGAAACACTTGATAAGTCAAAGCGCAGTAGAGGGTGACAAACACGAAAAGTTAATCGAACAAAATGCGATGTTGAGTTGGAAGGAAATTAAACAATAAGTTTTTTTTTTGTTTTGACAATAAGGTTCTGAGTTAATAAATTGAATAGGGCTTTGGTTTAGGTACTGAGTAAGAAATTTGAATAGGGCCTTTCCTATTTAAATTGACTCATGTTGAATAAGCCGGAAAATTGACACCAATAATGCAGCATTGAATTTGACATACGTGCTAGCGGATTGCCATGTAATAGGGATGAATAATATAGCTGCCAACAGAAAATATCATTAACTATTGTCTTGTTTGTTAGCTACATGTCAACATTACGGTTGATGAAATCGATATTTCTTCCATTATTTATTTACAAAGTCGTTTGACATTTCATTCATAAAGGTTTGCTATATCCTTAAAGGCACTGAGAATGTTAATTGACGTTTGGCCCATTTGATTTATCGGCATTTGATGTGTTTCTTCGTTTGTCTTCAACTGTTATTATGCAAAAGGCAACATTTTTATGAGTGAAAAGCCTCCAAAGCTACTCCGGCTTCACGCAAAATTTAACAGTTTGCTGCTTTTAGTGCTGGCAGTGTTTACAGATCGATTTGTATGAAATCCGACTGTTTCTTCCTGAGCCAAAGTAAAGTATGATTTTCAGCACGCAATTACAACAACCACGCTCTACTTTACACTTCGATACTAACAGTAGTTGTTGGAATCGCGTGCTGAAAATCTTACTTTTCTTTGCTTTGCTGAGATCGAAGCTCAAAAACACGCCTATTGAGAACCACTAAACATGTTTGGATGCGGATTCAATGTTTTCACCTGCATTTCTCGGAGATGTATAAATTCAAAATCGATCTATCACTTTAAGAGTCTATCACAGAGAATTTCAACCGGCAAGTTCTAATAGATAAATATGTCACAAAATTAACAAGAAACAAATTTAAAATTCGTCTTAAAAATCACTCGCGCACAAAAATAAAAATAAACAAAAATTCGTCGGTGGTCGAATGTTGTCACAGAGCGTTTCATATTACATATTGCAAAAAGGTAAGTTATATAGTATTTATTTGTGATATGGATTTGATTTCAACGATGTAAGTGGCTCAATGTAGTTCGAGGTTTATCCACGTATACTTTGGAGTATATTTTCAGCTCTCTGAGAAAGTTTCGCTCAATTGTTTGAGTTTGACAGATTTTTAGTGCTTATCTCGGGAAAGTACGCGAATAGACTAGACCTAGTCTTTTTTTTATACATAGGCCGCAGTCGAAGAAAACTGTCAGTTTTCATCCAAGTTTCTAAAATGTTAAAGGTTATATACTTATCAAGCTGAAATGCTCCTATTGTTAGATTTTAACATTTACCGGGAGCAATTAATCCGAAAGACATTTAACAATAATTTGGTACTCATGATTTCTTTCTGTTTTTTTTTTTTTTGTTGCTTGCAGTTTTCCCAGTGGACCAAAACGCTACCTCAGAAACCTTAACTGACATCTCAAATTGGTTCCTCGACGGCAACAATGTGGCTGTAAGTCACGAAACAACAATCTTTTTTGTTTGTCTTTTCTTAATTCATTTCTATTCTAATTGCAGATCATAGATGGCATGCACTTGAGCCGCCAATCTCGCCAATTCATTTCCACCTTTTGTACTGAGCACATTTATCATCATTTGATCGTTGAAATCGATTGCGACGAAAAGAGTCTCGAATCGAATATTAAAGAGATGGTCCGTTACTTTGAAAGGACAAGTAGCGACAATACAGACTGGAAGAAGGTGTTTATTGAAAAGGTAAGTCGACCATCGTGGGACATACAAAACGAACAAATACAAAACAATTTTTTGTGCTTTTGCAGCTTCGTGAATGTTCAATGAATTTTGAAAAGTGTGTGCCACACGAGAGCCCCCTTATCACTGTCAACAACTCGGAGAATCCCTTTTTACATTCAGTGATTGCACGAGGTGTACAAGGAGCCTTACAAACTTCCATTTTGGGTGTCCTATCACATCCAGTGATCCGGGAACAACTTTTCTACTTTAGCCGAGTGCGTTACAGCAATCGATATCCTTAGACAACTTGTAGTCTTATACTTACAGTCTTTTATTCTATATTAGCATGGTGAATCGGACTACAATGTGGTGGGAAGAATTGGAGGCGATGCAGATCTATCCCCACGCGGCTGGAAATATGCTGAACGTTTGACGCGTTTGTTCAAGGAAAATCAGTTAGCCCTACCTGGTCCTCAGCTGGTAAGAACTCGGCGTCTTGTGAAATTACTCTAGACTTGAACTAACCTATGGATCTCTTTAGATTTGGACTTCAGAGTTCCAGCGAACTATTCATACTGCTCGTGATATTCCTGGACCTAGGGCTGCCGTTAACGATTTGAATGAAATTAATGCTGTAAGCTAACACCAATTTGCAGTGTTCCAGCAATTTCTTATATGCATTTGTTTTTTTTTTTTTTTTTATCGTTTTTAGGGAATTTGCGAAGGACTAACATATGAAGAGATTCAAGAGCAATTCCCTCAGGAATTTGCCTGGCGTGATCAGGATAAGTTTAAATATCGTTATCCGCATGGCGAATCGTATTTGGATTTGTTGCAGCGTGTCGATAGCGTCATTCAGGGTCTGCTTACCAAAACTCAGGTGTTGGTTGTATCCCATCAGGCTGTCTTGAGATGTGTTATGGCCTATTTTAATGGCACCAAGCCAGGTAAGCGTTTCGAAAACTCTTTCTTTTGTCTGTATGTAGGTTGCATTCTTTACTGAATCGAACCAGAATCATAGAAAGCTAGTCGTAGCTTTTGTCCCTTATTTTAAACGAGTACACGAGTACATATCATCCTAAATTCAACTAGCTGTAATGTCTGAAGAGTATGTATCAGCAAATTGCCCCTTAGAAGGTTAAATCTAAAATTACTGAACTAATTTTCACCGAAACAATATTATTGCTGCTAATTAAAAGAAAAATCAAATCATTCCCGGTGGTTACTTTGTATTTTCGATTACTAAAAATAAAGCACAAAAGTCAAACGCTTATAATTGGACCAACTTGAATAATGATATTTTTAGATTAGTTTCATGCATATTGTGAAGTTGTGTTTCACAACTTCCACTACGTTACACGATGAAAGAGAACGACAAATCTATTTATGGCATGAAGTGCATCTTCAGGGATAAATTGCTTGCTGCATGTGAAATATGTACGCAGTATAAATATGTGTGTATGTGTACCTTCGATAAAAATATCTATTGGAACAGAAACAAAATATTTTATTAAAAGGAAAGCCATCCCATTCATTGCAAAATAAAAACTCACACAAATGATAAACGAATGGTTGTGTAAAGGAAATTATTTATTATTTCTTAATGAAAGAACACATTTTCCTGAATGAATATCAATTGCTTTTGTCCACTTGTCCAGAATAGTCTTTCCTACGTGGAATTCATCGGCTAAACAGGATCGACTGCTTCATTGTTCACGTTTGCACATTCTAGAAGATAGATCTAAATATTGCTGGGGTGAATAAATAATATTTTTGGAACTGACTGCCACTTCTGATTTCAAATTCTTTCTATAAAATAATACCTTACGTATCAAATGCGTCAAATGCCACTGTTCCAATTATTAAATCTAATTCTATAAAAGATAATTTATCAGTTCTTCACAAATGTTTCACCGCGAAACTCGAAATGCACAGTTGTACAAAATTACACTCTTTTTGGCTCAAAAATCTAAATTTATAAAATATTATAAGATTATTCGCTTTTATTCAAACTATGTAGTGTTCAAGACATCACAATATTCGATTCACATTGTTTGCCCTTCCCAAACTAAGAACTCAAAGTCTCTTATTTCAATTGAATCAATTTTTCACTTATTTTTGAATGATTTCTTTTTCTAGATCAAGTTCCGTATATCAATGTTCCGCTACACTCACTGCTTGTCGTGCGCACCAATGGTTTCAACTTTGAAGTCGAGCAGATTCCCCTTCAAGTGGAATGCGTTGACACATATCGTGTCAAGCCTAAGGTAAATCCAATCAACCCTCACTTCAGTATCAAATGGTAAACTAATTTAGCAAAATTTTAGAATTGCGACATAGAACGTACAAGTTCTGATGCCCTGGGTACTGTTCCAGCTCACTTTGATGCACCTCTGCCAAATGTTGTTCAAGGCCTTACAAGCCGTTAAAAAAACAAACAAGCTCCTATAGGATATCGGTCACAATAAATAAAAACAAAACAACAGCACAACCATGCAACAAGGACAACAAATGAAAATTTCATTAATTTTTTTTTTTATTTATAATTAAAAAATTTATTTTAAAATGTTCGTCAGTGTTCACGCTTAATTTTAATTTATTCAAAAACAATAAATTATGCTATTTTTTTACACACATATCTTATGTTAATCTCTTAGTTTAGGGTGATAATAGTTTCTTGAATGTGCGAATGGATACCACATTTCAGAAATTATTTCTTGATACAAAAGCGGGTTTTGTAATTTTGTAATACCTCGAAAGTTGCCTAAATTGGGTACCTTTTTATAACACCACTAGTGTTAAAACCTCATAATGGAACTACAAATATAATTGTAATCCATCAAAAATACATATACCGCTTTGTACGAAAAAGAAACAAAGATTCTTATGCATGTGGGTAGGGAATTCAAGAATCTATTGCATTGTACCTAATCGGAACATCAGGTACATTTATGTTTTTCTTTTCAATTGAAAATAAATATTTAAAGTATAAAATTTTGAAAGCAAAACTTACAAACTGAATGTCAAAAGTAAAGGAAAATGCTAACATCGTCAATTTTCTACCTTTTTATCTTAATTACATAATTTTACAAAAAAAAAAAACAAAAAAAAAACAAGACAAGATAATGCATTTTTTTATTATTTAGAGTAAATATACTAATATAGTTGAAATGTATTTGAGAGAGTGTCGTATATTTAGAGAAAATAAATAACAGAAGCAAATTTATTTGTTATTCAAAAACGCAAAATAGTAATTAATAGAAGAAGATTAAAAAAATGTTTATTATTGTAGGTATTTGGTATGCATGCAATATTGACAATGTTGTCTTTTGAAAAAAAAAATATTTTTAAAAAAGATAAGAACAACTCTTTAAATTATGTATTTTAAGTGTCGTTGTTAAAAATATTAAAGTAATTCTATTTCTAAACTCTATACAATGAAGCTTTTTTTCCCTACATAAATGTAAACAAAAAAAAAACTTTTCTAACAGTCAAATAAACCATTTGAAAATGTCAATATATTTATATAAGGAGAAGAAAAAAAATATATATATTATCTGCCTTACTGCATACACAAAGAACGATGATGATGATTACCTATAATAATTATTGTAATCCCATTAACTATAAGCAAACGACAATTGTTTTCCAGAGTTAATAAACACATTTTTTAGTAAACATGTATTGTGATTTTTTGAACTACAACATTTTGGCACCTAAAAGTGTATTGAAACTTGTGAGATTTGTTGCTCAGCAGCTAGCCCTTTGCAATATTAAGAGCCGACCTTTGCCAACTGAAAGACCGTTTAGTTCAGAAGTTTATTAGAAGAGTTTTTTCTTCAAGTTTCTGAGAGGTGGCGCAGTGTAAAAAAAAACTTACTTCACAATGTTTCTTATTTAAGTAAAAATAACAAAAAAGAGCTTCTGAAGCGTAGATTTCTGGTTGTTAAGTCTGCAGCTAGGTTGAAAATCTGCAGACAGAACTGGGGTGTCCGCACGTAACTTGATACAATCGAGTTCAGTCGATACAATCGACTCTGGCAGCACCTAATGTGTTTCAATCGATTATCATCGATATAATTATCCTCGATTGAGACAAATTAGGTGCTGCCAGAACTCGATTGTATCGACTGAGCTCGATTGTATCAAGTTACGTGCTGACACCCCTGCACTTGTGGCAACGATTCGTGACAGCTCTTTTATGGAATTTGGATCCGCATCTGCTTTGTTAGGTAGCCACAAATATGAAGTTTGCTTTCAAGTGCCTTAAAAAAGCGATGGGGACATATTCAGATACCTAGTTCATATAAAGCGTCATCTACATTTTGTCTGGACTAGGTACCTATATAAACGCGTTGACTAGTCAACTTGTATTATTTTAGAACTGCGACAGTTCTGCGTTTATATTCTCGAGGTTTATTTGGAATTTTCAGATAGGATTTTCTTGACAAGATTTCTCGGCCACTACCCCTCCATAAACGTCAACTGCAAAAAAACTGCTCACGTTACCAATCTGGGCCTATAAAAACTGAGATACATCAAGTCAGTCAGCTGTCAGACTTACAAAACTAGAAATCCGAACGTCCCCAATATTTATAAATAGAAACATTTAGAGGTTATGTCGTTTTCCATTGGGACCAGCAGATATTTTTTTCAGATCTTAGATTTAACGCGGCTTATGGAACATGCAACGAAATTGATCTGCTTATTTAAATGGATTAGTGCGTTATTTGACGTAATACACGTATCATCTGTTCAAATTTCATTCGTTTTTGGAAAAATCAACAATGGATATCAACTTGAAAAATGTTTCCACTGTTGTAGATTCAAATGGAGTAGTTTCGGTGATTCGCAGTCTGCAGATGATGAGGAAGGCGATGATGATAATAATTCCTCCAAAGTTATAGATATCCATTGCTATTTGTATATTTCTTTATTTTGGTTTTCACGAAACTTTGCGCATTTAGTTTGAAAGAAAACTTCTTAAAACGATGTAAAACAGCTGTGCAAAGTATATTGGTATTTGTGGTAGTATGTGCAACTCTGAAAAAATATCGAGATCTGCAAAAAGTGATCCGAATCGAAATAAAAGATTGATTTTTTGCCCAATGGAACATGAAAAGTTATTTAGATCAAAAAAATTGTCCCAATGGAAAACCAAAAGCGATGATTTGCAAAACGCATTGCCCATAGTTATGTATGTATAGGTAGGTACTCAGAATGATTTTTAATAATCTTACTTAACGTTTGTATGAAACATGTAATTTAACAGTTGTAGTTCAGAATGGTTATACCTATTTTAGCCCTCGCAGCAGCTCATTTACAAATAAATAGGTAGGAATATAGTTTCGAAAATCTTATTTAGCAAGGTTGGCAAACAATTTTCGAATAGGCCGTCATAGAACTCGGACTCTAAGCTTAAAAACATTATATGATTTTAACCTCTCAATCAATCTACCAATCGAACCGGTTTGTCTCATAAACTGTTACTCATCAAGTAATTCTGCATTAGGTAGGTACTTGTTTGTTTTTAAGTAAAAATAGGCATTTCAGTAAACAAATCTACAATTTCATAAGCCGATTCATAATATTTCTGATGATATTTTCGAAGTGACGTTTTCACGTCAAGTAGGTACCTAGGTAGTGAAAGTATCAAGGTGACACACAAACTTCCACATCATCTGATAGGAAATTACTTTGACCTTGTCCGAGTGTCCTCTGATGTTGTGTTATGTCTTGATATTTGGTATACCTACCTCCTTATTATTATTATGTGCAAGCTTGTTCCACCCCCACCCACTTCTGAGCTGAACGGTTTTTTAGCATACTCTTGCGTACGTTTCATGAACTATTAAATCACTCTTTCTCTATCTCGCTTCATATGGCGTAGTTGTTGTGTTTTCAAAGTCAACGAAAGAAATAGGCAAAGCCTTTGGGTTGGGTATTTCAACTGTACCGGTAACGTATGCTTTTTTTTGTAAGGTCGATTTGTCTCTTTCTTTCGAAAAAGTTTGAAAATTGGAGAAAGATTAGTACTATACTATAGCACATTTTAAGTAGAAATACATAATGTGTTTTTGGTTTTAATAAAAAAAAACTTAAATTACAAAAAAACTATCCCGCAGTGTCGCTGTTTTTTGTTAAAATCCATATTTTTATATGATTTCCAGGGAAAGAGAAATGCAATACATTACTTATTAAGGTTTTTCGCGACATCAATCGTTTCACACCTTACATTTTTTGTGTCGCCTGGGATTCTCCGATGATAGATATATTCTACCTGTTTTTTTTTTTTTCATTTTCGTTTCAATGCTGAGAAGAATGACTTAACCTACCTATATTAGTTTATAAACTTGTTTATGCATTGTTTCTTTACAAAATTACGTTGGTTTTTGTATTTAATTCAATAGTTGATGTGAGGTAGTACCTTCTAAAACTGTTCGTTCATTTAAGTCCTAATATTTGGGACGAAAGAAAGTGACCCAATAACATTAGTGCCGAATTTCAACGGCCGAATTGAAAAGTTTACTATAGTAAGCCCATTTATCAGACGTTTGTAGGAGGTGTCGGAATGGGTTTTAACTGAACCAATTTTCGTTTTTAGGATACCAAATCTACATCGACAAAGCCTGCCAACTTGCGCCAGAAGGAACATTTTCTATCAACGTGTCATTTCAACAAATTAGAATATGCTTCGGCTACCATCTGTACTCCCACTGCTCACCACAAAAAAACTTTCACTACCCCCTACTGAAATCGGAACAGTTATAGTTTAGCGAAAAGAACAAAAACTCAATTAGAGCAAGAAGACCAACTGCACAAATGAAATGAGAATATATCCACCTCCCCAAGAAGTTTCGTTAAAAGCTCTTCGCCAGAAAATAAGATGAAAAATTTGCCCTTGATTTGACACTCGTCGTCTGATAGTCGTGGAGTGCAGTTGTGTTTTTTGTCGGTTCTACAGTTGAGTGAATTTGGTAAGTACCAATTTAAGTATTATATTGATATTACTGTTCATGGATACCTCTGAGAAAATACAAATTTATTTATGCCTTTAATTTGAATCAGTAATTTGTTTATCAATACTTCATCTGCTTTGAGACCACTATCAAATCATAACTTGTGTCATTGACGTAATGGAAACCGCTTCTTGAAGAAATGCTATTTCTATCAAATTCAAAATTGCGGTAGTCTTTAAATATTAACAAGTATTTCAAACGCAGAGCAGAACGGTTCATGTTCCAAAATTATTGCTCAGCAGTTGTTGAATTTCGCAAATTTTTCGTGATAACTCGGTGGGTTATTGCAATGACCTTTAATGACCTTCCCACAATGGCAAAGTAGTTTCGCCTCGCCTACGAAATAAGAAGGCATATCATTTTTTTTCCGAATAACTCAATAGTTTACTTGGACTTTCATTGTGATTTCATTTTTATTTGTTACTATTCGAGTAAAGCAAATATAAATTACCGGCTTGGATTTTTTTTGCAAATTTCTTTTCTCGTCCCATATTTCTCATTGCATACCGAGGTTCACCGTAGTAAAGAAACGTCCTCTTTTCAGTTTCATTTCTCATGTTATTCCAACTAAATTGTAGTAGTAGCGAGCGTCCGCAAATACAGGGTGCACGTTTATATATAGACTTTTATTAGTTGAGAGGAAATACACTGTTATTTTTGTAAATTACTTTGAAAGGAGGTTTATCATTTGCTTAATTGTATGTTTGTTCAAACTTGTGGGTAGGTAGTAGATTTTCTGGTTCAATCAGCAATATTTTTAATTTTAGTTTATTTCATTACGAAAAGCTCATTTGCAACTCGTAAGTCGTAAGGTGTCTATAAGTTGGTATCCTAAAAGGGAGAGTTTTCGCTATATATATATACACCGGTTGTGTATAAATAGGTATACTTACATAGAAACCAACAGTATACCTACTACGCACTTGGATTTGACATTGCTATCACTTTCATACAAATAATGGTTAACAGTTTAATCTTGGATATGGCAATCATTTTCAAACAATATGTAATTATAATTTTTTTTTAACCTTAATCACAAATCACCATTGTTTAATCTGGTAATTTTAAAACGCTGCGAGAGGTATCAAGCTGGTATGTTTTACTAGAATCGAAAGTAGAAGTCTACAATTTGGAGTAGATACCTATAGTAAATTTAACTTAAGATATAGGTAGGTAATTATTTTATTGACCTACGATAACTTTGGGCGTATTCAAGTAGCTCAGAGAAGAGAACTTTCCTATGTTATAAATTTAGTGGTCGATCTGAATGTGTTCAATTTGTTAGTGGCTTGAACCTGCACCCGCCAAAACAACCCACCGCAATTAAACATTTTACATAATTTTTTGCACATTTATTAGAGTTAGTCCTCCGATCTCGAGATATCGCGTGCTCTTTACTTTTATTTGAACCTACACCACCACTCTATAACTTTCAATGCAGCTGAGATAGGTATTTGGTTCAATCTAACGGCTGGGGTGAAAGTCCACATCCATATGGTGAATGTTTGTCTATTGGAACCTTCTGAAGGCATTTAAGTCAAAAAAGTTATACATGACGCAGGCGATGTGGTGTAATGAAATATTTTATGTTAATGGAAGATGCGATGTTTCTTTCTGTAAATTGACATTTTGTTTAACTGTGAATTGAACTGGTGCAGCTGTTATACATTTGTAATAAATTCTGGTTTACAATTGAACCAAATATCTCGACTGCTATAGTTATAGAGCGGTGGTGTAGGTTCAAATAAAGCCACTCATTTTGTTTGCAACATGTTCACATCTACATTTTTAGACGCTTTTAAAAAAACTCTGATGGCGTTTTCGATTGAAGATCCGAGAGAATTGCCCCGAAATTCAGAATTGCTCTTTTCAATGAAATTCGTTTGTAATAGGGGTAGACACTGTATGAGAGATTTGGTTTTCTGTTGCTACTTTTTTTTTTGTTTTCTGCAATAATAAATACAGCCAAATCAATATATTTCAATTTAAGTTTAAATTTTGCACGCATAATTATTGTATATTTTCGGATCACATAGCGAAAAATTCGTTTCTAATAACACAACAAATACTTCAATCTGACATTTTGTTAGTATGTGTTGGTGAGTTCAGGGCAATTCTCTAAAAATATTCCGGACACTTTTGTCGTGTTAAGAATTGACCTGGAAGTGAAACTTTTTTTTTCAATGAAACATAGGATATGTTTTACTTTATCGAAAGAGCACTTCTAGATTTTCTCTTTTCAAAGAAAGGCAATTATTTTCTTCAATCGAAAACGCCATGAATTTAGGTATAAAATAATTTAAAGCTATTTTTATTGTTCATCACATGCCGGTAGATATTAGATTCCTTTAAGTCCTTAATGCACTTGGTTTGGCTTAATCTATCTCAACTGGAACTCATTGGAATCAAAGCTTTTTTAATGAAAATCATTTTTAATTTAATATTACGTTTTTTTAACGCTTGGCCGTTTTTACTCTTTGCAGTTTACAACAAGCCATCATGTCGAAAATTGGTATTAACGGATTCGGACGTATTGGACGCTTGGTCCTCCGTGCCGCCATCTTGAAGGGTGCCTCCGTCGTTGCTGTCAACGATCCCTTCATTAATGTCGAATACATGGTCTACTTGTTCAAATTCGATTCGACTCACGGTCGTTTCAAGGGCACCGTTTCCGCCGAAGGTGGTTTCTTGGTTGTCAACGGACAAAAGATCACCGTCTTCAGTGAACGCGACCCTAAGGATATCAAATGGGCTAGCGCTGGCGCTGAATACATTGTTGAGTCGACTGGTGTCTTCACCACCATTGAAAAGGCCTCAACCCATTTCTCAGGTGGCGCCAAGAAGGTCATCATCTCTGCCCCATCCGCTGATGCACCCATGTTCGTTTGCGGTGTCAACTTGGATGCCTACGATCCATCAATGAAGGTTGTGTCCAACGCCAGTTGCACCACCAACTGTTTGGCTCCCTTGGCCAAGGTTATCCACGATAACTTTGACATCGTTGAAGGTTTGATGACTACCGTGCACGCAACTACCGCCACCCAAAAGACTGTCGATGGTCCATCCGGCAAATTGTGGCGTGATGGCCGTGGTGCTGCCCAAAACATCATCCCAGCTGCCACTGGTGCTGCCAAGGCTGTTGGCAAAGTCATTCCAGCCTTGAATGGCAAACTCACTGGCATGGCTTTCCGTGTCCCAACCGCCAACGTTTCCGTCGTCGACTTGACTGTCCGTCTTGGCAAGCCAGCCACATACGACCAAATCAAGCAGAAGGTCAAGGAAGCCGCCGAAGGCCCACTCAAGGGAATCCTCGACTACACCGAAGAGGAGGTCGTCTCATCTGATTTCATCAGCGACAACCACTCATCGATCTTTGACGCCAAGGCCGGCATCTCATTGAACGACAACTTTGTCAAGCTCATCTCATGGTACGACAACGAGTTCGGCTACTCCAACCGTGTCATCGACTTGATCAAGTACATGCAGTCCAAGGATTAAGCAGCTAACACCTTATTGCTAGATTCATACAACAAAAAGCTAGAAGACACTGCGAGAGACATGTACACAAAAACAGCAACATCCATCAATACCATTGCGCTCGCATTCACACTATGAAAACTGTTTTAACAATTTAAATTCACTTAAGCATTGTTCTGTTAACAAGTAATACGCATTCGTTAGAGTTGTTTTTTTGTTTTTAGAAAAAGCTATCACAGAACAAGTTGTTGATTCAAATTATCAATATTATTCTACTATTAAAAAAAAATTGTACTACCACCACAAGCATATAAAACATGAAAAAAAAATAAGATCATACTTGTAGATGATACGTTTTAAGTTTCTGTATTATCGGAAATAAATTATGTGTCGTAAGATAATCGCTTTTTTGTTTATTTTGTTCCGTATCTGGTAGTGGTTGCCATTGCGCTCTTTGACCTGTGCGTTTGCGAAGTGTTGGCATTAGCTGAGTAGCTGTGCCCCCGGACCGATAGTGATGTGATGAATGTGGTAATCTGTTTTGATTTTGAAGCCGAAAGGACAGTTTAAAGGTGACTACTGCTTATCGCGTAGTTTAAAGAAACGCCCGACAATCATGTTTTTTTTCCAAATAGCTGGAAATTGGCCAACATTGTTGATTAAGTAATCCACAGATAATGCAATTTAATTGTTACCTACTTGTGCCTTGGATTTTAACGTCGCCTACCTAAGTGCTGTCCGAAGCTAGTCGTATTAATAGACAGGTCCAAAGTCCTCGGGCTTCAAAAATAGCTCAGAGGCAATCACCGTTCGTTTATGTACACTGCAACTTAGCACACGGTAGCCTACGAGAAGCTAACGTACAATTTCAAAAACCTTTTTACTTAACGACAACAGATATCGGGGGAATGAATAAACTATTCGAATAATTTAATCATACCATTTGATATGCAAATGGTCTCGGTCGGGAGTGACAAGGACTGTTGGGTGCAGCCCCAGAAAGCTTTTACTTGTACAGAATGATATTTAAAACTGAATTTAGCGAAAGTGCCATGGGTGAGAACTCATCAAACGTCTGGCCAAAGAACAAAAGACAACGTTTTCGAATCATTTTATCATTTTATGTAAATCCTTTTTAGTGTAGTATTGCATCGTCAGTCAGTGGACTTAAGTAATTGAATTTGCTGATCCGCAGTGGTGGGGCAAAACAACATTGACACATTCAATACGCTCAGAGATTTAGACAATTCGGGCAACGACACCAACCCAGCGACCAATAGAAGAATAACACTTGCAAAAGCGATCATCCGTCTAACGTGACTGACCAACTAACTGGAGAGGCCTCCAAGTACAGAGCTGTCAGATAACTCCTTCAAATGGATGCCAGACATGTTTCCGTTTCGTTTTCTTGCAATGTGAAAAAAATATTTTAAACTTTAATTTGTAAGGTATATTATTACTAGTATGACGTTTTTTCTGCATTTTCAGATCTGATCCATCGATTTATTCCAGCAGGTATCCCTAACCTCTTCCCTTTTGAGCTACCATTTCTGCGCAGTTACGACTGCAAGACTCCATTCAAGTGAAAAGTAGGCAAAACAACGGCATACAAACATAAATAATACAAAAACTTGACGGTTTTTATTAAAGCACTTTAGCTTTCTTATTTTTATTCATTAATTCATGGAATAAATATAAACAACTACCTCCAGAACTTAAAAATCTAAACAAAAACAAAACATCTAGTCATCTATCTACTATAAGATCAAACTAATCGTTATTTTCGATTTCTACAGCAAAAACGTCTATATATGTGTGTGTAGGAAATTGTTCAACAATATAATATTTGGTTAATGGAAAGTACTGCCATAGAGATTCCTAAAAACATTTACGGCAGCAATTACCGTCAAGGATAACTTAAAAGTATATAAAACACTCCTGTCAAAAAAAGATACGGTGTTTGCCGATAACTAAAGCGAAGTTTGTGCTATTGCTGTGTTGTATTGATCGTTGATCTATTTCTACAGGATTGGTGGCGAGGGGGTTGCATGAAGGCTATATCCCATCTTTTAAAGATGATCTTTTATTTATGTGTCGTTTTTGTAAATACTTATTTTTAGTCGCGTTTGTAAATTGAAACTAATCGAGCTCAATGCGGCTGTCTACAAAGAGACTCCCTGTGTGCATTTTGGATTCTTTTAGTTTGTCATAAGACTTCATCATGTCTTCCATTGATATCGCCAGCATTTCATCGGGTGTTGATGCTTGCAAGTCCTGCGTTGTTGTGGCTGCATTAAGAGCGTCCTCATTTGAGCGCATGAACTGCCGCATTCTGTAGACGGAGGCGTTGCGGCACATCTCTCGCAGATCGGAGCCTGAAAAGCCGTTTGTTAATTTGGCGAGACGATTGTAGTCAACGGAATCGCTAATGTTTTCGGAACCAAGAACAAGTTTTAAGATTTGCAGACGTTGTTGGTCTGTTGGAAGACCAATATGGAACTGAGCGGGCATACGACGAATAATCGCCTTATCGAGATCTTGCGGACGATTTGTGGCACCCATGACGATAACAGTTGAGCCAGCTTGTGTACTTAAGCCATCCCAGAGCATCATGAACTGAGTTTTCATCATTGCAGTGGCTTCATGATCGTTAGAACTGCGACTGCGCAGGAATGAATCAATTTCATCGATGAAAATAATGCAAGGCTGCAATTTAATGGCGAGCGAGAAGACGGCCGATGCGAGCTTCTGTGACTCACCGTACCTGAAAAAGACTGAGATTAGTGTTCGAAAAGCACATATTTTTTTCATCTACATATTATGTTTAGCAAGTTTTTGCTTAAACACTCTCACTGTAAAAATAGAAAAAATCAGCTGGAAACACGATGACAAGAATCCAATATAGGAATAATTAAAATATATATATAAAGCCACAATCCCACCCCCTTCCACTTACCATTTATCGGTGAGAATAGCCACATCCAAGTTGATGAACCTCATGCCAGCTTCCTTGGCAGTCGCCTTTGCAATGAGCGTTTTTCCACATCCAGGTGGCCCATGTAATAGAACTCCCTTTGGGGCTTCCCACAACTTTGACTTGTTAAACAGGTCCCTGTGTCGGACTGGCAGTACAACCGACTCCCTCAATTCTTGAATGACATTGTCCAGTCCGGCAATATCCTTCCAGCTTACTGGAATATCGTCGGGCACCACCAAGTGTGACGCAATCATTAGTTCATAATCACTGAGATTTTGAGTGTTGATCTTAAAACCATCTCCCTCGCCAAGTCTATGACGAACAAACAATTTTTACCACAAAAAGGGTTATCATTTATAACGCTTACCTTTTTAGTTGCTCTTCGGCGCGCACTTTTGCTTTTCTTTTGTTCTTGCTAGTGGGGTCCAATTGGTTCATCATCCACTTGACCGAATAAAAGGTGACAACGGATGCAAGCGACACACGGATGACCAATTGAAGGATCTCATTGCGGCTCAATTGCGAATTACCAAGACTAAAGTTGTTCATTTTTGTTGATTGTATAATGTATTTGTGTCCTTAAAAGCAAAGTTGGCAGCTTTTCGGTATTTTAATGAAGTTATTTTGAAAGATTCCTATTTGCCTTCACTTCAACTTCACATGTTTTAACAACCATAAAAAAACACTGCTGTCAAAAATGATGACATATGATGGGTATGTTCAATTCTATGTTCAATTCTACAACAACTCTCCTCCAAAATGTATTTATTGCACACGAAATAAAATTGGGAAAATTTCAATTATGTAGGAAAAAATTATTAAAATTAGTTCAACATTAGAATAAATGCTGAAAATTTTAAATCTCTTTCCCCCTTAAAATATATTATTGAATAGTACTCGCAATATTTATTGTGTTGATAACACTCTTGTATTTAATTAAATAGAACTTGGCCCTTATTTTTTTTAATCTCAAATCAAACAAACTTCAAAAAAGATTATTGCGGAAGGATGCAGCAGAAGAAACCGAGACCGAATTGAATTGGGTACGTACCAAAAATAATCAACAATAGGGCTCACGGGTTTTCATTAAATTGTTTGCAATTTTCTAATTTCAGTGAAAACATGAACAACTTTAATTTTGGTAACTCTCAACTGAATCGCAGTGATATTCTTCAAATCATCCTCCGGGTTTCTCTTGCATCCATTGTTACATTTTATTCCGTCAAATGGATGATGAAACAGTTGGACCCAACTAGCAAGAACAAAAGAAAAGCAAAAACACGAGCCGAGATTCAATTGAAAAGGTAAACTTGATAAATATAAAAATCTTCAGTATTTGAAAATTCTTTCTAGGCTCGCTGAAGGCAATGGGTTCCAATTAAACACGCAGACTCTCAACGACTATGAGCTAATGATTGCATCCCATTTGGTGGTGCCTGAAGATATTCCAATTAGCTGGGAAGACATCGCAGGCTTAGACAGCGTTATCCAAGAGTTAAGAGAGTCGGTTGTTCTGCCAGTTAGACACCGCAAATTATTCAGTCAATCGAAACTGTGGGAGGCTCCAAAAGGAGTTCTTTTACATGGTCCACCTGGCTGTGGAAAAACGTTGATCGCGAAGGCAACAGCCAAAGAAGCTGGTATGCGTTTCATCAATTTGGACGTGGCTATTCTCACAGACAAGTGGTAAGTCTTGTTTATAATGCATTTGAGGTTTTTGGTTATTTTATTAGTAAGCAAACTAAAGGGTACGCCGGGAATTCCCCGTTTTATTAGAGCACACCAATAGTTTGCAGTGCTACATGCTACTCCCTGATTGCTGCGAAGTTAAGTTAATGTATTGAAAATGCTTTCATATATGCGAGATGGGACGATCTAGCCAAATAATGTATTTTGTGACACACGTTAAGAGAGTCAATTATTTTGCGACGGCAGATATTTACGTTAGGGAAATTCTCAGATAACCAGAATGCTGTCAACGCTAACTTAACAGTAGTTTTTTTTATTTGTTTTCATAATAATATTTAATAGTAGAAATGTCATTTACGTTTCAGGTACGGTGAATCACAAAAACTAGCTTCAGCTGTATTTTCACTAGCCGCCAAACTACAGCCATGCATTATATTCATCGATGAGATTGATTCATTTCTTCGCAGTCGCAATTCGCAGGATCACGAAGCAACTGCCATGATGAAAACGCAGTTTATGATGCTCTGGGATGGATTAAGTACACGAGCTGGTTCGACTGTCATTGTAATGGGTGCTACCAATCGCCCGCAAGATCTCGATAGGGCTATTATTCGTCGTATGCCTGCCCAATTCCATATTGGTCTACCAGACCAAGCGCAGCGACTGCAGATTTTAAAACTTATTCTCGATTCTGAAAATATAAGTGATTCCGTTGATTACAACCTTCTCGCAAAACTGACTAAGGATTTTTCTGGATCAGATTTGCGTGAGATGTGCCGCAATGCGTCCGTATATAGAATGCGTGAATTCATGCGCACAAATGATAACGAAAACAACACCTCTGTAACACTTGAAGAAGCTCATGCATCAACATCTAATGAATTACTTGCCATATCAATGGAGGACATGGTAAAATCCTTTGAACGATTAAAAGATTCCAAGAAGCACACCTCAAATACATTCTCAGAAAATCACATACAACTTGATTAAATCATCAATTAGTATTTGAATGTAAAGAACAATAATATTGTAACATTTTTATGTAAAGGACTGTTTCAAATCTAATAATAAAAACACACTTTGTATCCTTTCAATCCTAATCTCGCATAAACGAAAAATTAATCTATATTAGACCTCAGGCGCGTTAGGGTGTCCTGAGTTCTTCTTTCCATCAGTGTCTTGATTTCCGTGGTGAGTTCTATCTACCTACTTAGATATTATTGTGTGGATCAAAGACAAACAATACTGTATGGTTTGTCTATGGTGTCGATCCTATTCAAATAGATGGTAATTTCCTTATTTTTACGAGTCGAAATCTTGAATTAGAGTACTATTGCTAATCTACTACTTTCTTCAAACAATCATATTCATAAATTCGGTATCTATACAAAATACAATAGGTACCTGCGTTAATATTTTCTTTAATAGAGAAACAGAACTAAATATTGCTTTTGTCTATGCATTTGTCTAAAAACTAAAATCTCTGCAATTTTGGTAGGTCTAAATAGATATTCACTGGGTACATTCGAAAACCAAGCTTACTTTAATCGACTAGATTGGTCGGTAACGTCACTTTTCCTACGTCAACTCCATTTGTGCACTGTCAACTTAGTAATCAGTCACGAATTTCTTGACTAGATTCGTCGACTACCCCTCCATTGACGTCAACTGAAACAGCTGCCCATATGACCGATTTCAGGCAATCAAAACCGAGATACATCTAGTCCGATAGCTGTCAAACTTATTAAACTAGATACTTAAACGTCCCCAATCCCAATCAAGTTGATTAGAATAATTCGATTTTTGAAAATGAAAACAGGCATTTTTGAAGTTAGTTCGCTTTTTGCATTTCCAGATATTTTTTGAGATATACACATACTTTACTAATCTTAGGTATCCCTACCATGGACAATACTGTTTTATGTCATTCAGGCAATAACATTCTGAAAAGTCGCAGAATTGTTAGTACATACATTAAATTTCTATTTCTATCTATCTTCTCTGTGAGCTTCTGAATTATTTTAAATACCTATCTAACAGCCTCCATCGCGCTGGCATCACTGTACATTAATTCCACGATTGGATTAATAAAAAAGTTGACAAGTTTTTCCTTTTTACAAGTGAAGCCAAACCATGTTCATATTAGTTCGATTCCAACCTGACACCATAGAATAATTTTACTCCATCGCGCAAAGGCAGCACAGCAACTCCTACCAAGCCATCAACCAAAAGATGTGTGTATGAGTAAACACCCAAGTTCTCTGCGCTTTGCCAATTGCCATAGCCATTCGAATCGAATTCGAAATGACGGACGCCATTCGTTTAGAGTGTTCGCAGTAGTTGAAGTGTTCTTTTTTTCTACCCATGGGAGAAATCAAATATTCATCGACTAAATAGTTTAACTAAGCTAATAACGTTTTCGCGCATCTAACGCGAAATGTCATGTGCTCATTAGAAAACTCGATTAGGTTCAGTGTGTGTGCTGAAAATCGGAGACAAAAAAACCAAGAGATTTCTTCATAAAATGGAATAGCCTACAAAGAAGTGAACAAGACGGTCGGTCGGTGAGATTCAGATTCAGGAGCACAGCAAGCTGTGTGTTTAAAGAGAGACCGAGAGAAACATACTCGTTAATGTACAAGTCACAAAGAACGACAAAAAGAGAACGATAATCACCTGAAAAAAGTCTCCAATAAATACGCATACATATAAGTTGTTGTTTTTTCTTATTGCCTCCTTTGGTGTTTCTCCACGATTCGCTTCTGCTCCAGGAAAATGGATGAAGTTGCGGTTGCGGTGGGTCGCTATATTCGTGTGCGTGCTCCAACTAACAGCATTTAAGTCGCGAGTGGCTGTCAAACAAATTATGGAGAAAATCAGTGGTCATCTTGCCGATGTGTAGAGAAACAACATTTTCTGTGTGCCAATGTGAAATGTGCGGCGTTTCGAAAGCAAAATAATTGCCAAGGAGTACGTGCTGACAGAGAGGGCAACCACGCAAAGTGAAAAAATAAAACAAAAAAAGGAAAAAAAAATGAAGTGAAATAAGTAACGTAATACAGGCAACAACCATCCAACGTACACATTCGCACACTGTGTAGAGACTTTGACATTTCGATCAAAGAGTGGGTACAACGATATGTCATTGCTTAATTATTAAATGTGGGCCAGACAGAGATGGCTATTGCTAAAGGAAAATCGTGTGTGCGCTGCTATAACGAATGGTGAAGAGAACTTTTTCTTTCGTTCGTTGTTTCTTTATAATGTTCTGTGGCTGTGCAATTTATTAATGTTTCTTTTTTCCAATTCTTTTTTGTTCAATGTGCAAAGGGAACAAAAATATTTGAAGAAAAAAGTTACAAATTGTGTGTAGAGTGTGTGAAAAAAGCAGAAAATGTGAATACGACAAAAAAAACTGATGTGATATAGAATATTATATAGGAAGAGTGAAGAGAAAAAGCGACAGCCGCCAGATCTTCAGTTTTTTTTTCTTACAAATTGGGATTCGGCAGCAAGCAACAGCAACACCAACCAGGAGGACAGCGACCAACAGAAATGGTATGCAATTTCTTATAATTTTTTCTATTCCAACATGCCAGTTGTATGGGATTCTGTTATTTATTTTATACATATTTCGCCAAAAGATGTCGGGTAATTAGTTAAAAGTTGTGGCACATGGTAGAGATTTTCCAATTATTCTGTGTAAAGTGTGTGAATCTTTAAAGAAGAAGGGGATAAGCAGAAAAAAAATCCGTGTATCCAGGCGAAAATTTCCTATTTCCTCTTTGATTTCTATATTCGCTGTGGCTATCTCCCTCACACATCGTATTTCATGTTCTTTGACTATATTCATACATACCACACAGTCTGAGCTCTGAGGTGAAACGATGACACCTCGGGGAGACCATCTTTTTTTTTTGTTAAGAAAATTTCTTCAATCTGATCGTTTTTTTTTTAAGTACTGTGGTTTAATTAAAATTGCAACACTAATTCGACGGTACCTATTTGCTAATTGGCAATGCAGGTAATATGAGATCTGTCAAAAGTCCATTGCACTCGAAGTGTGTAGGAGTAAGGAAAGATTGGCAAAAGTAGGTACTGTGAAGATTTCCACTCGATGCGAATCAAGTAAAACTCCAATAAGCTATGTTTGCGGAAACTATTTAAAGCTATTAACAGTGCTTTGTCAGGGAAGTAGTTAGCTGTTGTCAGGTATACTTGAATTGGTCGTTAAAACCTTAACTCGGCCTTCTCTAATATAGGGCCAATATCTTGGGGACTGAACTGTATGGCTTGACGCTTTCGTATGTGACACTAAGGAGAATTGAGTCTCACTGTTAAAAGGGGTTACCTATTTATTTTTTAAAGGCAAATTATCCATCAAATGGGGCTCTAAATGTGTTTGGTATTTTTAGTTACGGTTTGTCGTCGATTGGTTTGCCTTGCAGGTTGGGAGCATTCGACTATGTGCAAATCTCAAGGTCATTGACCTTTTTTTTTCGTTTACACTGGTGTAGATATCTCTACCTCGTCAGTTATTTAATCGGTACGGAGGGATGAGGTTCTTTTATTTAATCCGTTATTTGACCTTGTAGCAGATATTGGCAGGGCTGGCTTAATTGTTATAGGTAATCACCTTATTTTAGCCTTGGTTTATATTTAAAACCTTCTTCTGAGTTTAGTCATTCATGTAGGTATACATACTACCTAAATATTTCCTAACTTCATAGAAGGGTTAAGGAGGGTCTTAATGTCAAAAATTAAAATGAAATGTCGTTGAAAATTGTTCAGCCTTAAAGGGGGCATATTCAGCTAACCAGAAATAGGTTTCGCACAAAGGTAAAGAGCACATAGATTGTCAAAGGCAATTACTTTAACACCTATTTATAAGGCTATCTTGACTAGCTGACATGAAGTGAGAAGCTAGTTTTTTTTTTTAGATCCTGCATCGAGGATTCTAAACCTAAAGGAATGATGCGTACGTCGTCTATGGTTTTATCCGAATAAGTCTTCTGTAGTATCCATCATTTGCACTTCAAAAAGGGATACATTATTGAGGTACTTTTCTATAGGTAGGTAGAAATCTCGGGTTTCCAATCGAAAGCAAAAATTCAAATTGTGTTGATGTTTTTGGTGGTAGGTATTCGTAACATATCTCCTTCCGCTTCTCTACATAAAATACTCTCACTTCCCACTGAATTCAATGTCAAAAAAAATGTACAATCTGCTGTCGTTCCTCCATTTGGAAAACAATATTTAATATTAAGTTGACATAAATCTTGTCAAAATTTAGCCGAAACCCCTGGGAGCTCGTGCTATTATCAGTTTAATATAATAATGATTCAAAAATCATATCAGTGCATCACCATTAATATCAAAATGCGGAGGAGTAACAATTATATAGCTTTGGCAATAAAAAAAAATCTAAAAACGAAGCACTCATTGAATTGTGCTGTGATTCTGCAAAGCAATATCCCTCCAATTGACGAAGCACTTAAATCGTACTGCGGTGGTTAAATATTTCTTTCTGAAAAATAAAACATTCATTTGGAAATTGAGTCTTCTACATGGCAGACATATGGGCCTCATCAAAACGGACATTTTTTAAAGCATTTTTGATTATACATTCGCAATAATTTCTAGCTGTACTTAAGTTTGGCTATTATCCTTGAACTTTTGAATAGTAGATTGCTTGTTGCAAACCTTCTCTTTCTTTGAGACTCTAGTCAATGCTACCTTGGGAACTGAATTGTTTTTACTTACTTTATAGGTACCTATACATAAATGAAAAAAAAAAGTCTTCTTAAGCGGAATATTCTCCCACTTGCATTAGTTTATTAACTACCTTTTTGAGCTTGAGTTTAGAAGATATGAACGGGAAAATAATATAAGAACATTGAATGGAAAAAAAAAATGGGCAGGTAGGTACTGATCGTGCCTTGAGTTTGTTCAATGTGTCCGTGGCCTTGGGCCCTGGACTAGTCAAATATTTTTTGATACATTTAGGTCCAACTGTAACATATCTAAAAATAACACTGAAATTTGTTTTTATTCAAAATTTGATCAATATTTCAACATTATCAAAAGGCATCGATTTATTTTAATGTTTAGGTACCTACCAATTAATCGTATCTGAGCTTCTTTCAAAGCAGAACTATTGTAACAAAAGGAAGACCGCTTGTTTAATTGGTATCCTTTGGGAATCTGCTAAAGCTTTTGTTACAAAATTAAAATTCATCGACATGGGCTTACACATACAGTGGAAGTCGCTTATAACGACCAGTCGCGTTTAACGTCCACTTTCCTTTCATTTGGTTAGTTTCATTATATATTAAGCTATTTGTGGAAGGCAGTCGGATATAGCGACTTCTACTGTATTTCTTTTTACCCTCACCTTAAATATATTGTCGGTCACAATAGATCGGAAGTTTTACATAGACAATTCCGCCATTGTGAGCTCGTAACAGTAGCTTGGGCTGGGCACTGAAAATGATTATCAGTACCGCGCGATGCCTCCAAACAAAGAACAACTCCAAAAGTTGGATTGGTCTTCCCATCCAATCTAGGTTTGGACAGAGGGGGTAAGGGCGTGGGCATAATAATGATAGCATCCGAGAAGAAGTCGGTTTTCAAATTACCAACAGTTAGTAGGTATACCATCAGTATCACTTATCTTTCACTTAGGATGTCGCTACCAAAAAAAAAAAAAAAATACGTACATAAGAGTCCTTGTAATCTTGTAATAAAATAATTCTTTCGAACAATTGTACCTATCCTTCCTGTTATTTTGTTTCTTTTATGAGTAGTTATAGTATTGTACCCACTGTAGACTGGTTACTAATTCAGTAAGACAAAAGCAGTAATAGGTATAAAGAATTCACGGTCGAAAAAAAAAGAGACAGCCCTATGATCTCTTCTTTTCCCTGTATTATCAAGCGAATTATTGAATGGATAAAATCGCATTTCCAAAAAAGACTCACAGCTATACTATGTACCTATTTAAGGTAGGCACAAATATATATGGTTGGTTTCGTTCGGAAATCGTATCGGTTCCCGGTTCGGTCTTCAGGGCACCCTCTCCTCCCACCCCCATGAAAACGTGAAATTCAACTAAACAGAAATCAAAAGTATACGATGGTCCATATTCACATACTGAAAATAAATAAATAAAAAAAAAAATGTGGACTGTGAAGTGCTGCGTCAAGCTGTGAATGTGTACGAGGAGACCAGAACACACAACCATGAAACATGTCATAATTACATGTGCTCGCTTGCAATATGTGTTTAGTTTTTAATTTTATATAGCAATAGAACAGGACAGATAGAATATAGTTGGCATTGATGAAAAACGCAAATTCTCTCCAAAGGGAAAACTCGACAAAAAACATATGTTTGAGAAGAATGAAACAAGAATACGAAGAGAGCAAGAATGAAAGAATTGTAATAATACAGGGAAAAAGAAAAGAGCAAACAATTTGACACTGACAACGACAAGTGACAGCACAGTTCACGTTTGAAGAAACATGGAAAAAATTAATAATTTGAGTAGGTATTTTCTGCCGTTCTAGATAGCATTTTTTTATTGCTCGAATCGAAATAAAGGCTTTCGTTTTCCGTATGTGATTTGTAGAGTTTATTTTTTTTTATGTTGCGAACATTTCAGTCTCATTCAAACAAAGTTGAACAACTCGAATATCGATGCTGATCAAAATCAATGACTTTGTACGAATAGTGAGGTGCGAGGGGACAATGTGCAGAAGAATGTATGTATACATTGTGAATGTAGGAACTTTCAAACTGTAGGTAGCTATACATTCATTATGAGGTTTTTCGTGATCCTATAATCAATTTGTTAGCGGTTATAACATGCACATATAGATGTATTTTAACACGCTAGACATTTTGGAAGATTTGTTTGTTTCGGGCATAGGTAGGTAGGTGCCTAAATATAGGTAGGTATTATATATTTTTATTAACCGTTTTAAAAGCAACAGGGCGTCAACGAACTTTATTAAAATCTTAAACTGTAAATTGTGATTGTTGCCTAATTAGATATAAGAACCGTCAAATATTGTCACCAGTTGGAACTGCCTATAGCCTGCAACTGATCACAATTTGCTAACAAACTCGGTGATATGTCACACGCCAAACTGACTTTTATCAATGCCCCCCAAATCTTTAAGCGAAATGATTGTTAAAGCCGTTAGCAGTCTTCTCTTTCTGTTCGTAAGCTACTCGTATATATTTTCAAACACTTCTGCGACCTGGAATTTTTTTCATCTGAATAACATAAAACACCTGTCCTTGCCTAATATGAGTAAGTATAGAAAAGTGTCGCAGGGACCTTAACCTTTTGACTGTGAATTGTTTCCTATAAAACTAGAATTTCGTATTCGAATCTGGCAGAAAAGAATATTTTCTCCATCTAAGTGATCAGATTTTTCTGAATCTGAATTATGGTTCACATAAGGAAGTTTTAAAATCGAACCATTGAATGTAAATATCTCAACACACGATAAAGCTCGGTTTTCTCTTTGAGTAAATGTAAATTGATTCGTCGCATTGGAACTTTAGATTCCTCAAGCGCGTTATACCTACCTACCTATGTATTTGAGAGATTCCAATTTTGTCAGCCACATATGAGAACTGTCAACTTAGTACTCAGTCACGAATTTATCGACTACATTCGTCGGCTACCCCTCCATAAACGTCAACTGAAACATCTGCTCTCACGACCGATTTCCCTCAATCAGAGTCGAGTTTCATCTAGTGAGAGAGCTGTCAGACTTACTAAACTAGATACTTGAACGTCCCCAATTAAAACTGAGATACATTAAGTCAGGCAGCTGTCAGATTGACTAAACTCGATACTTGAACGTCCCCAAATTCTTGACAGCAGCATTTTGAGATGAATAGACATTGTTGACACTTCAGCTTATCCCACTAGCTGCGTTCCATTAGTTCGCTAGGCTAACACATATTCCATAGGAATTTTGTTTCTCTTCACTCAAAAAGTAAACTTATTTGCCATGAGATAATGCATACCGATCTTTAAATCAATAGATTTCGAATTTTATTGGAAAACTTAATTTGTTTGTTTTGCTAAATTAAATTAAATTAAATAGACAGTCAATTTTTCTCTCCCTTTCTCTCAACCTAGCGGGGACGTAAATTACCTGTCTAATTTTGCCATAAATTAGAAGATTCCCTTGTAGGAGAAGTTTAAAAATGGTTGAGCATGTTTCATTTTTCTATTTACGCAGTTTTACATATCTACTGCTAGTAATCGATAGACCGATGTAACGCAGCTCTTTTTTGACGTTATTTGTCAAAATACAAAATTTTTAATAAGTCAAAAATACAAATGAGGAAAGCCTAGAAATCCGAACTTGATCTTTGTTCTAACATTTAAAATAACTCATTTCAAGGATTTTTTCATCGGTTGAGGTATATAAATATTTTCGTCAAAATTGATTATCCATCTGCATTTTTTGGGCAACTAAACGGTCGAAAACGGCGAAGCCCAAAAGTGAACGCTCATCGAAAGAACGTAAATCACGAAGCCGACGAATGATTCAACAGATTACCGGCCGATGAAAATTGCAACAAATTTGTTTGTATTTTCTCCCGCTGTTGAATGTGCACACTGTCGGTGGAATGCCAATGTTGCTGTAGCGGACTGCCATTCGCCATTAAGCGTTCAGACTGCTGCTGTCGTCAGGGGTGACGAAACGTTAGAAAACGTGACAGAACTCTCGTCGAAACCTTGAATTACTTACATAATTGGCATTAATTCTTTTATTCTTTGTTATTATTATTATTCTCGTTTTTTTGTGTAACTATTGAGTTATGTCAGTAAGAAGACGCAGTGTGCTCAGCGAGTTCTGTCTTCTGTGCGCGCGCTTATCTCACCGCCTCTCAGGGGAGAACAGAGCGTGGGCGGAAGGAGTTGGAATTCACATATGAGGAGAGAGGAGGGCATGAGGGTTTTGCTTTTGGTAGGCAGCCGGCGGCGGGTGTAATAGCAATTAATGAATAATTTGAAATTATAATAATTTCACAATTTTTGCTGTTTGGAATTGGTAAAGGAGTTGCTGTTGTTTGTGCTTGAAATTAATTAATTAAATTTTGCTATCTGTATGTGAAGATTGCATTCGGAATACATTTTTTTTGCTCAGCTGATTGTATTGGTAAAAAGAGATACCAATCGAAACCAATATCAATAAAAAAAAAATATTAATAATAATAAAATGCAATGCGAGGGTATGGTAACGGGTAGAGCGGGCTTCGGCTGTTGGGTGAAATGGAGAACAAATGATTAATGAGAATACTTAGCACATTTGGAGTGGCCTTCAAATCGACGGTCGTTATACCTTTGCAGGGGGAAGTGTGTGTGTTACTCGGTTAGAAACAGTGCATTTGAGTCTTTCATTTGATCGATGATGAGATATTTTAGAGATTTTCCAATAAATGCACGTATTGACGCGGTATTGTTTATCCGATCGATATTAAATGATTTTGTTATCGGTTTTTGATCCGTCATTTATAATTTGTGTGAGTGTCAACTGATAAGTTCGTAAGATTTGAGTGAAACACTTTTAAGATTAGATTCGGTTTTGTTGGGGGTTGTATTTATGTACAACTATAAACAAAAACCATTTTTGCAAGTTGTATGCAATTGGTACCTAGATATAACATGGCCAGACAATTAATAATTTTGGTCGTCTAAACGATAGATAGAACTCCGAAATTAGTGACTCAGTGCAATAGTTAAAGCTTTGAGACCTGCGTCCACTCTCCACTGTAGGTTATCCTGTTCCGATTGCAAGAAAATATTTAAATTATTATATTTATTATATTTTAAAGTTTTCTTTTGCTTTGATTGTTAGAGTGTTTAGGAGAAAATAAAGTAATTTTTGGGGAAATCTCCCTTTTGAGGTTGAGTTTGGTAAAATCTCTTTTGTCTAAATAGAATAGCAATAGTTGCAGCACTCACTATTTATTTAGTGTTGTAAATTAGGCAAGCCCGATTCTGCTTTTGTTGTTAATGATAATAACTATGCCAGCTGTGATACTGATACTAACTCTTTTCTTTTAAACTCAATAAGTGTTCATCTAAAAATGAAGTAACACTGACTTGGGTACGAGGACACATAGGGATCGAAGGCAATGAAAAGGCGGACTCCCTTGCAAAACAGGGGTCAACTGAAAAGTTGCTGGGACCAGAACCATTCTCTTCAATTGGCAGAGGAATGGTTGAACAGCTTGTCCACAAATGGATCACGGCAGAACACCTGAGAAGGTGGTCAACCGTGGAACAATGTAGACAAGCTAAAATGGCAATAAAGTGGCCTACCTGCTCCACTCAAAGAAGAGTTCTAAGCATGAGTCGAGGAACATTGAAATGGGTGGTGGCTTTGTCTACAGGACATGGTAATTTCAGGTATCACTTAAGGAAAATGGGCCTTATAGAGGATGATACTTGTAGACTATGCCTGGAGGAATCTGAGACAGCGGCACATATACTGTGTCAATGCCCGGCATTGGCTGGCAGAAGAATGAGGATCTTGGGACATCAATGGGTCGAGACCCAGTCGATGAAACGGATCTCCCATAAACAGATGCTAGCGTTAACACTAGGAATTGAGCCCAGAGAAGAACTGTGGAGAAATCCAGAGAGTCTCTCTGAGTAAGATTTACAGTGGTAGAGAGACGAAAAGAGACCCGACAATGGTGGTCTGATTCGATTATCTCTCGAAATATATATATATAACTCTTTTTACCCTCTTGATGTAAAAACTTTATCTTCGGTTGTCATTTTGACTTAACAAAATCCTTTTTTTTTCATTTCATTTCAGATATTCAAAGAACTCGAATACAGCCACATTATTCGTAGTTAGCAGCTCAGTTTTTTTTAAACCTCCATTCACATATTGTGAAGTCATCGCTTAAATTTGTCGATTATCTACGAGAAATCAGTAATGATGGCTAATCGACAATTAAATTCGCCAACAGACAGTAACAGCAACTGAAGCAACTAGAGAGTTCCCCAAAAATAAACCAATAGAATTATAATCATAAATGTTTAAACATTTGTCAATACTGTCGTTGCCGCCACCACCACCACCACCGCCACCAAAATCGTTGTCGTCTCCGGTGTTGTTGTCAGCGTCGTCCACCACATTTTCGTCGTTTCTTGAATCATCATCTGTAATAGCAGTATCCTTAGTATCAGACGAATTGTCTTCTATGTCACCGTTGCCAATATTGTCAGGGTGGTTACCGCTTTTCTCGTTATCATTGTCGTCGTCGTTATTTACGTCATCATTGTCGCTGTCGTCGTCGTCGTTCTCGTATTTGCTGTCGCTGCTGTCATTGTTCTCATCGGTAAATAGAACAAATGAGTTCCTTTCAAAATGCTAAATTCAATTCAACAATAATTACTGAAAAATTCTACAAGAAACGAAGAAGAAGTTTTGTATTTGAAGCAGAACAGCAACAACATACCGATAAACCAAAACCGCAAAAAATCAATCAAAACTCAACAATTGTGATCAAATCGAAGCAAAGGAGAAGAAGAAGAAGTAGAGAACAGTATAGAGTAACATCAGCAATAAGGAGTAACGCTATTAGGACAAGAGGAGGAGGAGGAGGAGGTGGTGGAGGACAAAAAGCAAGAAAAGAAGAAAAATATTTCGAATAGTTCCTCGCGATAATCCCTGAATTCCTCGCAAATATTTTTTTTTGTTTATTTAAAGCAAAACCTCCTACATACGGAGAGAGGAGGTTTACTCTCTAAAGAAAGCACCTGTTTACTATCTCAAAATCCACCGTCCTCTGTCCGAGAGAGAGAAAGAGAGAGCATTACAAAAAAAAAAAAAACAAAAAAAAAAACTATCTTCAATATTGTATATGTAAATGTATATATTTTTAATAATCTAAGGAGCAGCACACACAACAACCACGACGGAGAGAAACAGAGAGAACGTATTTTTAATTTTTTACAAAATGGCTAATACTTTATCGGTGATGATACGAAACGTTGTAAGCAAGAAGCGTCGACGGTACACCCAAGATGGCTTCGATTTGGACTTGGCTTGTAAGTATTTTTTCCTGTACAAAAAATGTATATTGAGGTTTCCAAGCTATTATGATCCACATCTACATAGAATTACCGCTAATAAACTATATACTGTGTGGGATATACAGGAGTTGTAGTTGGAAATCCTTACAATATTGAACTAGTTACTAGGACTTTGAAAAATTCCTCCTGTCTGTTGAACTACAAGTAGTCATTAGATAAGCATTGAATTTGTAACTCTGTGTTACAGAAATGTGGAAAACTTGTTGAACTTTATATGATAGTACCTATTGGGATGTGTTATACGCCCCTCGGGGCACCATTCCACTTAAAGCCTCACTCTTCACACCGGTTTCATGGAGTTTTAAGTGGAAACCATCTCGTGTCTTCCAGCTGTTTCTCAATGTCTTCCATTTTATAACTGAACTTCAGAGTCCGCTTGAAAGCTCGGATAAAAGCAATCTCCAACAAATCTGAAGTAAAGGTCCACCTTTGGGACACCCTCTCTATTTTAAAAGCTAATCTATCCGTTCTGCAACTCGGTGTCTGCTCCAATTCTTACTTATGATTATGAAA
The DNA here is from genome assembly GCA_951230905.1 of Cheilosia variabilis. Classification (NCBI taxonomy): domain Eukaryota; kingdom Metazoa; phylum Arthropoda; class Insecta; order Diptera; family Syrphidae; genus Cheilosia; species Cheilosia variabilis. The sequence goes on along the minus strand of OX579680.1, from coordinate 13,229,397 downwards.
TTTGGGTACCGACTGAAAAAACAAAATCACAGATGTAAGCCGCCGAAATGAGACGCAGAGATCCTATAAGGGATACCAGAATTTGTGAGACACTCAAGGTGTGTAGCGAAGCGATCCAAGCCTTGCTAATTGGCTCATGGGATGTAATTTAATGCTCCTTAGATGCTGGTGAAGGCTTTTCTTTTGGTCCCATTTATGGTTGTCAGGTTGCTATTTCTCATTTCCGATGAAACTTCTACCAATAAACTACTGATGGCTTCCCACTTAATTTCTTTTGCAGATATTTGCGACAATATAATCGCTATGGGCTACCCAGGAGAATATATTCAAGGCGTTTTCAGAAATCGCATGAACGATGTTTGCCAGTTTTTTGAAGTCACACATCCAGAGCACTACAAAGTCTACAATTTGCGCTCGGAAAAGGCCTACGATGTGAATAAATTTCATGGGGTAAGCTGTCCTTGCTTCTGTAATTAACAACAATTAACTCAATCTTTTCACTCGGTCAGAGAGTTTCAGTGTACGCATTCGAGGATCATAATCCGCCAACAATAGAACTGATAGAGAAATTTTGTAACGACGTAGGTCGTTGGCTGAACAAAGATCCGAACAATGTTGCGGCCATTCACTGTAAGGCTGGGAAAGGACGAACTGGTAGGTGAAATATTTCCCCCAAGTCGTTTAGCTAATTTCTAAAACATTTTTCATTTTCATTTCGTTTTTTTCTTCTTCAAGGAACGATGATTTGTTGCTATTTGTTGTACAGTGGAGTTAAAACGACAGCTGAAGATGCACTCGCTTACTACGGTGAGAAACGAACGATGAACAAGAAAGGCGTAACGATACCATCCCAGAGGCGTTATGTTAATTACTATGCGAGACTGATACGATCGAAGCTAAAATACGAGAGGCGAAATCTTCAGGTTAGTTTAACAAAAGAAAAAAACAAAAGGACTTTTTAAAGCTTAGGTTTTCAACAAAACATCGGTTACAAAAAAAATGGTCAGGATCAGTTAGAGCGCTTTCCGGCATGTTGCTTGCAATAGAATTGTGGACTTTTCGATTCGCTTGTGTCTCAATCCGTCCACGTCCATTTTCGTCCATTTTCCACGAACCGGAAAAAAATCTGTGGCATTTGCTTTGGTGGAGAGATTCGCATTGGATTCGTAACTTTTTTCCTGAATTGGGATTTAAGCTCAAATGCTGTTCTATTTAGGCCCCAGATATTATTTGATCATCTGTAATCCGAGGTACGTTGTTTTCAGTTGTTTAGACCCAAGCGCTGAGGAGTCTCGGGGTTCCTTGTCGTCCTAAACTTGTGTGTTCGGATGGATTTTCTTTGTCCACTCGCTTTATGTGGCCAGGGCCTGTTTTGGATAATATTCACATCTTTGTACATATCATAGAGTTTGCGAAACGTCATTAAAATCCAGTTAGATATGTGTAGGAAGGCTTAAGCAATCGTAGAAAATACAAAGTCGGATCTATTTTGATTGTCCATTTTGATAACAGTTTCAGTTCGGTTAATTTAATTTTTTTTACTACTTGGCAGATCTGAGTGAGCGAAAATTAGCTCAATGCACTCACTCTTTTTTTTTTTTTTGTAGTAGGTAGTCATGAAGTCTTTCCTTGTGCCAAAATGAATCAATACAGATTTTCTCCAATTTGGCCTTTTGTCTAACCAACTGTCACTTGTTTGTTTTCTTTTAGCTATGCGAAATTCGATTCTCACCTTCGACCGCTTTACAGAGTCAGGGTTCTGTACAATGTGCGATCTCGACAATGGAAGAGATCGACTGCTCAGAAACTCGAACATCTAAAGTTCACGATATCGACTCTACGGGATCTTGGACAAAAGTCACAGTCAAGGTATGTTATACTTTCTCGTTATAACAGAACTTCTTCTTAACTTAAATCGATTGGTTTCTTTTGTTTTATAGGAACTAGAACGATTTCCCATAGATTTCCGCAAAACATTCATTCTGGAATTGGATGATCAGCGAGTGGTACTAACTGGTGATGTTAAAGTTGAACTGAAGAAGCTATTTCACTTTTGGTTTAACACGTATTTTGTTTGTGATAGTGCCGGTAAGACTTGTTCTGTTTTAATAATGAAATTGACTGATGATTTTTTTTTATAATTGCAGCATATGAAGGCGAAGGAGAGGATATGAAACTGATTTACACACTTTCCAAATGGGAACTGGATGATGCTCACAAGGATAAGGAACACAAATTGTTTTCGGAAGATTTCAAGGTAATCATCAGTCAGTATACCGCAGTTGAATTGTCGGTATAACACAGTGAATTGAATTAAACTAGCTCTTGCGATGTATTGCTGTTTCCAAACTTGGAGTTGAGAGATTCGCATCAAACGAAGTGACCACTGGAGATGTATATTTTGCACTATTTGACAATTCGTGTTACGCGCTGGGCAAATATTGTCGGAGTCATTAGAAACAACACTTTTTTGTGTGTTTACTCTATATTTGGATGCTTAAGAAAGTGAATCGCGATTTTTGCGGCTTCTGGCTACCTGGCATATTTGTAAAACCCCAAAAATAGAGAAAACAATTCATATAATCAATACCAAATTATATTCAATTTTCGTTCAAAACTCACTGGACATTTTCAGTGTCAGAAATTAAATCACATTTTCTTGGTCGTCTTCTTCTGGTTACGCCACTTGGCCATTTTACATTCATCAGCACATTTTGTTGTTATTGCCATGCGCACCTCCTTGCGGGTGACATTAACGCGGCTAGTTACGAGTTGTATAATGTCAGCCACTTTAATCAGATCTAGAGGCTTTTTCTCCGGTTTGTTCATATTCCTAAAAGCTGGCGATGGCTTGCCAGTAAGAGTGTGAGTCGCCAAAGTGTTTCGATCGAAAATTGCCATCAGAACTTTCCTAGTAACAGATGCAGTTGCTAGAGACCAATCGATTTTTGCCCATGCCACCTTCGACATTGTTGTCCCGTTTGGGCCAATAACCAATTGGTGTCCGTCATCACCTAATCCTAACGGGTATGTTCTAAAATTTTTAGAAGTCGACGGAGTTGGTGTTGGGGAGAAAGAGGTCAGCGCTTCAGGAGTAGTATTTGCGGTTGTATGAACGATGTTTGTTGGCGTTTTGTTAGTACTCTTAGATGTGGAAGCAGGCGAGTTGTTGAAATCTTCAACTGATCTGTGGTAGATCTCTGCTTTTTCATAGACATTTACTCCTTCGTTCGCAAAGCCCTCTAGACGACGTTGGCAAAGCCTTACAGCTGCAAAGACGCCAGTGATTCGATTGACAATTTGCTTGAATTCCTCTTCAGAGTAGCCCTCTTGTGGCTTTGCCACTGGTGGTGGATCAACCTTAACATCCGAGTCTTTATCAACAAGTGTAATGATGTCGTTGACTTGGGGAGTGTATTCCGGATTGGTTCCGAGGTAATTATTCGCCTCGACTACGTAGCAGTCGTTGAAATCAACTACACACATTTCCTCAATTACAAGCTCTTCCTTCTCATGGCCTACGAGGGCAATCACTTTGTTCACCTCGTCAATTTCCGTATCTGGTGTCGGCTCTATGAAGGAAATGTCTTGAGTCTCTTTTTTGGGAACTATATCCTTCGACTGGATGAGGGACTTTTCCTTGAGTTCATTTGACTTTGCGAGAATTAGAGTGGATGGTTTCGGCTTCTCTTCATCGCTCTTTTGATTCAAGTTGGCTTCGATGCATTGCTGTAGTTCATTTTCGATATCTGGTAGTGCGGCGGCGTTCTTGGTAAATGAATGAGTGCTTTTGGTGGAAGAAGTTGGTAACAGAATATCAATCGGTTCGCAGATTTGCCTTTCAAGTGTCCCTCCTGTTGATGTCTCAGATCCAACGGGTGATGATTTTCCGGAGTTCAGCGATGAAGGTGGTGTTGGATATTCAATTTTAATCGTTTGTTCAGCTGCAAGTTGCGAGTTTAGCTCGTGCTGGTATGCCAGTAGCTGCCGCTTGCGAAAATGCTAATACAAATAGAAAGAGAATGTGTTGAGATCCTCTAGTTTGTTTGCCAACTCCTTAACTTACCATTTGCGTTTTCATTTTTCGTCTTCGACACCGCCAGATGTGCAACTTTTTCAATTTGAACCAACTCAACTTAACACACAGACTCGAATAATGCGTTCCGTTTCGTAACTCTTACTTAAATAGGGCATTTTCTGCGTTTGGTAACTAAGCCACTTGGAAAGAGATAGAAAATTAATAATTTTATTGCCTTTGACCTAATATTGCGAATGTAGATCCGATAAATGCGCGTCTCCAGGTATAGGACTTGAAAAAATTGCTACCTGAGGTAAGACTTGAACACTAATTGCTATTTTCTGAGTATTGATTTGCGAAGATTGACTTTATTAGGTATATACTTGGAAAAGGGTTTTTTTTTTGTTGCTGATCGAAAATATTGTTATACTAATTACAAAGTATTCCTCGAAAGATAATATGTTCAGGTTGTTTATAGTTCTAAACGTACACAGGTGCATCTCTATTTAGTTTTTTTTAAATGAAAACACCTGGCTTTCAGCACTTTTTCATGTCATTATAATATTCGAAAATGCATTTTACGGAAATGTTGCCAGTACTTTCCAATATCTTATCAGTTAGATTATGTTGCCTATTTTGTACTACCGAGATTTAGTGGAACCTCTGGAATGTATTTGTCCCTTGTTACTTTTTGTCATTTGTGGAATCCTTACGATATTTTTACTTGCAGCATGCTTTTCTGATCAAACCACAGGTGGAATTCACTTTAGATCTATCAGAACCCTGTAGAATGTTAGTTTTATATGTTTCTCATCGGTTTTCTTGTGAAGCTGTGGTTTAGACATGCGATTAGGCTCGAAAATGAATTCTGTTCGCAGACGATCGGTTAACGATTCTAGCTGCTCTTCTATTTCCAACATCTAAGAGATAATTTCTTAAACTTTGGCTGATCACTAATTGATCAGCAGTTTGGATCCCTCATGGAAGATATTGATCTCGATTTCGTTACCTACTGTTACTGTTTACCCTAAAAGTACTCCTGAAGAATATGGCAACACATTGTTCAAAGTATGCTGTCACATAAGATTCAAGTTGGCAATTAAGATTTTCGTTAGTACCCAGAGCACAAGCATTTTTATTTCCCAAAATCTGTTCTGCAGCTATAACCAGAAAATATTATTTTTTATTTCCACAATAAGTTATAGATTTCTATTACAACATAGGTGTAAAGTAAAAAAAATCTCTTGCTTTCAGGTACAACTAGTCCTTAAACCGATCCACCCCCATAACAATGTTGATGGCAGTGAAAACATCCAATTGCGACCGCATAACCTTCATAATAACCATGTGAATAGCTTGACGCATAATTCACACAACAACGCCAATATGTTGCTAAACCAACAGCTTAACCATGGTGTAGCAGCAATACCAACGTCTAGCAGAAGTGGCGATCCAACGATCGATGCTTATCAGAGTTTAATCCAACGTTCGATGGACCGGAGTAGAAAGCCAACGAGTTTGCAACCCTTCTCACCTATGCAAAATGGAATGCAGCGTTACCACGAACAACAACAACAACAACAACAACATAAGCGCAGCAGTGAACCAACACCGTCCGTTATTCCCGAAACGATAAATCGTTCAAATAATAAAAACCACAACAATTTAAGTCACTACCAACAAGAGCAGCCCCAACAACAACATACCCACCACCATCAGCAGCACCTGCACCACGAACAACAACAACAGCAGCAGCAGGTTAAGTCACAACAAAAACAGTTACAACAGAATACAAGCAGTAGTAACATCAACAATACGAGCAGTAACAGCAACAGCAACAGCATCAGCAGTAGCAGCATTAGTAGCCAATCATCCTCATCTGCGTCATCAGTTGGTGTTGGTGGCGGTGGTGGCAGCGGTAACGGTGGCGTCGGCGAGGAGGACTGGGAATCCGGTGAGTCTTCCACCATTACTACTACTTCTACTACTACTACTACTCCTACCACTACTTCATATTTTCCATACAAACGCTTAATAAGTAGTCAAAATGATGATGATGATGATAATTCTCAAAAAACTGATAAACATGATGATGATGATAATATAGATTATGATGGTGTGGCGAAATTCTCAGTCACCACAACAGCCACCCTCAGCACCAGCACCACCACTACAACAAACACCACACCCAGTCGTGTCGAAGCTAACATTGATCATGTACTTTCTTGTTCCCCTTCTCCATTTTCGTCACCTGTAAATGCTGGTCAAGATGATGATAATGACGATGATCGAACGCTTCACATCACCACCAATAACGGCCAGCGAAATGAAATCCCAGATAGTCTTCCGCTTCCTATCCCTTTGCCTGCCCCTCCAACCTCAACAAACGGCATCCATCAAGCTTACCCATCACTCTTTACGACGTCTGTCAAACCCCGCCATATGAATTTTTTTAACAAAACCAAATGTTTCGAACCATCCTGCAGCGAGAGCAATAACCACAAGTCCTTGGACACCACAAAATGCACAACAGCTCGGAGTAAATTTCTGAAACTGATCAAAAGCCAGCCGTTCAAGGCGAAAACCATCAGCCAAGCTATGGGCTCATCTCTGGCGCTGAACAGTAATGGCATTGGTTCCACCTGTGCTGTGGCACAGAACCAATTGCTCAAGAAGAAAAAGGCAAAGAGCAAACAAATTCCGCCATCGAAGACGTTTCAATGGTTGCACAGCTATTTCCGAACAGATCCGGATTTTCATGAAAATCTCTCACAACAGACGACCATACCGATGGTGGGACGACGGAACAGTGCCGGCAGTGTCTGCAGTCGTAACCATTTGAATTCCGTTGGTAGTGCCAGTGGGCTAGGCATTGGCGGCAGAGCTGGTTCTGTTGAGAAATGCGCTGGCAGTGGCTTTCTTCTAGAAAACACACATACAGACCATGATGATGATGATGACGATGATGAGGTAGGCTGTCACTTTGTAGGTCTTACGAAAAAAAATTTTCTTGACAAATCCAGTGGCGCTGTCAAGAAATCGGGAGATAGTTCGATTTTGATGGAGTATTGCATAGCAGTGCCTCCGGACGATTTGAAAATGAAACTTAGTCTCGGATCCTCTCCGGTCGACAAGGCGTTGCGCAATGTCGTCGATGTTGGAATTCAACTGAGCGCTATAAGTCCCACCACAGATAAAGAGTTCACCTATTCTGAACACTCAAATGCGGCGGCTTTACTTACAAAGAACAATTTTAGAGCAGGCGCCTCGAATTGTGATGAAAAATCTCCTCTTTCTCGAGTTACTCGTACATTGGGCAGATCGTCGCTGCCTTCGTCCAACGAACAGACCACATCGATTGGAAGCACAAACTCCACGTCAATGGATCACTTATGCGTTCCCTATTCGAATATGTATCTACAGTCGCACACGGCGACTACTCAAGACGAGGACACCGAGGTGTACCACGGTCACGATGATTACTACTCATCCATATGTGATAATCAATTGAGTTTCAATAACTCACCATGCAAAAGTCCACGTTCCCTCTCGGATATAATCGATCTCAAGACGGCCATAATACATCGGAGTCTTCTGCTTAAGTCGGAGGCGTTCTCCCCTACAAATGCGAAGGCAAAAGCGAGAATGGCAGCCACGTCTGCTATGACAACTGTTGCTACGAAAAATTCAACAAGTAGCGGCGATGGCATTGTAATCGCCAAGCCAGTTGAGTCTCATTCAATTGGATTTAATGTTGAACTTGCCTCAGCGGCGGGCACTCCTTTTTCTCCTCCCTCCCCTTTCCCTCAAACCACCGAAAAGTACAACATGGATATACATTGTGATGATGAGTCGTTCAATGTCAAATCAACAACCACAACCACTCCAAGCAGGCGAAAATCGCCTGCTGATTCCATCCTCAATCTTATAATCATCAAATCTGATCACGAGCCAGTCGGTAGTCCGGTCGCTCGTCCTCTGGGTGATAGTAGTGGTGGTGATGTTGGTGATACCGATACCGATTGCGGTACAACGGGTGATGTTAGTCCAAAAAATCCCAAAGCCAGTGGCAGCAGTAGCAGCAGCAGCGGCTACTGTTGCCCCAGCGAAGGAAGTTCGACTAGCAGTTGTGTGGTGGATACCATCAGCAGCAGCGGCACCGCCTTCAGTTTAGAGCGTAACAATTCAGACGGTGGTGGCGGCGTCGGCAACTCTGTGGTGGTGATAAATTCTAAGAAAAAACTCTCTCTGCCAACGCCTGAAATTGAGGTCAATGATATCGGTATGACGAAGAATCGAAGCAGTAGCGTTAGTAACAATAATAATAATCATAGTAATATTAGTACATCTTTAGCGTCGTCGTCGTCGGCGTCGTTGTCGTCGTCGCCGCCGTCATCGAGTGGTAGTTCGATCGAAAATAACGACAAACATTAGTAGTTGGTACTCGTAATATATTTTATAATTTTGTTTTTAAAAAAGAGAAAACCTATCCACTCTCTTTTTCTCCTTCTCTCTATCTCTCTATATCTCTCATCCCATTATTTTTCCATTAAAAACGTTTCCCCTCTTTTCTCAAACATAAGATAGTATCGAAAACGAAAAGAAATGTTGTTTGTTTTAAGTTTCTCTACTTAACCGTTTGTTTAATTTTTCTATTCTTGATTTTATCGTGGATACAGTGTTGAGGTGTTTTAATTTTTACTGTATCTCTTGAAAAACTATATAAATTCATATATATATATAGTTATTTTTTTTTTAAACAACACACACAAAAATATGAGAAAGAAATCATTTTGAATAACGTCATATGTTTCAATATTCATTTTTTTTATTGTTCTATTTTTATCGCTATTATTTTTATTAATTTAATGAAACAAACAGTTTATATTTTGTTATAATACATGTATATTATATGTTTATCTCTTAAATGTATTCTTATATATATATATAAAAAAAAATCGAAAACATAAGGCAACAACTCTATACAAATGTAGTTTTTAATTTTTTCTTTTTAATTTTAAGCTTACATAGTTCAAGTTGATTGTGGTATTTTAAATATAAAATGAAGTGAAATACTGTGAAAGAGATTTAAAACAAAAAAAAAAAAAAAACAGTGCCGGATAATGTTGAAGATGCAATTGAAAATACGTAAACCAACATAAATTAAGCAAACAACTTTAGGATGTACATTAAAGATATGAAATTAACCACTTTTACGTTTATGTTGGCTGTGAGGGGATTTTGTTTTTGTTGTAGTGAAACTGACACATAATTGAACGTTATTTATGCTCCCATTTTTGCAATGTTACACAATTTTTTATATAAAATTCTGATACGCTATGACATATTCATATTCTTAAACATATTCCTAAAAAAATACTGGCCTTGCTACTCTTAAACTTGCCTCGATTTCCCTTCCCAGTGGAGTAATGTGCAAATATCTATAAAGATAAATACACTGTCACAAAAGATGTTAGTGATCGATTTAACAGTTCACGATGGTTGTTTTCAATAAATTTAACACATAGTTGCTTCAAAAGTTAAAACTTAATAAGAAAGTGAATACAAAATCGGTGTCTACTAAGTAGATGTCAAACGTTAAGCAAATGTAGTAGATTATTTGTAGCAACATTACGGAAGGTAGCAGAACCAGAATTCTGGTTTCTGTGCTCAAGGACTTGTATTCTCGTTGTATATTTTAAAACAAATAAAAAAAATATTTGTATTCATATTTGGTACAATAATTTGCCTTCCGATGCGCGATATTGATGTTTTTCAACTCATCCCTTCAGATAAAATTGGCAACCAATTCAGGTGTCAGGTTCTGTAAGGCGAAACGATCAAACGTTTTCGTGCGCACGAAAGATTTGCCCTTTGTTGCACAAGCAAATTTCTTCTTGCACACGAAAACGTTTGAACGTTTCGCCCTACAGAATGCCGACCCAGGACTTCTCTCGATTCATGCTACAGAAATGTGGACTAAATCTGCGCCGTATTTTACAGATTTTATAATACTTACATCGAATGGAGCGTTTCCTCACTGAAATGCACGTCTTTGCGTTGTGACGATTCTATGAATTTCAAGTTCGCATGTACTCTTTACTTGACATGACTAATGACAGCTCTAGGCAATGAGATGTGAACGCCAAAAAGGATTGAACATTTTGTTCCCATTCCACGCTTCGGAAAACGTGTTGATGTGTTGAATGCTTTCCGTTTTTTGGTTGCAATTTATATCTCATTGCATAATAGAAACAAGCTACACACGCATGTAATTGCGTTCTTTAAAAAAAAAATGGTTTGCCAAGTTAACAGACACCGTATTGCAAAACCCCTTTTGTAATGAGCGTTGACTGAGTTGTGTCACCCGTTAGCAGACTCGAAACATAAAGATCCGTTCCTGAATGCAGCAATTCGGCTCAATTTATTTCAAACTAACTCCGTTTTGACAAAAAAAATGCGAATAAGTCGGTTTTCTTAAAAACCTAACCTGAAAAACAGCAATACGAACAAAACCAAAAAAAGAATCATGAAAATCGGCCCAGCGGTTATCGAGTTATAATGTCATTCCGCGATACTAATAATCAATTTTAGTGTACAGGCTAAATTTTTCCGTATAAAATTGCATATTGTGACCTACAAGATATTTAGTGTGAAGGTTAAACATGATTATTAGTAAGGCCCATTAAGTTTAACTCCGAAGGGATAATGTATATAGATGAAGATAATTACCGCGGATGCGCCTGCAAACGGTCATTTCAGGAAGTAATCTGTAATTTTGTGCTTACTTTCTATACTTATTGGCAACAATGAAAAAGCCGTGTTGTTGAAAGTACAGTGATGCTGAACAAATTAGTACGCGCTTTCGTCATTGAACAGTATGATAAGATCTGTCTTTAATTGCATTCTTTAAAGTTTGAGTAAATCACCTTATGTGGATAAGGACTGGCTAACTTTTTCATCGAATAAATCAACCAATTTTTAAATAATCAATTTATCCGCACGATAAAACAATAATTCGTCAACTTTTGGCAAAGTGAAAACTCCGATTTGAGTAATTGTCATGCATGAGATCGGATTTTTTTGCATTCAAACGAGATTTAAGCTGTCAGTTACACTACAAACGGCCTGCCATCTAATGTCTTAAAGTAACCAATCCCCTCCTGAAAACGAAACAAATTGAAGCAACAAATATTATATTCAACAAAAAAACCACAAGCTATGAATAAATAAATCAATAAATGTGTATATATAATATTTAGCAATAACAGAAAAAAAAACCCTAACCGCATACATATATATATTTGGAATAAAAGCAAACAAATTATCAAACAAAGAAGAAACCCCAAGTAATGTGTACATATACGTAAATAATCAAAACAAATAACCATACAAAAAATAGTGATTAACTAGAAACTACTTTTAAAATAAAATATTTTCACTATACATTTATAGATTATAATATTGTTGTTTATTAATAATTCTTAATCTATTTAAATATATAAACATAAATACTATATTTTCCTTAATTTTTTTTTATATCGAAAACTTAAATGAAAAAAAAATGGGGAGCTTTTCACTCTGTAAAAATGTCTCAACTGAGAAATACCAATAACTTTGAAAGCTATGTAAATTTTGTATTCCCTTTTTTGTTTTATTTTTATTATCCTTTCTTAATTTATTTAACTTAAACTAAACTTTAATGAAAGTCATATGAATTAAAGATTACGAAACAAAATAGATTTTTAGTTCTTTTTGTATTAAAAAATAAAACGAAAAATCCAATCATGCAAAAATGTTGAAAACATAAATATATAAACTAAAAGAAGAAGAAACAATTTTGTGTATATTTTTTAAATATCTCTTACCTCTTAATTTTTTTTTTTTTGCTTTGTTCGATAGAATTGTAATTTTTGTTTTTTATTTCATTTTATTATTATTAAATTTTTTTTTTTCAAAACTTAGGGTAAAACTCTTTATTTTTTTTGTTTGTTAAAGATATTTTGTTATTAAGTTTTTATTATACCTATGTAAAATCATTTTTTATTTTGATTCCATGAAAACAAAAATAAGAAAGTGAAAGAAGCCGGTAGAATGCAAATTATGTTTTGTTCAGCTTTTGTTGTAATATGATCGAATAAATTATTGATCGAAAAAATTTACAAAAAAAAAAAAACTTATTTTCTGTTTTACTTTTACCTATACCTATACATTATTTAGTTGTTTTCATTTAAGTATTGATTTTCAAATATTTTTTGATTAAGAAATATTATTTAGAAATCAGAAAGGAAGCTATTAACTGAATGTAGTGTTGGTCCACAGCTTCTGTGTTTTTAAATCCCAATTTTGGGAAACTATAACTTAGGTTAGGACATTCGTAGAAATCTATGCTGCATACGATGCTGGATTGATGCACAGTTCTCTGCTGTCTTCATTTTTTTCCGTGTGATGCTTAGCGATTATAGTATATTCTTCGTTTAAATTGTAGTTTCTAATTTGTGACAGTCTAATTTCTGTATTTTGTTAGGAAGGCTTTTGTCTTGTCCTGCCGCTGATGTGATCGTCAACATCAAGGATAGCCCCATAAAATGCTTTATCTGATCTCTGTTGTTGCCAGAAGACAATTCACAATTCACAATGTAACAAAACGCCAAAAACACTTGCCTGCTAATTTTATTTGTAAATAACCCTCCCTGTGTCCAGTCGGGTAAAAAACGTACGTCTTACTCTTTTTTAATTCACATAAAATGGACGTAGGTTTGTTTACTGATAAAAATAAAAAAGTTACTCTTTTTTGATTCACATGGAATCCAAGCTACTTATACGAAATTTAGAGAGAGAACGAAGTGAGCCTTAGGCCATAGATAGTCAATAAACACAGATAGACGGGCAGAACCACTTTTCAGACTATAGATAGAAGCAATAAAACCCAATCTAGCAATTCCGTGCTAAGTTTAAGAGTTCGGAAGCAAGTTTAGTCTTTACTACAACAGTAAAAGTTGCCGCTAAAAACAATATCGTCCAGACGACGTATCGCCCCACTCATTTTTAATTCTTTTTTCTTTAAACTATATTTTCTTTGCTTCAAGTTCTAAGGCATTAACCTAGGCCGAATTACATCACTGATCTAGTAAACTCTACATGAACGCAGCCGAGAAGAGACATCCCAACACATAAGTTTCTGCTGAGTTCTTTATACTTTTCCCATTGTTTCTTCTGGCCACATACCCAGACCATCTTAATCCGCCACACTTATTATTCTGGCCATAATATTTCCAGTGTACTCTGAACGAGCTCGTTGTTTGCATTTATCGACAGTTTAAACGTTTCGACTAGCTTCTCACATTTCTGCCGTAGGAGTGGTAGTCTTTGACACCATTGCAAAATGTCTGTGGGAAATCCGAATTTTACAAAGTGCCCGAAAAGTTTTCGCATGAGCGCATTATCCTCTTTCCATTTATTTAAAATGTTAGTTCCTTTAAAGTAAAAATTTTGAGTTTATAACGATCCCCTCTGTGACATCTATTTATTAAATGTATTTTTGTTTGGAAAGAAAGTAGCTAACAAATTACAAACTTTCCTTCAAATGAGTTTTTTTTTTTAATAAATTTCTTGTAGGAAATCATCAAAAAGAGATTCTCATCAATAACATAACAAAAACATCAACACCAGCAACAGGTAAGACATCAAAAATAACACCACCTATATCACCATCATCATCTTGTGAAGCAACAGCATCCTCTAACAATTTTTCAACAACTACGAATTTTCTACTAGCAATTCATCATCATCCCCATTTAAATTTGAATGATCTCTATAATGCGGCAAAATTTAAAGAAGGCAGCAATAATGGCGTCGTTAAGAAAAGAAATTGTACCACAACTGCCACAACACCCATCATAAACGATAGATCTTTGTTATCATCGCCACCACAGCTATCAACAGTAGCAGCAAATGAAACAGTGACAGGAGCACTTTGTAGACAAGACTCAAATTTACCACTTAGCACTGGTCTTAAATCGATTTTATCGAGAAGTTTTAAAGCTCGTCCAAGACGAGAATCGACTTAAAACTCAGAAAAGGAGTTTGAAACTTTCTTTTCTGTATATTCTTTTGTTTTTCTACTTACTTATGTTTAAGCAATAAACATGTAACAATGTTTTGTTTTCTATCTAAACTATTTTTTTTTTTGTACGAACAACAATTTTTAGAATGTTCTTTGCAAAAAGTAAAATAATATGTGTGTGTTTTGACTGTGTTTAGGAAGGAACGAAAAGAAATATTTTGTATTTGTAAGGATATAAAAAGAAAAACAATTTCTTATTAAAAAAAAAACAAACAATTTATGTGAAAATGAAAAGAAACTAGTGATTAAGTAAAATTTTCTGTGGTAAAAAGCATAGATTTAGTGAAATGTTGTAACACAAGCCGTCTAAACAAAAAAACAAAAAGAATTAATTAATTAAAAGAACAGATTGTAGAGTATACATAAAGAAATTACTAAATCAACAAGCATTTTCAAGAAAATATATATGAAAAGAAAAAAATCGCAATTAAATTTTGTACTTTAATTGAAAAAAAAAAAAAATTACACACTTGGTTGCTTTGCTGGTGGCGTTTACTGTAGTCTGCAAGTTGTTGTTTGGGGTGGTTCCGGAAATTAGACTTTAAACAATGGTGTTGGGAAAATTGGTTGCTGACTGTTTCTTAGACAGTAAATTTATAAATTTAGTGCGGATATGAATTTGCAATGCGTTTGTTCTCTCCCCAAATAATGCACAAAAGTTTCAAAGTTTTTTTTTTCGTCCACATCTGCCTCGGACGGTTATGCCATTATTTGAGATATTTTGCAGCTAACGCACGATCCAAGTTGTGATCGATTTTCTCCTTCAGCCGGATATTTTTCTTCTCTTTTCTACCTCCTATGCGATTTCAAACTATTCTTTTTTTAACCTTTAACACTCGCCTACATATTGAGGTAAATGGTAAATGGTATATTTTGCAATGCGGTAAAAAAAGTCGTGGGTGTTTGTATAAAAGTAAAATACTTTCCGAACTAATTTAATTTTCATACAATATGCGATTCATTTAGGGGCCCTACTCTGTAACCCGTTCCCAAAGTAAAATTTTTCGAAAACGAAACTTTTCTACTTTGTATTTCGAAAGTGAATTGAAATGTACTTATGTCGCATTTAGAATTCCGAAATTATTACAAAGTACCTACTAAAAAGCGGAAGGGGAAAGCTATTTCGAATGGGACGAAAAAGAGAGTAGGGCCCCAGCTCTATATTCAATGAATACGATTTTCAAATGAATGGAACTGTTTGTATTGTGGCACAAGCCAAATAAATGACTTACTCTCTTGCTTCAATGAATTGCATTATGTATTCGGTCCACCAGACATGCGATAATGGTAGATCGTAGTCACACGTGTTGTAATAATTTAGATAATTGTAGCAACCAAATTCAACGTGTTTCTAAGGACTGCTCCATGCAAATCACCTTGTTTTGCAGGAACTCCATGCAAATCACCTTGCTGTGCAGAAAAGCATATAATCGACCCAACATTATTGTGCTGATAAAACTAAAAGAGAACAAAATATAGGTATATACATTAGGGGATAACCAAACACATAAACCGAACTAATTTGCATAATGATAATTTTATTTTTTTATTGTTTTTACAAGTATTAAAGTACTACCTATTATTTGCCATTATATGAAATCGCTTTATAATTTGTATGTAGTGACAATTTTCTGTTGTTCGTAGATCATCCTCGTAGATAATACAAAGCATTAACCTGAAATCTCATCTTTTTACCCTCAACTGAAATCATTTTCTTCTTTTCACCTACATGTAATATATATAAGGGAAATTTAACATATTCTTGGTGGTATGTCGATGGTATAAACTAAAATGAAAGGATTCTCTCTACCTTTCGTTATTTGTTTACTCTTAAACAGGAACTTTTTGCACCCAAAATCTTTGCCGGACATGTATCAACGATTACACTTTTCATTTTGTAACTTTTATCAATCCCATATCTAAACCAGGCTTGTCTGGCAAACATTTCCAGCTTAATAAAAAAAAAAGGAATTGGTTCCAATAGCGGCTACTGTCCTTCCCAATGTCGGAACAATTAACCCAATTTTGGTGTAAGTGCACCTTGTTGGGGACCATCCTTTAACCAACCTAATCAGGTCCACCCCGGACTGTACCGTCTCCTAAGCAATTTCATCAACCTGAACTTCTAGGCTGGATCATTGAGAAATGTGTTCCCGGTTAAATCCTTAAGACACAATGTGCAATTTATTGCTGCCCACGGTTTGTGAATAACCAACAAAAAATTCGTAACCTGAATACTCTCATCTCGCAAAGATTGGAGACACATTTCTAAATATGAGGCTCACGTATGAGCTGCTATTCTCACTTTAAATTTGTTTATATAGAGACATTCCGACTTATAATCATTTTTAGTGCCCAGGCAACATTTCTCGAACTCACAGTGGCAAAATTTTCTATAACAAATTGCATATTGTGGCCTACAAAATATTAAGTGTGAAGGCTAAAAATGATTATAAGTAAGGCCCATCGACAATCCTACCCAAGTAAACCCCCATTGCATGACAAGACAACTCAAAGTTAACCCTATAGATATTGTAACTACCAGCTAACCTATAAAATATATGTTGACCACCAACAATTTAGTGTCGTAGTATTTTCCATTCTACTGTACCATGAAGTTCATACAAAATAAGTTTTTTTAAAAGTCTCTGATCATGTATATTAAATACTTGTACCCAAACATTGCAAGTTCTGTCCTCAAAATTACACAATTCTCGCGAAGGTGACAATCTTGTGTTTTAAGTTTTGTCCATCGTTATTTTCCTTACATTTTCTCTCTAACTGTCTACCACTCAAATATTTTTTCCCAACAATATGTTTTGTTTTTGCCAAATACTAAATACTATTTCCACCTAAAGACAAACAAAAAAAACAAAAAAACATAAAATAGATATTGAATGATAAATTTATGTATACATTTTATTTTGAATGTTTTTATTTGTTTTCATTGTGTTTTCTTTGTTTAATTCCATGCTGCCGATATATTTAAACCAAACAAAAATATACACTATTTACGAACCTAAAAACATACCCAAAACTAAATAACCACGCAAATGTATGTATTACTATAAATTTTCGTAAACCAAAAACTTAAATTAAAAACCAATATCGAATCATAAAATACAATTAAATAAATCACTTTTGCTTTAATTTACTTGCTTGTATCAATCTTTTCTTTGAATTTGTATTTCTTTTTGTTAAATCTGTTTTTGTTTATTTTTATTTTTTGTATATAAAGGCCACTTGTCATCACCGAATAGTTGCTTAACTATAAATCGCTATCGATTGTTATCGGAGAACGATTTAAGTGAAATTGCTGATATTGTACCGGCATGAATAAAACACACTAAATGTAGTATAAGCGTAAATGAAAAGTTTTCGTTAAAAAAGAAGTATAGGTTTGTTCGTTAATACTTTGCAACTAGAAATAAGTTCTAGAAAGCTTCAGAAATTCCATTAAAGTGTAAATAGCTTCGAAAGATTAAGATTCGATTATTAATTCGTAAAAAAAACTGGTGCAATTTACCTACCATGTTTCATTGATTTCGCAGAACAGACCTGTACCTTCAATATATTTTTTGTTGTGGAAAACCTTAACTTTAATGCATGCATAGTTTTTCTTATTTCCTTACCTTTAGCCTCCTATTTTTCCCACTCATTCAGCTGCTTGTTTCAGGTTCATTTGCATTGAATCATTTGAATGTGACATGTTGTCAGTGTACATATTTATATCTTGTTTGATTTTCTTAGAATTAAAATCATCCTCATCATCGCCTTTTTATTAACAAATATTATTTGAAATGCAAATGTACATTATTGGGATAGTTTTAGAAGGTACCCTTTGTATTAAATATGCGTGTCTCTGCATCTGTTTACCTACCAGTGCAAAGAAGGCTGTTTTGTCAGGAAAACATTTCAACATTTTTAAGGTTATCGCTGAAAAGAAAAATTCCTGTGCTTATATGTAAATATTTTTGGAAAATTAATTTAGGAAGGACATGACTGTATTGTAGAGAGCCACAAAAATGAATTTGGTTCCATCTGCTTCTTGCTATTTATTTAACCAGTTTCTCATACCAACTTCCAGTCAGTATCGGTCGTGTTAAGCCTGAGTGGGTTAATCGAGTTATCGACTGTTACAAGCTACTTACTAGAACTACAATTGCAGTTCAAAGGAGCAACTCACTTATGGCCTTTCGATATCCCTATCATACAGCCATACAGAAATATTACGTCCTGTGTGGGTAGTACTATTTAACGTCAGACGATCGTAATTTTAGTGGAAAGCTTACAAAAAACGATCGCCAAAGCTGCAATCGCACTAATTACCAACTTACGTAGAACAATACATTTGATTGCGGTTATCGATTACCGCAAATCATTGACCTATGAATTCCACTTCTTTATTGTGGTCCAGGTCCAGTAACACTGTTTGTTTTTCACATTTGAAATCAGTGTAGTTTTACCACAAAAAGAGCATAAAAACTGCTCTAAATTGTGTGCTTTTTTAAACTGATCAATTGTGAAAGTTGTATCCCCGATCTTCGGTTAGTCACAAATTTTTCGTTGACAACTGATTTTTAAAGATCATTCGCAACAAGTGACATGCCTGCATTAGAATAATTGTTGTTTGAATTTTCAACAAACCTATTTGTTCTTCTCGATAAGCGATATCCGTTCGGAAAAAATTCCGATACGAAAGTCAAATCTGACCGGAACCCAAATTGCGTTCGAAGTATCCGTTTCAGAACACAATAAATGAAGCATATAAACGCGTTCATTTCACATTAATATATTCCGCAGCAATTAGTTGTCGGAGAGCTTCGGAAAAAAATGTGCCGTGTAGCTGTCAAAAGTAAGGTGGTATAACGCGGTTCCACGCAATGCGACAGGGTGCGCTATATGTCATCGGAGAATTTTTCCAAAAGTTGTATCGGATCGGATACCTACCTCGATGCTCGATATTGTATTGGTCCATTCCACTCGTCCCAACAAATAAAAAAATACTCACACAAAACCAATGGTTGTGAGAAGCTAGGCCTATTATTTAAGGTTAGAAGTTAAATAAGCGTAGCGCATGACAAGGGGAGAACGAAATGGAAGAGGAACATAATCTGCTACCTTTTCAAGCAACAACAATTAGCTTTTAGGCAGTTATTGTTTTCTCATTTCATTTAAGTTAACTCAAAACACGAGCAGACCCTACCTTACATCTGAAACTATCCCAATAAAATTGTAATATTATATTTGAAATTATTCCTTCCGTAGCCATTTTGTTGTTCAATTCAGTGTAAATATTTTATTTTATTTTATTTGTTTGTTGTGTCCTTTCAGGTGAATCCACTTATCTTTAAAAAATATAATAAAATCAAATCTAATTTGAATAAACAACTCATTCACTCATAAATGTAAATAAAAAATAAAAAAAAAAACGAAACAAATTTACATTCTCTATAAATATATATTAATTGTATATAATATTGTTTATTTTTTACTATTTAAATATTTGATTTAATACTTCTATTTTGTACACAATAATACATAAATCAATTATGACTTGGTCACATATAATTTTATTTTATCAGCTAAATCATCTCTTTAGAAAAGAAAAAACTAATTTTCTAATTTTAAAAATGTCTTCTTTACTTAATTCAAGAAATTAACAAGGAAAAAAAAAAAAAGAAATACCAATATAATATTAAAACAATAGGTTCGACAATTTGTTTAAAATATATTCCTCTGTTTGTTTTTTTTTTATATTTAAACCAATTTTGCACTTTTATTTCAAAGCACAAGCGTAAAATTTATAAAATATTCATTATTCTTCTTGTTAAATTTGTTTATATCTAAATTTTTTTTGACATTTGGTACAGTTTACCTTTGGAAGTATTGAAATACGCGCCCATTCGGGTGGGATAGAATTCAAGAAAGATGTATAATTACTCATATAACATTAATTATTGTTTCAGACAAGAAAAAACACGAAATAGCTCTGGAAATGCACGAGATACTGAGTGAGTTTTCTTCTTGTAAGTTCCGTTGCAAAAGTTATATTTATGTATAATTATTTTTATTATTTTAAAATGAAAAGGCAAAGGGCGCTAATGTCGTTTTACGGTACTCGTAGGTAAGCGTGTATTCTTGTTGAATAAAAATGTGAGCAGGTTCTACTCTTCCTTGTAGTCTTTTAAAATTGCTTTGCTTATGAACAAAGTGAAAAATGAAATCTTACATCATCAAAAATCGTTCAAAATGAAACCAATATCATCTGCCTTACTAATATAATTTGGAAATCTTTTAATTTGGCCAATATTTGCTTTAGAAAAACAGTTAGCTAATGAAAAATGGCGTCTCGGTGTCAAGAATGGAACCGTAAGAAATAAATATTGTTCGATATGGTTCCAAGCCTTGTAGATGATCCTAAGTCGTTTGCCGGTAAATTAATAATAAAATAATAAATTTTTACTGAAGTGTCAAAGTATGCAATGCGACGGTTATATTGAAACAAAACAACAGCTACAAGATTTACTAAATCCATAAAACCAGTGATTGAGTGTTCTTTAAAACAGAAACAATAGTCGTAAAAAAAATTACCCTTAACGCTTTTTCCCCTCCTTTGTATGTCTGACAAACATCCGAGGATATAACTGACCTAACCTCAATTCAGCCGTTCGGATACGATACAGAAATCGTATTGCCGTTGCAGTGAAAAACCATATTTCGTTAAAGTTTACATTTCTAACAATGATTAACAAACAAAAAAAAAAAATAACCCAGAAGACATATAACGCCTGATGCCTCCTTCGCTCCGCTATTCAATAAAATACAAATCAATTCTGTCCCAAAAACAAAACAAAAAATGATTTATTGTTCATGATTCGCATATGAAATATTAAAGAATTTTTTAGTTCGATGATTATTATTACTTTTTAAATAACTTGTTAATTTGTACATTATAGTTTATCATAAATGTCTAGATATACGTATTTGTAATATCTTGATTTACCTATGACTTAAGAATAAAATTATAGATCTATATACATAATTATATTTGCATACATGTACACATTATGTGTGTGTTAGGCTTAGTAGAGTATAGAAATGAAATGATAAAAAATTTAAAAGAAAACCCAATTTGTGATATAATAAGTTAATGGAAAATGGAAAAAAGAAGTTTAATAAGATTTTTTTATATACATATATAAAAACAACTACTCACAAGAAATATATATATAAAAAAAACGAACACAACAAATAAAATTTAATTATTTTTTAGATAGAGTTTAACAAAAGGCTATAAGTGGATATAATGGTAAGACGAACAACAAACTCAAACACAAATAAAGCAGAGGTATGATAAGCAAACTATGTATTATCAATTTGCGTACTGAAAGAAGATTAAAAAAAAACGTTGTGCATAATAGAAACTAGGAAAAAAACTCAACAATTCTAACAAAAGAAAATATTTTTCCTAAAGCAGATTTCTGAAACCCAACCCAGTTTCCTTGAAACAACATGGTAGTGTGGTGGTTCCAATTCCAACTGCTTCACGATTTGTTCTGAATAAACTGACTGACTTTCGATTTGCTAGGTCTGTTTTTGAGATTCAATTTTATTACAAGTTATTCTTGTTCTATAAAGAGCGGAACGGTATACACGGTCTTTTGTTGTCACAAGTTCCACGACAAGGCTTAACACAATATCTGCGTTGCAATGTGAAAACTTGGCAATATAGCAGAATACCAGTTTTTCGAACATCGATTAACAAATGATAATCAAAACTATTTCTATCCGAAATGTGAACCACTGAAAAAGGGTATTTTAATGAACATGATTTGTAAATTATTCGAAAACCCATCCAGTGACCACTTCAACTTCTAAGATTTCTCTCCCATCATCACTCATTAAATACCAGCCACCAACAATTCAAAACTCCAACTCACTTTTATTTTTGATCAATTTTGTAAATAATAAAATTGGAGCAAACTTTATTAAAGTGGATGCACAGCAATAAAAAAAAAAACACTTATGAAAACAATATATAAGTGCACCTACATAACTATAAAAAAGTGCTTTGATAAATGCTCTCTTTTATGAAGCTTTTAGATTAACATAACCAAACAAAAATTCTGTATCAATACCACTTACATAGTTTGTTGCCATTGTTGTTCATTTTTATTTATGTTTATGCAGTCTGAACGATTACTAAAAATCGACAAATCCATAGATATCCACTCAAACAAATTTCAACATTATAACCAATTATTTGATAAATACAAAAAAAAAACAAAACAAAACAATTTGTAGTACTGACAAAAATTTCATATTAAAAGAAAAGTAAAACAAAACCAAAATAAAAATAATTTAATTAAATAAGAGGAAAGTATTAACTAACAAAAAAAAAAAAAATGTCAAATGAAAAGGAAATCAAAAAAATAATATTTAAAACACACACACATTCATATACATTATGTAAAATAAGACAAAAAGGAAAACGTATGTTCTGTCTTTTAAAAGTAAAAGAGAAATAAGTGGATATGAAGCAAGAAATAACAAAACGATATGATTTACCTATAGAGTACAAATCAAAACTAAAAGAAAATACAACTTAAATATTTAATTGCAAAAAAAAAAAAAAAAACAAAACAAATTGATATAAAAAAGTAAAAAAAAAAACAAAAAATATAAAAAATGGTCAATAAAAATTCTAAAAAAGTATATATATAAATATAGTCAAACTGTCTTTTATTTCAAAAGTTTTTGATTGAAAAAGCAGCAGCTTACAGTATGTAGCTTGGTGGATACAAATACTGTAAAACCGATTTATCGCTGGTTCTTGCATGGTTCACGTGTCCTGCTGATATTTTCGATTTTGCTTATTGGCAATCAGCGGTTTATTAAATATTGTTCAAATATAAAATGGGCAACATTTTAGGTTAAGAACTAGCCACACTCATATGTCAAAAATGCTGTTGAGAGAACCCAACAACCTCGAAGCCTTTATTTAGAAAACGGGAGAATGAGCGTTCTCAATCTACCTGTATCCCTTGTGTCAAATGTCCATGTTGCCTAACGATGCATCATAAATACATAATTTTTATGATTGGTGTGTTGGAAAACTCCCTGTGCCATTTCGGAATATACGTCAGTTTAAATATAAACTCACTTACATTGTAAAACCCCGCCACAGTTTTGTGCATCCTTTATTTCTCAATTTACCAGCAGCTATCGTAAAAATGAACTCCTAAGCGCTTTTCTTGCTAATTACTTCATTCTGGAGAAACAAGAAAATGTGATCGTTATACCCGACTCGCACTCAACAGGTAAGCGGATTGAGGACTTCCATTATTTTTGATTTTTGACTTACAATACAGTAGGCATTGAGGCTGAGTGCTGACCGCTCCGCTGACTATTAAATACTCAATTCTTGTCGCATGTTCGGCATATATTAAATCACTACTAACCGGCGGTATCAGTGTCACTTTCAATCCGAGAAGGTGACAGCCAACAGACAGATAGACGTCATGATGAAAGCATTAAAAAACTCATCAGAAGCCGCCTGCCGTCTGTCATGGCTTCTGGTGGAAATTGGTGAAGGACAAGCGGCTGCATACCATGCAATACATTCAGTGGAAGTACTTGGCGATTTCAATGAGACGTATATCAACAGAAAAGTGAATTTCGCCATTGAACGGACAGAATGTACAGGAATAATTCGCCTTGCATCAGATGACCTCAAGATAGTCGAAGAGGAACGCGATCGCTTGTTGGCGTTGAAAGAGACCCCATCTAACCAAATAGAACCACTAAAACCTGATCTATGGTGTTTAGTTCGTCAAACTACAGACGACAACAAGATACGACTGATTATTTGCAGCTGCAAGAAGCTAACATTCGTCGAGAGCCCGGATCTGAATCGCAAGCATTTCTTAATGCAAAAGGACCAAGCACAACTGCCCATAACTCTGCTGCATATACTAGATTCAAAACAGCAACTATTTGCCGAAATGACTTTTCTTAACGACACATTTGTGCGGCACTTTGTGGTAAGTCAATATAGTCTTTCAAAATATTTCTGCCACACTACCTAAATTAATTCTGTTTCCTTAGTGCGAAGAAAAGGACCGACTCGTGGAATTGGGCGGCCTTGACAAGGCTTTCTTTCTCATACAATACTTTGAAGACACCTCGAATCTAATTTTCACTATTGTTAGGTATAGGGACACGATATGGAAGGACAAAAATCTCTTCCCCAACGTTGTGGCCTACATTACCGACGGAAAGACCGTCAGCCAATGTGTTGTCCTTCGAAAATCGTATGAAAGAGCGGAACTTGCAGCCCTTTTGTTACAGATAAAAGAAACTTGTGATAAAACCGACTACCCCGTACTCCATTCCACCTTGAAGGTAAGAGGCGACTTTTCACTTTTATAAAAAAAAATGAAGGTATAACTTGAATTTTATCCTAGAAATCGATTTTGAATACTGGTGGTAACTAGGAAAGGTAGTGCGAGTTGCATCTATTTATGACGGCGTTGAACTTATTAATAAGAGTTCAAATGGAGTGTCCCGATTACATTTGATGATAGATAATTGCGATTTACTACAATTACTTACGAGGAATAATTTAGAGAAAACATTGTAAATAGAAAACACAGATATGTAAAATTGAAAAAAATGTGAATCACCTCCCCGACGCTTTTGGCTTATTTCGAAATTCGCATAACGTGTTACGAAAACTAATCACCTGCTTTACTTGAAGAAAATATGACTTAAAATATTTTTTATTAAATTGTGTCATTTGTTTCATTTTCATTTTTGGTTTGCAGACAAAAACTGAAAGTTAGTATACTCGACTTACTAAAGTAGGCAGCTCACACGGATTCCTAATGACTTAGCAACACGAATAGGAAGTTAAAAAAAATAAATAATGCACTTGAAGACTGCTTCTAGAAACATTTCAGTGTTTTACTTGAAACGAGCATCAAAAATTGTAAAAACATGTGGGAATGGGATCCATTTGACATGGACACTAACAAGGAGGTAATCTTCGTAAGCACAAAACTGTGCAGCTGCCAAACCTTCTTTTGAAAATCTGAACAACATCTCCAGCCCCAAGCAACTCCTTCTCTAAAACTCATTTTCTACTCTTTCGAAAATTTACGAACAAAAAACAACGAAAATGTCCCTATCGTGTTTTTATATCGTGGGATTTATCCCTTTTTGTGGGAATTTCGATGTCCGAAAAGCCTTCCGTGGGATAAAGGGAAAAAGCACCAAATCGTGGGAATTTCAGAAATCTGACAAAAAACATTCAAACTATAAATTTTTGGTGAAATTCCATTAAAACACCTGTATTTCACCATGATTATCAGCACACTGAATGTCCATAAAAAAAAACAGCTCATGTAAATCGTCTTTAATCAAAATTTTCTAGTACCAAAAAATAATCATGGCAGTGTTGCAAACTGCTGTTTTTATACTAACGTGATTTTCTTTCCGTGTAATACAAATTTTACTTTTAAAAACTGGATTTTGACGCAAAAAAGTATCGTGGGATTTTAAAAGGGAATTTGAGTATGATGAAAAGGCAAAAATGACCACGCTTCGTGGGATAAATGAAGAGAGAGTGCTAAAACTTTGGTCCCTTTTATTAAAATCGAGTTTTTACTCAAATAAGTTCCCTTTGGTAAGTATTTCCGGAAAACATGCTATATATAGGTACACACCCTCTAAGAAATTCTAAAGACAGCGCCATTTTAAGAGAACATCATTCAGAAAAATATGCCTCTTGACCTGCTTTTCCTTAACCCCTGTGTAAGCAAGTTCCTCAAACCTTTACATGCTGATAATTTAGTACAATTTATTTTCATTTGCACTTCATGCTCCACAGGCAACATATACGGACACAGCCCTTAATTGTTTACATTTTCCCGTTAGACCATATACAGTTGGATTTGCCCTGACTACATTTTCAATTGCATAATTTACAATCTAATTGGTTTGAGTTTCATCCGTTCATCTGGCCCCCGACTCCCTATTCGAAACCATAAAATCCTAAATTTTACTCAGCAAAAATTCTAATTGCATCCTATCGTTATATATATATATACAGACACTTAGAAAAGCAAATGAATTGTCTCGACATTCCACCAATCACATAGAAAGTTCTGAACATTTTGCTTCCTTCTGTAGTAATTAAGGAGCAAAAGCGAGTAGGTACTCTTGGGGTTGCTATTGAAAAAAAAAATGTGAAAAAAATAAACAATCAAGGATATTTCGTTATTTCTTCTTTGGTGCACTCGGTCTGCCACACGGTGTCAGTGGAACAATGCTTTCTATTGCTGTACGCCGACGATACCACTAAATTGAATTGTTTAGTTCCTTCGAGATCTTTGTTCGGCTGGGCTGCTCCTACACGATGATGGTATTTCTTGGCATTTTACATCCCCGATGGACATTACAAGTGCATTTTATAACGTCACGCAGCCGGCAAGGGGGATACATTTTCCTGTGGAGGTAATGAAATCAAATGGAGACACCATTGTCCAGAACCTGCGTTTTGAGTTCAGCCCTCGCTGAAGGGAGGGTGATTTTGTTCACCAGACTTTCATTCCTACTTACCAGAAACGAAACAGACATTTGTGTAAGGTTATTACCAAGTCCAGAATGACTGAGCCAACTGTGTGGGGGCAACACAGCCTTGGAACAATGAAAACATAATTATCCTTGAACGTGTCGTCCATCATGTATAGTGGAGTTCGAGTTACTTAAAGCAACTTTTCCAATTTGCTTGTCTATCTTGGTGGGAGTGGATTTCATAACCTAGCCATTTCGCCTTCCATTCGGGGAGTTGCTACTGAGGTACGTGAGTGAACTTTTAAAACTGAATGACAGTATGGTTCCATATATAGCAACGGAATGAACTGCTGTCTTAATGGGAACGAAGAATCACGGTGGAAGAAAGTTAATTGAATTTAATTCCAAAGTTGGTGGAGCATTTTTTTTGTTAACCAAAACGTGTGAGTGAAGTGTGAGTTAATTCCATTTTTACACGCTGCAGATGAATGGTTTTGAAAAGTTCCTTAGCTGGGTTGTTCCATGGGGGGATTGCAGTTTTGTGTGGGTTGATCGTAATTTTCGCTGCATTGGATTTTCAGTGTGGAAATATTTGGAGCAAGCAGTAAATAGTCAACAAAGTGACTCCTCCTGGCCTGGTCCTTACACGTGCAGTCCGAAAATCGTTTTACAGCTTTGTTATCATCTTTTTGGTAAATAGGTAGGGTAGGTGGTCGTCTTAGACCATAGTCTTTTTCTTTTTGGTACCATACACGGATCTATTACCAAAAAGGGTGGTAATTCTAATCGATACCAAAACAAGTCGGTGTACTAATAATAAAGTTACAATTAAAATTTGTTAGTTTTGTGACTGCTGTTTTTATGAAGAAATTTGTTAAGGGAACACGGTCTAAAGATTCATTGGGCCGTAAACGTTTCCCATCGGTCTACATATCCCAGCCAACTTAGAAGAATATGCTACTCAAGACAACCTCACTGAACACTAAGGGCTTACCTACTTAAAAATTGTTCGTTCAAAACGACAATCAATGCTTCCGGTCTATGGCACAACTGAGCGTGGTTCTCGATAAGACGTTTCTATTCAAATGCCAAATAAACAGTGATTGGACTTCTGATCTTTGAAACTCAAACAATAGAATGTCCAAAGATGGCGCCGCTGCCAACGTTTCTGTAAATTGTAAATTCATATTCATAATCTATTTAGATTGTAAATGAGTTCGAAATTCAAACAATCAATTTGTATGCACCAATGCACAGCAACAACAAAATCTCCATTCGGAATTCAAAATGTTTGAATTCTTTAAATGAATTCAACGCGCACACCATCGGTTCATAACAATTATTGTCGACCATCATCATGGACCACAACAGCCCACTACAACGTTGTTTTTAATACTTGTGGTCAGTTAATTAAATCTTTAATGGTGCAACAAATTTAAACCGCTATTTGGCTACATTTCGCAACTATACGTACCACTACAATGGTATAGGGGCTAGATCCTATTTTCTGGATCAATGCAAACGTTATTAGTAGCTATTAGTGGTATAAGGGTGAATCATCCATGGAATCTGCATTTGCAAATGAACAGACTGGATTAATGGTCAGCTAAATGGGTCCTAAGCCATGAGTTATTGTCGCAGTTTCGAGAATTTCAGAGGAAACGGATCGAAAAACAAGAATTTACGCACTTTCCGCACTCGTACGCATACTACTGGAAATATTGCCGTGATTAATTATTGCCAAAGCATTTCCATAATAGTGGTACATACCTACTGTACATATAAAATTGCATGTATAGTCAAACAAGTTTTTCTGATTGTTTTTCTGTCAGAAACAGGACAGTATTATATTTGGCATGTTGTTTCTATCGCATTTGTATTTCCACAAATGACACAATTTATCAAATGTGTAGTTGTGTATCCACAAACTAGTTCCCATATGGATACCAATTTCATCTACTTACCTCTTGATTTTTGGAATTTCTGGTATGCAGCCATGTGCAGGAGATTAACACTCTTTTCTTTTCGTAAACAAACCATAGCCACACCGAATACATCACATTGTTGTAATTATTAACACTTCACATGTTTTCATAAATAGAATGGCGCAATTTGTCGCAATTATTTTCACGCATTGTGTGCACTAAAAAAATAAAATGATTGTCGTTAACGAGCACAGCATAAAACAGATAAAATGGATTTAGTTTCGCTTTTTAATTTAATGATGATTAAATTTTAAATTTTGATTTTAAAATCTACCAATTATTTTATTATTTATTTATTTATTTATTTATTTCGTCTACCGAATACAAAATTCTTACAGACTACGCTTATAGTACAATAGTAACTTATATCTAAATGGATTTTGAGCTATGCAATATTAATTAATTGCCTTTTTACAGCATCTCTGGTATCAGACAAATCAATTACATTACAAACACTATTATATGATTTGCAACAACGATTTATTGGCTCATTTTGACCGTAAGCTGTTCTGTGTGTTTCAATATACAGTAAGGGTCTATCGCGTAGTGATCTCTGCGGAGCATAAAGACCAAAATTCAGTAGAAGCTCTGGGCAAATAATTTTATTACTAAGAATATCTCTTACGAAGAGAATTTCGAGATTTTTCCGTCTAACTGACAACATTTTTAAATCGATGAGAAGACATCTTTGCTTGTAAGAGGGTAAAAATCCTCCCCAATGAAATTTACGTAACATGTATCTAGTAAAAGATTTCTGGACTTTCTCAATTCTTAAGATGTGAATGTTGTAGTGTGGATTAAATATGACAACGCAGTATTCCAGAATTGGTCGCACAAGAGATATATACAAAGACTTGAGAGTATAAGGGTCTGAAAATTCTTTGCAAGTTCTTTTAATAAATCCCATCATTGAGCAAGCTTTCCGAATGATTTGATCAATGTGCATATTGAAGTTAAGTTTTTCTTCAAACGTTATACCCAAGTCATTAACATATTTACATATAGTAAGAGCATAATTTTGAAAGAGATATTGAGTTTGAAGAGGGGAGCAATTTTTGTAGAAGGAAATTTGCTTACACTTTTTAAGGTTTAGCAGTAACTGATTATTACCGCACCATATAAAAAATGCGTTTAAGTCATTTTGAAATAAGACTGCATCGACGGGAGATTTAATTATGGCAAATAACTTAATGTCATCCGCGAAAAGTAAGTACTTACAGAATGATAAGGAAGTTACTATGTCATTTATAAAAAGAAGAAACAGAAGCGGTCCAAGGTGGCTTCCTTGGGGAACGCCAGATTTGACATCAAAATATCTGGAGCAGATTCCATTTATTGCGACACATTGTTTTCTATTCGAGAGATAGGATTTCAGCCAATCCAGCATCCTCGCGTGAAACCCAAAGGATTTTAATTTATGGGTCAATAAACAAATATTGACTTTGTCGAAAGCTTTTGAGAAGTCAGTGTAAACCGTGTCGACTTGATACCCGGCTTCTATATTACAATGCAGAAAGCTAGAAAATTGCATCAAATTAGTAGAAGTTGATTTTCCTCTTGAGAACCCATGCTGTTCTGGTAAAATCAGTTCTTTAACAAGAAAAAATAGTTTGTCTTTGACGATGGACTCAAATAATTTTGGAATTTTAGGGATCTTTGAGATGCCCCTGTAGTTTTCAACGTCGAGCTTGGAAGCATTTTTGTGAATAGGTGAAATATATGACAACTTCCATCTATCGAGGAAGATGCCTTCACTAAGTGAGGCATTAAACACAATTGTGAGAGGCACAGATAGCACACAAGAGCAATGTTTCAGAAATGAATCTGATATACAATCCGAATCCTGCGATGGGTTATCAACCAGTTTACTTAAAGCAGAAAAGACATCCGATTCAGTTAATTCCAGAGAGTCTATGGTTATACCATTGGAATTAACACTGGAAAAACTGCTTGGATCAATGCTGTTTGAATTGTAAACCGACTCAAAAAAGCTTGCAAACAACTCCAGATTACCTTCTAAAGTCTTTGATACAGTTCCCTTATAAATCATAGAATTAGGGATACCGGTTGTTTTTCTTTTATTATTTAAGTAAACCCAAAATTGTTTACTATTCAACTTTATCTGGCATTCAATGTCAAATATATATTTATTGTATAAAAAATTGTGAAGAGTCTCGAAATCATTCCTTAGCTTTTCAAATTTGATCCTATTTTCATGATTTTTCAATTTCATATAAGTTTTATGAGCTTTATTTCTTGCATTTTTTAAATTTAGAAGCGTTTTATTAAACCACGGATAATGTTTTCTCATCGTTTTTTTCAGTGGGACATACAAATTCATGCATTCATGTATAATTTGTAAGAGCATTTCGTACATCTCCTCAATGTTTTTATTTTTAAACTTACTTAGCCAATCAAATTGAGCCAAATGAGTTCTTAAATCAGGGAGATTAGCTTTACTAAAGTTATATAACTTCATATTTGGATATTTTTGAATAACAGAGTACTTATAGCAATCCACTTTCATATTCAATGTTTTGTGGTGAGAGTCACAGTCGCTGATAGTGAAATCACTTTCTGACACTTCAGCAAGTAATTCTGTGTCTAAGAATATTAGGTCTAGCAATTTATAAGAATCATTAAATATATTGTTCAATTGAACCAAATTTATACCAAATAAATTATCAATTACATATATTTCTTTTTCGCTCAAGATATTAAACGGTACCCACATCTTGTCATCTTCGAGGAACTTCCATTTAATGTTAGTTAAATTGAAGTCACCAATAACACAAATAAATTCATTTGTTTTAGATGTAGCCGATAAAGACAGTATGTTATCAATATGCATTTTATATAAATCAAAGGAACTTTGAGGCGGAATGTAGCTTACACAGCATATTATATCAAACATTATATCAGAATTTTGATAGCACGTAAAGCGAACACCAACTTGGTCAATTAGCTTATTATGATCGTTTATTTTTACTTCACCATAATGCATGTTATTTTTGATTGCGATAAGTACTCCACCACCAAGCTCATGACCTGTCATTCCTTCACTTCTATCTTTTCTAAAAACTTCATATTTCTTTAAATTTACAAATTCACAGTCTTTAATTCCATCATGTAACCAAGTTTCTGTAATAACTATAACATCAAAATCATTTACGCAGGTGAATAAATAGAATTGTTTTAGTTTAGTCCTCATTCCTCCAATATTTTGGTAGTAAAAAGAACATTGCTTGGAACTAACACAAATTGTGTCATTTGCAGCGCTAGCAGCAAGGGATTGATCAAGCATGTTTGTAGCCGCAGCCATGGTACGACCAAAACCAACGAGAGAGCAAGAGGTAGTAGCAACACCAGCAGCGTAATTTTCAGCAGCAACATCAACATCAATGAGAGAATAATTCGTAGCAACAACAGCATTTTTGGCAGCAGCAACATTCTCATTTAAATCAGATTCTCCCCCAGCTGATTGGAGGGAGCATTCTCGTTTTTTGGAAAAAAATTAAAACGTCTTACAGTGATACCTTCAGGCCATAATGATGGATCCAGAACATCATTGATTTTTTGGGACGGCAGAGATAATTTGAAGTTCATAAATTTCAGTTTATTGACATCAGTGTCTTTCTTTACTAGGCGGTGACATTTGATTTTGTTTCTATCAACGTCAAATTTAACAGCAACATGATCAGCTAATGCATTCTCATCAATGTTTACATTTACACGGGAAACATGTATCCATTTAGTCAACGGCACTCCGCTGATTCCACATGGTGTTTTGTCACACCCAATAACTTTTTTTGTATGGATTTTTTTTGTTCTATTTGTCGCAGTTTTCCAGCTAGGTTCAATGACATTCAATGATGCAGCAGAATTAGCAGATGAGGTAGCGTTATCAAACTCTGAGACAGATAATTGTGTATTACCAGAGAGAGTTTCTTTAACAGCAGTAACATTTCTTTGTGTGTTGTCCCATTGATTTACTGAGTCATTCGATAAAGATGTGTTTTTATACGGATCAGTGGGGACGAGGGAAATAGAATTTTTTGCAGCAGCAGCGACAGCTTTTTGATGTGAGTTCCATTGGTTTACTAAACCACTTGATGTTGATGGTGACATATGTTTATGTATATTAGTGGAGACGATGGATTTGGCAATTTCAGCACCAATAATATCGTTACTATCATCAATGGTTATAACAGGTAAATCATCATTTTCCTTCACAGCAACACGAGGGCATCCACTATTAGATTTAATTAATTTAACTTTATCATTATCTGCGGATTGTAGTAGCGATTTAATGTCATTTCCAATGACATTTATCTGGAGCATTAGTGGTTCAATCGATGAACTTGATTTAAGGCAATCTATGCAATTATAGACACAATGTTTATTTTTGCGCATAACACCGAATGTTTCATTATTTAGGCCAGAGCATTCAACATGAAATTTACGTTGGCACAGTGATTTGCATTGCACTTCGTCACTACGAATGACCGATGAACATTTCGAGCAAATTGACTTCTTAGACATAGTAGTAGCGAGATAAGGAATTAACCACGTTCAGCGAAATACGTCTGATCTCACGCACGGTTTAATTGCAACTTGATAATAACTAATAATACACGTCAAGCAATATGATAGTATTGTTAGGAACTTTTGCATAACCGACATAAGCCTAGTATGCTGCTCGCGCTTAAATTAAGCCCCCATACAAAAATGTCTCCAAAGATAATATTAAGCAAAGCAGTTAAGCCAAGCAGTACGCAGTTCAAGCTAAATTTGTTAGCCACTGTACGAAAAATCTCTACAGAATTTAAATGCAAAATACATTTTTCCACAGCTAAGTTTTGACAGATCAGGGAAAATATCGGTATTTCAAACGAAAGCAAACTAACAGTATGGAGAATGGTAAGTTCAACACAAAAAAAATCGTTGTTGTTAATTTAATTTCTTTTAGAAATGGAATATTTTAAGGAGGAGTGCCTGGAAGAGGTTTTTGAGGAAGTACAAATAAAAAAACAACAAGAAAAATACCAAGAAAACCATTTTTACCTCCGAAGAAAAAAAAATTGTTGGGGGACCTAATTAAAGAGCTATAGATACTGTCAAAATTAAGCAAACGTTAAGCGAAGTGGTGAAGAGAAACATTGGGGAGGCGCTTAATTTTAGCTTTCCTGGAACAGCATACTAGGCCGTACAGTGGCTAACAAATTTAGCTTGAACTGCGTACTGCTTTGCTTAATTTTATTTTTGGATACCTTTTTGTATGGGGGCTTAGTTTAAACGCGAGCAGCATACTAGGCTTTATAAATCAAATCATAACTAAAATACACAATTTGAGTTTAAATTGGGGGTTGTTGTTCATTTTCCGAACTTCAAGTTGCTAACTAAAGCGGTGCGAATAATGTTTTGCGATGAGAAACCGAGCTCTGACTGACAGCTATTTTGTCTTCTACGGAAGTCTAATTTATAACATAAAACCTCTTCATTTTGGTCGCTTGTAAAAACAGTCAGGAATTCTTCTTCAGATGATGGCACCCTCAGTTTGTCAAGTCCGTTTTTCGGCTATGGAGTGACAGCACTGTTGAATTCCCAACTAGACAGCCAATAAATATTTGGAAAACACAATGACTAGAATATGATTTATGTGGTACACTCAGAAAACAAAAAGATTGTTAAGCAAAGAATTTTGAGATTTTTAAAAAAATTGTAAGTTAAAAGTTCTTGGTTTAAATATTATTTTTGTTAACAAGAACTCGTTTTTAAGTTTTTAAGGATCAGGTATTTAGCGTAAGAATTATATACTCTCCATAAGTTCTTTATTACATCATTGCCAACAATTTCATTCTTAAATCAAAGATTTTGATATTTGGGTTAATTTTACCCAACGGAAATTGTTGGCATTACAATTTTTTTTCTGAGTGTACGAGATTGGGCTTCTTCAGAGTCGCTCTCATCTCAGATTTCCGATTTCGTATGTCTAATTTGATTAAAACGTCACTTGCTCGTTTTTTTTGTTGATATTCGTGCGTTTTCCATTCACTGGTTGAATTTTATATTAAAACACTCGAAACTTGCTCCCTCCCAGATCGATTTCTAAGCACTTGTACATAAATAATTAACAAAAATTAATCCACCCGATGCAATGCGTTTTTTTGCAGTTGAAAATTTTGACGAAAACGTAAACAAACTTCACTAGTTGTCAAACTCAAGCGCACATGTATCGATAAAAAATCAAGATTCACGAAAGTTCTCTGAAATGGGAAAAAGATTGTTTTTTTCGGACCAAACGAACATAAAAAGATAAAAAATTGCTCTAAAAGTGCTCAATCGAATACCACATTGGTACCTGCGAAAGTAGTACTGTTTCCTACATTCTCAGCAAATCACCGCTTGAAAGGGGTCTCCTAAATAAATGCGTAGCGAAGATCGCTACATTTTATTTATTTAAGAACTGAAAGAGTCAACAGAATTTATGATCATTGAACTTATTCTTTAACCTGCTGTCACAAAGCGTGAAGCACAGAAACACGAGCATAGGGACTTTTGACAGTTGAACTTAGCACAACAATTTGGACCAAGTTTTGTACCTGTAGAGTTGGTTCAAATTTTGAAAGCCGCAACAGAAAAAAATACAAAGTTCAAACGCCATATCGTATATACTTTTCTCCTATTAGCTCGCATATTATTTCCGCGAAAAGTTACATATCACTCCCTCTGACGTTCGGAGAATGTTCCTGCATGCATTCGTATTGTGCTCCTCCCCTTGGCTTTTTGACAAATCGCAGCCAATTTTTCTACTGGAATTCGCCGTATTGTGAATCATTTCACATATTTCATGTGTATCGCTTGGGATTCTCAGATGAACCGGCGAACGAAAGCTTCTTGGGTATATCGGAAACGTGGGACATTGCAAATTAAAACAACAACGCGCCTCATAAAGAGATTTCAAAATTGACGAACGCCATCAATATTCTTGCCGACATCGACACTTTCTTAAAAAAGCAAAACAAAAATATTGATGGAAATACATAAACACATTTAGGTAACACATTTCGTTCACAATTGCATTTGGGGGCTAATGCAAACAAGTTAACTGCTTTGAACATTGTTATAGCCAATTGC
This sequence comes from Cheilosia variabilis, assembly GCA_951230905.1. Classification (NCBI taxonomy): domain Eukaryota; kingdom Metazoa; phylum Arthropoda; class Insecta; order Diptera; family Syrphidae; genus Cheilosia; species Cheilosia variabilis. The sequence continues at coordinate 13,193,552 of OX579680.1, read as the reverse complement.
AACATTTATCTTTGATTTGTTTACCACACCCCAAACCAAATCAAAACAAACTACTGAAACTAAATTAATTTCTGAAAACCTGTTTCATCCTTTATTCCTGGTAGAGTACATAATATATATTCCGCTTTCGTTATGCAATAGCTACAAAGCCGTATGTGCACTGCATGAGTAGCGCGCCAGTTGTTAGTGCCTGTGTATGTGCACCTAAACCCCAATATACGTGTACCTGGCGCACTCAATTCGTTTGATAAGATTAATTCCGCCTCAAATCTGTCCGTAGCTGCGCTTCAAACGCGAGAGAAGTACATATAAACAATTTCATCGCGAGTGCACAAAACATTCCCGACATTCCGATAACACAAAGCACTCCATCCCGACAGGGCAACAAAACAACCAAGCGGATAGGCGGCATTCGAATTCAGGCTTCCATCCCACCCATATCCCATTACATAAATGTTAGCTCTATAGGTACGGTTTTTATACCGCAAAAGCAATAAATCTGCGGACTTAGTTTGCAGTCCCCACGCTGCCAACAGGGTGGATAGTAAGCCGCTGTCGGCTTGGAAACCGAAATCCCTGCCAAACGGACAGTACAGCTCTGCACATGGATCAGAGATTGGCAGCACAGACTTTTGCCGGGTATCCGGTGTGCGCTGAGAATTCCCAATTAGGCATTTTATTGCCTACTCCATGCTATAGTGGGTCACGGGTTGGAATCAACCGGAACGCATCCAACTATAATGCGGGGTGATCTACTCGCAGTGTAGATGAGGTGACCGATAGGGCCTGTCAATCCGTTTAAATCGTTCGAATTCCCTTATTAATTCACATACGCGACGCAATGAGACGAATACGAAATTCGAAAATTCGGCTTCGGATCATTAGACAAGGGTGTTTCACCCTTCCGTATGTATTCCCTGAATTTTGGGCAATATAAATACTGATTAATATGAGAATCCAAATGCATATCCGTATGAATTTCAAGCGCACACCAAACCTCTCACGACAGGTTACATTTTTGATCCCGTTTTGGAATGCGGACATATAATGGGATTGAGTGTGAATACTCCTGCCCACTCAACTGCATATGTCAAGGGGATATTTCAGTTTTGTTTGCACAGTTTTCACAGTCATTGTCATTTTTTCTTCCATTGCAATGTGAAGTGGGTGGGTAAACAACACATATGCACGGAGCCATCCTAATGCATTTTAAAGTACCGCTCATCGTACAATAGCAGGCATTCACAGAACGTTGATGGAATCGGCCATTAAGTAACAGTTTCAACAGCAGAAAGTACGCTATATATAACTCTATGCGTGGGAAGAAGTTATATCGATGCAATATGTTTGCTACGAATCGGCTGCATGGTGGAAGGACATTAACGACAGTAAATTTTCCCTCGTATGATCAAAAATTGAAAATGGATGGATTCAAATTATTTTAAGGATTCTGTTGGGTTAGCTGCTTCAATGTGGCTGTAAAAATATAAAAGAATATCCAGCTGTACCCCGAAGAGCGGTTTTCAGCTCCTTTTTTCATTTGTGTGTGCATTTGATTTAGTTGCGTGTTACTTAGATACAAGCCGCAGAGATAGTTAGTGGGCCCTACCAATAAACATTTTTAGTCTCGACTCCAAATTTTAGTAGTTCACAGTGCGCCGTACTAATAACTAATATTAGTCTCGACTTTAAAGTTTCAGAAGGTCACAATTACGAAATTTGTATTGAAAATATGGCCACTGTGAACTAATAAAATTTAAATTCAAAACTAAAAATTTTTATTGGTAAGGCCCAGTGGCTTTATTTTCCATACAAATTTCGCAATTGTGAGCTTCCCTAAATTAAAAGTCAAGACTAAAATTTTTGTTATTGGGATCGCGCAGTGCCAAAAGTTGCCGCAACAAGTCCGTATATATAGACACCGTAGGTGCAGCTTCTCACAACCATTCATTTGTGTAAGCTTTCACTTTTTGCGATTGATATAACCTACAACCTGAACTGTAATACAAAAAAGTTGTGTTTCTTTTTTAGCTCAGATACATAAGAGCTCAGAATTTGTGTTTCATTTTTCGTTCAGAGCACCATCAGAGCGCGCTCTATGAGCTCAGAATAAATTGCCTGAGCACCCTGAGTGAAAAACTGCGATTACACACTTCCAGTCACATTTGACAGAAAAAAAAACAGGATAAACAAAATAGTTGAAATGGCGGACGAACCTTGTTGTTCTGGAACTCAATATTAACCAATTTAATAAATATCAATTAATAAATATTCAATTTATACATAAATATTTACAACAAATGACAGCTATGTGCTCAAGTGTGTTTCATAAATACCTCAGAAAAATCTGAGCACGCTCGCTTCAGAGCGCGCTCATAATGCTCGAGCTCAGCTGTGAACAAAAAAAGAAAAACGCCTTTTATGGCAACTCCGAGCGCTAGAATTGAGAACAGTAAAACCAGTAAAACCCTCGGATGTTAGGCAGATGTTCGCAAGAAGTGGCGCAGTGGAAAAAGCCTCAAGATCTTATTGACGAACTCAAATTGACACATTAATCATCTAATCACTTTATTTGGATCATTTCACTTACACGCACATGACGGTCCAGGCGCACACCTCGAATCCCAACTGACAATGGGGACGTTTGGATTTCTAGTTTATTCAGTCTGACACCTGACTGACTTTTGATGTAATCAGTTTTTATTTACGATGGGATATGTGAGTAGTTTTTTCAGTTGACGTTTCGAAGTGTGAACATTCAAAATAAACGGCGTAAAAAACATTTTAGTTGATAAGTCAACGCATTTGTCCACCTTTAGTCCAGACAAATCTAGTTGACGTTTTACATGAACTATCCGAACGTTCCTAATTCCGATGTTGCCATAATTAGTTCCATCCTTTAAACTTCCTATTCGCCCCATTATTTCTCACAGGAATTGCTTAACTTTTTTTTGCGCAATTAAAAGTAGAAAATGGGTCAAACAGAGCTCCACCATCAAATGAGGTTCCTTGTTAAATAATGAAACAGGAAGTGATAATAAAAGACCACCAAGTTGAAATATTTCAGTCCAGTTCGTTTTGTGTCCTCTATTTTGTTCGCCAAATACCATTTTCTATACAAACCATTTCAATTGAAAGACAAAAAAAAAATAACCCAGCAAACTCTGCAAAAGAATTGAATGGCAAATAGTTGGGAAATGGAAATGACAAGCGGCTCGAATGAAAGCGGTAGTCCAGAGAAGCGAGGGTGCTGCTATTTCCACTTCCTTCTTATGAAGGGAAAAATACGAATTATAACGAAGAAAATCCCGTTCGCTGTTATTACATGCCTTGTAATTGAAAGAAAACACTCTTTGACTTTTCGAGTATACAAAGATGATTAATTTTAATTAAATTTATTATTCACTTGGTAAGTCAGAGGATACACTACACATACAGTCATGCGATAGCCAGTTGATGCATGTACAGTTGTAGCTTTGTAATTCTCCTGCTCATGGCTAAATTGCAATTCGAAGTGGCCAAATTGCCGGAGAAGCTGCCGGCAATATGTTTTTTACTTCTCTTATTTGAGCTGAGTAGATGTTCTACAGGGTTTCTGTTTTCTTTTTAGCTTGTGTTTTTCTGTTACCCTTTTGTCGGTTTACGGTATACAGTCGCAGAGGACATGGCACATAATGGAATGCAAATTAGTTACATTTGTGCGATTCCATTTTAATATGCGTACATGCATTTGAGGTTTTTTTTTGTTGTTGGTTAAAATAGCCTGTATTTAATTGCGGCAACACTGGCCAGTTTCTAAAATGAAGTAATACAAATGCATAGGGGAAGAGATAGGGAATTGGATGATGTGGGGGTGGGGTTTATAGGTACTGGTAATTCTGGCAAAGGGTGGGGATTAATTTAATTGTACTTTGTGTGGATGCAATGGATTGTGTGAAAAGCGTATCGCATTGTGTCCTGGCCCGGAGGAATGCAGTCCCCTATCGGACAGATAGAGATAGAGAAACACAAAGGAACCTTTCAATTGGTTGTGCTTTGAAAACCAAGCACAACGATAAAGTTTAGTGCAGTAGCAAATTATTTTTGAATGTTCAAGATTTGGTACATGTGTAGGAAACTATGCGCAGATGATGATAATTGTGGTTGTATCTTTCCCACTTGTGCAGAGAGGATTTAAAACGAATTTGAGCAAAATGCCTGAGTGTATTTGCAAGGTATCGTTTAAGTGCGTTAGTCTGGGGGCAGAAGAACTTTTCGATTAATTTTATGAAACGATGATGATGTAGGTATGTGGCAACAAGGAGACTTTGAGAACAGTTTAAAATTGTCCACCAACTTTCCGAGCGCGTTGGCCGATTGTGATGAAACTAAAACTTAATGTTGCTCCATTAAACTGTTTGGTATATCTGAGAAATCCATATGAATTGAAGTGATTCCATTTCACCTACAAACAGACAAACATTGTCATCATGTGTGGAGTTTAGCAATCATTATATTAATACATACGTGCACATAAAAAGTTTCCGTACACTTTTTTCGTATTTATTATGAAATGAGGAGAATGAAACTTATGTCATTCGGAAGGTGATGTGCACATCTATGCGTGTGCGTACATGTCACCATTGAGGCTTGTAAAATTAAGTTGAAAGCATTTTTGTGACATTTAATTTGTCGCCGCCATGTTACCATATTAACTCATTGAAATATATAAGTCATCTTAGATTAGAACCCTTTTTTCGATAAAGCGGATCATTACATTTACCCATTGACTTATTATATATGGACTGCTAGTGAAATGTCACTACCATACAATCTCTGCCCAGAAAATGACGCCAACATAACAAGCGCTCGTGGTTCTATGCGAAAAATAAGTGAAACAAAATGACAACCATCTTGGAATTCTCCATAGAATGCTAGAGCCAGAGACAATACTGAGACCACCAACTCCGGCCGATTTCCCGTTACTTAGCCTACAAGCTACATTTTTATGGAGTGTTCACGGTTGGTGCGCTAGTATTCTAGAAAAATGGTATTGACAAATGTCACGAAACTTCAAAAATTCTGCTCACCAACACACTCCCAGGAGATATGAGACACTTCCGCTGTGGGCAAAGTTGCTGGCAGAGTTCATAGAGTTTTATCCGTTAAATTTGAAATTGTTCGTTACGTGTGGATAATATTTTTTTTTTTGGAATAAGTGCACATTTGCTTAAAATGTTCATGAAAAATACCAATGTAGATTGGTTGAGGGAAAATGAAAACATTTTGAGCAAATTTTCTTCATTAGGTATTTAAGAAAAATTTACACACGAAATCGAAGTTAATGATATCCAAAAGCGGAAAATACGCAACCATGTTTATCCTTATATGTTTGTAGTATATAGAACATCAACTTTAGATCATTTTACTAACCAACCAAATCAAATTATTCGCCTTTTAACAATTTATTATAACTAACCAATGGCGTTCAGTAATATAAAAATGTGGTATTCCCGAACTCTTTCACATTTCCCCACGGTAGCCGAGGTTGGCAGCATTTATTTTTGCATTTTTTGTATGTTTTTGCATGTCACACGGATTATTTTTTGACATAACACCGATAGGAAAACAAAATGGCGAATTTGAAAAAAAACTGAGGTGGCCAGCGGCAAGAGGATTGTGAGTTGGGCGTCTCAGTATGGTTTGTCTATGGCTAGAGCCACCTATTGGGTGTGAGTGGATTTGCCAAGTGAAGCGGTTGAAGTTCAAATTGTTGCGGCATTGTTTACAATAGATGTCATCTCGAAATTGTGCTGGTTTAAAAAATTAATAATAGATGGAACCAACAAAATTTGAATAAAAAATCGTTTTTCATTGTCCCAATTGCACAATTTTCGTATATTTATTGCGAATTAGTTTTTTATGGTGTTTTCATTATTAATTTTAGAAATATGATGTATTAACACTTTAGCGTATATTTCAATCACATTTCTGATCAATAAATACTTGATGATTGTCAAGAATATCACATTCAAGTACATGAGAATTTAATTCATCATATAAATTGCTTACATCTATATTTCTTAAAGTACTTTTAATTATTAGGCTATTGATCTTATTGCACCCTAATTTATTTTGTAATTCATACAAAGACACAGCCAATTTTTTTGTAGCAATTTGCTTCGAAATATTTGGAGCAAATTCTTTTATTATCAGCTGATTCCGTGTTAATGTACTGGTCATTAAGACAACGTATAGCCTCAAGCCAATCCTTGTTAAATCCATTTTTTTACGCTATCTAAAAAACAAAATGAGTTTTCTGCCTCATGCAGTTCTATCTTATCTATGGAAACAGATTTGTCCCTTTTCAGAGAAACTTGAATCGTATTGCAAATTGCAGCCAATTATACAACACTTCATTTTTTAATTTTAAATTTTTATTTAATTAATCGCAATACCAAAGTCTTATGCAAAACTATCTGCAACGAAATGGAAACGTCAGATGTGAGTTTCCAATTTTTTCCGCTCCGAACCACGAGAGCTAGCGCTTATGTTGGAACCAAAGTGAAGTTGTCTACTAGCAGTCCATATATAATAAGTCAATGCATTTACCCATAAAGGAATGCAATTTACGTACCCCTAAAAGTAAGCAATTGTATAATTTTAATTCAGGGGCATATAGCGTCACTTTCTGCGAGATCTTGAGCAACCGAGCAACCACTTTCGGTTCAATGATGATACTATAATTTTTCTACATACATTTTTGGAACATCCAAAGTCTGCTTACACTTTTTAGTACTTATTATAAAAGAAAGGGAGTGAAACCAAATTTAACAATAAAGTATTACATACTTATAAAAGGTAGGGTCGATTTTCGACCACAACCGGCACTAATGTTCATTCATCTGCCAGTAGTTTAGATGTGATTGGCTCCTAAGTTCTAAGGAATTGTTCAAAATTCCAACAAAAATCACTTAGACTTGATAGGTTTTGAGGGGCTAGCGAGGGTAAGTCACCCGTGCCATACTTAGATCAAGAAAGAGGTTATCCTTTAAAATATTTATTTATCAATTACTTGCTGTGCTGTTGCATACAAACCAAACAATAGATCTGATAAAGTCCCATCCAGGCTATAAAATTGTGCACTAAATAGGCGTTTTTTATTTTACCCACATGATCTATATAGATCATGGATTTCCATGGTTTACAACAACAGTTGGATCACGTACTGTATGTAGATCATTTGAGCATAATAATTCCCTGGAATAGTCTACTACGATTAAAACGAACTTGTATGTTTTTATGATATCGTTTGGTTTATTTGATTTGATTTTATGAAGCATTTAAGGGGAAGGTACAGTATATAATATTTTTTTTGTTTTCTTTACAATACATTACATTCAATACGTCGTTCAAAGTCTTCCTTGTTATTTGTTGCAATATTTTCAGTAGCAGTTTTTTCAACTAAAATACGGCAAGACCTCTTTTTTCAATATTCTATAATTATATAATTCGAATTTTTTTTAAGTTTTACATTTAACTTCTATGCTATGCTGAAAGGTTCTCGTCCCAGTAATCTAATTTCTCTTCAACATTTTACTAATATAAAACATTTTCTTTTTTTATTTTGAACACCCTGTAAAAAATTGTTTTGTTTTTTCTTCTTAAATACTTTACAAACTATTCCATATATACTATACATAGCTTTGTAACATTTTTACTATGTAATTAGTTGGAGTAAGTTTTTCTTTTATTTTATTATTAAATTCTATTGTGAATATGTTAGGCTTATATTGTATGTTTGTGAATTGGTAATTACATTAAAGAATTGTTCTAATTTGTTATATAATATATATAGATGTATTTTTGTTTTGTATACATTTTTGGCAACATTTATAAAATTTCTTTTGGGAAAGGGTTTCATTTTGTATAGTTATTGTTTTGTTTTTCAATGAATCAACTATTTTTTGGGACGTAGATAATCTGTTGATTAATTGTTATTAAAAGTGTGATGAATTTACTGATATTTGAAGTCTTTTGTCAACTGAGAGTGTAAATTTAAAAATTATGGATCGATGCTATCAGTTCTGTTGGATGTTTGATTTTCACAAGGATAACGATGTAGGAATAAAGTTGAAACACTGCTTTTCCATTTAAGAAACGTTATTTAGTCTTTTGTGACAAATTGGCGATAAGTCTTACTCTGATTATATTGGAGAGCTTTATTTGTAAAGAGGGAACTTAAACTTGTGGCTGATGGTTTTTTTTTACTGCATTGCCACCGGATAATGAATTAATGTGCTCGACTTTGGCTTGAAATACAACAAAACTACAGGAACTAAGAATAAGCCTAAGCAAAGTTACATCAGACAAGAACGAATTTGTTTATTTTCCGAGTGTATTTCAGTTCCGACGGGGGTCGCAGGAGCCATATAAGATTTTGCTTTAACTTCAAAAGTGTATTTCATTTGAAAGGATGGATACAAAATTTAAAACTCAAAGGATTCTTTAAACAAAATTGTATTTGCATCAGTAAAAGAGCATTAAAGTGCCCACAGTTAAAAGGACGGATAAAAATGTGAAAGCTGACTGATTTTATCTGATTCTTTAAAGTGTAAGTACCTCTGAATTTAGACATAACTGACCTGCCACTCTTTCAGGGACACATTTTAAATAATAGGCCTCAGGACTCATGTGTAGAATTTAAATACAATTTACTTGACCAAGTTCCTAAAGACACCGAGCAAATTAAAAAGATCTGTCGACACTTCGGATTCTCGGAAAGCTTTGACTTACTACATTTGCCATTTATCGCACAATTGATTTTCTTGTCTTTCAAATAAAAGAGGAAGCAATACTTTTACAAACATTCGTCCAATAAAAATATTAACGACAAATTTTAAGAGATGATTTCTGAAACTTTATTTCTATTTGGTTTTTCATAAAGTAAAACCATCGTGCATGCGAATAGCCCTGAAAATTTGAGCTAGACTTATGTCATCTGAAATGGTTCTGGAAAACCAACCCGGGATAACAAAATGCGAACATCTACAGGGTGATTTCGCGAATATGTAGCAAACTTCCTTGGAAACGATATACAAAATTACGGGGGAGAATGAAGCGAGCTCACAGGGGAGGAACATGCGAATGGGGAGTTTGTAAAGATTTGCAATGTTGAACGGATTTCTCGTTTAAAATAAATGCTCCTTGGGCTATCAGTTGTAGCTCTGTCAAAATAACAGATCACCACATTTAGTATTATTCATCTTTCTGCTATCAAGCACACCATCCCATCTTGTTAGAACCGTCTACCAAGATATAGTTTTCCAAATCGAACCACTTGTCCAATAATTTTACTTGTTCGCACTTGTTAAAAAATAAAAAAAAAATAAAAACGGAGTCGGCAGGTTAATAAAATGTACAAAATACGGAAAAAGTAGTACACTCAGAAAGAAGAAGAATGTTAAGCGAAGAATTTTGAGGTTCTTAAAAAAATTTAAGTAAAAAGTTCTTGGTTCAAATATTATTTTCGTTAACATGAACTCGTTTTTAAGTTTTCAAGAATCATGTATTCAGTGTAAGAATAATATACTCTCCTTAAGGATTTTTTTACATCATTTGCCAACAATTTCATTCTTAAATCAAAGATTTTGATATTTCGGTTCATTTTAACCAACGAAAATTGTTGGCACTGCAAATTTTTTCTGAGTGTACCAGTTCCACAAACTAAACAAGAAAACTATTAATTTTTAAATATAAGCGAGTTTTTTTTATCAAATTTCTAAAGTCGAATGTAGTTAGCTTTGGGAAAATGAACAAATTAAAACTTTTTGTAACCAAACAATACCATGCAGTGTAAATTAATAGAGACTTTAGCGCATTTCTGTGAATAGGCCTTACTTTAAGAAACTTAATAAAATAGCGATTTGCGAGGAATTTTAATAAGAAGGTCAATCACATTGGGCCTTGCTTATAAACATGTTTAACCTTCAGACTAAATATTTGTTACGTCACAATGGGTAATTTTATACAGATAATTTCGCCACTGTGAGTTCGTAAAAATAAGCCTAGACAATGATTGTTGGTATCGCGCATTACTAATAACAAATTCTAGTCTCGAGTTTAAATTTGCGGAAGCTCGCAATTGCGAAATTTTTATGAAACAATTGTGAGCTCCTTAAATTTAAAGTCGAAACTAAAAATGGTTATTGGTTAAGGGCAGTACACAGCACAATTTATCAAAAACAAGGACCTATTGAAAGAAAAAAAAAAACTCTGATCTATAATAACAGTCCTTTCAATACCCACCTTAAATCGAAATGGCGCTATTTTTCCACATTTAACTTGACATTATGAGTTAAGGTTAACATTAGAAAGGCCTACGTGTCCTAGCACCTCATTTTTTTAAACATCATTTCGCATAAATATTTATTTTTCGATTTGTTTTTTTCTCTAATCTTATGCCTAAATGTTAATAAAGTTTATTTATACTTAAAATTAATATTTTTCATCATTTTTCGTAAACTTACCTTAAAAAGAAATATTTTACAAAATTTAACCACTCGTTCCTCTCTCTGCGTAAAATCGTTTCCGTTTCGTTTATCTTTGGCGTATCGAAAGTGTTTAAGAAAAAAATCAAAATTTAATCTAACGTGAGATGTATGATGTGATCGACTCTTAAATTTAATATAACATTCATAATAATTATACTCTCGTATATCTATATATTCGTCTGTTGTTTTTTTTTTCGATACTCGAGCTTAAAACTGTGTACAAAGGCAAAAATTAATAAACAAAGCATCGCGCGTGATATTCACCACAGGAATGTTGACACTTGTTGACTCTGGGTACTTCACAATCCGATTGCGGACGGTGTGCGGTGTTTATACTGGGTGAACTGCCCCCGACCGAGGGGTGATCGACTGAACTCGTTACTTAGGAGGACAACGGCCATGGAGACGAACAAGGATTCTACGGCGGTTAGGATACTTACACCATGTGGAGCTGCACTTGGTGGCTCAGTGGAGAGGGTGGTGAATTTCTCGACGCGGGTCCAATCACTCAACCCTGCGAGATTCTTTGAGGCAGCTCGCATTAGGTAGGTAGTGTTCTGCTCCAAGTTGTTGATGAGGAAGGTTGCTCCTGAAAAGCACAAACGCACAATTTGGAAAGAGACAAATGTATAGATAAAACGGATTAAACTTACCATCTTCGAATGCGAAATCCTTTCGCTTGGCATGGCTCCAATTACCAGCGACTGACTTGAACTCATAGTCGGTCATGTACTCGATCCGAAAGCCCTTGATATCCATTAAATTTCGCACCGCCGACGTGCGTACCGATCCAACGTCAACGTCGAACGTATTCGAGTTGAAACCGCGAAGTTGTAGATGAGGTGGTGGTGGCGGCTTTGTTCCCTTCTCGAGCTGAGTGGACCGTTCAATGGCACCCTGGCTGTTGGACGCCTTACACTTGTACGTGTCATAGACAGTTTCATCCTTGACGTCTAGCACCAATGTCGACATATACGGCTCGACATGAATGGTGTGCTTATCGGAGTGTAAACGTTTCTTATTGCGGTACCAAGTGAAATTTGCCGGTGGCTCAGCGATGGCCTCACATAAGATACTCGCCCGACCGCCCACATATCCGTACTGCAGACTTATGTGTTGTTTGTGTGTCCAATAGGGCTTATCTGCAACAGAGAGGAAGGAAACACACAGTCATTTACGACCAATTAACCCCCCTTTGCATGGGTTTTAACTGACTGCCTGCCTATGTACGAGTACCATCTGCGATTCTATGAATTCGAAGGATTTGCCCGCGTAAGTAACTAAGAAAGTTCATCTTTCGAACGCAAAATGAAATCCAGGGGAATACGTACATCCAAGGGCGCACATGAGTGAGGTGGAGGACTAACTACGATTCTTGCAATTTGCATGGAATCTCGGCTGTAGCAGCAGCAGCAGCTTGAAGGGCATTATCCTTTGTTGTGAAAATTGAAACTTCATTGTTATAGCAGTGCAGCATGAAGTAATCGCGGTTAATCTTGTCGAATAAAATTAAACTGTGTGCGCGGGACGAAAGAGGAAAGTCGTGTATGCAGTATGCTATACGGCCGTTGGTGATATGCGGAGTCGCTTTCTCAGGAAGTTGGATGTTGGATCATGTATATGAATGTAGGATAAGGGAGATTCTTCACGAATTTTGTAAGTATTGTACAAGTTTAGACAATAAGGTCCATATGGCGCAGCTAACTGATAACAAGGTAATAATGGCGCAAAGTTTAAGTCTTAAATTTAGTATGGCGGCAAAGCCATTTCCTAAGAAGGTAGTTCTGTTTGGTTAGACTTTGTTTTTAACACTCTCATTTTTGAACACCGTTTTGGTGTCGAGTTATTGATAAATGCAGATGTAAGGGGAACTCCAACTCTTCTTCTCTAACGATACATTTCTCTTGGAAAAAGTGAAATAAAGTGACAATTGGACACATGCTCTGGGAAAAATTGTCGCTCCTTTAGGTGTTTTCTGTAACTTTCCAAAAGTGAAACTAAGAACTCACTCCTCTGTGAATTTTATAGTGAATAATAACAAAACGACCGAGATAACCCACTACCTACCGAATTGAATAAATTTCCTTTTTGAAATACCTTTTGGGCCGCTACTCTAAAACATAAACGTTCTCATTGACAGGGATAAATAGCAGCACGCAGATAAAGCGAGGAAGATGCCCAGCTGTAACACGGATGTGCTCTATATAAAAACAGGTCATAAACCCTCAAAAATCGTTCGTGTTATCAGTCAAAGTGTCACACTCTAAACTGTCAAAATTCCAGCCATGCGCGGCATCATTAATTCCCAGATAATCCCCAGAGATAGAGCTTCTCAGCAATTAGAGGAGCATTCATTTAAAACTCTCCTTCCCATGGTCAAATTAATTCAACCTCATAGCCATGCAAATTTTGCATATTCCACTAGCGAACCCAAAAATGTGATAAATGAGTTAATTTTCGCAGTTCCCCCCCTTGTCACCCAAACATTCCGAGTGTCAACGAATCGCCCCCTCTAGTAGTCACATACTACTTTCCAATCCTCTCTCCAACTTGGAATAAGAACAATAAAAAAGTTTTGCTGTCTCTGCTGGCCAAAACGAAAAAAACAGCAGAAGTACTCGTAACAAGGAGGAATATCTTATTTAGAAGAACAAAAAAAAAAAGAAGCAATTACTTACGTTCAATTTTCATCAGGACGGTGCGTTCCTGTACGTCAGAGATTTCCGGCGTAAATTGATACGCCTTGCACGTATACTCGCCTGTGTCATTCTGTGTCACCTTGTGGATGAGTAATCCATCAGCCAGCTTACGGAACTTTGATGTGGCTGCTGCAATGGAAAAAAACAACTTTTATTTCTGGGCACAAGCAACGGACGTTTTTTTTGTTAAAATGTATTCAAAGATTGAATGATTAAAAATTTAATAATTATATAACATGTAAGGATTCAATTTTAATTCATTCCACAAATGCAACAGGAACAGGATACTGGGGATTAATTTGGAATATTCGTATTCGACTTTATGTGTATATCAACCTCCAGGAATACATACAAAACTCAATGGGTTGGCCGTTTAGCTGCCAGGAGACAGTTGGCTCCGGGTCGCCCTTAACCTCGCACAGGATTGTCGCATTCCGACCCTCTTTCACAGTTAGTATTGTCGCATTCTCAGTGAATGAGATTTTTTCTACAAAAGGGATAGAAAAGCAAATAGATGAGTGCCACTCGAAGGACTCTCGTGAGATGAGCGCCCACTTACGATAAACGATGAGGTTAAACGTCTTGTTGGCGGCTGTCCCGTCGGCATCTTCACAGCTCCAATTGCCCTTATCGGCGAGTGAGATATGCACAAAGACCAGAGCCAATTGTCCTATTGTTGCGCCCCGAGAATGATGACAAAATTGATGAGATGTTTGTTACAAACGAGATTAGGAGAATGTCTTTTATGTATGTACTAACCTGGACTTTTCTCCTCGATGTGGATTCGTCCTTTAACGTCTTTCGTGACCTCACCCTTGGGGGACTTCCAGTGGACCTTCATGTCGGTGGGCGAGTTACAGAGTACAATGTGCGACTCATTAGTGAAGCGGACAACTTTATCGGTGGATGGACTGAGTGTGAGAACATCTTGTTGCCCGGCGACTGTATAGGCTGTGAGTGAGACCAATTTTTTTTTTTGTTAAATTGCATTCAAAGAAAATTATTAAAAATCTAATAATTATATATATACAGTGGAATCCGTTTAATACGAGTTCGTTTATAACGACCAACTGTTTTTAGCGACGTAGACACAGCAACTTGTTAGGTTTGCATACTAATTGCTAAGAACGAACATCCGTTTAGAGCGACTCCGGTTTGAGCGACTAACCGCTTTGAACGACGTAATTTACCGAAAAATCGTTCGTTTACGGCGACTATTGGTTGTTGTTTAAAAAAAAAACAATCGTAGTATGTCACTCTTTTTAGTTCTTCTCTTCTCTTTACATTTTCTTGTAATACATACATACATTGACATCTACTAAGAGCTATGCAGAGTGAAATTAAAAGAAAAATGTTTCTGATTCAAAAGTCTATTTGGTTTTCATTGATATTACTTCTTTACCTACAGATATGTTAATACATATCAGACAGAAAGACAGACAGAATCGTAATAATGAAACAAAACAAAACAAAAAATCTTCAGTTCGTTTTGTGCGTCGTCCGGTTAGAACGACTTAATGTCGCCGGGCACTTGACCATCGCTATATCCGGATTCTACGTGTAATGGGGGATGCTAAGCTCGATTGCAGAGAACGCGGCGGAGTATTGTGCAACAAATCGGTGAGTGTGCTGGACCCATGTGCATTAGATTCCACACCTGTGGCTAACGAGCTACGATGCCAAATTGTAAGAACCTAGACCTAGAGCATCAGACAGCAGAGACGGAATAAGCCTTCAAAGGGAACATGCAGACGTTGTCTAATACCGGATATAAATAAATGGATGACTTGCTTCGTTCACCTAGTTTGCAGCCAGAACTTTTGCTGCTTTATAGCGTAGACTGATCAAACCATAGTAGGAGCTCAATCCACAATGCATCTCTACAGAGAAGAACCAATGTGGCTTCAAATAAATTGCGTCCTTAAACCCAAAATGTGAGCAGCTTCATACACCCATACTGATGCACGCTTACTGCGAAAGAAAATCCGACAGAGAAACTTTTCGCATATCGTTTCCGACATGCCACTAAAACCAAATATATGCCCCCAAAACACACACAAGCGCACACAAATCTGCCCCCACAAACATGATAGATTGCACTATGTTCGGAAATGCATTTTATGTGTACCAATAATAAGGGCTCGCAGGGACCTTACGCCTGCAGAATACCATATGAGTGAAACATCTCTGCCGACGATGCCTACAACGAAGAAGAAACAGCAACTTTCCACCTCTTTCATGCTTTTTATCAGATTCTCGTTATATACCTACACATATTTTTTGCGCTCAAACACATTTTTCTTTTAATTTCATCTGAATGTTGGAATGGAAAAAGTTCAACTGTATGTAAATTTCTTTTAAACGGGAAGGGTAAAAAGGAAAAAAAAATGCAACTGCAACTGTACATGTAATATATTTTTTATCTCAACCCGTCTCGGAAAGGGAACAACATCGCAGTGCAGGAAAAATGAAAATATCCTTAATAAAGTTTCCAAGGATGCTGTTCTTCTTCGTCTTGTTGGGAGTTTCTCTAAAGGAAACCACATATTTCTTTGGAACTACTTTCCGAAAAGGTTTCCGAGAGCTCAATACCAACCTACACACACAGAGGCACTTTTATTTTTTAAGAACCAATATTGTTTATACACATATAAGGAGCAAAGCAATGCGAATAAAGTTTCCTTTGGCAACAACCGCCGAATACTCACAGATTTTTTTTTTGTAAAAGTTTTACGCTTTTATCCGTTTGTTGTGATTGTACCGAACAAAAGTTTTCTTTTTCACGCGACATACAAATGGAACAGGAAAGCGTTATCTTGCAGTTGTGGCGCGAAATATTTTAGATTTAGATTTTTTGTTTGAGCTTTTCTCGATGTGTTTTGCCACATGGAACAATGCAAGTTTTGGCATTTTGCTGACATCTGCGGAGGTAAGTTTTGTTTTTTTTTTCCTTAAAACATGGAGCAAACTTATTTTCATACTGTCAATCTGACAGGGTTTTGTAGTTTGATGGGAAACTATTAAAACACAAAGATGAGAGAAAGTATTTTGTTGGTTCCGTATGCAAAATGTAGCACACTACAAAACAGAAGCGTGGACACTTCCGGAAATGTTTTGTTTACAACCAAAAACCATCAACCTTGCATAGTGAAAGGTAAGCGCTGCTTGCCATATATCTACTATAGCGAAAAAAGAAGAAAGAAGCAAGTTATGTGCGACCCAGTCTTGCACATTTTAATAATTGTAATAAATTTGCAAACAAAATTAGAGCTTTATTCTAGATGCACCTGAACTACGAACTGACTATGAGGCGTGTTTTATTGAGCTTCTATCTCCAGCAAAGCAAAGTAAAGTATAATTTATTTTTAGATCGCATTTAGGTATCTTTCTCATGAGACTTTCCACACTATGCACTTAATAATAAAATGCTATTTATCCCAAGCAGAAATGACTTGACAGATGACAGCAGCAGTAGATGTTGACGTGTTGATGACGTTGGTATTCCACCTGCTTCCACCGCCATTCACAGCGAGATACCGTAAATCAAACTACATATCGAACAAAATAATAAAATATAACAGTTATACACACATGACTGTCCAGTTTTATTGCGCATTTCTCTGCTTTGTTTTAATTCGCTTAAGGGTTTGTTCAATAAAACAGGCCTTTTGTCACCCATTAGTCATTTTGCAAAATTTTTCATTCTACAGCTTAAGTGTCACAGAAAACAGATGTTCTCTTATTTCAGCTATTTCTGATTCTAGGTACTTCTCGTCCATGTAATAATTAAAAAAGCTTGCATATTTTTCCGCAACAAAACAACAAAACACAACGATCTGTTACAATTTAGCTTGAGAAAATGTGCCGACCCATTAAATGGCCACGCTAAATATTGACAGACACATGAAGTACATTCTGAAACAAAAGTTTGATTATTTAGCTCGAGCTGCGTACAACCTTTGTATGTACATATATTCAATGTATATACAAAGGTACAACTCGGCTACTTTTTTTAATTAATTTTAGCACAGTTTGGTCGCAATCTGTCAAAAATTCTAGTTAAATTGAAAACATAAATCAAAAATTATTTCGTATTTGAAGTGACATATAAATATAAGGTTTGACAGAATTGACTGTCATTTTTGGGCATTTAGTAATGGAATTAATGGTTCCCTTTCCGTATACATAAGAAATGATAAAACATCAATCGGCAGAAAAAATTGATTTGATTACGGTTTCCTTTATCCCGTATTTGTCATATGAACCGACCTCAAAAAGCTATGCAACAACAAGTGTACCTACTTGTAAATGTAAAAATAGATCAACAGTGGATCAAATACCTCTATCACGAAAACCTCTGTCACATTGCAACTCTGTCATCGCCTCGAGAAATTATTATTGTAGAAATAAATTTTTTAATTTTTCACTACATATCGTCTTCGTTGACATACCCTGGTATTGGTTCTGTTCCCGTTTCGTGGATCGGAATTTTTGTTTTATTCAATGCAAGCGGCCGCCAACAACTGTTTTCCGTTAAGTGGTAATTTATGGACTACCAAGGAACGTTTATTTGAATTCGGTCCCATTTTTACTGCGGCCTGCGGTTAAATCTACTTCACGCTCCAATATCCGTTCTTTTCCCTTCTGCTCATACCCGCCGCTGGTGGTCATTAACTACACATGTTGCGGCAGAGCACATAACATTTTATTGACCAGGTAAACAGGTTCCAGCGACACAGCCGTGCGGTGGGTGGGTGCGGCGATGGTGGAGTCAGTGTAATAGCATACATTCCCATTTGTTATTTTCGAAGCTTCAAAATTGACACAGATAGCACGGTAAGTAGAAGCTGACAGTCGATGAGCGAGTGCGAAGGGGTCTTTCTTTTTTCCGCAAACCCTTTGCCAGGTTTATAAATCACAAGGGATAATGGGACTCTCTGATGCTAGAAAGTTCAAATGCTGTAGCACAGGGTGGCACTGTGGCAGTGGCAGTCTCGCTATTTACTGCGGTCAATACAGATCCAGAGTGGGACAAAGTTTCGTGCGTTTTTTGTTGTTGTCTGTCTCTGTGTGTGCGTTATTGCGGCCTTAGTGATGATTTTTTGTCGGAAAACACTGCGGTGGACAAATTGCAGTGCAGCAGCAGCATGCAGGGTCGTGGAGGTGAGTCGGATGGACATGTGTGTGCAATTGAGTTGAGGGTGTCTCATTCCGGGAACGACAGATCTCTCTTCGAGCGTTTTCAATTAATTTCAGTGCGGTTGACACTGACAGTTGAACTGCAAACGAAACGAAATGCAATTGGTTTCGTTCTATTTTTGTTTGTTTGTGGTCCGCTGATGAACGAGAATGTTTATTGATGTCAAAGTTGAGTGGCAGGAACAGGCGGGACAATAATATTTTCCAGATGTAATGTGATACGGAAAATCAAAGCGAAAGTAGTGAATCAATTGCCGGCGTAAAATGAGAGGTCAGTTGGCGGGCATTTGAACTGATTCCAGTTAAGTGTGTGTCTGTCGTTGAAATCGATTTGGATGAGTAAGTCGTCATGATTTGTTGACTGCAATCCATGATGTAAATTACTGATGACAGTGGAAATTATGTTAGAGCTTGCTATAGGAAGGAATGTAGCTTCGAACAGTGAAATATGTGCTCGGGGCCTACTAATAATCATTTCTACATATTTTTTAGATCACAATATGCAGTTTTGGGTGGAAAATTTCGCCATAGTGAGTTCGAAAAATATAACCTGGGCACTTCAAATTATTACTAGTACGGCGGGGAGGGTTAAAAGGGAATTGCTATCGTAAAAAATATATAATCTAACCCCCAACACGGAGTCGTAGTCTGTAGTGTCTTCAAAATATTGATGTAGTACTTTCTTCGGGCATTTAGTTGTTTTTCAACACAAATTGTTGAAACTCTCACTATTTTACAACAACATTTTATTTTTCCAAAGCAAACGAGCAAACTTCTTTTACTTCTCAAATGTTAAACCAGGAACTCTTGAGTTGTTTCCCCAATTATATTCCCGAGCATTTAATATGACAGGACTTTTCCGTAGTTTTCTACTCGCCGTATTCGGACTTAAGACTGGTACGGATCTATTCCGGAACGAAAAATCTCATACAAAAATGACACAACGAAATCATGAACGAAAAATTTCGCTCTCCTTTTCGTTTTGCTGCGAAATGATGGCGGAAAAGTGGGTAATTGTAGTAGATTGCTTGGTGCAATTCTCCACTCTCTTTTCGCACACGTTTATTGTCCGGGACATTATTTGCTTGTTAAAATTCGACATTTGTAGTGTAGTGTTACCAGATTTTATAAGGTATGGAGCCAAATTTTAAAAATATCGGAGCCAATAAAAGAAATATAAAGATCAAAAGTGCGCATTTTCTTTGCAATTCTTTAGGGCTACTATTTTCAATTTAAAATAACAGCAACACAACACACACTCATAATGGAGAGACTTTTCTAGTTTCTATTTTTTAATGTTAAAAATGTTGAAAAAGGAACGCCATGGAAACGAGTTTTTTTTTTTTTAAATTTGGCAGCAGAAATCTGAAAAGCCAAATCGTTATATAATGTATGTATATCCCAAATGACAATTTTAAGGAGCCAGTGAAAAGTTCGAGTAGCCAAATCAGATATAAATAGCCAGTACTGGTAGCACTGCTACTTGGGTATCAGCTGATGGACCTCTCAACAAATTATTTTCCGCTGCCTCTTAGCAGACGTTTCGCTGTCCATTTGGAGACCACCGGAAAATTTCCTGAACAGGTCCGTACCAGCCTTTACTGGAAAATAAAAAATGAAAACTGACAACTAAGTGACAGCTCAAGAGTTTGACACGTAAAACTCTATTTATTTTCGTCTTCAACGATGGCGGAGGAAAAAGTGGTATCGAATATTCTCCAACTTATTTTGTAGATGCTGCATTTTACGGTAATGGCAAAATAATATTTCTTAAACTTTTTGTAAGAAAACCGATCAGGTACTTTTCTTGAATTTGAGAGATTTCTCTCTTGATTTTTGATTTTTGACGTTTTTCATTTTTCTATTCTATGAAAGTACACGAACGAACCTTATGTACAAATTTCACTGTCGGAAGTTGAAGTCCAGAGGAATATTTTTGCTTTAGGTTGATTAAATTTTAAATTAATTTCCCACGATCTACTAACACTGTCTTGCATTCTTTCATTTTGACACGTGTGCAATTAGGGAGTGCTGAAGTTTTTACACTTGTAAACCAGCAACTGTCGCCAGAAAGATTTATTCTTACTTGTACAAACACAAGCCTCTATACGTCCCACTGCAGCTCAACTTAAACTCACTAAGCTAATCACAGCTTGTCGACAGGCAGCTAGTTGTGCTTGAGGGACTTCTGCGCCAAAACTAACTTTGAAAAGCCGCTTGCTGTGACTCTCAAATCCCATTTCCCATCTCTAACATATCATCAGGTCATTCCCGAGCGCATTCCCCCATTACTATCAAAGTGTAGCCAATTACAGAAAGAAAGCGAATCCTCGATCGCGTCAAGTTGCCCCAGTGGTGAGTGCAACCATACATATTAAACCACTTTGCAGCGCTGGCTGTGGTTGTAGTTGTACCTGCGATTTAGTGAACAACCTGAATGAATGTTCTTTATTCCCCTTTGTAAACAGTACCAGGATTTCACGGCACCACATCCTCACCCAATTCTCTATGGCGGAACTGCAAGGAACAAATTTCTGGCTACAAACTCTCAAAGGAAAAACTTTTAATTGTTCACTGACTTGTATACTTGCCGAACGGGCCGAGTGAGAGAAAGGAGAATTTTTCCCTTTCATTTGCATGCCGGGCAACATTCAACTCCGCCGAGTCCTTTTTGCTAGCATTTTGTCATAATGAGGGAATTATTCACAGGCACACGGACTAACAAAACAAAGCGCAAGTAAGAGCGAGAGCGAAAGATGTTGAACTTTGTTCGGGTGTCCTTTGCTGTTTCTACTGGCGTTGGCTACTTTCAAAAGTTCTTTTATCCCAGCAGGGAAAAAAAAAGAAATAAACGAAACATCACGTTAACGTTGTCCCTATAGCTGGGGTTTTTTTTTTGAGCCGCACTTTGTTTACGTGTTCATTTAGGGATGGATCCCAGATGAGGTTAATTCGGTGTTAATACCGATTTCGAAAACGGCGGGTATTTCTGTTTGGAAATCAGCACTTTAGCAGCGAATCGTTTCGGTGGATGCCTTAGGGATTAATGTGCCAATAAATTGCTGCTTCTTTCAGGAGTTGTACTTTCCGTTTAGAGTGTGATTAATGTGGGTCAACCCGCCACCGCCAGAGCGGGGAGAACTTGAAGTCTGTGTGCTTTTATTAAATTGCTCAGCTGGCCCTGTCTGCGAGCTAAAAGGGTGGTAATGTGATTATTGTTTTAATTAAAAGTGGGTATACGAAGGTTATTCTTTTACAAATGGTTGGAGGATATATTTTCTGGATAGAGGGATGCAAAATTAGGAAACAGTTCTTGTCCGTTTATCCGAACGCGGAAAGTTGAAATTAATGTGCGGGTATCTGTACTGGGGAAATTTTTTTTGCGCAGTTGGTCTATGGTTTTCGATATATTTATAAATCATTTTTGGCACTTTGTGGATACCTACCTTGGCTTGGGAATAGACTTTCAAAATCTCGGAAATCGCTCTTTCTTTCGCTTAAGTAAAAAAGTAAGAGGGTTAACCTAGTAAGACCTCATAAAAAAGCATTAAGCAGAATTTATACAGGACTCTCAACAACGAGAATTCTTTGAGTGATTTACGGTTCGATAGACAAGATTTGTAGACGAAGATTCAACATCGACCAAAAAAGTGCTACCCTGTCGTCTAAGATGACGAAGCGAGGTAGGGCCAATTTAAACCCATGTTCGGCCTTAAACGGACTTTGATTCCGAGACGGAAAATGCAACAGAATAAGCCACACCTAAAGCGGGTTTCTGGAGGTGAAGTCTTCACTTACTTTATTGGGAGTTCCTTACTTGGTTGCACCCCGGGAAAGTTTTTGAAACACAATTACTGGAGATTTCAGCTTTCAAAAGATTACGCTCAGAACCAGGGTTGCCAGAATTTTGTTTGCTTTAAGCGGTCAAACCTTAAAAAAATGTCGCCCAAAGTCGTTGCCCAGGAAGAAGCCCAAAAACCGTTGAACATGTTCCCAATTAATTAAGTAATTTATATTTTTTGTGTTTTTCCCACTTCCTTCTGCAACTGGCCTATGTGGCTTGTGTCAAATCAAAAGGCCTGCAAAATAAATTGGTGTGCCTGCAAGTTATCCGACTGTTCGATATCACTTGACTTCAAAAGTGCTGCCAAGTTTTAAAACTGCGGGTTTATTCGAAAATATTTCTTTTTTGTAGTTTTGTGAAGTAATAAAACAAACAAAATTTACACAAAACTTGTTAAACGATATGTAGCCCAAATTTGTGGTGGGCGCTCATTGAAGAAATTTCTATCGTTTTTTAAGAAAAAAGATAGCCCAATCTGGCAATACTGCTCAGAACTAGCATCTGTATGAAAGCATCTCGGGGAGCTGTATAGTCTTTCGTGTGAGATGTGTTTGTGGATATCCGCTCGCTCTTCTAAAGGGTGGGCCATCTAGTGGTTTATTTTTAAGTCATAGGTTATTTTGACACTGACAGATGTTTCCCGCTCGAAGATTTGACAGAAAGTCAGTATCATACCTCCGCCGAACGAAATGAGTCGATTTACACTTGAGAAATATGGAAAACTTATTTCCAAAGCGAGTGATGTGTAGCCCAAACAGTGGGTTTTTCGAAAATAAGTTTTGGCCGAAATGAAGCCCCCACCGCGCCTGCTGTACGCAAGTTTGTGCAAAAATTTCGTGGGACTAGTATGCTAGTGTACAACACTCATGGTCGTACGGTGCACACAGACGAGAATGTGGCTGCCGTAGCCGATAGTTTGAGACTCAAGTCACGAACATCAACTCGCTTAACATTTCACGCACTAGCCTGAGAAGAATTCTGCACAAAGATCTCGGGTTATCGCTTGGAGTGTCAGAATGCGCTACTGCGAGGCCAGCCGAGGCAGCACTTGAACGACGTTGTGTTCGATAATTAATGGAAATGTTTGCTCTTACTAATAAATGAATAATACATGGAAAAAACTTAATTTTGTTCATTTTATTGCATATTTAAAAAGAAACTCGTATTTGACCCACCCGTAAATGAATTTGCAACATCCGGAGTTGGGAACATTTTGTTGTAACATTTCACTTGATTTATCAAGACAGCACTTGTCCACTTGTCATGACAAAGACCTCTCGCAGGCGCTTTCGCCCTAACCTCCTTGTATGTTTGGAATTAACCCTACATATAGCTGAGTGCACATCTCCTGTCAATGTAAGCCCACACAGGAGTTGTATGCCACATTTCGCTGTCATTGATATACCGACTTCGGTAACTGATGTAGACGATTCCCTTTAATTGGTAACTAATTCATTTGTTTAGTGTGTCCATGTACGGTCATTTGCCTAACCCCCAACCTCCGTTTCCTGCTGATATGAACTATTGTTACGAAAGCACGCCTTACGCTGTGCCGTCCTTTTGTAGCAAACTCTATTAATCCCTCATTACAGTTATGCACAGGCATTACATATAGTACATGAATTTGCCCCAAAACAACCGATAAACACGTGTAAATCAAGGACTTTCGTGCAACAATTCCCAATATCCCACAGGAAATTGGCTACTGAAAGCTTCATGATTGTATACAAATATTCAACGACATTAATTCATACACCTGGCCTTCCAGTAAATATTGTCTCCAGGCGGAATCCCCTCGAATGGGAAAACTTTTCAAATTGCAATTAATCTTGCTAATAGATTTTTCCTTTATTCCTTCCGATAAAAATATGCGCACGGTGCAAAAACAATGTCCAAGAGGGATTTTTACTGCGCCTTTTCGGGGCCGAAAAACTTGAACTTTTTAGCAATTTTACGCAGTTTATCGCGTCAAGATAAACCGGGAAGGTTTTCTTCATTGTCTTGGAGTTGTTTTCCGCTTGATTGAAATTTTCGTCCTTCTTGCAATGTTTTCACATGGCTGAGGGTAAAGTTTCGCGAAAATGTGCAGAAAGATGGTTATTGGTTGACGGACATGCGAAGGGCGAATGTATAAGTGAACTGGGAATGAAATCGCCTCAAGTGCGTCCGGAAATCGTTGGTTTTTCAGGAGAATTTAAGTGTACCCTTCTGCGAACGGAGAGGGAGAGGGGAAGGTTTAATTTATTTTTCGGACAAGGCGCGCCGCGTTTATCCGGTCCGATTGTGAGTGAAGTGAAATGCAATTACAATTGTACAACTTTGACTTCAGATGAAGGGTTTCAGACTGATTGAGATGGAATTCAGAGTTGAAAATACTGGTCCGCATTAAGCGAAATATCTGGAGTTTTCTAATAACCCAAGAAATTTCAAGGGAATTTAATTCGGATGAGCGGATATTTGAAAAAATTGCATTCTCATGGAAACTTGGCTTGGCTGAAGTGCGAGCCCTAAATAAAGGACACGATCTACACATAGAGGTTGCCAAATGGTTTAAACAAAATGCCTCCAGTTTCTGGACATGATTCGAAACTTTGTATGGTCGGATAAAAGGTATTTATGCCTGACACGAATGGAACACTCAGGAGAAAAAAGATTGTTAAGCGAAGAATTTTTAGATTTTTAAAAAATTTAAGTAAAAAGTTCTTGGTTCAAATATTATTTTCGTTAACAAGAACTCGTTTTTAAGTTTCCAAAATCAGGTATTCAGCGTAAGAATTATATACATATATTTTTTTACATCATTGCCAACAATTTCATTCTTAAATCAAAGATTTTCGATTTTAATATTTGGGTTCATTTTAACCAACGAAAATTGTTGGCACTGCAATTTTTTTTTCTGAGTGAAGGGATCTAAAGGCTCTTTCATTAAGGACGTGACAGCTTTTTTTTTTAAATAAAATGCAAACTACCTGATTTATCTAAAAAAAAATTGTATTGGCTTGAATTACTATCAAAACCTTTATGAATGGAATTCGACTTCGTTCATATGCCCACCACGGGAACGTATGCAGCGGTCGATACGTTGAACCCCACATTCGATGACTCGGCCGCGCATTTCGACCGATACGGCCGCTATTTCTCGTTCAATATTGGCTCTGATCTCCTCTAATGTCGCCGGCTTGTTGGTATAGACCAAGGATTTAATTTAGCCCCATAAAAAGAAGTCTAGAGGCGTCAAATCGCACGGTATCGGCGGCCAATAGACGGGTCCGTTTCTCGAGATAACATACGTACACCGAATTGAGACTTCAATAACTCGAGTTCACTCGACTCGAGTCCAGTAACGCATATTTTGCTTATTGACGAAGCCGCTTAAACAAAAATGCGCTTTATTGCTGAAGATGATTTTTTGGCGTTCTTAAAGTTGCGACCACCGACTCGGAATCTCGGTAGTATATTTTAATTCGTGTACTTGACTGTGATGAAAATGTTGATTCTACTGAATATTTTTACACTGACAGTTCG
Source organism: Cheilosia variabilis (assembly GCA_951230905.1). Lineage (NCBI taxonomy): Eukaryota > Metazoa > Arthropoda > Insecta > Diptera > Syrphidae > Cheilosia > Cheilosia variabilis. The sequence continues at coordinate 13,167,753 of OX579680.1, read as the reverse complement.
GTTCAAGGGTGCGTTTACACTGAAAGTGTGAAGTTGTCAAGTCGCTAATGAAAGACCCTTTACATGATCCGAAGAAGACTGAGCCCAATACTCTTGGAAAATGTTGAAACTTTCCCAAAAGTCAGGCACTGGTTAAGCAAGTTTGAGGGAATATTTCAGATTCTGAACGGATGAAACTTCTTGCACGGAAAGAATTGAAAATCACGAAGTTTTCCTGGATTGATACAAAAATTCGTAATTTGACATTGAAAACTGCGGAGAATACAAAATTCTGTTTGTTCAAATTTACGATTAGAAGTATCAATTCGAGCTTCTTTTATTTGTAGTGATTTACAACAATTTACAACTCCAATAGGTCAATTTCTCAAACACCACTTCACATTATCAAATTGCAAAATTTATTTCGTCATTTACCAACACAGAATGATGAATCAATTAAACCTCATATAAATTATTATTACACATGTGAATTGAAAACGTAGATTGACGTAGAGAAATCGCAAATAACAAAATATTTTTTGTAATTTCCATGGAATCAACTACCTGGTGTGTGGATTTTTTTATGCACAGTCCATAGTCCATGTACCTATCGAAATCCTTTTAAATCCTTTCTTTTTATGAATGAATGTATGGATGTGGTATTGCTAGACAGCTGCAATCATGAAGCCGAATCTTCATTGTGCACATTGCGTGTCGGTGTAGAGACAGGCAGTCGGTATTCAATCTTTGCTTAAAGCAGTCGGGTTAAAGTTGTTTAAATAAAGGGTTTTTCAACAGGGACGCTACAAAAGTAGAGCGACAGGGACAGCAAACGATGCCGAATTTCTTGCCGCTCTTTTGTCATTTCTCTTCAGTAAGGTTTGCCATTTCATGATGGAAAGATATACGAACCAACAACGAGTCGAAATTATTAAAATTTACTACCGAAATTTGGAGACAGTGGCCTCAACGTTATGTCCAATTTATGGTCGTCATAGTCATCCTAGCAGATCAACAATTGAGCGTGTAGTGGAAAAATTTGAATCCACAGGCACAGTACAAAATGTTCCCGTGCCAGTGAGACAAAGAAGTGCCCGTAGTGTCGAGAATTTTGCTGCCGCTGAGGCTTCAGTTGAAGAAAGCCCAAATGTGTCTCTCACACGTCGTTCTCAAGCGTTGGGCATCTCTGTGACGTCGTTGTGGCGAATTGTGCGAAAAGATCTTGGCCTACATCCTTACAAGATTAAATTGACGCAAGAACTGAAGCCGCTTGACCACCAGAAGCGTCGTATGTTCGTGAATTGGGCTGAGCAACAACTTGAAAATGATTCGGATTTTCATCGAAAAATCATCTTCAGCGATGAGGCTCATTTCTGGCTGAATGGTTTCGTCAATAAACAAAATATGCGGTATTGGTCAGGCAGCAATCCACACGTACTCCATGAGTCATCATTGCATCCTGAAAAAATTACGGTTTGGATGTGGTTTATGGGCCGGCGGCGTCATTGGGCCGTACTTCTTCCGTGATGATCAAGACCGGCACGTTACTGTGAATGGGAATCGCTACCGTTCAATGATAACCGAATATTTTCGGCCCCAATTGGATGATATGGACTTGGAGGATATGTGGTTCCAACAGGACGGCGCCACAAGCCACACAGCGAATGTCACAATCAATTTATTGGAAATCAAGTTTGGAGAACGTGTTATCTCACGAAATGGTCCAGTCGCTTGGCCGCCTCGGTCGTGCGATTTGACGCCGTTAGACTATTTCCTGTGGGGCTACGTCAAGTCTATGGTCTATGCCAACAAGCCAGCGACGATTGATGAACTTCGCATGCAAAAAGAAATCGAGTTCCATACATAATGGCATCGAACGTACTTTCACAGGAATAAAGAATTTCATTGATATCCAAAACCGTTTTTGTTTTATTTGTAGCGCTCTTATTGAAAAACCCTTTATAACTAATTCGTATGGATAGTGAGTACCCTAATAATTATAAAGCATTCTGGAATACATTTTGTAAGTACCTATTGAATAATTCCAAAAACCCTGAAGTATGCATATAAATCTGTATTTTTTTCAGAATGTAGGTACATCTCGCAATTAGGAAGGAAGTATAAATTGGAATGGACTCTGAAGTATGTAATCGAAAAGAATTGTAAAGGTTCGTATCAATGTCAAGTTCATCTAAATATTTTGTTTGTATTTAAAATTTCATCATAGACCGAAAAACCACCCCAGACAATCCCCGATGTGGCGCCGCATGATTTTCTTTGATATCAGGAGGAATACGACTATTGATATTTTGTATTCGAAAATTACCTAAATAATACAACTATGAATTCTGATCTGTAAATTACAAGATATACATAAGTTGCAAATTGAGAATAAAGTTTTCTAATTTCACGACAAAACATTTTCAATTTAATACCTCAAATCACGACTCAAGAAACGTAAATTGCAAAATATGAATTGCCAATTGATAAAAAGAAGATTCAATTTACGATTAAGAATTTGTAAATTGCAACTACTGAAGTAGTAAATCTACTCCTGTTAGTTCGCAAATCAACACTATTGAGTTGCAATTCACGACTAAATGGTTGTAATTTGCTAAGGGAAGAAATCGTAATTTCCAACTGAAAAGTGGTAATTTACGAATTGTTTTTGCAAATTGACAATCCATGTAATATCAAATTGATAACTATTTGTGTCAATTTTGCGATCGGTTATGGCAATATGTATTTCTCGATTGATCGCATTATTGATAATGAAAAGTGTTGATTCACGACTTTTGAGGCTCAATATCGTCGTGAATTAGTTAATCCTTAGCTAAGCTCTAAAACTAGACGAACTTTTCGTGATTCTGCGCTTAATTTTCTTGATTTGATCTTAAAATTCTTTCCGTGCAAACCTCTACATGCTGCGTAATATGAATTAAGCCTTACAATAGGGTTCGGCTGCAGTTAGCAACCCTCCAAAGTGCGTTTGAATGATCACACACTGCAATGACTCATTCTGTGAGTCCCTCTGTCTTTCAAAGTACTTATCACCTGTAATGCATAATCACTCCTTGAATTCAAACTCAACTTCCCCTCATAACTATCCGATATGTGCTTCTGGCACTGTTCTCTCCTCGATAACCTTGGGCAAGTCGCCTCTGATTGCATCATTCTTACACTCGACTCTAACATTCCATTCCAAAGTAATCGGTTTAGTCCACCCCTTGAACTACTGCATCCCTAATGACCACCCCCATAATCCACTCACGAGCCTAATCCGTCTCAATTTATTGCGCAGTTGGCCCCAATTGATTGCTCCCAAAATGTTCATTTCTTTCCGCCAAGCTCCAACTGCCACCTGAGGGCAAATCCCCATTCACGGCCTGTCTTCCAATTGGCACTCTCTCCTCTCCGAACAACGAATAAAGATACAGAAAAATATCGCTCATACGCCAGCGGGAGCTAAGGAGCCGACTTGTGGCAAGAAGTACCCAAGAACGTAGGTACATCGCCTCCGAGCTATGACAAATGGCGGCGACAACGAATAACTTCGCATTAGGGCAAATTAGTGGCAAATCTTTGAGCAGGATTCGCAATAAGATGAAAAAAATAATTTATCAGATCCTTGTTGGTTTCCCGATGGCTGCCGTTCGCGCACAAATGCCACATGAAAAGTTAATACGAAGCCAACTGAACGAGGGATAAGGAAAGAGATTTGTGTCGTGGTTCTCCCTATAGCTGGAGGAATTTGTACTCCTGCATCTATTTGTATTTGTCGACATAATAAATCGCTTCCCAAAAGAAGGGGGCACACACAGTTACGTCAATAAAAGCATCCTCATTGTGGGTTCCGGGCACGTTTGTTGTTCCCCCCTCTGGATTTCGGGCATACAAACGGGGGTCGAACGTCGTCTCAAATTTACCCCATCATCAGTGGCTGACTGTGATCCTCTCCTACGGGTTTGGCATACTGAAGAGTTCCCCGGTAGATAGCTCTTGTTGGGGCCTACAATGCAGGCACGTACGCTCCAATAAGCAATCGAATGGCAGGCAAAGGTGCATCTGGTGAGCTGCTCCTGGAAGTGATGCACTGCGCACGGCTTCCTTTTGGCAGCACGATTTGAATTTTTGGTTACTGCTTAGGAGCATTTTACCTCAGTCCTGCAGATCGCATCAAACCGAGTCCAGGGTGCGTCTGCGAATTTGAATACAGATTGGAAACGCCGTCGCAGAAATTGGCTCTTACCCATTCGAATGGATATGGTAGTGGGGTTGGATGAAAAGTACATGCCAACGATTGGGAATTATTTAAATTCTGCAGCAGCAGGCAGCAGAGTAGCAAGCGAGGAACAGAAGTTCGACGGCGTTCCACCTGCGTCGCTGATGTATACGATGGATGAGCTTTGCACATCCCGATGATGGGATCCGAACCATGGCAGGAAAAGGATGCACAATCATATCGGCACCTCTGCTTGAGTATGCAGATTATTTTGATTTGTGCGTATTGCCATACACATGTGGAATATGGTTTGTTGTACGTAATGTGTGGTGTCAGATTGGCATGTCAAAAAAAGTGCACCCGTTGGGCTGGAAATGGTAATATTTCCACTTATTAAGTTCTCGTCGGAGTTGCGTATCTTCAATTCGATGGGTCAGAGGGAATTACTGTGCAAATTGAATGCTCAACCTCATCAACTCGTTGTCGCTTCTGATTGTGGTGAGATGTGTCAGGAAGGCCTGCTGGAGCTGATAGGTGGTGCACATGTTTGGCGGTGCATTGACATTCGGTGTGCTTTGTCCGATTTACATTGATAATGGTGGGCGACGTGCGACGCGGGTAACAGGTGAATGATGCCATCGGGAGAACAATCAATTTCGATGGAAGGAGATTTTCTTAAAAATGTTCCTCACTCATCATTTTGATGGCAAAGGACCAGCAACTGTGTGCCGCGATGAAAGTAAGGATTAAACGTGTTGTATATGCAGATGAGGCTGTCCTATAAAATGGCGGTTTTTTTTTTTTTAGTTAAGAGCCGAGCACTGAATTGAGCTCGAGCATTATGAGCGAATTGTGAGCCGAGCGTGCTTAGATTGTCTTTCAACTATTTTGTTTTTTTTTTCTGTCAAAATGTGACTGAAGGTGCGTATGAATGTCTGTAATCAGCTTTTTACTCAGCCTGCTTAGTCAATTTGTTCTCATAGAGCGCGTTCTAATCATACTCAGAACGAAAAAAGAAACACAAATTCTGAGTTAAAAAAAAACACAACTTTTTTTTATAACAGATCAGGTTCTGCTCTTAACTAAAAAAGAAAAAAACTCCAAATATTGTTAATTCAAGCAGTTATAATATTTTTGCATTTCAGGATTAATAACGAGAAGATGTTGATGTTCTTATATTTTATTTTTAACTTTTATTGGTGGAATTGGTTTGAGGTATTAATACATAAATAGTTGGCGCAACAGGCCTGTAGGGACCCTAGGCCTAGCTTCTCACAACCATTCGTTTGTGTGAGTTTTTCATTTTTGGGACGAATGGAAGGGATCTACAGTTTTATGCCGGGTCCAAACGGCTAATTGAGAAGCTCCTTCATGACAGTTATACTCTCGGATGTTTGTCAGACGTTCGCGAGAGGTGGCGCAGCGGAAAAAAACTATAAGTTGGAATTTGGGTTTTTTGGCTTAGTATTCCAACACACTAACCAATAATTCACTGCGCCTACGTATAGGTACGCCAAAATGCTCTTTTTGAGTTGTGAATGTGGACTTTTTTCGCTATTTGGATACATCTCCAGCCAATCTTGAAGTATCTAATGTCACTTTTGACGTATATCTACCAAAACTAGCTAGTTTGATTATTGATTTGACGTAAGCGCGCTTTTTCTGATTATGCGTAAAATTTTCCATATAAATTAATTTTTTTTTTCTTTTTTGGTATTAGGTCTGTTCCCTTACTTTCTGGTTAAATATTGGCAAAATGTCACATTTGGAGGAATGTTTGGTTCTCTCTTATTGGCTCTCTTTTGGTCATCTATTACGTAGGGGACCAAGTTTGACTGAATTAGATATGTTCGAATGCATTATCGGTTAGGGAACTGACCTTTTATTTGATAACACTAAACTTGAATTCATAACGCCTTGAAGTGACATAAATAAGATAATGTCCACTGCTTTGAATTTGTTTCAAAATTGAAGGTAGTTATGTAGAAACTTGCAACATCTATAGGATTCAGGAGGTTGACTGTGTTCACAGTGAAATAGACAAACATACTACAAGTCTTTAAGTATTTAGTCCTCTGTCGCTTTTTAGACTTACTAAAAATGTGCCTAACGAAACGAAACGAAACGAAACAGTTGAATAGAATAATGCAGATGTAACCAGCATCTTTTAAGACTTACTCTACAAAGGCTGGATACTAAAACTCATCATCATAAATCATGTTAATTACGATAAGTATAGGAGAGCCGACAGCGTGTTATTCAAAATAAGGATGTGATTTTATAAAACAAAATTGCATCTGTAAGACCGCCCATAACTCAAGAAAAATTTTAAAGGGAATTTGAAAAATTCGTAAAAATTAATTTTCCATACATTTTATACGGGCATTCACTTTTTTAATTTTGTTCGCAATATACAGTGAGATGGTATTTGTCAAAAGTTCGGCCTGAATTTAATTATGTAGGAGATTTTCTTTACTGAGACTTTATGTTAGGCTAGGCGGATACAGCTAGTTGTATATAAAATGTAAGCTTATTCTTATTGACATAGACAGAGCGCGAAAGGTTGGCGGACATTGTTGCCCACATTGATTGATGCATTTCCGGTATACGTTTTTTTTTTTTTTGATTTGATGAGGCATGAAAATAAAGACTAAACGAGTAGCCATAAAAAAGCCTTACATGCTGCCACAAACACCCGCCAACCCTATTTGAAAAATGCATTTCCACTGATTAGGTATTGCTGTAAAAAAGAATGTTGGAACAAACGTCATTTTAAAGCTGTTATATGTTATCCGAAACAAAGAGAACCCACGATTCTTTTGTAAAAAAAAAGAACTTCCATGCAAACCCCTTTTTATTTTAAATTTTGAACATTGCAACATTTTATTTAGCACTATCTATATTTAATTTGTTTTTTGTTTATTACTGCAATGACGGATAGGAGCATTTCTTTTTGAGAACAAGAAGAAATTGATTTATTTGGCGTACTTATACGTCAAAACAATATTGAGGACAATTTTTAAAAATTAAAAATTTACAGCCTTATTTATAAACTCACCGTAGAGTCTGCTTATCTTTACGCACCCTCTAAAATGTCCTTACGCAGGAAAACGTGATTTATAAACAAAAAGCACTTTACGTAAACCCTGCGTAACTTTAAACGCAAAAATTTGCGTTTAGAGGTTGCGTAAAGCCTTCATATTTTTATTTTCGTTTTTGAAATGTCATTTTGTTTACATTTTTTTCGGGGTAGATTTGAAAATTGAAAAAGAAACTAAAAATTGAATTAAAAATGGCATTCAGCTTCATGAATTTTGTTAACGACATTGATATGTATGATCGACTTAATAAATGAAAGTTCAATTCCAAGAAGGCGAAAATTATATAAAACCAGGCTCAACCCCAATTTTCCGATCGTTTTCTTTTTATTTGCTGCTCCATTTTTGTTTAAAAACAAAATAAATCTCACAAGAGAGATGTCAGTTTCTATTCATAGAAACAACTGATATCATTCCGCAGGGAAAAAAGTAAGAGATTTATGTTGCGTAGTAAACAGTCAGGGGACATTTTTTATAAATAATAATTTCAGCAAAGCCACATAGAGGCTGCGTAAATTTTTACGCGATGTTTAACTCAACAACATCGTAGAGGCGTACTAGGGGAATCTAATAAATACGGCTGTTAATGTGGTTTTGCATTGGGACAAAAAATCAATCTTTTTTTGATTCGGATCACTTTTTGAAGACCTCGATATTTTTTCATATTTACATATACTGCAACAAATACCAATATACTTTGCACAGCTGTTTTACGTCATTTTAAGGAAATTGTTTTAAAACAAATGCGCAAAGTTTCGCGAAACACAAAATAAATAAATAAATAAATAAATAGTCATGGATGTAATTTTTGAGGAACTATTATCTTCTTCGTCTTCGAAGACTACGAATCACCAAAACTACTCCATTTGTGTCGACAACAGGGGAAACATTTGTCAAGTCGATATCCATATTTGTAATTTTTCCAAAAACTAATGCAATTTCAACTGCAGATATTGATTATTGGTGTCAAATAACGCACTAATCCATTTACAAAAGCAGATCAATATCGTTGCATGTTCCATGAGCCGTGTAAAATCTGAAATCTGAAAATAATATCTGGTGGTCCCAATGGAAAACGTCATAAAACAGACTTTGTTTTTGTACTATCACTAAAGAAATATATATTTCTATTAAGATTTTAAATCCCAGCGACTCGTTTTCTTTCTATTGAACCGCAAACCTTAAAATGCGATTTCCCGAAAACGTAAAAATGGCGTATACGTCAAACCAATTCTCGGACGACGTTTTGTTACTTGAAGACCGCCTTTCCAGCAATCAACAAGATTGTGTATTATATTATCTCTGCATTGTGGCAGGGATGTGGTATTCCCAAAGACACATTTTTTCTTGCAAAAACGCCTCCAAAAATTGAGCGTGGCAAACAACTTTGAACGGACAATGTCTACAGATTTTTATTTAAGAAAACGTGCTTTTCTAGGGCTGTTTGAGAACTTCGTTGAAAGATTTTAAGCTGTCATTGGTGTGGGGTAAATATTTCATGAAGACAACTTTAACAGCGTAGCCGCGCGACAGATGCACATACATCAGAAGATAGAACTAAAAGCCGACTTCTATGTACAACTCCGACGTCTTGCATAGTTTCCTCTCCATCCTTTGGCCTAATTTCGATTTCAACATCACACACATTTCACATCCTCTAAAAGCACTTAAATAGAATTTCCTTAAATGTGAATATACATTGGACTCCCTGAATACAAACGAGGAATGTATGTATCTGTATATTTCTCCCATAAGTAAATACGCCACAATCACGCTCCAATAAATGGGAAAGCAATTCGTATACCTCTTCCAGTTATATTGTTCGACTTAAATCAATGTTAATGCTGGGTAACGGAGGAACTCAAGGAACCAACTGTGCCACACTTCCAATTAGTTGCGTTCGCAGCTTTGCAGCGTCAAGAGATACACGCCAAGCGTTACCTTTTGCTTCCTTGAAAGTTTTCATTAATATTCCATTGTAATAGATTCAAACAAATTGGCAAACTTTTGCTAGCACATGCAAATGAAATGCAAATGAGCTGAACTCGCACACGCAATTAAGAGACATTTCAAAAGTTACACTTAAAACGTCATTTCCAAGGCAATGCGACAGCCGAGTCGTTGCTAACCGATACCCTGGGTCTGTGTTTCTGAACTTAACTCACCTCAGGGTGGTACCTACGCACGGTATTCTGGCATACATCTAAATTGTGCCAACTTTGACGCGAGCTTCATGATAGATACGAACGAAAGTCACAAGCACACATCATAATCAACAGCATCATCGCATCGTTTAAGGAGGGTAAACAGAAATCGTTAAGCGCACGCCATTTTCCGTGCAGGAAAAGAAGAGAGACGTCTTCATTGAGGATTTATGTCGCCCGAACAAAGGAGATATCTCACTAATGGACCTCTCCACGTATGTGTATAGATGTGACCCTCCCCAAGCTATAATCGCCCCATCATAATGACGTCCCCTGCTCTATATGGCGACCATGGTTTGCCTACGACCTGCATATGAATTGCATTACGACCACAACTTTGCGGTGCTGGTGACGATGTGGTATAGAAGTTGTGGGCCCACAGGAGGAAGGAAATGTGATTTTAGTTCCCAGGAAACCTCCTGCCATAAATCTTCTATTCGAAAAGTTGGCTTCTTGAAACGGGGCAATGCCTTTGTGTGCTCTGCCCACAAAAATTATGTTTTATGGGGAAATTTTCACATGAACATTAGTTTGGGAGTTTTTTTTCACTTTTTTTTTTGCTTCTTCATGCAACCCGCATCCACTCCACACCTTTCCCGTCTGGCGCACGTCAAGTGAACAGTGTGCTGCAGATTTTTCGCAAGACATTATCCACAGGAGCACAAGAGTTTCTTTAGGGAAAAATCGCATTGCAACGTTTACGCTTCACTGGTGGAGGCAGAGCGAACGTATAGAGCCAAAACTCTATTGCTTGCGGGCACGTGGATAAAAGGTGGTGGATATGAAGGGAGAAACCATATTTTCATGTTGTTGCCGGTAATTTGACACGCGGGATGATTGATGAACGTTTCATGCACTTTTATGGTCGAAATTAGTTTTCCTGTTTTCCCCGTGTCCCTATCGCAAAAGCTGTTAATAAAGTTAAATTGATATTTAAGAGTTTCTCATAGGAGGCGTTTTCTTGATTGAGGAAGTAATTGAAGAGAGATTGGGGTTCGATTTTCACTTCTAGTCAGGTATTTTCTGATCAGATGTGACTTCTTACCGCGATGGAGAGCGTATATCGAAGAACGTTTGTACGGTTTTTATAACACGTCTTGTTTTGAAATTGATGAATGATGAAGCACGTAAGCTGCACCATTGACTTGGTATATATGGACAGCTAGTAGACAACTTCGCGTTGGAACATAAGCGCTAGCTCTCGTGGTTCAGAGCGGAATAAATTGGAAACAAATTGTAAGAAGCAGAAATGAAGTAATGTTTTAGGGGGTTCATTATTAGTATTAACTTTTTTAAAATAAACTGAACACTAAAAAGCTTAGAGTTTGTTCTACAAGTTGAACAAGGAAGTATAAGTTTATTTAATAGCTCCCCTGTCCCATATTTGTAAAATTCGGAGGGAATTCCATCCAATCCTGCAGTTTCTTCCTTCTCTATCCTTCAGATGATTTAGCGACAGCAGGACATTTTCCAGAGTTATGAATCCATCCAAAATATCATTTTGAAAAATTGAAAAACTCTCCACAAAACTTCGCTGATTGAAATTTGTATACCTAATGATACTTAATATCAAACGTGATGTTAAATAAAGTGCACGACTGGGTCGAACGTAACTTTCTCGTTCATCAAAAGTCTTGGTGAAAGCGGGAGTTGGTGATGGTGTAAGCTTCAAGTTGTTGGAATCATTTTTCGGGCGCATATTCAATATTGTTGAAAAAATGAGAAGTTGCTGTTATTGAAGTGGGTCTTTGTTATTATTTCAAATATATACCGAAGATATGTGAACGCAGATCGGGATTTGGGTCGTCATTTTTGAGAAATATTTAAGAAACTGATTTGTTCGATTTTTTGGAGAAAAACTAAGTACGGGGTCTTATTTAGAATAATTCTATTATCTTTAATATGTATTTTGATCAAAATCGTAAGAGCGCTTTTTGTAAAACTATGCAGACAAAACAGTAACAAATATTGCAATGTTTAGTTTGAAAAATAATTGCTATTTAGCTGAAAACTGAGTACAAGTCGCACTGTTTGGGTTGTAAGCATTACTTGATTTTTAAAGATTTATCGAAATCGAAAATGGGGTTTTCGAGATATGAGCAGTTTTTTTAAATTAGCGTTTTCGGTGATTCGAATTGAAAATTGGGGACGCAATAATTTTGAAAACATCAATTTTACTCAAAGTTTGCATTTTGGTCAAAATCTTTATTGCCATTTTTAGGTAGACTAAAGAAAACTAATTTAAAAAAAAAAATAAAACTGAGTTTGCCATGAAGTTAGAAGTGACCATATTACCTTAGAAATTAATTTTTGCTACAATCGTATTGACCGTTTATGAAATAGGTATGTGCGAAATTATAATTCGCTTTTTTGTTAGCCAAAAACTGGGTATGCAGTTATGGTAAACCCACCCACTGGGTGCCACCCTCTTTTCTGAGCTCCTCTATCATCGTAAAGTCAGAATTGATTAACATCTGGAGCTCGAAATTTTGTACGAAAACAATGGGCCTAAGTAATAAACATTTTTAGTCTCGACTCTTAATTTTCGTTCACTGTGGCTATATTTTTCATACAAATTTTGCAATTGTGAGCTTTTGTAAATTTAAAAAGACAAAAATGTTTATTGCTAAGGCCCAATATCTTTCTCTTACTACGTAATCGATAAAGTTAAAAAAAATAAGGAAATTATAGAAAAAACTCACTCTATATATGTATTTTATAAATGTGTACGAAAATTGAGCAATTAATGGGTCAATAAATGCATTACAATACGAGTATTTATTCAAATTTTGTTGCTTCCATCTATTATTAAAAATTTGAGCTGTCACTTTTCCGATGCCACATCTATTGTAAAACATTCCGCAACAATTTGATTTTCAACCGTTTTACTTGGCAAATCTACTCACACCCAATAGGTGGCTCTAGCATTCTATGGAGAAATCCAAGATGGTTGGCATTTTTTGTTTACATTTTTCTTGCTTTGAACCAAGTGCGCTACTAGTTAAGTTTGGCTTGGTTAAGTAAATGTTGTCGTCATTTATTGGAAAGAGCTTGTATGGAACTGACATTATCCCCTCATTGGCAGCGAACAATTTATTGCGTGCGTTGAAATGCCCTCCCTTAGCTGTATTAAACAAAGCCTCTAATGCATTGCAAGTTCATGACTCATTTCGGTATTGGGAAACCAACCTCCCTGATTCCCCCTTCGGACAGGAAAAGAAAAGCAATCTCCTGAGTTGCTTCTTGCACCATGAGCACAATAAATTTGCGGGTAATGTACCCTGAAATCGCAATTAACGCCGCCTTGTCCATTGTAATCTCGAAGATCTTGTGTGTAATTAAAGCGCCAGGGGATTAGTTTCTCAACAAAACTCCGCATTAAAATTGATGTATCACATGGAGTTCCGCAATCAAATTTACGACTTAAACCCACAGTGCTGATGAATTAACAAGAACAATAGAGCTGGGGGGGTAGAAAACGACTCCCTCAACACAAATCGCATTGACCTCAGTCCATACATATATCCACCATACATTATCCCACCCCCCGAAGCAGCGCATCAAACATGCATGGTCGAAGAGTAGAATTTTATTTATTCAGCGCACGCTTCGGGCATATTCCCTAAATAATTACTCAATTACTCAAATGGCACCTCGGCCTGCGTTCACTCGAACTGGGTCTCCTTGCCGCTTCCGTTTACATCGAGTCATGGCTGACTTCCGCACAGATTGCAAAGTCAAACAAAAGTTAGAGCCGCCGCGTTCTATTCATCGGCTTCGCTCGGCGAAGATAAATAGAAACTTTGTGTATAATTTTGTCGCTCGAGTGTTGGGCTTATCCAAACAACCGGCCACTTGGAGTGAGCTCCGCCATCTGGTTCCCGTTCTTCAGAAAGGAAAGTCTTCGTTGTGTTTGCAAATATAATCGCCCGACTGGCTGCACCAACCACTTGTTAGGCAGGCTTGAGGTTAACCCTTGTAGAGGAATAAGAATAATGCCGCTGCCCATGTTCGCACTCGATGAGGACGATGCGAGAATGGCATAATCATTATGTGCTGATGAGCCTAAGGGTGTTTTTTTTTTTTGGTTGTTGGCCTGAGAACGGAAGCGAAAGGATTCTTAGAAGCGGTTTGTTGAGGCGGTATAAGTATCACAGAGGACGATGGCATTTGCCATTGGAGATAGTTGGCCTTTGTGAATGTTGCCAGTTGTTAAGGATGTTTTTTTTTTTTTTTTCTTTTTTCTTCTCGATCATGGTAGTGGGTGCATGAGGGAAGGACGGGAATGTAGAATTTTGTTTGAAAGAGCTTGCTATGAATTTGGCTATGGTTTCGCAAAATAAAAGCACAGATGGTATATTGATTCAACTTCTAAGTGAATCGGTGATTGCTGAAACAACATGAGTAACATTTTCATTTTTTTACAGGAGATACAAAAAATGGTAGAAGAGATAATGTTACTTATGTTGTTTCAGCAATCACCGACAAAATGCCGATTAAGCGCTCGTACTTCTGTGTGTTTTAGGTATCAAAGTATGTTGGTTTTGCTCTCAACGCAATGGGTACACATAAGCAGTTGAAAAACTTAATAAAACTGGTTTCGAAAAATCTGTTACTTATGTTGTTTTATCAATCACCGATTCAAGTAGGAAATGCTCTACTTTTAAATCGCGGAATGACATCGGCACAGAGATCAAGCTAAGAGTCTCTCTTTGCCAACTGATGATTTAATAAACCCAAGAAGACATTTTATTTAGACCGCAGTCATCAAGGTCTTACTGTGTGGTGGAGAAGAATTGAAGCATGGACTTGATTTTTACTGAATGAAATGAATGAACATTTGGGACATTTTGCGAGAAAGACTCTTCGGGTGATATTCGCTTCAGTTTGTATCAAAAGAGTATGGAGAAGAAGACTCAAGTTGCGCCTCGTTTTTTGAATGAAATATTTGGCGATAATTATTTAGCGGACTTGACACGCGGCCTAAATCGCCAAAAACAACAACTTAAAAAGGTTTTGTACAGGTCAAACTGTTCTGCTAATTGCAACATCGTTTTACAAAACTTACGAAATTTCTGTCCACATTGTTCAATTATTGCGAAAATTGTTTCTAGAATTTCTAAAATTTCCTAAGCAGAATCTGCCCCACTATTTTGTTTTTGAATTACTTTTTTAATAAATAAAAAAAAAATGATTTTGAGTGATGGAAATATTTATTTGGACCTTTACAATTTTTTCTGTTAAGTGAAAAAGATGACCTCCGTCAAGTGGCTGCCGCCAGTGTTGATAACATTTGTGGGTGCCGTGGCATAAGGCCAAGCGTCATAAGGCCAAATCTCGAAATTTGGCCTTATGTCGCTTTATGAAAGTTATAAATACTTATGAGTTATAAATCCGAAATCATGTATCGTCATGTATTTCAATACATTGAAGTTGAGAAGGCCATAAGAAACAGCTTGCAAATAGTTTATCCAATGGCAAAGTGTACCTCATTTTGGTTTCATTATTGTCAAGCTTTAAGGAGAAACGCTTCAAAAATGTTATCTTTTGTCAGCTTCCTCCACAAAAGCAAGGAAGCGAATTGACAAATTTTTTTAATAGTTCTAAACTCTCTGAATGGTTACTGAGTCGTATACACGTCTCAGGTAAGCAAAATCTAATATGCAATCGAAAGCCAAATTCGCCTTATGACGCTTTCTCATAGTGTCACAATACCAAATGCTAGAATTTGGCTTTATGTCACTTTCACAAAGCGACATAAGGCCAAATTTCAAACGGCACCACATTTCTGCCCGTTTTTGCATGACATCCGCAAGATTTCCGGTTACAACTGTTCGCATTTCTGTCGAATATTCTCCTTAAGGGCTGCGATTGTGAAACTTGAGAAACTCTTCCTTCCCAATATCCATTGCGGCTCGAGCTATGTGTGCGGTTGTACCGTCTTGTTGAAACCATATGTTCAACGAGCCCCGCTCATCCAATTCCGGCAGTAAGAAGTCATTTATCAAGGCCCTGCAGCGTTCGCCAGTACCACTGACCGTATTGCCGATGGCGTCCTCAAAAAAATACGACCCCGTCACTCCTCCCGCGTGAACGCCGCACCACACAGTGTCTTTGAGTGGATGTAATGGCTCGTGCATCACACGCATCACAAACGAAGAATTTGCTTATTGACGTAACCGCTTCAGTGGAAATGCACCTCGTCACTCACGATGATTCGAAATTCACGCTGAGCTAGCACTGCCGACCGATTATTGTTCAAAAAAATCGACACAATTATTCCACGTTCTTGGGGAGTATAGCGCTCCATTGCTTGTCTCTTTTATACTGCAGCTGTCTAGTTCACAAATGTCAAATATGATTGACGTACGACGCCATTTGCAAAAATTAAAACATCTTCCGATAGGGTGATTCATTTTACGATGTACAATCGCACTGATGCAAAATGATACCAAACTATTTCAATTCAATTCGTTTCTAGACTTCAACTTTCCTACCCTTCCTACTATCAGCATGAAACTAAACGACCCATCGTCATAACTCACTCGGAATAGCCTCCGGTTGAGAAATGCACTGCCATCTCATCTGTTTGCACAAACAGGTAAGTATCACAATTTACGTTTATTTGCTGGCTAACACCCTTGCTCTATTGATTTAGTTTCATTAAAATTAATGAGCTGGCTGTTTGTATTTGCATGGGCCCCTATCGTTGAAGAAGTTGTGTTTGCCCGAAGGAACATCAATTCAGCTCACATGCTTGCAATTATAATAATAACGCCCAGAGCTGCATTCGGGCTAATTGAATATAGGGAATCTTGGCTCCGAGACTACCCAAAGGCTTTGACTTATGCTCGTTTTGTTTGCTCTGATATTTGCGTGTTAAGCAAGCTCTCTCAAAATAACATCGAAAATCAGCAACAAATTAAATTGTACATTTTAGGGTTAACTAACCAGAGTTCGAACTTAGCTGGTGGAAGATTCTCAATCGCAGCACACGTCGACGACCTTTTTTAATTTTGTTATAGGGCAGTAAATAATGCCACCAAAACAAACAAGTTTCCTTTAATAAAGGATTTTATACTCTTTTTTTTGATATCCATTGTGGAAATAATTGGAAACTTTTCTCCCCAACCGAGTAGTTACAGGGACACTGACACAGTACAGCCACCTTGAACAGGGTACGATATACCCAGACCCACCGTCGCCCCATTGAAAAAAATTACACAAAAAGTGAATACAGTTTTGTGTCCACCCGTTGAAAGGAAACCGCCAAAAATATGTGCGATTCCCTTAGAAAAGAAGCTTAAAGAGTCATTCGAGTGAAAAGGGGGGGAAAAACGCCCGAACAGAGAAAGTGACAAAAAAGTGCCTGAAGCCTGAGGACGAAACAATGGCGACATTCTCTTACAAGCAAACATACAAAACAGACTTATAAAAGCGTCGACATGACACTCTGCAGCGTATACCTATCCCTGGATGCGGTCGTGCATCTGACGATGTACGAGTGTATCGAAAAGGAATCAATCCTTTTTTGTTTTTCCTTTACTGTCGTTTGTCGGTTACAGCGTTGTTCGCCTGCTGCTATTGTCTTGTGTGTGTTGAAAGTGGATTTCCAACAGATTTGTTCATTTGCACTCCATCGCATCCCCCGAGAGAGAGCTCTGCAAGCTATCGCTCCATCAGCAGAGGAATACTGTTTCTCGTTCTTTAGGAGATTTATGGTTTCCTTCCATGTTACATGTTGATTGGTGTATTGTTACAACGTACAGGTCCCGGCAGGGACTGATGCTGATGAATTTTGTCCTTGTTCCCAAAAGAAACGGCGACAAATTTATTTCCAATGCACAATCGGTTTCACGACCTTTGTATTTGAAATAAAAGCAGGACCAAGAGCATGCTAAAAATTCAGAAGAAATATTTTACCTTATCGGTGTGGAGAATGGTCTTGGTTATGTCGCTTTAAAGATTTTGCTTTATCAACTCGAAAATGTCATTTATCCATACCCATCCATGTGAAGACCGCACAACCACTCCCAGCATTTCAATCACAACCAGATCCATATCCAGAGGAGCTTCGTGTGCGAAATAATTTGCATACCACATTCTTTGTGTTTGGTTGTACAAACTGGATCTTAGAGTGCCTAGCGCGGACTCTGATGGACGCCTGACCTACAGCTTGAAGAAGGAAAGGCGTTGACAGCTATCAACGACGCGAGGGTTCGTTTTCTACAGCCCGATTTGACAATTTCAGTCTTCTTTCTTTAAGATTTTTAATTTTTTTTGAGCGACACCTAGCTATTCGATTTTTGAATCTGTATTTTCGAAATATGGCCTTTTAAATGATCGCAGGTTATAACGTTCGAATTACAGAGGTTTTCAGGGCATGTGACCCGACAATCGCTGCGAAAAAATGACTTCCATCGATTTAACGAGGTTTTTTCAAGGGACTGCGGGAAGGTACTTCCGGGATTTTTGAGTTGCAGGAGTCTGCACTATCAAGACTCGTGTAACAGCCTTACCGACATCGATGATATGAATATCCAAGTTATGAAGTGTTTTTCTATTGGGACGGGTCGATGTTTTCAGCCTGTGGCGGCTATTGTTTTGGTGGCCTCTGGCCGATGTTTATTATTCAGTCAGTGATTCCAAATCACTTTGGCAATTTACGCGATTGAGCAGCACAGCCAAGTGATGCAACTTTTGTTTTAAATTAGTCAGTGCAAACTATCTCGAAATTCGACTCGTTTCGGCGAGCAATCAGCCAACACTCGTACATCAAAAGATCGACCCAATTTTAATTCGCTTCGATCTGTGAAAGTCTACAGGAGAACCCAGTCAGTCAACTCTTTGCGTGCACAAGAAGTCGGCCCTTCGCAGACTTCAACTGGGTGAATTTGGCGTCCGGCCGTGGGCCTACCCCCGTACAAGATCCAACTGACCCTGGAGCCGTTTGTTCGTTGACTGCATATCGAAGCGTTTGGAAGAGGACTCCAATTTTGTTCGAAAAGTCATCTCTAGCTATGAGGCGAATTTTTTTTTTGTATGAATGCTTACTACAAAAAAAATTGCCTTATAGGGGACGACACCAGCGCAAATGAGGTTCACCAGGTGGCAATGCATACACAAGAAGTTACTGCTTGCTAGACCGTCCTTTTCGAATTTGACGTTGAGGCCATCACCATCAACAGCGAGCGCTACAGAACGATGCCGAATGATTACTTTTGGTCGAAATCGAACGATATGGAGGTAGACGATATGTGGTTCCATCAGGACATAGCAGATGCCAAGATGAGCATTCTGCATGAACGATTTGAGGGTATCATTATCGCTCCAAGAGGTTACGTGAATTGTCTACCAGGAAAGTGCAATTTGACCCCGCTAGACTTTTACTTGGTTGGTTTCCTGAAGTCGCAGGTCAGCGCCAATATGTCGCAACCAAACGATGCCCTTAAAGTCAAAATAACCAATGCCATCGGTCAAATTTAGCCCGATCTATTCCCCAGCCAGAGTCAAAAAAAAAATGTTCCTACTTGGATCTGTGCCACAGTGAGAAGCGAGGACTGATTTTGAACGATGCTAAACAGTCCATAAAATTTCCATTATGGATCTTTGAAAATAGAAAAATTATTTCGCAAATACCTCATACGTAGCTTGTTTTACTTTAGTTTCAACAACGACGCGTCCTTATTGAATAAACATTTTATTTTCAGGGCCCTTACATTTTTTACGAAAGGCCCGACTGAAGCTAATAGCTCCAGCTCACTTATTTTGACTAGAGTTCGCCCAGTGTTAGAAATTCTACCATTATAACCTGGCTAATACACAACATAAATTAATAACAAATTCCCCACAGCATTGCATCTCTGCACAATCTTTCCAACAAACATAATATCAAGTATATGTATACAGTAGAAATCGGTTATAACAAAACCTGATATAGCGATGACCCGGATATATAGGTAACTATATATTTTCAAAGTCCCGGCAAAACTTTGTTTAACTCAAGCTTATTTGCAATCGGTTATTACGATGCAGGATGTAACGATGAAATTTCGGTTATAGCGATGAAAATTTACCATATTTTAGTCTAAAAACTGTTTATAGCGATGGTAAAAAACGTGTTCTTACATGCCTACAGCCTGTTATTTTCATTCTGCTTCTAAATATGTATCGATATTGTATGCATGCATTTACTTTACATATAGACAATTGTTAGATTTCCTGTAGCCCCTGCAGTGGCTGGTCTGTGCATGTAATTTCATGGCATGCCCTGTTCGATTTCCATATCTCTGAAGAGTTCATTAAGTATTAATATTGTGTCAGATATTCAATTGAATAATGCTGATGACGACGATGGCGATAATGCCGCTGAAGATGAGGAGTCCGAAGAAATACACGTTCCATCTGTAAACGAAGCACTTACTGATGCAGTGGCAACACTAAACCGCTTTATGGACCTGAATCCTGTATGGGCCGCTTCGAATTCAAATCCAAAGATTGGACAACTCTCTTCGAAAAATATTTTACTCAACTAAATGTACAAAACAAACACAAATTAGTGATTTCTTTCCTCAACAATTTTCTTGAACATTTGAAGCGATTTTTTTAATAAAGTTTTCTTTTTTTTAATTTTATTTTCATTGTACCGGTTATAACGATGAAATTCTAAGGTCCCTTCGATATCGTTATAACCGATTTCTAATGTATATATTTTGTTTAAGGCAGTGAAAGTGGTTCTTAACTCTCCCTTCGCCTATTTATACATCAGATGGCATTAACTTCACTAAAGAAAGTGCATGTCTGGTTCGCAGGAAACTTTCTTGTTCATTGCAAGTTTGCAAGCTCAAAACAAAAAGCCATTTTGACGATATTACGATTTTATTAAATTTCCCTTTTTTAATTGTTTAGTAATATACCGCATACAGTTGGTGATTTTAGCAAAAATATTGCATCTTGTCAGTCGATCTTCTAGAATCTAGACCCTAGAGTATCTTTGCATGGTTATCACCATAAATATTGGAGAAAACAAAGACCGAAGTTTGAAAACTCTCTGTTAGCCTCTGCAGCACAATTGCTGGTTGCCCACATTCTTTTGAGTTCAAAGTTTGGTACAAAAGACTATTATTTTTCTTCGTAAGGTCTGTGAAATTCATTGAAATACACGAATAAGTGTATCGGGGACAAAGCCAGAGTTTAATACCAGACACACAGACTTAAAATGTCCCTTTACTTTGCGACCGTCATTAATACCTTGAAGTAGGACAAATTATCGTTTACTCTTTATCCAAAAATAAAATTAACCAATGCCGAAACCACAAGTTCGACAACAAAAATTAATCCTGTGCAAATATCAGCAAAAACCTCTTCATTCTTAGGCCCAGTATTCCTTGCTAAAATTGAGTCCAAATAAAGCTAAGTCCCATGAAAATGTATTCTTTCAACAACAATAAAACGCTGACAGCTATCACATGTACAATTGGATCAGAATTTCTTTGCTCCTTAGACTCTGGGGAACTCTTACAAGAACATGAAATATTTTTGCGAAAATATCCATTGTCCTCATTTCGCATTGTTTCTCACTTTGAATGGACTCTTGAGCCATATTCGAGTACCACCACCACTCAACACACAAAAGTATATACTCGTACATTTATATCGTCTTCAATACTTGTGGTGGGTGTCATTGCCAGATAAGCAGGTGATTAGTCCCAGTCGTCCTCTTTCCTCAAGCACTATGCACCACTGCTATCATCACGTTGTCTATAAAAAGAAAACAAATACACTCAGATATTTTGATATATTGGCAAAGAATAATACACGAACGGTATTCATTGTTTGTTTTATTGTCAATGTCTTTTCGAGGATATGCCATTTCGGTAGCGGGTCTTGTCTTGACAAGTGACAAGTGACATGTTAGTTGGGTGGATTTATTTCAGAAACTCAATACTAACTCGTTTGCACTAGAAACAAAAGTTAATATTTGAAATACCTAAAGCCGTGGGCCTTACCAATAAACATTTTTAGTTTCTACTCTTCATTTTAGTAGTTCGTATTTGCCATACAAAGTGAGCTTCCGCAAACTTAAAGTCGAGACTTAAATTGATTATTAGTGTGGTGCACTGGATTAAGCTTGTCCATATTTGTGGTCAGTAAACGACTGTTCGCGGGGATGTTTTATGCGGTACCCTGCTAATCTCCCAATCTTGTCATACCAGGATGATTCTTCGGAAGATTTTTCTTTAGTATGCCACCCGTCATTCACCTTAAAGCTTATCTGGATAATTGGAGGTTGTTGGGTGTCGTCCTCTGCGATGATTGTGTACCTTGATTTAACAACGATAATGGGGAGCTTACTCTAGAGGTAGATGAACACATTGTTCATAATCAGGGCGAGAGAAATAAGAACGGACAACAAAAAACTGATCAAGAGGGAAATGCGGAATTGTGACAGCAACCGTAATCAGATTTTCATGACCACGGTGCTCAAAAAGGGGTCAAACGGCAACGCTGCTCTCAATTCCAAAAAGTTTAGGTCAAGAAAACGGTCGCTACAGGCTTGCCAGATTGTGCCATATATAGCAAAACGCGCGGAATTTTTTTATATTTTGCGGTGTAAAATTAGAATTTGCGATATCTCTTTTTTTTTGCGATGTTTGCGATGTATTGTTTTATTAATCATTAAAACAAAATAAAATACTAATTCAATCAAATTCTTCCCGCTTCACGCCTTCAACTCGAATATGTACGAACAATATTCCATTGAAGATGAAGAAGACGTGAACGCGTACATCGACATCTTTTAAAATAACTGAGTTACATAACTTGATCTTGCTGCAATACTAACACTAATTTGTTCCTTTTTCTTTGTTATTGTTTTCTGTTACCTAACCAAAAATATTAAAAATCAAGTGAAAATCAAGTTTTTCAATTCAATTTTTAAGCATTTTGCGATAACTTTTTTGTAATTTTTTGTTTTTTTGCGAAAAAATAACTAAAAATTGCGATATAGGCTTATAAAAATCTGGCAAGCCCGATAAACGAGGCAGACTGAGACATGGTCCTGACCGACTCATGCAGTAGCCTGCTTGTCCACACTATTGGGGTGTTCGCAAACCTACCTGCAGCGGCTCTCAAATATCTGGTTACTTGCCAACGGAGAAATAGTTTTTCTACAGCCTTCCAAAATCACTGCCAACTTTCAGCTGTTTCCTGATTTTTTTTTATGATTCGAAAATATATTTTTTTTTATCTTCATCCACTGGAGCCACTGCTGACAATTTTATTTTAAACAGTTCAAAACAAATTCCTCTTGAGTTTTAGAAGCTACAACTGTTTCCTAATGAAGTCACCTCAAAAGGAGCACAATTCTCCCCTAAATTGAGGAGGACACCATCTTGTTCTTGGAAGACAGTTGAACGGGAGAAACTCCACACATCGAATTGATCTCCATGACCCTGTACACTCTCTAAATTAACAAATTTACATTTTATTGAACTTGTTTGTATATAACCGTATACAATTTGACTTAAGGGTAGGTAACAAATGGTGGTGAATAATTAATATTTAAATGTGTTGGCTCAACGACGGTATACAGTGTTTGTTTTCTTAAATTTATTTTACTTAGATATTGAAGCTGTCTTTTCGGATTCATGCTCGTAGTCAGTGATGCCAAATCGGATCGAAGTTTTTATGCCTAAAGCCCAGTATACTGCTCGTGCTAAAATTAAGCCCACATACAAAAATGTCTCCAAAGATAAATTTAAGCAAAGCTTGAACTGCAAATTTACGCATTTCAAGCTACATTTGTTAGCCGCTGTACGAAAAATCTCTACAGAATTTAAGTAGGCGTATTAATGCAAAATACATTTTTCCACAGCTAAATTTTGACAGATCAGGGAAAATATCAGTATTTCAAACGAAAGCAAAATAACAGTATGGAGAATGGTAAGTTCAACAGAAAAAAATTCCTTGTTGTTAGTTTAATTATTTTTAGAAATGGAATATTTTAACGAAGAGTAAAAATTACGCGAACATTAAGCGAAGTGGTGGAGAGAAACATTGGAGAGGCGCTTAATTTTAGCTTTCCTGGAACAGCATACTAGGCATAAATTTAAAACAAATTATCCCTTTTCTAAATAATTATCCCTTTTTGGTAAAAAAGATAAAAATTGGATCTCTGTAATCCAAGGTTCGGGCTTGTGGCAAGTCAAGTAGAGAATTGTGCATGACGCACATTTGTAAATGAAAATTATTCTTGTGACTTTGATCAAAGAATGTACCAGATTTACCGAGCTCAAAATATAATTGCGTGAATTGATGGTAAAAAACAATTCACACCAAAAATTATTCCTTTTTTTTCTAAAAATTATTCCTCAATGGCCCAAGCACCGGGATTATGATTAAAAGGTATAATTATGCCACACTTGGCATCACTGCTCGTGGTATGCATCGTTGTTTGCGTTCACCTCAGGGTGATTTAAATTGACAAACACTTTATCACTCGTTTTTAAATAGCCAACGACTTATCTTTGGCATTAACCATACATTTTTTGACAACTCCTTTGTACACGTTAAAGAATTTAATTCAATCCAGGCCAATATTTATTGTAAATTTAAATTCAAGTGCATTTGGCGCAAATATATTGCAAATTAAAAATATGCGTAAATTGTTCCCTTTCCAGGTTAAAACAGAATTAAACAATTTGTTACGCAAAACGGCATTTGAGTACCTTATTGTTTACTTTGCATTAGCAACTAGCAATCGTGTGGATGATGGCAGCGACATTTGTTTACTTTGATATGGTGTGGGGCGAATGTGTTTTGTTTGATTGTGTGGCAGGAATTCAAATAATCGAATCGAATTGTCATTAAATATGGACAGCAATTTTGTGCTGCATTTTTATTGCGGCTTATGACAACACACTTAATTACGTTTTAATCAATTTTATTGTTCAAATCTAATGGCTTGTGAATTACACGCCAACGAGATGGACCAAATTAATATAAGAATTCAATTATTTAAAGAGCACATTTGTTATAATTGAGCGGATCAAGCAAATTTATGCATCATACATCTATGAAACCTTGTTTGAAATGTTTCTTAGGACTCACAGAAGACTATAGGCTAAAACTTAGTACGCTGCTCGAGCTAAATTTTAGCTCCCATACAAAATTCTCTCGAAAATTAAGCTGTGCTAAATTTAAGCGATTCCCTTTAGCCGAGTGGTACGCAGATCGAGCTAAAAAATTAAACTTTTGTTTCAGAATGTACTTCATGTATCTGTTAAAAATTAAGCGTGGCCATTTAATGGGTCGGGGCATTTTCTCAAGCTAAATTGTGACAGATCGTTGTGCTCTGTTGCGGAAAAGGATGCAAGGATGAGCTTTTTTAATTATTACATGGCCGAGAAGTACCTAGAATCTGAAATAGTTGAAATAAGAGAGAATTCAATTTTTGAAGACGTTTTTTCAATAGTCAGCTGTTTTTCTGTTACACTTTGACATAAAGAGAAAATTTGGAGAGCAGCTAAAATTTTGTTTAGCTCGATCAGTGTACTAAGCTTAAGTCAAATGCCACGGTGCGTTTTTGACTAAGATGTGTTTTGATTTTGTACCCGACTGGACACGGGGAGGGTTATGTGTTTCGCGCGTATCCTATGTACGTTCCTACGGTCATAGGCTAAAAAGATAAATATAAAAAAAATTAATTTAAAAAACCAAAAAACCAGACTGACGGTAAAAAAAAAGAATTAAAAATATATGAACAAGACGCATTTATGTAAGTACCTATAACCTCTTTGGGAGTCGGAGGGTACTAAATACTCATACATATATTTGTTAGACTGTGTAGGTGTATAGTCTCCGATTGTCAATTAGTTAGGTATAGGTACTTAAATGCGTCTTGTTCACATATTTTTAATTCTTTTTTTTTTACGGTCAGTCGGGTTTTTTGGTTTTTTAAATTAACTTTTTTGCCTTAGTTTTCCATTACTTAAATACTACTTAAAGCAAGACAAATACTCAAGGTGAATATTTTCAGCCACCAATAGGCTTTTTGCTTCATCCAGCAGCAGTCCAAAATGTCAAGGATCGATTGTAGTTGGCAGCCCACACATAAAAGCTGGCAACGCTATAAATGTTGACAAGCAATTGTCACTTTGACATCTCCAAAGTGCATTTTTACAACACGCTCAATTAACCTATTGCAATCGCATTCGTATCGTCTCTAACACCGCGTCTTCATGTGTCATTTTTTATAAAAAGAAAGAACGACTTACTATAGGTTCGTTTGTGTACTCTCAGCATAGAAAAATGAAAAACGTCAAATATCAAAAATCGAGAGAGAAATCGGTTTTCTTACAAAAAGTTTAAGAAATGTCATTTAGACATTATCGTAAAATGCAGCATATACAAAATAAGTTGGAATCGAATTTTGTATACGCTTATTACCTACTAAACTTACCATTTTGAATGCGCTGATATGTTCTAGGAGAATATTCGATTACAACTTCTTCCTCCGACATCGTTGAAGACGAAAATAAATACAGTTTTACTTGTCAAACTATTGAGCTGTCACTTAGTTGTCAGTTTTCATTTTTCAGTAAGTCGGAATTCGGCGAGTAGAAAATTACGAAAAAATTAAAAGAGGGGAAATGGATTTCTCTGTAATTTTTTTAAAATGTTCTCAGTACGTGGTCGCATTTGCACAGTTTCTTAGCAAATTTTTAATAATTTTACGTTTGCAAAAAAGTACCCGAACGAACCTTATTTCATTCGTTCAGATATCGCTGAGAAGGGCATGTCGTTGCATTCTCACATTAGATGCCTTTGCATTTCGTCCATTCGACATTCAGCCATCGCAGAAAAATTTCAAGTGTCAAAATTCACAGAAATGACAGCCCATAGCATACTATCCTCCATTGGCAATTTTCATAGAATGAAATATTGCATGCTATCAAATATTGCTCGTGGAGACACCGGGCAAGAAAGGTTCTGGATTACAATTTAATACTAATAAAGATGTACTGCGTCTTTTTTAGTTAATCATTCTTATCAATACAAAACTTAACATTAAATTTGTCAGCTCAGAGTGTCCACATTGCGTTTGGTAAATTTAATTGTTTGCACCGAGTCTACACAGCTACCAAGGTTGAATGAAATCTCAAACCAAAATTAAACAACAAATTTAAATAAACCAAAGTGTGCATTTAAGATCGTCTTCTGATGAGCCCGTCCACCGTACTATATACCAAGGCTATTTTTGTACTGAAATGTCATCGAAATATCAGATTTACTGAGAAAGAGCATCCTCAAGGACCTAAGGAAAAGACCATCTATCATCAGCACAGCGAAATGTAGAAAAAAAAGAAATAAATTGTGATTTTTTCCTAGCAAAGCACTTGCAACTCTAAATGAAATATTAAAATTCAAAACTGCTCCTGTCACTTTACCAAAGAATATCGATTTTAATTATTAAAAAATAAATTATTGGCAGTATGCTTTTATGAAATGGAACTAAACTTCTCCTCTGCCATACAAAGCTCTTTGAAATTGAATTTAGTTTTTTTGTATGCACAGTCGAACGGAAATTCCTCCAATGAGTAAATCACCAAATTCAATATTTTCCATTTAATGTAAAAGTTCGGTGCCTCCCCGAATGGTGGCCCATAATCCGTCCATTTCATGTATCTATACATTCCACTGATGGATATGTGCAACTAATCTCCCCAAAGTGAAACATGAAGTACATTTCCCCGGGGCAGCAGCAGCACTCAAAGGATAACTTGTGCATAAGCCATGACGAGGATCGATTTTTTTTATTTGCCGAATCAAAATATCCAAAAGTACAATCGAATGGAACAAATTTTTAGGTAAATTGTATCAATGCTGGGGGAGAATAAAAGCTCGTGAACCTTTTGGGTCTGGGATTTCTCAATTGAGAATGTTGGACATCAGGAGGCCACATATTTACCATTTCACAGAAAGTGCACCGGAATGAGAATACACAACAATAAGATAAAGGATTCCAATTGCTGTTGGCAGCCATAGCCGGATACAGGTTCTTTGTCAAGACGCAAACACCATCATGTCGGTTTGGTAGGGCAGGCTGGCACTTATGGATGACTGGCAGTACCCTGGTGGGATTTGGATTCAAGGAGAACGCTGGCGACCTTTATGTTTGCGACAAAAGTAAGCCATTCACTCGGAACAGGAATTAAACATTTAATGAATGGAAAAACCCAGCACACTACAGCAAGTGCTTACTACTTGTTTTCTCTCTTTTTTTTTGCCACACTACTGTAAGAGTGTAAGATCACACACATTCCACACGGGCAATACAGGAATACTTGGAGAATTCGAACTGGCAATTACTTTTATGAGAACCGTTTGAGCGTAAGAAACGGAAAGTTATACCGCACTAACAGTGGTTGGCTGGAGGAGATCCGAGCATTGTTTGTACGGTTGACTTGGTTTATTTGCTTCCTCTCTTCAGCTGACTGCTATTGGCCGTATTTGGCTTTTTTGAACAAAGTTTTTCGAAAAGTTGTCCTGCATTGTGTGTGGAAAGGTACCTTAGGATATGTATTTTAATGTATTTCATATTTTTCATCGTTTCAGAGAATGCTGTGCTCACCACGCAACTGTTAAAAGTAATTGCGTCGTTAGGTTTGAGAACTAAGGACAAGATAAAAGTTTTCCGTGCGGGTTTGCTTGCTGGTCCAACAGAGCAAAAGACGTGGTTTACTAATAAATTCACGTTTCTTTTCTTTTCCGGAAACAAGTTTGGCAAAGTTCAAGAGTGTCAGCCGCGAAATAAGTTAATAACTGGAATCAATTCTTTGACGAATAAAATTGAGGCTGTACTGAGCATATTTTGTTCGTTGAGTCGGAATAGTGATGGGAAATGTACGGCAGCTATGAGTTTCCAATGTTAGGACAAACTCGCCCTAATCTCAGAGAGTGTACAGAGGTGCGGACCAACTGACTCCAAGTTGGTATTTCTTACAACTGGAAAGCTGGCTATGAATGGAACAAGTTCTACCCACGAATCTGGAGCTGGACAGATAAAACTCCGATTAAGAGGTTTGAAAGACTGCACCTAAAGAGTTCTGCGTTCCAGATGTCTTTGTTTATAGGAAGTTTTCGGAGCTATTGTTGTCACTGGCGACCAGAAACAGTACGGGCACATGAGTGTCTTCTGAATATAGGTACATTGTTTTTGTAAAGGGTTTTTGAGTTAATAAAGCGACACTGGCGCACTGGGTTGTCAGACCCTCGTGAGAGGTGTGCCAGTGGAAGAGAAGTCAATGTGAATTTTTTTTTCTGTTTTCCGGGGGATGACCGTAACCCAGGACACAAACTTCTGAGTGGGCCCACGCACCGTAATAGGGTTCACAAAAGGCTGCCTTGCATATGATAAGACCTGCCAAGACAGTTTCAGGACCGTTTGTCTGGACATACAAAAAAACGTTAAGGTGAATGACTGACAGACGAGAAAAAACTATTTGGACTGGTCTGGAACATATCCCGCATACAGAATGAGTTTAAAAAAATGTTAACCAACAAAAATGTTGTCTTACTGTTGTCGCTTATGTCTAATTAATTCAGAGATGATAGGCAAAAGAAGTACTAATTAAAGTCTGATGTATATAGTTCATTTATTTATAAAGAATGTAAGCAAAATTTTAAAAGTCAACGCTTTGCGCTCAAAAGAGTTCAGCTTTTGGCTCCCACCACAACCAGTGTCTCGTGTCTCCTACAAATTGTAACTCATAAGACTGTCTTTCAAAATGCATTGTGAGCAAAGTTTTGAAGCTGTTCTCTCCGTCAGTCAATCACTAATACTCAAACAAGAATATTTGATTAAAGTTTCAGCTAAACCCTGATGCGCTACGTATACCATCTGCAAATTTGGAAATGTTGCCCCAATCCAACGTAGAAGTATCTCGCTTATAACATTTTCCTTTTGGAAAGTTTTGCGGAACTTAATCCGTCTTCTGCTGCTTACTCACAAAGGTGTGAAACGATACAAATTGCAAAAGTAGAGAACAAAAAAACAAACACAAGAAGAAAAGTAATTTGCAAACTATATGAACACTAAACGTTCTAGCTACCTGTTGCTCCTGAGCCCTTGCTTTGCCACAAGTTACACAAAATATTAACCCATGCATTTCGCACAGTGCTCGTGTTTCTTTTTGCTTGTTCAGCACGACCACAATCGCTGCTGGGTCCTAGCTCTGTGGCGTTAAATATGCTAAACATCCAGCTACGGGTCCTTGGCAACCAACCACAAGAACAAACAGCAATGATGACGATGATGAGGATAGCCATGGAAACTGTATTTGCAATTATCCTGCCAACACCTGCCCAAACGAGAACTCTAGCTACTGTTTGTTGCTACGAATGCATTACATTAGAATGCACAAATATGCTTCTCTGCTTAAGCACACACAGCCACACATCCACCACCACCACAGCGACGAGTGCAAAGGATCCCCATTGAACTTTTGGGTCAATTACTTGTAGGCGAAAGCACATGTCTCGCATTCCTGCTGAACTACAGTGAAGTTGTTACCAGGCATCAAGGATGCTGAGCTTCGTAGGTAGCACACACACAATTTGAAGATGAAACTATGCGAGGCCGTTGGGAATATGCTTTTGGTGTGTGTTCCTTGCATTCTCTATGCTGAATGCAAGAATAATCTCATCTAGTACGTATATGTGATGTAAAGTAACTGAAACAGTGAATTAAAAAGCAAACACGGAGAACAAAATGCACAAAAAGGATACTACCGAGAACATGCAGCGAGGGGGAGTGCTGCTGCTGACTACTTTATCCACATTCGTTTCCTTTCGCAAAAGTGAGAGCGAACGAGTAAGCACTCGAGGAAATGTACTCTGAAAATGCGGTTGTCCGTTGCCAACAGAAAGGGGGAGAGCTTAATTTGACAGGCAGAGAGAAACTCTGCTGGGGATAGTCAATGGGCGTTCATTGTAATTAAAATAAAGGAATGAGATGGGACTTCCTTTTGCGGAAATGGTTTCCACATTTGCACGGGATATTCTTTTTACAGTTGCTACCGCTACGTGCTGCGTGTAGTAGAGTATAACAAAAAAAATGTATCACTAACCGACATAAAATATTGAAGGAAATAAATACCAGCAAGTACGTGAAATTAAATCTCTTTGTGCTGTGTCCGGGACATTTGGGGTTTTCAGCTTCCACAGTGCTATCATCTGTGTGCACCTTGCTTGTGTACACGCGAATCGTATATCGTTATGGAAAATTAATGATTTTCAGGTTCATTTTTCGCATCAAAAGGAACAGTTCCTGGATAGCATTGTGGAGGTTGGTGTTAGTATTTGGGTATCATTTGATACCTCTTATTTATCAACCAAACGAGTTGCACCAGACAATTCTTACTGCGAATCTAGCACGTTGAAAACTTGAATTTATTGCAATACTTTAGTCCTGCAACCCAGAGACCTTCTCTTTTATGTAGTCCTTATAGTAAATCGAACATAACTTCTAGCGTGTGATCGATATAATTAAAAAAAAAACTCCTAATTAACTCGAATTTCAGAGGTTCTATCATATTAACAGTTTATGTGCCTTATACCCTTTTCCTTGAGTCATTTTTAGGAGCGAATCGTTCAGATTCCAGATACAAAATCGGTTCACACATTAAGAGAACATCAATTATTCAAACACAATGCGACTTATTTTGATATATGTATGTATATAGAAGGAGATAAATGAAAAACGAAATGTGCCTGCAGCGCCACCTGTTGAGAACTTTCATTTTTCCTAAACCATCTCTGATTTAAGACAAACAAACAAAGTAAAAAAAAAATCTTTCAAATCCATCGAGCTGTCGAACAATATGTATGGAAATTCATGTGTTTTTTACGCACGCACAGCACACACATACATTTTCCGATTTCAACCAACCTTCACAAAACCCATATATAGACCAATACCAAAGATGTGTGAAAGTTTTGTTAAAATCGGTAAATGCGTTAAGGCGTGAATCGGCGACAAACGAACACAATTTTAAGCCTCAATTTTTATATATACAAGGTGGCGCAAAAATAACCTCCCGATGTTTTTTGGCTGTAATTTAAAAAAAAAAATGAAAAACTTTGATTCTTCTTGTGGATTATTTTTATTTGGTCTTTTAATTTTTTTTACATCAAGTCGAGAATATGATGTCATGTAAATGGCCGCCGCCACAGTTGATTGTCATTTGAGCCCTTTTTATGGCATTTTCCATCACTTTGGCCAAAACTTCCGGCGATAGGTCCTCACATTCTTAACGGATATTGTTTTTAAGAGCTGCAAGAGTCTGAGGCTTGTTGACATAAACCCGCGACTTCAAAAAGCCCCACAAAAAGAAGTCTGGAGCGGTCAAATCAGGCGATCTTGCTGGCCAGTGCAAATCGCCAAAACGGGAGATTAGGTGCCCGGGAAATGCATCCTTCAGCATATCGGTTGTGGCACGTGCAGTGTGTGCCGTTGCACCGTCGTGTTGGAACCACATGTTTTCCAATCCCAATTCATCACGTTGCGGCAAAAAGAACTCGTTGATCATTGCTCTGTAGCGCTCACCATTCACAGTAACCGTTTGGCCCGCGACGTCTTCGAAGAAAAAAGGGCCGATGACTCCTCCAGCGAAAACAGCACACCATACAGAGACTTTGAGCGGGTGTAATGGCTCTTCGTGGGTTACACGCGGATTTTCTGTGCCCCAAAAGCTAAACGTCGCAGTGTTTCAGCAGTAGGCGTTGGACGGCTAGGAAATCTGCGACGAAATTCACGTTGTGCCAAAGTCACCGACCGATTATTGCTCAAATAAATAGTCACCAATATTCCGCGTTCTGGAGCAGTGTAGCGTAACATTGTTTATTAACGTGTATTTCGCATGTGTTTACTACACATATGTCAAAACAGAACTGACATTAGGGGCCAATCGCAAAATTTATAGCATTTTCTGATAGGAGGATTACTTTTGCGCCACCTTGTATATAGATACTCGTACGTAGTTCATGTAGGTATTAGTTAAATTCAGAGAGCTTTCAAAACAAATGTCAAGACCTGTACCATGACCCATGAGCCACGTGTCACCCTGGATCACTTCTTTGCAGTATTGGTTCTCTTTTTTTTTAACTCTATGCTACAGAAATTGTTAGACGCCTTGCTTACGACTGCGCAGCCTTGAAACTTCACTTTACCTTACATTTTGGAGTCTACTACGTTTCCACCGGAGATTAACTGCGAGATTTAGAAAAATTTCTGTAAATCTCGCATAAATCTCGGGATTTATCATACAAAAGTTAAGCTCATGAATGGGGAGATTAGAAATAAATCTGGATTATCAACCAGGTTTGCAGGTACAGTCCGGTTTGCGAACACACTTTCCACAGCTCGAGATGCCAAAAATACAAAGCAAACAGAGCTGTATTTGACATTGTGTCATACAAAAAACGAATTTATTTCTGAGAGACTTCTCCTACCCAATGCAACCATCAAAACATTCTGGAACTCATGTTTTATTACTTTAAACTTTTGAATTGGTTAATTTTTCTTTGAATTATCACAATTTTGGGTTGTTCGATTCGACGGTAGTTGACAACATCTGCTGAAACGTCAAATTAAATCAAATCTTGTTTTTTTTTTGCTGGAAACACCTCAGGATTTGTTTGTAATCTCTTGCCCTAAATCTCGCGATTAGTGTCCGGTGGAAACGTCGTATTACCGTCCTCAGAAAGCGTACCAATTCAGGCGTTCGTGTACTTGACATTATGTTTAGGTCCCTTCTACTAGTCACGAAAATAAAACCTTACAAAAACAATAGGCTGTGATGCTACGTTTCTACCGGAGATTAACTCCGAGTTTAAGATTAATTACCGTTAATCTGGTATACATCTCGAGAACTATCATACAAATTTTAATCTTATAAGTACGAGACTATGAATTTTGCTCGAAAAGCAACCCGGTTTGCATGTAGAGTCAGGTTTGTGAACACAGTCTCTACAGCTCTGAATGTCCAAATTGCAGAACAAACAGAACTGCATGCGACATTTATCTTATTGCGTTGTGAGCAATAATGTTTTTTTTAAATGCAACCATTAAATCGGTCGTTTCGTTTAAAGAACAAAATTGTGAGTTAATAATATATTTCGATAATTGTCACTCGTATTTTTCCTAATTTAAATTTCGAAGTTGGTTATGTTTTCATAATTTGTCACAATTCGGGGTTGTTCGATTTGATACCCAATGACAACAACAAACTGGTGAAACGTCAAATGAATCTTGTTTTTTCTTTGCTGCAAACACTTCAAGATTCATTTTTAACCTCTTGTAGGTACTTAATCTAGGGATTTGTGTCCGGTGGAAATGTAGTATAAACCTAGGGTAGACTTTTTGCAATTTTCATGTTTTTTTGACGACATTTACATGAAAAATAGATCTCAGCGCGTCCGTAAAAAAAAAAACTGCTCGTCCGGCATTATGGTACCATATTCACTGTTGTTTAGTGTTTTACACCAGTAAATATCAAAAAGAGGTGTTTGGATTTTTCCTGACAAAGCAACTCAATCCTTACTTTTTTATTGCTGTCAGCTTGCACTTAAAACGTTGTTTAAATCTTTTATCTCCGTCACTGTTCGCAACGCAGTTTTCTTGTTTCTGTCTCTGTCTGCTCCCCCATTGCCTGTAAACTCGCACACTTTGGATAATTCAACCCGGAAAGCCGTCGTTTGTTCACCTCTTCGTCGTACAAGGGGACTTTTTAGACTTTTTAGACTTTATAGACTTTATAGGAAGTTACAACACGACTCTACCAGCACAGTCACTGACATCATCCCCCAAATAGCCCATCACTTTATTTCAACAGCTTAAATCAGAAACCCAAACAAAATTGCGCATTTCGTGCGTCAACATTTATGACAGTTACCTAACGCAAAAGGAAAGTCTTCTCCGCCTCCTCGTCTGTCAAATCACACAAAATCCAAATACATTTGGTTAGATTTTGTGGGAAAAGTTCAGTCACTCTAAAGACGACGACGATAAACTTTATGGTACATTAACATTTTACCCTCAAGCTGTCACTCTCTCCTGTGGAACTTTTGCACCGGGGCACCTCCGAGACCTCACGAATTGTTGACTCTTGCTTGCTCTTGCCTCATAACTCAATTATTCCCCCCGAATTCTGTGTGTGTGTGTGCATATGCAAATGCAAAGCGTATAAGCATGCAGACTCCACAGCTAAACTTGTCCATTGCTCAGATGACAGATTTTGTTTTCGACTATTTATTTATGTCAAAATTCTGAAACTCACTAAATTAAGGTGAACTTTATTAAACTCATTACGGAACAGAGCGGCCAACTGACTGAGCTCAAGATACAGGACGAAATGCACTTTGTACTCGAGCGAAACAGAAAATAATAGAACTGCTCCAGAAACAGGAAGACACTTCGTCGCCGTTGTCTTTGTCCCGTGCTTTTCTTTGGCTTTCCGCATCCGTTTGCGAGTCGATGTCACTATGAAGCGGGCCAGAGAACTACGGGAGGGAGCGCCTCAGCCTCTTACTGCCATCTTCGCAATTGGAGAGCTTTTGTGTGAGAGGCATTCATCATCAGGAACTGTGCGATTTATCTCAGTCAAGAAAGTCCGACAAAATGGATTCCAAAAGATGAAATAGATGAATATTCATGTGCATGTGAATGCATCTGCTGGAGCGCGGTGGAGTGCAATAGTGCAGCAGCAGTGGTACAGCGGGGATTGTAAGTGGAAGGCGAACGAAATGAATTTATGAATACCGAATGCTCGGAGATTTTCTGTACTCACATATGCATGCCACGGTATGGCGTTTCATGTAAATGCATTTGAATAAGTTTTCCTTTCGTTTTATTTTTTGGTTTGAAGGTTTCCACCCCCTTTTTACTTTGTTTTTGGGTTTTTTCTTTCCTTTTCGTTCTTCGAACAAAAGTTTTGTTTCATGATTAATGATAACGTGGAGTCGTAGAGACAATGTACAATAGGAGAATGAGTGCCGGAACAAAATTCGTTTTGGTGTTTCTTTTTGAACGGGAATTATTCAAATAATGTCCTCGGCACCTGTGGAGTGACAAGGGGCGAATCTGAGTCCGACAATCAATTATGATTCTATTTGAATGAGTAAGTGGACTCAATGGGATGGAATGTTATATCCGAATTTGATTGTTGTTAAAGTGAATGGTGGGAGTTTGTATACGCCATACATTTTCTCTTTCATTTAATTTTTATTGACCGTAAGTCGGAAACATGTGCTGGAAGTAGGACTCTGCTAAGGAATCCTTTATAAATTAATGGCGACAGTTTCAGCATGGTTCAAAACATTTTTACAGACATTTGGAATAGAGCGTCTTACTTAAGGCTTACGTTATTGTGAAAACTGTCAGTATACTGGAATACGCCATGAACAGCAATGTGATTATAACGGTTTCGATACTGATTTCTTTTATATGGAGCTGTTAGTACGTAAAAGACCTTTTTTACCACACGCCGGGACAAGATATTTTGACCGCAGTCGTTTCTTAAAATAAATGCTAAGGGATGGAAATTTTGATGGGAAAATTACCACACACTAATTAGGAATCTTTTCATGCTAACCACCGATATTGATCTAGTTTGCCTCGATTTGTTGTTCCTGTAAGAGCGAGGAACCTGGGCCGTACTCTGATAGTGTCTAATTTAGTTTTGGTTATACCTTAATTATAGAACTGTATTTTTAATGTATTCCAATGATCCAAGCAGTGTTGCCGGTGTTGTTTTTCCGAAACAAAACATTTTTTTTTTTCAAGATTTTGTTCAAAATATAGAATGGCCAAAATTTTAAATACAAATTGGAAGTACTGTACTACTAATACATAAATCACCTAAATATCTATAAAAACACTTTGGTCATAAATTAATGTTAATGCTTTTTGAAATTTTGGAACATATTTGAATAATTGACTTCGAATTGCATTGCTTACCTACATCAAGATCATAGAATTTCGGTTCATTAAAGCTCAACAAATCCTTTGTAAAGAGAGAATCTACCGTTTCAGTACACATACTAAACCATTTTTCCAAAAACGCGTTACATCAGTTATTTTATCAAATTTGTTAAAATTCATGTTTCCTTGGCGTTGATGAAAACGTTAGTGAGAAAGAAATCGTGCATGGCCTCTGTTCGACTCACATTATATATAAGAATGGAATTAATAGCCAACGTTTTTCTTCAATAAAAAAGGTTCTTTTAATGTGCTAGATTTAAAAAGTTCTGATATCAAAAATCTTGGAATTTGATGTTTTCGAGGTTAAAAGTCTTGTAAATATTTTGGAGCTCAAAATTCTTGAGAAAAAAAATATGTCTTGTATTCTGGCATCACTGGATCCAAGTATCAATACAGCGACTTCCACACGGCCAGCGCCATTAAAAAGCATCGACTCTGAATATTATCTGTACCAGTGGCGTACGGAGGGTGGGTTCAGGGGATTGCCCCCAAAAAATTCTAGCCCAACAGCTGTAAAAAACTCTTTGATGGATTCCATTGGCAAACATTTCATCACAAACCTAAACCTTAACCAAAAAAAAACCTTGCGAACGCTACTGATCTGTACGCAATGGGCCTTACCAATAAACATTTTTAGGTTGGACTCTAAATTTTAGTAGTTCGTATTTTCCATACACATTTCGCAATTGTGAGATTCCGTAAATTTAAAGTCGAGACTTAAATTGATTATTAGTGCGGCGCAATATATAAAGAATCAAAACTTGGATGCCGGAAAAACGTTTACAACTGAGTGAAGTGACGTCTACGCTATAGAATAATATGAGCCATGATTTTGTAACAGATTTGTAAGCAGGTTGTGTCTGAACCCTCTGGGGTCAAAACTTCCACAGAATAAACGGCTTCAAAAGCATTATATGAAATGCCAGAAAGACTTACAATGACGATGGGCGAAACTAAAAACAATAATAACCAACATTCTATATTCAAATTATTCTAAAATAAAGTGCACGACTGGGTCGAACGTAACTTTCTCGTTCATCAAAATTGTTGGTGCAAATGAATTGTTGGATTTATTTTTAGGGTGCATATTCAATATGAATGAAAAACAAAACAAGTTATTGTTCGGAATTATTGTATTTCTTGGTTTTTAGGGTTTTATCGAAATCGAAAATGGGGTTTTCAAGATATGAGCAGTTTTTAAAGTGTTTCCAGTGATTTGAATTGAAAATTAAGGACGCAATAATTTTGAAAACATCAATTTTACTCTTAGCTTAGTTTTGAGGTAAACTAGGGAAAACTATATTTTTCAAAAATGCCTTTTTTCAAAAATCAATTTTACGATAATATAGAGAAAAACTAAGTTTTCCATTAAGTTAGAAATGACCATATTACCTTAGAAATGAATTTTTGTTACAATAGTATGGACCGTTTTCGAGATATGTCCAAATTTTAAAAGTACCGCTACTCGATTTTTTTAGCGGAAAACTGAGTATGCAGTTATGTTTATCTCGTCTACTTAAGCATAAATATCAAGTTTTGCTGAAATCGTTAGAGCCGTTTTCGAACAAATCAAATTGGTATGAAAATTTTGTATGGGAAGTACCATTAATATTGAGGTTACCATGCAAAAAAAGAAACGGCCCTGAACTGTAAGCCCCCAAACTTTAAATCCGAAGTTTGAGCGAAATTCATTCAGCCGCTTAGGCTGTAGGCCTCGGGACATACAGACAGACGGACAGAATTTTGCGACCCACTTTTTTTAGTTCGCCTATCATCGTAATGTCAGAATTGATTAACATCTCGATTTCGAAATTTTCTACGAATACAATATATTTCTCTTACTACGAAATGGAGAAAGTGAAAAATGTATCAAACTTGAGAGAAATCCAAAGTCGAAAAAATTCAATAATTTTACTAACCTCCTCTTAATTTAACCCTGCCGCCACTACCAGGTATTAATTTATTTATGGACGCAACACCCCATTGAAACTTTATCCACATTTCCTCCACTTTAAAAAAACAAAATCACCTATAGGCAGAGGGTATTGCTACGGTGAGTTTGCAACATTCAAGTACCCCACGAGTTTATTCAATCAGTGACACTGATGCTGACGCTGGACAGGTAGAGGGTCTTGAAAAATAATTAACTGAACTGCAGTACTTGAGGGTAGAACATCCTTCAAAAACACTCAAGAACTAAAGAATAAAAATAAATATTATGTATGGCAAGAACGATGATGGCGAAGGATACGACGTAGTACAGTTTAATTTTAAGAAAATGCTTTTCCCGCATTCACCACCAAAATGTTGTGCACAATCTATGAGCTGCTTATTGAAAGGTTTTAATAATTAAATTTCTCGAGTTAAGTACATACCGCAAACATTTTTGATATACAGTTTAATTAACCGTGCGGAAAGTTTGTTACGTTTGAAATGTGTTCACTAAACACCGCCTGGGAACAGTTTTGATATCTACTTCCAGTCAAATGGAAGGCATTAACGTGGAAATAGATGACAAAGCAAGTGAAATTACAAAACAAGCTTACGGGACTAGATTTTTACGATTTTCTATGGAACATAAAGTTGATTTAGTTTAGATTAATTCACGAGTTAATGGCAAAATTGTCTTTGAACTAATGCGTTCAATTAGTTCCATAGTGATTCATGTGAACCATCACCATGCCAACGAGGGAAATACATGACAACACAAAGTAAGCCAAACTAATAAGCGCTATCTTGAGCTTCTCGTAAATTTCTCTTATAAATGTTAATTTTTAAGCTTCAAAGCTTGCTTGTAGACCTCTCGATGACAAGTTTGTAAAACATCAACAATTTAGCGAAGCAGAAACTATTGGAACTAGCTGAACTACCGAGCTCAATTAAGAACCAAAATTTAGATTTAGCTAGGTTTAGTTCATTTAGTTTCCACCACAGCCGGTTTTGAAATACGTGCGCTTGGACGATGAAAATAGGCGTTTTTCTTTTTTAGTTCAGAGCACAACCTGAACTGTTATACAAAAAGTTCGTGTATCTTTTTCAGCTCAGATACATCAGAGCTCAGAATTTGTGTTTCTTTTTTCCTTCAGAGCACCATCAGAGCGCCTGAGCTGAGTGTAAAGCTGAATACACACTTCCAGTCACATTTGACAGAAAAAAAAAACAGGATAAACAAAATAGTTGAAATGGCGGATGAACCTTGTTTTTCTGGAACTGAATATTAACCATTTAAATAAATAACAATTAATAAATATTCAATTTATACATAAATTTACAACAAATGACAGCTATGTGCTCAAGTGTGTTTCATAAATACCTCAGAACAATCTGAGCACGCTCGCTTCAGAGCGCGCTCATAATGCTCGAGCTCGGTTTAGAGTGCTTTTGAAATGATTTGAAATTCATTTTTCCTTAACTGCAAAGGGCCAACCTGAAGTTCTCAGTTCTACGTCAAGGACGTGTTTAAATCAATGAATCAATGGACAAAATCAGCACAACCGCCAATGTTAAAACTAAATGAACCACAACCTTGGAAATTGTTTAATCAGTTCATTTAGTTTCCCCGAAAGATCCCATTTTTATACGACTTTTTGCGTTAACTAGACAGACTAAGTCTGCGAAGTTTGTAGTTCTACGACGATGAGAAGCTTGAAACAATGGAAGGATCGTTCCACTTACACTCGCTATTCGATTCGATTTGCAGCCTGCTGGTAATCAGTGTATGCGTCACAGAATCCTATCAATCGGTTCCTAAAAATCTATTCGAAATACCCAGCGTATAAAAACCAATGTCAGGCTCGATGAGAATTGCAAGCAGCAGAAGCAAAAACTAAATAGCTACAGTTGAGCCTGCAGCTTGTAAATCGGTCGCGTTTGGTAATATTTTAGCAGATGTTCTTTCCTATTAAGACACACACCTTATTCGGCAATAAAACTTCTACAACATTTTTCATAAATAACTTTTTTAGGAAAGGTCAACCGAATAAAACAAACTATGGAAGTGACATTTTTTCCGGGTCAACAAAATTCCCTTTCGAAGCAAAGAAGAAGGGAGCCAACCTTCCTCTTGCGACTGACTGTAAACTGAACGTAATTATTTACACAGTCAATTGAAATCATACTGGCGCCCAACTGACGTGCACACTCTTCAAGGACGCACAGCTCAATACATAATTGCAATAATTAATTAGCAAAACCAAAACGCCACATAATCTCCGCAAAGCCCTAAAGATAAGCTCAACAGAAACCACAGCGAATATCGTTCAAAATACCACCAAGGCCTGTGCGCATTCCTGAAATGGAGGCGACTTAAGACGCACGTTCCCACAATTCGATTGATTTCTAGCACCCACTTGTGAAAACGTCCCACCCAAACACATTATTCTACACCTCGCCAGTGATAACAACATTGTAATTGGCGCCTTTTCACAAAATTCTGCACAAGATTCCCGAGATTCTTCAAGCGTTCGGATTGCCCCCAAAGCCGAAGCGCAATTCCCAGTAACATCGTCGTCGGTGTCGGTCGTCGGTCGGTGCTTGTTCTCTGTCACCCTTATCAGACCCAAATTCACCCTTCGGCATTGCTACCGACGTCAGGGTACTGTGGCCGACCTCACCTACAACCAGCAAGGATCTTTCGTGGCTATAATGCGATTTTTTTTTCCGCTCGTATTTATTTCGCTTCTCCATTGCAGAGAGTTTGCTGGCGCCTCACAGAGACGCCATTGATGATGGCAATTGATTTTCGCATCCGTAACAAAAATGCGGTCTACGAGGAGGGGTGCCGATGATGATGCTGGCTGAGAGTGAAGGTCGCATCGTGGGAATGGTATCTGGTGAAGTCAATTCTTGGAATGCTCGGCCACGCTCGGAATCTCCCAGGAATTCGTATTGTCCTTGTGTTTGGAGTTCCTTCATCGTGTTGTTGTCATCGTCGTCGCCGTCGTCGTTGTCGTTGTTGTTTGCTTTCGTGTTGTACTCGCTGTAGGGTATCCCACTGAAGGAAGCATTCCACTTTTATGGATAACTATGTCGGGCGACATCATTGGATTGCATTCCTTATTTAAAAGCTACTTCCTTCGTGAGCGCAGGGATGAGGAGTCAGAGCTGGTTGCCATCGTCGTACAGTCACTGTCGTCATCTGCAATGCCTCTGCCATAAAAGTGATCGTCATTGGCATTTTTATTGACGCGCAGTGGGGTCGATTAGTACGAGAATTTATTACCGAATCGAGATGGAATGCCACTGTGTAGATTTTTTTTTACACAGTCGTCGGAGTTATAAAAATTTATTTATATTGACCTGGCGTATATTTTCATTCTTTTGATCAGCAAGTATAAGTGCAAAATTCGAAAGGAGGAACTATTTTGACGGATGATTAACAAGAGGTGCCGTAAATTCCAACGGACTGTTGCCAATTGATGGTTACAAATTCGATGAGGGTGGATTTTTTTTAAGGGAAGGGAAGGAAAAAATATGATTTTCAGGCGAAAGCAACAAAAGTGGATCCAGAAATGTTGTGTCATAAAATTAGTTCGAAGTCGCCATTATTGACCGACAGGAAATTAGTTGTTTCTAAACATGATAAAAGGAAATATCAACAAACGTTCACTTTTCAGAAATCGCCAACCTTATGACTTGACTTATTTATATGGACTGCTAGTAGCCAACTTCACTCATGTTCCAAAAATACAGAGCGCTACTGGTTTATAGCGGAAAACAAAATAAACTTCAAACGACAAAGTTTACTTTCATTACAAATTTGCATGTAGTATACTTATGCGTTGAGAGGGTAAGAGCTGAAGGATTGGTTAGTGTTTTTATATTTTACTTAGTCTTAGTACTTACTTAGTTCCGTAATTTACTATGTATTTTACTACTGTGATCTCAATTAAATAAAACCCATAACACAAACCAAGCGAATTCAATACGAAACACAAAACAAGTGAACAGCTACCTAGATATATGCCCATAAGCAAGAGGATTGGTGGCCGGCCATTAGCAGCATGCTTTTTTGTAATTCACAAGCTGTAAATGCTTGACAGGGATTGAAATTATAAAAATAATGTAAACATATGAGTTTTGGGGGTAGACGTACGAAAGATATCCATCTCTTTATATTCATTCTTCTCGTTCGAGAGTATTAACTGCATAAAGTTATTATAGGTCCCATCCATCCGCCACAAAAATAAAAACACACAAAACGAATGGTTGTAAGAAGCTAGGCGTTGCGCTAAATATATATTTATTTATTTATTTATTGGATGTAGAA
Organism: Cheilosia variabilis; assembly: GCA_951230905.1. Lineage (NCBI taxonomy): Eukaryota > Metazoa > Arthropoda > Insecta > Diptera > Syrphidae > Cheilosia > Cheilosia variabilis. The sequence continues at coordinate 13,124,939 of OX579680.1, read as the reverse complement.
AGAAAAAATAAGAAAATAGTCGCATATCTCATGATTGATAAAATGGTTATAGGGAAGCACATTCAGTGAGATGAAGTAAAAAAGAAATACGTCGATTGACTACGGCACTAATTTCAATTTCACCTTCCGCGATATAAGTATTAGTGGCACTAAACAATACATGGAAGATACCTGAACGTTTCTTATTTTAGTTTATGGGTCCTTAAGTAAAGAAATTGTTATTTCGTTTTCTTTTTTAAACTAGCTTCTTGAGCTTCTCGTAAATTTCTCTTATAAATGTTAATTTTTAAGCTTCAAAGCTTGCTTGTAGACCTCTCGATGACAAGTTTGTAAAACATCAACAATTTAGCGAAGCAGAAACTATTGGAACTAGCTGAACTACCGAGCTCAATTAAGAACCAAAATTTAGATTTAGCTAGGTTTAGTTCATTTAGTTTCCACCACAGCCGGTTTTGAAATACGTGCGCTTGGACGATGAAAATAGGCGTTTTTCTTTTTTAGTTCAGAGCACAACCTGAACTGTTATACAAAAAGTTCGTGTATCTTTTTCAGCTCAGATACATCAGAGCTCAGAATTTGTGTTTCTTTTTTCCTTCAGAGCACCATCAGAGCGCCTGAGCTGAGTGTAAAGCTGAATACACACTTCCAGTCACATTTGACAGAAAAAAAAAACAGGATAAACAAAATAGTTGAAATGGCGGATGAACCTTGTTTTTCTGGAACTGAATATTAACCATTTAAATAAATAACAATTAATAAATATTCAATTTATACATAAATTTACAACAAATGACAGCTATGTGCTCAAGTGTGTTTCATAAATACCTCAGAACAATCTGAGCACGCTCGCTTCAGAGCGCGCTCATAATGCTCGAGCTCGGTTTAGAGTGCTTTTGAAATGATTTGAAATTCATTTTTCCTTAACTGCAAAGGGCCAACCTGAAGTTCTCAGTTCTACGTCAAGGACGTGTTTAAATCAATGAATCAATGGACAAAATCAGCACAACCGCCAATGTTAAAACTAAATGAACCACAACCTTGGAAATTGTTTAATCAGTTCATTTAGTTTCCCCGAAAGATCCCATTTTTATACGACTTTTTGCGTTAACTAGACAGACTAAGTCTGCGAAGTTTGTAGTTCTACGACGATGAGAAGCTTGAAACAATGGAAGGATCGTTCCACTTACACTCGCTATTCGATTCGATTTGCAGCCTGCTGGTAATCAGTGTATGCGTCACAGAATCCTATCAATCGGTTCCTAAAAATCTATTCGAAATACCCAGCGTATAAAAACCAATGTCAGGCTCGATGAGAATTGCAAGCAGCAGAAGCAAAAACTAAATAGCTACAGTTGAGCCTGCAGCTTGTAAATCGGTCGCGTTTGGTAATATTTTAGCAGATGTTCTTTCCTATTAAGACACACACCTTATTCGGCAATAAAACTTCTACAACATTTTTCATAAATAACTTTTTTAGGAAAGGTCAACCGAATAAAACAAACTATGGAAGTGACATTTTTTCCGGGTCAACAAAATTCCCTTTCGAAGCAAAGAAGAAGGGAGCCAACCTTCCTCTTGCGACTGACTGTAAACTGAACGTAATTATTTACACAGTCAATTGAAATCATACTGGCGCCCAACTGACGTGCACACTCTTCAAGGACGCACAGCTCAATACATAATTGCAATAATTAATTAGCAAAACCAAAACGCCACATAATCTCCGCAAAGCCCTAAAGATAAGCTCAACAGAAACCACAGCGAATATCGTTCAAAATACCACCAAGGCCTGTGCGCATTCCTGAAATGGAGGCGACTTAAGACGCACGTTCCCACAATTCGATTGATTTCTAGCACCCACTTGTGAAAACGTCCCACCCAAACACATTATTCTACACCTCGCCAGTGATAACAACATTGTAATTGGCGCCTTTTCACAAAATTCTGCACAAGATTCCCGAGATTCTTCAAGCGTTCGGATTGCCCCCAAAGCCGAAGCGCAATTCCCAGTAACATCGTCGTCGGTGTCGGTCGTCGGTCGGTGCTTGTTCTCTGTCACCCTTATCAGACCCAAATTCACCCTTCGGCATTGCTACCGACGTCAGGGTACTGTGGCCGACCTCACCTACAACCAGCAAGGATCTTTCGTGGCTATAATGCGATTTTTTTTTCCGCTCGTATTTATTTCGCTTCTCCATTGCAGAGAGTTTGCTGGCGCCTCACAGAGACGCCATTGATGATGGCAATTGATTTTCGCATCCGTAACAAAAATGCGGTCTACGAGGAGGGGTGCCGATGATGATGCTGGCTGAGAGTGAAGGTCGCATCGTGGGAATGGTATCTGGTGAAGTCAATTCTTGGAATGCTCGGCCACGCTCGGAATCTCCCAGGAATTCGTATTGTCCTTGTGTTTGGAGTTCCTTCATCGTGTTGTTGTCATCGTCGTCGCCGTCGTCGTTGTCGTTGTTGTTTGCTTTCGTGTTGTACTCGCTGTAGGGTATCCCACTGAAGGAAGCATTCCACTTTTATGGATAACTATGTCGGGCGACATCATTGGATTGCATTCCTTATTTAAAAGCTACTTCCTTCGTGAGCGCAGGGATGAGGAGTCAGAGCTGGTTGCCATCGTCGTACAGTCACTGTCGTCATCTGCAATGCCTCTGCCATAAAAGTGATCGTCATTGGCATTTTTATTGACGCGCAGTGGGGTCGATTAGTACGAGAATTTATTACCGAATCGAGATGGAATGCCACTGTGTAGATTTTTTTTTACACAGTCGTCGGAGTTATAAAAATTTATTTATATTGACCTGGCGTATATTTTCATTCTTTTGATCAGCAAGTATAAGTGCAAAATTCGAAAGGAGGAACTATTTTGACGGATGATTAACAAGAGGTGCCGTAAATTCCAACGGACTGTTGCCAATTGATGGTTACAAATTCGATGAGGGTGGATTTTTTTTAAGGGAAGGGAAGGAAAAAATATGATTTTCAGGCGAAAGCAACAAAAGTGGATCCAGAAATGTTGTGTCATAAAATTAGTTCGAAGTCGCCATTATTGACCGACAGGAAATTAGTTGTTTCTAAACATGATAAAAGGAAATATCAACAAACGTTCACTTTTCAGAAATCGCCAACCTTATGACTTGACTTATTTATATGGACTGCTAGTAGCCAACTTCACTCATGTTCCAAAAATACAGAGCGCTACTGGTTTATAGCGGAAAACAAAATAAACTTCAAACGACAAAGTTTACTTTCATTACAAATTTGCATGTAGTATACTTATGCGTTGAGAGGGTAAGAGCTGAAGGATTGGTTAGTGTTTTTATATTTTACTTAGTCTTAGTACTTACTTAGTTCCGTAATTTACTATGTATTTTACTACTGTGATCTCAATTAAATAAAACCCATAACACAAACCAAGCGAATTCAATACGAAACACAAAACAAGTGAACAGCTACCTAGATATATGCCCATAAGCAAGAGGATTGGTGGCCGGCCATTAGCAGCATGCTTTTTTGTAATTCACAAGCTGTAAATGCTTGACAGGGATTGAAATTATAAAAATAATGTAAACATATGAGTTTTGGGGGTAGACGTACGAAAGATATCCATCTCTTTATATTCATTCTTCTCGTTCGAGAGTATTAACTGCATAAAGTTATTATAGGTCCCATCCATCCGCCACAAAAATAAAAACACACAAAACGAATGGTTGTAAGAAGCTAGGCGTTGCGCTAAATATATATTTATTTATTTATTTATTGGATGTAGAAAGAAAAAATAAGAAAATAGTCGCATATCTCATGATTGATAAAATGGTTATAGGGAAGCACATTCAGTGAGATGAAGTAAAAAAGAAATACGTCGATTGACTACGGCACTAATTTCAATTTCACCTTCCGCGATATAAGTATTAGTGGCACTAAACAATACATGGAAGATACCTGAACGTTTCTTATTTTAGTTTATGGGTCCTTAAGTAAAGAAATTGTTATTTCGTTTTCTTTTTTAAACTAAAAATATATAACAAAATGAATTTCAAATCACTCTTTGTAGCTTTCCTTCCTTTCAATAGATGACGCTCTTTTGTTTACGTGTACATGGAAATGAATCTCTTCGGACAAGATGTCGCTCTTTTGTTTACATGTTTCTATGGAAACGAACTTTTTTTGAAAAAAATTTTGTTTTTTTATTTGCATTGCTATGGCAATTTAAACTTGACTTTGCTAATCCGCTGTAAAACAGTAGCGCCTGTGCTGTTTTGGAACATATTTTCTCGCAGAAGTATATGAAAATGACACTTCACTAGCAGTCCATATTTAGTATGTCTATGTCGCCAACATTTCTAACCATTTCCGTCAAATTTGGAAATACGAAAAAGAAAAATCTTTCGACCCCACAGTCGTCACATCCTCGCGTCGTTGCGACTTTCATTAGCAACAATTGTTGCCAAGAATTACTGCGGCTTCCGCCTTTTCATACACCGTTTTGTACTTACAAGAATTCAGGTCATAAACGTTTCAGCTTAATGTCATTACAAATCAGCACCCATTGCCACGGGATGTCCTTCTTCTTTTTCTTTTTCTTCACCCCATCTGAATTATCGTTTCTAACCCCAGGCCTTAAATTACATTACGTTAAATGTGAGCGAATTAACTTTCAATTAGATTTCATCCCACATCTAGGGAGTGACGAAGCGAAAAGGACAAAAAAAGGACTCCATCCATTCGGTGTAATGCAGTGGTACTGAGGAGGGCGAAACTAAATGAAAAACTGCAGAAGGGCGTCGTTAATACAGAATCAGGTCAACCTGTCATGTAGGATAAGATTCAACTAAAAACAGGACTTCGACAGAATCCTCTCAATCGATATACCAGTATTATTTAGAAGGAAAGTTTAAAGCAAAAATCTGGAACACAATATCCTGTACAAGGATAATAGCTCGAGTCTAAAAAAGTTGGAACTTAAAGGCAACCTTGCTCCGGGGGTATTGACGGAGAGATGCATCTATTTAGTCTCTTGAGCAGCATCCACTCCGGGTGTCCCAGGATCAATTGGTTGGTACTCATCGTACTGGATTTCTGGTATCATCCCCATGGCTTTATTCTTTTTCTCCCCCATTCTGGCTGCGTCCCAAACAACAGAGACCACCCCGCTATACTGCTAGCGTGCGTTGTGACATAATAGCTGAGTGATATATACCCAAGCACACACACAAACTAGTACTGCATCGCTCTTTCCTGGATTATGTGTCGAGTGTGTCGCAGTTGCTGATGTATGGCTGTTTAGGGTGTTTGCCCCGTCCGGAGTTCCATTTTTCCCCCGCCAGTGAGCGTTGAGGTTATAATCTTCGACCTTTATTTTGCAAATGCTCTTCCTCTTGTCTAACTTTTTCCCGAGGCTTTGTGAATGAATGGGGGGCTGAAAATTGTCCTCACACTTGCCGTCTAGACGGCGCCACAAAGCTATTGGCAGCAGGGAAATTGTCGTCATTTGGAGCGAAAATAAAGTTGGTGGCTTTCCAGCAAGCTTGCCGAAAGGGAAATAAAATAACCGCATCCTTCATGAATGAATCGTTTGTCGGTTGTTGTTGTTTGTTGGAGCAAGGGGAGGCTTGATGTCGCCCCAATGGCTGTTGATTGATGAGAGTGCAATTTATTTAAATTGCTGTGAAATAATTTGATGTGCTCTCGGGCTATACACTGTCAAGTGTAGCTGCCTTTGTTTGTGACCCTGAGTTGGTTGAAGCGAAAAAGCACCTATCAGAGCTGTTCCTGTCAATTTGGTTTGAAATTCTTATATGGACGATGGCACGTTCTTATCTTGTCAAATTTAATGATGAATGTTGGGATATTCATTCCGTCCATTGACGTTTGATTACAAGCTATCAAGGGTGCATGATGAGAGCGTGAGCACCAATCAGTAAGATGACAAGGCAAAGATAAGTTTGTGAGGAGTTTTAAGGGTGACCTTTGTATACCGGCTGGCTATAAAGGAATTATTTAGTTTTCACTTTCTTTGCGGTTCAGCCTGGGGCTGAATTAATTGAAATGATGACTACAGTCATATATTTGACACTGAACCACCCTGACGGCGTCACTTTTCTATAAAAGTTCTTTTGTTTGGCAAACGAATTTTGAAACTCGCTTGCATGCATATTTTTGGATACTTTCCCATTTTAATTGAGCTCTTTTTAGAGACACTCTTATTATAAAAAAAATGCAGCATTTTTCAATCATTTTTAGCTGCCAAACAGTTTTATAAAATGTCAAACTCTTTTGTAACCGAGCTCTTTTGAGAGACGCTCACATTTTGTGAGCATACCAGGGATGTAGTCGGTATGGTACCGTTTTGGTCCATGGTTTTTCGAAATTGTAAGTGATGTTGTTAGAAAAGTTCAACAGAACAGTGTTTTATCTTTTCGAATTCCAGCTCGCATGTAACACTATTTTGGTTACAAAATTTTTCAGAGCATTTAAAAATAATTTTGGCCCATCAATTAGGTGTGGAAAATGATTTCAAGTTGTGAGTTCTGACATCTGTTCTGCTGAATTTGCTGAATATTGCAAAAGGTGTGTTTCTTTCAACAACCCAACAATTGGAAATCGTTTTCGTGGTGCTTTCGTGGAAAACGACCTCAAACAACTCGTTTTGAAAACAGAAATATTATGTGCGGGAAAACTTACATTTCCGATGAAGTTTTCGAGTGTTTTTTTTCGAAAACCCAGTTTTCGGCTCTGTGTCATTAAAGCCTTTTGACTCGTTTTCGTATTGAAATATATTATAGCGAACACTTGACGCAATAAGCAACGAATTGTTGTCAAAAGTGGATGAAAAAACAAACACGCTGACAAATGTCCTCCTCCAAAACCATTCCATTACATTTTACAAGCAATAACTGCCACGTCACATCTAAAACCCCGTCACAACTACAACAGGAGAATTCACTATGCAACCACGAGAAAATACACATAAATCAGTTGCACTTCACCCTAAACGAACAGCACAGCCAATAAGTACTCGATTCGCCATGCCACCCGGAATAATGAACGCAATCAAGCCCAGATTTGACATTGACACTTTCCGCACTTATTCACTCGATCATTCGTTCACTCACGCGTTCACTTACCCATTCGATAACAAACAACCCTGCATCGGATCGGTGACGTAGTGAAGGAAGCCATTGTGCACGAGCAACACACTCCTCTGCACTCTGGGTCTTGTGTTTCAAGGGAATGCATTTAAATCCCTTGGCTTACGTTCAGCGTGCACAAGAACTAGGGCATACACACATCGAGACATCGACACATCTGCATCAACAACAACTTGAAAAGTCACCCAGAGCTATACATCCCGCCTGTGCGCTGGCAATGCGAGGCATAGCCTTCCTCAAGGACTTTTGAGCTGATGAAATGTTTTTGTTCTCTTTTCTTCTTATTGCTTCTGTACTCGTCTCTTGTATCAATCGGTTATATAGGTTCAGCGCGTTGTTGAGGGGGAACTTTAAGAACGCACCCGACACCACGATAAAGCCCGTAAATGTTCTGCTGAAGGAGTTGCCGTCACATGAATCTGTGGAACTCGCATTCTGTGCTGTCATTAATTATTTTCATTTTCTTGCTGAAGTTCTGTGTGTGTTACTTTCAAGCTGTTCATCGTATTATCGAGTGCCAGCGCATCCTGCATCAAGTATTGAAAGCAATTGTCTTTGTCGAGGGTCCATAATTGACAGACAGGAATATAGTTGGTTTTTCAAGTGATTTGACGATTTTTCTCCTACTCTCGAATCGATCTGACTGGTCTTCGTGTCTTGATAGTTGTGACGTCTGGCCTGGTGATGGGCTGCTTCGGCATTCATTGGATATGAAAATTCGAACAGAGCGGCGGATGAAGTTTTATCGCTAACTTTTGCGAAAGTTTCACTTATTTTTTCTCCCCCTCTTAAAGTTTGTTCTGACGTTTTTGCTTTAACCGCGCGGAACTTTTTTTGCCTGCTACTGCTGCTGGCACCAACGAGATGGACAGATGAGTCGAAAACTTGTTTACTATTCTGGTTATTGGCGAAAGGCTTGGATAATTTCGCAAGAAATCATAGAGACGAGTTGTGAGCAAACAAAAACCAAAATAAAGGAGAAACAAAGTTTTTCTTCGATTATCTAATTTTTTCCTTTTCGTCCTTTTCTCGCTTAATGCCCCTGTGTCGAGGAGGACACAATTTGCAAAGTTTTCAATTTACCCTATTTTTTTTTGCAGTTGGGTTTTATTGTTAGCTCATGTTTTTTTCTCTCTGCTGCTGTATTCGATTTAATCGATTTCGAATAACTTGGTAATTGCTTTCGATGTTGGATTATATAGATTCATTCCTTTTGTTTAAACAGTGTGGGTTTCGATTAATATTTCCGTTGAGTAATGATAACATCAACAACTTTTGGCCATATTTTCAATTCAGCGTTGCGCTTAGTTTGTTTGTTTTTCTTAAGTTGCTTTGCAATTAAACTTTGTACTTGCAACTGAATTAGGAGAAAAGTGCAGATCATGAGAGATTTTCGGAAAGGGTGTCCTCTGGATGGTCGTTCCCACGCTTTTGGTGAATGAATGAGTAATTTTAGTGTTAAGCGTCGTCGTGATGACGTTCTTCTTGAGAAAAAAGCTTTTGATCGTTTGTATTGAGAAATTGTACAAATAACTAGCAGTACGAGCGTTGGAACCTTTTTTTTCCAAAATTGGTGATATCTTTCTCCAGTTGAGTAAGTGCTCGTGCAAGTTTATTTTGTTTCATATTAATGAATTTTGTATTTGCAGATAAACACAAATGAAATGGTAAATGTGAATGCACTTAATAGCGAATTCCTGCAAGAGAGAATTGTTCCGGTTATTTTAAGTAAAAGAAAAATACGGTTCAAATAAAACCAACTGCTTCTTTAAACGTTATAAAACAGAATAATTTTATTTCACATTAACATTAGGTACTTTACATAACAATTATTGTTTATATCAAAAAAAAATAGAAACAGCTGTCACATGCGAAGGTGTTATCGACCTTGTTGGATGTTGGTTAGTGTGACGTCATCACGGTCGTTCTATTGAAATCCAACAACATGTGAATCCATTTTTTCGAAAAGTTAGGAAATTTTCAAACGTGTTTCAAAAATCGTGCTAAAAATGTTCATCCAAAAACAGTACGCACAATATTTTAATGTCGCATTTGACGGTATTTTCTTAAACTACTGAGTGGAAAAAATAGGAATGTCTCCTAAAGTTGTTATATTTTTTGTTTAAACATTTGATAATAAAAATATTCCCTGGCAGGTTTTCTATATACTTTCCTCACCTCGTCTGTAATTCCAATTGAACAGACAGTAGTAGAAAACAAGTTGTGTCTGTAGAAATATTTGCATAATAACGCGCTTTTTTTTACAAAAGTACGAAAGTTTGTAGTATTTTTAAGTTCAAACAGTTTTTGATAGAATTTTCGAAGATTCCTTAACTGTGATTACAGAAAACAAAATTTGTCTTCGAAGGCACATTAAATGGAAATATTGATTGACAAAAAATAATGGACTCATATTTCAGGAATGCTGAAGACTGAAATTCAAAAAAAGTGTTGCCACTGTCAAATACTCGTTGCAGAACAAATATATAAGAAGAATGGCAGTAAATTGTTCTCACCCTTTCTAAAATCACAATTTGATTTCGGAGCTACAAATTCTATTCAATACACACAGCCTTTTGTTATAAAATTTCCCTTGTGGAGAGCTAAAATTTCCCCTTTTCGGATGAATTATCTCAAAAACTAGCTCGAAATTTCCGAATCTCTAGTTTTTCTAAGACAACCTGAGTTCAATGTATTTTTTGAAACTTACAAAAAGGACCACAATTTCAATAGGATTATTTTCAACAGCAAACAAATTCAAAATTCATTGTGAGCAAAAGTCGCGTAAAGGTTTTTTCTAAAATATTTGGTTTCTCCAATCATTTTTAAAGCACAGCAGATTGTTAGGCCCACAGACAACTTCTTATGAATTTGAGACCGCTTAAGATTATATATCTGTGTTGAGCTTGGAAGCAAATTTAAAAAAATGAGTAGAATCTTTAAATTTTATATTTCAATATTTTATTTTATTTGTTCTCGCAAGGAAAAGGATTATTTTTCCCTTTTAATTCGTTTTTAGGCTGAAAATAATGTTGTTTGTCGAAAAGACAATTTCCCCCGATCTGCGAACACTAATCTTAGTATCTGTCTGATTGAAAACTAAGTCTTGTGGGTTCTGGCATGGAGGCTCTGCTATATTTGACCAAGTTTTTGAAAAGTGATGATGAGTTGAAGCTTAGTAGGCACCGCATCAGTTGAGGGAATATTAATTAAAAGAATTGATCAGTTGTTTACTAAACCCTTCAAACAATCCGAAACTGATAAACGGTTTACTGATCGCCTCTAAAAATTAACAAATACCTTCGGGATAATGTGGCAAATCTAGCTCCGGTCTAAGTTTGTATTTCAATACAGCCACCTATAACCTAACCTAAGCTATGAAGTAAGCTTACAGCTCCTTCCTGGTGTTCGATGCTCATTTAAGTCCCAAATAACTCTTCGTGGTGAACCCATTTCACTACAAAACTTTCTACATCCTCACCTACAACAGAATTGTTTTGTTTGACATCTCATGTACTGCATTATATACTACAGTCAACAATCTGAGTAACTGGCAAAAAACTCACGCTTTGTTGCAGACTCATCTAAATGTTGCAGTCCAAAATCAGCCACCCACGTATATGCTGAGTTTAGAAACCTCCGAGTGACTTAAACGTATGCAAGGGCTCTTTTCAATTAGCTCGGAGTAAAAAGAACTGTAAAAACAATTTATGGTGTGCGCATCATCCCTTTCGAAAACAACCAGCTGTACAATAAACAACGTAAATGCCCTCAAGTCACCACAACCCAACCTCGAGCCAGCACTTAAAAGTGCATATAAAGCCAGTGCGCTCAGATTTGCCGCCGTCAACAAATGTCAAAGACAGAAATAACAATAAATCTGCAAAACAACGCACATAATCCAAAAGAGGACACTTTCAATTGCACTCTGCTTCAATTGTCCGGGATTTTCAATTCGCCATTTCTTTTCTTCAACGCATTTGTCAAGCTCTGAACGTTCCTCGTATGCTGCTGCTGCAGCCCATTCCGCAACGATACACACATCCGTAAGTCACCAACCCAGTGTATGTAGGAGCTAGCCCCTGGTGTGACAAGCCACCAACACGACCACTGGCAATCCGATGCCACCCTCCTCCCCGGTGAGACGTGACTAATAAAAAAGTTTGCCAAAGACACCTCCTCGACAGCTGCAGGAGCAGCATCTCCGCTTCCTTCCCGTGTCGTGCAGACAGTAGTTGTTACGTGAATGCACATGAATGTGTGCTGTTATCATTGAAGAGCTCATCCTTTGCCCATTCAGTCACCAAGGTGCATTCATCATTAATCCACTTCCTGCATCCAACATCCTCCCAGCAACACTGATTGCACCTCAAATAGCGCTCACAGAGTATTTCAGTCACGGACCGTGTTTCACATTCGGTTTCATTCGCTTTAAACTGAAAGAAGACTTCACTTCCAATTAATTTTTTTTTTGTACCCCCGGAACGCCCAAGGACAAAAGAGGACCGAAAAGAAAATGCGCTCGCTTGCACACAGGCACCAGAGAAGACATAAGGCCCCGACCGGTGGCGGTAGTGGGCTATTAACATGACGCCTGGCATATTGTTGGCTGAGAGCACACTATAATTGGCCGTGTTCAGAAAATCGCAGCTTCACTTCGCTCGGCGGGAATTAATGAGTATTTTTCGTTCCCATTGATGGTAACATTCGTTATTTTCCAGAAATGCACATACACACGCAGAAAGTCCATTATTATCCATTGTCCCTATCGCGCGCAACGTCAGAGATGCAAATGAGATAAACGCGAAGGCGATAGTGCTGACAAGGGGTTAAAATGCAGAGTTCTCCCTCGCGCGCTGCACTTGACTTATTAAGAGTCCTGCATACTGCACTTAACTATCCCAACTGGGTAAAATGGAACAGAGGAGAGAGACGAACCCACTGCTGTTCTGGAGTTCGTTAATGAAGAGTCACTGGGATGGTTCCAGAGGCAGTTAAGCCGCGTGTTGTAGCTGGGCGGCCTGGGAATACGAAAACGACTTTGGCCTCAAGGCACACACTTAGGAGTTAGTTTCATGTCAGAAGGGAGTTTCTACAACCACCCCTCCGCTGCGAGGAAATGCGCGAAGAAGTAATTCCACTTAAGCGTTTAAGTAGATAATCTTTCGAGGATATTGCAGTTCCTTTGTTTCGCCAGTCACTTCTGGTGGAAAGTGGTGGAAATAGAAGTGCTTTGGAGCGCGAGGAAATTGATTTGTTGGTATATAGTGCGAAGGGGGTAGTTTGTTTAATCGCAAATAAAAGACTCTCCAACTTTACTTAACCTGGAAATAAGTGAATCGATCGAATCGAAATATGCTCCCAACAACGAGTACTGAATCTTAAGTTCGTTCACGACGGACGAGACTTCGGTCGGTGTCGGGGTGGGTGGTAATCGGAGGGCACTAATTTGATTAGAAACTCGTCAGAGTATGTGTTTGTTGCAGAGGAGGTGTGCTCTTCCTGAAAGAGACAAGTTAATTTTAAATAGCAATTGATGAAGGCTGTGAGGAGATGAAGGTGTGGGTTTTATTAAAGTTGGTTCCCTTATACAGGGTGGCGCAAAGTTATTCATCCAATTCTGTTCTTGAATTACTTTTTTAATAAATAAAAAAAAAGATTTTGAGTGATGGAAAACTTTGTTTGGACTTTGAACATTTTTTCTGCCAAGTGGAAAAAATAATATAAAAAGTGTCTGCCGCCAGTGTTAAAACACATTTTGTGCCCGTTTTCCATGACTTTCCGCAAGATTTCCGGTGAGAACTGTTCGCATTCCTGTCGAATATTCTCCTTAAGGGCTGCGTTTGTCTGACGCTTCTTGGCATAAACCCGCGACTTCAAGTAGCCCCAAAGAAAGAAGTCTGGGATGGGTGAATCGGGCGATCTTGCTGGCTATGCCAAATCGCCAAAACGTGAGATTGCGCGACCAGGAAACGCTTCCCTCACAATATCGATTAATTATTCCACGCTCTTGGGGAGTATAGCGCTCCATTGCTGGTATGTTTTATACTGCAGCTGTCCAGTTCACAAATGTCAACTATGATTGACATTCGACGCCATTTGCAAAAATGATAACATCTTCCGATAGGGTAATTTATTTTGCGCCACCACATTCATTTACAAAATTGTCGCTGACTCACAGATGGCGTTGGTCCCTAACGCAGAAGAATTAACATCGTAAAAGTCAATTTTGAGTGGGAATTCGACTCAACTCTTTTCTTGAATCAATATGTAAGATAAGAACTGCCAAATTAATCACTTTATTTTATTTAAAAAGGCAGTATGACTTTTCAAACGAAAAAATTGTTTTTCTTACTTAACTCGTGGATAGTGATGCTTTTTTTTTGGGGCATAAATCAAGTTTTCGGGGACTGAAACTGATTTTATAAATCATGACAGTTCAATTTGCTTCTTAGATTTCAAATTTGGTACATATATGTGATTGTGTTTTAAAATTTGGCTCCCTTCTTGTCTCACAGATGGCACTGCTTCTGAAGTACTGTGGGTTTAAAAATAAAAGAGTTTGCTTTGAATATCAAAACTCGGTTTACTTTTTCCCAATATTTGTTCTTTATTCATTTACTGCGTAACAACAAGTGAAGAAGGTAAAAGAAAAACAGATGCAGAAAATCAGTTGCAAAAGTTTTAAATTAGTGAACTGCAGCTGTTTATGACAGATAGAAATATCGAAAAGGTTTCTTATTAAGCAGCAATAAAATGTGTAGGTTAATACTTCTGTTAGTGACTTGCAGATGGCGTAGTCAATTATTTGGAATTCAATTACATTAGGTTGCCACAGTACAACTAATAAAGCCGAACTGTTAGGTAGATTTGTGTTATCAGAAATCTGAATGGGTCTAAAAAGGGTTTCTGCTGTTAATAGCAGAAATCCGTTCACCATTTTTGTCCCTAAAAGCTACTGGGCGTTGAATATCAACGAGGCTACTTGTAAGTTCCTTCAAAGGACGCAATCGCGCAATAACTCTGTAGACTTGATCATTTTCAAGGAGTTTCTCTTATTTCGTCCCTAGAAAGTTCGCCCTTAGTTTGTTTTACAGAAAACGCCTGCTGTTGTAATAATTCAAACAGTAATCGTTACAAACGAACTGTAAGGATGTCCCAACTCCACCGCTCTACTGCGTCAATACACATAGATTGAGTTTATGCTAAATCCTACATTGAAATAACAAATCTGATTGCTTTCCGCCCGCGCACAGTGAGTCTTCTTCAGATAAATCAAAATATGTGCCGACTGCCGACACCCATGCGACATGTGCAACTCTTCAGTATACTTCCGCCTTATTTTGAGTAATTTCCCCGACTCCCACGGAAAATATGTGTCAAAGGGCGTTGTTCAATGTTATTATGCAAATGACTGGCACATTGCTGAGATATTTTTGCATACTGTGATCGGTTGTACTCGTGAAATCAACGACATAAAAATTAAAAATATGCAGACGAAAAATATTCCACATACGCCACCGATACTGCACTTTGGCATTCTTCGTGAGCACAATTAAAGTTTCGCCTTATTTCTGGCCGTAGACCTCAGTGCGAGATTGCATTACGCTGCCAACACAATTGAACTGGAAAAGGGTCGTTCTTCACATTTTAATGTCATTTTGTTCTGCAACATACACAGCGGGAGTTTGCTTCGCAAAAAAAATGTATCTCCAAGCCTCATGTAACGCTGGTTGCCGCACATCATCAATTCTGCGACAAAACAGAGGATAAAGAAGCAGCGCAGTACAGTGTCCTCCAGCGTCATGGATAATGCGAAGTAGCTGCTCCATTTATCTCTCTACTGTGCGCTGCATTTGCATCCGGGAATATAATAATTCTCTGACGCTACATGAGCGCGCGCGTTATCTATTCACAGGAGGGCGAATGCAGCGCGAATTAAAACACTTGGTTCTTACTTTTAAAATTAAACAATATTTATTTGGAACTATGTCCTTTATTATTGAAATACTTTTTACTAATTCTAAAAGGAGCTTAAGGCTACTATGTAGTTACAATAAGACTATCGATAAATTCATCATACAGTCGTATTTATATACTTTTCTTATCTATCTACAAGGAGACCCAAGCGTACAATCGTCTTGCTTGATAATGAAGAAGAGATAATATTCCAACATTGTATACAAACGATATTATCTCTTTTACATATGTTATCATTGTAGCGTTGTGTGCAAGACTGTACTAGAGACTAAAGATATCATTGAATACAAATAATGTTATCTTTTTTCTCAATATGTTTTGCTATGGATACTTAACTCCCCCCCTTGTTAAACGAAATCGTCCCGATTTTTCGACGCTATTTTTAACATCTCTCTTTCATAAGTTTTGTTATATGCGTCAATCTTTTTTTGTTTTTGACGATCTGTTATACATTGTATAGTTTTTATCATTACGTACGTAAATGCTAAAATAACAATCAGTGTTACAATTGTGTATATAGTTGATAATATCGGTTTTTCTTCAAAAGGAATAATTAGTTTTTTTAAAGTATCTATGTTATCGAATTTGTATATTGTATCTTCTTTAATTATTTGGTCGATGTAAGACTCTGAATTATGATTTCTTAATATAACTTCTTTAATTTGCTTATGCATGTTTTTGTATATTTTATCATCTAGATTTATAGTATTTTCATAAGTAACTAAGTTTATACCATTAATTGTTTGATTATTTAGCTTATGCTTACCGCTTAATAACATAACACCGGATTCAATTTCTAAGTCGTAATCGTATTCTTGTTTAATGTTGCATTTTGAAGTTATATTCTTTAAAAGTGGAATAAGACAATTTTCTTCTTCAAAGTTAATTTCACAAATGTTTTTACTTAGATGATTTTGACAATTTCTTGTTCTTAAATAAGTTTGGTTACATAAGGCAATTGTTTTATCTGTAATGATTTTTCCATGTTTTGAATTTAAGGGTGTTACTTTATACAATTTACATGATTTAATTAGAACTGGATATTTATATATTGTGATGAAGAATTCATCAGTTCTAGCTAATAATATTTTAGAGTACTCAAATATATTTATTATGGGTACTTGAATTATTTCATGTTGAATAATATTTTTAATGTCATCTAAGTCTAGGCTTTCTGATAAATATTCATTATTTTTTGCTGCATTAATTGTTCTGGTCAATAATAATAATTGTTCGTACACTTGTTCTATTACTAAATGTTCTTTAAGGCTCTGACCTTCGAATTGTTGCAAAATTTGTTCGAATCTAGAATTTATAGTTTTTTGTTTATTATTGTTTTCTATGAGATTATTTATACTCGTTTCTATGTTAACTAAGTCATAATGGTCAGGATTACCAAACACATATTTGAAAGCTGTTCCTAAAAAGTTAATTGATCTAGTATGCCTAGTATGTTCTTGTAATTGGTCTGCTAAATTCTTAATTTTACTTAACCAAATTTTTTCTTCTTGTGTAGGTTGATAGTTACTAGTTACGATATTTACGTAAGGTTGAAATATCGAAGTCAGGTTGGTGGCATGTAACAAATAAGTTTGTTCTTTGAATAAATACACGTCATCTGTTTGCGTAAGTATAAACTTCTTGTTTAGTAACTCAGTTATTTGAACGTTTCCTTGCCCTTCTTGACTCTGTACAATTCCTAGTAATGTTAGGAATATTAATATTTTCGTCATCTAAAAAATGATAATTCTTTATGTTATCCTTGTGAATTTTTATTCCCTCTTTAGAGATTACAGTGTCTCCTTTATCTTCTTCTACTATTCTTGTTATGTATCTGGCGTTAGATTTCTTTCTAAGACCTGTGATTCTTACCATTATCTTATCTCCTTTTTTATATTCTCTGTGTCGAGTTCCTTTATTTAGACGTTCGATCACTTTTTTGGATGCTGAGTTTAGTTTATTTATTATAATTTCACTATTGCTATATTTATTTTGATTAAAGAAAATGTCTCTAGGTTTCAAACCGGTAACTGAGTGTATGGAATTATTTAATTCACGCACTGTTCTAAATATTTCTTCGATAAGTCTTGTTTTATTCTGAATTGTGAATATTCTAGACAGTTCAGTTATTGTACCGTTTACACGTTCTACCTGACCGTTCGCTGTCGATCTGTATACTGGAGTTTCTACTTTAGTTATGTTGTATTTCAAACACATTTGGTTCACCATTTCTGTTTTGAATCCCTTCTCGTTATCTGTCATGAGTCGTTCACATTTTGGGAAATAATTAGATAAGACCTCTTCCATAACGTCGTACAGTCTGTTTCGAGTTTCGATTTCCCGAAGGATTGTATATTTAGAATACTTATCTACTGTTACAAGGAAAGTATACTTGTCGTTGAAGTATATGTCCATATGAATGTGTGTTCCCACATGTGTTGGTATTTCTGAATTATTCAGGGGTTCTCTGATAGGTTTTCTTTCATATTTTCCAAATAGACATGCTATGCATTTTTTGTTGAAACTCTTTGCTTGTTTATTTAGATCGGGCCAGTAATATTTCTCTGAGATTTCTTGTATATTGTTACGTAACCCTCGGTGTGCTCTTTCGTGAGTTACTGTGTTGCACCTGGTTTCTAAAGCTTCTAATCTTGCCATTAATACTGCGAGTTGTTCCATTTTGAACTCGTGTCTGTTGTCGTCGAATTTGTGTGTTTTTTTTTTTTTTTTCCACATATACACTTTCACTGAATTGCTTTGCTGCTTCGTACGAAGGAGCTATATTTGTACCTGCTATGCTAGGTAATTCTTGTAACCGGTAACGCGAGTGTTCTGTTTATACTAGATTTCACTACTTGTTCCCGAGGTCCGCTCGATTGAAGTTAAAAAGTATATTTAACCTCCTGGCAGGATCGCCAATTAAAACACTTGGTTCTTACTTTTAAAATTAAACAATATTTATTTGGAACTATGTCCTTTATTATTGAAATACTTTTTACTAATTCTAAAAGGAGCTTAAGGCTACTATGTAGTTACAATAAGACTATCGATAAATTCATCATACAGTCGTATTTATATACTTTTCTTATCTATCTACAAGGAGACCCAAGCGTACAATCGTCTTGCTTGATAATGAAGAAGAGATAATATTCCAACATTGTATACAAACGATATTATCTCTTTTACATATGTTATCATTGTAGCGTTGTGTGCAAGACTGTACTAGAGACTAAAGATATCATTGAATACAAATAATGTTATCTTTTTTCTCAATATGTTTTGCTATGGATACTTAACTCGCGCAACAAGGACACAACCGACTGTGCTACAGAAAAGAGTCAAGTAAACATAGAAAAAGGATAACAAAAACTCAACTCCCAAAGGGTGAATGACAAAACCAAGCACAACAAGGCAGCGCGATGTTCACTGAATTGTTTGCTGAAATTTAATTTGTAAAAGAGAGAGAGAGAAAATATTAAATCGCCAACATAAGCAGGAATACGCGAACCGAACGAACTGCAAACGGCTGCCATAGAACGAGGAAGGAGTGCGACGTTTTCTTCGCTGTAACTTAGTTTATTGCCACCTCGTTTGAGGGAAGCAAGCCAAACCAACAAAGGAGGAGCAACGACTACGAAGACGACGATGACGTTGATAAATAACAACTTGGCAGAGGCAAATTGAATTCCTTAGCATCGCAGCTGAAGCCAGGAGCAACTCTGACGCTCCTGCAATCGATTCGATTGTGTATCAAAGACAAAATAAGGGAATACCGCTTCGTCTACTTCCTTGTCGTGAATGATTCAATAAAACAAAAGACATTCACCTCGCTATGCGTCTTTACACCCATCGGTGTATTTAAGGATAACGTCCGCCCGCCGATAACTGCACAATAAATGCTTACCGTGGGGAATGAAAAATGTCATATTGGCAACCCACTCGAGTTGGCAATATTTTAACATGACAATGCCGTGGATTTCATTCAACCTGTCTTCAATAAGCAGTCAGTAGTTGATCTTCCTCGTCGGTGGATAATTACTTACTCGCAGTTCATAGTTTGTGGAAAGTTCAAATGACTCTTGCTCCCGTTGAATTGGTCGATTAAATTACCTGCAAAGAGAAGTAATTGTAGGAAAAAGTTAGTAAACTGTTTCACTGTCAAGGAGAAGAAAAAAAAGGGAACAAAAAAACTTATCTCGGGTTAATGGTAGTGGAAATTGAGTCTGCGGTGCGACATTATTTATGCTCGTTTGGTGGATGCTTTTAGCGCTCCCTAGATGACCATGAAGCAGAACCACAAGAGCACTGTAAAACTGTGCGAAAGAAAGAGAGATTTGAGACGTGTTTTGAAAAGGTTTTATGGAGGTGATTTGTCTGGGGCGTGGAGTCGAAAGATCCTTTGTCCGGTTTAATGTCTTAAATTACTCCCACCTATCACGTAAAAGAGAGGTGGGCAAATTTACGTAACATTTGGTTGGTGGGTTTAGCTGGCATTATTGTAATCGACTGCCTATAAGCATGGATGCAGCTCTAGAGGTTTCATTAAGGGATACTTGGCTTAAGATGGTAGTAGTTGTACCAGCCTTATACCTACTAGGTCCTGATTGTAAGGCTAAAAAAAAAACAGTTTTTGGACAGACATGCGAATCGGTATTCTTTTTATAAACTCCTGGCTGGCCAAGGCAATGGAGGGCGATGATTCTACGACTATTAATCGGTAAAAAAGAGAGAAATGACATCTAAAAACTGCGGTATCTATTATTTTTGGTGAGGCGCCACCAATTTTGGTTTTGTTGTTTGTTTTTTAAGAACCACCCACAGCACAAACTATTTGACAGCTAGAAAAACGTCAAGGAAACCGTTTGTTGACAGTAATTTCTTTTTTAACTAATGCCATCTATGAGTCAATACAGATATTAAGTTACCATGTACAAGAACCATATTTTTATTTATTTCTGATGAGAAGAATAGCAACGATCGGAATACACATATTGAATAAGATTTAAAATTTCTGGAGTTCACAATAGCTAACTGTCCATAAATTTAAAGCCGAAACTAAAATGTGGTATAAGCTGTGTCTAATGCGTCTAAAGTCTCCACTGGGTATCGAAAGAGGCTGCTCATATTGACTCTTAAATGTAGCGAAAAATGAAAAATACATATTCTGGTAAATATTTCACAAATTTGTATTCAAGTTTTGAAATTTTACAAGCGTACTGATTTATTATCGATTTGTTATAACCCATTCACATGAATTTAGCTAAAGGATACTCAGCACTGTACTTTAGTAACACTGATCGAATAATTTGTACCTCGCTTTTCGTACTCAATCCTTAAAATGCGTTTGAATATTTTTTTAACTTGATAATACTTATACTTGCATCTCTGAAACATATATCACAATTACGGTGACCATCCGTTCATTGTTATAATAAAATGTTCATTATCAATTATTTTGTGTTCAAAAACATAAAAATGTTCTTTATTTCATAAGCTGTTCATTATTTGTTCAGTATTTTATTCAATTTTGTTGAAACAAAAACGAAAAACTAACCAAACCAAAATTCTTTATACAAAATGATAATGCGAACTTGCCCTAATTTACTGAAAAAATGTTAATTTCGGAACACTCCCGACATCATTCTCGGAACTCACCTTATGTCAAAACGTCAAAATCGAGTATTGAGATAATAATCAATTCAAAAGCTTTTCAAAATTCGAAGACAAATTTTTGTTCCGTTGTGGTAAACAATAAAATTGGTCAATTTTATTTAATATTATTAATTGAAAAATACCTAATTAAACATTAATAATTATATTTAAGTTCACTGATGCCACCCAGAAGAAATGTGTTTTTTTAATGAAGAACTACAAAAGGAATATAAATTCTTAAAAAAAAACAACAGAAGGCGATGTGAAATGAAATGGCCACATTTTCTATTGCCAACAATGGAAAACTCAACATAAACATAAACATAAACAGTAAAAATCTAACTTCATACTTCGGAAATAAAACAATTGATAAATCTTCCGGAGTCGAATGCTCCAACAGAAAGATTTTTTCAGTCTTAAATAATGTTTGAGCAAATGAAAGTCGAAACTATGAAATCAATTTTAATTACTAAATTTAACTATGAAATTACCTGTTTAGAGTTCAGAGAATATTTAAAACAAAAACCAGATTTAATTAAACAAATTTATACTTCAGGAAAGTATTCAAATATGTAAACAAATAAATGTTACTGCATTAGGTCCTTATTTTAAATAATTTAATTTATTTTATAACATTTAGTTAAATTAAAGACTGAATTTTATTTATTTATTTATTTGTTTTGCCTAAAATAGGTACAAATTAAGAGTTCCTTCTGTAATATTAATTTTAATTAACTAAAGCAGAGACTGAATCCTTCTGTTCTTTTTTTTTTTTTGAGTTATTTTTAAAAATAAAAAAATAATAATTAAGAGAAACCCAGTTCTTTTTTTTTTTTTTCTTTTTTTCATTATTTGGAATTCAAACAAATGGTCACCGTAATCATAATGTCAAAGGATGTCAGAGTGATTGACACTGAAAGACTTTTATATTCGGACAGAATTGTTAACAATCCAGGGCGGAGTGTGATGGTGTCCTTTGCCCACAAAAGGAAGACAATGCATATTTTATTTATAAAAGCTTTCGTCGACCGAGGTGGTCGGAAGGGATTTTCTAAACTTAACAGATCCTATGAGTGAATTAATAACTTGATAAAATGTCACAAATATCCATTGAAATGTTGTAGCTGTCATTTGTAATAAGGGATGCATTAATGGCTGGGCTCTTACTTTTCTTTAAACAGGCTTTGTTTTACTTTGTACACATTGCAATAAAAAATTGAATGATTGACTTTAAAAGCTTCACTTTTGAGTATATTTGTTCGTTATCAAAACAGGGAACAACATTTGTTTGTATTTGCAATTGCCTTCTATTACTATTGTCGTTTTTGATTTGGCTTTTCAGATTTAGATCTGAGATTTCAGATTCCTGCTGCCAAATCGAACATAGAATCCGAATTTTATTGGTTCTTGTGCGTATTCAGGCCGCAAAAAATATATTTTTTCACTTGCACTGGAAATCCATTTCAATTGATTTTTACACATTTATAATAACCCATTTAATATGCATAATAAAATTAATAATTTAATGTAAAGAATCGTTTCTATACTCGAAAAATTAATAATTAAGTTAAAAAAGCAATCCTTCCAACGATAAACAATTCGTAACCGCCAGCTGTGTGTCACGCACATTGGTATTAGTGAAAGTGTGTGTGAAATTGAAATTTCTCTAAAGAAAGTCAGATAAAAAAAAAATTGATTTTTTGGCAAATCGAACATGAAAAGCAGTCTCAATCAAAAAAAAAAATTATTTTTTCTCAAAAAAATTGATTATTTTTTTGTTTACCTTATGAAGTATTTAAGAACTCAAGTCCCTACACCCTGATTCGAAACCCAGTCCATAACATAATGAAAGGGCTTAAACTCATAGTCGCAAAAAGGTCTACTATTGAAGTGAATTCAGTACCATTTGACTTTCCTGAGTACGCACTCCTCAAGTTCCAGTACTAATTTTAATTTTCGAAACAGATCAGAAAGAGAAAGAGTTTTTTTTTACTTAGATTTAATCCAATTACCTTTTTTATAATATTTATTTTTAATGTTTGGTATTATGCATTCCAAAAATTTAGTACTATTTAGTACGTCTGAGTACTATTTAATTTTTTTTAATTTTCAGTACAGTTGAGTACAGAAAGTCGAGTGTGCTGAACCACTGAGCCTTTGCAAGAGGCTGAGGAATTATTGTTATCTTAATTTCTCAGCAAAAAGACTGCAATACAAGTTTTCCATAACCAAAATTAAAAATAGTAAAACATTTTCAGTTTTCTTGGCATTCTCCTTTTTTAGTCCAGACGACGTCCATCGAGTTTCTAAATGTGTATCAATATTTTTGTACACTTTACTATTGTTTGTGAAGCAAAAGTCAAGCTGCAAACGTGCGAGGTAACATTTATATTCGAAAACGTAAGAAGCTACGTACATAAAACCAAGACGCGCCATGGAATTCGATCTTGAGATACATAATTTAAATTATCAGCTCGCTTTTCCGTGTTAGCTACAAAACGCGCGTAACCAAGAGGGATCAAATTAAATTTTAGATGATCTTCAGCAAAAGAACTCACAACTAAAAGTAAATATTCTGTACAAATCCTAGCCAATTTCCGTTTCATTCATTCTTCACAAGGTGATAAAAATATATGTGCAGTGCTAAGAGACCACGTGAATCTTAAGTTTTGGAAACGATGTGAATTTCTCAACAACAAAGCTGTAAGACGGACCCCCTAATCACAGCTTAAGCTTGCTTCATGACACACAGAGTAGGTACATCAGTACACACCACCAAAGGGTACTTTAAAACCCCACTACAAAGAGCGGTATTTAAAAATAAAGACACCAAAAAAAAAAGTACGTAACCCGTCAAATGTGTGATGGAAATATTCCAACCAATTACAGCCGAACCTGAAGATGAAAAAAAGAACCAGGAGCCATAAAGTGTCACCGCAGAACCAAAATCAAATAGCCGTCTATTTTTGTTGCGAAAGCCACTACACTTTATTCCATTGCAAAAGTTCATATTTCATAACGTCAACCAGTATCCCCGGTAGCATGTACAACTTGCGGGCAATAAAACTACTTGTCCTCGGAGCTAAAAGCTGGAGGAAAAAAACAAAATAAATAGAAATGAAACTAATTCCCCAGATTATTTCCCATTTGCATTCCCATGCCCAATGACTGACACACAAAGCCATACCGCACCACCCTTGCTATCTACCGCTTGCTCAACAAATCTGCGAAAGTCACCTTCCGCCGTGCCTTCACTTACCCCCGTGTCAAGCCAGCGCAACGTCTCCCGCGCCCCCCTTAGCACTGATAATGCACGTAATTCAGCGTTATTTAGGGCCAAACATTCATAGTCACCCGCTTACCCCACCATGCATCCCTCCGGCCATACACACTCTATGCTCTATCGCTTGCATAACGGGGGAATATCTTACCGTGATCGTTGTGACAGGAGAACGGAACAGGGAGGCTAAATCCCAGCACTGTTTTTAATTTCAGTGTAAAAAGTATGCACGAAAGAAAAAACGGGAAAAAGAGTGAAACGAACACAAACGGTGTCATCTGCAGCACAGGCATAGTCAGAGATAAAGAGAAGCCAAGTCGAGGTGGCGGAATCTCTCACTGCGCCGCACGGTTCTTCATCATTCTCCACAAAGGGCTGCCGAAACAAAGGGACAAATGAGGGCACGGAAGACAACAAAATAGCGACGAGGACCGCTCACTTGTTGTTTGCTCTGTGATTTACATGGATGGTTTTGGATAGTGTGCTGCGTACACCGAGAGTACTCAACTCATAACCCACATGGTGACTGCTGCTTGGGTATAGTGGGTACCTGGCATACACGGAACTATCGGTGGTCCATCTTTGAATTTCCACTACCCATCGTCGTCCACCGTTATAGTTGTAGAAAAAACCAATATTTCCATTTTTTTTGCTTTTCCTTGTCAGGGGTCTCGCATGAGACATGAATTTATGTGGACGGGTAGATGTGTGAGTTGAATAATCAAGCATCTCGAGGACATACCGTGGAGGAGATTTGTATGGGCCACGATTTAGCGAGGTGTTGTCATATGCTTGAGTGGACTGGCTGCACGAGGGAGAGACTCTGCTATTGCCCGTAAAGGAATCGGTAATGGACGCAGTCATCACTCAGAGCTTGGTCCAGGACGGCGAGCACCAATTTGAGTTATGTTTGGAATGCCGTGCTCTAGGATATCACACTATTATTGATGGCTTCTTCGAAGAGGGAATGAGTTGTACATATACGGATGTCAGTGTCGCCTTGAGGCTATAAATATGGAAAGCTTTATTTGTTTGTCGGAAAGAAGTCCGGAAATTTGTGATTCGTAAATGTCGGATAGCTTCCCTGCAGATTGTGTATTCGGTTCATCAGAAATTATTCGAAATTGCGACGTGAGCGTTTTGGGAATATAAATAGCACTTGTCGTGTCAGCACAGCTGCTGCAAATATTTTAAGGCACAACAGTAGCGATACACTTCTTTCGCGGACTCCTCAGATTGTTTGAGGAGTTTTTGACAAAAAATATTAAATGTTAAATGTAAAAAATGTCCTCTTTCATGCTACTTCTGATATAAAAAATGCTTGAGACGCTTCCCAGTTCCAAATAGAGTTGAGGGACACAACTAAAAATAATCTCTTGCTGTCAAAAATTGTTAAAATGAACCCCTCGAAGGTTGCACACAGAAAAACAAAAGAAAAATCAGAGGCGGATACTATTCAACACGAAATTTTCACATTAGGGGTATTCACGATCCGATGCAACTGGTCTAGTATCATTGCGAAATTGCGAAAGTGCAACTTTTTTTCGCACTCCAACAACAAAATATACTGACTAAAATTTCGCTACACTTTCGCACTTTATCTATACCCTGACCCTATTGCAACAGAAAAATACAACGGAGTAAAGTAGCCTTAGTTGACAGTTCGCTAAATTGTTTATGCCTGTGTGTACCAGCGTTGCCACTAAAATCTTTAGCAAATGTAGTACGTTAGCCAACGAAATGTATCATTTTCAAACAAAATGTAGTACCTGTTTTTTTCTATTGAAATTTTAATTTGTTATATTTCTAAAACAGTCGGACACACTTTGAGTTTTTTTCACTATTATAATTGGAAATGTGTATAGGTAAGAGTTCATGTCTAACAAGCAAAGTCATATTGCAAACAAATGACTTTTGACAAGCGCGACAAAAGAGTTTGTCAGACCTACCTTCGACCCACGAAAATTGGTTTTCCCATTCCTTGCGATATCTTTGTGTGCGAGCTGAAGATTTGCACTTACTTTAGAGTGATGCCAAGTTTTTAAATCTATTTATTTAGTTATAAAAGCGAAAGGGGCAAAATTCGAAATGTTGTTCGTAAAAAAGTAAAACGGTTAGACGGATCTTGAGAAATGTAGTGCCTTAGGGTAACGATGTAGTATGTAGTACGGCGTTAAGAAATGCAGCAAATATGTAGCACAGTACTACATATGTAAACTAAGCTCTACTTGACACTTCGAGACTCAGATGTAGTTGTTGTAATCGCATGCTGAAAATCCTACTTTGCTTTGCTTTGCTGAGATCGAAGCTCAAAAAAACACGCCTAAAGATACAGGTACTATTTTTTCACACTTTCATATTTATTTTTTCAATATGTAGCAAAAATTCTTAAAATCTGTCCTTATTACGATACACTTAAAGAAATTTTCGGCGATAAGAGTGATAGGGGAAGTTCATTTGAGACTTACGAACATGCAGACTTCATCATTTCTGAAGAAGAACAGGCAGAACTTGGCCTTGAACCAGAATTTGAAATCTACGAAGAGCAAGAATTCCCATATTACCAAGCGGAACTTCCTCTACCTGAAGTAGAGCTTTCACCAACAAATGCCAGACCAGCAACACCATCAGACGAGATGCTAGGACGAATAGAATATCTTCTCATTAAAAATGATTTCATCTATATCTCTCTATTATCTAAAATAAAGCATGTCAATATTTTTTGTATCTTTTTTATTGTTTGTTTCTTCATACCTTCAATCCACAATGTCTGCAGCATCTTCCAATAAACATTGAAATATTTTTTTCTTTTTCGCTTTTTTTCGACATAATAAACAATTAAAAGCCAATTCTTCAATTTCACAAAAGTTTAAACTTTTTTTTTCACAACATAATGTCAATTGTCAAACTAGATCTATCATTTGTTTCAGTTTTGCAAGATATAAGAAAAAGTGTGTTCACGATCTGATAAAAAAAAATAAAAATTCGCAATTTTTGATTTGAATATTTCAACACAGAAAAATAATTGATTGCGTGCTAAGGATTTGTTTTTTTAAAAATGCCCCCAACGAAGGGGATACATTTTTGAACTCTGAAATATAAGCCACTATTCAAATCATCAAAGGACATAACAAGGGAACACTGACTCATAAATATATCCAAGTGATGACAAAACTGTTTATTAAAAATGAAAATCAAGGCGGACACGGATTAGCTAGAAGGATTTTTCTAAAATCATACCGACGAGGGGAGAAATTTCTTCGACAAACAAATAGAAAAACAGATCACATCCTAATTTATTCGGTCTCAACGATGCCTCAATTCGTAATGAACACATACAACGAGTGTCTGCTGAGTTCCTCCACGCGGTTTCGGCACCACTCCTCTTCCCTGTTCGGTGTTCATTACAGCCTCTCTCTCTATCTCTCTTCCTTTCTTTCAGACTGATGTGATGGATAATCATCGGGGCTTAACGTCACCAAAACAACACAACCTCAGTGGTGTTTGCCATGATTAGAAAAGCAGACAAAACCCCCGTACTAACTGCCACTTCCGCATTCATCCGGAGGATAATTTCCCAAATTGGAAAGTCAAACAACACCGAGAAACGGATCCACCATCGACATCGACTCCCACCCAATAAAACAAAAGCCTGCAAGTAAATGTCAAAGTTTGTAGATTTTCGTGGGGCGATTTGCTATGCTGGTTGATCGTTCCTCATTTTAAATCGAATTCAAATCGAAGGCAAGGAAATGAAAAATTCATAAAATAATTTCACGTTCCATTTATCACTGAAATGAGATATCGATTGCGGGACAAGGACAAAAAAAAAAGCTTTGGCATATCCATGCGCGTCTACACACAGATCTAATGCGAGTACACTGCGAGCTGCATAATTCGTTTTTACTTAAAAGTGTGTATTTCACTTGGAACATGTTTATTTTTCTTTACGAGTGCGGAACGGAAAATCGCTCGAAATTGAATTTTCTTACTCGAGGATGAAAGTCGGTAGCAAATTGCGGAGACCAGTACAGGATGCAGCACAACAGAATGTGTTTTATTTGTTGTTAAGTAAAAATATATAACTTTGTTGGGCTTCAAGGAGCCAGCCGGAGAGTCCTGAGGGAGGAGTATTTTTTTCTTCAAGTACTAGCCCGGAATGGAACGTGGAAGACGTTCTTGGAATAGGTTCGTTTGGTGTTTCTTTTTTCTTCACTTCGAAGAAAGGGGATATGAGTAGTGGATCCGTTTATCCTACTGCAGAAGGAGAACGCACATATAAATCATTCATGAAATGAAATTTCCTTCGCTTTCCTCCTTCGAAATGGCAAATGGACAACATCGTTAGGTGAGGTCGGGGGCTGGGCGCCAGGAACGGACGCAATAAAAATCTCTAAATGCTATGAACGGATTTGTTTTTTGTTCATTTCAGTTGTTTTAAAATTGGAAGCATGTGCTAGGCGTTGTTGAATGTTTCTAAAGAGGGTTTGAGTGCGCTTTTTCCGCGGTGAGCTGGTCTCCATTCCTCTCGACTGCAATGCGAAATTTTACTTGCACAGCTTGCACCTTTGTGTAAGTGGGAAATGTTGGATTGGAACCATTTCATTCCAGAGAGGAAAATCATGATCTCGAAATTGGGTGTTATATTTTTAAAACTCAACAAAATTACTTACAGTTTCTATATAAAATGAGGCGCGAGTGCGAGAGTATGCACTTCAGTGCAGCAAATTTAACTTCGAATTACCCAGTTAACAAATCTCCACCTAGCACTACATTCATTCATGCTCATTCTATGCAGTGCCGGCTCCATCCAAACTAGCGCCCTGTACAAGATTTAAAGCGCCCTTTTTTCATGTTTGCACACATGCATAAGTCTTTTCCACGTCTTTCAGAAGGTATACTTTCAATGCGTTTTTTTTTTATTGCTGTATTTTTTGTTTTGCGATCTTTGAACTAGATTCGCTTGTAAAATGTAAGTGGATGTGCAAGGAATATACATAGATGAACAGGGTGGAATATTTTGAGATTATGTAGGTAAGAAGTGAACTGTCATAGGTCTAGCAGGATTTTTTATTTTGCGATATTTTGAGTTAGATTCTCCTTTCAGTTGCAACATTGCAAGTGATGTGAGTTAATGTGCAGGAAATAATTCAGCACATGTGTGATGAATGTTGTTATTTTGGGCTTATTTAAACAAGATTTTTGTTTAAAATGCAAATGGCAGTAGTAAAATTAATTTTCTTTCCTAGCAATGCGCCCCCAGAAGTTGGCGCCCTGTGCATTTGCACATCTTGTACATATAGTTGGCGCGGCCCTGATTCTAAGCATTCATTTAATCACGCTAGACTTGCAGCCCGTAATCCCTTCATAATGCACACAGCCAAAAACCAGATAACCATGAGTGCCGGATTAGCTTAATGCACTGCCACGCATAAAATTGAAATCTCTCACAAGCCCCTATTCCAATTAATTCAACATAATCATATTCTCCGTAGCGAAATGGATCACAAGCAGCGCCCATGCTTGCACCTTGTCGTTTTAATTTGCAGCATCGCAACGAGCGGGTTTGTCTGGCGGCCGTGTCGTCGTGTTAATGCCATCAGGTGCTTTCACTAGAAGGATTAGTTCAATTAATCGAAAACAGAACAGCCAACAGTGGGAATCCTTGCTGTGATTGATACTAAGCCACGAATCACATCCCAACTGCAGTGGCATAGAGCACGACAGCACTGTATGAATTTTATTTGACGATGGGGAATAGTTTTTGATCCCTGAAACGAATAGTTTTTGGTTGCCAAACGAAACTAGATTGCACAGGATTTAGGGTAGCAGAGGAGAAAAAGAATTTAACACGGATAGCGGATAGCCGTCATGGTTGAACTAGACGAAGATGAAGTGGAAGCCGTGGTAATTTCATTAAGTTCTGCTCAGATTTTCACAAAATTTGACAGAGATAACCACTGCAAGTGAAAGGGAAATTGAAATAAAATAAAAAGTCCCTCGAATCCTCTTCAATGCTGCGTGACAGAAGGTTGTGGAATTTTGCGTCAGCTGCTTTGGAAGGAAGTGACAGGAAGGAGTAACAAATTGCGCAGTCAAGCAGTTACAGGAGCTATGTAGAAAACTATACATTCGAAAATTTTTACATCCATAAATTTGTGTTGGAAGGACCTGTGGTTTGGGATGCCCACTTAGCCATTAATAAAGATGCGAAACCTGCTGGAAAATCTTCCTAAATTGTGAAAATTGTAAAAATGCGTCATCGGCATCGTCTCAAAATCGACAGCAAAATCGAGAGTCGGCCACAACACTATCGAACCTGAAAACAACTCGGCGTACATTTAAATTTCGTTTCGCTAAAGTGAAGAAAATTGAGGTTAGAATTCGATAGAATACAAAATATCTTGACTGATTTGCAAAAGACTATCAGGGGAAATATCTGTAAAAGACTACATCGAAGCAAAGTTGCAATCTAACTTTCATGTACAGAATAAATACCTACCCGAATCTGAAAACCAGTAATGGAAAACTTTACTGGTTTCAAGGAAATTTTCAAAGGAATTTTTATCAAGAAAAAAACATTTACGGTTGAAACCAATCTAAATTTTAAAAATGAACCCTCCCCCGTTTAAAAAACCCTCCTAAACTTTTCCGCTAATATATTATTGCCCGCCAAAGACCAGTGATACCAGTTCGTGGGGAATATGCGTTTCAAAAAAAAAAAACTTGCTACATGGTAAAGCCTAGTATGCTGCTCTCGCTTAAATTAAGCCCCATACAAAATTGTCTCCAAAGATAAATTTAAGCAAAGCAGTTAAGCCAAGCAGTACGCAGTTCAAGCTAAATTTGTTAGCCACTGTACGAAAAATCTCTACCGAATTTAAGTAGCCGTATTAATGCAAAACACATTCGGTATTTGAAACGAAAGCAAAATAACAGTATGGAGAATGGTAAGTTCAACACAAAAAAATTCGTTGTTGTTAATTTAATTTCTTTTAGAAATGGAATATTTTAACGAGGAGTACCTGGAAGAGGTTTTTGATTAAGTACAAATAAAAAAACGGAAAAAAAATACCAAGAAAACCATTTTTACCTCCGAAGAAAAAAAGTTGTTGGCGGATCAAAATTAAGCAAACGTTAAGCGAAGTGGTGAAGAGAAACATTGGAGAGGCGCTTAATTTTAGCTTTCCTGGAACAGCATACTAGGCATAAACTTAAAATAAAGAAATTCAAACGTAAGTTTAACTTAAATTGGGTAATCTATAGTAACAAAAAATATCAAATACGGGAACAGAAAATAGATTTTCACTCATTTAATTTTAACCCAACCCAAAATTTGATGAAAGGGGAAAAGGGTTTTTTTTAGGTCTAGAACGAAATGTGGGCAAAATAAAAAAATTGTTAAATGGCAATACTTTCAATATTCCTATTTAAACGCAACCCAACCTTTTTTGCGTCTGTGTCCACACCCACGTAACTAACATGACATACATATGTATATTCCTCGTGCGCAAGTAGCAGGTGTCATTATAATCGTATGACTGATTGCAAAACGAGCCATATTCAATAGGTATGCGTGTGTTCATTCTAACTGCATTTCAGATTTTGTATTGGATCTTGGGTGAAAAATTTGTAAGGAACAGACACTTTACTCTATATTTTGATTATGGTGATTCAATGGGGAAAGAAAAAAGAATGGGGAAAGAGGGGAATTTTATGATCTGTGATGGGGAATTTCACTTAAAGCGCCTGGCAACACTCTTTAAGTACTTTAACTCGGGTTAAAACTCAATTTGTTAATATTGACAGCGCTCGCAGGGCGCAGAAAATAAGAAAAGTAGAAAAGTGATATAGAAAATAAAGAGCGAGAAGCTAAAATAAATTCACTTCATTCGTGAAATAGATGAAATGTTGATGTCTTCGTCATCAGGAGACGAATTTGTTGGAGATCTAATGAAACAGCCGCTGATGGTTTATCCTCGACTCATTTTTAAGATCACTGCTTCTGTTTTCGTTGTCGTTATCATCGTAGCCGCCAGCTTTAATTTTACGTTTATTTACATTGTGCCGTACTACTAACAAATTTTAGTCTCGACTTTAAATTTACGGAAGCTCACAATTGTGAAATTTGTATGGAAAATATATCCACTGTGAACTACTAAAATTAAGAGTCGAAACTAAAAATGTTTATTGGTAAGGCCCATTTACTTTCCTAATAATTTATACACCTAAAAATGAAACACAACAAATCAAATCAGTTTCCAAGTGACAAACAATGAAAAACGAAGGTTAAAAACGGGTTAAGATCGATTTAAACTGTTTGAACTCTCGTTTAAATTCATCTAAAATTCAGCGGGCTTAATGCATGCCTTTGAATGAATATAAAGGACACAGGTTTAAATTGTCGGGCTTAAAAAATGCGGATCTTAAAAGCCTGATTTACACCCGGAGTGAATGATATGGCCGTTTGATATGTCTCCTTAGATTCGCCTTTTCCGATGGAAGGATATATTGAAAATAAAATAGAATAGGAAAAAATGGGGACACTTTGTACGTTAGTTTGGAAAATTGTATATCAGATGGCGATCTCTTCATCTCTCTCTCTCTCTGGTAGAACGTATTTAGTTTATTTGTTTGAAGGTAATGTTGGGCCATCAAAACAATGGAACAATTTGGAAAGTTTACAAGTTCAATAGGACGGAGGCACATGTCATACACATATCAATATCAATTTTAACGCCCCCAAAGTGAAAAATGTAAACCTCAAGGGCAATAAATCACCATCCTCAATCCAAATGCTTGCCCATAAACATAGCATGAGTCGCCATCGCCATAGATACCTACTTCCCTAATGTATTCACTTAAATTCAATAAAATAAAGTCTACCCCGCTTGTTCTTGCTCACCATCAGTTTCTCAATTTAGCAATTTTCCTGAAACGAGTATCATATTCTCCCAGCTCGGCATATTTAGGCCTGTTTGTCGAACAGCATTTTGCATTCATGTTGACCGCACAATACTTGCACTCTTCCTGCTGGAATTTTATTCAGCTGACGTTGGAAACAGTTGCTCACCTATTCACAAATTTCCCTCTACTATCGGCATGCAAAACATTTTTGTTCGCCTCTTCCTAAACGTAAAACATGCCAAACAGCCTAAACCAAAGTAAAGGAACGTGCCAGTGTGGTCCGTGGACTTGTTTCGAATTTCGTGCAGCCAACGGGTGTACGCGTGTATACTGTAAATGTCGACTCGGAAAATTATTCAAATTTAAAGCTGGCTTCGCTAAACTATTCAGTATTCACACACCCATACTAAATTATAATTAAATTCCATTATTTACGCAATTCGAAATCACTTGAAATGCTTCAACCCCCACTAAACTAAGACCGACATGAATTCGTGATTAATGTCAAAACCTATTTCTGTAGCGAAACTGTCAAGCACTCCGGTGAAGATTATCTAATTAAGTATTCAAATCCCCTAGTCGACAGAAGACGAAATGTGCTCCATGCGGAGGACCAACCAAAAAAAATTCTTCTCCATTGCTAAACTGTGATGTTGTGACTTTATATTTTGCAGTCATTACACCTTGCAGAGTTGTTCAGATACCTTAAATTGTCAATTTGTTGGGAGTTTTGCTCACATACCAAGACTCGGCTTCCATTTGCACAATACTTATGCTTGGCTTAAGTATTCATTCCGCGTTGGTAGAACATGACTTTTGGTCGGCTAATGGGTGAGTTTAATGGAGTCTAATAATGCTCCGCGAATTAGTTACAGGAAGTAGCGCATTCGCAGGAGTGCATCGCGTGCCAAACGCGGCTCGATGTACATGGATGGAGTTTTGCATTTTATCCTTTTCGGTTCAAAAGGAAGAGGAAACAGTTTTGCATAAAGTCTGTGCTGCACTTTATGGGCGAGTCGATTGAAATATTCAGCCGATTTTGCATATTTTGAATTGAATTTCAAATTTTATCAATCGGTTTTTGGGGGCAGTCCACCCATTTGATGGAGTTTATATAGTACATACGAAATGAGCATTATAAATTAGTATCCGAGTCAAGAAAGTTTTAACCCGAAGAATATGGGCTTTATGAATCTTTGAGGATGTGCAAATGAGTTTCATATTTATGTCGGTAGCGTTTTGAGAAGTCCTTTTTAGCAAAAACTTAAAATTCACACATTTTTGTTTACGTCTGTGTGAATGAAATGCAGGACAAAAGAGGATAGAATGCTGTTTTTGGAAAATGTATTCGTCCGCTTGTAAGTGTGCGGCAACAATTTGACACGCTCTTCTGTTCAGTAAAGCCCGATTTAAATAGCCCTTCTGTTGTTTGTATCGGTATCAAAAATAAAATAAAAAAATCCTCTCGCTTGGATTTGGGTCCTGCATGGATCTATTTTGCCAACACCCTTTTTCTGTGATGAAATGTGTTAGAGGCGAAGAAACAAGTAATCGAGTAAAATAGTTTTCAAAATTATCGACGAAAGAGCGACATCTGTTATCGAAGTATATACGCTCTACCGCAAATGGGTTTAAGTCTTTGATGGTTTTAATTTAAATAAAAGAAAATTTCTAAGAAAATTTAAATTTGGCTGTGACAATATTGTTTTGAACGTTATTTTATTTAATTGGTTACAGCACTGGGAATGTTAGGATTTTTAGTTCTAATTTAGACACCAGGGGTGTCAGCACGTAACTTGATACAATCGATTATCCGCCATCGATTCTGTGGCCACAAACCATAACCGCTAAAGTCGACTTTAGACGAAATTAGATTCAGCGTACTCTAATCTATATTGTAAAATTTTTTCATCTTTATATCTTTAAAAATGTGGCCACAATTTCAAAAAAAACCTAACAGCTTAGGTCACTAAAGTCAATAGAGTCACATGGAATTTCACACGTTTGTTAAAAACTTAAACTGCTCTCCTGAAAAATGAGTAAAACAGACTTTAGCGGTTTTTCCTTGTGACCACAGGATTATCCTCGATTAAGACAAATTAGGTGCTGCCAGAACTCGATTGTATCGACTGAGCTCGATTGTATCAATTTACGTGCTGACCCCCCAGTCTGACATTTGCCTCTCTTTTGGCCAATTTGTCGAATGACGCTGATGACTTAGTATGCAGGCAGAATTTGTTTGACTAGATTTGTCGGCTACCCGTACATTAACGTCAACTGAAAAAACTATTCGCGTGATCACTCTAGGCCAATAAAAACTGAAGCACATCAAGTCAGTCAGCTGTCGGACTTACTAAATTAGCAATCCCCCAATGTTTCGAATTTAATTTAAGCCAAACTCCACGTTCTCGTTGTTAAATTAGTTAAAAATAACAATTATTGTCAAGATCTGTCAGTTAAATCAGCGAAACATTGCAAACTCCAACAGTGCTGGGGAGTTGTGATACTATTCACAGAAACCATTTACAACCGTATGGCCGTTCCAATAAAATTTTTTCCAGTTAACATTAAACATTCTGAAACGGTGAACTAGTTGACGGACAGTAAGTTGACATCAAGTTGACAACTCAAGTTAACGTATTCGAATACCTAATACAAACAAATCTAGTTAACGCTTTTTATCAAGTAAGTCTCTGAACGTCCCCATTTTGTAGGGAAACTATGTCTGCATGAAAATGATTCTTTTTTTATGCACATTTATATAAAATAGTACTTTTTGAGTGGTAATGCTGCATTCAAATCATTACACATTACCTAACACGCATAAATATGTGACACTTATTTTGGTCGGCCATCTTGTTTACGTGGTATGAACTATGGGAAAGTTCAACATGTTGTTATTTTTATAGCAAGGGCTTACAAAATTTCGCTTTCCTTTAAAACAAAATGGTTTCCGGAAGTATTTAACAGAAAATTATTGGTTTATTTTGCATAATTGTTGGTTAATTTTGCTGCAACTAATTGCCACTCTCATTTCACATGTTTTAAATCAGAAATAGAAATGCTTTCAAGTGATTGCTGAAATGTTGTTCGCCGGATCTTGAGTATATTTCTGTTTAAAGTATTTACAATTATGGTATGACACTATAGCCGCCTGATTTGCGATCTCATTTTTACGTCTTTATTAGCGTTGACTGCGGACAAAAGGATCTCTCTCTCGCATCGCGAATTTTTGCACGAGACGGGACATAAATTGAAAAGGTATTTGCTGGATCTAGACAAATTTTAAACGTGTTCTTTTTTATATTTCCTATGAAAGTTGCTGAAAGTTAGTTACACAGCTACATAGATTTATATTTCTCTATCACCTTGTCTAAAATGACAAGAGTTAGATATTCCCCCAGAAATCATAAAAATAAACGTCAATCCCAGAAATGCGGTTCTCAAATCGAAATTTTTCCTATGAAATAATATACGCTCAAAGGTAATAAATGCAAAACCAAAAATAAACATTTCAATTTGTACATTATAACCGCATCCCGTCGCTATGACAGTGAATGGCACGTGTGTATAGGTTAGGTTTAACGGGGTATGATACAACACTAACCACCGTAATGGCCCGGAGTCCCATCGGGAGCCCTGCGGCATGTGTGCATAACGTAAATAATTTATGCAAAACCAACCGGAATGAAATGTAAGGTTATGAATGCATGTCAGACAAGTTGGTAGGCTTCCGCCGAATATGAATCTTTCAGCGTTGCTTTTTTGTCCGCATTTCATATGCATTGAAAATCAAATTGCAAAACAGTTTTATTCAAAAGGTGTACATTTGGGTCACTCACTCATTTCCAGCAGCTTCCCTTTTACAAAAGCGGCCGATAATAAGTGAAAAAAAAAAAACAGATATGTGTCTACATACTCAAACAAATGTGGGTAGGGTTTCAACTTATTTACGAAACTAAGCATCTGTTTCGGGCGTTTTCAGTGGCAGTATATTTTTGTGGCATGCCTTAGAAACATAACCTTTTTCTTGAAATAAGTTCCTAAAATAAGACGCACGTGACAACTTTGTAAAAGTAATGATAATAAAAAGAAAATTTATCGACTGCTTGTTTATGGTATCATTAGTTTTTTAACGACGGGGTTCCGTTCCAAACCCTTTTGTGCCTTCGGTTTGTGTGACTGCGACATGGCTGTAAATTTATTTACGAGCCCCTGTTTAATATTGGAACGAAACCGAGTGTGCGGGGATCTTTCGTTAAATCCATGTAACACGATGTAGCAATCAAAATCAGAGTAGTAGATTATGCTTCTCAGATAGCTAAGCAACAAAACAGCTCCTTTGAGCGTCGACTTTTTCAATCAGAATTATAAGCTCTGCGACAGCCATCTGGGGAGTAATCACCGATGAAACGTCCAGAAAATGCAATAATTGCCTGTCAGCTTCCAACGAGCAAATCCCATGTCACAGTAACTCAAAACTCCTTAATCCCGAACATGAAATTAAATCCAGAAACAGTAACTCAATTAAAGGCCAATAAATTCAGTATTGAAATCAATGTGCCCAATAAAACTGTCAACATACGGGTTGGGTATTATGTGCATAGACGATGTGCATGTGCAAATATCGCAGTATTCACAAGGACCACAGATTATTATCCTTTGTGTTTGATGTCCATAAATCGTTCTTTGACAGTATCAATTGGTCAGGATGGCACGTTTGTCGGATAAGTTATGCCGCTCATGCATGTTACAAAACAGTATATACGATAATTAAACTAATTGTGTTCAAAGTATACCCTCATGTTACAGTTATGCAATTGAACGATAATCAATTGGCCCTATAGGGATGTCAAAGGCAGGTGGCTATGTAATTGCAATTCCTTGCCGCTTTAACAGATACGAGTCTTTAATAATCTTTTGCGGACAGTTAAACAACGAAGGCGACGCAGATATCGCTGTGAGGCAGAACGTCTATTCAAGTCAAGTCAAGACTTCTATCCACCTGATTAAAATGAAGACTGCAATGCTTAAACTCAAGACCAACAAGGCCGCTGGCCAACCCACCGAAGTTATGTAGAATACACCAACTTGTCTCAAAGGTTGATGAATTAAGCCTCAGCATCATTTGCCCCATTCACAAGCAGAAAGACCCTCTAAACTCTGCAAACTGTAGGAGCTGTAGTCTCCGATAGCACTGCATAAATTGTCATGTTTATCAATTTTGAGGCCG
Source organism: Cheilosia variabilis (assembly GCA_951230905.1). Taxonomy (NCBI): domain Eukaryota; kingdom Metazoa; phylum Arthropoda; class Insecta; order Diptera; family Syrphidae; genus Cheilosia; species Cheilosia variabilis. Next base: position 13,086,727 of record OX579680.1, on the reverse strand, counting down.
CATGTGACAGAACTTTTTGAGATGAACTTTAAAGAGCCATTGATAGTTTTGACTTTCGGTGTGCAGAACGCCGATATATAGAGCTGCTCCTTTGGCAAAGAATGCAATCAAACTTAAACACAGTCCCAGTCTCAAGGGCCCAACCCATAGAATACGTCGCATCCGTTGCGGCAACGTATTCGGTTGACAGGTTGATAGAATACACAGCAGACAGCACCTTATGGAAGCTGACCCATAAGCACCACACGTGCCGGATGCGACGGATAAAGAAGGTTTACTCTCTACTTTTCTCTCAGTTGCATCCAGTGTTTAAACTCGTGGGAAATTTACCTTTTCGTGGTAATTTCGATGGTAAGAAACCGTCTCGTGGAAAAAAGGGAAAAAATAAGATTTCGGTAAGATTTTGTGGGAAATTTGGTCAACTGCCAAAAAAAAAAAAAATTTCCATCAAACTTCAACCTAATATCGTATTTCTACTACCTTATTCTGTGTTCATAAGCAAGCCTATCTAAATGACTTGTTTTGAAATAAATCAAATAAATCTACTACAAATTACAAAACACGTAGGATGCTAAGAGTATCACATTTTTGGTTTCTTCATTATCGAAAAGTTTCTTATTATAGAGATTATTTGCGCTATACATAAACAATATGATATTATAATGAATTATAATGTTGTTTTTATTTTCATGAATTTTACCAATGTGATTTTTTATGTGTGTATACTGTATATATCTAGTAATTAAATGACTGTTTATCTTATTCTTCCAATTAAATTCCTTAATATAGAACATTTTTTTTTATTAATAAAAATATTGAAAATAAACTGTTTTTTTTTTTTTTTTAAATTAACCAAGTGGGAACTTTGTGGGAATTTTGACTAGGTCCAAAAGGGAAAAATGGGAAAAAAATTGATGAATGACATACGAACACTGGTTGCATCCGTTGAAGGCAGTGTTGCCAGATTGGGCGCTTTGTCGTATTTTGGGCTATCTTTTTTCTTAAAAAACGATGGAAATTTCTTCAATGAGCGCCAACACAAATTTGGGCTACATATCGTTCAACAAGTTTTGTGTAAATTTTGTTTCTTTTATTTCTTCACAAAACTACATAAATATTTTCGAACAAACCCGCAATTTTAAAACTTGGTAGCACTTTTGCAGTCAAATGACATCGAACATTCGTTTAATTTGCAGGCACACCAATTTATATTGCAGGCCTTTGGATTTGACACAAGCACACAAGCCACAAAGGCCAGTTGCAGAAGGTAGTGGGAAAAATACAAAAAAAAAGTACTTTAGGAATTGGGAAAATTTTAAACGATTTTTGGGCTTTTTTCTGGGTAACGACTTTGGGCTACATTTTTTCAAGATTTGGGCGCTTAAAGCAAACTAAATTATGGCAACCCTGGTTGAAGGTTCTCACAGCGAGAGAGGCAGCACTTTGATTGGTGGAAATATTGAGAGCATGAGAGAAACTGTCATTGGCTGTAGAGAGTATACTATTATATGATGGGATTTCTTCCTTTTTGTGGGAATTTCTGAATTTCTGAAAAGCCTTCCATGGGGAAAAATAAAAAAGCTGCAAAAATTACTAAATTTTTCCTGAAATGTCATCAAAATTGATATCTGCATTTCACCACGACTATTAACACACTGATTGTATTTACATAAAAAGAGCTTAGTAAATCAAATTTTAGCAAGATTTTCTTGTATCAACATTTTGTAGTACAAAAATCATTATAAATATTATAAATATTAACAAACTGCGATTTTTTTATAAAAGATAATTTCATGTGATTATATTTCCGTGAAATATAAATTTTACTTTTAAAAGAAAGATTTATTCACAAAAAGCACCTTTCAATGTAATTATTTAAAAGGGAATTTGAGTACGGTGAATAGGGAATTATTATTACGTTTCGTGGGAAATATCACGACAGAGTACCTAAACCACTGGCTGTCACCATATGCGACGGATGCTATGGGACTGCTCGTTCCGTCGAATCCGTCAATATTGACGGATCCTTCGGCGCAACGGATGCGACGGATTCTATGGATTGGGCCCTTTATGCCCCGAACCATTGACATGACGAAAACTGACTTAATGTGTCAGTTTTGGTATATACGTACAGCGATTTCAGACGTAACCTTTTTCTATTTGCCCACCTCCGACTTACAATAGTACCGCGAAAACAAAAATAAAAATATAAGTAAAACCTCTATGCAAGTGAATTAAGGTCTACTAATGCGCTTTGGCAAGCTGGCACCATTCCATCGCAAAAAAGAGCAACCCTCCTTCAATTCGGAGTGGCAAAATTGATAAATAAATGATTCCAATTATACCCGGCGAAGAAAACATTTGAACGCTCAGAACCCACTCAAGTGCTGTCGCCATAAACATCTCCAGCTAAGTGCATCGAATGGGATTGAAAAATCGATTAAGAAGTTCGCCTCCAAGAGCTTAGCTCAATACTGATTGGATTTTCCAAAGTACTGAACCAGAATATCAATGCAATTTCATCAGTCGTCCGTTTCTGTTACTCTCGACTCACTCCTGCAGCTCCTGTAGAAAATGGGAGAAAAAAAACGGGCCAAAGTGAGTAAGAGGCCAGGGGAGGACACCAGTTGAAGCCCCTCGACTAAATTGTATTAAAGTATCCTGCGGCACACGAATCACTCAGAGTAAATGGCAATGCCTAAGACTTTGATACCACTGTTGCCTTTGTGCGCAGTGCTATACCCTCTTTAGATGACTTTTAAAGTGCACACACTCACGGACACAGCGCACCCAGTCAGTTGATGTGAAATCGCATATCTAAAAGTCGTAACATTTCAATGCAGTGTCCTTCAGTAAGCTCATCTCATCCTCTGGGCATCAAAGGAACGTCCTATGTATACATAGACCTCTCAGCGTCCTCCTGCATTTCGATGATGGCATTCAGAAGGCAAACTTACTGACTCTCCATTCTGCACTTGTACAGGATCAGTGAGGATATCGAAGGAGGATCTATTGATTTCCCTTTTTGGGCGAGCATTTTTCGATTCATCCTTCCAGCGAGACTTCTTTTAGTCGTGTAAAAGGGCAGTCGACCTTTATAAGGAAACGAACAGCTTCAACGGCGAAGCAGGACCAGGAGTGAGTTGTTTGGCTCATAGTTTTGTGGTATTTATACGTTTTCTCAGAGGCGGCTGCCGGACGTTCTGTGGCGAACGAGGGAAGGCAGAAGCGGATGATACTTAAGATGGAATTATGAACAGTCCAATGGTGTTCACTTAATTTTTTCTTTTTTTTTGCGTCGTTTGATGGTTGCTCCTATACAAGGAAACAGCAGAGGAGAAATCCTGGGATTGATAGACTTGCAGTGCATTCAGCAGGAGTTAATAATTGAAGCCAAACTAAAGGGAATCGATACAGGTCCTTTGAACTCGATTGAGTTTGGTTTCTTAATTGGCCATTCGGAGGTGGGAATCGGGGGAGTTTCTGACAAACCAAACTTCACATAAAGTCCTCGGAATAAATTACTTCTTATGGCCATTGTCCATTGTCTCCGCACTCACTGTTAATTCCAATTTAAAATCTCCACATCCCTTACCCCACCGATGGGATGCAGCGTTGCAAATGGAGAGCATTGATTGGTGAAATGCCACTTCGAATTCTCAAGTGGAAGTGTCCATTTCCCAGGCGCACGGATCATTTCGATTCGGCCAGCACCAGTGGCAGTGCAATCGCAAATAGCAATCATCCTGTCAAGAGATTAATTCGAATCTTTTGCCGCTTAATGCAAATATTCAAAGGACATTGTGAGTAATTTTTTGCAACCAAGTATGGATAGTGATTGGAGCTGTGCGAGACAGAGAAGAATGCACTTCGTATCCTTAGAGTTTAATTTGCGTTTCCTTTGCTGTACGTAGTAGTCTGGCATAGTCTTAAACACAGGAGCAGGACTGTGAGACTATAGCTCTTCGAATCGATTTGCTGATTGCATGTGGTCCAGTTTTCGATTTGCTTGTCTAATGAAGCTCCGAAGGATGTGACCGAGAATAAATTGTCCCGCAAACCAGAAATATGTTTGCATTTGCCTCCTGCGGTATGGGTAAATAACTTATGAGATGGGAACAATTTGCTGATGGTGGACGTGAGGACATGTTTAATATTCAGTTATGGCAGTTGTCGAATGTTCTTCGGATGGTGAATTCGATTGAAAATTAAATTTGGTTAACATTTGGGAAATCATTTCTGTTTCATGGGAATAGTAGCCAATTCAGTGATGCCATTTTGAGGGACTTGTCCCTTTTTGAGGGATTTTCTGCGAATTTTAATAGTTACAACTTACAAGTTTCATTTAATAACCATAGTGAAATGAAATGGTACTAACTACACAGCAAAATAAAATCATCTGGAATTAGTTCGTTCTCGTTCATATTTTTCAAACTTTTGTCGACATATTTTTTATTTGAGAGGTCATTTCTTGTTTTTAGAATGGAGGAATGGGAGAATCACCTCATCGGTCGTACAGGTTTTTTTTTTAGAGGTATAGCATTTTAAACTGGCAACACTATTTTAAATGCCGGCCATTTTGTCAGCTGTCAAGTGATTTATTTGATTTACTTTTAGTTTGGTTTGCCATTTCATCATGAACAAGTTGACAAATGAACAACGCTTGCAAATCGTGCAAATTTATTTCGAAAATAATGGTTCAGTTCGCGAAGTTTACCGCAAGCTCCGTTCATTTTATGGTCGACATAATCGTCCATCAGAGCAATTAATTCGGCTAACCATGGATCGTTTTCGCACTACGTTTACTATATGTGATAATACGCATCCGCAAGGACGTCGAACAGTGCGCACGGAAAAAGCAATTGCCGCTGTAGAACAAAGTGTTGAAGAGGACCCGGATGAATCGATTCGCCACCGTGTACAGCAATTGGAGCTTTGTCCATCAACTTTATGGAAGATTTTGCGCAAAGATCTTAGCTAACGACCTTACAAGATCCAGCTTGTGCAATAATTAAAGTCGCGAGACCATGCAATGCGTCGTGATTTTGGTGTATGGGCCGAAAATGAGATAGATATCGATGCTGATTTTCATCGCAAAATATTGTTCAGTGATGAGGCTCATTTTTGGTTGAATGGATACGTCAACAAGCAAAATTGCCGCATTTGGAGTGAAGTGATTCCACATGAGACCCTTGAGACGCCATTACATCCACAAAAACTGACTGTTTGGTGTGCTCTAGGGACTGGTAGAGTCATTGTGCCATACTTCTTCCGAAATGATGCTGGAGAGTCAGTTACCGTTAATGGAGACCGGTATAGAGCCATAATAACCGACTATTTTGTTCCCAAATTGGATGGCATGAATGTGGATGAGATGTGGTTCCAACAAGACGGCGCTACATGCCACACAGCGCACGTCACAATCGATTTATTGAAGGAAACATTCGATGAGCGCATAATTTCGCGGAATGGACCTGTCAATTGGCCACCAAGATCGTGTGATTTGACACCATTGGATTATTTCCTTTGGGTATATGTGAAGTCGCTCGCCTACGCCAACAAACCAGAAACGTCAGGGGACTTGGAAGGCAACATTCGTGGCGTTATTGCCGACATACAGCCCCAAATGCTCGAAAAAGTGGTTGAAAATTGGACCTCTAGACTTGGCTTTATTCCAAGCAGCCGCGGCGGCCACATGCCCGAAATTATATTTAAACATTAATGGCATAAAATTATCCTTCCAATAAAGCCAAATTGATGGACATTAAAACTATTTTTTTGTGTTTTATTTCATTTCGAAATTCTATACCTCTAAAAAAAACACCCTTTATAAGAAGAAATTTGGTTTCTTTTATTTTCTTGTTGGTTTGTTTGTTTTTTTTTTTTTGTTATACGGTATTTAAACAAAAGGGAATAAAGTCCATCGAAAAGGGATTTTTTATCCATCAATCTGGGATATTCCATCATAACCTTCTTGTAGCACTGAGCCATATGCGCAATAGAGCGAGACGGAGAATTGTGTCAGTTATGAATATTTGTGGAACTATTACATATCTTATGACCTGCAATGCAAACTAGTGAAAGGCTGTGGCATTCGGAGATGGATGCGGGAATTTGATATTTGTTGTTAGGTTCGATTTGAACTAGATTCAAGGTTTCCAATTGCGGTATTGCCCATTCTGGCGACTTTGAGATGCACACAGACGTTCACTTTAACTTTATTTTTTCTTAATTTGCCCGCCTCTATTTTCGCCTTACACTTGGCGAATTAAATCTGTTAGCCAAGTAGGGTAAGCCGTCGCAATTATTTCCAAATATCCATGTTCTCTAAACTGACCAGGGGAAACACCAAAGGAATTTTTACTGAAAAGAAAACACTAATCCGAAGGAAACTCTCCCACAGTGCGTGTGTCGATAAATTCATCAGACTAGTTCATGCTCCTAACCAATACTAGTTCGTGATATTAATTAGTTTGTTTCCCCCAAATTGAGCACAAAGCTCCCCTCGAATTCAAACAACCGCCATACACGACTCGGTAGTGTAATCGCTGCAGAAAGTTTGGCCAACTCCCTCCCAATATAATCGGATTATGGAGGAAAAATTTCTTTAATCCTACTTAGCCATACTTACCAACTGTATCGTGCCACATTCGCATATATCTATCCTTTCAGTTTCCATAACAAAACTTGGCAGAGAAATAAAGTTTCATAGATAGAAAGTCGACTGTGCAACACAACAGAAATTGTTCAAAGGATGTGTTTGAGTGTTTTTTTATTTTTTTTTTCATGTTTTTACCAAAACCCACTTGCAGTCAAAACTTAGGGATCAACTTTTTGATATTAGAATCATCCCACCTGACAGGTAGGTGTGCAGCTATCACTTCTCAGGATCTCCAGGGTCGTCTTGTTATTTTAGGCAGCGTGTTAGATATGGTATTGTGAAAATGTCCTTGCTATTACTTGTACTGCTCTGCAAGGAGACACTTTTTTTTTCACAATGCACCCACCACCTCACGAGTCCATTGAAACTTTCAATTGCCATTGCAGATGGCTTAAGGGTTCTTCGCTGTCCTGTAGTACACCTACACCGTCGGATCAGAAGGAGTCTAAATTTGGATTAGAATCTCATGTTCAAGTGTTCACAGGGAGTGAAAAGTTCAAAATAGGACTAGCGACAGCCAGAGTGAAAGTGTAGCTCGGGGGTGGGTCCTGCACACAGTGAATAACAAGTGTCAAAGGTGAAATTGGACACCACTTGCAGATATAACCTGGATGTGGATACGGTTATTGTCAATACCGGTTGGGTGCCGTGCCGCCATTGTACGGGTTCAACTTGTGTGTCTTCGTAAGTCACCTTTGAAATTGTCCTCGGGCATAGGCACCAGCACAAGGACCAAGCCGCTGAAGTCTTACGACTGTTCGACTGGAGATTATTTTCGCTTCTGTGCGGTTTTCACAGACATGCAAGAACTCGTGGAAAGGACCTGCGGATCCCCCTTCTGGTGGAGGCTTCTCAAACCTGCACAGTGGTTTGTCCGTCACGGGGATATGATCATCAGAAAGCGGGTGGGAGGCAGACAACTTAGTTGTCTTTGATGGAGTGGGTGGGGACATGTCCCTGATGAGGAAAGAGCCAACAACACGATGAGTCCTCCTTGGATACCACTTCCATCAGTTTTCTATTTGTTTTATTTTACTTTTTCCCATCTTATCCTTTAGAAAACTAGTCCTTGCAAGGTATTGCGGCTTCTGCGCTGCTCTATGACGGATGTTTCAAGTTCCTACCATTGCTGGCCAAGCGCAGAAGATAAGGATACCTTGTGTCGGTCGTGGTTTCCCTGTGTATGTGCCATGTAATCCGCTTTTGTCTCGAATTAAATTTGAAACAGTTGGTTGTGTGCGTTTAGTAATGGAGTCGGACAGCGTTGATGACGGATCTGTTATTATACTCGAGTGGTTATTACTGTTGAGAGGATGGTTTCTGCAAGGAGTCTTTGTGGTGCAATCGATTTTGCTGTACTAATTATTTCAAAACTAACTTCACAAAGTAGCACCAAGGAAATGCTCTTGTGGGTTTCGTCGAAAGTAAAGCACGCACATCGAGACTTTGCTTACATGTCTGTGAGGAGCAGATGGCGTGCCTTTGGCAACTGTTCTTCAGTAAGGGCCTTGCCTTAAGGGTAATCTTCAATAAGTTGGCACATATAATGAATGTAATTAGAAAGTTTCGCAAACTAATTCCTTGCGGCTTATTTAGTTTTGATAACCCTAGCCCTTGTGTGGACCGATTGATTGGATAGAAAGTTTTTGTGATAATGGGGCAGATTTGATCCGCCCTACAAGAGCGACAAACTCGCAATCTGCAACTGCTGTGCTATCGATTTTGGGATTTTATTCTGATTTTATAACATTATGCAATACAAAATCGGCTCACATTCTTAGGCCAAACTCGGCAGCTAAGCAACACTCATTGGAATTTGTTTCCTCTATTGTTTATTGCATATTTGCCCGCATATTTATTTTCAGCAAAGACTTATATTCCGTAATGGAATAAAGGGTAGATCTGTCATTTTACATTATTTTTGGAGCACCCTGTACCCAAACCACAACGAATCGAAAGTGTGCCCTGTAATTTCGGCCAATATCTTAAGAGATCTATATCACGTGTGTAAACAATCATTTATTCTCATTATTTTGCCGGAAATACTGTTCATGTGAACTGCCCTTCAGTGCGGTAGAGCCTCGTGTACTTGCCGGATTGTTTTCTTTTAACGCAAGAGTTTCGCAAATTCAGCTGATCTAAATTGAAGTCGCGTAAAATATATGTTTACCTTTTGTTGATAAACAAATAAAACTTTAAGTGCCGGCATTTATTTTCAATTTCAACTCGAAAGTAGAATTTATCGAAGCAGCTACTTTCTACTGAAATACTAATTTTAAATTCCCTTGGTGGCAGTAAGAGAAAACAAGAATCACGTTTATTTTACGAGGAACTTGCGAAAAAAGGGCGAAAATAAAACTGGAGAAGGTATCAAAGGAGCCAATTAAACTGAATTGAAGTTTCGTGTTTATATTTAGTTAGGTTAGGTGAGGTTGATGGGTGGATACCAGCAGTGTGGGCCCTGTACTACCCCACTTAGGTCCATGTGGACCCATTGAGATTTGTAGTTACAAGTCAACGAGATATACTTTATAGCAAAACACAGAAGCACATACGTGACGAGAACCTACTTATCGGTAGTGCGGAAAAGCGTTTTATTTGAATCAATTCTCATTTATTTGTCGTAAATCAATTCGCGTAGATTTATGCTTGCCTGTAACGATGATTACTTATACTTCAAATGTTGGCCAGTAGTGTATTGTCGACACCGTCACAGGAGCAATAACTTTTGTCAGTTTGATGGGTGTCATTGCGCGATACCAATAATTACATTGAGTGTCCAGGGGTCAATTCTGGTTCTCTGAAAGAGCGAATCGAATAAATCGTTTTCACATTCGCTTTCATACACTGCTTTCATTTTTTCGATTCACAGTACTGAAAAGCGATTGTCGTTCAATAAGTGAAAATATCGTGGTGAATTTAATATCGCACACTGTTTTGTACAACATCAGGTTTTCAATCTCTCACTAAAAACATTAATTTGAAAATGAGGACGTGAAAAAAAATTATTCATATGAACATTTTTGAAGTTTGGTTTCACATTTTCGTAGAACGAGAATCGAAATTGCTGTGAAAGGGTGAAAACATTTTCATTTCACTTTTTCACAGAACGAGAATTGACCCCCAGGATAGATTTTACGAACTCACATGGCGAAATGTTCCAAATAAAATTACCCATTGTGACATACGAAATATTTAGTTTGAAGGTTAGGAATGATTATTAGTAAGGCCTATTGTTTTTGACATTTCCACGTGAAGAGACAGCGAGTATGCGAAACACAAAGTGGAATTGTTGTACATGGCACTATTCAGGATTTTTCAACAGAATGAGAAGTGAGTGGTCGCCATTTTGTAGTTAAGCGTCAAACTGACAGCAGTTGTTAATGAAATAATTTGATAAGATTTCAAAACTTGTTTGTGCCCATTTTAAAGGAATACTTGAACTATTTACCATTGCTGCAACTACAAAATATTTCTTGTTGTCAAAGCATACTTCTAAATCTTCAGGTTTTAATAACTAAGCTCCCTTCAATCTTATGACATTAAATGTAAATCGCAAAATTATCGAAATATTATCTCTGGCTGGTTTTCTGATAGTTTTACGTCACATGTTGCCGAATTGACAACTGTTAGCTAACAAAAGTGGCAACGCACTCGGAAGCGGTGATGTCAAATACTGAGTATTAGTGAACGCAGCCACAGTTAATATAATCTGACAGTTTGCGTTGCAAATACCACTTCGCACTTTTATTACTAACACCGTATGACACTACATTTTTTTTGCATTTTTTCTGCTTTCAAAATGAAACTAGAGCAGTACGAAAAATTAGAACGATAATTTCCGATAGGAGTGAGTGCGTACACCAACTTTATTAATGTAGACACGTCAAAAAAAAAATGCATTAAAAATGTATTCAAATCACATTTTTCAGCTGGCAGCTTTTTTTTTTTGACATTTCAAGATTATTTGAAATTAAATTGTATTGAAAATTTGCGGTTGCTTTGCAAACAATTGCTACCCCTTTCGTAGTACACTTTTAGTCTCTTTTACACACCGCTGACTTTTCAACATTATAAAAATGAGGGAAAAATGTAGTGTCATACGGGCTTTAACAGAAGAAACTATTTAAACTGTAATTATTAACATATCCGTTCTGTTATTAACTACTTAATTGCAAGATTATCAATGTTAGTAATTTATTTTCAGTTGTCATTAGTTAAAAGTGTAGTTAGTTAGTTAGTGTAGAGTCAATTTGTGACTCATGTGATTGATGCCTAGTCCAAGTATGTTTTTACTTGCTGTCCTAAAACGGTACACAAGTGGGAACTGTCAGACATTGTCTACAATGCACAAAATACAGTCGCTTCAAAACAATGCGTTCGAAATTAACCTCTAAATATTAATTGCAACTAGAAACTGGCGGCTGAAATTCGCGAAAAGATGCGACCAGGAAAGTATGAAATAGAACGTCGGAATAAATGAATATTTGCTCTCATATCAATGGTCCTCAGCACATCCCCACTGCAAATTTTAGTGTTTTATTCATATTTCACGTTTCTGTAAAATGAGAGCCAAAATCTTTCAAGGAAACTTTAAATTGCTAATCGCAATTTGGAACCATAGGCAAATTATAATAGACCACCAACTTCGGCCGATTTTACGTTACTTGCCTGCAAGCTATATTTTCATGGGGTATTGTTACATAAAAATTCGTATTGACAAATTTCACGTAACTTCAAAAATTCCGGCTCACCAACACACTTGCACCTTGCATATGCCACTTCGGCTTTGGGCACAGTTTCCGGCAGCGTTCATCGAATTTTATCCCTTTAATTTGAAATTGTTCAAGCAAGTTTTTTTAGGAATAAGTGTAGGTACATTTGCTTAAAATATTCATGAAAATTTAACAATGTAGATTGATTGCGGCGAAATAAAAACATTTTGAACAAATTTTCTTCATTATTTAAGAAGAATTTACACTCGAAATGGAAGTTTAAGATATCCAAAAGCGGAAAATACACAACCATGTTTATCCTAATTTGTTTACAGTATATAAAACATATCCTTTAGATAGTTTTACTAACCAAAAAAATCAAATTATTCGCCTTTTAACAATTTATAATAATTAGCCAATGACATTCAATGAAAATGTGTTATTCCCGAACTCTATCACATTTCCCCACGGTTGGCCGAGGTTGGCAGCATTTGTTTTTGTATTTTTTGTATGTTTTTGCATGTCACACGGATTCTTATTGACGTAACACCGACAGGAAAGCAAAATGGCGGAATTAAAAAAAAAATTTTGTATGATTTGTCTCTGTTTGGAGCTATAACCTGACAGGGGAAACTCGCAAGGGGTTCATGTAGTTGAAACGTCAGAATCTGCGAATAATCCTCCAGATTTCCAGCATTTCGCTTTCAATTAGAAGTGCTTTAGAATTTCCAAATTGAATTCTGCGCGCCGCGCATATGCACCTAATTAGGTTGATTTTCACAAACAAAATTATTTGTCGCCTGTTTGATGTGGATAAAAATGTACCACCCGCCCCCTTTTACAACCTTTGGGGGCACACCCTGGCCATTTAAGCGCATATAATGGTAAAACTCAATTCAATTAGATTAATAATTAAGCCCTTGTTAGAGGAGAAGTCCCTTAATAGTTCCCAATGACATTTCGCAATAACTGATGCTCCGATGCAGACCCATTCGGACACAGGGTGTCCTCTATGCTTAGTAGATGTACTGCGCCCATTATGCGAAGTCGCATTATCCACAGGGATCACGACGCTACATCGCAGTTAATGGTAATTGGTAACTAAAAAGTGATTACGCTCACTCTGACGTTGTCAACGCCATGGCGCACAAATTGAACACAATACCGTTGAATCGTAAAGTGGGAATTCTTAACTCGACATCCGAGCAGGCATTTGCCGCAGTTATCGGATGTTCGCACCCGCCACGGCCCTAACGATGTCATAAAACCGTTATACGAGTACTAAATTACACATACGAGCCGAGCTGTGGGGGAACCTAAATATCAGATCACGTAGCTATGTGCCATGCCACACCGCCATAACATTCGCCAGCAAGTACCGCCACAAAATTTTAATTACAGAATTTCCGAAATTTGTTTTTTCAACTGTCACGCCTCCGCCCGTCATTCCACAGTCCATATATATAAAAGGACAAACGTGATATGATTTTTTGACAAATGCAAAATGCCTTCCACCATACGTCACTCCGTTCTGTCATTGGCAATGTTTTCTTGCCCCCCCCCCCCTTCACGCTGTGTGGCGTATGTCGCTCCATAAGACATTACACTGTGAGGAGCGCAAGTGGATGCAGTATACTCGTATAGCATCATCCTTGCGGTAGAAGGAAATTGAAATTCAATAGACTAAAAGCACTAAAGAACTGAGGAATATGCTAATGCAGCAGGTTTATACGCAAACTGACACATTGCGCCGTCCTCCGCACCGCACCACTAGGTTCACAGTCACATAGTTTGTGCAACATTCAAGCTGACAGCTAACTGACAAAGCTTTGACGCTGAGCAAAACGACCACTTTCAGTGGTGTTGTTAATGGATCGACATCGGCACATAGTTGAGAGCATGCAACGCCATGGAGTCGAATATGACAATATGGTGTGCTATTCCATGGGTAATGTGTTTGTATTAGTGGGGCGAGGAGGGGCTCTTGTAATATCGGTTCGCTTTAGCCGCCTCCTTGGCATTCGAACGCGACAATTTCCTATTGCCATGCCTGGAATTCTAATGTGTTTCTTTTAGACGCAATATCGCATCGGCATCGGCATCGGCATCGTTTTGCCTTCCACATCCACTTACTGATGCTACGCGTATTGAGAGCGATTATTTATGGTGGCATGTTGTCTGCTGAGAGGCAACAAGGATGCAAATAGTGGACATATTCAACATGTCGCCCTAGATACACTAACCACATCAGTCGTTGTCCATGGTGTACGATGAAAAGTGTCCCTTCGTTATGACATCAGGCTCTCAGTATAATGGGTATATAGTGAGTGATGCTTTATTCGACTGATCTGTAGGGTTGGTTCCTTTCCAGTTGGGTCAGGAGTTGCTGGACCGAGAAATCAGTTCAAGGAACATTGCCAGAACTCCAATTCAGCAAATGGATGAGCATTTCGGGGACATTTGGCCCATGTCCAGAGCCAAACTTATGGTGATGACCCAAAAAATTGCCGACTAACTAGTTGTGGACATAAATCGTTGTATTTATGGTCACATGCATTATGTACGAGCATCATCTGATTTGCTGGAAGCAATTTAAAGTGGACTAAGTTAGTGCTGGTCGATTGGATGTGAGGGAATGCCTCTTTGGAAATTGGACCAGCACACACTGCAACGCAAATGGAGATGGATATAGATTTGATTTGGAAATTGGTCATGATGTCGTGGCAAAGTTTGTAAATGAAGGTTCGGATTTTTATCACTCATGGGTACAGACAGTTATGAAACAAGCTACAGAATGTGTGTGTTTTTTAGTGTCAGCAGCAATGGTGCATATTTAAACATATTTAAGCATATTTAAACTTTAAATTGCATGTTCGTACCTATAAATAAAATATGCTATATGCAATCTAGCATATTTAAAATTTTCAACATAAAAACGCAGAGACTTTAAAAGAAATATTTTCGTGGTATATTTCGCTATAAAAATAACGAACGCATCCGTCAAAATGTTCTGTATTTGGCATTACTGAAGATTTGTATAACAATTTGTCAATTTGAAGTATCGGCTGTCAAAGTGCTAAGCCTTAAAAACAAAAATCTAAGGAAAAGTCAACTGCCCGTGAGCCGTGAATTGCTGCTCAATTAAATTTAAGTTTCTTCCTAAATGGACAGGCAAATATATCCGTATATTTAAGGATTATTGTTTTTTTCAAGTCTTTGTTTTAAACTTTAGCATATTCTGTTTTATTCCTCCATATAATTTAGCATATTTATTTCTTAATTTATACTACGTTTCCACCGGATACTAATCGCGAGATTTAGGGCAAGAGATTAAAAATAAATCCTGAGGTATTTTCACCAAAAAAATCAAGATTAATTTGACGTTTCACCAGATGTTTGTCAACTACTGTCAAATCTAACAACCCAAAATTGTGACAATTGAAAAAAAAAAAACTAAAAAATTCAAAAGTTTAAAGCAATAAAGCATGAGTTCAAGAAATCTTAAAATCTTTTTAGGTGTACAATTTAATTCCACAAAATTAAATGAAAGTTTTGATGGTTGTATTGGCTAGTCTCCAGAAATAAATTCTTATGACACAATGTCAAATACAGCTAGCTCTGTTTGCTTTGTATTTTTGACATCTCGAGCTGTGGAAAGTGTGTTCACAAACCCGACTGTACATGCAAGCCTGGTTGATAATCGAGATTTGTTTGTAATCTCCCTTTTCATGAGATTAACTTTTGTATGACAAATTCCGAGATTTATGCGGGATTTACAGAAATTTTTCTAAATCTCGCAGTTAATCTCCGGTGGAAACGTAGTATTAGCATATTCCGTTAGAAAATATCTGGCAACACTGGTCAGCAGTGCACGGGCTCAGGTTTAGGCGGATGTGTAGTCAACTCGAGTATAGCTGCGTTCCTACCCGATCTTTAAATTTGAAAAACTTTTCAAGGGCAGTTAAAGCCGCATGGGAAAAGTATTTTTAGGAAGATGAACCTGAGTACCTTGGCTTAGTAGCGATTCTATTATTTTGCAATTATTTCTAAAATAAATGTAATGCTATTATTTAAATTTTTCTTCATAACTTTTATGTAATTAAATTTTTACTCATTAAAATTCGTTTGCAATCATTCTCAGTCATTTTCATTCATTAACAATCAATTACTTTCCCAAATGATTGCAATTGCTAACGTTTGCGATCCGAGGAAAAACAGTCGCGTCAAAAAATAAATTCACACACACAATAAAAGGTGGCGCAAAAGTTGACACCCGATGTTCTTTAGCTGTATTTTTTTATGAATTAAAAACGTTGGTTACCTATGTTTATTTGATGTTTCAGTATTTATTATTATTTATTAAGAGGCAATTAAAAGGTAATAGAGTCAATAACTAGCTGCGGAGACTACTGGTTCTTCTTTTAGTATTTTTATTCCATTGAGTCGAAAAAATTAAATCGTCTAAATGACCGCCGCCAGAATTAATGACCGTTTTATAGTTTTTTCCATCAATCTTGACAGAACTTCCGAGGATTGGTTCTCATATTCTAGACGGATATTATTTTTAAGGGCTTCAAGAGTCTGAGGCTTGCTCACATTGACTCGTGAATTCAAAAACCTCCACAAAATGAAGTCTGAAACGGATAAATTAATCGATCTTGCTGGCCAATGCAATTTGAGAGATTAGGCGACCCGAAAATGCAGCCCTCAGATCTTTGGCTGTGCCTTGTGCAGTATGAGAAAGTCGTTGAGCATGGCTCTGTACGAAGCGTCTAATCGATACTCCGGGGTTCTCTGCCGGCCAGACCTAGCAGCACCTCGTGTTGTACCGCATACTCTTCTATAGGCGAATTGCTAAACTTGGTAGTGTTTGCCCAGTTGGTGTCGGATGACCGGGAAATCTGCGTCGAAATTCACATGTTGCCGTAGAATTATTCTACAAAAAATCTAAACAATTATTCGGTGTTGTTTAGGAGTATAGCGATTCATGTCTTGCAGATGTCTATATCTATTTTGTTTGTGTTTCCTTTGCAAATGTCAAGGTGTAATTAGAGAAATAGAATTTGCCGCCATTTGCAAAAAAATATATAGCATCTTCCGATATAGGGTGATGATTTTTCCCTTGCAATACTGTTCAAGTTTCCCCACAGTGGAATGAGTATTTCGCTGTCGCTACTTCTGTTTGATATTATGCACTCTACCGGAAAAGGACCAGCCCAAAGTGAGCTAATTAATCAAATAACGAAAAGCGTGCCTGAAACTACAAGCGAGTATGCTGCAAGGACAGGCAGTTTTATTTTTAAGACGGAATATTCTGGGAAATGCTATTTATTTACATATGAACAGAACATAGTCGCCCCCACCTCGACGTAGCAACTTGAACCGGGCGACCTGCCTGCATTATAATGCAAATGTAGAGCCACATCTATGGGGCTGATAATAATCTTTTACATCTTACGTTAGTAAATCGCAGGATTCATAAATGCATACACACAGAAACACACACAGGGCAGACAGCAACATAATATTTGGATGCAGCGGTTGGCGCCAATCTCCTCACTCGTTCTTTCTCTCTCTTTCTCTTTCTCGATGACATAAAAAATACATTAATTCATCTTAGATACACCAAGATGGATGTCGAAAGGATGTTAAATTGCCTTGAAACAGTTAGTTTCTGCACCGAAGGGAGGCGAGCAACGAATTAAATGAAAGGACAGATGCGAGTTCTTCTCCTTGGAGCAGTAGCAGAAAACTAGGGCAGCAATCGTAATAAATAGTATTTGAAAACTTTGCCAGTTTTAGCTCTCATATGTATGTAGATGCAAGGATTTTGTTCAACTGTTTCCGCAATATGTTGGCTTGGCTCACACATAACAACACACAGGGGGTTAGATGGGTTAGAGCATCTATGACGGTAGTGTTCCTTTTCCTGGGCAATATTCCTAAGAAGGGTTGTTTCTGGGAAAAGCACATGGCCAACGGAGTGCGGGGACGGACGTTTTCTTATTGAATAATTTGTACTGCACAGCGTTTTCGACATCGGAATCTGGATTCGGATCATCAGAGCCATATATATATATTAATAAGATACGAAATTCAGAGAATTTGCATTTTAGAATAGTACGATTGTAAGTAGGTACCTACGGTGAATAAATTATGATTGAGGATGCAGGCGACTGTCCACAAATGGTTGCATAGCGGAATATTTGAAAAGCATTTCGGCAGTTTGGAAACGGAATTAGCAAGATGAATGATATTGGATTGGAGTTTTGGGAATGTAGAATGTACGCATTGTTGGGCGGATGAAATGGATTATATTCTAGTCCTTTTTCAGAACTGCAATTCTGATAGCTTGTCTGCCTTGCTGGTTGAGTGGTTTCATCTCCAATTAAAGTGACGCGCTGTCAAAGCATGAAACAAGCGGGTAGCCGACTCACAATAAAGGATTTTATAGCTTGGATCTTGCTTTTTCAAATTGCAAATGAAAATCTTATAGAAAGCTCAAGTCTAAATGAGAAAATTTCGTAGAATAGTCCAAAAGAGTGGGATGCTAACGAACTAAGTCTGTGACCCATATTTTCGTCGGCTTTTTTATTGTGCGTATGTAGACGGGATGTACTGACATCGAAAATTTGTTCTATTTGAAAAGCATGTCCTGATGCGATGTAAAATCTTTGCTGGGGCTTTCATTTATAACCACAGGTCAGATGCATTGAAAAGACCTGGCCTCTGTTTTAATTCGCAGTAATGATTTAAGGATAGAAGACAGAAAAGAGAAACAGAAGGCAGAAGACTTAAGACAGAAGACAGAAAACAGAAATAGAAGGCAGAAGACAGAAAAGACAAACAGCAGGCAGAAGACAGAAGACAGAAGATAGAAAACAGAAGACAGAAGACATACGACAGAAGACAGAAGATAGAAGACAATCGGAAGAAGAAGAAGAAAACCGAAGAAAGAAGATATAAAAAAAAGAAGATAAAAGAAGACAAAACACAGAAGCCAAAACGCGTATACGCATACTAAAAATTTATTCAAGACGACTCAGGTGGTAAGAATGAATACATTTTAAATAAAAACTGGGAATGGAGCACTCAGTTGCTGGTTACCACTGTATTCTACATACCTTTTGAGGTCACGTCCATCTCATAATGATCGTCCTGTCTATCTAAGGTTGAATGAACGTGCTACGTGCTAAAATAGAAAACAAATCATCACGTCCTCGAAGAAACCCTTTCGATCACTCTCCAAAGATCGTCAACCTCTGATGTTTGTTTCTTTCTCCTAACACACATTTAACTTGACCAACAATAAAACTCACACAGCAGGTGATGGATATACTTATACAGATATACAGCAACCAACGCAACGTGCTGAAGTGTCTCAAGAACTTGTATACCTAGTGGAAGTAAATTCCGTAGAATAAACAGAATTTATGACGTGGTAGGGAACATATGGTCAGTTGGTCGATAACGAGTAGTTTTCTCCCTTCCACAGCCCCATGAAAAAATGTTGACTTAACAATCAATTGTAATAAAAACTGACTCAGCCGAAAATAGATCTCCGCCTTCTCTACAAGGGTGGCTCTCCCTGCAGAGGGTAAGCCATAAAATCACAACAAGAAATTCCATGAAAATGACAAACGACGGGCTTTAAGTACAGAAATTGTCTGCGTATTTAAACAGAGAAATCCGCTCCGTTGACTTATATGCAAATCTAGACGCATCCTTCTTCCCCATTTATTCTTGGTTCGCCTGGATTGGTTTCGCAAATGAGCTCGTAATCCATTAAGCATCGGTATACCCTGGTCTTTTGTCAATTTGCATTTGTGGAATCATCCCAATTTGCTGCGTAAATATCACCTGTCACCGCACAGAGACTTGATCGCAGCCACCCCGATACATCCACTTTGTCATTTAATATTCACTCATCGTCATAATATGCAATAACGACCGAGGGAATATTGCCAAACAGCCACAAAAGCCTGGCAAATTGATTTCGGCTTTTCGATTCAACGAAATCGTGAAGCATACCATACACTTACAGCCGTTGGTCTCTTAAAGCCGATTTAACATAATTGCAGGTCATTTGTCATAATTTTTCCATCACCGCCAACGGGCAACCCACTTAAGTGTCAGCGATAATGCATATTTGGCGTTTTCGATTTTCCACTCAAAAGGACTTCATTTTTCGGTCTTACCAAAGTGAGATATTCTCACCCCATCCGCTTATTCGCGAAATACCAAAATTCAATTTAATCACCGCCGCCGCCATGCTTCCCACATAAGGGCACACACACAAATAAAGCGAAATCAGTAAAAAAAATCGCCGACATTAATTCAAAATTTATCAGAAAATCCGATAAAACGTGTTCTTTAAGCGCGCACGGATTTATGTCCTCCCTGGTCGGCCCATCGCCATAAAAGCACATAAATACCGGCGGAGTGGACGATCCACAGTGTGTTCATGTTGACATTTTATCAATTTTGCCTTCGCATGTGAAATTTCGTTTTGTCCCATTTTAAGTCCCCGCCCAGCATCATAATTTCCCGGGAGTATTTTTTTTTTTGTTTTTTGTTTCCCTGTGTTCTTCGTCTTTTCTATTTTTATTGGGGACAGCGAAAAAATTGCCACAATTTCTGCACTCAGCAGCAAACAATGGTTTATGCTTATCCGCATGATGTCCTCTGGGTCATTTAATAGAAATCATACATGTACTCTCGTCGCCTCTGTCGGTCTGCGGATGCGGACCGTACGTACACATCTAGTGCTAGACGAGTGCTCTCGGTAGAACGAAATAATATAAAAATGAATTCACTGTTTGGAAGGGGACGATGCGCACAGTGAGGACAATAACAAAAAAAAAAGAAGGCTGTATTGGCAAGCATTAATTTTCAATCCCATGGAAGGGGGAATTTTCTGTGCTTTTCGGGGATATTTTCGCCAATTCGGGTGAATTTTTTTGTTTCCAAAAGGAACAGAGACAAATAGGGGCTGTGCGTTTCATAACAGTGGGGTCGATTAGTGAGAGAGATGCACTGTGAGTGCGTATGGGGTTATTTTCGGTTTGGCGGTGGGGTGTCGAAATGCTGTTAAACATGGCCTAGATTTGGGACAAGTATCTTGTTCATGATGCTGGCATAATGAGTTGAACGACTCAGTGGGGATGCGAGTGGTAGATTCGCGGTGCAAGCAATGAATATGTATTCCGATAAAGTTAGACGAGAGCTCTTGATTTATCTTAGTAGCACGAAGCAAGGGAATTTTTAACACGTCACATATCGAGAGTGTTTATCATTTTTGTTGTTCGGCTACTGCTTGATTTTGGGCTTAAATTTGAGAGTGAGTATTGGCGCAGTGGTTATGGGTTTGCTTGGTGATTGGGAATTACAAGAGACTCCAAGAATCAATTGCATTTATCTCCTGTCTGACCAAACGTTATTTGTTTCTCTAGACGTATTGCACTGACTCTTAAACCATTTTTAATCTTTCTTCGTGTAGCTTATGCCTGTTGTCTAAACAGATTTGATTGCGGTAATTGCTCAAGAAAAGCAAGTATAAATTTAGGCGCTAAACTTCGCGTTGGTTTCGACATAAGCGCTAGCTCTCGTGGTTCGGAGCGGAATAAATTGGAAACTCACATCTGACGGTTCCATTTTGTTGCAGATATAAGTACTTTAAGAAATATAGATGTTTATATCATGAATTAAATTCTCATGTACTTGAATGTGATAGTCTTGACAATCATAAGTATTTATTGGTCAGAAATGTGATTGAAATATACGCTAAAGTGTTATTACATCATATTTCTAAAATTAATAATGAGAAACAACATAAAAAACTAATTCGCAATAAATATACGAAAATTGTGCAATTAAGAAAGATTTTTTATTAAAATTTTGTTGGTTCCATCTATTTATTATTAATTATTTAAACTAGCACAATTTCGAGATGACATCTATTGTAAACAATGCCGCAACAATTTGAATTTCAACCGTTTCACTTGGCAAATCCACTCACGCCCAATTGGTGCCTCTAGCATTCTATGGAGAAATCCAAAATGGTTGTCATTTTGTTTCACTTATTTTTCGCATAGAGCGCTAGTTATGTTGCCGTCATTTTCTGGGCAGAGATTGTATGGAAGTGACATTTCACTAGCAGTCCATATATAATAAGTCAATGGTCATATCATTTAGGAAACGTCATCATATTAAAGAGGATTTCCATAAATGTGAGAAATATAATATTAAACTAGCTGACGAAATTCGTTCAATAATATAATCTTAAAAATTTTAAATAATTTTTTTTGTTCTGGAAGTGACACTCCCGTTTTCGTATACTATTGTACATATGAGAAACATGGAAATTCAAGATTGATGGCACAAACATACAGCAATAATTGTCCTTGCGACTTATTAATTGTCATAGCGAAAGTAAGACGCACGGGAAATTTAAGACGCTTAAATACGAATGTCAAATCGTACGGAATAAGCAGAATCCGCGGAAGGAGAATGAGAATTTTCCCCTCAAAATTGTCATTTCAATGACATTTGATTTGAGATTCTTCACAATCAAAGGCGTTCCGTTACAAAGTTTCAGTGTATTGAGGCTCCGCAGCAAAATTATGACTGCGCCGACTGTCAATTTCAAATTGTGTGGCAAATTACCCAAATCCAATTGTACCGGAATGAAATCAAATGCAGGTCGTTAACCTCACTCTTCACAATGTAATTTTTTGATAGATATCTGATGTCACGCAATGGAAAGTCCGTCCAATTCATTTAGAATGACGAAACGAAAAAGACACCTGTCATAATGCGCAATGGCCAGTGGATCAACCACGCCACCTCGCGGTTTTTCGAATCATCAATAAATGTCAAAGTCGATGTGTAGCGTCATCTTTTTTGAACAAATGTAGATACTTATGTCGTTTTCCATTGGGCAAAAAGAAGCGTGCGGGAGAGTCCGGAATCGAAAAAATCACTTCTGAAACCGTTCCATTGGCACAAAAAATACTCTTCTGGTGATTCTGAGAAGAGAATTTCGCTTCTCGATTTGAAATCAGAATCCACTCAAGAAGCACTCACACAAGTGTAATTTATGTATTTTATACAAGTCAGCTGACAGCAGCCGTAGATTATTTTTTGGCATTTCACCAATACGTTTGTGGATTCTTTCAGAAGCAGTTTTGTTGGAGCAGTATTTGCTGTTCCGCTGGTTCTGATTGCGTTGTTTTCTATCTCGGTCTCCAGCTTGGGCGGCCGCACGTTGTTCTTGTGACAATCTTTCGCTCGATTGTGTACGATTTCATTCCGATCTGCGCCTTCGCCCGGATTGTCGTTTTTGTGGACAGTCGCCATACGTCGTGCATTACAACTGCGAACTGCGACGTGAAAGGTTTGACCTTCTCACTAGCGGTATGACCAAACGAGACTGTGAGCTGCCGAAATCAATCAACAAATATAATTTTAAATAATTTCTGTTGTATTTGAAGTGACACTCTCCGTTTTTCTCTCCAGTTTTTTTTTCGAAGTGCCGATCCCCATACAAACTTTCATCCCCTAAAGATTTGTTTTCGCGACAAAAAGCAGTTTATGTCCTTTCAGTCCGAATCCATTATGCCCGAAATCGTGAAAATTGAACCATTCGCCCTCGAGTCGAGTTATGCGTGCCCACACGCATTTGTAGTTACATGTATTTGACCATCAGTATGGAATTTTGTATTGCATTTGATTCATTTTATCGACAGAAATAATTCAGGGAATTTTATTTATTTTAACTCGTCAAATATTGATTCATAAATAAAATACCACGACCACGGTCAACAAAATGGTTAAATTTGCAGTTGTAATTGCTTGATTGAATATAAATATCAGGTAGGGCTCTTTCGGGTAAAATGTTACCTATGGCGCAAATAAAATTGTGGACATTGGCAATAATATTGACAGTCATAGTCATACCGCGTCTGTTACACTTTCATTAAATTAGACCACTAGAAACATGAATTTCGGGCCAGTATTAAGCAAATTAACTCTCTTGAGTCGCCATTACATAAACACAACCTAAAATGTATGTCCGCCTTCAGAATATAGCTTCAAACGAAGTCAAGCACTCAGTGGTAAAAAAATCATGTGCACCTGCTGTATAAACGCCCGCCTCGTACGGGGTGTAGGTACATTTGCATTAAAGTGGCTAATTGGCAAAAACTCCCCCGTTGTCGGTGTTGCTTTGTGTGAAAGTACAAACAACAAAAATGTCATCTAACATGTTCCCTTCACATGACACCTACGTATCTCAGGGAAAAAAAGACCGTTAGCTGAGCTGAAAACTGGATTTTTAAAGTATCCCCATCTACTCCACTAACGAAGCAACAACAACAACAAAACCGAACCAAGAAGACTGACAGCAGCAGTATGTTGTCCCAGATTTCTCATCTCACACTTTCTGGAGCATCTCATTATGCCTCTAATTAAAGCGCTTGTTTTCCATATTTCAGCCTCATTTCAGTCATGGATAAATCAGGATAAAGTTCCTACTGATGTTTGTGGGCGAGTGTGTGCGTCAGTGTGTGTTATTTGTCGCAGCCGGACGGACGGTTTGTTTCTCGAACTAAAGTAACGTCCTTGTAGTGTCAGGCGAAACTTTTTCGAAACGAAAAAGCCCCCCGACGACAGCTGCCTCGACAGTTGGTGGCGAAAATATGTTGCAATTGCAACTCTGCCGTATCAAAACATGCAGAAGGGAAAGTGGGGCGACGCGCAATGGATACACACAAGCGCTGTGATGTGTGATGCATGATGTCGAGTCTGCTGCTCAAAGGACGTTCGTGTCTTGCTGTATTAATTCTGGACCCGGAGGTTTATGTTTGCTCAGTTAATGGCTTCGGCCTAGGCCTATTGGTCTCTAATGGCAGATGTATCTTTGTTAACCATCGCAACATGGAAACGAACCAGGAAATGTGCCAGTCAAAGGAGTCAACAATATCCACAGAACATCGGGCTGATTTTTCAGCAATCCTCCAATTCATTTGGGTCATTTGCAGACGAACGAACAACCAGGCTGGAGATGGAGTATCCATCCGTCCATTGGAAAAGATGGATGGGCGAGTGTGGATTGCTTTAAGGATGTGTCGAATGTTGGTCGTCTCATGGATTCCATTTCTGTGATTTGAAAAGAAAAAAAAAGGAAAAAACAAAATCCCTCTCTCCCGCGAGTCTCTTCGTTTCTATCTCTCTGATTATGTTTTCCACTTTTTTCTCGTTTGTTTATATTTTCTCCCCTTTATTGGGTATGAGCTGTTGTTTGTTTTCGTTTCAGTTTCCTGATTTATTGTTCGACATGTATTCCATTTACCCCAATTCAACTCGGCATGACAAGGGGTCGCTTGCGAAGGGGGTGTGCGAACTGGGAGCTAGGTGGTTGATAATGATGCGTAAACTCGTTCACAGAGCCAGTGCATTCGGACAATAATGGAGCAAATGGATGGTGCATGTAAAGAGACTGTGACTCAGATTGGTTGGCATACCTTCTACCGAATGCCGACTGTGTGGATTAAGCTCTTAGATGGTCTATAAATTTAAATGGAAACAGAGTGTGGATACTAAGTAGGTCTGTGATGATGATGATGTGTGTGTAGACGAACGTAGCTCTGTTTGCAGTGTGCTGGCAGGCAGTCCCATGTGGGTAGTTTTCGATGTCAATGGCCTGAGAGCACTTTGGGCATTGCATAGGCTTCGTAGCTTGTCTTAATTAACAGGGAAACTCGTGTCGACAAAGTGTGTGAGATTTAAGCACTTTGACATTGACCAATTGGCAACTATGCCATGGAGTAAATTACTGCAACGATCCGTGCTTATGGCTGCTTCTGGGAGAAACGATTTGCTTAAGGTTTGTCTGGAATTAGTAGTTTTTTCTAACAATTTTTTAAAGTGCACGAAGAATCTAGTGAAATAAGGACAATTTTCTATTTGAAACAAATGCAATCATTGCTCATCCAAAGGTCATGCGCATAATGAACATAATTGGGACAGAAATTTAGTGGCACACTTGTGTTTTTATTTTATCAAGACTAACACTGTCAGTCAAACAAATATAGGTAGTGTAAATTCAGTAACGCATCATGGTGCTCATGATGCTTTGCAAAATGTTCATTAATGCAAATGTTGGCATCACTTTCAACGTCAAGTGTTCATTATTGCAAATTTGATCAAACTGATGCGCAAACATAACGAAAAAAACATCACAGAAATACCTGATGCGCTGCTGATTCGCCGGCAAAAAAGTAAGATAAATGTCGGAAGCGAAAGGAAAGAAAGTTAATAAACATTTTTATCAATAGATGTTTTTGACAGAAAAATTTATAAATATTTGTTGAATTCTTTATTTTAATTTTTCTCACGAACATTAATTTTTTTGACATTTTTTTTAATAAATTGATAGGCTTTACGATCATAGTAATCGACTAAAACCTTAATTTGCAAGACTTTCATCATGATTCTTGACATTAAAATGTTTGATGTAAACAATGCGTTCTAAAACTCAAGCTTCATATTCAATCAGCAACGCATTAGCATCGCAAATAAGCAGTGATGCCGCATCACTGCGCAAGTGATTGACGTTTCTGAATTTACACATAAGTACAAGAAAGTTTAGTTGGTTGATTTTTATTGGAATAGATATTGGGCCTTAACAATAAACATTTTTAGTTTCGACTCTTAGTATTTTAATAGTTCACAGTGGCTATATTTTCCATACAAATTTCGCGATTGTGTGCTTCCGTAAATTTAAAGCCGAGACTAATACAGGGTCCGCCAAATAACTTTTTTTTTTTTGAAAATGCTATAAAAAAAAACTACCTAATATTTTCTCAAATTTCTTTTTTTATTTGAAAGTACAATCCTTCCGGTTAATAATGGAAAACAATTTCATTCAAATGGCTGCCTCGGCTGGCCATGCAGTAGCCTACACGATCGGTCCAATTTTTAAGCACATTATCGATTGTGTGCAGCTGTATTTCACCAATGGCTTCACGAATATTGTTATTTAAAGCGTCAATTGTCTCTGGCTTGTCGGCGTAACACTTATCTTTTACGGCACCCCACAAATAATAGTCCAACGGTGTCAAATCGCAGCTCCGAGGTGGCCAAACGACATCAGCTCTGCGGCTGATAATGCGATCTTCAAAAACAGGGCGCAAAACATCGAGTGTAGCGTCGGCTGTGTGGCACGTAGCGCCGTCCTGTTGAAACCAAATGTTGCCAATATCCTCCTCTTCAATTTTTGTGAACAAAAATTCGTTCAACATGGCCCGATAACGATCGCCATTGACTGTAACGGCCACTCCTTGCTCATTTTCGAAGAAAAATGGCCCAATTATGCCTCTGGACCAAATTCCGCACCAAACAGTGACTCGTTTTGGGTATATCGGCTTTTCAATGTATGCGTGCGGGTTTTCTGTGCCCCAAATGCGACAATTTTGCTTGTTTACATACCCGCCAAGATGAAAATGAGCTTCATCTGAAAATATAATTTTTTTTTGGCAAAATCGGCATCTTCTCTAAGTCGATCACAGGCCCACTTAGCGAAGCGAAAACGCATTGGATGGTCATTTGGCTTCAACTCCTGAACCAATTGGACTTTGTATGGCGTCATACCAAGGTCTTTATGCAAAATTCGTCTCAATGATGTCTCCGAAATGTTCAATTGTTGAGAACGACGGTGAATTGCTTCACGCACACTTTCTGCCACAGCAGCAATTTTCTCGGGTGTACGCACTGTTTTTGGCTTTTCACGCTTTGGTTTATCGATGAGGATATCAGTTTCTTTCACTTTTTTCACAAGATAACGAACATACGGAGCTGACGGTGCTTCTCTTCTTCCAAATTCCGTACGCAATTTTCGCACACATTCTGCAACATTACCATGATTTTCAAAGTAATGTCGCAATATTTCCCAGCGTTGTTCAAGCGTATACACAACCATATTCGTTCAGCGGAAGCATAAAACTAATTATCTGTCAAATCAGACATGAGCTAAGTGCTACCATTCGCGAAATAAGCACTAGTTGAAAAAAAAAAGTTAGATGGCGGACCCTTTATTTGTAATTAGTACGGCGCATTGTAACCTACTGTCAATAATACTTTATTTTAATGTTAATATTATTGTAATAGTACCATAAGTGTCAAAAAATAAATAGATATTAGTTTAGTTTCTCACAACATTCGTTTTGTGTGATTTTTTTTTCATTTTTGGGGCAAATGGGGAGGATCTTCAATTTTATACTCATTGAGAAACTTTTTTATGATAGTTATGATCTCGGATATTTGTCAGATGGTCGCGAGTGGTGACGCAGTGAAAGAAACCCTAAGATCTAGTCTGTGTCTTTCCGGGGATGGTACCTCTGGGAGCCCTCGCTTTGTAGTCCAACACACTAACCACTAAGCCACTACACTACAACTGTCATTAGTGGCAGTCGTTTTAAAAACAGCAACAGTAAGAACACAGATTAAAAGATCATCTTTCTAAATTCAAGACAAAATGTAACGTCCACTCCACATTCAACTAGAACTGTGTTTTTCAAAGGAAGGTGGGTGGTTTTGTGTTACTTCTTGTCGCATTTGACGTTTAATTCAGCGACTAACTGACAACCTGATTCACCGGTTTAATTCTTCATGAAATCGAACAACAAACTGAGATTTCCATACCAGCACAGATTGTTTTGTTCAACGAAGCTCACTTCGTTTACTACGGCCATGAAACACGACTGGCTGAATGCTACCTTACGTGACAAACAGCGTGACTATATATAAATTGGATTTGCCGCCGAATCGATTTGCCATCCACCCACAATATCCATGTATCAATGGAAACTTTTCAATGGTTTCTGCGTTTAAATGAGGTTAGTTTGACAAAAACACAAACAGCTGGAGGGGCTTAAGTCCAAAGTTCCAGTTCTGCACTGGTCTGTTGACATTGGTCCCTGCAATTAGGACCGGACGACCGAGACCGACTCGTACGCTGCGCAGAAATAGCAAAACTTCCCGAAAACTAATTCAATCACAACATAGAGCTGTGTCCGTGTTCTTGACAAATTGTTTTGTTTTAATTTGTGTCTGTACTCTGTATCTGTACAGTATGCATTACAATAGCGCAGCGGACAGTGTATACAGAGAAAGCTAGTAGAGAAAGGTCGCTTAATTAACTCCCATTTGGTGTTCGCGGTGGCAGTGGATGGCGCGTTCATTTAATTAGTGACATTTACAGTAGTTATCGTGCTTTAATTAAATTCTCTTCCAGTGTCAAAGTGCAGCTATATAGTCGTCACTCAGCTATAGAAATATAAAGGGTAATAGTGCCGACTAGCGACTGCCAAGCTGCAAAGTTGAAATGCCTGTCAGATTTTAATGTAATTTACTAAAGAGGGTGCACGGTGTTATCTTACAGAGTACAGAACGGATGGATAAGTTGCGATGCGATACTATGCCAAGTTGATTGAGATGGACGTGCTACATTAGTTCCGTCTCGATGAAGTGAGTCTAACGGACGGCAATAACTTTTAAATTTAATATTTTAATTATCGCGCAGCGTACTGCTAAAGGGTGGACGGGAGGGGCGTGACGCCAATGATGGCATGATGTGGAATGTAGGAACGCGTGTAATTGTCATGTTGTACAAAATCAATTTATTTTCAATTGTTGTAAAAGAATGGGGCTAAACGAATTTATGGTTGGTCGTATGGTCGTCGACTTGATGGACAGAGTTCCATTCCGTTAGGAGTTGTTTAATTACGATGCGACATACCAAAACGTGGAAGCACTAGCAGTGGGGACGTTCAAGTATTAAGTTTAGTAAGTCTGACAGCTGTCTGACAGCTGCCTGACTTGATGTATCTCAGTTTTGATCGGCTTAGGTTGGTCATATAAACAACTTTTGACGTTTATGGCGGGGTAGCCGGCGAATTTGGTCAAGAAATTCGTGACTAAGCATACTAAGCTGACAGTTCGCATACGTGGCTGACGTAGGAAAAGTGACTTTCCCGACCAATCCAGTTTTTGCGTTCAGGTTGAATCTAGTCCAGGCCAATCTAGTCGACTTAAGATAACTAACATTTTGAATGTGCCCAGTGATTTAATGGCCGCTGTCAAAAATCTCCCACAGAGTACTTCTGTTTTGCGCGGGAAAATGGCAAAATATTGATACCCGCGTTGCGAATTACTCTGCAACTCTCTCTTCCACCATCAAACAAAGGACTCAACTCCTTAAAATGAACTGCCCCAGCACAAAGTTCCACCAAAGTGTGAAACAAATTGCCCTCCATCCATATGCGGTCCACCATTGAAGTTGAACCTGCATTCGTCCGATTCACACCCGATCATCGAGCTGAAAACCGAACCCCCATTTACAGTAATTAATCATCCGATCCGAGCCAATAAAGCAAATTCACCCGATTGTATATCAATTGTCTTGCCAGGACGGTATAAATATTTTTTTCTGTTATTTATCGCACTGCCATTGGACGGAGCCAGTTCCTTCCGTCAAACTTGCAGTTGTGTGCTTTTCTCACTGCGCATTACCCTAATTGCATCGGCATTCGACCAAGCCCAGGATACGAGTATACTCGGATGCATTTGCTATTAATCAAATTTCGCCTCTGCTTCTGACACGTAAACGCCACAGTAAAGTAGTACATGTAATGCTGCCCTCCAGGTGCATCGCCAAGACCCGCTGACTGCTTGACGTCCGTCCGTCCCTTGCATTCTGTTCGTGCTTCGGTGTGGCCATGCATGAACGAGTGCCTCAAGTGCAGTACACGTACATTCGAATCGAACGCGAGAATTCTCTGCATTAATGAACAGGTTTCAGGTGATTGCTGCAGCAGACTCGGTAATGTGTTCCATTCTGAGAAGAGCGTATTGCACGTCAGTACAAATTGAATCCTTGCATCTAGGTTTGTATTTTGTTTTTAATGGACATGATGTAGCCATTTATTGTGAGAGCCCACGTGACCTCTGCTGTCGTTTTCCGCATCCTCTTTCATCGATGATGTTCGGGTGAGCGAAAATAAAAATAGAAACATCAAGCACGATTCGTAAAGGGATAGCTTTGGGACACACAGTCCTTGCTACCTGCGTGTCAATTTAATTAAGTCAATCTCAGCTGACTCTGTGCGGTCAGGAGTATAAGGCTGCGAATGCATTTCGCAAAAACAGGAGTACTCCTGGCGATAGTATCTACCCCCCCGGACCAGCAGGACCTACCGCAGTCCTACTGGCAGAGGCATTCCATTATTATTTATGAAAGTAAATTTCTGCCTTTGATTTCGAATAAAACCAGAAATTGAGGTTAAGTGGCCGAGAAACGGAACTATGGATGCACGGACTTTTAGTCCATATTTGTTGCCTGCCAGAGCTTAATGAGACTGTGCGGTTCACATCCCTGTGATGGCATTCTCTATGGTGGTTGTCGAGGTTATTCTGCGAACGTCCTGGCCAAAGTCGTATTCCGAACATAAATTTATGACTGAGCTCTTAGTAAAAACAGTACCTACAGCTCAGTTGAGCTACTTCGAAGCGGTTAACAACGGTAACACCCAGAATGAGGGTATACGCTATACGTATTTAAGGAATTCCGTATTTTGGTTACTTAGTTGGGAAAATATTTTCCCTGGAATGCAAGTATAGCATCAGGACGGGAGATTTAGTTATTTTTGCATATCTCCACAAGTTGGACAATCGGGTGTGAATTGAACTGGAAAATTATGAGCGTATATCACTGGATTTCATTAGTCAGGCACCCGGAAGCAACAATGACTCGTAGGTCTGTATGCACAGAATAATTGTGTACGAACAACAATCTTGCCCAGAGTCCAAGGTAGTTTGTTTTCGAAATAGCTAAGGGCAAGAGTCGTCTTTAAATATAGGTTACATTAAAGACTTTTGTATTTATTAGTCATTTTCATAATGGGAGTTGAAAAGAAAAGATTTGTTAAGCTCCAGCTGAATTTTTTTCGACTGGTACTTTCGTTCATATTTGTGCGAATATTCGAGTGACAGGAATTCGAGCAGTGAGTGAGTGAAATTATTTTAGTTTGACTACTGTAAAACTACGATTATACTTGTCATTTTTCGTGGCAAATTTTGACATGCTGACGCCACAAAAACTCGGCCATGCGGTGGTCACTCGTGCGTCTTTTGTGAGAGAATGCTGCGACACCCGGTGTGACTAGACTCTTGAATGGCGATCACACGTAGTGACAAATTTAGGACAAATTAATGTTTACGTCATATAATGACGTCGGCATGTCAAAATTTGACATCACAAGTAGCATGTGTAATCGTAGCTGAACTAATCTGTTTCCAGCATGACGTTTGTGAGTTGTAATCGGAAAACATTGGGCCTTACTAATAATCATTTTCAACCTTCACACAAAATAATTTCCAGGTCACAATGGGTATCTGACATTTGTAATAAAGCGGTCTGGTTGGTTGGTTAAATAACGCATTGAGCGCCGTTTTGAGACCACAACTCCCGGAAACCTGAAGATAAAGGGGGAGAAGGAAGTTAAGGGAGGTTACAACCAGCCTAATAAAGCGGTCTAAACTTTTATATTTTGCTGTTTGCTTCGACTTTTATGTATTTCGATTCGGTATTCTCGTTCTCGCTCGCGGAAAGTGATTACACTGAAAGTCATTCTTGAGCCTTACTCCAAGA
This sequence comes from Cheilosia variabilis, assembly GCA_951230905.1. Lineage (NCBI taxonomy): Eukaryota > Metazoa > Arthropoda > Insecta > Diptera > Syrphidae > Cheilosia > Cheilosia variabilis. The sequence goes on along the minus strand of OX579680.1, from coordinate 13,054,644 downwards.
AAGGCGCAAAAAAACTTAACAAAAACCGTCAAGCAATTTTTTTTCTTTCAAATGTGACTATAAGTGTGTTTATATATTGTGTAATCAGCTTTTTACTCAGTCAATTTATTTTGAGCTCATAGAGCGTGCTCTGATCATGCTCTGAACGAAAAAAGAAACACAAATTCTGAGCTCTGATGTGTCTGAGCCAAAAAGAAACACAAACTTTTTTTAAAACAGCTGAGGTTCTATTCTGAACTAAAAAAAAAAACGCCTATTGAAATTGAGTAGATGACGTCAGTAACGAGGTACAAGATTCAATAATAAAACAACTAGTGAATGTGGATCATCGACGATTTATTTCTATAGCACGTATTGCTTGTTTGTTTTCTGTACAAAAATTACAATTTTACTTCCTCTCTCTAAGGAATCCATTTCATTACAAAACTTCCAACAAATATTTCGGAATTAAAATAAATAAATAGTCGCCTTCCAAACGGATATTTTGATATATTTGACAGCGATCTCACAGTTATTAAAAACTAGCCGATTTAATGGACAAAACTGTGGAATTAATTTTATTGCGCCGTATTAATAATAAATTTAAGTCTCGACTTAAAATTTACTAAAGCTCGCATTTTCGAAATTTGTATGAAAATATAGCCATTGTGAACACCTTAAATGTGAAGTCGAAACTAAAAGTGTTTATTGGGAAGTCCCCTAGAAAAGAAAAATTTAAATCTCTTTTTACAGCTATAACTTTTGCCTAAGGGATACATTCAGGAATCTAGTTAAGTAAGTCTGAGAGCTGGCTGTCTTGATGAAATTCAGTTTTAATTTATATGATAGGTTCGTAACGTGAACAGTTTTTTTGGCCTTTTTTCAGTCGAAAAATCTAGTCAAGACGTTCGTAACGTATATGGCTGACGAAGGAAAAGTGACATCTCCGACCAAATTAAATCTAGTCGATTTAAGATAACAAGATTTTTGATTGCGTCCACTTTGACATTTAATTAATTCAAGATTAATCTGGCAGCGATCGTTCAAGGAATCTCATTTCATTATTTTCATACATTCTTATGCAGAGAAAATATTTTAATTTTGCTATGTGGATATCTGTTATTCAATGTTGACTAAAATGCATGTCTGAAACAGACTCATACACTACTATGTTGGAGCTTTTTCCTACGGTTGATTTATCATGTTCATGACATAAGTCATTATTACTTAAATTGTAAAAACGAATATGTAGCATAACAAAGGAACAGACTGCGTGGTTACGAACTTCATCTCTGTACCTTATGGTATCTACTGTACCGTGTCCCTATAGCGGTTATTTCAACCATACATTCAGCAAATCTAACTATAGAGCGCTTTATTTTTATTACGGTGCAATGTTGTTCCGGTCTTTCTCTCTCAAAATCCAGAAAACAGATAGTAAAAAATAAAATTCATTACAAGTCATACAAATATAAACAAGTAGCCAGTTTCCAACCAGTTACGGGAAGCATGAACAATAATCTGCATAATAAAGGAATTTTTTGTTCTTTTTCAGTTCCATGGATAAAAATGAGTAGCATTCATGGTATAGAGAAATATGCTCACTCTTGCATATTTCATACATTTATACCGTCAACGATGCATAACTTGATTTGTATTACTTTTTTGTATTGTTGATTATGGTCCGACTGCAACTGTATATCGACGGCAGACCACCATCCACCAAACCACTCTTGATGCAAGCGCAATTGGGCGACAAACAGCAAGTCAGAATAAAGCGTTATTCAGGCTATTTAATTTGGCGCGGCGGTGGCGGAAAATTGTTATTCGCCCGCACTGAAATCGGCGATTCCATGGGGAACATTTTAAATATCGCGCCATGCGTACAATGGGAATAAAATGTATTTTCCAATTGCATTTATGGTGCGGTGTTGGCTGCCACCTGATATAGGACTAATTTACCTTAAATCGCTGCAAATAACAATAAATTTAATGAAATTTGTGGAACCGTAACGTGTGGCCCATTCGTGCGCTGAAATATGCAAATTGACTTCCTGCCGAATGATTTACCATTTAACTAATAAAATTGCACGTAAAGAATGTCTTTAAACAAATAGTGCACACAGCTATAGAATCGGTCAGGACTCAATTGAATTAGTTTACCTAATTCAGCAAATAGTGTGTTTAATTTTGCAAATTGCAAATTACTCAATTGCATTTATGTTTAGTGTGCTCCCCTGACAAAGTGAATCATTAAATTAAAAATCGAATGTTTACGCAGATATTAATTTAAATTTGAACTAAGGATGATTTGCATAATTTGCAATGGTGGTGATGATAGAATATCATCCCCGATTAGTTCCACGAAATTATCAACCCTGATCACACTCAAATCCAGAATATTACTTTTTATGGATAATCCATAGGGATTTTTCGACAAAAACATACTACCGGGCTGTTTCCTGTATACACTCCCCAAGGAAATATTGATGACGGGATATGGGGAAAATAAACAAAGAAAAACAGTGCATCAATCATAATTTAATTCCCTGGTGGATCATGGAAAACGCCAATGTAGCAAGCAGATAACGAATTAGTTTTGCCGTATGCAAAACGGGAGCTTAATTTTGAATTTTCGCCAGCGCTTTTAAGGATTTTTAACCGATTGCCGTTGATGACAGTCTACAAGTTTGTTTTCGAACTCAATTTCTCTTCATTAATCATTAAATCTCAATCTATTATTCGTTAGACCGAATAATTCTCAATTAGAGAGCACATTACTGTTTGCCTAATGTACTAAGTTGTTTCGTGAGACTTTCGATAAGCTTCATAAAAGTCTACTTGCAAAGAACAAGTTTCTAAAGAAATTAGATCGATTGATTTTGTTAAGCTTTCCCAGAAATTCGTTTAAAAATTTCCATCAAACAAAACTACTCAGTAAGCATAAACAAAAAAGATTGGAGAGGCACGTACTTTGACAGGTTGTCTACGTTCAAGCCCGTATGACACTACATTTTTTCCTCATTTTTATAATGTTAAAAAGTCAGCGGTGTGTAAAAGAGACTAAAAGTGTATTACGAAAGGGGTAGCAATTGTTTGCAAAGCAACCGCAAGTTTTCAATCGAATTTATTTTCAAATAATCTTGAAATGTCAAAAAAAGCTGCCAGCAGCTGAATAATGTGATTTGAATACATTTTTAATGCATTTTTTTATGTTTCTACATTAATAATACTATCGGGGATTTTCGTTCTAATTTTTCTTAGGTACTGCTCTAGTTTCATTTTAAAAGCAGAAAAACTGCAAAAAAAAATTTGTGGTCATACGGGCTTAACAGATGGGACATGAGTGAGGAAATTTATTTATGCATACTGTACAAAAGAACTCACATTCTGTGCAAACAACAACATGGTCGCCTTATTTACACGCTCCAAATATTAAGCAAAGACCGCAAACTTTGAATTTTCTCTTCAATTATAAGGTAAGCAACGGAGAAGGCATATCCCACGAGTATTTCTAAAATGGCACAACTCAGAAAAAATTACGCGTTCGGTTTTTTTTGATTTCATTTGAGAGGCGTAGAATGACATAAGTGTCATCTACAGGCCTAATTATAATTCTAACTTAGTACTTTTTTGTTAAATATGTTATATGTGGTGATAACTCAAATATTGAGTTTTTTGAATTGTGTCACTTTGAAATACATAATGAAGGGTTTCCTTTGTTATAATCCAACAAACGCTTCTATGCGATTACCGATTACACGAGTAGGTAAGCATAATGAGTTTAAAACCCGCTTTCGTCAAGTTCGTTTAATCTCGCTGTCTTAATCCAAGAACGAATAAAATGGCAGCTGTGTAGGCATAACAAAAATGGCGACCATTGTTGTCCAAAAGAGATGTTTTGTAAATTGTACATAAACTAAATGCATTCGTTCATTTCATTTTAACTTCTTGGTCATTTTCTACATGCAAGGCACATAAATCTAGTTTTCCCGACAGTTTGACTTATTCCATTTGGAAATGCTGGCTATGATGGAATTTCGCTCATTTTTAAAACGCAGAAAAAAATTATTCGTATTTTTGGCCAGTATTTTTTTGTTTTTTTGTGAAGTGTAAACGGAGAACTATAGTTTACTTTATTACTGTACGATTATGAATGTACGTATGTACATATTTATGATCTCGGATGTCGGATTACGTTATCTACTTGAGAGTATAGCTCAAATTGTTTGTGAATTGATAATCCATTAGAGTGTGTATGCAAACAAAAAATAGATTCGCCTGATAGATCAGGTTTTTTATTTTTATTTTTGAGAGGCTAAAATAATCGTAGCGCACAATAAATCCTTGACTTCATAATATCATAGTCAAGCGAAATTATAGCAAATGAGAGAGACAATTTTCGCCGTATTTTATTTTTCTTGGTATCTGCATCCGGAATCTGTTTTTATTCTTAGTACGGACTCACAAAATAAATTTCTACTGATTGTTTTTTTTTTTTGTAGAAGAATTAAGATTGAGTTCTAAGTATGCTTTCTATTTAAGAAAACTTTTTTCTCGATTTTTTTTTTTTTTTGTGAAACTAATTCTGGTTTATTTTCAAAATCCTATCCAAAACAAATCAGGGAATGCCTTGAGCTCTGCAGGACGACTACTGCTCCTTTCCTATTTTTTTTTAGAATTTCGAAACTCATTTGATTTTAAGTAACTTACTATTTTTTCAAAGAATTTCATCGAAAACATTCAAAACTTAATCCAAAATTGAATCGGACAACACAATATTATTCAATATTAACGTTACATATACGTGATTATCGTATATTTCCACTCCGCAGCAAGCTTTAAATCAACGACGACGCAAATTAAGCCAAATCTACATTTTAGCCATTAGAAGGAGGGAAAATTGCCAAAACTCCGAAATTTGTTTCCCCATCTAAAAGATAGCGTCGGTCGGTTGCACACAAATGGAAACGAATGTGAAGTGCATTCCAGTTTTTATAGTCGCTGACAAGCTTTGTGCAAGACTTCGCAAATAAACTTTCCCAAATCGGTGTGACACGGTAGAGCAGCAAGCATCCCCCTTAAAAACGTTTCACATTAAATATTTTGATCTAAATATATGTGCCACTAACAGTCAGCCGAATTAACCGGATTATCTTTCCGCATAAAATACACCACAGTGGAGGTTCGAGACCGCACATGAACAAGAACATGGGACCGGGAAGGGGTGCAAAAACGATACTCGCCCAAACTACGAGTATGTTATGAATCTAGATATTCAACGAGAACGTGTGTAGAGTGTAGATGTAGAATACACTCGAATGGAAATGAGCTTAAAGTCTGCAGCGAAGGCGGAAGCACCACTAAAACATGAGTGTGTCCAAGCCCCGTGCACCACGCACATAATGTGCACATTTTTTGCAGATTAACCAGCACCGCAGAGGGAACATATTCGCCAGCCCACTCCGGTATTAAATACGCTAAGGAACCGAAACGCAAACGCAAAAAGAAATTTAAAGCGAACTGAAAACAATGTCACAATGCCAGTGCTCTGTCGTATAGTATAATGCGTGCTGGCCTCTTCAAGCGTGCAGCAGTCCAATTTTGTACCGGAGGGGGGCTGACCTTTTGTCCAATTAAACATGAACTCGCACAGCATTATATGGGGTGAGGGGGAGGTTAACGCAGATGGGTTACTGACAGTTGAGTCCACTGACCAGTGGGGAGTAGTGAGGGCTATTTTGAGATGTTTTGTTCTTTTTAGAAATTAGCGCTAGATGTTAATTTGTGGCCACATTGAAAAGTTTGCGTGAGTCGGCGTGGTATGTTGCAACCACATGGTAGCTGGTGGCAGTCTGCCTGGCTGGCTGGTTGGAAGTATAAAAGCTGCAGGGTAAGCGTGTCTGGGCCGCACAATGTACTCTCGGAGTCTAGCCCAGAATGACAGTAATTTGGTTTGGATATTCCCATGGGACTTTTGAGTATGCTGCATTTGGGCTGTACCCATCTGTTGCCAAGTGATGGTATGTTGATGAGTAGGGAAATGTTTCAGTTTGCCTTGGTGCACTTCAGGCGGGATGCCTTTTCAATTAAGAACAATTAAAGGATGGCAAACATACGAGTATAGCTATAGGGAATAACTGGAAATATGTGTATATATATTCGATACTCTATAGGCAGAAATATGGTTTTGTTGATGGTTGTGAGATTTCAATCCTTCTTAGGAGGAGATTAAAAATGTAAGATCAACGCTCTATTTTCTAAGTGGTATCTTTTGTTACTTTGCATATGTGCATTTACCACCACTGTGCAGTGAAGGAAATGTGTTACAGACTTGTAATCCATATGAATTTTGTGATATAACTTTACAAACATTTCGTTAAGTACTCGTAGCTAAATACTTTTCAACGTATTTGCCATTCTTAACGAAATTTGTAATATTTGAAATTTCAGGTGAAACACTTAAAGCAAGTGAAGTGTTATGTACGAGAAGACTAGAAGACTAGAAAACATAAACGCTAGGTAATTCATTTAAAAATATATGGGCGCAACAGGTCCGTAGCTTATCACAACCATTTGTTTTGTGTGAGTTTTTCATTTTTGAGACGAATGGAAGGGATCTAAAATTTCAATGCCGAGTCCAAACGGCGAATAGAGAAGCACCTTTATGACAGTTATACTCTCGGATGTTTGCCGCTAATTCATTTGAAAGATTGAAATAAGTCCGATGAGTTGTGTATTCTTTTCCTGAAGATTAGATAAATTCGGAAACTCGATTTGTATAAATTTATGTCGCACAAAGTCTAAAGACGTCTAAGAAATTTCATAACAGGAGTCATCAAATTAACGAGTAGTTTTAAGGAGCTCAGAAAACTGTAGTCGGCTACCACTGGGAAACTCAAAATATTCGTTGATGCTTTTGAACTCAAATATTTTTCTTCTCGTTTGTTTGCTTCCCGTATGAACACATGTATTAGCTTTCTTGTTCGAAAATAAAAACAAGGTGTTTGCCTCCCCACTTTGCGGAAAATACTCAATTATTCACCCACAGAAGTTCAGCGAACGGTCAACATAATTAGCTCCCTCCCCCGTCTTAAATTTATCACTTGTAATTTGACACTTTTAATTTAACGCTTGTAACTTGACGCCTAATTGCAGCCCTGCAAAGGGTGTGAGGTCCTCTCTGATTAATCTTCTTGTTTATCCCATTCATGCTCAAATTCATCTTCAAATTTGTGTTCAGCTAGGTAACAATCAATCATCGGTCATTATTGACACATCACTAAACCGAAAGCATAAACTGCCTGAGATCAGCACTGTGAGGAACATTCAATCAATTAAATCGATTCGTCTGACAATTTACTCGTCCCGATATCGACTGTTGTGTTCCGAACGAAAATTGTTACCTTGGAAGGAAAAACAGCACAAATACCGCTAGATAAATTGGTTAGGAAATGCACCTTGCTCAGCACTCACCTGTTAGCGCAGCCAAATTTAGCAGTAATCCAATTATCTCCATTGTCTTATGTGCTCGTTTTATTTTCCCCTTGTTTTTATTTGTACAACAGAATCGTGATCCAATTAACGGTATATTCAAACGCAATATCCTTACGTCTTTTAAGCACTTATTATATATTATTATTATAGTGAACACAAAATTCGATATATACTGGAACGTTATTTCAATTAAGAATTTAAGAAACACCTAAGGCACTGCACTGCATTATGTCACTCACTTCTTGTAGCTATCACAAATCTATGAGAGTGAGTGTGAGATGAACAAACAATAACTTTTCACACAATTTTACCAACTTATTCCGGTTGGCTTACACGGAGCCGATAAATTTACGATCGGTCGATGACCAAGAAAATTCACCACTCGAACGTAACGGTTTCGTCAATACTGATAACCCAAACCAGGAATTCACAGAACCGATTTTTTTGTATTTTCCGTAGCACTCTCTAAATGAAACTGAGATACTTTTTACCGTTGGAAATTATTATTATTCTCCTCAGCGTGATGTGTGCTGTGCTGTTGTTCGGCATCGGTGGTGGCGTCATGCGACTTTCTCTACTCACTGTCACTGGTGGAAGGGCGCCCGGGCGGTTGCTTTTCTACCCCTAAGCAGCGAGACTCGTGCGATGTGGGGTTGGTAAACAAGAGACTTTATGCGAAAGAGAGTAATAAATCAGCTGACAGAAAGAGTTGGAAATGGTGAGATTCTTGTTGCTAAAAGCAGCAACTGGTGGGCGATTGTGCAACATATAGGGGTAGGTTAGTTAATGCTTTTTCGAAATTTCATTGGATCTCACCAGTTACCAGCACCACCTCGCACCTAATGGTGGAAAGTTTTTTTCCTTGGAGCTTTACACGGAAGCGGAGATGGATTGTGATGAAATGAGTTTGAAAACTGGTATACAAAGCTCAGTGTTTTACGACGAACTTTTATGGTATTTGAGTGGAAACGGCAAAAGTCACTCAGCTGTCGAATGTACACTCTTATCAGAAATATTAGTAAATCTCTATTGATTGATTGATTGAAGAAACATTCATAAAAAGTGTTTAAAAGTGGGTGAAAAACGTGAAAAAATATTTTTTTTCAAAAAGTTCCAAATCGCTGTAAAAACTATTTAGGATAGTTCTTACGTGAACGCGATTGCTGAATATATTAGAAACATTCATCAAAAGTGTCTAAAAGTGGGTGAAAAACGTGAAAAAATATTTTTTTCCAAAAAGTTCCAAATCGCTGTAAAAACTATTTAGGATAGTTCTTACGTGAACGCGATTGCTGAATATATTAGAAACATTCATCAAAAGTGTCTAAAAGTGGGTGAAAAACGTGAAAAAATATTTTTTTTCAAAAAGTTCCAAATCGATGTAAAAACTATTTAGGATAGTTCTTACGTGAACGCGATTGCTGAATATATTAGAAACATTCATCAAAAGTGTCTAAAAGTGGGTGAAAAACGTGAAAAAATATTTTTTTCCAAAAAGTTCCAAATCGCTGTAAAAACTATTTAGGATATTTCTTACGTGAGCGCGATTACTGAATATATTAGAAACATTCATCAAAAGTGTCTAAAAGTGGGTGAAAAACGTGAAAAAATATTTTTTTTCAAAAAGTTCCAAATCGCTGTAAAAACTATTTAGGATAGTTCTTACGTGAACGCGATTGCTGAATATATTAGAAACATTCATCAAAAGTGTCTAAAAGTGGGTGAAAAACGTGAAAAAATATTTTTTTCCAAAAAGTTCCAAATCGCTATAAAAACTATTTAGGATATTTCTTACGTGAGCGCGATTACTGAATATATTAGAAACATTCATCAAAAGTGTCTAAAAGTGGGTGAAAAAATATTTTTTTTCAAAAAGTTCCAAATCGCTGAAAAAACTATTTAGGATAGTTCTTAAGTGAACGCGATTACTGAATATATTAGAAACATTCATCAAAAGTGTCTAAAAGTGGGTGAAAAACGTGAAAAAATATTTTTTTCCAAAAAGTTCCAAATCGCTGTAAAAACTATTTAGGATAGTTCTTACGTGAACGCGATTGCTGAATATATTAGAAACATTCATCAAAAGTGTCTAAAAGTGGGTGAAAAACGTGAAAAAATATTTTTTTTCAAAAAGTTCCAAATCGCTGTAAAAACTATTTAGGATAGTTCTTACGTGAACGCGATTGCTGAATATATTAGAAACATTCATCAAAAGTGTCTAAAAGTGGGTGAAAAACGTGAAAAAATATTTTTTTCCAAAAAGTTCCAAATCGCTGTAAAAACTATTTAGGATATTTCTTACGTGAGCGCGATTACTGAATATATTAGAAACATTCATCAAAAGTGTCTAAAAGTGGGTGAAAAACGTGAAAAAATATTTTTTTTCAAAAAGTTCCAAATCGCTGTAAAAACTATTTAGGATAGTTCTTACGTGAACGCGATTGCTGAATATATTAGAAACATTCATCAAAAGTGTCTAAAAGTGGGTGAAAAACGTGAAAAAATATTTTTTTCCAAAAAGTTCCAAATCGCTGTAAAAACTATTTAGGATAGTTCTTACGTGAACGCGATTGCTGAATATATTAGAAACATTCATCAAAAGTGTCTAAAAGTGGGTGAAAAACGTGAAAAAATATTTTTTTTCAAAAAGTTCCAAATCGCTGTAAAAACTATTTAGGATAGTTCTTACGTGAACGCGATTGCTGAATATATTAGAAACATTCATCAAAAGTGTCTAAAAGTGGGTGAAAAACGTGAAAAAATATTTTTTTCCAAAAAGTTCCAAATCGCTGTAAAAACTATTTAGGATATTTCTTACGTGAGCGCGATTACTGAATATATTAGAAACATTCATCAAAAGTGTCTAAAAGTGGGTGAAAAACGTGAAAAAATATTTTTTTCCAAAAAGTTCCAAATCGCTGTAAAAACTATTTAGGATATTTCTTACGTGAGCGCGATTACTGAATATATTAGAAACATTCATCAAAAGTGTCTAAAAGTGGGTGAAAAACGTGAAAAAATATTTTTTTTCAAAAAGTTCCAAATCGCTGTAAAAACTATTTAGGATAGTTCTTACGTGAACGCGATTGCTGAATATATTAGAAACATTCATCAAAAGTGTCTAAAAGTGGGTGAAAAACGTGAAAAAATATTTTTTTCCAAAAAGTTCCAAATCGCTGTAAAAACTATTTAGGATAGTTCTTACGTGAACGCGATTGCTGAATATATTAGAAACATTCATCAAAAGTGTCTAAAAGTGGGTGAAAAACGTGAAAAAATATTTTTTTTCAAAAAGTTCCAAATCGATGTAAAAACTATTTAGGATAGTTCTTACGTGAACGCGATTGCTGAATATATTAGAAACATTCATCAAAAGTGTCTAAAAGTGGGTGAAAAACGTGAAAAAATATTTTTTTCCAAAAAGTTCCAAATCGCTGTAAAAACTATTTAGGATATTTCTTACGTGAGCGCGATTACTGAATATATTAGAAACATTCATCAAAAGTGTCTAAAAGTGGGTGAAAAACGTGAAAAAATATTTTTTTTCAAAAAGTTCCAAATCGCTGTAAAAACTATTTAGGATAGTTCTTACGTGAACGCGATTGCTGAATATATTAGAAACATTCATCAAAAGTGTCTAAAAGTGGGTGAAAAACGTGAAAAAATATTTTTTTCCAAAAAGTTCCAAATCGCTATAAAAACTATTTAGGATATTTCTTACGTGAGCGCGATTACTGAATATATTAGAAACATTCATCAAAAGTGTCTAAAAGTGGGTGAAAAAATATTTTTTTTCAAAAAGTTCCAAATCGCTGAAAAAACTATTTAGGATAGTTCTTAAGTGAACGCGATTACTGAATATATTAGAAACATTCATCAAAAGTGTCTAAAAGTGGGTGAAAAACGTGAAAAAATATTTTTTTCCAAAAAGTTCCAAATCGCTGTAAAAACTATTTAGGATAGTTCTTACGTGAACGCGATTGCTGAATATATTAGAAACATTCATCAAAAGTGTCTAAAAGTGGGTGAAAAACGTGAAAAAACATTTTTTTTTTAAAAAGTTCCAAATCGCTGAAAAAACTATTTAGGATAGTTCTTAAGTGAACGCGATTACTGAATATATTAGAAACATTCATCAAAAGTGTCTAAAAGTGGGTGAAAAACGTGAAAAAATATTTTTTTCCAAAAAGTTCCAAATCGCTGTAAAAACTATTTAGGATAGTTCTTACGTGAACGCGATTACTAAATATATTAGAAACATTCATGAAAAGTGTTTAAAAGTGGGTGAAAAACGTGAAAAATTATTTTTTTTTCAAAAAGTTCCAAATCACTGTAAAAACTATTTAGGATAATACTAACGTGAACGCGATTGCTAAATATATTAGAAACATTCATCGAAAGTGTCGAAAAGTGGGTGAAAAACGTGAAAAAATATTTTTTTTTAAAAAGTTCCAAATCGCTGTAAAAACTATTTAGGATAGTTCTTAAGTGAACGCGATTACTGAATATATTAGAAACATTCATCAAAAGTGTCTAAAAGTGGGTGAAAAACGTGAAAAAATACTTTTTTTCAAAAAGTTCCAAATCGCTGTAAAAACTATTTAGGATATTTCTTACGTGAACGCGATTACTGAATATATTAGAAACATTCATCGAAAGTGTCTAAAAGTTAGTTTTAAAGCGATCTTTAACTTTTTGAGGAAAAATATTTTTTCACGTTTTTCACCCACTTTTAGACACTTTTTATGAATGTTTCTAATATATTCAGTAATCGCGTTCACTTAAGAACTATCCTAAATAGTAGGAAAAATATTTTTTCACGTTTTTCACCCACTTTTAGACACTTTTTATGAATGTTTCTAATATATTCAGTAATCGCGTTCACTTAAGAACTATCCTAAATAGTTTTTTCAGCGATTTGGAACTTTTTGAAAAAAAATATTTTTTCACGTTTTTCACCCACTTTTAGACACTTTTGATGAATGTTTCTAATATATTCAGTAATCGCGTTCACTTAAGAACTATCTTAAATAGTTTTTACAGCGATTTGGAACTTTTTAAAAAAAAATATTTTTTCACGTTTTTCACCCACTTTTCGACACTTTCGATGAATGTTTCTAATATATTTAGCAATCGCGTTCACGTTAGTATTATCCTAAATAGTTTTTACAGTGATTTGGAACTTTTTGAAAAAAAAATAATTTTTCACGTTTTTCACCCACTTTTAAACACTTTTCATGAATGTTTCTAATATATTTAGTAATCGCGTTCACGTAAGAACTATCCTAAATAGTTTTTACAGCGATTTGGAACTTTTTAAAAAAAAATATTTTTTCACGTTTTTCACCCACTTTTAGACACTTTTGATGAATGTTTCTAATATATTTAGCAATCGCGTTCACGTTAGTATTATCCTAAATAGTTTTTACAGCGATTTGGAACTTTTTGAAAAAAAATATTTTTTCACGTTTTTCACCCACTTTTAGACACTTTTGATGAATGTTTCTAATATATTTAGCAATCGCGTTCACGTTAGTATTATCCTAAATAGTTTTTACAGCGATTTGGAACTTTTGGAAAAAAAATATTTTTTCACGTTTTTCACCCACACTTTATGAATGTTTCTAATATATTTAGTAATCGCGTTCACGTAAAAACTATCCTAAATAGTTTTTACAGCGATTTGGAAGTTTTTGAAAAAAAAATATTTTTTCACGTTTTTCACCCACTTTTAGACACTTTTGATGAATGTTTCTAATATATTTAGCAATCGCGCTCACGTTAGTATTATCCTAAATAGTTTTTACAGCGATTTGGAACTTTTTGAAAAAAAATATTTTTTCACGTTTTTCACCTACTTTTAGACACTTTTGATGAATGTTTCTAATATATTTAGCAATCGCGTTCACGTTAGTATTATCCTAAATAGTTTTTACAGCGATTTGGAACTTTTAGAAAAAAAATATTTTTTCACGTTTTTCACCCACACTTTATGAATGTTTCTAATATATTTAGTAATCGCGTTCACGTAAGAACTATCCTAAATAGTTTTTACAGCGATTTGGAACTTTTTGAAAAAAAATATTTTTTCACGTTTTTCACCCACTTTTAGACACTTTCGATGAATGTTTCTAATATATTCAGTAATCGCGTTCACGTAAGAAATATCCTAAATATTTTTTACAGCGATTTGGAACTTTTTGAAAAAAAATATTTTTTCACGTTTTTCACCCACTTTTAGACACTTTTGATGAATGTTTCTAATATATTTAGCAATCGCGTTCACGTTAGTATTATCCTAAATAGTTTTTACAGCGATTTGGAAGTTTTTAGAAAAAAATATTTTTTCACGTTTTTCAACTTTAGACACTTTTGATAAATGTTTCTAATATATTTAGCAATCGCGCTCACGTTAGTATTATCCTAAATATTTTTACAGCGATTTGGAAGTTTTTGAAAAAAAATATTTTTTCACGTTTTTCACCCACTTTTAGACACTTTTGATGAATGTTTCTAATATATTCAGTAATCGCGTTCACTTAAGAACTATCCTAAATAGTTTTTACAGCGATTTGGAACTTTTTGAAAAAAAAATATTTTTTCACGTTTTTCATCACACTTTTTATGAATGTTTCTAATATATTTAGCAATCGCGTTCACGTTAGTAGGTATTATCCTAAATAGTGTTTACAGCGATTTGGAACTTTTTGAAAAAAAATATTTTTTCACGTTTTTCACCCACTTTTAGACACTTTTGATGAATGTTTCTAATATATTTAGCAATCGCGTTCACGTTAGTATTATCCTAAATAGTTTTTACAGCGATTTGGAAGTTTTTAGAAAAAAATATTTTTTCACGTTTTTCAACTTTAGACACTTTTGATAAATGTTTCTAATATATTTAGCAATCGCGCTCACGTTAGTATTATCCTAAATATTTTTACAGCGATTTGGAAGTTTTTGAAAAAAAATATTTTTTCACGTTTTTCACCCACTTTTAGACACTTTTGATGAATGTTTCTAATATATTCAGTAATCGCGTTCACTTAAGAACTATCCTAAATAGTTTTTACAGCGATTTGGAAGTTTTTTAAAAAAAAATATTTTTTCACGTTTTTCACCCACTTTTAGACACTTTTGATGAATGTTTCTAATATATTCAGTAATCGCGTTCACGTAAGAACTATCCTAAATAGTTTTTACAGCGATTTGGAAGTTTTTGAAAAAAAAATATTTTTTCACGTTTTTCACCCACTTTTCGACACTTTTGATAAATGTTTCTAATATATTTAGCAATCGCGTTCACGTTAGTATTATCCTAAATAGTTTTTACAGCGATTTGGAACTTTTAGAAAAAAAATATTTTTTCACGTTTTTCACCCACACTTTATGAATGTTTCTAATATATTTAGTAATCGCGTTCACGTAAAAACTATCCTAAATAGTTTTTACAGCGATTTGGAAGTTTTTGAAAAAAAAATATTTTTTCACGTTTTTCACCCACTTTTAGACACTTTTGATGAATGTTTCTAATATATTTAGCAATCGCGCTCACGTTAGTATTATCCTAAATAGTTTTTACAGCGATTTGGAACTTTTTGAAAAAAAATATTTTTTCACGTTTTTCACCTACTTTTAGACACTTTTGATGAATGTTTCTAATATATTTAGCAATCGCGTTCACGTTAGTATTATCCTAAATAGTTTTTACAGCGATTTGGAACTTTTAGAAAAAAAATATTTTTTCACGTTTTTCACCCACACTTTATGAATGTTTCTAATATATTTAGTAATCGCGTTCACGTAAGAACTATCCTAAATAGTTTTTACAGCGATTTGGAACTTTTTGAAAAAAAATATTTTTTCACGTTTTTCACCCACTTTTAGACACTTTCGATGAATGTTTCTAATATATTCAGTAATCGCGTTCACGTAAGAAATATCCTAAATATTTTTTACAGCGATTTGGAACTTTTTGAAAAAAAATATTTTTTCACGTTTTTCACCCACTTTTAGACACTTTTGATGAATGTTTCTAATATATTCAGTAATCGCGTTCACTTAAAAACTATCCTAAATAGTTTTTACAGCGATTTGGAACTTTTTGAAAAAAAAATATTTTTTCACGTTTTTCATCACACTTTTTATGAATGTTTCTAATATATTTAGCAATCGCGTTCACGTTAGTAGGTATTATCCTAAATAGTGTTTACAGCGATTTGGAACTTTTTGAAAAAAAATATTTTTTCACGTTTTTCACCCACTTTTAGACACTTTTGATGAATGTTTCTAATATATTTAGCAATCGCGTTCACGTTAGTATTATCCTAAATAGTTTTTACAGCGATTTGGAAGTTTTTAGAAAAAAATATTTTTTCACGTTTTTCAACTTTAGACACTTTTGATAAATGTTTCTAATATATTTAGCAATCGCGCTCACGTTAGTATTATCCTAAATATTTTTACAGCGATTTGGAAGTTTTTGAAAAAAAATATTTTTTTCACGTTTTTCACCCACTTTTAGACACTTTTGATGAATGTTTCTAATATATTCAGTAATCGCGTTCACTTAAGAACTATCCTAAATAGTTTTTACAGCGATTTGGAAGTTTTTTAAAAAAAAATATTTTTTCACGTTTTTCACCCACTTTTAGACACTTTTGATGAATGTTTCTAATATATTCAGTAATCGCGTTCACGTAAGAACTATCCTAAATAGTTTTTATAGCGATTTGGAAGTTTTTGAAAAAAAAATATTTTTTCACGTTTTTCACCCATTTTTAGACACTTTTGATGAATGTTTCTAATATATTTAGCAATCGCGTTCACGTTAGTATTATCCTAAATAGTTTTTACAGCGATTTGGAACTTTTAGAAAAAAAATATTTTTTCACGTTTTTCACCCACACTTTATGAATGTTTCTAATATATTTAGTAATCGCGTTCACGTTAGTAGGTATTATCCTAAATAGTTTTTACAGCGATTTGGAACTTTTTGAAAAAAAATATTTTTTCACGTTTTTCACCCACTTTTAGACACTTTTGATGAATGTTTCTAATATATTTAGCAATCGCGCTCACATTAGTATTATCCCAAATAGTTTTTCCAGCGATTTATAACTTTTTTTTTCATTTTATATAATGAATTAACTAACCAAAGTTTCCTCAATTTATAAACACTGTCAACGTCCCATGTAACTGCTTGCTTATATGACATATGTTTTGTGAATTATCAATACCTAGCCGTCAATATACTGTCAAATATTTTTTGTTCCATAAAAAAAATCTGTTAAGCAGAAATAAACAATTTATTATCTGGCAGTGCATAAATCAAACCATAAAACTAGTTAAACACTAACAAAAATGGTGGTTTCCAAAGAAACGCTCACAGATTTCAAAGAGGTCTACGAAAAGGCCATCAAACTGGTCAACGAAGAGTCGAAGAACGACCCTCCTACAGACCCCTTTCGGTCCCATTATGCCGCACGAGATCTTTTAATTGGGTTAATGCAAAACCTGAAAAATGTTATTGGAAGTGAAGAAGAAAACTCTGAAGACCAATTTACGTTCAAGTCTATTATTGCGTTTGTTTACCGTGACCTCGGGCGCATCTACGTCTTTACCGAGGAGATTTCGGTGGGCGAAAAGCATTTGTGGACTTGTTTGGAAACGATTGAAGAATTTCACATGAGGCCTGAGGCTATAATCTCTTACGTAGGTGCCCTCAATGAGTTGGGTATAATTCTTTCCAACCGGCAGGAGTCAAAGAAGGCATTTGAAGTGCTGAAGAAATCGGAGGACACTTACAAAGAATTTGAAGCTACAAATCAGAAGGCCATGTCCATAACTGATATTTTTGGTACAAAGGATGAAGTGGAGGAGGGTAAGGGTCCCGCTGAGCTGGAGAGTTTGTATACGCTGTGTACCTTTTACATGGCACAGGTGTTTTCTCATCTTGGTGAGCTGGAGAAATCCGCTGAATATTGCCATCAGACTCTAAGAAGGCAACTGGCTGCAAAGACCTACGAGAATGTGGATTTCGCCTTAAATGCAGCAACACTGTCGCAATATTACATCGGTCAGGACATGTTCAGGGAGGCCAGGCACCATTTGTCCGCTGCCACGCTGATTATGGCAGAACATGAGGAGAAGATGATCAGAGACGACATGACTGAGGAACAGAAAGCTGCTGTGACTGAGAATTTTAAGCATCGATATGCGGATGTTGCAAGGTGCTGGGCAAAGTATGGACTTGCCCTGCTGCTGGCCTCAAAGGAGCGCCTCTATAAAGACGACGATGAGAAGTTAGCCACTGGTAGATTCGCGCATGTGTTGAACCATTATGTAATTACTTAAATTTAGATTTTTATTTTAGATGCCAAAAAGCTGACCATAAGTCCCGGGGCATATAAGTTTCCAGATCTCCAGCTAGCCCCCTACGAGAATCGAGTTACATGTGATTATTGCTTGACGTTTGACGATGCGAAGTTGGTGTACCACTTTATAATCAAGTGGCTGGACATTGCAAAAGAGTACTACAGGGCTGAGACTGAAGCTACTGAGTATGCAAAAATTATTAAGGATTATGCTGAGATGTACCAACATATGGCATTTTTCGAGGAGGATCCCTCAAATCAGTCCAAGATGCACAAACGTCGAGTTACGTACTATGAAGATTTGTTGAATATTCTCAATCCCACATTCTACATGGCAATATGCCGTGAGTGCTGGTATGGAGCTGGGCTTGCCTACTCTGCTATGTTGGACATCAAGTTCGATGCGGTCAAGGCAAACAAAACTCCGTCACCACAGGAACTGCATAAAATCAATCAAATCTGCTCAAAGGCCATCAAACATTTCCAAGAGTTTGAGAGGTCCTATAGGGACAAGAACGGGTTGGAGCTTCAACCGAATTTATCGCACGATGAAATTCTTGGCGTCGTCTATGCGTACTTCCATATAGGACGTTTTTACTACAAAATCATCACTCCGGACCGGGCTCTTATGCTGGACAACATAAGGAACAGCCTGAGGTACTACAAAATGTTCATCGAAGAGTGCGAGAACAGGAAGGAGGCGGCTGATGCTCTGCAGGCAGAGATCGGTGTATGCAAGGAAATGGTCAACCTCCTGCCGCTGAAGATCAACAGCATTGCTAAGGAGCTGAATGTACCAGTTTAAATTTCTAGTTTGCCTTAAATGTTAAAGAAACGCTTTGTGTGAATGTGTATATGTGGACGAAGTGCATTTATAGTTAATGCTTCATTAAATATACTCAACTTAAATAAATTGAAACCAATGTGTTTATGGGACCGATTTTTTTTTTCTGCCAGTGACAGAGCAGCTGACTAAGCTCATTCGATTGGTCTCTAAGACGAACGTTCTGTAGAAGACTGTGCCTTCCGAGTAACAGCCGTACTTGCTATATTTGTTCCACAACGATGTCGAAGTGACATCGCACCGAAATTATGTACGAGTACATTACACCTCGGTATAGTGGTTTATCTCTTTCTCCTACCACCCTTTCTACTTCATGCCCATTTAGAACCTGCATAGCTCATATTTTCTGCAGATTCTCACATGCTTTGCTTTTTTACAAAACCCCGGGATGTTGTGCTACTAGCGAGACTCTTCAATAACTCTGAACTGGGAAACTGCGATAGCCGTCTCCTTCCACAAAGCATCCCATTTTCTAAGGTGGATTATCTTTCATCGCAATTTTAGTTAGTAAAGAGAAAACTAAAGAATTAATCCATTTATTAGGAAAGACAGACACACACTCAATCGTGTTCGCAGAGAAAAAAAAATGGATGTGTTCATTGGAACTCAACAATATTCAAATGAATTACGTAATTCTAAAGCAAAAACTTTGGTTGTGGTTTCAGATAATTAATCTTCAAACTCTTAGCGTTTGTTTGACTTGTAGTCACTCGTCTGTGTGGATACACAAACATATATTTTGCTTCTATTTACTTAGCTACCAAGTTTATTTACGTTTCCAACTATTGATTTACGTCAATACTCACACATAACTAAACAGCAGGAATTCAGTTTTCAAAGCTGTAACAACCAAAAATGACAGGGGATACAGAATCGGAATTAGAAGACAGCGATGAAGAATCAACTGATTTCAAAATTGTTTCATCTTCTACAGTTCCTGACAGTATCATTGAGCTCAAGTAAGGAGTATCGATTAATGTGTGAAGGAATCTTTTTAAAATTTTCAATTGCTACCAGGCATTCCTTTGGCTATGACTGCAAACGACTATTTAACTTGTGTTTGATCGATGAAGACACATTGGTGTTCGCATCCGGTAATCTTTTGCATTTTTATTCAATTTCAAAGAATACCTTCAACCTTCGAAGAACAGTCTATGGTGGTGGAGTGGGATTCGTTATTGTAAGAGCCTAAATAAATCAAAATTTGCATTAAAACTCACATCGCTTCTCAGAAAAACCAAATCCCGCAGTTCAATTATCTAACCATAGCTGAAAATGGTAACGAGCCGACCGTTTTCATCTACAGTTATCCGGAGCACGAGGTCATAGCTGAATTGAAGTACGGCGCTGTGCATAGTTTTACCTGCGGAGTATACAGCAACAATGGAGAGCTTCTGGCTACTCAGGCAGGACATCCGGACTTTATGCTTACAATTTGGAACTGGCAAACCAGTTCGATTATTCTTCGGTCGAAGGCCTATCAGAACGATGTTCTCAATGTTGCATTCTCGCACTTCAATCCGGTTCTTTTGGCCACTTGCGGATTGAGTCATGTGCAGTTTTGGAAAATGGCACAAACATTCACAGGTCTCAAACTGCAAAGTGATTTGGGACGTTTCGGCAAAACAGACACGTCTGACGTCTACGCCGTGTATATGCTGGCCGACGAGAAGGTGATATCCGGATGCGAATGGGGAAATATGCTGCTATGGGAGGGTGGTCTTATCAAATTAGAAGTTACAAGGAAAGCCCGCAAACCGTGTCACAATAAGCCAATCACGAGGATACTATGGATGGGCAACAACGAAGTGATGACAATCGGCATGGACGGCTATGCTCGGATTTGGTTCTGGGAAACGGTTGAGTTGGCTGATCCATCGGAAGATAATCGATTTGTAGAAATTGATCCGATTTATGAATTCCGCATTGGCGATCGCGATGATGCATGCGAGAGCCGACATTTGCTGAAGGCTAAGCCATTCGATGAAAATGATTTTGAATACTATTCGCAGGTGAGTAGATCAGCATTCTCAAACTACACAGTTTACTGTAAAAATTAGGAGCTTTTTGTATGGTTGTGTCTTAAAAGTGGTAGTTTCAAAAAAGCTTAAGGTTTCCTCGTTGGGAGCTATTTTTGCTATAAGAGTTAAATTGTCATAAACATGGCAAACAGAGTATTTTTTTTTTTAAACAGCCCACCAACCACACCCTTTCCAACCACGAACACCATCTAGAAAATCAGTGAGCCACCGCATTTCTCAATGTTTCAGGACGGCAAGGGCGGTGTTTGGCTTTGTGACTTGAACACCGTAACCACACCAAAACATCCAAAGAAGCTGTTTTCATGCCATGGAGGACGAGTTGTAGCCGGTCAAGTCAGCCCAGTTTCGTGTCACATAGCCACACTTGGGGAAGACGGAAAAATTAATATATACAACTATGAAACCGAAGAACTTCTAATCCAAGAGCCATTTAGTACTGCTGGCAGAGATCTCCTCTGGCTTGACACATCAGTAGACCCCTCAGGGATGGTAATAATACTCGGCTTCGAAGACGGCGTAGTGCGACAAGTCGCCTTGCAGCTTCCAGATGAAACACAAACAAGAGCTCGCGTTCACTTAATATCCGCCATGAAACCACATTCGACGCCGGTTACCTGTTTGGGTGTGTCTCCCAGTGGAGATATTTTAGTATCAGGAGCCCTAGATAAAACGGTATTTCTGTTTCATATCAAGAAAGTAGATACCGGATTTGTGGAGGTCATACCATTGGGGTTTATACTGTTATTGGGGTCGCCGAAGTGCTTGCATTGGAACAAGTCCAAGGTAAGCTTGCGCATCTGAGCGTATATTAACTGCCTTGATAACCAAGCTTTTAACAGTCAAGAACAGTTCTTATCGGCTGTCAAACTGGGGAAGTATATGAATGCGAGTTGCCGGCACCAGAATCAATTGACTTGGTAAAAGTGCGACCTACTTGGCGCATAGAAGCTGTGTCTTTTAAATTGCTCAAATTTAAGTCCGTTAAGAGCGGGATACGTAGAGAACTGGCAATAGCTGCTACATTGAAGAGAAAAGCTAAAAAGTTGGCAGCAAAGAAGAAAGAAATCAAACGGCTTATGGAAATAAATCCCGGCTTACAGATTGATGATAGTGTGTTGGGTAAGTTTACCCGGGGTTGATATTGCAACCCGCGCCTATTCTTGCCTTACTTCTCCAACAGCTGATTCATCAGAAGACGACGAGGAAGAGAAACAGAAACCCCTATACATTCCAGATCCCCCAAGTTCCGTGCTATGGCTGCAATACACAAATCACGGCACCATCTGGCTCTCGATGGGTGGTTACGATGCTGGTTACGTCTACGAAGTGCAATTCGGAGAAGAGAAACCACTCAGTTCGACCATTATACCCGGAGCCGATGATATTGAAATCCATTCGTACATGTACATGTGAGTATACTTAGCCTTGTGAATGACACCTTTTCAGAAGCTACCCTCTCCCAGAGATACATTCCTAGTCTTCGGCATGCGAACGGGACAAGTCCGCATAAATGCCGTAAAGGCGGACTTTCGGGAACTAAACGACTTCTGGGTCATCAGCATGCATGACAACTTGAATGGTGTCATTCCTAGAGTTTTCACCAGCAACGACGGAAGGTGGTTCTTCTCGATTGGTCACGATGGCAATGTCTTCTTTTACCACTGGAATGGGCCAATTGTGCCGAGTCCATGTGATCCACCGATCCAATTCAAGCCACCATCCGTGGTGGGGAAAGATTTCGAAGATCCCACGCACTTGTCTCTGGAGGAAATAAAAACACAGGAGAACCTTGTTAAATTTCGTGCATTTGAGGAAGAAGAACGAAGAAGACTTCAGTCTAGCTTCAAGGTGATGCAAATGCAAGTGGACTGGATGACGGATAAAACCAAGGACTTCTATCAGGCAAAACTAAACGCGGTGCTGGATAAGCTGCAGCACAATGTAACAGAAGCTTGCCGCGACGCCCAGGATTTGTTTGACCTAATGTTTGGTCCGTTGGAGTATATTCCATTTGAAGTGTTTGCAATAACGTATGGGGAATGCAATTCCTCGCATTACTCGAAGAATTCTTTCTTTTACGTTGTTTTTTTTCAGCACTGACGTGGTAGTTCGAACTTTTCAGTTGCCCAAGCTGAAGGTAGATACGGCATCAGTTTCCGAAGAAATCGAGGAAGAACCAGAAGAAGCGGAGCAGTCTAAGTATAAAAAATAAATCAACTACTTTGTTTTGATATTCATAATTTCCTCAAAAAATTTGCAGCGCTGAGTCCATGACTACACTAGCGGAATCGAAATCATCCCAAGCCCAATCGGGTGTTGTTATCTTCGACTTTGCCGAGAAGGTGCTGTTAAAGTTTTACATAAGAATTATAGAATTCTTCTCCTCTCTGAAAAGAATCAAATCTGACGATATAGAACGACTCATGGAACTTCGCGGCGAAGATTTCGAAGAAGAGTTCTCAACAGAGGAAGACGATTTAAACGTAGAAGAACAAGACTCCGAAAGAGACAACGCCGAAGAGGACGCAATTCCTCTGTTGGATCAGGCGATTCGATTTCTCAACAATTCCATTCGCGAAAATGTCGAGGTTAAAACTTTGGAGATCTCCATTATTCATGAGATTTTGCACGCCCTCAAGTCGAAATACAATAACAAGGTTATTCGAGTGAAGATGCAGAAGGCTGAGTTGTACTCGAAATATGAGAAGCTTGTACGAGAAATTGCAGAGGCTGGAGAAAGTTTAGATCTTCCACCCATACGTGAGCTGGTAGTTTTCAATGAACGCCCGGGTGAAGTTTTCACAGAACCGTTTATACCAATGAGGTCCTTCGAGTCGATATTGTGGGAAAAGCCGATAAGGTCGACTGTGGCAGAACAAGCTGATGCTTATGAGGAGGAATTAGTTGAAGAAGAAGAAACTACCGATGAGATGCACGAATGCGGGGAAGAAGTGCCTGTCAAAGAGCAGCCCAGTGAAGAGTGGACTGTTGGCTTGGAAGATCTTGTTGAAAGGGTACATGAAAAGGTTCGAACGCTGGATGAAGAACTGGCAACTATAGCTTCCAGCCGGTTGCGATACGAAGTCGAGATTAAATACTTAGACCTCTTGGTAGAAATTTCCAAGCATGAGTTGGCAATTCTTCAGGATTCTGAACTAACCGAGAGCGATTTAGTAGAGCGAGATGAAGACGCCAAACGGAGTCGAAACGAAATAAGTGGCAACATTCAACAACTGAGTCTTGAAGTCGACACCATGACCAAAAACTTTACCACCATGAATGATGATATTAAGAAGATTCAAGCGGAGTTTAACGATGCTGTGAAAGGGAATAAGTTTTTGATGTTTCTGAAAAGAATTTTTGAGAAAAAATTCAAACCGCGCAAGGAAAAGAAGCCAGATGATGGTGAGTATCCTAAGGGTTCTGAAAGCAGCCTCGGTATCCAGTATAGATTGCTATATATTTATAAATATATAGCCTATAAAAACACCAACGCGCAGTAACCATATTTTGTGTACCAGCTGTAGTTTTACGAACTTACGGTGGACACATTTTAAATAAGAAAAATCTATTGTGACCTACAACGAATTAAAGGGGAAGGTCGAAAATTTTTATAAGTAAGTCCTTCTTTTTCATTGTCAAATCTTATGGAAACGACACGACAAATAAATATTAAATTAAATATAAAATAAGAATTCTTAACCCTACTTTTTGTTGTTCACAATAGATTACGTTAATATACAAATTTTTACAGTTTTGAGTGCGCAAAATTTAAGTAAAGAAGTACTATTTATTTTTATTTGAACCATTTAGAAACAGAGTCCGAGTCTTCATCTGAAGAATCCTCCACCGACGAAGAAGAGCAGCCAGGAAGCGATGATTCGGGTGATGTGACAGCAATACGTCTCGACGAGACCCATTGCCCGGCTGGTTGTGACCGCAAGCTTTACGATTTGGCCTTTGAGTTGCGTGGCCAGCGCCATTCCATTGAGCAAACCATGTTCGATGGGCAAAGGTCTAACGACCTCAAACGCAGCGAAATCGAACAGTTGAAGGCAAAAATACCAGCGGCCGACCAGCTCTGTTCAAAGGAACACATCAATTTACTAAGCTTTAGGGTGGGTATTTCATATAGGACATAAGCGGATTATAATTTGTATTTCCATAGCGTCAAAAAGATGAAAAGCTGCGTGATGTAGAAACAGCCGTCATTAACAGTATTCAGGGATTCGGATTGAATATAGAGGAGACTGAGAAACAAACTGACGAGTACATTGGGGCTCTTCTAAACAGAAAAAAGGTATACTAAATAAAATGCCAGAACATCATAACTAACAATGCTTTACCAACGCAGCTGGAGTATCAGGCCCTTAGAGAAGAGACGCACCACCTAGTCGAAGCCTACACACGAAAGCTGAAAATTCTTTTTCAAATTCTCCTAGAGCGGGACCTCCTAAGGCGCAAGAAACCCTCGGTCGTTGCGGTAACCCCCTCTGAGGCATCAATTGTCAGTGCGACGTATATTCGTCAACTCTTGCCTATACTAAAATAGTTCCTTCGCTTTCAGTCGGTTGCCACTGTAGTTAGACCGCCCACACCACCCCCGCCATTCGACTTTGAAGCTTACGCAGCCGAAAAGATTCTCAAGCTTGTCCAACGCTTCTTCGTTCGTTACCTATCAAAGCACATATCGGAGGCCTACATGCGAAAGTACATTCCAAAAGTCGCCCGATGCTTGGGAAACATTGGCCGCAACTTCACCTGTGAACTGGCCGATAACATAATCGAAGTGATTGTAGAAAATTTACAAAGAATCGTTCCGAAGAAGTATCTCATGCACGCGTCACTGGACGATATCCGAACTTTGTTCAAGGATATTGTTTCGGTCTTTGAATTGGAACCAGTCGAAGTAGATCCAGTTACAGTGATCACCGAGGCAGTGGAAAAATGTGTTAAAACATTCATCAAAGCGAAATGTGCGAATAAGACGCAGCGAATTGTTTTGGATGTCAGCAAGGTGATTGTAGAAGAGTTGCCAATGGATGATTTCCGGAGCCCGGAAACTGCAAAAGTCGTGGCAAAGTTACTGGCAAACGAGGCGGTTATTATTCCGAATTGTTTAAATATTCAGACTTTAATGGAACAGTTAGCCGCATATGCCAAAGAGCATATGTTAAGTGCGGTGACCATTAAAATTGTACGTGCATATGCTGAGGAACTTCTGAGGGAACTGCTAGTGCGTAAAGTTGCGGAAGTACGCACAGTAAAGCCCGGAGAAAAGGCCTGCAGAGATGTACGCAGAAAGAAAAGAATAGTTTAGCTGTGACGTTTGTGGTTGCTAATAAAGAAATCAGTTTTGTTTTATCAGATGGGAAATGTTTTGATTTATGTCGTTTTCCATTGGTTTCACTCGGGGATCCACTCATTCTGAAATCCAATGGAACAACAAAACTGCTTCTGAAAGAATCCACAAAAGTATTGGTGAAATGCCAAAAAATAATCTACGGCTGCTGTCAGCTGACTTGTATAAAATACATAAATTACACCTGTGGGAGTGCTTCTTGAGTGG
The DNA here is from genome assembly GCA_951230905.1 of Cheilosia variabilis. NCBI lineage: Eukaryota > Metazoa > Arthropoda > Insecta > Diptera > Syrphidae > Cheilosia > Cheilosia variabilis. The sequence goes on along the minus strand of OX579680.1, from coordinate 13,028,337 downwards.
ATTCTGACTTCAAATCGAGAAGAGAAAATCTCTTCTCAGAATCACCACAGCATTTTTTGTGCCAAGGGAAAGGTTTCACGAGTGATTTTTTCGATTCCGGACTCTCCCGGACGCTTCTTTTTGCCCAATGGAAAACGACATTAGTGTGCCTGACTGCCTGAGCTCTAGCACAAATGGGTAAATCAAGAGCGCGGTTACCCGATAGATTGGAATTTTAAATTAAATTAAAAATTCAATGTATAGATATGTGTTCAGATCGATACAATTTAGTAGTTTAGGTTAGGTTAGGTTGAATGGGGTTGTGAGATCGTCACAAAAGATCCGGCACCAAAACGGACCCATTGCCATCCACAGCCAATTTAGTAAGAAATTAACTAAAACATAAAAATGCTCCGCGATAGTTATAATTATTTTTAGTGTCCAAGCTAAATTTTTCGAACTCACAGTGGCGAAATTTTCCATACAAAATTGCATATTGTGACCTACAAAATATTTTGTGTGGAGGTTAAAAACGATTATTCGTAAGGCCATTTCCAAGTTTCCTTGGGAGATAAATTTATTTTTGAAGTGGAAAATAACGGACACCAAATATATGTATTCCATACAAAAGGATGTAGGGACAGGTAGGTAATTGCTGTCATTTCCCGGAAAGATATCCATTATTGGTGGGTATACCTTTTATGACATCGTAATGATGGTTTTTCCTGTTAAGCGCAATCAAAACAATACTTAAAATTCAACGAATGCATTGAAAAAGGCCTTTTATGACATATAGTTTTGTTTATGAATTCTCAGTTATATTTTAGCTTTATGGGATATTTTTTACATTCACAAATAGAATGAATAAAACTTTCCGGTCTAAAAATGCAAATAAAAACAGCGTTTTTGCTGCCGAATGAAGGTTTGAGGTATATCTGAGGCATAAAACCCATAGAACCTAATGGACATGTAAAGTTACATTTGCGAGGAAAATTCTCAAAAAAAAAAAAATTCCAATATTGTACAGTACTAAAGGGTACAAATAACATCGTTATATAGATATAAGGGAAGAACATAATCCAACTAAACCCTTGAATTTATATATTTCCAAGAAACACCCGGCCGTAGTCAAGCAACTGTTTTGTTTGTTTTCAATTTATAGCAATTTCGACAGCAGAAAAATGGTGAGAAGTAAGTACATTTCATCGTAGATTCTAGGTTTCTGTCAATTCGACAAAATATATATTCCATCCATTTAGTTACTGAAGAACTGGTCCGGAAAAAGTCCGAGCACAATGAGCGTCTTATCAGCACATTGGAGGAGCTATCCCTGCACCAAGAGGACATTGAACGAATCGAACACATTCAGAATTGGTGTCGCGATTTAAAAATTCTTCTTTTTCAATCAAATTTGATAGCGAAATTGGAAAACCTCCACAAATTCAAGAAATTGGAATACCTAAACCTTGCACTGAACAATATCGAAAGAATCGAAAATCTCGAACAACTCGAATCGCTGAACAAACTTGATCTGACGTTGAATTTCATTGGAGACCTTACTTCTGTGGAGTCCCTGCGGGATAACTACAACTTACGTGAACTGATTTTGACGGGAAATCCGTGTGCAGATTATCCGAATTACAGGGATTATGTGATTGTAGCGCTGCCACAATTAACACATTTTGATAGCGAGGAAGTAAAAGCCTCGGATCGGCTACTAGCCCAAAGGGACTTTGCAGCAAATCGTGCTCTAATCGTTCAGGCACAAGCCAACTATTCCATCGAAAGGGATGGCCAAAAAATACGTTATGCTGAGCAAAAGTACGAATTGGAGAAAAAGATGGTGACTATCGATGACGAGCAGGAGCGTATTAAACTGTTTTGGGATTCAAAAACAGAACATTGTCCTGAAGTTCGCAACGACATCCACGAGCAGCAGAAGAAAGCAAGGCGGCTGAATGCAAGTGGCGAGAATAAGCCCACGAAAAAGCCACAGCAACTATTTGCTCCTTGTGGACGTCCGTACAATGTGAATCAACCGAAATTGCAATTTACTTTTAAGGATGAAGGGGGAGAGTATGTCCTCGAGCTAAAAGTGTACAAGTAAGTTAACAGTTGTTATACAATACTTATATTGACTTTACATGGACATGTTCGCATAGATTTCTTGACACTTCGCATATTGATGTTGACATACAACCGAAGTATATTCGGGTGGCGGTGAAGGGCAAGATATTTCAACTGGCATTGTCTGATGAGGTAACGACATCTGAGGCAGTGGTCCAGCGATCACAGATTACCGGGGAACTGCTAATCAAAGCACCAAAATTGAATCACGACCATAGTGTTAAGAGTTCAAAGAAGCCGAGTTTAAAATCCACCAGGGGTATGCACAATTTTCATAATCGTGTTCCAGAAGTTTCATATTTTGAATTTTATATTTTTCACAGCGCCATCTTTAAGCTCAAAGCAGAATCTAAAAGTAACGACGAAGTATGCAAACAGCACATAGCTCTTTTTATTATTACAAACTTGACATTTCTTATTCATAGGACAGGTGTTAAGGAAGCAGTAGATTATAAAAATATTATACCCCAGGAAACCAGGTTGAATCACACCGTAACACCAACAACTGACTTTGATATCGCTGAAGTACCAGATCTTGAGTAGCGTTTTGCATGTTCGGTTAATAAATTTTGAAGAATTTATAAAAGCCACTTAATATATGTAATTATTGTAACCCGACCCTAAGCTGACATCTATTCTCTGCTGAGTGGGAAAAAAAGTTGAGAGCAAATTTGTATCAAGTACAAAATTGGCGCCCAACGTCTGCCGAACGTCCTTAATTTGAAGTCAAAAAAAAAGTTTCTATCGAGGCTTCAGTCAAAGAAAAAGTAAATACACACCTAAGACTCGACAATATTCTTGAATCAAAAAAAAATCTTAGAAAAATCTAAAACGGTATTGAAGACATATTCGTATTCCAAAAATAACATCACTTTACTTGTATAATCATAGAAGTTTTTAAACCTGGCGCAACGATCTTATTTACCTACCTACTTTTTATTCCCATTCCGTGTTTCCGCCATATGTTGATCCCACAGAGTTTTCCAAATAAAAACGTGCGAAAATCCCCAAGTTATACGATGGCATTTAAAGAAATCGCAATATTCTCGCACGGTATTGTTCAGTCTGCGAAATTTCCGGAAATTTCAAAATAGATACTCTTTATTCAGGTACCCGATAAGTGTTTCCACTAAATTCGCAAAATACCCATCACTGTGAGTGAAAACTGTCATAAACGACATCCGCTTACCTGTCACAAGTAGGGACATTTTTTATCCCCTACTAACACATACTGGCGTCTCCATAATACAATTTAAGGATATACATTATACCTCTGGACATGATTAACTGCCAACATCACGTAAAAAATGTCATAAAATCCAATAGCAATTAAAATAGCGTAATGCATATGCACGCTCATTTGGAGTAGTCGAAATTAGGTTAAAATTGGTTGTCTGCCTCTTTATCTCGAAACCAGTTAAATGCAAACTGACATAATTACACAAGAGGACAGGGAAGGGATTAAAAAGCGTCCCATATACGAGTACATACTTGGGTCAAGTTTTATGACAGCAAGAACAAAGGATAAGGGCTACCTGATGTAGGTGTATCTTTCTAAGAGGTAATTTTACCTGAGGGGCTACAGACTTTGTGTATAAAACAGAGCTCTTAACTCGCCGGGCATTCATTTCGTTCTTGAAACTTGACACGCAACGTCAATTTTAAATTTAATATCAAAATGAGCGGATCAATTCATTCGTTGCTCTCCGACAGTGATAAGGCGTACTGCAACCGCGAGACATTTAATTACCGCTTACGAAACAAAAATGATAAAGAGTTCAAAAATCAATCAAACTATGAAATACAAAACATAGATCAGTCAATATCCAATGCATTTGAAACATTTTCGAAAGATCTACAACAAAACGTCAAAATGACAGCCGCATTTGAGTTCAACAATCTAGATCGTTGTGTGAAGACACCAACGTTTGATGCCTGTACGAGACTTTCGCTCTCAAGCAACAAGGCCGGAAGTTTACAGCGTTACCCAAATACAAGTCCAAAGATAGTCGGCGTGGAGAGAAAAAAGACGATCCAATACCAGCCGGTCTACATGCAGAGGCATTCAGTTGCATCCGAAGGTGGACTGCTAAACTTAGCTGATATGCATCATAGAAGCTACGAGCGAAGCAAACTAATGAACTTGTCAAATAGCTCATCTGTGCATGCGGAAGTAACCAATAAATCAACAGTATTGCCGGACGTTGTACCCAAACAAATCACAAAGACTGGCTCTCTAAGCTCGGTCAAGGATCATATATCATATTTCAACAATCTTGCAACTTCAACCGAGAACAGCTTTGAAAATAGCCGCACCAATCTGTCAAAGCCGAAAGAATCATTTTTATCACTTCTCCGGCAAAAGGAACCGCTGAAATCAAAAACAACATTAATTCGGTTGTCCACATTAATGGACCGGATATCCGAAAAGTTAAATTCTACCAAAACCTTAAGGGAATCGTTGATTGGAATGAGATCATCAGAATCTGTTACGACAAAGAGTGGCAATTGTACGCACGTATACAAGTTTGGAAACCATTCCCTGCCACAACCGCTTAAACGTAAGCCGTCATTTGAAAGGATAAAAGTCGTTGCATCCTCAATAGCAAAAACTCCGACTAGCTATGGCACAAATCCCAAGCGGCATAATTTAATGGTAGATCTATCGATGGTAATTCCAGTGAGATTAAGAATTGCTGCCTTTGAGAAAAGAATTTTAACCTCATGAATGTAATTTATGTTAAATGCTGGTAATTCTGAATGTAAATATTTAGCACCTACTTATGTAAATTTCCCTCTTCACGTCAGTAAAATAAAATATTTTTAACTTATGTAATGCAATCGTTTCTTTCTTAAATTTGACATTATATTTATTTATTGGAATTATTAGGCTGATAACTCACGACAATGAATTCGAACACATCATAAACTAATGTGGTATTCGATTGGGCGCTCTCAGAGCACTTTTTATGTTCGTTTGGTACAAAAAAAAACAATCTTTTTCAGATTACAGAGTACTTTTGCGAATCTGGATTTTTTTCTCAAATTTGCTTTAGATTTACCAATACAAGTACGTTTGAGTTTGACAACTGGTGGAGTTTGTTTAGGTTTTCAGGAAATTTTTCAACTGAAATGAAACGAATGGCATCGGGTTGATCTATTTTTTGTTAATTATTTCTGTACAAATGTTTAGAAATAAATCTGGACGAGCATTTTGAATGTTTTCATATAAAATTTAACCAGTGAATTTTTTCAGTCTTGCGTTAAAACGCTGTTTGGCGGAGCCTTAACAAAAGATGGCCGACTAAAATACGTCACACGTTTTTGAGTGTTAGGTAGGTAAAGCACTACCTAACACTATCGCCAATTGACTTCTCGTATTTAGACGAGCCTGCGTTTTGTTAATGTTATCAAGATCTTGAGTAGTTTTTACAAACCTTTTCGCACAGCATCCAGAAGGCTCCCGTGACTAGCTTTAAAGCTTCCTTTAAGCGAAGCTTGTTATTTAGAGCTCAGATTTCTGCATTCGAAAGCTGTCAACTTTACCCTCAACCTGAAATAAAATTTAGCAAAAAAAGACAGTTTCTTTTTTGTATTTCCATCCAATTTATCGGTTCGGTTTTATTTTTTCTAATTTTCTTTGTTTTTATGGTCTTTTTTGGTCTGGATAGTTTTATACATAACATCTGCATAAATTTCAATATTACTTTCTTGTGGCATACATTTGCTATTCGTTTTTCTTTAATGATTTGCATGTTAAATATTTAAACAGAAAATAGAATAACAAAAATTAATCGGATTAGGGATATTTAAATGTTAACTTTCTTTGAAACTGAAGTGGACAGTATTTTGTTGGTTAATAAATTGGATGATGTTTCCTTTTGCTATGAGTTTTTGTATGGTATTTGCTTTTTTTTTTTTGTTTTTTTTTTTTTTGCAGCAATTTTAGCCATTGTTTTTGTTTAACAATACAATAGTACATTTCATTTAATGCTTTTGTTTTCGGTTTAGTTTCTGTTTAGTTTTCCTTTACTTATAAATGTATTTTGTTTTGTTTCTTTTTTTTATTTAATGGCAGTCTTTTCATTTTTAAGCGAATAACTTTTATTTTCGTTGTTTTTTTTATGAAATGTGTATGAAAATCTTCGGACCGTAAGGTGTGTACCTTGACGGGCATTAAAATATGCTCTTGAAACAACATTGTCCGTCATCCCTTATTGTCCATAAGCTCTTCAAAACACCTTTCTTTATTTTTAATTGAAAATCACTGAAACTAGAACAACCTGGATGTTTAAGTGTAAACAAATTCACTACTCCTTGTTACATATTTTGGTTTACATTTCATTTATTCGCTTTTTTGTAACAAGTGAATTGTTTTTCTTATTTGAAAAAAAAACTAGTTTCATGAAAAAATCAAAATTGCAAAATTGCTGCAAGTATTTTTTTTTAAATGAAACTATTTGGCTGTAGCATTATTTTGGAAACAAAAAATGCCACAAGTTGTACTAAAACTTAGAGAGAAATATTTTCTTTTTGTTTATTTTTCATTGCGATTTTGATTTTATCTGATTTTCAATGGAAAGTTTTTTTTAGCACATCCATCAACCGAAATTCGAATTTTTTCCATAAATATCGGGCTTAGAAAAATTAAAATTTACTATAAATACGTAATTTGACAAGAACAACACTAAGTACGTTAAAGGTTAACAGAAAATTTAACTGTCAGGAAATTTTTGCGATGGATGTGTTACATGAAATTAAAAAAAAATAAAGTTTTTTAGCCCAGTGATACCTTAGTAACCTTTAAAAGAGTATTTAATACAAAGAAAAAATTAGATGTTATTTAATAATTGTGTAAAACAGGTACGTATATGTTTTATTTGAATTTATACATTTTTTACTGTTTTTGAATTTGTTTCACTTTTGTTTACAAATTAAAACCGTGAGTCTTGTGTGATATAAAGAAAATGTTTTTGTTTTAGGAACAAGTCTTGTTTACTGGTTAGTTTAAAAATGTAGATGACACAAGTCCTTATAGTAAAAGATTCAGTATAATAGGGAGGAATTGATTTGTTGTTTGTATTAAGGGTGTAATGATTTTTTGAATTTTAGGGTGTCGCCAGATTTGCAATCTAGTCGAAAAATCAAAAATCAAAAAGGGAGATCAAAAAGGTAGAAGACAAGCTTTGTGACAGTAAGTCAAGATAAAACAGAAGAGATTGAAGAATAAAAGGATGTTCTCCTTGCTTTTAATCGCCTTTCGCTTATAATCGTTTCTGTGACTATTTAGTCCTTTTTCGTTTGTAACATCGACTGGAACTGAATAAATGTTTTCTTAATTGCAAACTCTTTGAAAACGAAAATGAGAAGAGTACTTGAAACTTGTGAGCCTCGTTACCTTGTATTGAGACTTATGGTGCTAATTTTATTGCTGGACCGGGCTACGACATGTAACGCCCTAGGCCAGAGTGAATGGCTGCAGTAACCGGAAAGATCTGCTTTCAAAATGGTGCGTTACTAGAGTTCATGAAATCCCAATGTGGTATTTTGGTCTCGTACGTTGCTCCCATTATGATTATGAAGAAAAATATGCACTTTGTATACATGCACACAAAATAAGCTTTAGAAGAGCGGAATAGTAATCATTAATACGAATTGTAACACGAAATAACAAGTTTGTTCAAATGGAACATTCAAGGACATACTTCAATTTCGATGTATCATCGATGGTGAAAAACCAAGTTGTTTCAATTGATTTTTTTTTTAGCTAATCGATGAATTAGGTATCAGAATCCTCCATAACACCGGCCTTACTGGCGACGAAATTCAATGGTGCGTACTTTGCACATTTTTGTTTCGTGCGCTGGCCCCTGACAATAATTATGAAAATTCCTCGCTCAAGTTGTGATACACTTTAGTCGTTTTCTGCGGAAAGAAAAAACTCTAATTAAAAAAATAGCTCATACATTTTGAGGGAGTGACATTGGCACCTAAGAAATGTACAGCTACTCGTTGAAATATTTACAGCAAAATAAAGTCAACTCATGGTCACTATTCATTTCAGCGAATGGATTCATGTTTGTTTCTTTGACAGTAAGCAAATGTGTATAGTGAGGTTGTTACTGAAATATATTCTTATGATCTCTAAGGGAATTACAAACATTACACTACCGGTGACTAGATTTATACACAACCCTTCATCATTAGTTTATAATATTAATTTAATTATTTTACAAAATTTTTAAGTTAATTTCGTCTTCTATTTATGAGTACGTTCTTGTTCATGTTTAATGTCTCGCCAAAACGGAGACGCAGAATTTATTCTATATTTTGCCTTTCAATTTAATATATACAACAATATTTTATACATTTTTTTGTTAACAGTTTTAACGATCTTTTTGATTTAGTTTTAATTTTACTTATATACAATCTAGTCACACGATTTGTTTGTTTCTTTGTTTTATAAAATATAACTATTGTTATAGTAATACAGATAGAATACAGATAGATTGGGAAGATAATAAGCATTCTGAATAAAAATAAATATTAAAATGATCGTCCTCATTTCATTATGTTTCGTTTTTGCTTATTCATAACGAAGCACACGTTAATCTGACAATGGGTACCCTTTGCAATTGCTCTCATTTCATATTATAAAGAAAAGAACACATGGATGCAAGAGATTCACACATTAAAATGGCCAAAACCGAAGTCCAACTAAAACCTTGTCAGCACTAAGAGAAGCTGTGCTTTCAATAGATTCTACTGAAAAATAATTTTAATTTTTAAATTATAAGAGAAAGTTACAACAGGAAAATCTCTCCTCCAGGAAGGTGCCAATTTATAACGAATCATTGTAGCAAATCACAAAAGAGCTGCAAGCTATATATAAACATACTAAACTGCAACAATTGTAAGCCAAATATTACACAGTAGGTGACGACTTATAATATGGTCAAGGGGAAAAGTCCTTACACTCCGAACACCGCCGCCTTATTATCGCTGCACCTTGACAGCAGGGCGAGAAAATTGGCAATTCCTTCTAGTTAAGAAGTATTGCCACGGCTGATGGTAGAACCGAACTCGATGAGAGGCAGCAGAATCGAATAAATGTAATTCGTCGTTAGAAATCAATAACATTTGACTGATGTAAGCAAAAAAAAAAAAGGGAAACAGAGCTTGAGGCATATTTATTTCAACTCTGAACGATTAACCTTTGTGTACCTATGTAATGACAAATTGTTACGGGGTGTTGATTAGTCGCTGTTACTGAACGTATGAGATGCTTATACAAAATAATTAGTTTATTTAATGATGAATACATTTTTTCGAAAACTGTCCAGCTGACTATTACGCAAACGTCTGTTTTTTTTTTTTTAGTTGGTGAATTCTTCTTTAAAGGTTATTGTGTCTACTTAAACTTATATTACCTAAAAGATAACAAATGCAAAATTGTTCACACCGATTGGACACCAGATCTTACTTAAAACCAACAACTAAAGGAACATAATTTTTGATGATAAAACTTCCAAGATCGAGTGAAGAATTTGTAAAAATTTTGGACCTAATTTAGGATGGATCGGCTTTACATGTACTGGTTTCCGATTGTCTCAAAATAATTAATTTCAATAAAGCCATTAGGAAGAACAATGATGTCCAAATTTCGGACGAAATACTTTCAAAAAACAAACCTTTTTAATAATACAGAATATAAAAGATATAGCACAAGTCAAATCCAACGACCAATAATTATTGTTCTCTACTAGGGAACTGCGTGCCCGTTTCGGTTTCTATAAATGTCCTCTTCAGTAGAAACTCTCAAATCTTTGAGGTGCCCTTCGTATTTGACATGATACGTTCGTTATAAATTAGTTAAAGAAATTCACCGAAATAATTTGAATTTTTTTTAAATTGAATGCAATTGTTGCGTTTGGATGCTGTTATTAACATAATCCAACTTCCCTAGCTCGCACTAGAACGAAGTTCGTTCAATTACTCCGTTTATCGCGAAGTGACACAACAAAGATTGTTTCCGAGTATGGAATTGTGGGGCACGTACTCCAGTATTAATTTTCGGGCACGATCCCGTACGTTTTAAGGCCCAACTTATTTCTTAAAATACTATTTTTAATAAAAATACCATTACGTTACGTCAAATACGTAGCCGTGTCCCGAAGCTAGACAAACGCCAGTCAGTACAAAAATTCCGTGCCACTTCGAAACAAATTACCCCTCAAAATTGCAATTCCAAAGTCAGATTAACGCCTTCGCCCACTTAACATAAAAAATGTCAATTACATGTATTCGTAAATCTGAAAAAGAAACAACACATATACAAACATGAAAATATGAAAAAGCTATATTTTTTAATGTGCTTTGTTTTTCTTTGATATTTGCTTATGCTTTTATTGAATTTTGTTTGTTTAGCTTCTTGTTTCACTGGTTTCTTTTTTGTTGTGTTTGGACTTTCTTATTTATGGAATTTTTAACAATTTGTTGTTGAATTAAAAAAAAAAGATACTGTACAATTATAAAATTTGATAAAGACTGCATGATACTACTACACATCCGCATTTGTTTCTCTTTCGCGGGGGGAGGGAGCACAGAAACCTGCTGTTAAAAGTGATATACTTTCTTTGAAAAATTTGTTTCAATAATAAATCTTTATTAAACTGAAAAGTGTTAGACCAAATCAATGTTCGTTCTGCCTTCTTTTTTGTCAAACGAATGTAAAAACTTTTCAATTTAATAAAAATTGAGCATTGATACGGGGATGCGTATTTTTTTTTTAAATTACTAACAATATTCTGTTTCTTACGTTTTGTATACAAATTCTAAGTGTTAATCAAATATTTGAAATGAAAAAAAGAGCACAATGAAGGACTGGTGGATAAGCTTGTTTGACGAGATCCTTGCTGATGACTTGTGGGGACTGTTGCACATTGTTCTCCGCATGCAGACTGCACAAATTTTATTTGCCAACTATCTTCGTCTCAGCCAATAGTTTTTCCATCGCGTGTGTGTGCGTTTTTTTTTATTATTTTATTTTGGTAAATTGTTTTTTTTTTTTTAATATTATTTTTACAATTTTTCAGCAACAATGTTGTTTTTAGAGTCATGTAGCCCCCATCGTTGTGATAGTGTTTTGCAGAGGGATATCTCCGTGTGCAGGATCTCATTGCAGCGATAACTGATTATAGCTTGATTGATTGATTTATAAATCACGAAATTATTTCCAATTGCTTACTTGATTTTCATTACTAATACGAATCACACAGGCTTTAGAAAAAAAAACGCGAATTAACAATGACAATATGAAATATTTAAAGGAGATATTTAATATATGTTGAGACTTTGTTTTGTTTAATCTCCTTCTTTCTTTTCTGGACGACGGATGGACTGAAATCGGCGAACTTATTCACTTTCTCTCACTTGGCCACTCACTTATCTTAATTTCTTTTACGATAGTTATAATTCGCGTTTTTCCTCTTTGTTTTAATACACATTCATACAAACTAAAAAAAAATATTAAAATCGCTTTTGCACAGGTTAACCACCCACTATAATGTTTTTCAATTACACACAGCATAACCTAAAAAAAACAAATGGGCCGCAATTTCAATTATACTTGTGTTCTCTTTTTTTTTTAATTAAGACAGGAGCTTTATTTAACCTTTGTTGTTATTTTGTTGCGAAAAGAAAATAAACTACACAATTGTTTTTGTATTTATTTAAAAATGTTTTGTTTTTATTGATTTTAGGGGGGAGGGGAACAGATCATTACTATCACTTGCACTTCATTGTTCTCTGTTTTTTTTTTCTCTTTTTTTTATTATTGTTTTCATTCAGTTATGTTATTACTATTTCTCTTATTAATTTTCATCTTTTTAACTCTTTAGCGTTTTTTGTTTGTATTTTTGGATTTCCTTTCTATTTTTTTGTAAAACCGTTTGCATTGAAACGTTGTTGTTGGTGTTGCGGTAGATGATAATGTTTATGATGATGATGGAAATGATTATTATTATAATAATAATGATTCATGTGCTGCTATAAATCGGTGTTTATTTCGTTTCACTTGCTCACGTTTCCTTCTTCGTTGGTCGAGTTATTTAGATCGTTGCCATTTCCAGTAGTCAGCGCATTGGCAACGTAGAGAGCTGGATCGATAACCTTTGGAATTGGTTTGATCTCTGTGCCTAGCTCTTTTTCGATGCGGTGTAAGTCGAAACGATCTTCATAGGTGATGAGATTGATGGCAATACCTGTTGAAGGATGGGCAAAGTTTGTGAAATTTATCGATTTGCATGTGGTGCAAAATAGGAACAACAAAAATAATAAAAACCTATCCTTGATCAGGACCAGGAATTAATGAGTTCCTTGAATTAAACTTTGAATTGAAATAGAAAACAAAAATACGTTTTTATTTCTGCTGTCATTCTTATTCGTTTGGTGTTTTTGTTTCAAGGAAAAAAAAAGGCCAAACAGCAAAGAAAACATTGTGGTTGCCATCGTCATAATAGCCTATTGCTCATCACACATCGACGTGGAAGGTTAGCTTACTTCCTGAAGAAATACATTTCGAATATTTGGGCTATATAACCAAAATTGGCTGTCAGACTAGCCGCAACCAAAATCTGATATTTTCTTACAAACTAGAACACTATGTATAGACACTAAAAAAAAAATAAAGTGGTTCTCACCCAAATGTCCGAAACGTCCAGAACGACCAATACGATGCAAATATGTCTCAGCCATTCGTGGAAAATCAAAATTTATAACAACGTTCACAGCCTGTACATCAATACCACGTGTAAACAAATCCGAACAGACTAGATTTCTGCAAAGCCCCTGTCGAAAATCATGGAAAACGCGATTTCTGTGCGCTTGTGCCATCTTGGCGTGTATATAGTAACAGCAGTATCCCAACTCAGTGATCTTCTTCGCAAGCAATTCGACACGCTGCGTCGAATTACAGAATATAATCGACTGATTGATCTGCAATTTCGAGAATAACGTATTCAAGCAGTGAACCTTCTGTCGTTCCTGCACGAATGCATAGTATTGCGTAACACCTTTAAGTGTTAATTCCTCCATAAGATTGATCTCGTAGGGCTCTCGTAAATGATTCTCCATAAAGTTCTTTACACTAAGCGGGAATGTGGCCGAAAATAGCAGAATTTGTGGATCTTTCGGCAGTTTCATAATAACATGGTCCAGCATGCCTTGAAAATCTAGTGATAAAAGTTTATCCGCCTCGTCCAGCACGAGAATCCTACAGTGTGACATATCGGCCACCTTTTTATCCATTAAGTCCAAAATACGACCGGGTGTCGCAATAATAAGTTGTACTGTTCAAACAAGAAAACATATATTTTATAGTTATTGTGTAATGGGAATGATTTCTTTTCGATTTCCAGACTCTTACCCTTTTGGTAGATTCTCAAGATGTCATCTTTCAAATTGGTACCACCAGTTGTCACCATAACTCTAATATCTAAATGTTTTGCCAATTCAATGCAAATTTGTGAAGTCTGCAGGGCCAGCTCTCTCGTGGGCACAATAACAAGGGCCTGGATGATGTCCTTGGTGGGATCGATTTGTTCCAGCACGGGAATACAGTACGCACCAGTTTTACCAGTACCGTTCTTTGCTCGGGCCAGTACGTCCTTCCCACTGAGGGCGATGGGAATTGCGGCTTCTTGAATGGGCGATGGTTTCTCCCATCCCTTTTCGAATATACCCATCAGGAGTTGACGTTTCAAACAAAACTCCTCGAATTCATTGCCCCGAGTGTCGGTGACATCCTGAAAGTAAATTTCGTTTGCATATTGAGATTTGAGAAGATAGAATTCAATCGCGCATTTAAGTGTCACGGCGAGTGAGAAAGGCGTGGTACCAGAAACCCCACGATTTCGCATATACTAATGAAATGTGAAATAAAATCATGCTCTCTAACTAATCTATCGGCGAACAAAAGAAAAAAGCTATTCGGGCCTTTATGTTTGCAACAAACTGTTAAAGTACTAATGAAAATAAGAAATCGTGTCGTTTGATTAAATAGAAATAGTTTGCAGTACTTACGCTTGTCTTAATCCTATTATCCTTTGGCGGGATTTTTAGTTTGGCCTTCCAACCCATGTCATCGCTGAGAGACGTCGTAACAAGAGCCTTCTCGTTGCCCATGCTGCAAGGAAACGAAACCAATTTGAAATTCGTTAAAATGCTAACTCAAATTTTTACAATACCTTTTCGGCGTGCCAATGTTATTCAGGTGATTGGCCGCAGTAATTTCTGTCATCATCTTGTATAAACTTATTTGCTATGTTTTTTTTTCACAAAATTGAAAAGCTTCTTTAACTTCACCGTGAATTGGTTGCTCTCGCTCACTCGCTCGATCTACCTTTTGTTTTCTGCTTTCGTCGAGTCGGAAAAACCGCGCTAATGATTTATTATTTTATTTGTTTAATTGATTTTTGTTGTTGGTTTAGTTTGTTCGGTTTCCGACCGATGTTTTATTGAGTTTGTTTTGTTGTTGTGTGTTTTATTTTTTTACTCTTATTTAGTTGGTTACATTCAAGAACATAAAATATTGATTGTTTTTTTGTTTTAATTATTTCTTTGTTACTTTCTATACAAAATATACTTATATAAATATTAAAATCGTTCACTTAGACTGCCTTTGTTTTAATATATATAATTTGTTGTTTATGTTTATTCATTTACTTAACACAATTCACCCTTTTTAATATAAAAACGATAAATTGAAGACTTTATAATGCACTTGTCATTATATTATATGTTCAAATAGTTTTCTAGTTTGTTTTAAAATGTTTTTAGTTTTTGTATTTTTAAAACACATTCACGATTTGTTTTGTTTTAAATATTTAAATTGTTTTTATTGTATCACAAGTAGTTTTTGTTTGTTTTTTCCCTGGAAAAAAACGCAATTTCTTCACTTAAATGATGGGGGGAGAGGGGAGAAAAAAAATTAAATAAAAATTGGTGTGAAATTTGGTTTAACTTTTTGATTGACAGCAAATTCTACAAAATTGAACAAAGAAAACTAGAAATTTATGTATATAACACTTGTTAGTTAATTTGCACACAGTGACTGAGCAAATCATATTGTACTTCTACGTTATTTGTTAGAGAATTTTTTTTTTTTCAATTAGTAGCACTGTAGGTACTTTGTTTTAATAGCACAGATTGTTAGGCTGCGGTAAGCAGCTATGGAAGAATGTAAACTTACGAGGATATGAATAATCTTTTGCTTTTTTTTTTCAACTATTCATGGAAAGATGTTATTTTTGATCTGAAAGTAAAGAGAAAAACATTTTTTAGAACAAAATTTATATAGCAACAAATAAAAGCATAATATGGAGTTTATAATACAAAGCGACACAGAAGCAGCAGCGCAGCGCAATAAAAACTCTGATAAGAAGGGTGGTTTGTTTGAGCTTGATTCAGCATTGGAGAAATGTGCGAAACGAAGAAAGCTAATCCAGGACGCAATTGAATTCACATATAAAACACCGGAAGCTATTCCGATAAAGAAATATCAAAATGCTTAAAAAAACCGACGAGTTATGATGGGATTCCAACCAAAATTATTGAACTTCTAAAGGGTCTCCCTGCAGTTCAGGAGCAATTCCCCTCGAATGATGAGATGAAGTCAAACGCTAAAAGCATAACACGACTTTACATTTTGAAAAAATTGATAAGAATTGAAGCTTTTGAAATGTAAACAGAGAATGTACACGATACGACGAGATAAAACCGCGCGCAGGCAGTAGCCGAGCTGCCGCCGTTTCATTGTATTTATAAAAAAAGTTTTATATGCGTGCGGTTTTATCTCGTCGTATCGTACAGAGTGGAACCGCCAGTTGAGTATGTTAGTTTTCTGTCTATTTTGCCTTTGTAAAAATAATATTTTCTCTAACCAGTGATTTGTTGCGTTATTAAGCATAATCGATAAAGTGATGGGCCTCTAAATTTGTCAGCAACAAGACAAAATTAGCGAAAAAGAAGCAGAAGCCGTAGACAACTTTATACTGAAACTAGAGAGTAGGGTTTAGAATTGGGTTGAGATCATTTTAGAATAGTTCATACAGCGGACATCATAGAAATGGATGGCAAGCGTAATTTCCAGTTTCCTGATGACCAATAAGGAGTCCGGATGAAGTAAGAACTAACGCAAAGTTGCAACACGTATTTTTCAGTTACTACTATACGCAAAGTAGTAACTGAAAAAGACTACGAAGACACCTATTTTCAACAGCAAAGTTTAAAATTAACTTAGTGAGCACAGTGTACACCTATCAAGAGTAAAAGCAGCCAAATTACCGACCGCTTCTCATAACCAAACGTATTCAGTCCTAAAACAAATGAACGGACAGTTAAAACACTCCGATATGTCGCCGAGATGTGTCGATGGAAAAGACCTGCGAAACATAGGTACGTACCTACTAAGTATTAACATTCTGCAGCTCAAACGACGGGAGCAAAGACTCCTAAAAAATAAACAGTCCTAATGCCTTAATTACTTGCAAATATACCTGAAGAACATTTTATGACGTACATGTAGGTATAAAATGTAAAAAACTGACTGTCGCAATATGAACTAAATACATTATAAAGTGATCTAGCTCTTGATTAAAGGAATCGTAATAGGTACGTTTGTAATATATTGGCATTATAAAACTAAACACTTTTCGCATCTATACTGCCAATTTACGTACTATTCATAATTACCAAACCAACACTACATTTTTCGACTTTAGGGCACGAAATATCGGGCTATCAAGTGTTGTCTCATTTTTAGCAGCATCAAATGTAGATAAAGCAAACCTATAACACAACAACCGCCTTACCTCCGCTTCTAAGAAATAAATTCGAAATCCTAGGTAGGTATATCTACATAAAAATATATGCGAACAAAAATCAGACATAACCCCATTTTACCGCCAAGCAGTTTGACTCGTCATCGTCACCACTCATCATCCTCAGCAACCATCAAAAAGAAAAAAAAAAAAAAAAAGAGACCAACGCGTCAAAATCTTTAGATCACCGACGACTCCGCCACCCATTTGTTTTTGTAGGCGCTCGCACCATGCGCAACAACATGCAACTTTCACTGAGCAGAATCTTTACCGTCTTCATACATAGACTAGCTGCATAACAGAACTTTCTGAAGGATCCTCCGTAAAGTTTTCACGAGACAACAAGCTACCGAAACAGGCGATGCGAATCGTTTTCTTCAGAATAACTGTACAACACACATAATAATGAAGATGGAGCTCCTCCATTTTACTCTCCGTTGTCCTCAACCAATTTGACGGCAGGCAAACAGCAACCCGAAAAAAAAAACATGTAAAGGGCAGATTAAACCGAAAATAAACGGTACTCCACTTGGAGCACTAGGTAGTTTAAATGCTGAAAACCTTTTTTAGCCACACAAAAAAAGTAACCTAAGGGCCCGCTGCGAAAAAAAAAACAAGAATTTCTACAAAATGTTCTCCCGATTTTTTGCGTTCGTGTTTCGTTCCCCGATATAGGTACTGGGCACAGGAGGAACCATGGAAAGTCTTTAGTTTAGCCAAGAGCAACAGTATTCATGTTTCCTACTTATATGATTACTTTAAATGAAAACAATTTTCACTTGGCAATTTTCAGCAACCAAACGATCGTCGAATGTAGAAAAAAAAATTATTCTAGACCGAAAAACTGACTACACAAAATTTAGCACAAAAAAATAATTTTTTTCGTTCCACCACTCGGAAAAAAATCGCAGGTTTGCAAATGAAATGCGAGATTCAACGTTTTTTGAGCAAATTTCTATCGGAAAAAGTTTTAATCACATCTTTGGGGATATTTACCTTGGATTTCTTTCGCCAATATTGTATAGATTTTTTATAAATTCAACTTTTATCTCTTGAAAATGCGCTTTCCTTTTTTTAGCGTTTTTATCTTTTTTTTACAATAAATATGTCGCCTTCGTTCACACTTTTTCTTTATTTCTTTCTTTCTCGAATGCCAACAGCTAAATGACATGGAAATGGAGAGGATAGGAAAATTCTGTACGCATACATGCAGGGTGTTCTTGTGTTTGGACAGGGATGGGCGATGTGTAAGTGCGAAATACTCGATTTGCCACTGAAATGGTTTGGTGTTGGTTGGTTTTTAGTGATTGAAGCGAACGTTATTATGCGGCCAATGAGAGAAGCTTCAATTAATTTCATTGGCGGGTGATTCAAACATTTTTAGATATGTGGAAATGATTTAATTATTAGGGCTTTTGTTTGTTTATCAATCGTTCTGAAGTTTGAGGAGACAGTAGATGAATTTCAGCATTCATTTATAGCAGAATAAAACGAACTTCACAATTCACAACATGTGGGTACGATGGTGAATGCTTTATTTCTTTTTTCATCCTAACATTGCATGCAAATCAATTTATTTTATGAATATTAATTTTGAGTTAAAAAAAGAAACAAATAACAGAATGGCAAGAGCTCAACAAACAATTGGCAAATAATGTTGATTGGTGTTTTCATGGCAATTATTATCAAATATGTATTCATCGCCCTTGTAGCATAGTTTGGAAGTGCATCTTTTTCTGCAATAAAACATAAAGCCTGGACGCAAAAACGGAGTCGTAGTAGACGTCACTTTTCCTAAAAATGTTTGGTTTGTCAATAGGATTCAGATCTTCCGGATTCCCGTGGAACTTATGAATGAAACGCGATGCGAGTCACCCCGTTATGTTGTGGCATCTTTTTGTTGATATGTTTAAAAAACAACGAAGATATTACCAACTGTCAAAACAGTAAGCGCCCCAAGGAAAGGAGGCAATTTTTTGTGCTCTAAATTTTGACAGTTAAAAATAACTCTGTAAGTTCCTGTTACTTTTCCAAACAGGAGTAGAACAACCTCCTCAAGCACTAATAAGAACAGTTTATAGCAAACCCTCAGCATCCCAGTCGGCTCTATGACGCAGAATCGTAGACATTCACGAAGGGGATGAACATAATATTCTGGATGCGATTAAATATTAATTTAGGAAAGATTTTTATATGGTTGCCAAAGTTTGTATTCGATTGGGCGTACACTTTTTGATCTAGGTCCACCCTTTTTATATTGGTTTGGTACGAAAAAAAAAATGTACTTACGATTTCAGAGCATCTGGGGTGAGAGTGACGTTTTTATGTTCGATTACGGTGACAAAATCTGAAAGCGAACCTTAAAGAGGCCAATCGAATACCTACCACATAAATAAAAGCTCGAACTGCGTACTTCACTTTATGCAGAAAAATATTTTTATTTGAATAGCCCATACATTAGAAATTTTCCAACGGAAAAATTAGTAGTCGTTGACTAAAAAAATAAATATGTTTCATTTTAAGATATTATACATTTATTGAACATTTCACTATTAAATATTAATATTTCAACAATTGGTTATAATAAAATTTGTATGGACTCGTAGAAGTACAGGGTCAACTTCATGTATTTTAGCATCTAACAAGGTAGGCGTCTATATACAATTTTTAATAATTTATTGACATCACTTATCACATTTTGTCGTAACAAAAATTCAAACAAGATACGATAAATTATTATTAGTCTACTGAGAAATCCCATGGAATGCATACGGTCCCATCTGTTAGAACTGAGTAATAATTCGTTATATTCAAATGAATGTTCTCCAAGTACTCAAGGTTTGTCAGCAGCAGCTTGTCGAGCGTTTGAATCATCTTGTCTGGAGTTACAGAATCATCCTTTGTGAGAGATTTCAAGTGCAACTCATCGATGCAACGCTGATGAAGCTCCCTTTCAATGTGTTTATGCCTGACGAATAACAAGTTTAAAAAATATTTCAGGGTAAAAAATATTTCAGCGACTTACTTGTTGTACTGCTCCGATTTCTGCTTAGCTTCTTCAAGGTGGTTGGTGATGAAATCGACTAGAATCGTACCAGGGCACGTGGAAGGAGCAATCAGCTGCCCAGTTGGGTTCACCATCAGAGGCCCTGATTCACTAAAAGAAAAACAAAACCCGATTTAAATAATTTTCTTTTGGATTCATAGCTGTTCTACTACTGTTCTACTCACGACTCAATTACAATTTCAAAATCTGACAAATCCTGAGGCCACGACTTCGGAAACTTGTGCAATGTCAAAAAATCCAACAGAGTCGTTGTAACTTTGGTCAAGTGTCCAGCATAATCGACCGCCTGTTGTTTTGGCATGAATTTGCGTCTGCCAATCTTTATGTTGCGAAGGACCTGTGATAATGCCACCTCATAATTAGGCACTTTCTCCAAGAAGCTATCATGTTTTTTTATATTCTTTATAAACTGGAAATTGAACACCAGTTATTTAAAAAGGGAAAATCAATTTGAAATCATTTGTAACCCACATCTAACCAATTATTGAGTACATCTCCAGTGAATAGCATTACATGACCTTCAAGACTCACACCAGTAAATGGAGCAAACACAACGATTCGTCCTATAAAATACAAAGAAAAATATTTATGCGAAACAAATGAAGCGTATCTGCCAAACCCTTTAGAACATCAACATGCTTTGTGTGCATATTTGCTAAGCGTTCTAGCGTCTTCAGACAACCGCGATAGTGCTCGTAGTTCCAACCACAGTCATAGCGAACCTCTTTTAACATTAAACGTTCGGCAAGTGATTTCTGCAATTTTGAAACTTCTTCCTTGAGGTCCTCTAGATCTTCACTGCGGGATAGCGCCACGTTAATGTTGCTTTTCAACCAACTTCTGCAAAAGTGCAGTGAGATGTTCTGTTTAGTACGAGGCGTTTTTTTTATGCTAGAGGATATATATGTCGGATATGTTCAAGTAGAGTTGGCTCTTATCGCAGCAGAATTGAATGCATGTGGAAAGACGTGTGCACGTTAGAGACTAAATTGAGGCTATCGGCAAGACTAAACATGCCATGAAAAACATACTTGTTGCAATTGTCGCTGGTTTTCTTTAAGGGTATTAGAGCCTTGTCTGTGCAAGCCATACAATGACATTTGATCATCAGAAAGGCAGACGCTGAGCAATATTGCTGATTGATGATAAAAACATATGTAGTAACGCACTACCTTTTGCTCCCTCTGATTGATAGAAGCAGTTATAAATATATAGTGTGTTTCACTTCAATTACCAACGAAAAAAACATTTAACCGATAGTCAGCAATCAACCTTAATCTGTGAAAAGAATATATGAACAACTAAAACTTACCTTAAATCCTTTCGATTGTTTTGTTTTTTCTCGCGAAATGTGAATTCAAAATTATTAAACTCTGAGCTATAGTTTATATCACCAAACGGTGCTGATTCGGAGCTGTAACTGTTGTAGGCGGACGCAACTGAATGCGTACTACTATTCGTTACCGATTTGATGGCTTCAATGTACTCTGTCGATAGATTACACGATTCAAGGATGTTCTTGATCATGGATTTCGGTTCTTGTGCTTTTGCCAACGATACTTTTATCAATTTGAAAGAATCTGTAAATAAAGTGGCAAAAATAATGTGTTTGATAAAATAATTTAAGCTGGTTTATACCCCTTTTGTCGGCATCTGTATCTCTGATGTAGAATCTTAAGACGCTCGGAACATTATGGGACAATCTTCTTTGTTTCATAGCCTCTAAATGTGCACTTAAATGTTTTAAGGACTCCTCATTGACTGTCTATTTTCATGGGGTACATATTCAAATATACAGTCAGTTCGACCGGCAGCGATAGACTTACTCTCTGTTCCGGATGTCGACCAAACAGATCAGGATGAACAGCAAAATAAAACGGACGTAAAGCTGTGGCAATCTCTGCTGTGCTTATATTCCGTATGTTTGGATTTTGCAGCCCTAGCGAATATGGGCGAAAAGCCTTCTTCTTCAGGCTACAAGGAAAGGAATTTGGTGTCTACTTGGCGGAGATTGTGAAGAAAACCTTACCAATCAACGCAACGCGAAAACATTTTTAAAAAGTGCGAATTTGAAAACTGTCGGTCTCAATTTGTTAGAGTTGTTTAAAATTTGCGTTTTACTTCCGTACTTATATATATATAAAATAAATTTTTGAATGTCAGTTATGACATTGAAAAGCAACAGCTGTGTTGATATTCTGAAATTGTACTAAAATTGGCAGCAGAATTGTTACAGAGGACGGCTATTTTGTTTAAAGTTGTTAATTCTTAAAATTGGTAATCGCTCGGAAATTTTTACGACAGGACTGAGTTTACTGTAAAGATTATAAAACGTGTGTTATTAGTCGATTCGAATTTCGCTACTTCTGAAATTACATTGAGAAATATATCACAATAATTTTTGAAAGACAATAACTAGAATTCTGTTGATTTTGATTGTCACAAACAAGCGGCACCCATACACTTATTTGTTAAGAATTCACCATAACCAATTACGAATATTCGCTCAATCGTAATTCGAGCTCAAATAAAAAGAAAGTCCCTAGAACTCTGTTCGTTTCAGAAAGATTAATGTCGTTTTCCATTGGGCAAATGGAAACGTTTCTTTTTGCCCAATGGAAAACGACATAAATTGCCACTCCAACTTGCCCATATTGAACTCAAATCACTCAAATAAAAACTATTCCAGATAATCAATTTCGATAATCCATTACATTATTTAAAAACGTCAGTTTGACACAAACTCAGCCACTGAAAACAAAGAACGTTTGCAAGAAAACATTTCTCCACAAATTCGCAAAGTAATATTTAATTTAGTCGCATAAAAATGGTTTTAACTGCCAGCAATTTGCGTTCCCAGCTAGTGGCACTAACTAATTTCTCAGGCACACACAAAGAACAAGCAGATAGGTATAAATATCTTTGAAAGTACAATTTTCCTTGGGCGGCCCCAACATGAATTACCATTTTTAGGTACCGGCAGCTACTAGAACTGCTCCTTACAAACACCGGGTCTGAGCTTATTGATACTCTTAAGCTTTTTGTGGAAGCTAGTAAGTGCATACCCATACTTTTTTAACAATAAAATCACACAACTCCTTTTGAATAGTCGTGAACGAACACGTGAGTCTCGTAATCTCCCGACAAATTCTCACCGATGTTGGTGTTCAGCTTTCTAAACTTAACGATGATATCTCAAAAGTTGTGTCCCATTTCACTTTGGATAAAGTACAACCGAGAGTGATTTCGTTTGAAGAGCAAGTTGCCGGAATTCGCCAACATTTGGCCGACATCTATGAGCGCAATCAAAATTGGCGTGAGGCGGCAAACGTTTTAGTTGGAATCCCATTGGAAACCGGACAAAAGTAAGCACAAATTATTTTCGGATCAATTGAACATATGGATTCTCTTCTTAGGCAGTATAGTGTGGACTACAAGCTGGAGACTTACTTGAAAATTGCCCGTCTCTACTTGGAGGACGATGACCCAGTCCAAGCGGAGGCATTTATCAATCGAGCATCCCTTCTGCAGGCAGATACACGCAGCGAAGAGCTACAGGTGTTGTATAAAGTGTGCTATGCACGGGTTCTTGATTACAGACGGTAAGCTTAGTCCATGGCTTCAAAGAAAACTGTGATTTATATGGTTTCTTATAGAAAATTCATTGAGGCAGCTCAGCGTTACAATGAACTTTCATATCGTACCATAGTCGACGATGGAGAACGAATGACCGCTCTTAAGAAGGCTCTCATCTGCACTGTATTGGCGTCAGCTGGACAGCAGAGATCACGCATGTTGGCAACGCTATTCAAAGACGAGCGCTGTCAGCAACTACCAGCTTATTCAATTTTGGAGAAAATGTACTTGGACCGCATCATTCGTCGCTCAGAGTTGCAGGAATTCGAAGCTCTTCTGCAGTTGCACCAAAAAGCAAGCACCTTAGGTATGTTCTACCATATCTGTGTTTTATTAGTCATAAGTCTATTTACTATCAGATGGTTCGTCAATCCTAGATCGAGCCGTTTTTGAGCATAATCTTCTATCCGCTAGCAAACTCTACAACAACATCACGTTCGAAGAACTTGGTGCGTTGTTGGAAATTCCCGCTGCTAAAGCCGAAAGTATTGCCAGTCAGATGATAACGGAAGGTCGTATGAATGGTCACATTGACCAGATTGCTGGAATTGTGCACTTTGAGAGTAAGTTGAATGTTGATGGCTGGTTCATAAATTAAATGTTTGTCTGGTTTGCAGATCGTGAAGTCCTACCGCTATGGGATAAACAGATTCAATCGCTTTGCTATCAAGTGAACTCAATTATTGAGAAAATAGCAGCCGCCGAACCGGAGTGGATGGCACAGACTTTGGACGAATCTAATTGATTTGTCGTCGAGTTTTCAAGTGTGAAAGATGTAACCATAGCACCATACTTCCTAATTCATTAAATATAAACGTTTTGTATAAAGTCTGGGTTATTACTGTACGCACTTGTTTTACGGGTTTTCACAACAAGTAAGTTGATATCTGTTTCCTCTGGTGCACCACGCCAACTGCAAGAAACAAGTAAAAATTCTTGCAAATCATACCAAGCTGCCAGAAGAATCAGTTGCTATTTCCGCGCATGCACTGAAAATTGCGCTGTAGAAATTTCCTTGCATACTCTTGGGTGTGTTACCGCTGATGCGTTTCGTTACCAAATTGCTGTCATTCACACTACACAGACACAATCATCCGGATGTTTACACATCAATAAATTTCTCTGTTAAACTCAGACATCATTTCTTTAAAACATAATTTAATATTATTTATTTAAGGCATCCATATTTTGGTGGTACATAGTTAAATGTATGGACTTTGTTCTTGTATGCATTGATATAACAATAACCGGTAGGCTTTGTGGTGAATAAGTCGTGTATTATTCGTTTCGCTTCCATCTTGTGCTATAAAATATTTGAACTTTTTCGATAACAATCAATAAAAACGTTTGTATATTATTGTAGTGTATAAATGTAATATATAATAATTTTCTGTCAAACTTTCGAGAAAACATAAAAAAAGTACGTAAGTAGAATGCAACAAATAAGCACAAATCGCTTTTGTAGAAAAAAAAAGTATCTCTGTTAAGTGTAAATAATTGCACAAATTATCATTTTTAAATGTTACATGAAATGAAAAGACCATTGATTAAGAATTTACTTAAGCTTAAGTTACTTTATGCGATGGTTATTGTTGTCTGTTGTTGGCGTTGTTCCACAGTTCGAACGCCTTGGGCAATTTCTCCCGCACGAACTGCATTGAATTTTAAGAACGCATCGTATCCATAAAGGCACATCGCACAGAATCCAAAGAACTACAACAGGAAATTGTTTGTAAGAGAACGTATTTATGATTTTTTTAAACTAAGCAATACTTACAGCTGCAGCTGAGTACGCTTCAATTCCGAAAGTGGCAGCAAAGCAGGCGGCGAAAAGGTACAAAATCGCCCACACTACGCAGAAGTACAATTCGATTTTGAGCCATGGAATTTTGTAGAATTTTTCACACACATGGAACAAATATAAGCCCAGCATGATACCGGTAAACCAGAAGCCGGTCATGGCAATCGAACTAAAGTAGCTACCTCGGGAATGGGTTGCGTAAATCCCACTGCATTGTATACAGATAAAACCAACTAAGTTGAACACCTAAAAATTGATAACGGATTTAATATGAGCAAGTCAATCACAAGCAGTAACTTACAATACAGGCTATTTTGAGGATGCCTGGAACAGTCCGAATGTATGACGGATCATATCGTAGCTGCGGTGAAACTGAAGTTTGAGTGACCTGAGTTGTGGTCGTATGCCTGCCGGGGAATCCTGGGTCTGTCATATTGGTTTATGGTATATTCTGAAATGGAATAAATATTAAGCGCGAAGACACATTTAATAAAGTGTATTTGTTTCAAGAAAGTCGACGTATTGACCAAAAATTGGGAAGCAAAAGCATGTAGTTCGGTGTTACGGAAGTTACGAGTTTTAGGACAGCACTAAATTAAATCTCCGCAATTATAATAAATACTGCCAGAAATAAAAAAATATATCTACCACCATATAGTTGATTATAGTCCCCCGTTTAAAGAAGTTTGATGTGAAATAAGTGCAAGTAATTGGTGCGCTAGCGATAGTGACAAATAATACAATTAATAAAGCACCTACTTGAACATATTATTGCAAACAGATATGTATTCTAAACTAGAATAGCCTGGCAAATGAGGTGCGTCATATTAAGCAGCAGTCTCTGAATTTTATGCAGAAACGTGTCTGCATCAATGATACACCAGCATTTGACTATAGATTAAGGCGCAAAGTGCTTCGAGTCCGCCCTGTAGGTGCGCCAGATCTTTAGTAATCACAGTAATAGACGCGGCTTTTGCGGCTTACGCAGATCAATTTTTAACGACGATACACCTCAAGCAGTTAAAGGTACAAATAGGAATGAGGTCGCACCATCGGAATGGTGTGTCACGAATATCATAAGCATGTATAAATGTATCTGTCATATTCTAATGACACACTAATTTCAATGACCTTTGTAATACAACAATGCAGAGTGATCGCATACTTACAAAATTAAACTTTGAATGACTTGCCAGCGGCAATTTGCACATACCTAACTTTGCAGGAGATAGACATCTCAACAGTGATGCCATCACTTGTGTGGGTAATTTTAAAACATCCCACAAGCAACGTTAATCAGCCATAAGCAGCGGTTGCATTTAGATGACCCTATTAGCGACTGTAGCACACCATTCCTATCACTTCACACATGCTGTAATCGGCAAAGTAAATATCGCGAAAGTTTTCTTTCTCTTGCATTCGAATGATCATATCAATCAAAACTTATCATAGCGCTATAGTGCGTAAATAACATGCTTTCACTTTTGCCCATCGAACGAAATGGTGACACCCGATGGTGTGCATCAACAATCAGGTGTCTGTCTGTGTCTGTTTTTTTTTAGCTCCCAAAACCGGTTTATCATTTTTGGAGGGAAACAATCACATCCAAAATTATTCCACAATTGCTAACAAAAAAAAAATCAAGACGACTCACTAACTGACATCATCTTCATTGCTCCAAATTTACGCGATTTATAGACTGTAACACTGGGGTATTAAAATCACAAGAAATCTATTTTTATTTAAGAAAAACCAAACACACTACTCATTTCTCGTATGACAAACTTTGGATTTTAAACTGGCGGTTTTTACCGCGCCCAAAGACTCCAAAGACGACACACATCTGGCTGAGTTTGGGTGGCTCGGGTTCGTACAAAAAATGTTTGAATTAGAATTTCAGTTAAAAAAAAATAACCACATCTTTATGCAAATTTGTTGAATACCTCAGTTAGTAAAACAATGCGGAGGAGACGTAGAAGAAGTAACCTGTTCTCTCGTGATGACAATAAACAATCGCTTCAGCGTACAACTGTTAAGTGTAATATTCTTCACCAGAACAAAATGCTTTCTTAAATTAACAGCAAACCCAAAGGGGAATATAATTATCGCTTTAATCACTAGGGAGAAAATTAGAGCATAAATCCCCACTACACCCATTGTTTGCTGAACATTCTCAGCCTATTTTCTCCCGTCAGACTACGACCACTACGACGGTGTTGTGCTATCAAAGCAAATTCAAAATCCACACTAAAATTTCGAAACGAGCAACGAATTTGTAAATTCGTATTTTTAGAACAGTGTTGTTAGCTGAATTTCAGATCTGAGAGAGGAGTTGATTGATTTTTGATTTCACGCAAAGGGCGCCTGCAACGCTGCCATATGCGCGCTTCTCACTTCAGGTGAATACATAATTAATGCCTTAGAAAATTCGGAATCAATAACAATCAAGCGTAGGCAATGTGTCAGCTCATTGGGGATTTTTAAAATTCGACACTATCTCTACGCGGTATTGCGGCAATATATCACAATACTGTCCCATTTATGGTTTGTTTATAATCTGATTTCTTATCTTGGTTGCGCACACAAGACACTCGCACAGACACTTTGTCAGATGAATCACTTGCTCGGTGCGCATTAGTGCATTCTAAAGCGAGAATTAGCGTTTCGAGGGGCAAGCATTAGCTCATCGTTTACTAATAAATAGAAGCAATGGGCGATGACTTAATAGTGGGGATCGTCGTCGTTGTGGTAACCTTGAATCAGCTATTGAATTTGCCTTACTCCAGAATCTTTTCGTTACATTCTTATCGCAAGCAAGCAAAAGTACGCGCTTCGAAAAATCATTTAATAAAAAAGAAAAATTGTGCTTACCTGATGCGGTGCGAACTGCGAATTTATCTTGAATGGGGCGTATACTAAAGGGAGATTCCAGCTAATTTCTATCCACTTGCTTGCGTAGACTTTCCGTTTCGATTCTATTATTAAACAGGGTTTTTTTTTCGCAAAGTATGATATTTTAACACTATTTTGTGAATTTGTTTAGTATTTTCTTTTCTCTTTTCGTATCACACACTGGACGAGAGAATCAAATAGTCGAACGAAGCAGCCAACACACTAAAGAAACGGTTATAAAATTAGATGACAGCCTATTTACTACTACTACACAAGTGGTTTTCCATTAACAACACAAAACTCTCGCCTTCAACAAGTAGGAGGCGTTTTCTCTTTGCTTCTTTGACCCGCTGGCCGCTCTGTGTGCACTGTCGTGGTGTTATGGCTACGAAAAAAGGAATCAACTTTGCGTTCGTCACTCTTGAAATTATTTTATTTTGTTTCGGTTTTTGTGTATATCAGCGGAACGATTCGGAGTTTTCTCGACAGTGGATGGCGTTGAATTGGAATTGGACAGAGCCAGATAACACAAGACTGGTTCGTTTTGTGCTTTCGGTGAGTAGCGTTCTTACCTGGTTATGGTGGCGTTGCCATAATTTGAGGTGATGAATTTAGTTCATAATATTTGCGTTTATAAAATTGAAAGATAGAACCGGTTATAGCCACAGTCCAATAAATGAAACCATTTCTAATTGTAATGCAAGGCAGAGGCATCGGCAGATGATGGAGCCTGTACTAATTGAAGTGCCACATGTCCTGATCACCGGTTTTCCCAGCTACTTAGTGGGCAATCCTTACAGTGCACACATAGTTGTGGAATAAAATCAAATCAGAAAAAAAAAAGTGTACTAAACAGCAAACAATAACCAGATCTCGACTTGCTATACCCAATATGCACCAGCGGAACACGGATAAGGTATTTCCTGGGCTCAGCTCCCTTTTTCGAGGGAGGTACTCGGAATCTTCCGAATAGTTTCTGCCACGTACAGTTCCAGTGGCAAAAGATAAAAGCAATCTGTAAAAAAATAACGTGTTCTATTATGAAAAGGATGTACCTTGGATGAGATTTTATAAAAGTTTACCTGAGAATAGTAGTTTTTGAAGATTGGCGCCGAATTTGCTTCACCGAAAGTAGAAAGCCTTTTTAATTATTTTTGTTCATGTTGTCTTAAAACCCTAGTCACTAAAATACACCTAATCAAGAGCGGAAGAATTATCAACGGCATATGAATTAATCTGAAACCAGTCTTCTATGGAAAGCAACTCGCCGATCAATTAATAAAATTAATAAAATTGCC
This sequence comes from Cheilosia variabilis, assembly GCA_951230905.1. NCBI lineage: Eukaryota > Metazoa > Arthropoda > Insecta > Diptera > Syrphidae > Cheilosia > Cheilosia variabilis. Next base: position 12,998,658 of record OX579680.1, on the reverse strand, counting down.
AACCAATTACTACAGGTAGCTCTATTGTACTATTATTTAATGAAAATTATATGAATAACTTCAAATTATTCAACCAATTCAAGTTTACATAATCAGTAATATTATTTGCAGTGAACTTCAAAATGCAGTCAAGCTGCAATAAACTAAATATATATTTACATTCTATGCTGAATTTTTAGGAATCATCGGATTTCAGTTTAGTAGTCTGTTGGAGTTTTAACGCTGATGCATCGTCCAAATCGAGATATAACGCGCTTGGTTAAATTTATATTTTGTTTGGTCTGGCCGAAAGGTGTCCCTTTAGTCTGTTTACCTTTTTGTTTTTTAGTTGGTGTTTGGATCTCTTTTACTGCATGAACACTTGTTAGATTCTGGTTCACATCTACTTCCACACTCTCTATTGGAATTGGTTGCACAATGGACTTGGTCGATAGCTCTGAATTTTCTTCACTCTTCATCGGAACAATCTCCACCATCGAATAATGTTTACATTTCATGTGATTTTGCTGCAATAGTATAAGCGAATTAAGGCTCTATGTATGAATTACAAAATATATTACCATCTCTTGTACATTGTCAGTGTACAGTCCGCATACGACACAGAATGGTTTGAAATGAATCTTTGAATGTGTTAATATACTAAGCCGTGTGTTAAAGATCTCATTGCATTCAGAACATTTATATTTGGGTCCTCTTGGCTCGTAAATATCCACAGTGTGCATGAAGTAGTTCTAATTTATGTGGCAATTAAAAAAGTTATTTCTATAGCTTGAATGACTCCTTCATTAATGGGACTAACCTCTTTCCAGACCACAGTTTCGTTCTCGTAAGGAGTCATTGCGAAGCGATCTAACACTTGTATTTAATTATGTTTCTGAAACGAAAATAGTGCAAATCAAAGGAAATTATTGCACAATGCGCATTCCTTTTCGTATTTTTAAATGAAAAAAAAACGGCACTTCTGAATAGCGGTAAAACTTTGATAGTTATTCAAGGTCACATTAAATGAAATACAGCGGCTCATATGTGCCGATAATAAAAAAATAGGGTGATTGGTGAAACTTTGTCCTAAAACTAGGCACCAGTTCCAATCAAGGCTAAATGGGTACGTTTTTAGTTCAGGTCTTAAAAAAAAGTTTATGTCTCTATAAATTTGTGTTTTTTTTTCGTTCAGATTAATTTCGACTGCTATTAAGGAATGCAAATCTGACACCGAAAAGGAAGATAATTTGTAAAAAGTGTAGCGGACTGAGAAAATTCAGCAAATAATACACGCCATATGACAGTTCCTACTCGTTCAAGTGTGTTTTATAAATATATTAGAACGCCCTAAAGACTATTGGATTAGAGCATATGCACGAGATGACCGAGATTGCCCATTGTGTCTATTATTATGAAAAAGCAGGATTGATTAAAAACAAAATGAAAATGATTGCACGTTGATTTTTAATTATAGTGCATATTATAAGTATCTTAAATGAAAGGTGGCTGTAATACTTTATTTTCTTAAAAAAGAAATTCATTGTTAGTACCCAATCAACCATAAAAAATGTAAATCAAACAGAATTCAATATTAACTAGCAAACAGACCACAAGTCACAATGGTCTCAAAATAAGGCTTGGCAGCACTTACGTTATGTGTTCATCTCTTGTCAACTTTGTTTTGTAATTTCTTTTAATTTTATCAAAAATATATTTAAGAGTTTCTGCATAAAGTATAGTATTTAAAATAAGTTAAAATGTTTGGATTATTATCCCGGCATATTGTGCGTCAAGTGTGCAGAGCTGACAACTCATCAAAGATACTGAAAACAGTGAATTATTCTCAAAGAGTAGCACTACGTCCAAAAAAGGCAAAATCTCACCGAAAAGAGGTTTAAAACGAAATATTTCCTAATTTTTAGTGTATGAATGTCATTTCGCTTAGATCCAATACTTCTCTGATGCTAAACAAGTTCGTGTCCTGGGAGGAAAAGGCGGCGATGGATGTGTATCATTTCTTCAGGTCTGGTGCAATGAACGAGCTGGTCCCGATGGCGGTGATGGTGGACACGGAGGACACATTGTCTTCGAGGCTTCAAATGATATCAGAAACTACAACCATGTGACAAGCATTCTTAAAGCAGATGAAGGCAGTCCGGGCAGTCATAAGGACTGCCATGGAAAGAACGCCAAGCACACGGTAATCAAGGTTCCGATTGGCACAATAATTCGAGATAAAGACGGAAAGGTGGTTGGCGACTTGTATAAGGAGAAACTGATGTTTGTTGCTGCGCGTGGTGGTAGCGGCGGCAAGGGAAACAAATTCTTTGCCTCAGCCATACAGCAAGCGCCAAAGATTTGCGAGTATGGAGGGGTAGGCGAGGATTTAGCGTACACACTGGAGCTAAGGAGCATGGCGGATGTGGGCTTCATTGGGTTTCCCAATGCTGGCAAGAGTACTTTATTGAGAGCCATCTCTAGAGCGAAACCTAAAGTAGCATCGTATCCATTTACCACGCTCAAACCACATATAGGAATGATTCAGTACGACGACTACGAGCAGGTGGCTGTGGCTGATCTCCCCGGACTCATCCCAGAATCGCACAAGAACAAGGGCTTGGGTATACAGTTCCTAAAGCATGCTGAGCGCTGTTCGGTTTTAATGTTTGTACTGGACGCCTCGCACGAGGAACCATGGAAGCACTACGAAATACTAGACAACGAAATTAATCAGTTTAGCGAACAGCTGGGAGATCGGCCGCGCATTGTTGTGGCTAACAAGATCGACGAACCAGACGCGACAGAAAACGTAAAAGAACTCGAAAAACGGCTGGATAAACCTGTGATAGCAATCAGCGCCAAGACGGGGACTAACTTGGCTCAACTTTTGTCCATCATACGAGAGTACTACGACGCCCAGAAGCGGGCCCAACAAGAGAAACAAAAATAAACACACGCTTGTTACCGTACTTTTTCTTTATTTTTTATTAAATACCACCTGTCATCTAATAGAAAAACTCGAATTTTGTTCTTATAATCCCTCTTCCGAGGTTGGCAGCCAGAAGGCCATGTTAGTACATGCCGATGCCAACATCATGTACTTGGGGTTGAACTGCACGCATTGAACTGGTCCAGGATGGTCTCCATTTAGTACGCACACCTTATATCCGGTGTCTGCGTTCCAAACATGCACTCGACCGTCTGTGCTGCCTGAAAATATAAACTGCGAATCGGGACTGAAGCTCGCTTCAATTGGGATTCCCTTGTTGTTCGGATACCCGGTGAACGTCTGCAGAGGCGTTCCATGGAAGGCGTCTACCAATCGGATAATAGAACCATTTGTACTGATGAGAATAGTTTTGCCGTCTCTGGAAAACTTTAGTCCCGTCCAATCGCATTCCTTCTCTTGATTCAGTTTGAACGTGACAAAGGGTCCTTTATCAAAGGATCTCAAGTCGTAGAGCTTTATCGATTCTGAATTGACGCCGGCTGCAAAGATCAAACCCTCGGGATCATACGCTGCTACTGGTCGCCCAGACAGATGCATCAAGCCCTGGCAGTTTGGAGAGCGCAAATCCCACAAGCGCAGTGTCTTGTCCAAAGAGCCCGACAAAAATGTATCCTCAACTGGTGATATACACAGGGAAATAACCTTCTTTGTGTGTCCCGGAAAATAGCGCAGATATTTGTTGTCGTGCAAGCTCAGGTAACGAATTGTGTCGTCGACCTTGGTGGAGCTGTGTATCGCTGTGTTATTTGCGTGTGTAAAGTGTATAAGATCGACTCCGTATTTTTTAGAGTTTACTGTTCGTGATTGTGTTCCTTTTTCACAGTCGTAGATGACAATTTGATCGTCTTCGCTGCACGAAATTAAATGCTCACCATTCGGACTGAAGTCGATTGCATTTATTTTGTCCGTGTTTTCGCGGAAAACTTTAGCCACCTTGAAGGACCGGACGACGGGATCGATTAGTTTCATTTTCATTTTGGCGAGTGTTTGTGATTTGTTTTAATATAAAATTAAAAAACGTGTTACTTTACAGGGATTATGTTTTATTTCTTTTTTTGTACAAATTGTGAAAAAAAACACCGCTTGTTTTCTCGCGAGGAATTAAACATTTGTCAAATAAATTTGATGGTAAGTGATGCCAAGTTACCAAAAAAAATAATGTTTTTATTGATTTGAGTTGCCGCAGATATTATTATATTTTACCTTGATTACTTATTATTAGTTTCCTTGGTAAACATGTAAACACTGGAATAGTTTTATTAAAAAACATGCCTGTAACGCCGGAGGAAAAGGCACAACTTGGTAATGCTCTGATCGTTGAAGTTCATATATTTGGAAATTAGCCTTTTTTTATGATAAGAAACTTGGCATCACTGAATATAGATATAGCACATTTCAAAACAAATGTGGAATGAATGAATTTCATCATTTAAAAGAAATACTGCAGTGAATCAGAATTTTTTGTCAGAGAAAAACGTGTTTGTTGGTGGCTCGGCAGAGGAAGGATAAAAGACAGAAATTCGTTAAAAGAAGTTATTTTGTGAAATCGCCAAAAGAGTAAGAAGGTAAGTCATCATATTTTATAACATTTTCTTTTACAAAAATATTATTTGATCAGTGTCAACATCAAGTAACTTTAATGGGTGAAAGTAAATTTATGTTCACTCGACGTGGCTGTGCAGTACCTCAAAAGTCATAGAAAGAAAAAACAAATAAGAAACTTGTCTCGATCTGCTTATCCATAAAAGCTAACCAAATAGATAATCTTCTCACGTAGATTCAAACTATTTCGCGTGGCATTGATTTTTCTTTTTGTTTTTTTTTTGTTATCTCTCACCATAGCAATGACGGCAACACTCACTGCAAAGGAAGTGCGTGACTTCTTCTTGGACTTCTTTAAGGAGAAGAAGCACACCTATGTACACTCGTCGAGTACAATTCCATTTGACGATCCGACGCTGCTGTTCGCCAATGCGGGGATGAATCAGTTCAAACCGATTTTCTTGGGCACAGCTGACCCCAACAGCGACATGGCCAAGTGGGTGCGTGTTGCCAATACCCAGAAATGCATCCGTGCTGGCGGAAAGCACAACGATCTGGACGATGTGGGAAAAGATGTCTACCATCATACTTTCTTTGAAATGCTGGGTAACTGGTCCTTTGGAGACTACTTCAAGAAGGAAATCTGCTCATGGGCATGGGAGTTCCTAACTGAACGTTTGAAGTTGCCCGGCGATCGGTTGTATGTTACCTACTTTGGCGGAGACGAGAAGTCTGGGCTAGCTCCTGATAATGAATGTCGCCAAATTTGGTTGGATCTGGGCTTGAAACCGGAACATGTTTTGCCAGGAAGCATGAAAGATAATTTCTGGGAAATGGGGGAGACTGGACCTTGTGGACCCTGCTCGGAGTTGCACTTTGATCGAATTGGGGGACGCAGTGTGCCGGAGCTAGTTAATATGGACGATCCTGATGTGTTGGAGATCTGGAATTTAGTGTTCATTCAGTACAACCGTGAGCCTGACAGCAGTTTGAAGCTGTTGCCCAGGAAGCACATCGACTGTGGCATGGGATTCGAGCGTCTGGTGTCTGTGATCCAGAACAAGCGGTCGAACTACGATACAGATTTGTTTGTGCCATTGTTTGAGGCAATTCAAAAGGGAACTGGAGCTCCGGACTATCAAGGACGTGTAGGGGCAGAGGATGTCGATGGCATTGATATGGCGTACAGAGTGTTGGCCGATCATGCTCGTACCATAACTATAGCACTAGCTGACGGTGGAGTGCCAGACAATACTGGAAGAGGTTATGTCCTCCGAAGAATTCTACGACGTGCTGTGAGGTGGGTTTGAAACTTTTTCTAATATCTATTGGACCTAACAGTCTGTTTTCCATTTCAGATACGCCAACGAGAAGCTGAACGCCAAGCCGGGTTTCTTCGCAACACTCGTTGCAACTGTAGTGAGCCTCCTGGGCGATGCATTTCCCGAAGTAAAGAAAAACCCGCAACACATTGTCGACATCATCAATGAAGAGGAACAGCAATTCCTGAAGACTCTCTCTCGAGGACGTAACCTCCTCAATCGCACCATCACAAAGCTGGGCGGTGCCAAAGTCCTGCCAGGCGACGTCGCTTGGCGTCTATACGACACCTATGGCTTTCCGGTTGATCTCACCCAACTGATGGCCGAGGAAAAGAATCTCCAGATCGATATGGAGGGCTACGAACAGGCCAAACAAAATTCCTACATTCTTTCGCAAGGCAAGGGAACGAGCAAAACGGATGAAATCAACATCGATGTGCACGCAATTTCGGATCTGCAAGGAAAATCCATTGCGCCCACGAACGATTCCTTCAAATATCAATACTCTGCCGTTTCGGATGAACGAGAAGCCGACTACGAGTTCCGTCACTGCAATGGACAGATTGTCGCCATCCGGTATGAGAACGCCTTCGTGAGTGAGGTTACTTCGGGACAGAAGTGCGGCATCATTCTGGACAAGACGAATTTCTACGCCGAGAGTGGAGGACAGATCTACGATCAGGGAGTACTCGTCAAGGTGGACGATGAAGAAAACGAATTCCTCGTCGACCGGGTGTACAACCGCGGTGGTTATATTCTGCACATCGGTGTGGTCGAGGGAACACTACGCGTTGGTGATAATTTGAATCTGCAAATCGACGCTGCTCGCAGGAGTCTCACGATGAAGAACCACTCAGCCACTCATGCTCTGAACCACAGCTTGTTGCAGGTGCTGGGCAAAGACACCGAGCAGAAGGGTTCACTGGTCGTGCCAGAGAAGCTGAGATTTGATTTCAACAGCAAGGGAGCGATGACTATTGAACAGGTGGCCAAAACAGAGCAGCTCACCAGAGACCTGGTCTACAAGAATGTTCCCATCTTCGCTAAGGAGGCTAGTTTGGCCGTTGCAAAGTCGATTCGTGGTCTGCGTTCAGTGTTCGACGAGGTCTATCCAGATCCCGTGAGGGTCATATCTTTTGGAGTCTCAGTGGAGGATTTGGAAGCAAATCCAGATAGTGATGCGGGCGAAAAGACGTCTGTAGAGTTCTGCGGCGGCACTCATCTAAGGCGCTCTGGACACATTGTTGACTTCGTCATCAGTAGCGAGGAAGCCATCGCGAAGGGTATCCGACGAATCGTCGCCCTAACCGGCCCAGAAGCTGTTAAAGCCCTCAAAAAGACGACGACCTTCGAAAACGAGATCAATGCTCTGAAGACCATCGTCGATGCAGATAAGGAAGGCAAAAGCTCAAAGGAGCATGTCAAGCAAATCGTCGAACTTACGGAGACGATCTCGCAGGCCGTCATTCCTCATGTGAAGAAGGATGAGATGAGGAATGTGCTCAAGAACCTCAAAAAGACACTCGACGACAAGGAGCGCTCTTTAAAAGCCGCCGTCTCAATCACTGTAGTGGAAAAGGCAAAGGAACTAGCCACAGCCAATTTGAATACTCCAGTGCTGGTCCAGCAGCTGGAGGCATTTAACAACACAAAAGCACTCGACGCCGCACTGAAGCAAATACGTGCCTTAAGTCCAGACACATCTGCGATGTTCGTGTCTGTCGATGCGGATTCGAAGAAGATATTTTGTTTGACATCTGTGCCCAAGACCGCGGTCGAGAAGGGCCTGAAGGCAAACGAATGGGTTGGACACGTCTCTGCAGCCATGGGTGGCAAAGGGGGTGGAAAAGCTGAGTCCGCACAGGCATCTGGGCCAAACTATGACCGTGTTGATGAAGTTTTGCAGTTGGCCACTGAGTTTGCCAAAACAAAGTTGGGTGCGTGAACGCAGGGAGAGATATAAAAGATTTAAACAGGATTTTTCCAAATTTTTATGCATTTTCTTAAAAATTTATTTTATCAAAAACTAAAAACAATTTACAGCAAATAAATATTGCGCTTTCAATTATTTATACCCATGGGAATTATGCTTTTTCTTTGTTGGTCACTAGCCACTTGACTGCTTCCGCAAAGTTTTCAGCCAGCAGAGTTGGTGCAGGATCAACTACAACAGACGGTAGATATTTGCCAGTTTTCACAAGAATGCTTTTCATGCCCACAGCCATGGAACCCTTGCAATCATCGTTTGGGTCCTGGAGGAAAAAATGTCGTGTCACTGAAAAAAGTCAAGTATACGACCCCACTTACATCGCCAATCATCACGCACTCTTCTGGTGTGAGTCCATTCGGGATGGCGCTCTCAAAGAAGTATTTATTCGGTTTGCCAATCAGAACCGCCTCAACTGATGCAGCGTACTCCAGTCCTTTGACAAAGCATCCTGGTCCAAGTGCATTGCCATCGCCCCTCTTGTAGTATTTCCCTTGATGGACCGCAACCAACTCACTGTTCTTGTTCTCGAGGAGGATCCTAAAAACTGAGATAGCCACCTTTTTACCACCCATTTACCCATTACTCACCTAAAAGCCTTATTCATATTTTCATAATGGAATTCATTTGGGGCCAATCCCACGACAACAGCATCGTTGTTGATGTTCGCTTCTGGTGGAAAATCCTTTCTGGCATCGGCACTAACAAGATAAAATGGATTCAAGTTCTTCGACTTGACGTAGTTAGCAGAGGCACTGAGTGAGCTATAAATTTCGTGTTTCTCCAATTCAAAACCCATTTTCTTCAGCCGATTGTACAGTGTTTCACCGGATTCTTTGGTTGTGTTTGTGACGAATTTGATATGGATTCCTGTCTGACGAAGTCTGAAGAAGATTCAAAACTGAGCGCTAGGTTTTAAGACATTTTTTGCGGCGTTACCTCTTTAACGCTTCGATGGCATCGGGAGTTGGATCGTCTTCCACGTGCATTGTACCACTGAGGTCTATTAAAGCAGCTTTGATTGGCATCTTACCAAAGTGTTTGAACCTAATTGAAGAATAGACTGGGCTCGTTATGAGAAGATTAATTTCTGGAAGAGCTGCAGTTAATTTGGCAATTTTTAACATGACACTTGTATTATTTATTATCTCAGTGATGCCAATCCATGATGAACTTTTTCTTCATTCAACAGTAGAGGCGCTCAAGTGGGAAGCAGTTTTAAAAATGTTTTCTATTTTTTGGTGTCACCATACAAATAATTTTCCGCTGACTTTTCGATTACGTTTCGCTGTCGATTATCGAAATTTCTTTTCTCAACAGCATATTAAAATAAGCAGTCATTTGCTTGTAGCTTTATGAATGCTCAAGTTGTTTAAAATTAAAGAAACTCGACAACTAAACGAAAGAAGAAATAGCTAACTTATCAAACTGTCAAACGATTAAATGGCGGAGTGAATAGGTCTGTTCCTTTACTTTTAATTCTTACGAGTTTTTACGAATTTTTACTCAATGCCGTTCCTTAACTCGAAAAATTCGTAAAAGAGAGCGGCATCGAGAGAGCAAGAATATTACCTTACGAATTTTTACTCAACAAATTTCTTGGTGTAAGAATTGAAAAAGCTGATTTGAAATCTGTTGTCCTATTTATGAGTGCATTACTTGCGTACTAAAATTATATCAACAGTCGGAAAAATTAAATTGAATGTTATCCTTAGATTATTTTCGAAAGTCGCGACGAAATGCTTCCTTGCTGTAAGGAGTAAGAGAGGACAATCGCCTCCACGTAATTTTTAATGCCGCTTCGCTTTTTCCCTTTTATCGAATGCTTGTAGTTCAATCAGTACAAACTCTTCCATATACTCGGATTCATGAAGAAGAAGTTCAATTAATTGCGAATCACTTTCATCGCTAGGTAGATGAATCAACTAATTTTGCTTGTAATTTCGCAAATTCTTCGAGTTTATATTTTACTATATTTTAACGACTTTTCGTACGCCTTTTTTGAATTTTTGAATTAGTTATCTGGCCCTTTTCGTAGATTACTACAAAAGCGTTCCCTAACTTTTTCGTAAGTGTCTCTCTCTGTGAGAGAATTTATCCCCACCACTATCATTTCGACATTCTTTTCCATTCTTACTACAAAAGTAAAGGAACAGACCTAATGATTGATGGTTGTAATTTCGTAAAAATTTCCGTGCGAAATTCATCTGGGGGGGGGGCGCATTCCCCAAGTGGTTAGCTGCGTAGGTACCTATTATAAAAAATACTTGAGATGTTTCTTTTAATAATAATAATAATAATAATTTGCCTCTTAACCCTTGGAAGCCTTATAAATTATTTGCTTTCCCAGTAGTGTCAGTCATTCAGACTTCAGTTTGTCTTAAAGCTTTATAGACTGACTTCAGTTTGTCTTATTCGAAATAAAGTACAACTCTCAACATGCACGTACAAAAATATTTATTAACAAAAGTTCAACATTTATGCAGTCTGCTGTATGTATATAATCTTAAATTTCGTCTAATCCCATTCTAAATAATTTATTAACTAACTTTAGTCTCAATTTTTCAAAGATTCATGAATTTGCGGTTAATTTGTCGATTTCAGCTCTAGAATTTCCCGGCAATTCCTTCGGCTCAATGTGGGCTGTTCCAGATTTTCCTCGGGCATAGGGTGGAATTCCATTTGTTTGAAGGAAGTAATCGCCATAAATGCTAAAATAAACATTTTGTAGGTTATATTATGCAAATAACAGTGCACCGTGTCCGCGAAAGAGTTATACTCAATTGAGTTTACTTTATGTAATGAAAATGCATTACTCGTTCACGGATGAGCCCACTTGTGGCGGGCATTGTCTATTTCTCTCTTGTTTTACTCCGATTGGTCGAATGAATGATTGTTGCATAGATAAAAAGGAGAATATATCACACGAATATGCAGAAATCATTGACGAGTTTCGGAATAATATCCAAGCGAATAATGTGCGCCGATTTCTGCAATAGGGATAAACAAAATACCATAAATCCAAACTTACTTCGTCGGACAGTCATGTCCCATAACTATTTTTAGTTCCAAATCATCCTCCACCTTGCCAGCCTTAAAATCGTTCCAGTTCTTTGCCTTCACAGCATCAAATTGATCATCGTACTTGTTGGCAACACTTTCCGCCCAAAACCACCAGGATCTTCGGTGACTTGATAAATCTGTCGAAACTAACAATAAATTCTCCGAAAGATTGCTATCATCAAATAGTTACCATTATCGCTCAGCATTTTGTAGTTCCTCCTCGGGCAACCAGGCTGGAGAGTTTTTCCATTGTTTGGCCAAAAATCAGCAGTACCAGTACTAATTGGCGCGCCATAAATCCACGCGTCTGTGTGAATGACATCAACAAAATCGGCATCTTTCTTACTAAGGTGGGCATTAACGCCTGTATAGAATGGCGGAAAGGCAGGATCTAGAGCTGTAATTCTGACGACACGATTCAATGCATGTTATTGGGGGATCAGCACGATTTCCCAGACACTTACCTCCTTAATCGTTTGGTCTTTTGCGACTTTCGATAGATCTCGCGCCCACATATTCCAGACATTTGTCCACCGAGGGAATGACCAACTAAATGGAAAGTGTTTATATCGAGCCCATTTTCGAACATTTCGAGGAGCTTCTTTGCAAGAACCGGTCCAAGCTGAAAAGAGATTTAATTTTTTTTTTTAATCTTAACTATCTTTCTGAACATTTTCTACCTAACCTGCTTAGCGTTTACGACTGCGTCGAACATGTAGTTGCCATCTGCTAATTCACCCCAATCCAAGACAAGCAGGTTGATGTCATTTCGTTGTAGGTATGCCTCCACGATGACACTTATACTTTCCACGTTTAAGTTTTCCAAGTAGCCATGCAGGTAGAGGACGGTTTTCTTTGTGTTATCGAACTTTTCATGCCTGAGAATGCTTACGCCGTCATTTAGCTCGAAAGTTACGGAATCAGTGAATTTAGGCCTGTAATTTTTTAAAGTTTTGTTTAGTCCCATTTGTGGACGCTTACTAAGCCACTAAAGCTTCAAATAAGTGCCAAAACTATATAGCGATGTGTGCTAACTAATATTCTATATAACTTAACGGCTGTCATCAGCCTTGCAGAATTTCTTGCCAGCTTGCGCAATTATTTTGAGATAACTATCGTGCTTGCTTAACTGGAATAACCCGCGAAAGTATTACGTATACGCCCACGTACATAGCAGAAATAAAAATATAATTCGGTTCAATCGATCAAGATAAGGCAAAGTCACTCTAACGATACGTCATTTGTATCTAAAAGGATAGTGGCACCTGACGTGGATCAATAAAATGGAGTCCCATTTCACTCATGCGAATATTATGTTGTGTTATCGTCTATCCAAGGCCCTTTGGCCAGGAGTGGAGCACGAGAGAGCAAAGGAACTTAAACAGCGCAGGTCGAAGCTGAAAAATGCAATTACAAATTGTGTGTCCTTAGAAAGGCCTTTTGTCTTCTGCGAAAGCACACCGAAAGACTAGATCTTATAATGGCGCCAATCAAGGTGACGGTTTTCCCACACCTAACCTATAATAATCAAGCATAACCTTGATGCACATCATACAGTGGCTTTAAACTGCTAAAACAAGGACATTCTCTACGGAAACAGGATATTATTGAGATTGATTATTGTCTCCATCTGTTGCAATCGCACTGAATTACGTTTATGTTAAATTTCTGTTCTTCGTCACTAGGTGTCCTTCAACCTAGCGAATTTCCCTTGATCTTTAAATGGAATGGCAATCGTGAGTGAAAATGACACTCACCATTTACAATTAACTATTAACCTTTGGTCTTATACAAACGTATTTACATACCCATGATAAAATACAAATTTAGCTTGTGTCAGATCCGCAGGAGAGTTCACAAGTCCGAATAGTAGTCCTAAAAGCAAAGAGATTGTTTATTGATTATAAGTTTAGCTAAAAAAAAATGTTTACTCACTTGACTTAATTTTTACTGCCTTCATTCTGCTTGATTTATTTGTTTAAACAATAATTCCGCTAAAATTACAAAAAAAATTATTAAATATCTGGATTTTTTCCTTTTTATTCGTGTTCGAAAAGTAAACATGAATTCAACGTATTTTCTAATATTTCCTATTTATTTATGGACATTATGATTTTCAGTCTGGGCTGCAAAACATTTTATCAAACCGTTACATTTGGGTTTGTCTATGATGTGATATAGAGAGTGTTGCAATTAAAATTGGGAAAGGCCCATTTAGTCGCTCATTATCGTTCTCAAGTTCCAAATAAAACTTTTTAATAGAACAACTCATTGGTTTAACGAAAAGCCGTATGACGTTTATGTCGGAATAAGCGCGCTATCTTCTTTCTCCCCACACGTTCAAAATGTGAAGCTAATTTCCCCACATGCGCGAAAACCAGACATTTATCATTTTGCGATAAGATTATTCCGAAAAATTGTGAATGTTTCTTTGAACATGATCGGACTGTCAATCTTTCTAATTGGCGAAAAGTTTATAAAGGGATCACCGATAAATCTGATTGAGAAATATCAATCTGGATAGGGTTTTAGTCGACAAATGTCAATGTCAATGTTTCTCATCAATTCAACATAAATATTGCCAGCCTTCCACTGACCCAGTGCTGCCTATACCTCATGAAATATCATCGCTATGACTTCTTGTGTCTTGAGGGTTTTTTTTTCTAAATTATTCTCTCAGATTGACACTGATGACGTAGTTCTTTGGTAAAAAGTTCACACCATTTCTGAAAATTATTCGCATTAAATTCTAAGCAGTAGGTATAATCCACAAAAATGTTGATTTATTCGACCATCTTCCGTTTCGGAGCCATAAAAGTGTTGCTTTCACTACTTTAACTTAAGCTGATAACACATGGATAAGATAAGAAACGAAACAAAAGCGCATGCATTGCCAAACGACCAAATATGTACGGATACCATATAGCAAAACTATTGAGTATACCCGTTCTTAAAAATAGATATGTACAGGAAATTGACCAGATGAATAGCCGAGACTGCTTGTTGATATGATTTAAGCCATAGCTTTACTTTTATCTAAGCAATTTGCTTACATAATTGAAACACACAAATCTAAGTATCTATATCAATTAAATTGTAAAACAAACCGTTTGTGTGTATTGGATTTGTACAGGCAACGCTTTAAAACTACTCACCCAATTCCAAAACATTGGACTTAAAACGGTGTAAAACTAGAGGGGGTCTTAGGATAGAAAAGAGTAAGATATTTGGATGTGGCAAAACTTAATGCAAATTTAACAAAGGCAAAGAAAAACTCAGTCCAGCAGCAAAGCTAATTCTTACCCAGTTACTTGCTTCGTAAAATGTTTACTGTGAAAACATGTTTCTAATTGATTGGAACACCTGGAACATGTGACACCACATGCTGATTGCAAACATTTGTTATATTGCAATTTAATGTGCTTACCAAAGGACTCTTGAGCACTGAATTAAAATGTTGCACAATCGCCATTAATAAATCGACTAGCTCTAGGTGTGCATGCAGTGGTAATTTATTAAACACCAAACTGGTCTTGTTACAAAAATATCTTCACCAGGTGTTGAGGCATTCCGTGTAGTTTTTGGCAATAAAAAAAAAGCAGATAGCAATAGCACCCAGCCAGGTAAATTTACATTCTAATTTTTCCATTTTATGCCTTTCGTATACGTGCGGTACAAATGTACTGCTTGAACAGTAATAGAGGAAATCGGCTATGGACAACCAGGAAACAAGTTGCTATAAATATCTTCTACAGTCAATTTTTGTACGTGTAACGAAATACCAACCCACAACAGACGAGTCATTAACTTATTCAACATACTGTACCCCAAATGCGTAATTTTGCCTTCATCTGATAAGCTGAGCCATTTCATGGTAAATTTAACTACCTCGTCTACCTTAACCTTGAAAAATCGTACTATAAGTCCCTATACATCAATAGAGTATTTATGGGGAATGCCTATTCAGCTAAGCATGTGCGAACCGCTACTTCGTTCAAGCGCAACGGATTGGGTATAGAAAATCCAAGCATTTCATCATATCGGCAGTTAGCAGAGATGGAAAACGGCATCTTACAAATCGTATTGTAGGATTTAAATAAATCACTTGTTGCCGTTTCGACTAGAGTATCTGTGCCATCTAAACCGGATTGTTGCTGGGAAGTGGTTTCAAACGAGTCGAGTGCAAATATTTACGCAATTTTTGTAAATTTTATATACGAGTAAGTAGCTTTATTCGTATTGAAACTCTATTAGGTGTAGGTATTTTGGATAATGAAGAATTTTTATTATTTTCTTGTCTAACTTTTCCAGATTGGGACTACGGTTACTGTTTAACTGAGATGCTAATGATTTAATTTGCGAAGCGCCGCGCAAATTTGGCAATTAAACGAGAATGCGAGGGCGTCATTTCGGATGACTGCTTTCAATGACAGTCATTTATTTTAATAGAGGAAGGCACTTTAGCCTGTGTGAAACGTGGAATTCATTACTCAAAAAGTTATTAGAGTTGACTAAGCATTTTAATGTTGTTGTCGGCTTAGTTCTCACATGTGATACAAATATTTTGGATTATATTTTGTAGTTTGTTACTAACACACCTCGGAATCGCCCCAATGGTTTCATGACTTTGCGTCACGTTTGCAGAGATGTCTTTCAATGTTAAGATTAAAGAGTAGAGCATACATCTTCGTTGAAGGAACTGGTGTTTTTTAATAGATTTATTCTTTTTCTTGTGTGATTTGCTTTTTGGTGTTGTTTTTCTGAGAGAACCACATTGGGTTAATAGTTTTAACGTGACGTGTTAACAAATTCACATACAAACGGACGGAAAAATATTTAATATTAAGAGATAGTTATCAGAACTTGATTTGAAAACTTTACAGAGCGCTTTTACTGTTTTATGACATACAATGGTATGACATATAATGGTAGGTTAAGAGTTCAATTCACCCATCAGTCTGACTCAGAATTGTGTTGTGTGCGTCGTTAAGAAAATATCGACGCCTTAGGGCCAGTTGCAGCAAACTCATATGACCACAGCGTTTATTCACTGCTTAGTACTGTTCTGTGGATAAGGTTTAAATTGTGTTGCAGAAAATCAAAAAATAAAGAAATAAGACGATGAAGAATGAGGAAATTGAAGAGTTCATTCTTGATGTTTCTAACTGAGCAACATTGGAAAGAAAAAAATCATTTTCAAACAATCAGAGAGGTAGAAACAGCTCCGCGTTTGCTGGAACCGGAGGTAGAATGCTTGACTTCTATTAGCTGTCCGAACATAACTCGTCGAGTTCGCGTTAATTCTTGGAGGAATTTTTATCCAAGTATCGTTTATTTCTTTGATGGTTGCTCGGTTTTTTAATTTTCAGTCCTCATGAAATAAGGAGGTCTGGGTCGTTATATGGCATAACCGCTAGCGATTTTATCCATAATCCATTTTTCCCTTGAATTCTTATTTATTTGAAAATTCAACCTTTTTCTGGCCTCTGTAGTAAGGTTACTTATCCAGACGGAATTTTTAATGGCTGCAACGAAAAGCGGGGGAGTATCTGTTTATTTGTTTACCTTGAGTAGGTAAACAGATGTTTATTCAGTTATCCAGTAACTTGGTGCAAGTGGCCCTAAGAGTGGTTTGTTTGTAAAGTTAACTAGTTCAAGAATATGTTCTGGGAAGTGAACTAGATGAACGTGTTCAAAAGAGATCGCTACTTAAATGCACTTAGGCCTCTGGTTCAATTCATGAGCAGCACATCGACTTCCTACACATTGAAAGTAAAACTATATTTGCCGGAACTTCAAGAGAGGTGACATTTTATAAAAAAAAAAATTGGTATTTGTAAATCATGTTAGGTTAGGTTTATGCTATGCTCAGAAATACTGAACTGCTCATTTAAATTTAAACTGAAGGCTGTAATTTATAGCCAAATATAAAAGACCTCATAAAAAATCAAAAGACTTCTATTCATTTATGGGCTGTCAAAAAAAAAATGTAATAAACGACCAATCTTTTGTTGATGTAATACAAAAGACCACTTACACCCCCGCATATCACACAATCCATATGGTTGTACGTAGCCAGCGATATCTGGCCGACAAAAAGTCCACTATAAATATTAAGTACCTAAGCACTTGGGTCTCTCCAGCTAATCAGCCGCAATTAACTGATTAGAAACGTTCGGCGTGCTCATATTATTTTCCCGACAATGTCTGATAACATTATGAATTGCTTTGTTCTATTTCATTTATGGAAATTATATTGAGTGATGCTCAATAGAATATGGTACTTTCGAATATGGTTATGGTCCAAAAATATATATAATTCATGTTTTGATTTTGACCTTGTTATCTGTTTGACAGTTAATAGTGCAGACGTAGGTACCCATTGGTAGAGTGTTCTCACCGATCATCAAATGAGCTAAGTTAAATGAAAAGCGGACTTTACCCCTTTTGAGTTTTCACAAATAAATCAATTACTTTCTCACTGAAAAGGTAAAAAGTTAGGTTCTCAAGGGGTTGATATCTGTCCAAAGTTCAGCCTGTATTTTAAGACGCAACATATATCAATGTTGACATGATTTTTTTGAAATGATTTTACGTGTGCCTATTGGCATGACGTATAAGTTGAGTAGTGAATTTGCCTGTCAGAGGTTTTCGTACATTTGTCGTCTAGAAACCATGACTTGGTCTGTTTTCTTACTCTTAAATTTTACGAATTTTTATGAATTTTTACGCAATTCAGTTTCTTAACTCGAAATATTCGTAAAGCAGAGCGTCATGAGAGAGAGCAAGATTTTAGTTTTTGCTCAACAAATTTTTTTGGTGTAAGAATGGGAAAAGCTGTCAGTCAGCTGACTATTGACAGATCATTTTAATGACATTTTCTATTGGGATTTTCGGATTTTGCCCGCAGATTTACCATTTTTCGTGCCCAATTTGTTGTCCTATTTGGCATAAGCGTGTATATGTTTTCATTTCCTGCATCGTATGAATAATTTTGACAGTGACAGGTGAAAACATTATTGCATCGATCTATATTTCACATCACGGGAGAAAATTTACCTGCGGTTATGGTTTTGTTAACGCTCATTGAGAATATGAAATTTGTAATTTAGACTAAAATTGCGAAAGACTAATTTTTTTAGATCAACCGTCTGAAACTACCTACTCAATGCACGCAATTGTCCACGTCATCTCCTGCTAAATGTTTACAATTACCTCCGTCGTACCTACCCTCTTAGTCTTATTATGACTCAGACGAATAACCTTTACAATGACACTTGCCAAACACTAATCAACTTGAACGGTATGAAATTAGAATTTCATTCGCATTACATAGTCACTTGAGAAAAACCTATTTTCCAAGTAAGTGGATATTGTTCAATTACTACTTTCAATTAAAATTTGCTATTCTTGCCAAAGTAGCATCGTTCGCTCTTTAGTTGAAATCACAGGCACGGCCAGACCATTTGTTTACATTTCACGTATAGGAATCTCAGTCCGGCAATTGAATTTGAATTGTATGCGCCAATTGATTTGTTTATCTTATGAATTAGCATTTCTAATTGTTTTTTTTTTATTTATTTGGCGCACGCTCGCAGTGATCTTACATTCCTAGCACTGAATGAATGATACAATAAAAGATCCTGATAACCTCACTTGCATCATCTGCAAAAATGGGGGAAAATATGAACTGAAAAACGTTTACTGTTGCGTAAAATTGTGTTGTAATAAAATTCGCAAGGTCAACACTGTAATGCAGAGAGCTACACTAATAGCGGTGTAAAAAAATAAGATTGACTAAAAGCAGATCAAGGTGTTCACTGTCAGCCTCAATCACAAGCATGGTGGTGGCGCCTCTCCCTATATAACTGTAGCCCACACCACATGCCATTAAAATGCAAGTCCAGCTCGTTAAAAAAAGACACCCTTTTCACAATAATGTTCTCCGATTTCACGACTAAGACTGCAAGTTCATTAAAAATGCATTTCACCATATTCATTACTTTAAACCATTTCCATTATGCAATTTGCGTACAGTAAGCCACGAAACTAGTGTCTGTTGAACTTTTACCTTCACTTGGGGTCAACAGTTATTGTTAAGTAATTTGAACTCACTTTTGTTTAAGATGTGGTTTTTTTAAGTTTTCTTTTTTCTCGGAAATAATTCGCCCGTGGAAGATGATTGGTAATAGCGCACACTTCAGGAACAACAACAACCGATCGCGACCAAATCTTAAAATACACTCAGCTGTCAGCGGAGTGATCAGACGAAAAAACCAACAAAGTTGCGAAACACACGCGGCCGCGGCATATTGGTAGCGATGAGAATTGTTTTTGTTGTTGCGTATTTTCTTGTGGAATACAAAAAAGCTACATTCAAATAACTGAGAATTTTGCGGGGAGACGGGATTGGGGTTTGGAGATTGTACTCAATACAGTGTGGGTGCTGTGACAAAGCTTTTGTTGCGGAGTACTGAATCCTTAAGGTATGCTTCATATTTTTTTACTGCTGAAGTGTACTTGACTAAGGAATAGTTTGAGGCAAAACAACAATTTAAAAAAATTTATATTTACCGCATAATATAGATTTAATAAATTTATGTGGTATTCCATTGGACACTTTCAGAACCCTTTTTTTCTGCTCTAGGTCACTTTTTGTGTTCGATTGGTACGGAAAAAAACAATCTTTTACCGATTTCAGAGATCCGGATTTTTTTTCAGAGTTCCTTTAGATTTACCAATGCAATTGCGTTTGAGTTTGACACTAGTGAAGTTTGTTCATGTTTTCGTGAAAATTTTCAAAAGTATTGCATCGGATGGATCTATTTTTGGTAAGCTACACATATTCCAATCGCAAGTGGTGTTTAATGTTCGATTAGAAACACGAAATGTGAAATCTGAGAGGGAATCTGAACGTTCTAAATCAACCGTTTTCGTAAACATTTTGCATCTGTCGCATTTCCAGTCAATCAGCAATGCATCGTTGACAAAAAATAACAATTTTTAAGGGTTCACAGAGTGTTTCGCGAAGCCCATCCTTTCCCAGATGGGCTATCTTTTTGGTTCAAACGTCAAAAAAAATTGTAGGATAACAAAGTCGGTTTAAAAAGTGCGCAATTCCCACTTTAACTTATCGGCTGTAGCTGTTACCTATTACACTTGATAAAAACATAATTTTACTATTCTTTAATGTGTTTGTTCTGTTTTTTGCACTCTATTTTAGACTTTTCTGTATTTTTTTTTACATTACTATGCTACAGCCATTCAAAATCTGTTTTGTTTTCCTAAAATTTTTGTAGCTGTCGCTTGGTTTTTTCTGCTTATGCTTTGACACTGACATTCTCGCGAACTACCCTATTCCGAGGGAAACTGTCATGAAAGCTGAATGAATTGCGATACAGCACATTCATTGGTGCAAAATTTTAAGCCCCGATGACAGTTTAACCACAAAACATGTTGCCTGTGGAACTGTTCAGCAAAAAATATTTTCTCTCAAGGATATTATGAGAATGTCTTCCTTTTAATACGTTAACATATCAGTCGACTGAATGACGCAAATGACGGATTCCATGGGCACTTAAATCTATCGCCAGAATGTATTTCATTCCACGAAGGGAATGATACGTTCATGACGTTCATGTGTAATCCTGGGCATACGTTATACTTTTATTGTGTTGCACAAACCAATTCCAATTCACTTAGGTAAACACGAAAATCCAGCTTCAATATATCAGTTTAGAAAAAAACATTAGGCCTGTTTTTTTGAGCTTCGATCTCAGCAAAGCAAAGCAAACTAGAATTTTCAGCACGCAACACAACAACTACGCTCTACTTGACACTTCGAGGATTCACAGTAGTACTTTACTTTGCTTTGCTGAAATCGTTGCTCAAAAAACACGCCTGTTTTAAAAAATGAGTTGACTTAATCCAAAATGTTTTGAATTTAAAAACAGTGAATACAATTTATTTTTCTCTTTTGGCTTGGGCTTTTCATTATTCAGTCAAAAAATACTTTCAAGACATGCTTCATCAACAAATGAAAAAGTCTAAATAAATGTCAAATAACCATCAATAGGACCGAATCACATATTTCAAAATTGAAAAAAATTACCAATTTACGGAAGACTTTGCAGCTAACCTTTGAAAATCAAAAACAGAGCAAGGATTGCAAAATACGAGTACATAGTTATTTTATTTGTTTGTAACGGGCGGTCTTGGCAGGGCACTTTAAATAAGTTACCAACATAATTTAAACAGTGCATCTGATGTCGAGTTGATTTATTCTCAAATATTCAACTGCTGAGTCCTATTTCGGGCACCGATCCATAATCACTTTTGATTTGTAAGTAATAGTTTCCACGAGCGCTAAAAATACATATGCATAATAAAATTTGAATTCTTCAAAACACATCTCGAACCTCGTTGCACAATTGATTCCCATCACTTCGGATTTGTCACTTAAATGCTGCCCCGCTGCAGTTTGCAAGAAATCATCGTAGCTCGTGGCTTGGTATGACAGGAATTGAGTCTGCTCATAACTGGCAACACTTTCTGCCCAATATGCCCACGCTTTTCGATGGCTGCACTTATCTGTTATTAATAATCATTTTCAACCTTCATCTAAAATTTATTGTGAGTAACAATAGGTGGTTTCATATGGAAAATGTCGTCAAATTTGATGAGAGTCATAAAACCCATAGAAATGTTAACGCAAAACCACTTGCCACATGGTCCCAAAGGGATTATGAGTACCTTAATATTTTTTAAAATATTTAACATTTTACCATTCATTTCATCTGCTGGACACCCCGGTTGAACTGCTGTTCCTCCATTTGGCCAAAAGTCAGCATGCCCCATACTCTCCAGCGAACCCATTTTCCCCGCATCTGGTTCGTCCGCCATTTCAACTATTTTGTTTATCCTGCTTTTTTTTCTGTCAAATTTGACTGGAAATGTGTGATCAGCTTTTCACTCAGGATGATCAGTCAATATATTCTGAGCTCATAGAGCGCGATCTGATGGTGCTCGGAACGAAAAAAGAAACACAAATTCTGAGCTAAAAAAGAAACACGACATTTTTGTATAACAGTTCAGGTTGTGCTCTGAAGTAAAAAAAGAAAAACGCCTATTGTTTTTTTTTTAAGTTATCAACATTTTTTTTTAAATAAGGCGAACATGTGCCATCCTATCAAATCACATGTTGGATTGCGATCGAATATTTTAAAGCCCAATTACGTGAATTTAATAGAATAAATAAAATCACAAAAAACAATCTTAATTGCATATAAACCGTTTGTACTCTTGTTTGTTTTCTACTACACGTGCCAAACATGCCTAATGTACAAAAACACGAATAAACGCCCTTCGTAAAAACAAAACTTCCTTTATAAGCGGAACTTGACACAGTTGACGGTTTAGTCGCAGATCACACTCAAGATGGCGGGAATGAACTGTATTTTCCTGTTCGGTAAGTACTTATATAGTTATTGTCTGTATACAAGTCAATAGGAATTGAGTTTTGTTTAGTACTATTCACTACAAGTCGGATGGTTCTAGCGGATCGTGAAATAATCGACTACAGATATGCCAATATTACTTTCTATACTGGGTGAGTATTGTAATAAATTCCCTCTAAGGATCTTCTAGCCAAAACTTGTTTCCTTAGCCCAACATATCAGGATTTCGAGACCTATCCAATTGATGAGGCTGCTGAAGCTCTCGTTAATAACCCCAAGTTCGACAAAAAACGAAAAACTTTTTTTATACCAGACTATTACGAGCCGCAAATATCCTCTACCCACAATATTGTAGATGCCTACCTTAAGTGGGATAATGAAAACTTCCTTCAAATGGAATGGGGTGCCCCAAACGTGGAAAATAAAAAGGATGCCAAACAGCCGGACGTACAAAATGTATAAGCAGTACCTGTCATTTCAATTACAAATTTAATCAAACAATGTCCGCCTCCTTAGTTGACTCCAAAAATTGCCGATTTCATCCTGGCTTTGTGGGAGTACACCGGAAGGACTAATTTCCGTCTGTTGACTTATGCAAGAGGATGCGAATTGGGTGCAAATGTTGCACATCAAATTGTAGATGTGACTAATGGAACACTTCAGCTTGCTAGGTACACAGAGATTTTTAGTACTTGTGCTGTTAGCATGTTTTCATATTTCGTCAATCAACAGGATGTCTGCCTTGGATCCGCCAAATAATTTCACAATAATGGGCGAGCCCGTTACGTCAGATATAACACATCACGTTGTTGATTTCAGTGATGTCATCCATACGAGCGCGGACAGAGACGGCACTCTCATTCGATTTGGGCATGTTGACTTTTGGCCAGACGGCGGAAAAGCACAACCAGGTTGCGAACAAACTGAAGATGGTATTTATTTGTAGCATTTGTGTGAGTTTGTATTTGTGTAACATAAATACTCTGTAGATGACTGCAACCAAAAGAGAGCTTGGGCATATTGGGCTGAAAGTGTTCTAAAACAGAATGGAAATGGAACACAGTTTTGCGCCTACAAATCCAACAGCTACGCAGATTATAAAAATGGATCACTACTGTCCCTCAAACCAACCTTCATGGGCATCGACTGTGATACGGAGTAAGTACTTTTGCGAAAAGTTGTCAGCCAGATATATTAAATATTTATTTATTTGAGTAGCATATTTGGCGATTACTTTTTGGACGTCGATCGCAAATATCCGTATGCTCAAGGATGCTAAGACACAAAAATAAATGCATATCCTTCCACACAAATTCGCACCGGAAACTAGACATTCAAAGAAAATATGCATTTATTCTGAGCGAGCAAAAACAGGGTGTCAATTATTTTTGTCAAAAGGACAATTATTAGAACGATAGTATAATTTATATTGGCAACTATATATCAACATCACACGGAAAAAAAAACAAGTGTAGTAAGGAAATCGAAATGATAATTCTGTACTTAAGAAAATTTCATTTTTAAAAATAAAGGCGTTAGGAATTTATAGAGATCCGCATATATTTCAAACGAAATTTTATCTCTCTGCTTCCAGCTCCATATATTACTTTCAGCGATTGGAAGCTAGGCGAAAGTGGAATCAAGCAAAAAGTCAAGACACACAACAAATATACCAGTTTATAGTTTATTTATACCATTTTCTCACGTCACTGTGTTTTATTGGGCATTCGTCTACTTTACTTGCTTTGCTGAGATAGGTGTTCAATAAACCAAACACGTTGTTGCGGTGTCTGAGATATTCGCTGAGGCTGATACTAGATTGCAGAGACAATAGTGAGACCACCAACTCCGGCCGATTTCTCGTGACAAGCTATATTTTTACGGAATGGTGACGATTTGGTGCGCTAGTATTGTTACATAGAAAATCGTATTGACAAATGTCACGAAACTTAAAAAATTCCGGCTCACCAACACACTCACAGGAAATATGAGACACTTCCGCTGTGGGCAAAGTTGCTGCCAGAGTTCATAGAATTTTATCCGTTTAATTTGAAATTGTTCGTGAAGTGTGGATAATATTTTTTTTAGGAATAAGTGCACATTTGCTTAAAATGTTCATGCAAAATTAACAATGTAGATTGGTTGAGGGAAAATGACAAATGAAACATTTTGAGCAAATTTTCTTCATTATTTAAGAAAAATTTACTCACGAAATCGAAGTTAATGATATCCAAAAGCGGAAAATACACAACCATGTTTGTCCTAATATGTTTCTAGTATATAGAACATCAACTTTAGATAGTTTTACTAACCAAACAAATCAATTTATTGGCCTTTTAACAATTAATAACAACTAAACAATGGCATTCAGTAATGTAAAAATATGGTATTCCCGAACTCTTTCACATTTCCCCACGGTTGCCGAGGTTGGCAGCATTTATTTTTGTATTTTTTGTATGTTTTTGCATGTCACACGGATTTTTTTTTGACATAACACCGATAGGAAAACAAAATTGCGAATTTGAAAAAAAAAAAAAAAAACTGAGGTGGCCAGCGGCAAGAGGATTGTGTGTTGGGGGTCTCAGTATGATTTGTCTATGCTGGAAACATTCTTCGTTACCATCGTTTTTGTCATTTTATCGGATTGATAATTGCGAATTGTCGGACTTGCTTTCATTATTTATTTTGTTTGTTATAAAATAAGAAACGCGGTCCCGGTTCGGTCACAGTATGACCCTAATTTCAATAATCCGACTTGTATTATTTTCCAGCTTCGTAGCGTAGAGAAGTGCTGCCAATATAGCCATATTATTTTTATGCAGGTACCCCTTAACTGTACAAAAATAAATATAACGCTGTACAGTACGACAGATTCCAATTGTTGCAATCAAACGAAAACATTTTCTGGTGAGCTATTTTATTAAGCAGAACTGTAAGTTATTTTTTTACGTTTGCTCTCTTTTGTTGTCTAAAAATGTATTTCTTTTTTGTTTTCTCTCATGAAAAGTGACTTTTTGCAATAAAAACAAAAACCATTATGATACTTACAATAAAAAAAGGCATTTGTTTGTTTTTTTTCTTTGTTTTCATTGGATAATGTGTATGTATATCTATATATAAAATTTTCATATCGTTTTTTTTTTTTACATAATTTAGTTTGCTTCCATTTAGTTTACACGGTAAAAAAAAAATCAGTTTTAACATCACATACGATTTTATCATTGCTTTTTACATATATAAAAATACTTTTGGTTCTTACTTTGTTCTTAATTTTTTTTTAAACTTAAGTTACTACTACTTTAAGGTAAAATAAAATAAAACCAAAAAAAAAATAAAAAATAATTTGACTAAGTAAATAAATTGTCATCTTTAAAAAAAAAAACAAATAACAATAATTTTTTAAGTAAAACTAAAAAACAAAAAATTGCACTAAAATAATTTACACATACATCAACTCGTTTTGTATATATCATCTAATGTAATCACAAGTGGTTTCCATTTCACTATCCTCATTTTTTTAAAGTGTAATTTTCATTTAACATCCAATTTTTTTGTCTTGATCTGAATAATGCGAGAAGTCAATGTGATTAATGTGAATGTTAAAATTGACATGCATTTTATAAATATGTACTAAATTTTCCTATATTTTATTTTTACTTTTTCCTGTTGGGTAACTGCTACACCTATTCATTGTTTAAATACTTGTATTTCATAGATATTGTTATTTAATTGGGGTTTAGAATACTAATAGTTTGCGAAATTGGTGATAAAACACTTGCTCAAATAATAGCAATAACAAAAGAAACTCCGGCACATTTTGTTTTCGTATTGTGGAATATTGGAGTGGGATGCGTGGATAACTTAAAACATCTAAACCCTTTTATTGTTAGTAGTGCCATTATGTAAATTAACAGAATTCACAACATTATTCATGTCGATAATAACAGAATCAGGTAACGAACAATCCCTATCTAAATCAGTCTGTCCATCCATGAGGATGTGTCCATTTGAGGTGCTCACCGGTAACTCCTGTACGGAAGAGAAGAACAGATATCACATGGCGGTAGCATTATCATTCGACAGTTAAAATTGATTTTATGAACAATAATTGTGATTTCAATACATTAACCTTCAATTAGTTATGGATATTATATGTGCGTGTATTTATACTGAGTGTCTATTATGATATTTACTACTACGTAACCTAGGTTACCTGGTAGAGAACAGCAGCGTCAAGGGCCATCAGTTCCTTTTTGGAAAGTTCCTCAACAATGGCGGCGGCATAGCAATCGCCGAGCATGTTGTTTGTAGTGCGCATACGATCACTGGAAAGATAAGTACTTGGCATAAAGCAATCGCGAGATATTACATTTGAGGTTATGAGATTGTGGTAAGGAAAGGTTATTTTTTTTTAAACAGAATCCACTTCTAATACCAGTAAACATTTTTAGTTTCGACGTTAAGTTTAAGTGGGGAGCTAAAAATGGATATATTTCCCATACAAAATTCGCAATTGTGAGCTTCCGTAAATTTAAAGTCGAGACTTAAATTTATTATTTGTACGGCGCAGTCTGCTCTGCTAAGAAAAAACAAAACAGCAATAATGTACAATTGCTTCTAGCTATTATTTATTATTTTACACTGGCTGAATTTGAGTCAGACCATCTGGAGATTTTTAAGAAGATGCAAAATTTAAATTTGCGCAGGCCAGTGTCATATAAAAAACATGCAGTTCTTGTACAAATTATGGGTTAAACACGACAGTTGAATAAGGTGAAATATCAGCATAACATAAAGAGATCCCTCGCGGAAAAGATCACTGCAATCTCCCTTTATGATCCCCAGTCCGCATCCGACCAATGTGAGTACAATCCGACAAAATAGCATAGACGCATTAAACCCAATCGAATTCAACAGCGAGTCGTGATTTTCCTTAAAAACAAAAATATTTACACTCAAATATATTCAGCACTTCAGCTCACCTTTATGACATCGTACAAAAGTGTGACATTCGAAAAGAGTAGAACCGTTTTCACAATCAAACTCACATCATGGAAATTCAGCTTGATGAAGTTAAAGAGAACAACTTCGTTGCTTGTGAAGTTTTTATTTTCTTTTCCGTCATTCGAAGGCATCAGGCACAGGCGAAAGATTTGCCAAATTCCTGACAGCTAAAGAAAGACTTTGTAATATATAAATTGGAATTTTAGCGTTCCTCACCGAGAGCACTATTGTAGTAGCACAGACTAAGAGCTTGCGCCATTGCAGAAACGACCCTTGTGAGTCACACTCTTTTATGATGAACGATAGTTTCGAGAAATCAGTCCACGGCCTTGAGCTGTCCGATGATTTGCACGGAATTTGGGTAAAGAAATTATTCATGGCAGGAAAATTTGAGTAGATCTTGTAATTTTTATTTGCAGCTGAAAAGGGACGGCCAGGACAGACATGGATGGATTCATATTAGCGTTTTCGAATGATGGTAACTTACAATTGTTTTTTTTACTTATTTAAACGACGGCGATTGATTTTTGTTTTTTTTTTCTGATTGTGGAAAACGTTCAAATGTCAAAAAGACGAAATGAATTTTAGAAAGTGTATGTAGATAAAGTGAATAAATTTATTGTGGGGAAGTGGAGACCAATAATTCGACCACTAAGTTTTGTCCTGAGAGCTTCGCTTGGAAAACAGAATGGAGAGCAAAAATTAATTGTTACCTACTCCACAATTGGATTTTTTCCAACAGAAATTCGGCACAAAAATTCGACAATTTCGATTGCCAACATTGCACTAATTGATGAGCTATGATAATGTTTAGAAGAATGAAAGAAAAGCTGGTTATAGCTGATTAAAATGTCAATGGGGTCGCTGACCACAATTGGACCTTGTGTCGTATTATGTTACAAAGCGCTCGTCGAGCACTAAAAGTTGGTTAACTTCAGCTCGATCTTGGTTAAGTTTTTCTTCAAAACAAACACTTTCATTTATAAAAACCAAAAATATTTGGGTAACCTAACCAAAAGTGAAATAAATTCTACGCCAGAAGAAAGCGACTGAGCCTCTCGAAATTCGGAAACTATGCACCTGAAATCAAAGTGCCACACCAATCCTCTGCACAATCTCGAAAGAAATTCAATAATAAAAGGAAAAACTAAAATATACTCACACAAACCAGTCGACGGCAAACAGCAGAGTCACATCCTGTACGGGAGCGTCAATCGCTGATAAAACGACCAACAACAGCACCAGCGCCGCACTTGGTACACTCGCCGAACTCATCGAAGCCGCTGTAGAGGTCAACAATACTGTCACCAGTTCGCCAAAGCCCAACGTCATGCCACTCATCTGGGCGATGAATATCGAGGCAATTGCAATAAACAGTGCTGTCCCATCCATATTGATGTTACACCCAATTGGCAGCACGAACCTAGTTATCCTTTGGTCCACACGCAACTTCTCATTCATACAACGGAATGTAATCGGTAACGCTGCAGCACTGCTCCAATCGAAGTGCAAAAGTTATGTTCATCATGCAATTAGGTCGCACAAGAACAACATTTTCCCAACAAAAAGATTTTGTATAGGGTTTTCGGGCACACATAAAACGGTAATTGTTTCAATTTAGAACATTTTCAACAGTTTTCTTACCATAACAATGAATACAATGAAAGAAACAACAGAACAATCAAAAAACAAATGAACGCTTACGTTGACGCTGTCGCAAATGCGGTGAGCATCGCATGAATGAGTCCACAGTAGAACTTGAACGGATTACGACGCAGGAATACAAAGTAAAGTAATTGCATTATGATCAGCTGGTAGAGGAGGACTCCAATTGCAACGGTAATGATAAACCACATGAGCTGAGCCATCACCAGATTCAGGTCGTCCACACCGAGAATTTTGCCAGCGATCACGGAACTAATGCCAACCGGTGTCAGCCACATCACGCAGGTGACCATCTTCATAACAACCTCGAACACAGCCGAAAAGAAATCTATCACAACTTGACCCTTGCTGCCGATTGTGCCGAGCAGGGTTCCAAACACCAAACAGAAGAATACAATGCCCAGAGTGTTGGTGCCGGTCCGATACTGTACCACACGGATGAGCTCTGTTTCGGCTGATGGATCGCCGGCACTGTCATCAGTTCCATCGGTTGCGGTTTCGTTGAGACTCTCGTTGAAACTCTGATGGATGGATGGCTTTTGTACGTAGACAGTGTGAGCTTGCTGAAACGCCGCCTGGAACAGGTTGTCTGGAAATACGTTCCTGAAAATGAAAAGAAAACAAATTACTACGAGAAAAAATACGATTTGAAACTAAGGGGATGATGACTGACACAGGACTGACTGACATACACACAGAAAAATAAATTGTAATGCCAACAATTTTTGTTGGTTAAAATGAAACCAAATATTAAAATCTTTGATTTAAGAATGAAATGAGCCGTGTTTTTTTGAGCTTCGATCTCAGCAAAGCAAAGTAAAGGAGGATTTTTATCACGCAATCCTACCACATTATTTTTTTCTAGTCCAAAAAAGGATAAAACTGAAACATTTCATAAGCATTTAATAAATAAATTTCAGGAATCTTTTATAAATGTTTATAAAATGTGTCCGATTTGCTTCAGAAACATTTGATAAAGATTTCTGAAATGTTTCGCTGGTCCGGACACACCAAGTTAAACTCAAAATATTGTTCATGTGTTGCATATTTGAACATAAAATACTAAATTTGTTTCACAAAAATATATTTGAAACGAAATTATGCAAATTTTATTCAAATATGGTAGCACCCGCGACAGTGCAAGTGAAATGACATATGCCTTGTGCCTTGTGTGACGTCACGTTGAGAAGAATATTTGCAATATGGCTGGTGGCAATATGAAGTTTAAAATACCCTGTATTATCTGTTTTGTTTTTTGAAAGCAGCTGTTGTCAAAATTCAAAAATTTAACTTTTCAATGATCCCTTTTGTTTTATTTTCGTGATATGATCCGGATCAGATCACGCTGATAATAAAAAAACAGCTAATATTCATCAAACTACGCCGCGAATTGTCCAGCTTTCTAAAGTCATATGACAGACTAATAGACTTTTACGTCAGTAGACAGCATTACCATTTGCATCAGTGGGCACATCCAGTTATTTTAAGTCGAATAGATTGGTCTGGATAAAAGATCGGTTGGGAACGTGACTTTTCGTATACGTCAGCCACATATGCGAACTGTCAACTTAGTACTCAATCAAAAATTCGTCGGCTACCCCTTTATAAACGTCAACTAAAACAGATGTTCATGTGACCGATATTAGCCAATCAAAACTGAGATACATGAAGTCACCAGCTGTCAGACTTACAAAACTAGATACTTGAACGCAATCCATCAAATGACACAAGTTGGTACAAATTTTGTACCCAATTGACAGAAAAACACAAAGTTCAATTCAACAGGAGCCATCATTCATCTACCACTGAAAATATCAAAAAAATCATTACCAGCGTCATTAAAGCAATTCTTCAAAATGCACATCTCGCCTGACACCTGTCACCCAAAAAACAATATTATCGCCCATAAAATCAGCTCGCGCGTTGGTGATATTTCTATTTCGGTAGCTTTGTCAAGCGCGCAAAATTTTTTTCGCCATCCCCTTGCCAAAATGTTAAAGAGACTTAAAAGAGAGAAATCACTAAAATATCCCATTTGCATTGTGACAACTTGGACCGGAAACCATTTGAATGTGACTAAATATTTGCCGTCACATGAACACAATAGGCTTTTGTTTTTGTAATATTTTCAAACAGGTGCACTACTTACCTTCCCAAGTCTAAGAGACTGTCCAATAGATTTGCAGCTCGGTTGTCGGCTGACCGATCGGCGGTATTATGCATTCCCGGGTCGCCAGGATGTATAAGCAACACGAGCCCGATGCCAAGCAACGCATTGAAGAACGAAGTCGTTGCGAAGTACACCAGTGTCCTTAGAGCGATTTTCCCATTCATACGTGCGTTCAAGCTGGCCGATCCAGCTATCAAACTAGAGATGACCAGTGGTAGTATCATCAGCTTGAGCACCCGCATGAACAGCTCACCGGGATACGATATCAGCA
Organism: Cheilosia variabilis; assembly: GCA_951230905.1. NCBI lineage: Eukaryota > Metazoa > Arthropoda > Insecta > Diptera > Syrphidae > Cheilosia > Cheilosia variabilis. The sequence continues at coordinate 12,967,186 of OX579680.1, read as the reverse complement.
TAATGGAGTCTGCATGCAGTTTCAGTGGTCGTAAACTGAATCCTGAAAGGAAAAGGAAGGTTAGTTTCTTACTTCTTACACAAGTAATACTGATAAAAACAGTTTGATGTGTATGTCATTTAAGCCAACGTCAGGTTATCAAAGTGTCTGTCATCCCTTGCTCAAGAGAAGCACAATACAACCAGATCTATTTGAATGTATGACACTTGTCTGTTAAGTTGTCACTCGAGATGTCTTTTTGCGCAGAGAAATATTTTCCAAACAATAAGCGCATGGACGAGGGCAAAATAAAGTGGCCACCAACACTTTTGCATGCATAAACAAGTGAATACGATATAACAGGATGACACAATTTCAAGGTCTCACCGCCAAGTGCTTGCTCCTGTGGTAGTTCCCGCAACAAATTAGATATTTTGTAAACAAAGACACACAGGGGATGCGCTTACTATCATTGGATCTAATGCACTCATTTGTATGCAACAAGTTGTCAGAGTGGGAACATGAGATTCTAATTAAAGTGACAGGATAATGTGCAAAATAATGATGTGGGGGTGGAATCTGATTACGACAGTTGAAGAGATTGAGCCACTTTATGCATTATAACGCTGAGCCCGGGGATATAGAGATGAACATGAACGTACTGTGCTTATGAGGGGAAGGACTATGCAAATGGAGGTAGATACGTTTTAAAATTAAATACCAAGATTCATGAAATTTAACTTGGAATCGTGGTAAACAGTTACAGATAGTCACCTGGGAGGACAATAAGTAAAGGGATCAGTTTTTATATCAAAAAACATTATACATGTATTTACTATTTCATTTGACAAATAATGTAAGTTAAATGAGTGCGTTCAGAAAATGATAGAAATGAAGAAGAGAAAAAATCCTGGACTTCTGAAAAATAGGAAAAGAAAAAAGCGCTCAATTGTTGATTGGTAAAAAAAAAATGTCCATCGCTGTTAAATTTAACGCGCCCCTTTTATGGGTTGCACATTTCACGCATTTCAATTTTAAATTTGTTGACATTTGCATCTGAATGTAATACAAGACAGATAAATTTCCAATAAACACATCTATGTTTTTTTAAGTTTTCCAGGTAGTTTTCAATGATTTTTCCGACACATTTTTAACTTTCTCCAAAGATATTGCATTCGTACAAAATTTCGAACTCGAGATGTTCATCAATATTGTGACATTACTTACGACGATAGGCGAACTCAAAAAAGTGGGTTCTGTCTGTCTGTCTGTATGTCCCGAGGCGTACAGCCTTCGGATTTAAAGTTTGGGGGCTTACAGTTCGGGGACGTTTTTTTTTTGCATGGTAACCTCAATATTAATGGTACTTCCCATACCACATTTTCATACCAGTTTGATTTGTTCGAAAACGGCTCTAACGATTTCAACAAAAATGTATATTTAAGCTTAGGTAGGTGAGGTAAACATAACTGCATACTCAGTTTTCCGCTAAAAAATCGAGTAACGGTACTTTTGAGATTTGGACATATCTCGAAAACGGTCCATACGATTGTAAGAATAATTCATTTCTAAGGTAATATGGTCATTTCTAACTTAATGGAAAACTCAGTTTCTCTCTGTATTATCGTAAAATGGATTTTTGAAAAATATAGTTTTCCCTAGTTTACTTCAAAACGGCATGATTTTGACTAAAATGCAAACTTAGAGTAAAATTGATGTTTTCAAAATTATTGCGTCCTTAATTTTCAATTCGAATCACTGGAAACGCTCATTTTTAAAACTGCTCATATCTCGAAAACCCCATTTTCGATTTCAATAAAACCCTTAAAACCGAACAATAACTTGTTTATATTTATGTACAGCCTATCAGGTGAATAACCAAAAAGTGAATTTTATTTCAAATTACATATTTATTTTACTATATTCTATGCACCGTTTCTTTTATCTAGCATCGGTTCTCATATTTTTACCCACCTACTTAATAAAGTAAGAAAACAACCAATCAAACTTTTGATGAACGAGAAAGTTTCGTTCGACCCAGTCGTGCGCTTTATTTTTATTGATTTTATTTGAGTTCTGAGGGCTACTCCGCCTATTTCTCAATATAAGAATTCACGATCCGATGCAACTGGTCTTGTATCATTGCGAAAGTGCATCTTTTTTCGCACTACAACAACAAAATATAGTGACTAAAATTTCGCTACTATTTTCCACTTTATCTACAGTCTACACCCTGACCCTACTGCAACCGAAAAATACAACCGACTAAAGTGTAGCTTTGTCAACTTGACATTTCACTAAATTGTTAATTCCTGTGTATAGCTATCGGAAAAAAATAAAGGAATGGAAAACAAAAATAACCGCAGCCGAAGGGAAAATCCAGTCAAAAAATGGACAGAAAAAGAGGTTTTCATGATATCAGCTTCGTCTTTACTCTCTCCATTATTTAAAATAAAACATGTCAATATTTTTTTTATCTTTTTCATCGTTTGTTTCTTCATACCCACTTCAATCCACAAAATTTTGTCTGCAGCATCTTCCAATACACATTGAAGAAATATTGCCTATTCGTTTTTTATTCGGCATAATAAACTATTGCAGATTTTTCAGTTTCAGAAAAGTTTAAAAGTTTTCTTCAGAATATAATGCCAATTGTCAAACTGGATCTGTCATTTGTTTCAGTTTTGCAAGAGATGAGAAAAAGTGTGTTCGATCTGATAAAATTTCGCAATTTTTCTAGGCCTGTTACACCGAATGTTCCCATTTCACTGTTTGAACTGGGACACTTAACTGAACACCCTAAATGTTCCCATTTCACTGTTTAGACTGAACATATTATATGATTGAATGACATTGATTAACTCATGCGACCTAAAAATAGATTTTCATATGAAACTTATTTTCCATGTGACCTATATATTAACACATGGGCCAGAGAGCACCTATACACTTACAGGAAGCGCACCCAATCGATTAATTTTCTGCAGCATCACGATGAAGATGTATGCAGGTCCTGATTTCTGATTTTGTCATTTTTCGACCAGATACAATATAAGCATCACACAGTTTGCATTGCACCTAATTGCACAATTTAATTGCTATTCCTGGATGTAAGGACGAGGTATTCATGTCAATATGTAGGTATGCATGCGGCTACTGGTCATATAACAGCACGGAAGTTTAATGTAATCCATTAGCGGTGATTTGTTAACACTTTAAAGTTATTCGCACGTAATGGCGGGAGGGTGAACCGTGGAGGTGGGAGTGAATAATAAATTGGTTAGTGTGAAGTTAGTGCCGGTCATGAGCTTTAGGCACATGCTATTTTAATAATAACCATAATTAACTTGCGATTATACGATAAAAGGCAAAGACGCGAGTGGTGTCAATAATGTCAGTGTTTTCCACTAATGAAACGTCAGCATTTTTGATGAGGTTAATTGTGTGGTGTACTTGTGCATATATGACAACTTTTGGTAGACAGTAGTGATGGGCAATGATTGGTATATTTATTGAGTTGATAGGGATATACGTTTTATGAACGTCATTTTGTGAAGAAGGTCGAAATCTCATTAGTGGTCTGACACTCGTTTTTTTTTGTTTTTCGGAAGGGAAAAGAAAAAAATGGTGGCAATCGATAATTTAACTCATTTGATGGAAAATCAGTAAGCAACAAAAGGTGGAAAAGAACGAGGACAACAGTTCATGTGCAAGCATTTTCCAATAAACTGACAGCTGACATCTAAGACTCTAAAGTTTGCGTGAATCCAGAAGGTGTTGGTCGATTGAGATGAAGCAAAAATGAATGCCGCATTTACAACATCACCCATTCCTAAAACGGAAGATTAATTGAAAGGGGCACCATTACCTGACACGTAAAAATACGTGACATTGGTCGGCCATCTTGTTTATGTGGTAGGAATTATGGGAAAGTTTAGCATGTTACCAACACTTTTTTAGCGATGCCTTACGAATTTTCGCTTTCCTATAAAACAAAATGGCTTCCGGAAGTGATGAACGGACAATTATTTGTTTATTTTTTGTATAATTGATTGATGAATTGTCGGTTAATTTTACTGCAACTAATTAGCACTGTCAGGTGACATGTTTTAAATCAGAAATGAAAATGTTTTCAAGTGATTGCAGAAAAGCTGGTAGCCGGAACTTGTGTTTATTTCTGTTGTCCATATATCTATAATTATGTGTAGAACAGCCATGACACTTTAGTCGCCTGATTTGTGATCTTTTTCTTACGCCTTTGTTAGCATTGACTACGGACAAGTGAATCTCTCTGTCTCGTCTTGTGTCTCGTGCAAAAATGCGCGGGATGTTGTAAATGCCGTTCCAATGTTGTCCCATATTAAGCGCTATGTTTTTTCTGAGAATTCAATTTGGGTTGGGTGAGTAGTTTCAACGTGATGCGTGAGCAAATCCACATACAACCAACCAAACATTAAAATTCTATTGGAGGTGTAGAAAGATCTACTTTGCTCCTTGGTATTTAAAAAAAAAAAAAAAAATGCGGAGCCAGACGGAAGCATTTTTTTAAGAAACTGGCACACTAATAATTCAAGGTTCCTTTTTCAAGTTACCACAAATTTAAAAGAACTGATAATAATAATAATAATGCTCGAAGAATTTCAGAATATCACCTAAAGGTTATAAAATGTTCAAAGGTCAAAAGTGTTAGAGGATACAGAAATAAGTACTGCCAAATATTCCTACAATTCGCACGTTTTTGTATTGATTTATCGATTGAAGTACTACTACCTTTAGGGAAACAAAGAGCAAACTACCGGCAAACTATTCGATTAATGAGCCCCAGCCATACACATAATTAATTATGGATATCACTCGTATTTAAGAATAAATATAACGACTGCGTGTCTCAATGTCTATAAGTAGACCACACGAATACGCGGTTAGGAATAATGATATCAATTTTTTTTGCACTTCAATTATTAGTATTGCGTGCGTTGTCTTGGAGGTAATAAATGACGTACCTTCCAGCTTGGCTGTATAAAGGATATGCGGAATAATTACCAATTTATGAGAACGTAATTTGAAATAGTTTTCGCTAATGGATATTGCTTTGCTTTTGCCAACAAACAAATCAAAGTGGCACTAATTAAATTTTAATCGAATAAACGTGCTATTGTCTTTTATACACAAAGAATTGCGGTCCATTTTCAATTTCTCTACTTTGATTTATTTGCTATTTCGTTGTTGTACTTTTGTCTTGCAACTGCAATTCTTTTATAACAATAGCCACAGGCATCAACGAAAAAAAAGTGCATGTCTGTTATTTAATTGTCCTCTACAAAAGGATACCTGTGCGCATTTCATATAGAATAACATCATTTCCACCAAGAGCAAAACCTAGATTACAGCTACCGGAGATGAATTTTCCTTTTAATTGTAAAAACTCTCCCCAACAGGATACCCATTTCCACAAACCTTTGCCAAGTGGGCTACGTATACGTAGGCGTGTCCTCGCTCAGTTGGATGTGTTTCCATAAGAGAGAAAACTTGGCCTTAATACATCCATTATTTGATGCAATTCACATTGCACACGAATGTATACGACGGCGACACGTGTGTGGGCCAGCAGCTGCTGATGAATCGTTTGTCCTTGGGGTGGCACGATAAGAAACTTGCTTATTTTGCTCCAGCATTTTAAGAAACTCTAAGAAATGTTTAGTGCTATGAAAGGAGAGCTAAAACTTTTCATTTACATATAGCTTATTGTGTTTTGTACTCTGCGCGTGTGTTTCAAATGTTTCCAGTGCCCAAGTTGGAAGAGACTGTTTCGAATGCTGTTTTTAAGATGTTCGTAGACTTTTGAAGGATTTTTTAAAGGAACTTTTAAAGGAAATATGAAAAAAAAGGGGAAAGGAAACCTTTACCAAATAAAATATTAAACTTATCTTGATAAGCGGTAATTGAATGTTACAAATGCTTTAAAAGTAATAGAAAAAAGTCAGTTAAAACGCACCCAGGGCTAGATAAATTTTCTGATATTTTTATAGATGCAAATAAATCAACTGGCAACCGGTAAAATTTCCCCAAGCATTTCCTGACTGAATAGTCAAATATCATTCAGTTATGCTGAACCTGGTGATTGTAATGTACGTTACCAAATTTGGTAATTTTTAAATTTGCTTTTTGAGTTTTAGTAATTTGGTAATTTTTATCTGGTTGGTAACTTTTTCATCAGATGTACCAAGAATGCGAACTCGATATCACCTCATTTAAATGCTACCTTACTGTTTCTGAGTGAACGCATTGCATTATTTGCATATGCGTCATCACCATCCAAATAAAACAGTTTTATTCATTATTCAACAAATTTCATTCGGACCAGTGTTGTAAGCACTCTCTCTACATTTATCCCACGAAGCGTGGTCATTTTTCCCGCTTTTACCTTTTCACCATACTCAAATTCCCTTTTAAAGTCCCACGATACTTTTTTGCGTAAAAATCCAGTTTTTAGGACTAAAATTTGTATTACACGGAAAGAAAATCACGTTAAATTAACCTTTAGTATAAAAACCGCAGCTTTTAAAACTGCTATGATTATTTTTTGGTACTAGAAGATTTTGATAAAAGACGATTTACATGAGCTGTTTTTTTTATAAATTCAGTGTATTGATAATCGTGGTGAAATACAGGTGTTTTGATAGAATTTCAACAAATATGCATAGTTTGAATGTTTTTTGTCAGATATCTGAAATTCCCACGATTTGGTGCTTTATCCCTTTATCCCACGGAAGGCTTTTTGGACATCGAAATTCCCACAAAAAGGGATAAATCGCACTGATTCGGACTCATTTTCTTTTCTTGACAGATGGTGAATTCCGAAATATTTTCTGTTTCTGTTTATAAATACATTGAGGTTCGGATAGGTTAATTATTCATATTATTTATATACAGACATAAAACTCTAATTTGTTAAAGGTTTATTATAAAAAAAAGGGTCGAAAATGGTAGATGATCCCATGCCTTCTAGCAGCTGGTAATTTTGTGCAGAACGTTGTTGATTGTTGTTTAATTGTTTAAAGACTGACAAAGTTCTGACTACGCTCCTTATTGAATTGAAAAGTTTTATGTTTTATAAATGTTTTGTTTTTTTTAAACAACAAATTATTTTAAAAATCAAATAAAATAATTTGAGTTTAGAAAATCATGCTTTTCGTCAGCAAAAGTATTTAAAGTAGATATTACTATTAGATTAGTAAGTTAAGTCTTATTTATTTTATTTTATAAAGTAGCCGTTGAATGTACCTAATTGAATATTTTAAAAGACTTGCGTTTTTTTGTATGTTTTAAAAATGTGTGTTATAAAAAATAAAATAAAGTGCTATGAATTCTACACTTTTCTTGTAGTTTCTCTGAAGACTAAACAAATGGCCGTTTTTACACTGCCATGCCGTTTTTTACCCGACTGGACACAGGGAGGGTTATGTGTTTCGCGCGTATCCTATGTACGTTTCTACGGGACGCCCTGTAGCCTAAACGGCTTAACCGATTTTGTAGAGTGAGGTATCATAATATACGTATTCTTCGCCGGAGTATCATAGGAAAAAAAGGTAAAAATAAAAAAAGTTAATTTAAAAAAAACCGAAAAACCCAACTAAAAGAATTAAAAATATATGAACAATATATAACTACCTATTTGGCAGTCGGAGGGTACTCAATACTCATTTTGTTAGACTGTGTAGGTATATAGTCTCCGATTGTCAATTAGTTAGGTACAGGTACTCAAATGCGTCTTGTTCATATATTTTTAAGTCTTTTTTTTTACAGTCAGTCGGGTTTTTTGGTTTTTTTTTTTAAATTAATTTATATTACGTTCGTAAATCAGAGAAAAGTCTTAGGATAGTGAAAAGGCATTTTCACTTTGGCTCAAGACTATATAGATTTGTTTTTTTTTTTCTCTTAGTGTTCCATCAACGTCTCCAGATTTTTGGTAAATTTTATTTTATTTTTTATCCAATTTTGGTATCTAATTTTTTTAAATATTGAAAATAGAGAAATGTGATATTTTGGTTCGCCCTGGGAACGGGATGACCTCTGAGGAGGTACCTCATTTTTAAAACTAATCAGCTCTATCCTCTGTCTGGTTCCAACTGAAACTGTTTCTGGAAAGCTGCAGTTTGGAACACTATGTAGACCCTGACCATTAATAGAAAATATGTTGACTCTTTAGTTTTTGCCTTAAAGCCAAGGGTTTATGATGAAGGCTTTCAGATGCTTTCAGCTATTTGTCACTCGAGTCGCCAGAAGCCACTGAAGTGCTCATAATTTTCTTCACCGCGGAGCTAGTGCTTATGGAACCCATTTGAAATTTCTCTATATAGGTATAAGTAATTTACTGAAGGCTTTTGTAATGGTGGTGTGTATTTTAAAGTTAAGCAATTCGGCCATTTTGAAATAGCGACTTCCACAAAAAAAAAAAGCTGACGGATTTCGCAACTACCTGCGCTTTGAGGATTTAACGTAGCAATTTCTTACTCTAAATAAGTCTTTTATGAATATCTTACTTTTGAAAAATTTCATTATTTAACAGTTTCTTAGTTAATTGAAAAATGACGCTCACTTACCCAATGTTACGCCCAGCAGCACTCCAGACAGCGTTATCAGCAGCATCATGTTCTCGTGCAACCATTTCTTGTACCCCGTCAGTTCGAGCGGTGCCTCGCTGCGTTCGGTTGTCTTCGGTGGTAGCTCAGTACCGTTGACGGTAGTACCATTTGGTGGACCCATTTTAGCAAATAAATAATCTGAAAATTTTTCAGATTTTTCCATCGTTTGAAAAACGATGCTTGGTTTTGATTATGAATTTACAATTTTTTTGCTCGCAGGATTTTCTGTTTCAGCTGTGGTGATGTGCACTTCGTTTCCCCAAGACTTTTTTCTTCGGACCACAATTAAACGATAATAAAATGGCTTCCCTGGCAGATTTGTCTCACCATTCAGTGGTCAACAGAATGATTTCTCGTTCAGCTGGTTATGCGTCAAATTAAAAAGAAAAAGTTTCGCCTCCAAGTTGGCTGTATCTATTTTGTTACTTAATTTTCTAATCTTGACTTAGGCTAAATATTGTATCCATTTTTTTTTTTCGGGGAAAAGGATAGTAAATGCAGTATTTTTGTGTTCGGATTAAATTTGGAATTTTTTTTTTATTTCTATTTCAAAGACATTGCAACTGGGTTATATATTATATTTTGTATATAACTTTAGTTTATTTAACGTTGTGTTTCAAACGTTCGACCGGATTAAAGGTTACCGATGCGGCGATATCTTCTTCAACAAGACCCGCCCTTTGAGCTTTGTAGGTTCGTCCTGGACGTCTACTTTAAAGTGGTATTTAAGTAATGGCTCCGTTGTTGTGATTTTCTTAATAACTTTTTAAAACTTAAAAAATCCTATTCAATAGCTAGGATGTTGGAGATTGAGGATTTCTTTTTTTGTTGTTGTTAATAAGTCTTTTTATTTGGTTTGTATATACGAGGATATTAAATGCCTTAAAATTATTGTTTTAATGGTCCAAAATACAAGATTCTGGCAGTTACACTATAATTTGATTTTTTTAATTCTACAGTTAATGTGGTCTTGTTTTAAAACACTTTTTTGGTTGTTAATATAAATTCGTTAATATATATACGTAAATGCTTTGTTCTCTATAAAACCGTGTGTAGGTGGGTCCTTTATTGATAGAATTATATTTATTTTAATTTAACTTCCTTTGTCGTTTAGACTTTCAATAATTTAACGCATCACTGAAGTTTTATTTTTTTTGGGAAAAATCGATTTTTCCAGCTCTCCCCTTTTGCAGCGTAGTGGCTGAAAATCTGTGTCAATTCATCAAATGGGACTTTTCACTTCTTGTCGAGTGTCTGTGGCGTGATTGTTTTTGCAATCCTCTCAACCATGTGGAGATTTGTGCCAATATCCTTCGTTCAATAACAAAAGCCGGCTTTGTTATAATTCTATCACACAAAAGAACTTTTATTTTTCTTTGCCAAAGGTGCGACACTTCTTTTTTCTCTGCAAATTTTTTGGGGCACTCTTCCAACTATTCCGTACACAACTATTCCGTTCACGACAAGACTTTGACTACGATTGAAAGCTTTGAGAGCAGCAGGAGGCCTTTTATAAAGGTTTCGGGTGCCGCCAACTACCCCTTCGAAAGGGAAGCTTTTTGCAACTGAAGCATTGGGAATAGGGGTAAACGCGACAAGACCGGGATGTGATTTGAGTTGAAATGCAATTTTAAATTGGAATTAATTACGTTTTCTTTATTAAATTGCTGCCAACGCGGTAGAGTGTATTAGTCAGAGATTAACATTGTTTGTGGTCTGGGATGATAGAAGGTAACCTCGGGTAGGAATGAATTTACAACTTTTCTCTGTTATTGGTTGTGGCGAAGCTAATTTATTGATGGATGGTCTAGTCAGTCGGGCAAACGTGACCACAATAGCTGAATTTTGGCCAAAACAATTTGATAGACAACTGCGATTTTGATTTCGCAACAAGCCATTAATGATGATGAAAGGGCCTCTGTATATTTTAAGTATTCTTTTGAAGCAATGCACGGATTTGGATGTGGTTTTCGTTATTATGATCGGTATTTCTTTGAGGAGGACTATGGGTATCAAAAATGCTCTATTGTTAATCGGAACTGAGCTTAGGTCTTATAGTGGCAGAATAGGGACTAAAAAAATGGTTTCCTAATTTAAATTTAATGTTGCATAGCTCCAACACACAATGATTTATTGGATTCTAAATCTAAAAGTCGAGTTAGAAACTATCTGCGTCGATCTGACGTAATTTTGCGATTATTCTATGATTTACCCGAGTCGGTGGTTGACTTCGCCTAGTTATTGGCGAAAGGTTTTAGACGAACGGTTAAGATGAAATTTTTAAAATACACAACTCTCAAAGGTTGACAGTGACAGAAACATTACATAATTTTGTTTATACTACCCGTCAGCATGGACAAAGTTGCAAAGTGGCTGGGCTGCTAAGCGAAGGCAGTCAGTATCAGCGCTTGGAGACACACAAATTTCAACATTTGACCACGACACTTCTCGCTACCATCTAGAAAATAGAACTGCCCTAAGAAAACTTCTCAGTTTAACTACAGATACGGCATAGACTTCAGATTTCAGATCGCTTCAGTCCGCCTAAATAAAAACAACTTAGCCAACAAATATAAACCTGTGGCACCAACTATATCTTCGTTTGTAGATAAATTGTAAAATACCCCCCAAAGATTATCACTTTACGGATTCATTAAACCTCTTCCCTTAAAAAGTTCAAATAAAAATCTCACATGGTAACTCAAGTACACACAACTTTAACAAATACATAAGCTCTTACTTAATTACTGTGTCCACTTGGCCAAGGAAAGCCACAATTTTCATTGAGTGCAATTTCCCCCGGAAAAGCAAACGGAAAATGAAATGACAAAAGGGGAAAAAATATTGAAAACAACAACCCAATAAAGCGAAAATCGATGAATTGAATTACGTTTTCCCTCGGCTTAGTTGCTGAGACAGATGATTGGGTAAACGACATAAAATAAAAAAGAACTACATAAAAATAAATCAAAGCGGGTATGGAAAAGTAAAGTTACGTCCTACAGGTAAGTTCATAAGCAAATCATATCGATTCTGTCACCTCGAACCTATTTCATGAATCTGTGCGCCTCGGACAGAGTACACACAGAAATTTGTGGGTTGATTTGAAGTTGTTTGAATATTTAACGACTTTACTACGACTACAAAGTCCATGGCGAGCCTGCAAGTGTCCTGGGAAATAATTGAGAATATGATTTATGACTGGAAACTACTTTGTATGAGTTTGTATTGGGAAAGGTTAAAAATATCATTATTGACAGGAGCACTTTTTAAAAATGTAAATGTCAAAAGTAAATTGATTTGGAACAAGTATTGATGAGTCTGTCATTACGGAGATTCATTATTCAGGAAGGGTCTGCCTCTGCATTCGGCTTCGAGCACCCGGCTTACGTTACTACCACTCAGAGATGGAAAATGCCATTTTCGATTTGTACTGAAAACGGTTGTAAGATCTTACTGAAATTGAGCCAGTTGTATTGAAAACATTTTTTCGTATACAGAAGTGAATTCAAAATATTTTATTTTCAAAAACGTAAACAAAAATAAATTAACAAAACATTAATGACTTCATAGCCAAGCTATACGTATACATACCTACAAAAAAATTGTTTATATTTTTAATCTCTTTTAAGCTCTTCTCTCAATTTGCACATTCATCTTCAAAATATTGCCCTGAACTATAAACTCGGAACAGGATGAGTTTCTAATCAACTTGAAGTCGGTTTCGACATTTGGACTTTATTAATGTCTGGTAAGAAAAAATCCTTTCGACATTTACTGATGAGTGAGGAATATCGAGAACGGCTTGAGCAATTTTATAAATATTTTCAAACATCAGCTGGTTTTTAATTGAATTTACTTCCGCTCAAAATTCTGAAATTGTATAATATTTAAATTGCTGAATTTTGTAGCATTGTTAATTTGTTGAATATTCTTTTTTTTCATTAGGAAAAAAATCGAAAACAAAATTCAATATAAAATTAGTATTTCCTGATACAACTGCTTCTAATGTAAAATAATCCAACAAATTAAGGAAGGGATTTTGAATCTTAATTTTCTTGTTTATGTCTTCCAAAATGACAAAGCCATCATCATCTCGATTATTTTAATTGTTTCTTAGGAAAAGCTTTACAAATTGCAAGAGGATTCGAAAGATACAGATGGATAAATTGTATCGAATTAAGGCAAATTGTACTTTTGTACTCGAGCGAACTCATTTGTATCGAATTCGATACAATTGTATCGACTTTTCCATCCCTGCTACCGCTTAGTAAAAATAATGTACCTACGTTATTTTTAATTTCAGTTAAAAGCGTACACAATTTATTAACAAGCTGAAAATATTTAAAGTTATGCGTTTTTAGGAGGGTTAGGCCCTGCTAATATTAGTTTGAAGCCTTCTACTTAGGGTCGGTTTGTTCAATCTTGGTTATCTTTAATCATCGGTTATTCCAGCAGGTAATCATCGAATAAGTTTGTTCAGCAAAATATTCACCAGAGAATCAGTGGTTTGGTTATTTAACCAGAAAAATCGATAACCAGCCGATTTTGCGCGGTTAATGAATCAGATTTAACCAATGATTTTCTGGAATTTCTTTTGCTTCATTTTAACGTATCTGCTATAGGTACACAACCACTCTTTTTACAATATTGTAGAGAAAAAATACAAATAATACAATAACCGTATATATAACTTAAGACGGAGTGAACTGAACCAATAAGATCTGTCTCGTCAGTTTCGTAGACGTTTCAAACTGACAGATGTATAGAATACGGTATACGTCAGTCTATTGAAGGTAAGAGTAACGGTCTCCAACACAAAAATGGATGCAAAGGATGAAGTAAGATTAATTTCATAATTTTTAGCCGATGACAGCTCTCATAAATTGAGATAAAACGCACTCATTGCAGCAAATATTGAAAGAATGAGAATTGCGACGGTCGTTGAATAAAAGATGATCTATTTGTAAAATTTTATTGGTTGCGGTTTTGTTTTTAAAAAATTTTATTCTTCAGTTTAAAAAAAAAAAAAGCCTGTATCATTTGATTATGACAGCACAAGGCTAAACAAATTTTGCGTAGGTAAAGTTAGATAAATGTAAATAAATACATTGATAAAATACCTTAACAAATTACTTATCAAGAACAAACGAACCCGAAAAAAAAAAAAATGTAACCATAGATTCGGTCAATCACTGAAATGACATATAAACTGGAAAAGTGGAACGATTTGTCGCAAACCTATGGTTTGGTGACCGACGTGAAAAATCTCATCATCATCGGTTATCACAGATTTAAAATCATGGGTAAACCTAAATCTATGGTAACCTAACAGACCGGCCCTTAAATAAACAGACAGATACGGGTTCGTCAATGGCTTTTCTAGAGTTAAGAGACTTTTATAAATTAAATCCAGTTGATCGCTACGGCAAGGCGCACTGTCACTTAAAAATTGAAAGCAAAGGCCAAATCGGTGGGACTAAAAAAAATCACGTGTTCACATGTTCTTTCTTTCGATTATGTTTCTTGGTATGGTAAACATGCAAAGATATATCGTGAAGAAATCTTATCTTATTACATCCCTCATTCATGACGTTGATCCCAAATTAAGTTCTGGAGTAATAGGAAGAGAGGAAGAAATATTTTTTCTTTTTGTAGATGGACCCTTAAACTGGTACTAACACATTCAACCAACAAAATGCGACCTCCGCCATACCCGTTCTCCTACACCAATGGTACGTAAATTAAGAATACATAAACTTTCATAACTGCTTTGCCACCATTTTGCAATTGCAGCTTGAACAAGATTTATTATCATTATATAGTCCATTTGAACACAAATGCTTGACTGTTCGATGCCTGTAGAGGACAAAATAACGCCAGAAAATACGCGCATTAAAAGCCTTTCAGGGAACTGATCATTATTGCGGAAGTTGGTGAATGCTGAAAATGCGTTCGTTCACGTGAATGTTGTTGAAGCGGGAGTATTGACAGTGAATAAAATTAATCGATGCTTCGAATTGATCCGACTTAGGTGCAATAATTCACTAGAAACCAGTAAATTGCATCAGTCAGGATGAATATTTAAGAACAATGTTTAAAAATAGAATCCAATTAAACATTTAAGTGACCATAAAAATACAAAGTTTTAAAATAGAAAATTAAGAAGCCACAGTAGAATTTGGCCAATTGATGTTCATTGCTCTTTCAAAAATGTCTAAAGACGGCATTGTTTAAATTTTATTTCTCCCAACCCGAGGCAAAAACTATAAAAACCACATCATGTCGAACTACTTGCCAAATTCAATTTAAAATGTTCGCCTCAAAATAACACACTGTCAAAAGAATGTGTCGCAAATTATTCAATGTCAAAGTCTCATCCACTTGCAGTTTCTAAATTTAACAAACAACTTACTTAAGTCTCTTTAAATAATGTTACTATGTAAAAGAATTATCTTTTAGAATTCGTGCGCCAATCTAAAGTGAAAAGGTTTAATGGGGGGTGAAACTCGCGACGCTGTGACAGTCTTCTGACCTGCAGTGCGGATTTAAATCGCATAAATTCTCAACTCAAATTGGAATTTGTAAAAAAATAAAACCATTTGTTCTATTACATAAACGCGAGGTATTGTTCTACAAAATCAATGAATGAAAGAAAAAGAGAGGGGAATTCTGACGTACATAATGATGGGTGATGTGCACATGAATGGACTCCTTACACAAACCTGTAAACTAAATCAAAATGAATAATAATTTTAGTGCATATATCTGCATTTAACTGTTTATTATTACAACGATTCCATGTTGCCCGATAGGAGTTTATTTATTACAGCCGAAAGCCCCTGTAGCTGGTGCTTTGATTTATTTATGTTACTTTTGTAAATTAATAATAATAATAATTATAGTAATAGTAATAGTAATAATAATAATAATAATAATAATAATAATAATAATAATAATAATAAATAAACATAAATAAAGTCTTTTTTTGAGTGCAGGCGACATTTGTTTGCATTTTGACAACAGAATGAAAATCTACTTTATTTTTAAATTAAGATTAAAAACAAAAATATATTTCTTATATCCAAATACATATGTTAGGAAAAAGTATTACAGTCTGGTCTGTATGAGAACAACTTCCTTCAAGGAGGCTTGCGGTGAGAATGCCCCTTTCTCACCGGTCCGCCTTCTTCCAGACAAACTAACAAACTGGAATTGAAATTCAAATACTGTTTTCGAAACGTTTTCAACTTAAGGTCTGATCACACATCTGTTGCCTGAAATTCATAATTATCTACTAGATGGCGCATATCTTATTATATAATATTGTCTATCATCTATATGTTTTATAAAAAAGCCTCAACATCCTCCGTTAGACCGTTTATTACTCTAGAACAACAGATCCAATTAATATGCAAATTTTAGTTAGCGCCTGCAGATATATTTTCCGGTTTGGTTTTGATAAATTCTTGGTCACACTGTGAGTGAGTCACTCAAAAATACGTCTGATGATGATGGAAAGACATTTTTATTTAAATACACTCGCACAGTCCCCACTCAATAAATGGTGACATATGTGGTATTTAAGAACAAAACAAGAAGGTTTTGGTAAATTTGTCCTGACTCGTCATCTGCTCCATCAGTAGCTCAGGTGTACTAGATTTAAAATGAAGTTACTGAAATGGCTGTCAACAGTAGACTGGCATTTGTGGTTATGGCTAATTGTGTCAAATATAAAGCCTTTGGAGCATTGAACACTGATTATTCATATTGGAAGCATTTAACAAAATTGCTGGCAATAACCAAAATAAATCGTGAGAGCAACAGGTCATCTGTGCGTTAAGTATTTTACGTCTAACTTCTCACATACATTGTCTTCCGAGATGCCAAGAGCCAACAGCCAAGGTCTTCCGCAGAATATTAGCGATAATTTGGCCTTCCTTTGTCCCATCGATATGTTGACATATTCCAGAACTACACTGACAAGATGAGGTTACAGGTTCCACCACATTAGCTTGGTTCAATTTGTCAAATATTTGCAGCGAATTTCTCAGAAAAATCGTTTTCACATGCACTCTTCTTTGACTGTCATTCATTCAACGTTCCGAGGGTTGGAGATGACCAGCCATAGCTCAACTTCTTTGAAACAGCTTTCGTCTGAATTGAAAGTAAACATTTGGAAACTTTTTCAATTTTCACGCAAAGCAGACATTTTTAAACAAACACACTTATTGGTGCGATCAAGTACTTAAACGGCAATCCTTGAGCAAGGTCGTCAAGTTATTATTTTTCAATTATCTTAGCACGACAGAAAACAATCGTACTCATCCCAGACCTTGTGGCAAAAGCAAAAGAACCTCCATTCAACGATATTTTTTTTTATATTTATTTATCGATTGTCTCATATCAGAAAATGGAAAACATAAGCTTCCTGAATTCGCACAGCAAGAGTGTGCAATTGAATTATTTCTATACTCCTGCGGAGGTGCTTAAATAATAAAAATTAATTGCTCCGGTTTTCGAGTTCATTTGTTGCACACACGAGTGCAAATGGGAGGCATATTATAGATTATGAAATTGATGCAGAATGTTCAATGCAATATCTGAAAGCAGACATAGACATGCAGGGTACTCGTTTTATGAACAAACTACATATAAATAAATCAAATTTTAACGAACAAGTCGTAAGTCCGATCAAAGTTAACAGATACTGCCTTCTACAATGAAAATTTACTCCAATGCGATAAAAAATCCATTGTCAAGGAGTGTTTGCACTTTGTAGTCTATTATCAGTTTTATTCCACACGAGTTTTGTTTTTTTAACAAATGAAAGGACTTTCCGCACTTGGTTGTATGTTCTTTTATTACATTTTTTTACAGTCGTGAAGTAATTGGGCAGCAAATTTAATAATTACGTACTGATGATTTTATAATTTGAAAGAGAATTTTCATTGAACAAGGACAATGCATCAACGGATATTGGGTTTTAATAATTAATAACTGTACAACCTCCATTCGCATGCACCCAAATCGAATAGTTATGTAGGAATAAAAAAGCAATGTGTTACGAAAGATAGAGAAGAAACGAAGCACATATATCGCGTCTTTCATTTTTAACAAATTTCAAAGCCGACCGACTGCTTCAGAACAAAATCAGATCATGAATGTGACAAGCACACACAAAATGTTCCGGTTTCGACCTTGGTGATTGTTCCAAATTCCAATCACTTAAAAAAGATGGCCGACCAAAATGCGTGTCATATTTTTTGGCATGCAGGGTGCCTACGTCAGTCGACTAATAGGTATTGAACATCTTACTCATCTCAGGCGACAGGCTTATGCACTCAGAAAAAAACTCTGTAATGCCAAGAATTTTCCTTGGTCGAAATGAACCCAAATTTTAAAATTTTTGATTGGAGAATGAAGTTGTTGGCCATGATGCAGGAAAATAGTTTGAGAGTGTATATTATTCTAACTTGAATAATACTTTATACTTGATTCTTGAAATTTTAAAAACGTGTTCTTGGTTTTAAAAATAAAGCAACAAATTTAATTTTTATAAATCTTAAAATTCTTCGCTCTACAATGTTTTTTTCTGGGTGTGGAAGTATGCCATTAAGCTTAGTATGCTGTTCGAGATAAGCTAAATTTTAGTTGGTCTCCAACTTTTCTCTCCAAACATTAGCTTAGATCCTAGCTAAATTTTGACATAGAGATAGATGGATAAGTTACACAGAAAACAGCTGTTCTTTGAAAAAACTTCCTTCAAAAATGTAATTCTCTCTTATTTTAACTATGTCGGATTCTAGGTACTTCTCGTCCATGTAATAATTAAAAAAGCTCATCCTTGCATACATTTCCGCAACAGATCAACAAAACACAACGATCTGTTACATGTCAAAATTTAGCTAGGACTTTAGCTGATGTTTGGAGAGAAAAGTTGGAGACCAGATAAAATTTAGTTTAGCTCGAGCAGCGTACTACGCTTTAGCTTGGGAAAATGTGCCGACCAATTAAATGGCCACGCTAAATTTTGACAGACACAGATTTAGCTCAACTAAATTTTGGAGAGAATTTTGTATGGGAGCGTACTAAGCTTTATGTAAAATTAAAAAATGGCGGTACGATACAAATTCGTTAAGGTCGATGAACACTGGACAATTTATTTCTATTTTTTTTATATTTAACACGTGCTCAAGGAGAGTATTTTTATCATGTGCCAAAAGTAAGACTGATTTGTTTTGCTTTTTTTTTTTGCAATTTGTTCAACAGTCTATGGTTTGTTTGAGCTCTAGGATCGAAATGAAGATAGTGTAGAGATTTGAGCTATGATGCGTTCTTTTGCATTTAAAAATAACCCCCGAGGGTTTTTCTAATAATATTACTTATCGTTTTTTAGCTATTTTATTTATAGGAATAGGATTCCATCTGTCAGTAATTATTTTTGTCGGTTTTTAAATTGCTTTTGTATTTACGACAAGACACAAGAATGCTGAAATTTTAACACCAAAGTGACAGTCAGTTTTTCTGACGGATTTTTTTGCTACGACCGCCTAAATGTAAAAAAACTGGCTATAATTAAGGCTTTAGTGAGATAAATGAGTCTATTTCATGGGTGCGAAAATCCCTTAAATAATTGGGTTTATGTCGAGTTTGATATTCATGTAAAAATTTATAGAATGAGATGAGTAGGACCAACTCGAATTCCGTTGTCCCCTACAAAATGCCTATGAGTAGGTAAACAAATTAAAAAAGTCTCACCGAAGTCGCAGTAAAATTGTTTAAAAAAAATTGTTTTTTATAAAATAAACTACTTCAGTTGATTCCAATATATTTAAGCACACATCACCACAGCGAAACAGAAAATGCCCATTAAAAACAAAAATAAAAATAAAATAAATACTCACTTAAAAGCAACAGCTTAACGAATATTTCTATTCACCGGTTATATGAGAAAAAAAATGTATTACACAACGTAAAATTATAATTAACAACAATTGACGTTTCAACCGAAACTTGAATATATGTGGCGCCAGTATAAAACAGAAATTTGAAATCAGCTTTAACACTTTACTTCCGCACTAAATAAAAAAAGTTATCGAGCTCGAGAACTTTCTCAGCATTTTATGATCCAAGCGTATTTCCAATTTAACTATTATCTCTGAAGTACCCGTCGTTGTAAATTAGCTGGTAAACTTTTCGAAGCAAATTTCACTTTAAGAACTCTGAAAAATTTCAAAATAACAACAAAATTTCATCAAAAACAAAAGCCATCACTGATTTAAAATTACATTTAAAAATCACAGACTGTTCCGTTTTTTTTTTTCTTTTCACAATCGACAATACGTCCAACGGCAATTGAACCTTTCGCCTCAATGACCTGACCAGAGACAGCCGGATCAAAACTTTTCACTTTCCTTGAAATTATTGTTCTATTCAACCGATCCACCAATCAACGGCTCAGAGGCAGAATAATATTTTTAAATGCGATTATGAGAAACAGGGGAACAAAAATTAAACAAATCAAAGTGAAGAACTACAAGATTTCCACGTAATCAGTTCACATTCAAAAAGAAATATGCATGCTTTCTGCAGTGTGACAATAAACAACATCACGTTGTCCTTACACGAGGTCGTTGTGCATAAATTTCGCAGCACTATCATTTATTTTTAAAACATTTTTTATCCCTTACGTAAATGCTCCTTTTACACAACACTATAGCCAAATGGTTATTAATAGTTTAAATATTTTAAATTATGCTGTAAGAAATTTGTTGCTTATATCCGATTGATTTTGAATTCGATTTGATTTTAATTACTATTTTTAGTTAAAAAAAACAACAACAAAAAATAACCCTTACTAGCAGTAACCGCAGCCGTAACAGATTCGAAACCGACCAATTCGTTCGCTGGCTCAAGTTCACTTAAAACGAGGAAAGCTTTGTTGGTTGTCACTTACGCTTGATTCTTGTGTACAGCGCCATGGATTGTCTTGTTTATTTTCGTGTATTTATTTATTTATTTCCTTTGCTTCTGGTTTTGCTGCTTTCATTTGATTTGGTTTGTTTTGCACTTGTTACGTGATGTAGTTTCGCTTAAGCTTATTAATGACGCTAAAAAAATATTCACAAAGGGTTGTTGCATGTCGCATACACCGACTGCATGCATGAGGCATCATCATCATCATCATCGTGGAAATTTTCAAAACGAGTGTGGATTAGCCGAGCAAATTTATTTCAATACGAGTGTCTGTATGTGTAGTGGAATTAATACGGATAGAGTCTGACGCGACGAATAATAGCTTGGTGCCTATACTTATGGTGGGTTGCTTGCGCACGAGATCTCTGTCTCTGTAGATGTTCGCCAAATCGTTGCGCGAGCGCTACCTATGTGCAGGGGTGTGCGTCTTTGTGGGAATTTTCCTTTAATTCTTACATTTGGCCCGCATGTGATGAATTGTATTTGATGCAAATTAGGTCTGTTAAGTGAGAGATAATTTTCGAGAAAAATGCATCTCGCCGAGGAATGCAGGGGGCCGGGATTCGTTAAAGAGGTGTCATCTTTTTTTTTTTGCTTGAAAACTCATTTCTGTCCTGTACGTGTTTCGTAAGTGTTGCATTTTTAAATTAAAATCGCAAATAATGAGAAACGAAATTGTTTGTCGATATTATTTTGAATTAGGGTTTTCGAAAAAAATACCCGATCGTGACATATCGTCGGTTTCTAAACCATGTGTTGGGGTGTTAGAAGAAATCTAATGGAACACGGCTTAGGGTATGATCGGACTGAGGGCATACAAAGTTCGTTCAGAATGGTGCCACCTCGGACTAAAGGAAATACTGAGATTACAAATAGGGAATGGACACCCATTCATGTGGATGAACTGCCAAAGATGAACTGTCAAACCAGTGTCAGTTTATTGCCAAAGGAATTCGATTCTTGGCATACAGCATGATCCGCATCTCTGCTGCATTTCTGGACAAAAAGGTGGCAATGAGATCGTTCGTCGTCAACTGTTAAATTAATCTGAGAAAACCCGTGGGGAAGATCTGATTAAAAGCTATTCACCTGCGATATGTCTCGGAAAATATGTCAAGACAAATGTCAAAAGCGAAAGGTAACGCAAGGCAAACACAATTTTGAGCTGTGTTTCATTGAGTTGCATAGCTCTGCATTGCTCTAAACATGTTGCATCCAAATAGTTAAAGACAGTGCTGCCAGTTTGACTGTTTTCCAGTCAAATTTGACTGGTTTTTTTCGGTTTTGACTGAAAAAAAAATCAAATCCAGCCGACTGTTTTTCTTGACTGGATTTTTCCGCCTTTTAATGGAAATCAAGCCGACTGTTATTATTTTTTGACTCTACTATAATTCCTCAAAAAAAGAAATGTAAATACATTTCACCTCCAATGTAAACCTATTGTAATACTACGTTTCCACCGGAGATTAACTGAATCGGTGATTGTTAAGACAACACAAGTAACAGACTTTTCGAAATCAGTTTTACTACGTTTTTACACAGCTTATGAACAGACAATGGGTTGTGAACAAAACCAACATAATTCGATACCTAAAACACACAAAAATTCGATCGCAAAATCGGCATTTTGTACTAAGACAACCTGACTCTTCTACCACTTTTTGTTTCTCCTGTAAAAAAATAAAAAATGTCACTTATGTTGTTTTAGCAATCACCGATTCAACTGCGAGATTTAGAAAAATTTCTATAAGTCCCGCATAAATCTCTGGATTTATCATACAAAAGTTAATCTCATGAAAAGGGAGATTAGAAATAAATCTCGATTATCAACCAGGTTTGCATGTACAGTCCGGTTTGTGAACACATTTTCCACAGCTCGAGATGTCAAAAATACAAAGCAAACAGAGCTGTATTTGACATTGTGTCATAAAAAAACGAATTTATTTCTGAGAGACTTCTCCTAGCCAATGCAACCATCAAAACTTTCATTTTATTTTGTGGAATTAAATTATAAACCTAAAAAAAAATTTAAGATTTCTGGAGCTCATGTTTTATTTCTTTCAACTTTTTTTTTTTTTCAATTATCACAATTATGGCTTGTTCGGTTGGACAGTAGTTGACAACATCTGGTGAAACGTCAAATTAATCTTGTTTTGTTTTTTGTGGAAACACCTCAGGATTTATTTTTAATCTCTTGCCCTAAATCTCGCGATTAGTGTCCGGTGGAAACGTAGTATTAACGAGCATTCGCGCAGTATATTTTATAATATTTTTGACTATCTGAATTGGAAAAAACACAGAAACAAACAGTCCCATTAGCACCGGGGACTATTCTAGTTTTAACAATAAAAACAATGTAAATTTATAATTATTTAAAATAGCTGTTTTCATTTTCGACTGGGTTTTCGTTTTTAATATTTGACTGTTTTTTTAACTGGATTTGAAGAGAAAAAATCAAGTCAAATTTGACTGGATTTTAACATTTTGACCTGGCAAAACTGGTTAAAGAGAATAAGTTCCTTCGGACATACTTTTTCGGTAACGATGGGCGGAATACGTTTGAAGGAACATAACGGGTCGAGCATGTTGGACATCGTCACGATCAAACGTCAAAGACGCATATTCATATTCCAATGAATAAAATATAAATGTGTTGAAACACGATTTTAGAAAAAGAAAAACAAGTTTAAAACTAGGAACCGAACATGCTATTGACAAGCAGAGAAAGTAGCTTGAGTGTTGTATGTATAAAAGACACCTTTATAAAGCGCTGAGTAAAAGCGATCCTGCTTAGTAGAGTTTGGGTCAAAATCCATTGAGATATTTAAGCCGTTTGCTCTGGATCCGCCATGTTGTTCGACCCGACTGCGTCCATAAGTGGGTTCCATGGCTTATCAGGCCTCCAGTAGAGCAAAGTCAATATTGCCGCTTGCTACTTACTAGTGTGCTTGGTTCCTTTTGAAGAGTCACTAGGAAAGGCCTTGACTTTTAAGCTTTAGGGGTCGAAACTCTACCAAACCTTAAATGCTGCACCAACAACCACCCAAACATATATGTATCCTTTGCAACAACTTAATTCGCAAATTGGCAACAATTATCTAATCCACAAAAATAAATCTACCCATTCGCGGTGTTCGCGCTCGTTCGCTTATGCCCTACACACATTGTCTTCATTTTTGGCATATTATAATATACTCATTCGAGGAGCCTTGCGTATTCGTTTCTCTCCTAAATTATATTTGTCTGCTTTTATAATAATTACAGTGCATCGTCGTAGGTATTTATAGTTGCAAATCTAATTTCCAAATTATTCTCCCTTGTCAGAAATAATTTGCAAACTTGCACTTGAATGCGTAAGACGGCCAAAATAATTTTCGTTCGACGAAAATAAATCATTTCGCTACTGACAATTGCTTTTAACATCAAGCGAATGGCATCAGAGCAACATTACACAAAAAAAAAAAAAAAAATTATTAATGCCCCCGACGAGATCGGTTTGTCAGTTTTGGCAGAACTCACAACGTGGAAGTGCTTAAGGCAACTTACCTAACCACACACTCTTGTGCATGCATACAGATTAAACTGTGACACATCTCAATGCCATGCGCACATGAGCGTGCAGCTTAAATTGATTATCAAACGTTTTTAGGGAACAGACCAAGTGCAAGAGTGAAAGTGCTGTTCGCAAGCTGAAGCACCGCACGCTTGCTAATGAATCGGCATCAAGTCGTCCAGGAATAGATGTGCAACAAAATAAATTTTAACAAATGCGAAGCGGCACACGGACATGTTTTGATGTTAACCTTTAAAGAATCTGCGCTTTTACAATATCCTGGGTAATTTGTTAGCACTTAGAATGCAATTTGTTTTCAGCGACTGCATGCTTTTCGGCAAAGAGCTCTGGCGATTATTATTAATTTAGATACAGTTGCAACATGAAATGTGTCACACGTATCCTCTGACGATTTGTAGAGTATCGATGAGGTTTCACAACACTGGTCCACGACATTCGAGTGCGAAATAAAAGAAAAGGATGGTTTCATCGATAATACTTGTCGGACCGTGCCTGGCTCTATTCTGCATATAGGAGCCTGTGGTCTGCAGTCTAAAAGTCTGTATCTCCCTTGATAAAAACCGCTAGAGCTTTAAAGTACTTAGACACTTTTTCGTCAGGACTTGTGGTTGACCCAGTTGAGTAGGATTTCACCAACGAGCTGCGATGGCACGAGGGACGCCTTTTTGACAATGATTCTCGTACACTGCCCCCCAAGTCTAAAATCAAATTTAAAACACAATTACTGGAATTGTTGCACGCGAATCTGCGGGTGACTAATTATAAAAGAAAATACGTTTGCTGATTTTCGCATTAAGCTCCTTATACCGATTACACTTGAACCCCTGCTTCGTAAACGTGCTCAACTTGCATAATGAGCATCATGCCGACCATACAGTGATAATCGGATCAGTTCCATATGGTTGTGCATAT
The DNA here is from genome assembly GCA_951230905.1 of Cheilosia variabilis. Lineage (NCBI taxonomy): Eukaryota > Metazoa > Arthropoda > Insecta > Diptera > Syrphidae > Cheilosia > Cheilosia variabilis. Next base: position 12,942,097 of record OX579680.1, on the reverse strand, counting down.
AATTCCGAGCGCAATCACTTCATTTGAATTCGGATGATTTATTGTCCCGGTTGGCCTCTTGTGGCTCATTATGGAGATGGACCGAGTGAATATCGTAGCCTCTCCCTGCATTGCTGCAGCGTGCAGTTGGGCAGTATGCATAGTTATCTGTCCAATTGCGCGCTATATGCATTATTGTGGTGTAATTTCGCCGTGAATGGGGGTCAGTGGTGATACCATGACGAGAGTAATTTATTTAATTGAACTTTACGCCTGTAAATAGTACGTTATCCGAGATTGATATGTGCCCGTGCTCTGGTCGATTGCAGTAGGCAGGAATGCAGTCGGCAAGAAATATTTGCTTCCTATTATGAGCATTGCTGTGATTACAGTGCTTCAGTGTCTGCCTCATTTGTTGTTAAGAAAAATAAATAGTTGGCGCAACAGGTCTGTAGGCACCCTAGGCCTAGCTTCTCACAACCATTCGTTTGTGTAAGTTTTTTATTTTTGGGACGAATGGAAGTGATCTACAATTTTATGCCGGGTCCAAACGGCTTATTGAGAAGCTCCTTCATGACAGTTATACTCCCGGATGTTTGTCAGACGTTCGCGAGAGGTGGCGCAGCGGAAAAAACTCTAAGTTGGAATTTGTTTTTTTTCGGGATCGTTGTTAGTAACAGATATATAATATGAAAAAAAAAACCCAACTGACACAAGGAAAAGGGACGTAATTCCGAACAAATGCAACCCCGAAAAAAACTCCAGAATACAGCCCAGAAATTTATATCGCTCAAAGAGTTATGTTATTGACCCAAAAGTATAACAACTATGATATACAGGGTGGCGCAGAATTAATCTTCCAATTTTGTTTTTTAATTACTTTTTTACCAAATAAAAAAAATTATTTTAAGTTATGGAAATCCTTATTTGGACCTTTACAATTTTCTCTGTTAAGTGGAAAAGATATTACCCGTCATGTAACTGCCGTTTTATTGCCTTTTCCATGACTTTCCGCAAGATTTCCGGTGATAACTGTTCGCATTCCTGTCGAATATTCTGCTTAAAGGCTGCGACTGTCTGAGGCTTGTTGGCATAAAACCGCGACTTCAAGTAGCCCCAAAGAAAGAAGTCTGGGATGGTTAGATCGGGCGATCTTGTTGGCCATGCCAAATCGCCAAAAGGCGAGACTACGCGACCAGGAAACGCTCACAATATACAACCGATCATTGGTCAAAAAATTCGACCTAATTGCTTGTCTGTTTTATACTGCAGCTCGCTAGTTCACAAATGTCAAATATGATTGACGTACGACGCCATTTGCAAAAAATTATAACATCTTCCGATAGGGGGATTAATTTAGCGCCACCTTGTAGATTCTGCGAAGACAATGAATGAGTTGCAAATTGCCGCTCCAAGAAGAAGCTGAACAACATTTTGTCGTTGCAACATTAATTCCATGAATCCAACGGAGGGATGGAAATTATTTCAAATGACTTAAGACGAGCATGAATGCAGAAGCAAATAGAAAAACTCTCTGGGCCCTACCAATAACCATTTTTAGTTTCGACTCTAAATTTTAGTAGTTCACATTGCCTATATTTTCCATACAAATTTCACAATTGTGAGCTTCCGTAAGTTTAAGGTCGAGACTAAAATTTGTTATTAGTACGGCGCTCTATTTTACTTCGAGTATTCCCTTTAGCACTACATACTCGATTCATATCTTCTGACGTATTTACCCAAACCAGAGATATGAACCTGAAGCTTGATAATGGGCAATGACAGTATTCAATTTCATTCTAAGGTTGCAGTTGTTGGTAGTTTTACCTGGGATATAATTATGCAACAAGACCACAATGGCACAAAGCAACTCAATGAGGTGTATTTCTGGTGGAAGAAACTAAATGCGGTGAAAAAATTGTTGCATAAGAAACACCCTAAATAAATTTGGCTTCATCAAAAAATAAAAACTTCGGCATCAAGTCAAATTTGTACAGACCTCATCCTTTTTCAAAAATTTGTTTCAAGTAGTTCTAGCTCTAGAAACGTCCATCCACTTGCCAGAGTATCTACCTACCGCTGTTATGCAATAAAAATGCCCATTCAGTTCAAAGCGGAAAAATAATTTTCAAGCGAAAAGCTTACAATTCCACGAACGAGGATTAGGTACCTAAAATACATTCCCCAACCAGCTGAGAGAGAGTGCGATTATATTTTCCCATAACGCTATTGGACCATTCGGGATTAATCGCGATGATATTGGGAAATTGTGAAATGCTCCCGGTGCAGCTATTCGACTTTTATCCTGCACGATGACGATAAAGACGCCGACCTTTCTACGTGCTGCGCATGAATACATTTGGCCAGTACGGAATTTCTCCTTGGTGCACCTGACCTATTCACTCTGTGTGCGCTTGCTGGGAGAAGCTTTCTCGGCGTTTGCCTTCACAATCACAGTTCAAAGCAGCTGAGCGATTTGTTTACGACCCATCCCTGTCTAACGGCGACGGAAGATACGGCAATGACACATTGACATCGTGCGAATGTACAACTTTTGTTTACGGTCCATCTCGTTCTGGCCCAGGTGTTTTGTCTCATTCGTGGTTTTCCCAAATGACGTCGACTTTTGGGTTGCACTTTTCCGGACGTGCGCTTTAGACGAATTCATTCAGGAAGTGCAACCAAAGCCCTGAAAGTTTTTCTTCTGCGAACGGGAGTGTGTATTGGGAAATGGTCTCGCCCAAAAGAACTTAGATGCTTTCAAACTGTAACCGTAACAGCGTGTGGGTTTTTGAATTGGATTTTGGATGGTACTAGAATCTCATCACGGAGAATTTTTAAAGTCATATGTCGTCTTTTGTGAGTGTTTTGAAAATTAGTCGGGGTCCTTCAGAAATTACTTGTAGAGCATTTCATTCAATTCTGACATATTTGAAATTAAGAGCGCAAATTAGTTCAATCAAAAAAAAAACGAGTGTGTGTAGACCACACGACTGAGGTAAAACTTCTTTAGCTCCATCTATATGTATGTACTCGCAAACGAACTACTGACTGAGATATATATATATTTCATGCACGAACTACTGACTGAGATATATATATATTTCATGCACTGGCTGTAAGAGGAAGAGAAAAAGAAAATGTGCGCTCGCTCACACCTCTCTATCTTGCCCCTACAGTAATATACGAAACGAAACTTCTCTCTTTCTATCTTCACTAACTTATATCTCCCTCTCAACTCCCGTTCGCAATTTCCGTAACGCTTTCGTGACGCATTCACCAGCTTACCCCCCAAGTCAAGTCTGCCTAAAGAAGTTTTACTTAAAAAAAAAAACAAAAACAAGAACAAACCTGGGACCAAGGTGACCGCTGCAGAATTCTGAAAAGACTATAATAGTTTTGTGATAGGCAACTGTGCTACATTTTAAGGGTTTTTATTTGGCAATAACAGCATTTGGAAAAAAATGTGAAGCACCTTCTCCTTCCCCAACTAAAAAAAGGGTCAATCTGTCAAACTCAAAATTGATTGATGTCAAAATTGAGCGAAACTCTCTCAGAGAGCTGAAAATATACTCCAAATTTAGGGGATAGACTTCGAGCTACTTTCAGTCCAGTGTTGTTACACCCTCTCTTCATTTATCCCACGAAACGTGGTAGTTTTTCTCTTTTTTTCCTTTTCACTGTAAGTACTCAATTTCCCTTTTAAAATCACACGATACTTTTTGGCGTCAAAATCCATTTTTTAAAACTAAAATTTGTATTACACGGAAAGAAAATCACGTTAAATTACCTTTAGTATAAAAACCGCAGTTTGTAACACTCCTATGATTATTTTTTTGTACTAGGAAATTTTGATAAAACACGATTTACATGAGCTGTTTTTTATGGACATTCAGTGTGGTTATAATCATGATAAAATACAGGTGTTTTGACAGAATTTCACCAAAAATTCATAGTTTTTTGTCAGATTACTGAAATTCCCACGATTTGGTGATTTTCCCCTTTATCCCACGGAAGGCTTTTCGGACATCGAAATTCCCACAGAAAGGGTTAAATCCCACGATATAACAACACTGTTTCAGTCACTTAAATCTTTGACATCTAATCCATTTATCACAAATAAAAAATACAGGGTCATATATTTCGTGGTTTCAAGTTGGTAGCGCTGGAATTTGACACCTGTCAAACAGCTGTCATTTGAAGTGTTATAATATTAGTTGAATGTTTGCGATTTACAATCGAACAACGCATTAAACTTATTAGAACTTCCAACAAGGAGGGGCAACAATACGACCAATTATGGCTTCATTGCGTGAGGAGTTTCCTGGTCGCGTAATTACACGTTTTGTCGACGTCAATTGGCCACCAACATCATGAGATTTGACACTGTTAGATTTCTTGCTGTGGGGCTTCGAAAAAGACCGTGTTTAGGCGAATAGTCCCCGAACTCTAGACGCATTAAAAACCAACATTACTCAAGTTAGGGCCGAGATACCGCCCGAAATGTGCGAAAAATAATCTTTCCGAGGCGGCCATTTGAATGTTATTTTATTTCACACTTAATGGCGAAGTCCAAACTTTATAATGAAATAAAATGTTCATCAAAAATGTATTTTATTTAGCTTTACCTTTGTGCAAAATTTGAAACGTCGTGTCGACCACTACCGAACTTTTATAATTTTCACAGATTTTATTTTAGTGTGCAATTGATTTTGAAGGCGGATTTTGAATTTGTTTCTTGTCAACTTTGTGCATTTGACTTATTTATCAGTACTTGCCGGTTAAAATTCTCTGAGCTGTTTCGAGCCAAGAGAGGAAATTGCTCGTTACTCGTTATTTGGCTTATTTTCTCTTTTTCTGTCAATTTTGATAAGAACGTTTATAGACGTTTAAACCGCGTACGCGCGTGAGCCTTATGGTGCACACTTTATTAATAAATTTGTAGCGATTATGTCGTATTTTTGAGCGATTGATGGTTGTTTTATGAGGCATTTTTGAAAGCGTATTTTCTAATGGTTTCCAACGCTATTTTTGACCGCGTTCATTTTTGTTCCGCTTTCTGAAGTGTTTTTCGATGCGTTCCATATTCAGTTTCTTATATTGTTTTTGGTTACGTAAGATTCTTTTAAAGGAAACCAAAAATAACCTGGACTTGGATCTTCAAACGAAGTTTAAGGGGCGTTTCTGACCCACATTTGCGATGCACTTTTTGTTGCTTTTGCGGTCTTTCAAAATATTACATAGAAAGTTTTCTTCTTAGTGCGTTTTGTTTTAGCATTTCATAATAATTTGGAAGTAAATGGCCTTTGGGGATACTGTGCTGGCGTCTCAGTTTTAACGCCCAGTAAAATATGAACAACACCTCAAAGCTTATTTCAACTGCGTCACATCTTGAGTATGCAAAACATCTTAGAGTTTTCCTGAGAAAGCTTAAAATAGTAGAACCCTTCCATCTGTCCCAAAATAATAAAAAAGAACAATACAAACGAATGGCTGTGGGCATAATGGCTAACGCAATAATTGGTTTCACATGCGCCAACAACGTTCAAATGAAAAGTGCTCTCCCTCTGAAAGACTTCTCTTCAGACTTGTGTTATTTTTTGTTGTGTTGCTGTATATATAAGAACAGATTTGAGTCGATTACCAAAAAGCATTACAACACCTAATTGATATGATTATACCAATCACTTCATTTCGGTTTACTCTCCCTTAAACACTTGCCTAATCTTCTCATACAAGAGATAAACGCTCGCACATTCGCTAAGCACACACCAACAGCTATACATATGGTCCTTTAATTATCATTACAATCCAACAAAGCTGTTACCTCATTCCGTCGTGTACCCAAACGGTCATTAAGTGCTTAGTTTTGAAATCCCCTCCAACAGAGCCACCCACTATTTGTAATGATTTCCTTTTACTACATCTCCTTCCCTCTCCTTCCGGCGAGAGGGATACACAACTTTATCCATCATCTTAAGGTAAAGGTGTCTTTAATTACCCGCAACTCCACAGGCGATGAACTGTCCTGTCCTGTGTAGAAGCACAATTATTGGCTTCGCGTAGCCGCTGGAGAGCCGTCTCCGAGGTGCCAGATCGATATTTTGCAATTAACCCCAAACTGTGGTATTATAACTTCGCAAAGTAGTGAACACAAACTTTTCCGGTTTCCCTTCTGTCCCCATATTTATATTCACTTGTCCTTTGAGGAGTTTGTTGTGAGATGTGATTTTAATAGCGACCGCCTGCTTCAAGCTGTTGAAATGTACACAAAGCGAAATGACTGTTTTCGAGAGAGTTTTTTTAAGAAACTTTTTAATAAACGGTTAAACTTTCACTTATTTGAACGATTTTCGTTAATTTTTAGACAGGCTTTTTGACAGGCAGTGCTTTAGTGTACAAGTGGTTAGTTTGATGGACTTATGAGCGAGGGTTTCCGGTTCAATTAAGGGTTTTTTTCACGGCCCCACAACTTGCAAATATCTGACAAATAGCGCACTTTGTTTATCCCTACGTCAGGCAGATTTTTGTTATGCTATACATACACAGGATAACCGATAAAGTGTGTAATATTTGTCTAATAAAGTCCCTCGGCCAGGGTGGCACGAGCTTGCATGGAGGTGTGGCGATCCAACACTAAACGTTCTCAGCGAACAGAGCCACAACAATACAAGTTCCTCATTTCGTCGACCATCGCTTTCCAGTTGTCACATTGGCCTATTTCCGGTCTCTTACTAATTGGCAGCGACAGCGAGCAGAAGTTTTTCACACACGTGTTATAAAATAAATCACAATAAATATAGAATAGTTTAATACATTATTCTTTGTTTCAATCTATTTTACATTCTGCATTTACAGAGGTATATGCGGTCGCTACCTGTCCAATGGCATTTACCTCAGCTTTACCCTGTGAATGCCCCGACTTGAATTAATTTGAACAACTATTCCTGCACAGCACAGCTGCATTCTGCCAAATTCGCAACACAAAAATTGTTGTTCTCGTCTTCTCTGACTAAAACTTAAATTTGAATGCTGGAATGGAATGCCCGTCTGTCTGATTGTCCATTATACGTTTCCACAACCTTTATCCGATAATATACCCATGAGCGCCATACTGTTAGTCCTTCGAGAATGTTCTTTGCACTAGACGAAAGGTTCCAGATTAGGGGGCGTGTGGCATTCCACATGCGAAATGTTAGTGGACCTTGACTTGGCACCTTTCACCCGATTTTAAACGCTTCACGCTCAAAAATTGGCTCTAACCGAGTGCAATCTTTGCTTGTTTAAAAAAATGGATTAAAATTAACTAAGTCTCTGTTGAGAAAAAACGAGTATTCGTTGTTAAAAGCTACCGAGATGAAAAGGTTAAATGCATATTGTTAAAAAAACTTACTTTAGTAGTTGTTATCAATCAAGTTTCTTGTGTAATATCAACCAGTTGCTAAAAAGCTACATTTGTTATTAACGATTAACGAATGAGAAAATTTGGAGGAAATTGAAAAATCGGTTATTTTCAACCCAGTCCCCTTAAACAAGTTGAATCGGTTATTTGTAATCCAATAACTCTGTAGGAGCTATATTAACAGTATTACTTCGTAGTTCTTAACCGAAAGTTGGTTAATTTTAAATAAGTGATTTTTCTGCGTGATTTATTCTGCCATTTAAGGCAGGTTCAGCATTGAAATTTAGTGAATGATCAGTTTTTAAACATTTTTCTAGATCAATGGATAACTGGGCGTGGCACTTTCTGTACAAAGACATTAAAAAAGCTGCATATACCAGCTGAGGTTGCGAATATTCAGGACATCAAGCATTGCAAATAGCGAGCACTTCACAAAACGTAGCCAGGACTTAAAACGAACCATGGCAACTTTAACAAAGCAAAAACCGTTAAATTGGTCGTGCCACCTTTTGGAAAGTAAAAGCACCGGGGCAACAGATAGTTGCTTCATAAAGAAGAACCGATTTTATCAACGGCCCAACCCATGTGTCTATGGTTTGTACAACCCACCAGAGCTCATTCCGTATTTATACGATCGGTGTTCACCAAATAAATAACATCCTATATGTCCATATGTCCATGGTTTGTACTTTGACAAGGGTCACTAACTCCCCCGAATGATACATTATTCATTTACCACTTTGCCAAGAAAATACCGTCTCATGCGAGTATTGTATATTCGCTATTTTAATGACCATTTTCCCTACACAGATGGCCGACTTAAACAGCAAAAAATTCCAAGGGAAGCAATTAATACAGCGCACCCTCATCTATTGTGGTAGTCCTCTTGTCCTCTTGTCCTCTTCATCTATCAGACTTTCGCCCGAAACCGCACTTAACCTCGGTTGAATATTTCGAGCAACTACTACTACAGAGAAAAAAAAGTGTCTACTCGTTTACCCACAGAACTGTATCTACCAATTATTTGCATGCAAATTTTGTCCACAATTCAATTAATCAATTCGCCAGACTCCCCAGCAAGATTCAATTTAATAGAAATTTTCCCAACCATCGTGACGAATAGGGAGGCGGAAAATAAAACGAAATTGGAGAGTAAAGTCCTCCAGATCCCTATCGTTAAATTGCGAATTTCCATCGCAATCTTAATCCTGCCATTCTTATCGAGTAATAATCTGGTAATCTCCACAAGACGAAATCTAACGCGAAGCTGTTACAGCATCATTCACAAAAAGGACGAGCGAGGAATACTCATGTCAATTGTAAGTACTATTCGAATGATAATGATGCATGGAATCCTTGAGATCAGTGACTAGAAAAACTGTCATCTCCGGATGTGTACGGCAGTGCTAGTTCAAGGACGCTTTGTGTTATTATCTGGTTAGAAGCGCATTTTTCTACGAATTTTTGCACCGGGCAAGAAAGTGAAACTGTCACAACAATAACACAGCCATGTGCGTCCACCACCTGCCGATGCCGGTCGCGATGAGAGCAATGATGCTCTCAACGCAGATGACTCTCCCAACAGAATCCCTACAGCCTACACGCAGGACCAAAAATCAGCCGGCCAAGTTGAATCGGATTGAATGGCGGTATAAAAGCGGTGCAATCCTTTTGCAGAATCTCAGTTTGTCGTCTTCCTTCGGTCTGTGCGGTTTCAAAAAAAGAAGAAATAGAACATAAAACTGATTGGAGTAGTTTGGTGCTCACTTTCATCCCATCCACTTGACACAATGCGGTGTGGGTAGAGATGATGATTTATTAAGTGTGTTTCCTGTCTTCGTGGTAAGCACTTTGTCAAATGCTCGAGAACCCTTCCCTAGGCACATACATTGCCGCACCGCCGACAACACGAAATAGCTAATTAATAATTCAGAAAGGAGATTGAGCCGCGTCTTGTAATTAGTTTCGGTGTCGCATAACCGCGGAAACGTTTGCCCAGTCAATTTGTCTGTGTTGTATTATTAAGAAGTGTAGCTTCCACCAGCAGGTGCAAAGTGCGCAAATAATAATATTTTGGAATATTTATACTAGATTGAGGAAAATTGCCCAAAAATTAGTTTTTCAAATATTCATGTTGAGTGCGTGTCCGTATGAGCGATTCGTTGTTGCTGCTGGGCTTGAATAAAGTGGAATAGAAGGAGCCAAAGGGGTTTTTTTTTTTTTAAATATTCCTGAGGATTAGACATGGTTTTGGATTATGGCAAGAGGATACTCGTCGGGTATGTATATTATTTTATTTGTGAAATTTCTTTGAAGTGTGCTCTCTCTCCGATATAGGGTTTCATTTTATTTTCACTCCAGTTTGAGATACCTGAGTGCTGAGTGTACGAACTTAAAGCCGACTAAAGTTCGATGGGAAAAAGTTTTTCAATTTTCTTTTGGAGTTTATTAGATATGAAAACAAAACGCAACTCGAAGAAGCATTTGAATAAGTTTGCGGATGATTGGCTTTTTATTTACCTGGTGCATACTTCAAATGAAAATTACGTTTTATTTTTTCGAGGGAATAAATTACTGTGGCTTTTTCAAGGGCAGCAACAAATTTGTCTGCGGAATTTGGTTGTCGTAGGCATCTGCGGAAATATTAAAAACGAACTCTCCGGCAACAACTACAGACATACTAATATTGGACAAAATGCCAGGAAGTTCCAATTCTAGTAGGTGTTAGAGCTATTGTTCAGTTGGACGGTTCTTCAGTCTCCTAAAGAAAGGATAATCGTTCAAAAGTCTAGACATCCAAAGTCGACTGATCTTGCCTGTCAGAGATATTCCCTGAAAATTGTAAACAACGCTTTGACTAAATCATACATTGGCTCGTATGAATAAAACGTAGCAATTGCTTTTACTCAAGAGAAATGTAAAAATCAAAATACAACCAATTTGAGTTAGTTCCAACTTTTGGCATGTTCGAAAAGCGGCGGCACTGACCTTTTACTCAGATCGGTATGAATAAATCTTATCAGACAAAGCAAATGCTATGCAAATTCTGAGTCTAACATTAAGTTGACTCAGACCTTTTGCTAAATATTTTTTAACGCACCTTTTTTTACATAAAACAATCTAAGCATTGTGAATTTTCGATGTTTTGTTTCTAAATAGTTAAATTAAGTTTTGTTCGTGCAGGAAAACCAAACAAAACATGGATGAGATAAGTTTTCACATCATATACCTGTTTTACCTGTGTTAATAAAAAACAGTATAGACAAAGAAGAATAACTTCTAACAATTGTTTCGTGAAAATGTTGACATTTTGGCTAGTACTTTTTTAAATGATAATTCTGAGACGCGTGGTGGTGCTCTTTCAAATATCCAGAAAATTAAATCTTTCGTAAGGTATTTAGGTGATCGGGGCTTTCGGGTAAACATTTTAAAATTCATGGCAACAAGTTGGAGAAGTTCTTGGTGTTCGTCAGTCAACCGTTTCGTTAACTAATTGGTATGTCTGTCAGGAAATAGTTCAACAAGCCGATGATTGGATACATTTTCCGATAACTGAGGAAGAAATCAAACATCAGCAAGTGATTTGGCAAATAAAATTTATTATTCCAGGTGCAATTGGAGCCATAGACAAACCATACTGAGACCACCAACTCACAATCCTCTTGCCGCTGGCCCCCTCAGTTTTTTTTCATATTCGCCATTTTGTTTTCTCATCGGTGTTATGTCAAAAAAGAATCCGTGTGACATGCAAAAACATACAAAAAATGCAAAAATAAATGCTGCCAACATCGGCAACCGTGGGGAAATGTGAAAGAGTTCGGGAATTCCACATTTTTTCATTACTGAACGCCATTGGTTAGTTATTATAAATTGTTAAAAGGCCAATAAATTGATTTGTTTGGTTAGTAAAACTATCTAAAGTTGATGTTCTATATACTAGAAACATATTAGGACAAACATGGTTGTGTATTTTCCGCTTTTGGATATCATTAACTTCGATTTCGTGTGTAAATTTTTCTTAAATAATGAAGAAAATTTGCTCAAAATGTTTTCATTTTCCCTCAACCAATCTACATTTACATTGTTAATTTTTCATGAACATTTTAAGCAAATGTGCACTTATTCCTAAAAAAAAATATTATCCAAACGTAACGAACAATTTCAAATTTAACGGATAAAACTCTATGAACTCTGCCAGCAACTTTGCCCACAGCGGAAGTGTCTCATATCTGCTGGGAGTGTGTTGGTGAGCCGGAATTTTTGAAGTTTCGTGACATTTGTCAATACGATTTTCTATGTAACAATACTAGCGCACCAGATGTGTACACTCCATAAAAAATATAGCTTGTAGGCTAAGTAACGGTAAATCGGCCGGAGTTGGTGGTCTCATTATTGTCTCTGTTAGCCACGTCCTGCGAAACAGTAAACGATAAAGATAATTTGATTGACTTTTATTTGTATATAATATTCGAGCTTGTGACATTCCATTTGACAGTACACAAAACCATCTAATTTTCATTGACAATTCTTCGGTGGCCTTTAATTTTACACAATTTTGGGGGCGGCAAAGAATTTATTAAGATTTACCTTAAGAATTTTAGAATGCTTTTTGCGTCCTGAAACAAATTCAAATGTTCTTTATATCGCTGAAGGTTGTTCAATCGATCGGGAGTCAGATCTCAGAGGAACTAAAATTGTGCACATGTTTCAAATGGAATACACTAGGGCTGGGGACGAATCACTATATGGGTTCAAAATATGAAACTGTCTATTTCGAAAAATTCTACTAATATTTTCAAAAAGTGCGCCACTTAAGTACCTATTTTACTGCATATTGTCTTCCGACGTGCTCGTATCGATAGCTCGTATCTTTAGTTTAGCACAAAACACAAAAAAAAATGTAATAAGTACAAAATAAATAAAATAAAGAGAGATAAATAAATTGAATTAATTAATATTTAATGATCGTTGAATTTTAAAGTATTTTTTTCATAATACATTTTACATTAACAATTTGTGAATTATACATAGGTAGAACAAATTTATATTCATACAATAAATAAAAGGTTTACAAAATATGAAACGCGCGCTTTTATGTTTTACATGTCTCTACATTTGTAATATTCGCAATTCAGATGACAACGTCTGTAAAACATGCAATTTATTTATTCGACAAATGAATCTCAGGAGGTGATAGTTAATTCATAGTTCATTGAAATTTGGTATATCTCTTTATTGAGGCGTCTAAATATTTAGCTTTGACACTTGAAAATATAAAAAAAACATAGACCCCAGTTCGAGCTTAGCTTTGTTGCTAAAAGCTTATGTACCAGAAAATGGAATGATCAAAAATGTAATGAATAACCCTCGTCATTTAAATAAAGGTGTTCGTTGTCTGAAAGGAACTCAGTCTTGTGGGTCTAATAATTATTTTCCACATTATTACTGTCCCTTTGTTTATAAAAACGCAGTTGCAAGAGATTCGCTTGCATTGTTTGCCGTCGTTCGATTAAATTCATGCTTAAAGCCTTCGCACCACACCAATAACTGACCTGGGCTTACCAGCAACCATTGTGGTACAATGAAGGGTGGCTATGTCATTGAAATAGCGCGAAATATACTTAGTTTTCTGCAGCAGGCGCCATACCTGAAATGAGCACTGAATTAAATTACAGCAAGCTGAATTAATTTAGCGTTATCAGAAACCTTAAACGAAACACTGTGCAAACAAAACCGAATCCAATGTACCGGACCGATAAAACCGTTTTTACTGTCATTTCGTAAATATATATACGACCGACATTCATTCAGAAAATACAAAATATATTGCATCAATGCACACACACAATTTGTGTGTATATTATTTGACTGACAATCCGATTTGATTTCGAAATACAACATTTTTATTTTGTTGCACACTTCTTCCGCACGTTTTGAAAACGTCCTTCCTCCTGACAATTTTTGGTCAAATGGAGCAGCAAGTTTGGAGTGTTTTATCTACAAACGCCATTTTGTGAATAACGAACGACGTATGTCATTCGTACCGTAGAATTCTGAGAAATCTCGGGAAAAAGGCCGTTGAGAGAAAAAATGTGTCATCTGCTGCTCTGCAAATTTTGAATTTTCTCACGATATTTAACAAGCATTGGCTCGTTAAACACTATTAAAGTGTCGTGATTGGCATAAATATAGTGCCTGATGTAATAAAATGTAAATCCTGAGTAAAGCTTATTCAGAAAGGGGCACATTTTTCATATCTAAAGGGTGTTTTTTTTAGAGGTCTAGAACTTTGAAATGGGATACAACAAAGATGATTTTTTTTGAATTGACATGAAATTTACTTTATTCGAAAGATAATCTTCTGGCATTATAATTTAAATATGATTTCTGGCATATGACCGCCACGGCTGGCTCAGACGTAGTCTAATCTGGAGGTCCAATTTTCGATGACTTTTTCCAACATTTGTGGCCGTAGATCGGCAATGTTGTCCTCCGAGTGGTCAATCGTCTCGGGCTTATCGGCGTAGACTAGCGACTACACATATCCCCACAGAAAATAGTCAAGCGGCGTTAAATCGCACGATCTTGGAGGCCAATTCACGGGTGCGCAACGTGAAACTATGCGGTTACCAAACGTTTCCTTCAAAAAATCAATTGTGGCACGAGTTGTGTGACATGTTGCGCCATCTTGTTGAAACCACATCTCCTGCACATCATGGTTGTTCAATTGATGAACGAAAAAGTCAGTAATCATGGCTCTAGCGGTCACCATTGACTGTAACGTTCTGGCCAGTTTTTAACTGATTCGGAACTTCCTCTACGCTACGCTCTACAGCAGCAATGACTTCTTCTGTACGCACTGTACGACGTCTCTGTGGATGCGAATTATCATTTAGAGTAAACGTGGTGGGAAAACGTTCAATAGTTAATCGAATTAATTGCTCTGATGGACGATTATGTTGACCGTAAAATGGACGTAGTGCGCGATACGAATTTCGGACAGAACCATGAAGCGTTGTTCAGGCGTCAGTCTATTCATGTGCAAATGCCAAACCAAACTAAAAATAAATGACTTGAAAGCTGACAAAATGGCCGCCAGTTAAAAGAGTGCTGCCAACCTAAAGTTCTATACCTCTAAAAAAACACCCTTTAGGTGTCGCTTTTTCGTTTATAAAAAAAAACAACGAAAATAATTGTGGTAGGACGTTTCTTTAGTATTACATACTTATAAAAGGTAGGGTAGATTTTTGACCGCTAGCGACACTAATTATAATAAATCGAGGAACTCCGAGTTGGTGCTTTACGCATTTGCGTAAAATGTTTCTTTCACCGAACCTTTGGAGAGAAATACATCTTATTTGAATTTGTATCGATCAATTATATTTCACTTCTGTTCTGTGCGCTGTTGTTCCTCTTCTCTTCATCCTCTTTTATAGTCTTTCCTTGGCTGTTATCCGACCATTTAAATAGTTAATTTTGAAGTTATTTGCGCAGGGTGACACCTTAAAAGTTAAAGGCCTTCTTCCTACCTCTGGTGGGATTCTTATTATCCTGTTTCAAACCACGTAGTTCTCTTTGCCCTATAAGCATTTTAATTGTGCAGAAGTCTCCAGTAGAGGCCATCATTATCAGTATTACAGGATGTTCGGAAAAATGAGAAGAGATTATTTCTACAAATTACAAATTAATTCTACCATTTTGAGCTTAGGACTTAACTATTTTTGACGACATCAAATCTCACCAAAAAAATTAATGTAAATTTGTACTTAGGCCTTTTAAGTAGTTCAGAAGCTATAGCATTGAAGCTTTCTACTCGCCCTAGTTGTAGATTCTCCCTTTCTTTCTTTTTTCTGGCTTTTGACTCGTCAAGGCAATGTAGAGGAATGTCGACCTACAAGATCGATTGTGCCAACATAGTCAGAAAATATAATTTAATTATGAGCATTTCTGCTTTCCTTGTGTAGCTAATAATGCTTTTAGCAGAGGATTTCCCAATTCCGGATAAGAACTTCCTTCTGATTCTAAATAGAGCTGCACATTCGCAAGTGATGTGCTCAGTTGTTTCGCCTTTCTCGAGACAGATGCAGCACTCTGGGGATTGCATTCTTGGTGCATTCAGTTTACGTGGTATCGCAAAGCGTGGGACCTGAAAGGAAGGTTCTAGTAAGAATTTCTTTAGCTTTGCTGTTAAATGGCTGGATTGGCCTTTTGACCTGTCTGGGATTTCTGTCCTTAAATGGAATAGAAAAAATAAATAAATACAGAAAACTCTTTAGATTAAACTAAAGTTGAAGTTCTAAGCTTTTCAAAACAAAATACGAAAACACTCGCCTTCAGCTAAGAATGCCACTAACAAATTTTTGACTGGAAAAATATCTTACATTTTCCATAAATTAAACATCAAAAAGTCGACATTTTTCTATGAGTCCCTTTCATTTATTTTCAGCAAAGGAAAACCAAAAACTATCTCTTTCAACAAATCCACTAAAAGTCAAAGAGACTTCTTTAAACATTCTTTTAAATTCAACTTCTACACATGCCACACTTTTTTTTTCTTTCTTTTTCGGAAATCAAATAACTCCAAGGACTACCTAATCCATAGAGAAAAATAAATTAGAAGAGAGAAAAACGACCGGCAGAAATAAAAATATCCCCAACATACGTTATATTCGAATTGTTGCCAAGCGAAAGGAAGTGGAAGAAAATACCCGAATCCGTTCCATTTTTTGCAATGTACGTTGTATGATAGTGATTAAAGATGAACACTGAAATTCCGGTAGTGAAAATATAATTTTAGAAACTTTAAAAAAAAGGATAGGTTACAAAAAATCAGTCATTCAAACTATCAACCCGTCAACGGTTTCCTGGAATCGGGTGAGTCAACGCCATTGAAGCGTATAACAGCAAAAATGCAAATCCGCAGCCATATCGCGGTCGAAGGATATCCCGTACGATAGTAGCTACTCGTAACATTTCAATGCACACAACAATATTAATTGTTTGTACTTTTTTGTTTTGCTCGCTTCAAAGAGCGGACTTCAATCAGCATGCCGGTTGAGTGCATAGAGACGGCACAGAGGTTGACAAAGCGAAAAGGGACACAAAAAAGAAGGCAAAACAATTGGAAGCTCCATTTGGGGATTGGTAGGATTTTTTCCGCATTCAAATTTGTTTTCATCCTGTCTGGTGGAGAATTGAAATTGAATGGGCTCAGTGTATTGGGAATTTGACAATGGGACTATTTTTGTGCGGTACGGCTTCGGGTGAGATTTTTCCCCAAAGTTACAATGTAATTTTAGAATTTGTGGCTTAATACAAATTTGCATGTAGTTACCTACGGTTGGAGAGAGGTTTTCTTTTGAACTGTGCGTGCACACGTGCGAGCAATTTACTTGCGACTCACATTGGAAGTTTATAAATAACCAATGAATAACTATCTCTGTCTGTAATTGGTAGAGATGGACGTCTTTGGAACGATGTTTCGCATTCTGCATTCCAAAAAATACGACTTCACCTTCAGCAGGTGGGTGGTCCGAAAATTAATTTATTTCTACTGCCATTGGTCCTGACAATCGAATTATTTTCGTATGCCATTCCGCCGGAAAGCCCACTTCAATACGGATACAAACAACGATCACCACTAGAATACAAAAAAAAGAAGCTGCCCAACACAGCGTGCAGAGAAAAATCAAGAATCAATTGAAATATGTTACGAACACAGGCAACAGCTGCGTACTTTTTTTGCTCGACCTGCAGCCAACCCGTCGGTGGTACAGGGCTTCCTCTGTTGATTTTCGACGTCAAAGTTCAAAGTCCTTGTGCGGCATATCACAATTACGTATATTCAGCCATTTGCATGACAAAACATTTTCAATCACAAAGTTCTTTGACATGTAACTCATTAAGGACTCCCAGACTCATCGCACAACGTCAACGACAGCAAAGGTTGGAGTGTTACACATTGTGTTTTGTGTTGGCGGTGATATTGGATACGCGGCGCCAACTTTGTTTTCCCCAATAACTTTTCCATCTAATCTGCGAAACATTTTTGCGACGTATTTCACGTGGTTTCTCCTGTTTATTGCTTTTCTTCTGTGTGTTTGCCTTCTGACTCCAAGTTCAATTATTCTGTTCGAAAAGAGGGACTTTGCCGCGACATTTTCATCGCAAATTTTATGTCCCGCTGAAGTTTCCTAGAGGCAGAGGATATAACATTGATTCTTGCTCTTCTCTCTTTCTTTGTTGCCTATTTGCACGTCCTGGCATTGACACACATTACCCACCGAAATTCAGGCAAAAAAAAAAACAACAGACACAGAGAAAGTTTCACTTCCTCGCGCTTGCCACTGAACAGGACATAAGAAAAAAAAAGCGCACTTTCAACTTGTGAAAGATTGCATGTGTCACTAGCTTCGGGCAAGTGGAAGGATGACTGGCAAAAAGTTGAACGGATATTTCTTTGATTTGGCAAAAGGATGAACCGACGGATTTGTGCTGCCGCCGTTTTCAAAGTTTTCCTCTTATATTCCAGTTTAGAGGGGTGGAAGGTTGAATTTGTATTCCATTTCGAGGTGAATGGAGATGGTGGAGGTACTAAGAAATTGGAAAAAGAAATACTAATTCTAGTTCCATGTTTTGAGGAGATGTTGTTCGACTAGAAAGTTTTAGATTCCTCCCATTTGGCAGCAGGGTGCAACTCATCCAGGAATAATCAGACCAGCTGAATGAGGAGCACATCGGATTTGGACATTTTAAGTTATTAATTTTCAACACCGTACATCAGGGAATTAAATGTACTCCGATGCGAATCCTTTTCTGAAACTTTTCTTCATTAAGGACGATGGGGAGTTATAAAACGAATAAGCTAATGGGGGAGCTCGCCTTCGAGAGTATTTATGTAGGAGAAGGCCAGGGACTTTATGTTATCCATTAATTAGCGCTGCCGGTGTTTTTGACAGACAACCTTTTGAGTGAAACTGAATCCAAAATTTGTATGTCCGCAAAAATCTTGATCTACGAATTTCTTTTTTTTAAATGTGTGAAATAAATATATGCAGGTTTAAGGCTACTTTTATCTTTGTTACGATAACTGTAACTGATAACTTTGTTACGGTGGACTGTATACTTACTTGAGATGAGCGCTTGAATATTTTTTGAATACATTTTCTTTACAAAATATTTCTTCTTTACATTATTTTTGTTATTGCCCTTCATTTTCAAAATTAAGTATATATTTGTCGGCAGAGTTGATACTTTAAAATACTATAGTGAATTTTGTGTCTAATTTCTACTTGTCGGTTTTGAACAATCTTAAAAAGCCAGCATTTTTCATTTAACAAATATGTTTTTCCGAAGCTATTTCACCTCCCGCAATATTAACTGCATAAGGTCTAAAGGAAACGCATTTGGCGCACTTTAATGCAAGTATTTACTTATTTAAGACTTCCTGAACAGCTTGGATAGACCTTACCGAAACTTTATGGAAGAAAATATTTAATTTTTTTATTACATTTTTCAATTTTCTTATTTTTTTATTTTTTTTTATCTTCTTAATAAACATTTTCAAAGACTTTTTGCAATTTTCATGGAGTTTACATTTACGTACTCGTTATAATTTGCATTTTACTTACGTGCGCCGCACTGAGAATCGAACATTGGTCCTGTTGCGTAGTAGTCCAATACACTACCCCCTAGGCTAATTCGTCATAATGCTGTAGCAGTGCTAAATCTGAATTACTTGGTACATTTTAGAGTTTGGTTAAGATTTGCAATAAACTTGCAGCTTACCCGACCGAAGTTGTAAGCAAGACATTTAGTGTTACCCTTATTTATTCATGGGCGAAAAGTGTTTATTTAAAATCACATTACTGACATATTTTTCAATGTGCTAGAAGTATTTTATTTCTTGTAATTTTTCCCCGATTCATTAATTATGGTTTCTTTAGACAGCTTTGATTCATTTCATATGAAATAAATTTTTACCTCTATAAAGCCTCCATATGTAAGTTAGGAGGAGGTACGAGTAAGTGCTTCTGTACAGCTTCCAATCGCAAGCGGTTGACTGCATGACAGTTCATTGCTTCTATAATGCCTTCGGTCAGAAGCTCTAAAGAAGCTTCTAGGAAGCGCTTCGAACCACAAGCTTTATCGAAGCAATTCACTTTCCACACATCTCCAGACACATTTTCAGATGTCTAAAAGAGATCTTATCGAAGCTTAATTCCATATCCCTCTATAAAGCCTATGTATATGCTTCGTAAAGGACTTACTGAAGTTATTATCGAAACAATTGCTTCGAAATAGATCAACTTCGTTTAACAAAGACTATAGAAGCTTATGAATACGAAAATTGAGCCTTAAAATTGTGTTCGTTTGTCGCCGATTCACGCCTTAACGCATTTACCGATTTTAACCAAACTTTCACACATCTTTGGAATTGGTCTATATATGGTTCTTGTGAAGTTTGGTTGAATTTGGAAAACGTATGTGTGTGTTGTGCGTGTGTGAAGAAACCCATGAATTTTAGTAGATTTTGGGTTTGGTCCACACATTAACATCTATATAGTCGGGCAATTCGGATTTGAATGCTTTTTTTTATTTTTGTCTTGAATCAGGGATGGTTTGGGAAAAATGAAAATTCTGAAAATTCTCAACGGGTGGCGTTGTAGGCACATATTGTTTGTCATCTATCTCCTTCTACATAAAAAAAAGTCGCATTGTGTTTGAATTGATGTTCTCCTAATGCGTGAACAGATTTTGTTTCTGGAAATTTCAAATAAGAGGTGACGTCAATACCAAGGTGTTCATATGGATGTGTATTGGTTATACGAGTAATAGGCATTTAAGTGACCATACCTGTGTTGTCGACCTCCGAAACCCGATTTCAACTGATTTCAATGGAATTTTGTGGATGGGTATGTTAGGTTCCACCTAGGAAGATACTGTAGTTTTGGACCCGTTAGGTGGCGCTGCTTTCGATCTCCAAAACTACTCAACCAATTTCAGTGAAATTTTGTGAATGAGTATGGTTAACCCGATAGCTCCGTTCTTGCTCTGCTTTGGGGTGGTGAGCGCAAGCGCATTCAACTCAATTTAATTCCAAGGGAGTTTCATTCGTTCAATAGAGAGGTTCAACTTTCAAAAGATATGTTAATAATTTAATAAATTTTAGGCGTTACGAAGTTCGCCGGATCAACTAGATGCAGGTGTTTGCTCCTCAGGGGTTTTAGTTTACTTCCTTGTATACCATTCGGGAACAAATTTTCAGGCATAAACTGTAATGGGAACTATTTAAGTGGAACTTGTACACTTATAGTGGATGCGGGTTTTGCTTGAGGTTTAAATCGCTTCGAAGGAGTTCGTTCGTTGCGTTATAGTTGGAACTTCATCAAAAAGTCTTTGCAAGTCGACCAGAAATTGAAGCGTCAAGCAGCAGAGGGCGATTTTTTTCGTCTTAGAGAATGAAACTAAATGATTTGGGACATAATACACTTGCACCCGAAGGTTCCAAAACCGACGCCAAAATCTGCGAGAGGCCGACCTTGCACGGCAAGGAATTGACTGCCTCGGAAAGTCCTGCACACTTTCAATAGCCGCGGCAATGTTCTCTGTCGATCTGGCGTTCGTTCCTTAGATGTATAGCTGCTGTGCGTTACCACTTCAAAAAAAATAAAGCGAAGTAGATTTGTCCCAAAAAGTGAATTAGATTCAAGAAAAGGGAAGTAGTTTCCAAAGTCATAGTTAATGATATATTTAATTCCATATTAGTTGTATATAAATAAAACATGTCCAAAACGACGTTTTAAGATCTACAAAATATTTTTTTTTATTAATATAAAGTCTACCTAATTGCTTTTTTGCAAGTTTTTTTTTTAGAAAAAAATATATTATAAGTGGTGCACAACGACATTTTTATTAAAATATAATTTTGCGTACCAATCCGTATTCAAATTCTTGATTAATTCTAAATATATTTTCATCGCGTTTGTAATAATTCTTCCGCGTATATTTCGCTAAACTTTTCGGAACAGACAGGACCCAAAACCAAACATTTCACATCTTTGACAGAAAATTAAAAGGAGAACAAAACGTCAGAACATTTTTAATAAATTTTGTGTTTAAAGTGAAGTTTGATGCAATTTATTCTTTTGGAAGTTGAATCTGGGCTTAAGCGAAAGAGTGTAAAACCTTTTTTAAGTAAGTTTTTTTTTGGAAGTAGATTTAAGGTTTTTTTTGAAGTAAAACATCTTTAGGCACGCTTGGCTTGGGGGGTAAGCTGGTGAATGCGTCACGAAAGCGTTACGGAAATTGCGAACGGGAGTTGAGAGGGAGATATAAGTTAGTGAAGATAGAAAAAGAGAGAGTTACGTTTCGTTTCATATATTACTATAGGGGCAAGAGAGAGAGCAGTGCGCGCACACATTTTCTCTCTTCCTGCTATAGAAGTTTTACTTCATTCGTGTGGTCTAAAGCACACTCGTTTTTTTATTAATATTGAAGCGGATTAAATGAGGGATTTCTAAAGTGAAGTAGATATAAAGAATTTAAAAAGTAGGGAGCAGATTTAATTTTTTTTCCAAAATTGAAGTAAAGTGGTATCGCTGGTGCTGGCTGATTGTTTATGGAGAGTCGACTAAAGTCGACGTAGAACAGTAGTTAAGTTTGTTATCAAGTTAGTAACAGTGCAAGTAGCCCTCAGACTCAGACATACAAACGGGCGTAATTGCGAGGCATTTTTTTTGACTTATCCTATGCAGAATTGATTAACATTAAATTGATATCTTCATCCTTCATCTTTTTTAATAAATTCTAGGTAGAAACAGTTTACATTTTATCCGGCGAATTCCGTCATTATGGGTTTGTAATTTGTATCCTGTTCACTTGAACTAAATATACGAAAGAGTTAAAAACCAACCGACGACGGCGGATACCCAAATTGATTCCATGGAATCTGTTCGTGTCTAGTGAACCGGCTCACCTGATTGACACTCTCATCTGCCTAGGACTAACGAAAGAAATGCTCGGATTGCAAAATTCAATATTTAGTCAGTTCTCGCATACAGAGAAAGCGCAATCCTTTTGTGCAATCATTTCAAGTGTAATTGATTTTGCTCCCTGTGCCGTTTGACTGAATTGAATCTGTTCTTTTGGGTTCGCTGTCGTTTGTTGTGCCAGTGGGAATGGAAATCGATAAACCTGTAACGAGTTACATTTTTACCTTTACCTTTGAAGTGAACGCCGTGAATCAATGACGAGAAAATAACTGTGTAAGATTTTAATGATTCACAGGAAGAATTTTTTAATTTGATATGATTTTTGGATTATTTGTGCTGAATGAATTTGTAATTTAGCTATCCGCCTTTCCATTTGATCTCTAAGACCTTTTTTTATCTCCCTCAACAAGATGTGCTTACTGCAACCCGATGATTGCAAAAGAGTAACAAACACCAAAAGAAAATCCGAGAGAACGACCCTATGCACGAATGACTGCCAAAGCAAATCACAGCAGCATTCCTAAGTTGACAGCCGATCAGTTTAGGCGTTTGACAGATTACAGTCTCACTGGCTCAACGCTTGAAGGGGAACGACTTTCTTTACAAATTTGTGCAAATTCAATTAAACGCTGGGTGCTTTAATCAAAATTGCCTTTTATACGGTAAACACCTTTCGTCTGCATCGTATTTTAAATGAGAAATTCTGCCAAACACTCCACGATTCAAAGCCATCAATGCCAACATCGCGTACATATGCAAACCTACTAAATCGTGTACTGCAAGACAGCGCCAGACGGTGCGAAGAATAATTAAATGAACCCCATTGAGGTGCTTAAATCTATTTTTGTACATGGAGTCATTTAAATACGCTCGAAGGCACTCAAAAATATGCCATCCCCCGACTGGGGATGATCGTAAAGGCGCGTGCTACTTTTATGTGTTCTTTCAAACTTACAGATATTTCGGTTTTAGGCACAAAGCCGTATCACAGCGTTTTCAAGGTTAGACTTACATCTACCTGCCGACACAGTTCATCGATAGGCTTTTATCGAGCCTTAAAGGGACAAAATTACTTGCGGGTGTGTGTGCAAAGCAATATCCGCCTTCTAATCCGCCAAATCCGCAAGAATTCTCAGATTTTAAACGCAATCGGTCGGAAAACTTATTTTCAATTTCATGTGGCACCCTTTTCATGACTGGCGACCGACCGTAATTCGTGCGAAGGCAAAAAAAAAGGATTTTTCCTGGCGTACATAAAATTTAATAGTTTGCCTGACTGAGCCTTCTGGCTGCTTTAAAATGGCATCCAATTTTTTTTGCAGGCAATTTAAGAGGAGGTTGAAATTTGGGTTGCCCTAACCGACGGGGGAAAGTTTATTCCAGGAATATGTACTCACTCATACCTTAGTCGGGATAAAGCACGTTAATTACTTTGGGAAGTCCTTCAAGCATTGCTCGCCAAATTAAAGTTTGCTCGGAAACGAAATCTAAATTGCTCACCTGATTTAGAGAGTGAGCGCAATTATTTCGCCTCTACTGCTTGTGGAAAAGTGTTTGGTGTTGGAGGCCTTGCAAAACAATTTAGTAATGCACAACCTACACACACACACACTTGGGAGGAGGATTTTTCATCCGTTTTTATGCATAACAATTAAAATTCATGAACAAACGCGTTGTATGCTGGATTCGTGGGATGCAATCAACATTTTCGGAGCTCGTCGTATCGCTTGCGCGAAAAACTTTCTGGACATTAATACAAATGAAGTGGGAGCGGGTGGATGAAGTTTTTTTTCTGTTTATATCCTTGTTGTACAAATGTTTGTAAAATAAATTCATGCTGCAAGTGAGGAGCTTATTTGGAAGTTAGATTTGTTGGCCTGAATTGAAATGTATGGGAGTGGTAGGCTGAGAGGAAAGGACATTTCTGATTCAAGCTCACGTTTTAGCAATTATCATTTTAAATAGGATGAACGCTGACCTGAGGTTAATGGGACTCTAAACTTGGTAATGGCTGCGGCGCATAGAACATAAATAAGGAGAAGCAAACGTAGTTTCCAACACATAGCACATGGAAAAGGAGCTCTGCGCCAAAATAAGCAAGTCTTAAAATGCATTTCTCTGTGTTGCAGTGAGCCCAGATTTCTTTTATAATGAAAAGTAGGGGAACACGAGGGACAAGCTTATGTAAAGGGGAAAAATCCAAAAACTCTGTGAAACACTGTTTAAAAGTCAAATTAAAACGTATTTTTCTTACAAAAAAAATTACAAGAATGAAATGTTCACACTGAACATAAAAGAAAACGGTCCATCGAACGTGAACGTACATGTACAAAAACGAAGTGCAATATACTTGATTGTAAGCACTTAGAAAAGCCTGAATTTTTGTTATACAATTTATGATTTTTGAAATTTTTTCCTATGAAATAAAATGAAAATTTCACTTAGGGATTTCGATTCGAATTGAAAATTAAGGACGCGATAATTTTGAAAACATTTATTTTACTCTAAGTTTGCATTTTGGTCAAAATCATGCCGTTTTGAAGTAAACTAGGGAAAACTATATTTTTCAAAAATGACTTTTTTCGAAAATCTATTTTACGACAATACAGAGAAAAACTGAGTTTTCCATTAATTGTGAAATGACCATATTACCTTAGGAATGAATTTTTGTTACAATCGTATTGACCGTTTTCGAGATATGTCCAAATTTCAAAAGTACCGTTATTCGATGCTTTTAGCGGAAAACTGATTATACAGTTATGTTAACCTCACCTACTTAAGCTTAAATATAAATTTTTGTTGAAATCTTTAGAGCCGTTTTCGAACAAATCAAACTGGTATGAAAATGTTGTATGGGAAGTACCATTAATATTGAGGTTACCATGCAAAAAAAAAGAACGGCCCCGAACTGTTAGCCCCCAAACTTTAAATGCGAAGTTTGAACGAAATCCGTTCAGCCGCTTAGGCTTTAGGCCTCGGGGCATACAGACAGACAGACAGACAGATAGACAGACAGACGGACAGAATTTTGCGACCCACTTTTTTGAGTTCGCCTATCATGGTAATGTCAGAATTGATTAACATCTCGAGTTCGAAATTTTGAATTTTGTACGAATACAATATCTTTCTCTTACTACGTAATTGAGAAAGTTACAAATGGGAAAACTGTTTTTAAAGTCCGGTAACACTGCTGTGTTGTAAACTACAAAAAATCCCTTTTAGAACCCGTGCCGAAAATTCTCTTACCATTCACTCAAGTCAGTGTAATCGATGTGATTTTGTTTATTAATCGCAAGGTTCGCAGTTATACTTTCTTCTCCATTCGGTGGTCAAGAATTCCCGCCCACAAATTCGTAGAAGAATTTCTCCCTCCAAGTAGCCCAGTATCAGCTCTCTGTTCCTGTTTACCGACTAGCATTCGGCGTCAAGAAGCAGAACTGTCCGTGAGTGAACGTTTTGTTCTGGAGAGTGTACATTTTATTTTTGGAATCAGAGGTTTTGGACTCATTTGTGCTGCCAAACTGTTGTCCTCGTCGTGGACTGATATTTATTTACTAGAATGAAGACGAACTCCTCAACTACCTTAAAGATGTACACAAACTGGTGCCGATTGGGGGCAGATTTTTTTAAATTTTTATGACCATTCATAAACCATTTTCACCTCATATGCGACTTTGAAGTCAATAAAAAGTGAAAGTCTCGACTTGAAATTCGTTTATCTTTGACCTAAAGTTTACCACAACCATCCAAATCGCATTAATCGACGGATTTAATCGATTCCGTACCATAAATCCAATAATTACCAACCTTTCTTTGGAACTCATTAAAGAGTTCTAGGCTCGTCGTTAAAATCGCATAAAAGTCTTTTAATCACCATAAAAACAATATTTATCCCAGTAGCAGTTTCTTCCCAACATCATTCCGCCGGACAACTATTGATCCAGCAACCGCTCTAATGCGAAAACAAGGGCTCTAATGAAGGTCGCAATAAATCATAATCACACGCAAACCCCGCACAATACAGAGAAGCTTAAAAATCTATAACCATCTATCTAAATCAAATCAACAGCACTTCGAGAATATCGGTTGACTAAGGACATCGCACAGCATCCTCGCCTCAACCGAAAGATACTAACGACACAATAATAACTCAAAAAGTATATCACATGTTACAAAGTGCTTAATATGCATCCAGATCTTGGCAAAAAATAAAAAAAAGAAACAAAGCGCCAGGATATTTGCTCATTTTTCCGGTTATTCACAAATCAGCAAAGGATGTGAGTAGCCCCAAAACGCCTCCTGCGAAATAACCCCATCAAAACACGCACACACAACACCAGACCGGAAAAGTGAAAGAAAACGTAATGCGGAAGGAAAAAAAACATCGTGTGGCTCATTCAATTTAAGGATCCGTCAAGGAAAAGAACAAATTGTTGCTTCACTCGGCGTGAAGGAGGCATGCGTCAAATTGAAAAGGTTATCCCCAACCACTGGCTTGGTTGAGAGTTTCAACTTCAATCAAAGTTGAATAAAAGTACCAACAACCAGCATCCTTGGAACGTTCAGTTATCCTTGTATATCTGTGCAATTCGGTTGGAATAAAAGCGTCTCAAATCGGTGTCTTATCGCTCGGCATCATGTGCATCTTGGTCGTTTAAGGTGTGTAACAAAAAAGGATTGTGCGGATTGCCGACATCTTCTCAAGTGAGAGTCCTTGTTCTGGTTGAGGGTATTTTTCTGTTGACACCTATACGAAGACATCACAACGGGGAAATATGTCTCACATTTTCTTGGTATTTGTACAGCTCTCGTATCTCCGATCTCGTGTACTTGTTTAGTGATTGCATGCACAGGGCTCTCTTGATGGATTTGGGTTTATTTATTATTTTGAAGGGAAAATGTCTTTTCTTGGTCGGATATTCGCGGCATCCTTGCAGGATGCAGGACTCAGTAAGTGTGTTTTTGGGAAGGGAATCCCCTGTCAAGCATAGAGCGATCTGACATGCGGCGGGCGGTTGGAGTGTATTTTGAAAATTGTTTACCAAAACTGGTAGAGAAATTGCGGAAGGCGGAACATTGTGGGGAAACGTCTAATGTAGACCATAGAAAGCTGTGAAGTATTTATGAACTGGTTTGGTTGACAGTTGCGGTTGGAGGGATGTTGGTTCCCCCTTTGGATCCAGCCGCTGAGAAAAACATAAAATCCCAATTGACTTGAGTGCTCCTCCTCATGTCTGTTTGCGGAAGTGTTTTTTACCTGCTACTTAAAAAAATGACAGAATTGTTTTCGCGAAGGTTTAATCGCAAATTAAGCTCCGATGAGAAAGGAGCTCCGTTCCTTTTGTTTAGCTACAGCCTCATGGGTTCGATGGATTTGCTTTAAACTTTGTGCCTGACCCCAAAATTAAGGTCACCTACAATAGCTGTACAAACTATCTTCTTAACTGCAGTCTAAGGGCCTTAGTGGATGTCCATCAGACGTCATTTCTTTTCAGCTCAGTTTTATCTGACGATCGGCTTTTTCCTAATTTTTCTCTTATATTTTAAGTAATTTTGGAGCAAGTTGCGAGCGCATGTTTTTAGTGAAACTATTTTTGAATTGGTTAGAGCGCTAATTTATTCGATGAACATTTCGTTTACCTACTCCAGTGGACGGGTTTCTATCATTTACGAACTGATAATCAGTCCATAAATTGCTTTTGGAGATGCGTCTCTTAATTTCATTTCTCGGGCACTTGGTTTATCTTCCGTTGAATCTGATGTTCTTTCTGTCTCTTTTGCTTATAAATATAAATAGAAAGCGAGCAGTTCCTCTTCTTCTTTTCCAGCGCCACAAACCCGCAAGCTATCTCTGTCAAATGTCGTTCATCATCTTCAGCATGAGTTCACATGAAACTCATTTTTAAAAACCCAGCAAATATTATTAAGATCTAAAAAAAAAACGGTCACAAAATTCCACATCAAATTTGTTTAACCTAAATTAAAAATAAAACATTAGAGCAAATGTTCGCACATTAAACGCAAATGCAAATGGAAAGCACGTTGTAATGAGACGCATTCACACAAAATACGCGCAAAACCACACAGAAACAGACCGGAGTAGTCCAAAGTGAAATCTGTTTGTTGAGTAAAATTTATGAGTAAACAGCACTAGTAGGTCAGCATAACTAAAAAAAAGAAAACCCAGTCCGAAAACCATTATTACTGCCACCAAGAACAATAACAACAACAAGAAGAACGGCAAATGGTTTCTTGAAGCATTTTTCTTTCTCGCAGGGCGACACACAAACACAACAAGAACCACACCACCACTCACTCACTCCAGTTTTGTGTCGGACGATTTCTTTTTGCTGTTCTCAGTTCTCCCCCACCATTGTTCCATAATGAATCTTTTTTTGTCGCCTCTGGGCAAATGAAGAAAAGAAAACAAAAAAGGATACGGTTGTAGAAGAGGCATATCCAAGGCACAAAACTCTACTCTTGACACAAATTGCTGTTGTAAATATTCTATGAGAACTTTAAAAGCGCAAAACCTTGCTGCGATGTATTCATGTGTGGTTCGAGAAATAAGCACAAAAAGAAATAGATACGAAATGAAGTTTCAAATTAACCAGGACAATATCCGCAGACCGCTGAAAGAGGGGCCGGGTCTTTAGTTTAATGTTTTCGAAATTAACCTTTGATTGCTCCGTGTTCTTAATTAAAAAGCTCACATACTTTTTATTCGAACATCCTGCTGTGCTGGCAGGAACCATGTTTACCATGGAAATAATGAAGGATTAGCCGCAGGAATAGTTGAAATTTAAAGAGCTGCACACTACCTTAGACGTTCGTTGTGTAGGAGAACAAAAAATCCCGAGAGCATGCCGCTCATAGTCACGATATGTAAGTGCTTTCACGTTACAACGTGAATTTGTTGTTTTAAGTCCCCGACACAATGGAACCCACAGAACGGGGTCTCTTCGAATCCGGTATGCACGGCACATTCGCAGGGCACAAGGCCCACTTCTGTTTGGATAAGTTCTTAGTAGGCATTGCATTTCTATGGGTATTATGTATTAAGGACATGAAATGATGTGATATTAACTACCGGTTGCAAGGTGTGTGTTGGCAGTAGAAAATGGAGCGCATTTTTGCTGGGACAGGCGACGCTTTCTATTCCAGCGAAGGTTATTAACCATAGATTTGTAAAGGGCGGTAGAACAGATATCTAATGATGTACCTACGGACACGGAGTGCAGCAACTGGAGTGTTATTGAATTTTTAGACGAAATTTTTCTCGGAATCGGGATTTTTAGCAGTGGATTCTGGAGAACACTTGCGAGACTGCATTCACATAGTGTTAATTTGAAGATTAAGATTTCTCCACCTGAAGATGAGTTCAAAAACATTCGATCACTAAGATGACAGATAAATTTCGCTGAATGTCGGTAAAGGTCTGATGAGGTCAGGGGTCAGATATATTGTAAGGCAAAAAAGTTTTCATGCGCACGAATGATTTGCTCTAAATTGCTGAAGTATATCGTTCACGCACACGAAAACGTTTCGTCTTACAGAATGCCGACCCAGGTCATCCTCATTAAAAAAATCAAGTTTTTTAATGAAAAATAAAATGCATAAGTCTTTTTTAACCTTTCAGCTTTGCAATTTAAACCATCTAAGTCATGTGGTTTCACCCCTTTTCATCTTTTGAGTTGTTCTGCAATTTTCAAATAGACACGACAGGGAAGCCTTTTTTGGAATATTTTTTTAAAGCTTTGGCTAGCAACCGTGTTAGTAAAAATGCTGTAGCCGGTTTGTTAGTCGTAAGTCACCTTCTAGTTAGAGACCTAACTAATTGAAAAAAAAAATTGTTCTTAGGCGACTTTAACCAAATTTGAAGAAAAATTGTTGAAGAAAGGAAACGATGGACGAGATGACATTTCTAGTTTTGTTAGTCAAACATCCAACTAGATTTGTGGGGAAATACAAGTTCCCCGAAAGCGTTGATCATTTGTGACAAACTTGGCTTTCTTGTCACATTTTAAATTTGTTTTCGAGCTACTTTTTTAAAACAAACATATAATACTCGTAGTTGGTTTTAATTATCTCCCACAATTTATTTTTCATACAAATTTCGCAATTGTGAGCTTCCGTAAATTTAAAGTCGAGACTAAAATTTGTTATTAGTACGGCGCAATAAGTTTATTTTATTTAAATTCCTGGTAAAAAAAAAGATCGGTGTAAGCAAGTGTCAACTTTTTCAAAATTTTCTTGACTAGATTTCTCGTTTATAATATTAACAATGTCACCCCCAAAACTTTAGATTTCCCTCAAAATGAATTATAAATATCTAAAACGCTTTGTTCCTGTTCATCTATGGCAATTTTTGCTGCACTAATTTTTAAATGTTGTCAATCACTTTTATTCATATTTTAGTTTTAATTTCGGAAACAATTTTCGAATTTTAATATAAAATACTGACAGGTTCTTTGTTTATCAGTCAGTTTCCTTATTTGCCTTCAATTTGCAACTATGTATAGTCGGCAACGACAATAGAAAATGGCCGGGTTCATAGGCAGTTGTTTCTGATGTTTTGCTTAGCTAAAACATGGAACGCGTCTTACTGCTACCTGAAGCAAAACAAAGATTTATTTAGGCTGGGATTCGAAAATATGAAACACTATTTTGTTGAACTTTTCTAATAAAATCACTTTTATTACACTTTTAAAGGTTATTCTTGTAATTCACTTATTAAGAACCAAAACAATATTTTTTAAACCAGTGATTACTGTATTACTTTACACTTATTTTCTTCACAACAGATTACTATTTCGAACTTTAAGCCTGCTTTTTTATATCCGCTCCGCCATCTATCGAGAAGTTTCTAGTTTATTCCGGCTAACTTGGATCCCCTACTTCATCCCCTTCATGTTTTGTTTTCTCGACAAAAAGTAGCCTATGTCATTCTCAGAGGTCTCTATACCAAAATTCTTAAAAATTGGTTTTGCGGTAGTTAAAATAATCTTACTTTCGCATTTATAACATTAGGATTATATCAAGGCTATCCTGAATTTTCTGTGCAAAAATGACAACTGACAACAAAACCTATGCTTTGAAATAACATAACTACCCGATTCCCCCGCAAATTTTGAAAATTCTCTCTTAGATTTCCCATGACTGCAACTCTCTTCGGCCCTCGACTCTCTTTCGTGGCGTCGTTTGTACGGGCTACGGGCATGATGAATGAAAGCAAAGTATTTCCCTGAATCATAGTTGTACACAATTGCGAAGTTGAAATTTAATGTATCTAGTAAAATTCAACTTTTCCAATTGTTAATATTAAAAAAAAATCAAAAATGCAAAAATTTTAAAATTTGGGTTGTAGCTCTAGATGACACAGAAAGCTGATTGATGGCTTAAAATAATTATGGAAGTGTTGGCTCTGTTAAGTATTTTGTTTGCATTGATTAAGAATTGTTTGAGAAAAAAAAAATGTCGCTCAAAAACGCTCTCAAAAAAAGTTATGGCAATGAAAGGAATAGCCTATGTCCTTCTCGGGTACTTAAGGGACATTTCAAAAAAAGTTTCATCGAAATCTGTGCAGTAGTTTTCACGCCAACCGTTAACACAGTCTTATTATATGTATAGATAAGATGATAAAATTGCAAGTTGCAAGTACATAATTCGACAAAGCATTTTATAAAATGTAGTCATCGTTGTGATAAGTTTTGTATGTAACACAACTACTTACCAATAAAAGTTTCAGCAATCCTATAGACCATTACACATGCATTATGAGCAACTTATATCAACCATCAATTGGCTAATCACTTTTGTGTGTGTGAAAGCAGCGTAAATACATTTTTGACTGATATCCCGTGCAGTCAATCCTTTTTATAAACGATTATAGTTTCTATTCATAGTCGACAAATAGTTAAATTAAAATTTCATAGCCAAAAACGATTTAATCGCATTTACAATGCAAGAACCATCACAACGATCCGCTTCACCCACGAATGCATAACAATGCCAATCCGTATGATGACTGGATAATGTTTTCATCTGCACACTATAATTCCGCATGCAGATACCGCAATTGTTATAATCGTCAGTCAGATATTCAACCGACAGTAACCGACAGATGACTACGCGCATTGAAATTAAATTTTCCACGCGACCTAATCACAATTGAAATGCCGTAGCTCTTCCCCCAAATTGATTGCAAATTAAAAGCCTCCAAATCTCACGACATGCACCCATTCCAGACTCTGGAGAGCAATTGAGCAAATCCCAAATAAAATACAATAAATTCCCCCAACATCAATAAAATTGTCCTCGCACAGTCTACAGCTACACAGGCTCTTATCTTCTTCCTTTTTTTTTTCCATTTCCAGGTACTGTGCGAAATAATTGAACCACCACGTAAAAGAACTCTCCATCTCTATGGAATACCGAACGCCAACGACGACAACGACGACGACGACGAGGAACGACTGTAGCATAAAAATAATATAACGAATTTCTGTGGTGAATCGTTGACAGCGTTGCGTTGTCATCAAAACGAAATTATTTGCCACATCAAAAGACCGCCGTCAGCGAACAAAGATTGCGCTCAAAGGACGATTGTATACAATCAAACAATGCTCCACCAGCGTCGTCGTCATCACCATGAGCTGCACTTAAAGGAGCAATAAAATCATAAAATATACAATTCAACCCACACAGGCACACACAGATGTGTAGCAAGATGATTTTAACGACGATGATGACAGCAGCAAGAACATCTCTAACGGATGCTTCCAAGTAATTACCAAAAAAAAAAAGAAAAAAAGAAGCGTAACCACAACCAAAAATCGACTGCGCTGCTCCTTGATTATTCTAATGGTGTGCGCATCAGAAGCACACTCTCTAACAATAACGCGATTATGGCCAAACAATTTGCCATATCCTTGGATTTCGTTTTAATTATCCTTTTCACGACAACTGTGGCGACTGGCGAAGACGGTGGTTATTCGCCGGACTACCAATCACCACAACCAGTTAACCCCAATGCAAAGGATCGACCACTACAGCCAGCAATTAGTAATAAACTTACCACAAGTGATGCCGGCAATTCATCTGAGATAGTAGATACCAGCACCGATGTATATAATTCAGCCGACAAGCTCACCTGCAATCAAAGTTCTGTCCGTCCGTGTGCAAGGGTGAAGGAAATGATCACAGCAAACAGACGCTCGTCCGTATTGGCAATGCCGAACCTGCAAAGCAATCGACATTGGCAGTTCAACAGGACGAAAAAGGTGAAGTCAAAGGAAGGTCGTCGAGAGTTCTCTGTGGTGATGCACGTTCAGGACCAACAGCAGCAGCATCCGTTCAAGGTGAATCAAGTGTTCGAGAACGAACGCAAATTTCGCACCGGAGTCGTTAGTAATGGCAAAATAGTGCTCCTTGGTCTGTTTGAGCTATCGACGAGGCATGGCCCACGACCCGATGGGCTTAGTGAGTTGGGGGCGGCCCAAATGGCTGTGCAGCATATAAATCGCAAGCGATTGCTGCCGGGCTACACACTCGAGCTGGTGACAAACGATACGCAGGTGAGTGGGTTCCCTTTTAAAATTAAATCGATTCGTTTTATTTTTGTTTTTCTTTTCTATTCAAACAAAGGAAACCAATTAGAGAGGCTTAATTCAGAACAGAAGCGTGTGCAATTGGAAAAGTATTTACTTTGCCAGCGGCACGAGTAATCGAATTGGTTTGAATAGGAAATGTCCGCGAGGGTGAAATGAACAATCACGGGGATAATCCTATATTCCCGTTGTTAGCTGTTGGTAGTGGTGCCCGCCGGAATCAATTCATTGATTTCGATAAGCGCCTGCTTTGAGCTTATAAGCTGTTGAATGGATTCTGTTTCCGAGTTTGTTGCTGCGGGAACTTCTTTATCCTTTTGTTTGCAAGGCTCCTGAGTCGTTCTCGGTTGGAAATTCATTAAGCTTTGTGTGACAGGCGGTTGAATGGAAATATTAGATGGAGTTTGGAAAATTGCCTTTTTTTTGCTGACCGAGTTTTGATTTCAATTTTTTTTTGTCTCTGAATCTGACTGAATAATTTGAACGGATTGTGAAAGAGGAAGTGGAACAGCCAAGCGCACTTAAAAGCACAAAAGCGTTTGGGTAGCTTGTTCGAAACTTGTAAAGAAATATATGAGAGGCATACGGGTTTTCTATTGGTACGTGGTGTGGTGGCAGCCATTTTGTTTTGGTGGCGTCTAATCAGGTGGGTTAGACAGTCACTGACAGTTACATTGAAACGATTAAGCATCACGTCCAAATGATAAAACTTGAGTGTTCGTCAGTGTGAACGTTGTGAGCGTTGCGACCATTTTACCGCAATAATGACAGCACCAAACGGCCCCCCAAAGTTGACTTTCCAACTTTGAGGGGCCGTTTGGTGGAAAAATTAGGGACAACTGGTTCGGTAAGAAATCAGGATCCGCATGTCAAAGGTGGGTTAGATCAGCCGAGCTCAAAGCTGCGGTCCGTCAAAGTGTACAGAAGAAACCGAGGCAGTCAATTCTTCGCTGTGCACAAGAAGTCGGCCTTTCGCAGCCTTCAAATTGGCGAAGTTTGCCTCAGCACTTGGGCCATACAAGTTCCAACTGACCCAAAAGTTTATGACCATTTGCAACGCCGTTTCTTCGCTGCGTTTGGAAGAGGACTCCGATTTTGTGCGAAAAATCATCTTTAGCGGCGAAGCGCATTTTTGGATGAATTGCTACGTTAAGAAGCATAATTGCCGTATTTGGGAAGACGCCAATCCACACGAGCTTTGCCAGGTGACAGTGAATACAAAGTTACTCTTTGGTATATATTAAAAGCCGGCGGCGTCATTCGTTCGGACCTTTTTCGAAAATGACATTCCTGTTGCATTAAAATAAGTAAAGTTTTCATCCATTTTCTGAGGTTGCTTGTCAAGGGAGAGAATCAAACCTCTCCTTCTTCAGTTTGGGTTTTATTGAATTTATTATTAGTTATAGGTATATTTTAAATGAATAAAAAATAATCAAGTTAAATTCGAAAGTTTACATTTAATGAAACCAAAGAAAACTTAACATCAGAATCAACGGCGGATGCTAATCGATTTCTTTTGGCCCAAACCGGACGATATGTAGGTAAATGACATGCGGTTCCTGCAGGACAGGGCTGCGTGTCACACAACAGGATCCACAAAAGATATTCTGCATAAACGATTTGAGGGGATGGTTCTGAAGTGAATTGGCCCTATGATCGTGCGATTTAGTCCTATTTCTTGGGGGGCTTTCCTGAAGTCGAAGGTCTATGCCAATAATAATCGAATGATGCCCTTAAGGCTGTCAACGCCATCGATCAAATTCAGCTGGATCTATTCGGCAGAGTCAATCGATCCACTCCGAGAACCGACCGTGACTCGGCGAGAAACTGTAGCAAACATTTGAAAGATGCTTTCATAATTGGCGCATAAAATACGAACTACGAAAAAACGAACTGCGTCAATACCGCACACACAGCTTTTTTATTCCCTTTCAACTCGACCCCTCCATTGAGAAAGGGGAAATCGGGCCGGCTTCTTACGAAAGGAAAGGGAAATATTTTTCTTCTTACGAAGCGGAGTAAAGTGGAGCTTTTAGAAATTACATTTCCAATGAAGGCTCCTGCGTATTAAAAATGTGTCTGTCGCTTGTAGAAAATATTATAAATTTTAATTTACACTTAAATAATAATTCAAATTAATTAATAATTGATTAAATTAGTAAAGTAAAATATTAAAAGTTATCAAAGTTAAATTAAACTCGCGGCTCTAGTTGTTTTAACAGAAACTGCTGCAACTAAAAGACTTTTGACTTTTAATAATGAAACTAGTGTAGAAAAAGAATTTCATCTCAGTTAGGCGGCCGATCATATACGATTTGCTGAGTGGTAACCACAATCCACAACAGTATAGTACGGCGGTTAGCATACAAACTTTGACACACAGCTTTATTCACGCTCAAGCTCAATTGGCATATACAGGGTGGGCCAAATACAATTTTCTTTTTAAAAATGCAATAAAATGGACGAAATTAAATTGTTTCCATGTATTATGGCTTTATTAGAAAGAGCAGACATTCCCATTAATTATGGAATACAACGTCGTTCAAGTGGGTGACTCGGCTGGCTTCGCAGCGGCGCATTCTGTCACTCCAATTTTCCAAGACCTTGTTGGTGGTTTTGGGCTGTAGCTCTCGGATTGCTTGGATGCTATTGGTCCTAAGTGCTTGAATCGTTTCGGGATTGTTGGCATATCATCGGTACTTCACGGTTCCCCACAAAAAAAAATCTCTGAAGCTCCGAGGCGGCCAATTGACATCGCCAAGACGGCTGATAACACGATTTGGGAAGATCGATTGTGGCATTGCTTGTGTGGCATGGCGCGCCATCCTCCATGAGCCAGAGGTCATCCGAATCCAATTTCAGTAAAAAAAATAGTCGGTAACACCCACCGTTGACCGAAACTTTGTTCCCGTCCTCGTTTTCGAAGAACATTTATTCAATTATGCCACCACTCCGCAATCCGCACCAAACTGTCATTCTCTGTGGATGCTTTGGCATGACGACGGGGACCATGAGTTTTGTCCACTAGCATACCAGACTCACGAACTCTTTGCACAAACTTGCGTACAGCGGGCGCGGTGGGTGCTTCATTTCGGCCAAAACTTTTTTCCCAAAAAAAACGCACTGTTTGGGCTACACACTTTGGAAATAAGTTTTAAATATATCCCAACGTTGTTCAAGCGTAAAGCGACTCATTTTGTTCCGCTATGATACTGACTTTCTGTCAAAATCTCGAGCGGGAAACAGCTGTCAGTGTCAAAATAACCTATGATTTAAAAAAAGCCACTAGATGGCCCACGCTTCACAGCCCCAAGAGTTCCACACCGCACTTAGTCCTAGTAGCAACATGCTATATAAATACTCGTACGCACTTTTTGCAGTTAACCCGACCAAATAACGATATAAACACAAACCAAACCAAGTATCCCTGAGACTTGAGACAATGCAAACTCGAATTTGTTACCTCGTGGCTCAACAGTTCGCACAGTTTCACTGCTGTGAAATATTCATCGCAATGCCTCTGTGGCCGTAATTTCGCCACCAATCTCACCTCTCTGACGCTCATGAATAATCAACAATTCCCATTACCAGAGGGAAACATTTATACGTAACACGAATCCGAACGCAGGCATATTTCACCCCTCGCTGCGTTAGGCTTAATTTGATTGCTTATTAAAGGAAGAAACCCAACATCGGTTCTGAGTTACGCATCCTTCTACACCCTACACATGTGCGTACAAGTACAACATCATATTTATCACACACAGTTAAATTTTCATTTGCCACAGCGTGGCATGGAGTGTGGCTCATATTTAAATCAAAAGATTCACTGCGAGAATTCTCGTGTGAACAGGTCACCTCATCCCGCACATCATAAACAAAGAATTATCCTGTGTGAAATATTTTCAGTGTGATCCCGGCGTTGGAGTCGATCGATTTTTCCATGCCATCTACACGCAGCCAGCAACACGAATGGTAATGCTGCTCGGGTCTGCCTGCTCTGAAGTCACCGAAAGTCTGGCCAAAGTTGTGCCCTACTGGAATATCGTGCAGGTGAGTGAATACACTTATTTCCTTATTTTCCCCCATTGGTTTGAGAGTAAAAAAAAAATATTCACTCAGGCTGCAAATACCCATGAAATCGTTTACTCACATCCCAGCCGTTCATTCACATCCTTTATCCTGGCATGTTCTCCCATTCATTTCCATGCGAATTATATACCTCCACTTGATTGCACATAGAAAGCTTGCTCACATTTAGTTGAATGACAAATGGTTGCGTTTGTATTTTGTGTATCGTTTGCAGGTGTCCTTTGGGTCGACTTCGCCGGCTCTGAGTGATCGTCAAGAGTTTCCGTACTTCTATCGCACTGTTGCACCAGATTCATCTCATAATCCGGCAAGGATTGCATTTATCCGCAGATTTGGCTGGGATACGGTGACGACTTTCTCACAGAACGAAGAGGTGCACTCGTTGGCCGTAAATGACCTGGTTACGGAGCTCGAAACGGCGAACATATCGTGCGGGGCGACTATTACGTTTGCGGAAACGGATTTTCGAGAGCAATTGCTGTTATTAAGGGTGAGTTAATGGAGCGCGGGAGGCTTTGACTTGGTGCCGTGTATTTATTTCAAAAAGAAATGGCAGACTTTTCGAATCTTGACTTCTCGCGATTAAGGGTAAGTCGTGCTTTACGTCTGTCGATGAATCTTATGCGGTAATGATACATGTAGGTGAGACTGTCTATTTGAGGAATACGATTAAAAGTTAAAAGTGTAGTATTGTTGTAGCGAGAAGAAGCTGTTTCTGTTCTAAGAGACAGTCGAGCTTTTTAACTTTCTTGATTAGGTACGTATCAAGAGAAAACTATTGTTTTCGTACTCGAGATGTTAATCAATTCTGGTTGATTTTTTTAAAAACGGCTACACGATTTCAACTGCATACCCTGTTTTTCAAGAGATGTTAGTCAATTCTGACATTACGATCCTAGAGGAACTCAAAAAAGTGTGTCTTGCAATTCTGTCCGTCGGCTCCTGAGGTCTACAGCCTAAACGAATGGACGGATTTGGAGCTTTTGGGCTTACACTTCGGGGCCACTGCTTTTCTTGCAGGTTAGACCCATTATTAACAACGGTTTTCCTTAATTTTGATTTTTTCGAAAATGGCTGCAACGATTTCAACCAAAATTGATATTTGCGCTTAAGTAGGTGGTGTCCACATTCCTGCATACTTTGTTTTTCGCTGAAAAATCAAATAATGGTACTTTTGAAAATCAGACTCCATACGATTTTAACAAAAATTCATTTTGATCATTCCTAACTTGATAGCAAACTCAGGTTTGTACAGTACAGTACATTTTGGAAAAGGGCATTTAAAAATAATTGCGTCCTTCATTTTCCATTCGAAAACGTTACTTTTTAAAATTGTTCAAGTTTTGAAAACCCTACTAGTTTTTCCTTAAAAATGCAAATAAAGCCGCATTAAAAATATTTCTGACTGCCCAAATCCCGATCTGTGTTCAAATACGGTATAATTTGTTTATTTCAATGCTTCACTTTCAATAAAAATATAATACCAACTGCGCAACACTTCATTTTAGCAACTGTCGTCTCCTTCTGCTCTTCTTCTAAACATACACCATAAAATAATCAGCAATCATCTTTAACTTACACGATTCAAAACACATCAGTGTTACTCCGACTGTCATACACTTTAGTCGGCCTGTTTGTATTAACATTCAAAAAACAAACTCAGAATTTTACGTATATATGAACCCTACTTCCAACCATAGGCACGAAAACTAGGATCACCAATCTATTCCTGTTAAAAACTGGAGCTTGCCCTAACAGATCAGAAACGCTTGTCCTTGTAGGTACATGCTTAAATATCGTGTAGGGCGTAAGAGCCTATGAACGGAACTTGCTTTTTACTGAGAGCTTAAGCCTCACATTATTGTGTGAAGCATTGCCATCTGAAATCAATATGTTTAAGCCAAAAGTGGACCTTATTTAAGTATATTCTTATGTTTTCTGTGCGTTTTCTTTATCTAAAGGTTCTACAATCGGTTCTGAGATTAATTAAACAAGAAGCAATCGACTAAACTGTTGATATGAACTAGAAAGTTCCGTGCGACCCAGTCGTGCACTTTATTTATCAATGCAGTAGCAATTGAGTGTGTCAAAACTGAGATCGTAAGCTTCATTTCCTGCCAAAGGTTTTCTTATTTTCAGGTTTTTTCAACCTTAAAGAGGGTTAGCCAAAGTTGCCCCTGCTTACACACTTTACACATCATCAAAATCACGCAAAACTGTTGACAAATACTATCCCACTGAATATTACGATCAAAATTAAAAACAAAACTTCTCCGTATATACAAAATGAAAATACATTTCTACGAATTTACAATTTCCTTTTTAAAATTTTGCAATTTTTACCCCGTATATAGTTTCCTTGGGCGGAGACAAACACCACAAAAAAAAAGATAGCTCAAATCGGACGATCCGTTCTCGAGTTATGGACGGTCTTACGTATGCAATTTTGAATCATTTATATATCACTAAAATAGAGTACACTAAAACCCCCTTTTTTTTTTAACTTAGACCTATTTTTTTATTATTTTTGAGCTTCGATCTCAGCAAAGCAAAGTAAAATAGGATTTTCATCATGCAATTACAACCACTACGCTCTACTTGACACTTCGTGACTCACTTGTAGTTGTTGTAATCGCGTACTGAAAATCCTACTTTACTTGCTTTGCTGAGATCGAAGCTCAAAAAAATACGCCTGATGTAAGCAAACATTTTTCAAATGTTGTATGCTTGTGTGCTGACACCCAAAACTGTAAGATTTGCGTGAAATCGAAGTTAGCGTCGAAAAATTGCGTGTGCTGTGGCGGCCGACTGTCCTCCTTCAGGAAATGCGAAATT
This sequence comes from Cheilosia variabilis, assembly GCA_951230905.1. Lineage (NCBI taxonomy): Eukaryota > Metazoa > Arthropoda > Insecta > Diptera > Syrphidae > Cheilosia > Cheilosia variabilis. The sequence continues at coordinate 12,901,187 of OX579680.1, read as the reverse complement.
CATTGGTCGAATGAGATGAAATAAGAACTAAACTGCGTGTCTTGAAAAGATCCATACAATTTGAGTGTATGCGTGTTCAAATCCACATACAGACAGACAGGGAAAGATATAGATTCGGGTGTAAGGTACCAAAAATGTTAGATCTTCTAAATCACTGTCAAGGGTATGTTAAAATGAAATCTTAGAGCCACCGTTTCAAGGAGTATCTTTCTCCCCTGGCCGCACTCTGACGACTCAAGTCGCGCGACCCCTCCCCTAAACGTTAAGCATTTTGGATTAATCCACAGAGTGCTCCTCGACATTCCTACCGTCATAGGTATATTAAACAGTTCCCCAAACTCGCATAATCGCAAACAGCAGTTGCCCAAACTTTTGATGTCATTAATAATAATTCATATCCTTCCTGGGATATACGCTCTAAACAACCTACGACGACAACGAGCAAATTTCAAGCGCACTGCCATAAATTAAGCCAACCCTGACATTTAATTCGCATGAAAGTGCACAAACACTGCAGTGAGACATGAGAAAATTAAAATGCACTTCCCCCGTCTATCTCACACAGGAACTCGATACCCGCATCATCATCGGAAGTTTCTCGCAGGAGCTGGCACCGAGAATATTCTGCGAGGCGCACAAACTTCAAATGTTCGGAGCCGATTACGTTTGGATCCTACACGAGGAGAGCATGGGTCCACCGTGGTGGGACCGCGTACCGCAGGCCTGCACCACACTGGAGCTTCGGGCGGCCGTTGAAAATCTCATAATTGTGTCCAGTCACAACAGCATCGTTGGCAACAACATCAGCCTGAGCGGATTGGTGAGTGTCGAGGGGGACGACTCACTCGGAACTGCATGTGTGATAGACATAATTAAAATAGCTCCCACCCGCAGAACAACGCCATGTTCAACAACGAGCTAATGACCCAGTTCGAGATAAGCAATGTGGTCTCCAAGTACGCTCCGCAAACGTACGACGCGGTTTGGGCAATAGCGTTGGCTCTACGCGGCGCCGAGGAACACTGGAAGCGTGACGCCGTTCAGTCGAAGCTAGACAAATTTGACTACACCCGCAGCGACATGGCCTGGGAGTTTCTGCACCAGATGGGCAAGCTGGACTTTCTCGGAGTGTCGGTGGGTATTGAGCAAGAGTGTTTTCCATTCGCCCCAGTCGGGATGTCAACCGTGAAATGGAATTTTTGTCTTTGTCTTTATTTGCAGGGTCCAGTTTCGTTTAGCGGCCCTGACCGCATCGGTACAACGGCCTTTTATCAAATCCAGAGGGGTTTCCTCGAACAAGTGGCATTGTTCTATCCGGCTGAGGAGTTTTTAGACTTTCATTGCCCCAAGTGCAGCGCCATCAAGTGGCACAGTGGACAAGTACCGATTGCCAAGCGAGTGTTCAAGGTTCGCGTGGCCACAATAGCGCCATTGGCTTTCTATACGATTGCCACCCTGTCGTCGGTGGGAATTGCACTGGCGATAGCCTTTCTGGCCTTTAACCTACACTTTCGCAAGTTAAAGTAAGTATACCGTGACCGTAATTGAAAATGGCGAACGTTAATTTTCTTTTTGGTTGTGTGCCACCTCTCTCGCGCTCACTCCATTGGTTGGTTGCACACTTTCAGGGCGATAAAACTTTCAAGTCCAAAGTTAAGCAACATCACAGCCGTCGGGTGTATCCTTGTGTATACAGCTGTTATCCTCTTGGGATTGGATTACTCGACGCTGCCATCGGCGGAGGACTCCTTCTCAACAGTTTGTACGGTGAGTTTTTGGGGGCCTTTCTATAACTTGATATATTTAATGCACTCATGTGACGACGAACGACGAGAGCGTGTCCTTTTCAATGTTTCGGTTCCAATGTTTACGTTCTAGGGTGTCTTCCTCATTGTCAGCTGTGCGAGGTGGTACGAGTGTAGGTATGGCATACGTGTTGTCAACTGTTACACTCGTTGGAGAGTTCCTTGTGTCCCTTGTGTCCCTTGTTGCGCGGAAGGAAGGGACCTCCTGATTGTTGCATATCTAGAGTCGATAGCTTTACTTGGAGTTGGAACTCTTGGAGGAATTCATTATGTTGGCGGGGCATTTATTTTATTCATCGCCAGGCCAGATGTAAATCCTGGGCCTGATGTAAATCCTAGGCCTGTTGGCGAGGATAATTGATCTCAAAAATTGCAATGGCCGGTGGGGTGGATAAATTATTCAGCGCAGAGTGTTTCCTTTTCAATAAATCACGGACTGAAACATTAAAATGATGAAGAAATCATTGAACGCAAGCAGGATGGAGGTATGGTGCACACCACGCTTATACCTTGTGCACAATGGCTGTCATTATTTCGAGGCTAATTTAATTTTTGTAAATCAAACCAACAACGGCAGGTGGTTCATGGACAGAGGCGAAATGGTCCACCATATCTTACGGGGTAAACGAGGTAGGTAGGAATATCCTGCGCGCTGTTATCGCATAGACATCACGGAAAGTACCCAATTCGGAGGCAGTGTGCCCTGGAGAGCAGTTACATGTGTGTGTTCGAGGCAGATTGGTATGGGAATTGGTCTTCTGACAACGTTAAGTGGAACGGGTTTTCCTCAGACGGGTATGATGGCCTTTCATGACTTTAACGTAAACGTAACAAATTGACGGGTGACTGTGGGACCTGTGTGAGGGCCAATCATTTGTTCGAACGTCATCGATATGAAGATATGAGGTCCATTCGCGGACAAACTCGAAAAATTGAGCGAAACTCTCTCAGAAAGCTGAAAATATACTCCAAATTACTTGGATACACTTCGAGCTAATTTGAGCCACTTACTTTTTTGAAATGTAATCCAGATCACGAAAAAATGTATTACTTACCTATTTGCAACATATGAAACGTTCTAGGAGAACATTCGAACACCACCGAATTTTCTTTATTTTCAGATAGTTTATTTTTGTGTACAATTGATTTTTAAAACGGATTTTGAATGTGTGAAATTCTCTAAGCTGTTTCGAGCCAAGAGAGGAACTGCTCGTTACTCGTTATTTTGCTAATTTTCTCTTTTTCTGTCATTTTTGATGAGTACGTGTATAGACTTTGTGCGATTGCGATCGATTTATATCGATTGCGTTCGATTCAAACCGCGTACGCGAACGAACCTTTGGTGATATCCAAGGATGAGCCACATCTATTCTATTGAAGTGTGGAATGTAGCGTGGAGCCTAAAATGGTAAAGTGTTAGCAACCCATTAGTCACCAAACAAGTTCCACTTTCAATGGGTGACTCGAATCTGTCAAATAAGTGGAGAGCTAAGTTAGCTAATTCACACAACCGACACAACCGGAATAAACTAGAAACTTCTCGGGAGATGGCGGAGCGGATATAAAAAGCAGTTGATTTGACAGTTGATTTTTAAACAGTGATTGGTTAAGCCTAGTATGCTGCTCGCGCTTAAATTAAGCCCCCATACAAAAAAGTCTCCAAAGATAAAATTAAGCAAAGCAGTTAAGCCAAGCAGTACGCAGTTCAAGCTAAATTTGTTAGCCACCGTACGAAAATTCTCTACAGAATTTAAGTAAGCGTATGAATCCAAACTACATTTTTCCACAGCTAAATTTTGACAGATCAGAGAAAATATTTTATTCGCACTAAAATTTTAAACGAAAGCAAATCAACAGCATGGAGAATGGTTAGTTCAACACAAAGAAATTGGTTGTTGTTAATTTAATTATATTTATTTGGTTTGTTGCTATTGCTATGACTTGCACAGCTGCACTTATTACAACGTTTTCTTCTAACCGTCTTCTATTCATGGTTGCTTTTTTAATATTTTAAGGGAAAACATGTATCAAGTGAATAAACAGAGCAAGTCAATCAGCTTGGCCAAAACAGTTTTTTTTTTTCACAGAACTTACACCGTCAAAATTAAGCGAACATTAAGCGAAGTGGTGGAGAGAATCATTGGAGACAGCATACTAGGCTTTAAGTTCGAAATAGTAATCGGTTGTGAAGAAAATAAGTGTAAAAAAATACAGTGACTTAAGTGGTTGGTTTAAACCGTTTAAGAATTGTTTTTAAGTTATATTGTTTTGGTACTTATGATTGAATTAATTTTATTGGTTTGGTTACGCAACTTAATATGAATTCACTCTGATCATTTGTTTACCGCTAAGGGTTCATTTCTATCATTTTGTCCAAATTTGAGGAATGTGTTCAACTTTTGAAGTGCTAGATTTTCAACCGTCCTTGGTACTTAATATGTGAATTACTAGAATAATCCATAAAAGTGTAATAAAAGTGATTTTATTAGAAAAATTCAACAGAATAGTGTTTTATCTTTTCCTATCCCAGCCCAAATGTAACACTTTTTTAATTTCAAAAATACGAAAGTACGGGGAAGAAAATCTTCGCAACTTCTGTTCGCGGCTTACAAGTGTTGGAATGGACTCAGTATATGCTGACTCGATCCACCGAGGATATCCTCCATCATAATGGTTGCATTCCTAGATAAAGGAGGTAGACTTTTGAATTAGTGAGTGCACACGGTAACTGAAAACTGGGTGAAACATGTCTCAGAAGATCTGTCAGTAGAGGAACGGCAGAAGGTGGTGGGCTTTCCGCGCTTCTCTGAAATTCAAGTAGGAAGCTCTACGTCTAAGTTCCGTGTTCACGGTACACTTAAACTAGCGATTCGTGCCATTGGGGACAGGTGATGGATAGATTCAACCGCACAGTTTGAAGATGCAGTCGGTACGGGAATATCTATATATATTGTGCCTGAAGTGAATGTTGACAGGTAATGCGTCTTGACCGATATATCGACTTGGCAATGGATGAAGCTAACAAATTATTGCTAAAAAAACAAAAGTGACATTTTTATTTTTTAACAGGAGATACAAAAAACGGAAGAGGAGATTTTCGAATTTCTGTGTTTTCGAGGTGGTTTTGAACACATGAGCGGTGTAAAAATGTAATAAAACTGATTTCTGCAACTTATGCCATGCTACCGATTGAAATATTCTCTCAATACATTCTTTGAAATTCTTAGTTCAACGTCGCCTGTTGGTGATGGGATATATCCACCTATTCCCTAGGCAAGAAATTTCGTCAGCTCGTCTTATAATCTTTCTACCTGTAAACATGAAAACATGCGCAGAGTTTTGTTTTCGAAATCACACCTTCTAAAAATTTAACATGCCCATCGGAGAGGTAGATCCTTCGAGGGTGTACTTCGAAATCTGGTTGAAGGTGCATCTGAGAGGATAAATGACGTAGAAGGGAAGGTTTTTAATGCAACTTTTGACAGCGTCTGTTAAAGAAATGCTTGTCCTCTGGATCAACTATATTTAAAAAAAAGACCCTTGAGCTTTACGTGGAGACAGAAAAAAAATGTTTTGCTCAATTTTGTTGTTTGCTTTATTTTGTATATGAATCTTATTCTAGCTCAACCAAGACGCTTAGAAGCACGGAAAAGGACGCAACAAGGTCGTGTGATTCGAGAAGTTCTCTTTTGCAAGGTGCCGCAAAAGTTGTTACCTGATGTTCTTTGGCTGTAAATTTTGAATGAAAAACTTTGATTCTCCCTTTGGACTTTGTTTACTTGAAGTCTTAAATGTGTTCCCTTCTTTAATTCGAGAAAATGATATCGCCTTAGAAGCAGCTGCCAAAATTGGTGACCGATTTTTGGCATTTTATATCACTCTTGTCGGAACTTCCGGCAATAGATCCTCGTGAATATTCCCTCTGAAAGCTTCAAGAGGCTTATTAACTTAAATAAAAAACACACAAAAATTACTCTGGAACGGCCAAATCAGGCGATTTTGCGGGCCGGTGTAAATCGCCAAAACAAGAGACTGAGCGACCTGGAAATGCAGCCCTCATAATTTTGGCTACTTCTTACGCAGTTTGCGCCGTTGCTTCAACTTCTTAGAACTACATGTTTTGCAGTCCCAATTGGTCCAATTGAGGATGGAAAAAGTCGCGGTGTTTTTCTCTAAATGTGCTCAGCTAAAAACTTAAAAATATCTGACTGCATTGCGACTGAGGAAGGGTGCCCTTCGCATGCATAACAATATGTATAGTCCGTCGAAACTTAATTAAACATTTTTACTGTCTCTTTACATATCTTTCCAATAAACTTTTAACGGGATGAAGTTCATTTTGCAGTAAACAGCTGGTAGATTCGATGCGTGTTTATATTTTGTACTATTTGCAAATGGAAAATGAAGATAAAGTGGGGAAATGCATTCAAAATTTCATTTGATCAAAAATGCGTCTAAGAGAAAATATCGCTTTACGTAAATTGCAACTGCACATCTAGGGAAGTTCCAACTTCTTTTGGATGGACTATACATGTTTTGTAGACAAGTATTGCGTTTGTTTGAATTGGCTTCCCAGTAAGTTGTTGCAAATGTTCTGTAAATTTCAAAGAACTGTCTGTCTCGGCTGCCCTCTTTCATATTTTTCTGATAAGCTTTACTTCTTTTTTATAGAATTTAAAAATTCTCAAGCCTATCTCTCGATATAAACAGAGATACCTTTTGCTACCACCAGCAGTACAGCCGACTATAGCTGCCTCCTTTACCAGAGCTATAAAGCTACACAAAATGTCAATCCCGCTCCCTACCCAATTTCGAATACAATTCCAAGGTACTTACTGAAATTGAATACATTTCGACGAAAAAATCCCGTCTAATCTGGAAAACGTTTAAACGAAGGTCCAGCCTAATTATCATAAAATTGATAAATTCACCATTCAACCTCTAACCAGCGTCGAGTTGACAGGCCGTGCGTATTGTACTCTATGTTTGTTGGAGTTTATTTTTATAAACTCAATTAAGCCCGTAGTTCAGCGCCATTTCCTGAAAGGGGGCGCAGCGCGGTCCCCTGTAAAGTGTTTGTCCTTGAACATTTCCAGAGCCCATCACATCGTGCCACACGAAGGCTGTGTAGTGTGTACATTGTAAATCCCCTTGTCAGACAATGCCAATCTTCATAATCTTATGTCCCCGGTGGCTGTTGTGTCTGAGAGTGGAGGGTGTTCGTTTTTATTTCACTTAAAGTTCCTTCATGTTGTTTTGTTTTGTCGCCTTCGTTTTATTCAGTTTCTTTTGTTTATTTATTCGCCTATAAATTCCTTGCTCGGCTATTCAGTGGAAAAAAAAACACTCCTGGCCCAGCAAAAGCTGTTCCCCATCTAAATGCGGAAGTGGGTGGTTTTTTTTTACAAAACAAAAATGAAAACGAAGATGGAAGTCGGAAGGCCGAAGTAAATTCTTCGTGTCCGTAATTATTGGAAGGGAGCGAAAACTCTGTCTAAAATCTGACACCGAACATAATCGTCCTTATTATCATCAACACCCGTCAACCGACTCTCTGTCCCTACAGTTGGCTGACACGCACTACTTAGGTGGCTGTGGTGTGGCTGGTTCTTTGATTCCCATTCAGCCGACCGGATAGATAGTGGCGTCTTACACAAATGATTTATGATCCTTCTTTTGTGACGAATAATATGAGTGTGACATTTGATGTTTGTGTGCTTTCTCTTTGCAGGCACGAGTGTATTTGCTGTCTGCAGGATTTTCACTCGCTTTCGGATCGATGTTTGCGAAAACCTATCGGGTTCATAGGATATTCACCCGAACTGGCAGTGTCTTCAAGGATAAAATGCTGCAGGACACTCAGTTGATATCGCTGGTGTGCGCATTGCTGCTGCTCGACGGATTCGTGGTGACAATGTGGGTTTTTACCGATCCCATGGAGCGGCATTTGAATAATTTAACATTGGAAATCAGTAGCATCGACAGGAGTGTCGTGTATCTGCCGCAGGTAAGCGCGACGACATCCATCATTTCGATTCGATGGTTGCATCGAGCGGGTTTCGGCGATTGCACTTGACACGATAAATGGAGTTCGACGAGTGATTTAGTGATGTTTTTATTCACTCAACGTTTTTGAATTAATGGGCGAGGATGTGTTTTTTTTTGTTGTTGTGCTTTTTTTTATGGGTCATCATAGACAGGATATTGGAAAATTTTTGTGAAACAAATTGCGTTTGTCAATGGGAACCTTATGTTGGCGAATATCACAGTACCGACCATCCCCTTATGGCGGGAATATTACGAAAGTCAGCCGATTTCCCTCGCTCAATCAATATCTTTCAATCACAACCTGCGTTAAAGGGTCAGTTAGACTTTTGATTTGAATCTATCTGTGTTATACCAATTATAATTGGAGGTTTTGGAAATTGATTAGTTCCTTGAATGCGAGGAGCTCCTGATATCAAACTTACGTTCTGAAGGTGAAGGTAAGGTACACAGCTAGTGGTTCTCAAAATAGAATGCTTCTAGACAAATACAGGGTGGCGGAAAGTTAGTCATCCAAATTTGTTTTTGAATTACTTTTTTACTAAATAAAAAAAACATGATTTTGAGTTATGGAAATCCTTATTCGGACCTTTACATTTTTTCTCTTAAGTGGAAAAGATATTATCCTGCATATAACTGCGCCAGTGTTGATACACATTTGTGCCCGTTTTATCGACTTTTTCACTTTCCTCTAAATTTCCGGTGATAACTGTTCGCGACACGACACAATTATTCCACGCTTTTGCTTGCCTGTTTTATATTGCAGCTGTCTGGTTCACAAATGTCAAATATGATTGACGTACGACGCCATTTGCCAATATTATGACATCTTCCAATAGGGCGATTAATTTTGCGCCAAAAGTAGTTTTCTATAAAAGCGCGCTGATTACTAAAGAATGACAGAGGCCTAAATTCGATGGAATTGTTAGAATTTTGGTAGGTATTAAATAAAAAATAAACTGGATCGAACGTAACTTTCTCGTTCATCAAAATTTTTGGTGCAAATTAATTATTGTTAGATTTCTTTTTAGGGCGCATTTTCAATATGAATGAAAAAAAAAAAACAAGTTATTGTTCGGGATGTAAGCATTACTTGGTTTTTAGGGTTCTATCGAAATCGAAAGTGGGGTTTTCGAGATATGAGCAGTTTTTCAAGTGAGCGTTTCCAGTGATTCGAATTGAAAATTAAGGACGCAATAATTTTGAAAGCATCAATTTTACTCTAAGTTTGCATTTCGGTCAAAATCATGCCGTTTTGAGGTAAACAAGGGAAAACTATATTTTTCAAAATTACTTTTTTCAAAAATCCATTTTACGATAATACAGATAAAAACTGAGCTTGCCATTAAGTTAGTTAGTTAGTTACCATATTACCTTAGAAATGAATTTTTGCTATAATCGTATGGACCGTTTTCGAGATATGTCCAAATTTCAAAAGTACCGTTACTCGATTTTTTTAGCGGAAAACTGAGTATGCAGTTATGTTTACCTCACCTACTTAAGCTTAGATATAAATTTTTGTTGAAATCGTTAGAGCCGTTTTCGAACAAATCAAACTGGTATGAAAATGTTGTATGGGAAGTACCATTAACATTGAGGTTACCATGCAAACAAAAAACGGCCCCGAACTGTAAGCCCCCAAACTTTAAATCCGAAGTTTGAACGAAATCCGGTCAGCCGCTTAGGCTGTAGGCCTCGGGACATGCAGACAGACAGACTGACGGACAGACGGACAGAATGTCGCGACCCACTTTTTTGAGTTCGCCTATCATCGTAATGTCAGAATTGATTAACATCTCGAGTTCGAAATTTTGTACGATGCAATATCTTTCTTTTACTACGTAATGGAAAAAGTTAAAAAGAGCTGCACTCCTTCACCAACTGGAAATCATTCGAGCACACCAATTTCGCCAACCCCAGACAGTCGCTCTCCTCCGGTCTTAAGGCGCCCTCTTTAAACTAAGTGCCACGCACCGGCCTTTTTTAAATTATGCAGGTTCGCCCTGTGAACTCATCCCTAGATTCGAATTATGTTAAAAGCTTGCAGCACGCAAATTTTGTTTGAAAATCGGGATCAACTGTGATGTGTTCTGCTGAACTGAACACGCCCAAAGTCAGGGCTTCGACATCATGCCGACATTGCTTATTTACACACTCGTCTCGATTCAAAGAACACAAGTGATTTCGTTTTTCGATTGAAATACCGTCAAGTCCACCCACGCAAAAAACAAACATCTTCCGCTCTCTCGCAACAACTTCAATTAAATTTTTCTCGACGACATTTGCGTCACAGCACAAGAGAGCACAAAAACATCTTGTCCTTTCCAATGTCATTGACATTGTGACAAAAAAAAAAACAGAAACGGTTTCGCTCATCCGGGAGGACACCCATTTCGAGTGACATTAAACGAAACCCCTAGATTCCCACAAAAACCGTCCTCAATATCCCCTCGCATTCAAAAGTAGCATTTTATGCATGCAGCTTAAAATGTAATTACGTCCTGTCCGTTGCGGCAAAGTGACTGCTCCACCCACCAGCCTCTGGTATAGACCCATCCAAAGGCAATCAATCCTTTTGGTTCATCCTCTCTACACTACAACTACGGGTATAGCCAAGTGTACTCTATACGTGTATGAATTTATGTTCAACAGGTCGAAGTGTGTCGTTCGCAGCACACCCAAAGCTGGCTCGGAGCATTGTATGCGTACAAGGGTCTTCTCCTCATTGTTGGCGTCTACATGGCCTGGGAGACGAGGCATGTAAAGATCCCGGCCCTCAACGATTCCCAATACATCGGTGTGTCTGTATACAGTGTGGTCATAACCAGTGGTATTGTCGTTGTCCTGGCAAATCTAATCTCGGAGCGTGTCACGCTGGCTTTCATCACAATAACGGCACTCATCCTTACGTCGACAACGGCTACATTGTGCCTGCTGTTCATACCCAAGCTGCATGATATTTGGGCCAGAAGTAAGTTGGGGCGCATAATTGCGGGTTCGGGTCACGGGGGAAATGGGTTCATTCAAGTGGATGGTATTTGCTTTTCTCTCTTCATTTTACCAGATGACATAATTGACCCGGTGATACACAGCATGGGCCTCAAGATGGAGTACAATACGAGGCGGTTCGTTATCGATGACCGCAGGGAGTTACAATACCGGGTGGAGGTGCAAAATCGAGTGTACAAGAAAGAGATTGCCGCCCTGGATGCCGAGATAAGGAAGTTGGAGAAAATGCTCGAGTCTAGCACGTCGACAACTACGTCATCGAGTACCTCGATTATGGGCCAGAATAAGGTGAGTAAGCTGAGGTTTGTATAAATGTACGTGGGCGCACTTTGAAAACACTATCACTTTGACAAAATGTCCTTCCTTGTGCACTGTCGCAGGGAGTCGATTTCTTCCTCTACTTTCTTCCTTTTTTAACCATCATAGAAAAACATTTACCACTTAAAGACTCTTGTTTGATTTTTGCCCACCGACTTTAAAGCCACCACGCACTACTTACGTTAATAACTAAATCATTCCCGATGAAAGAAATCATCAATCACCATCTCTGCCGTCTTTCATTTCAGCCCGAGGTGACTGTCATACCGCCAGTGAAGCATCAAAGCAAATCGCGAACACCCAGCATAAGCGGTGTCATACCCAACCTCCTGCTGTCAGTGCTGCCACCAGTTATTCCACGTGCAAGTTGGCCCTCGGCCGAATACATGCAAATGACAATGCGCCGCTCGGTGACATTCGCTTCGCAGCCACAACTCGAAGACCGGACAATTAACGAATCATGTCTGCCGGCGGCGGATCTGCTCAATCTTCGTCTCGCCCATCAACAAGCCACAGAGGCAAAGACTGGTTTTATAAATCGAATCCGTGGGATATTCTCTCGCACCACCTCTAGCAACAAAGGTTCCACCATCAGTTTGGGCGAACAAAAGGGACTGAAAGCGGCGCTCAGAAGTCACATGGGCATGTTCTCGCGACTAATACCGTCCTCAGAGACGGCCTCCTGCAATGCTCTCTACAGCAATGTGAGCACCCTCAAGCCAATGCAAAAGCTGTCGATGGCCAAGAGCGGAACCGACATTGACATCACGCCCATAGATCCGCACTTCCTGCACGACAAAATAATTCCCGAAGACTCCTCCAGCTCAACGGGAGAAATTGGCAAATACATAAAGGTGCCCGAGACCAAGGTCAACTTTCAACTACCCGCCAACAGGCGGCCGTCAATAGCTACCCTGCAGCCCACTCTGCGAGAGCGTACACGCGGCTCGCCACGATTCCCCCATCGAGTTCTTCCCACCTGCAGCTTGAGCGCTCTCGAAGAGACCGACGACCGAGGCAGTTCCCCAAACAAGACTCGCCTTAATCTGAATCAAGCTTCTTCGACTGGCAACTGGAAATCCATGGAGGTGGCTCCTAAGTCCACCATCTCACTGGACGATCCAGCATCGGATCAAATCTATGTTCTTCCCGATGTCTCGTCGTAACAAGGAGTCCGTGTTTTTGTGTGTAGATAGGAATAATGATCGAGTGCTTTTTCCTAGCGCTCAGAGCAACTCTACAATCAATGAGACCATTCAACCAGCTGTATTGCAAGCAATATATAGGACAACAAATCCTTTTAGTTGGACAAGTCCTCCAAAGACTATTTTCAATAGTGCGTAAGTGCGTGTGATGAGTGTATAGATTGAATCGTTTCATATCGTAGACCTTAGTCTAGCTATATAGAGAGTCCTTTAGCACTAGGTATACATATATACATGTGATGTAAATTTTGTAATAGTTTATTTTCTAAAAATAAAAGTAAAAATAAAAATTTTAAATTAACATTTTCATGTTTAGAGTGTAAAAAGAAATTGAAACAAATTTCTAGACGCTAAGACTATCCCGATGTACCAACAAATCATTTTACGTACTCAGAACCATTGAAGCAATATTTTTCGACAATTCGATAAAAAAAAAATGAATTGAAATGGATGTGTGTTAGTTTTAGAAGAATTTAAGAAAATTAATAAAAAAAAACAATCCTAAAATGTTGTGTTTACTTTCTGACTTGGGCTTCAACATTTTCCAAAGAAGGGGTCATGCATATGCAAACTATGCGACAATTGAACTTCGGAACAACTCATCCGTGAAATACGAACACATACAAACCTTTGTATTTGCGTACTTTCCCGAACCACAAGACTAGAAATCTGTCAAGCTGACAAAATTGAGCGAAGCTCTCTCAGAGAGCTGAAAATTTACTCCAAAGTATGCGTTGATACTTTGATAGACTTTGAGCTAATTTGAGCAAATAACATCTTTGACATCTAATCCATATGAGCAGGGCCGGACCAACCATATGTACAATATGTGCAAATGGACAGGGCGCCAAGTTATGGGGGCTCATTGCTAGGAAAGAAAATTAATTTTATCTTGCGCGAACAAATACTGCCATTTGCATTTTAAACAAAAAGTTTGTTCAAATAGTCCCAAAATAACAACATCCATCACACCTGTGCTGAATTATTTCTTGCACATTAACTCACATCACTTGCAATGTTGCAACTTCAAGAAGAATCTAACTCAAAATATCGCAAAATAAAAAATCCCACTAGACCTATGCAATTTCACTTCTTACCTACATAACCTCAAAATATTCCACCCTGTTCATCTATGTATATTCCTTGCATATCCACTTACAAGAGAATCTAGTTCAAAGATCGCAAAACAAAAAATACCGCGATAAAAAAAAAAAAGCATTGAAGGGCGCTTTCTGTAAATCTTGCACAGGGCGCTAGTTTGGCTGGAGCCGGCACTGCATATGAGAAATGAGTACAAAACTTTAATTTTGGCAACATATGAAAAATGAAACGTTCTACCATCGAATTTTCGATTTGTTTCTTGTCAACTTTGTGCATTTGACATATTTATCAGTACTTGTCAGTTAACATTGGGTACATTCAAGAATCTAGTTATCTTAAGTCGACCAGATTGGTCTGGATGAGATGTAACCTGAACGCAAAAACTAGATTGGTCGGGAACGTCACTTTTTCTACGTCAGCCACATTTATGCGAACTGTCAAATTAGTACTCAGTCAGGAATTTCTTGACTAGATTCGTCGGCTACCCCTCTATAAACGTCAACTGAAATAACTGCCCATATAACCGATTTCAGCGATTGAAAGCAGCCGAGACACATCTAGTCAGAGGTCAGACAGCTGTCAGACTTACTAAACTAGATACTTGAACGTCCCCATTCTCTAAGCTGTTTCGAGCCAGGAGAAGAACAACTCCTTAAGCTCGTATGACACTACATTTTTTCTTCATTTTTATAATGTTGACAAGTCAGCGGTGTGTAAAAGAGACTAAAAGTGTATTACGAAATTTTCAATAGAATTTATTTTCAAACAATCTTGAAATGTCAAACAAAAAAGCTGCCAACTGAAAAATGAGATTTGAATACATTTTTAATGCTTTTTTTTTTGACATAGGTGCATTAATAAAGTTGGTATGTACGCACTCACTCCTATCGGGAATTTTCGTTCTAGTTTTTCGTACTGCTTGTTTCATTTTAAAAGCAGAAAAAATGCAAAAAAAAAATTGTGTATCATACGGGCTTTAGTCGTCACTCGTTATTTTGCTTTGTTTTGGTTTTTTTTCTGTCATTTTTGAGAACGTGCGATTTATATCAATTACTTTCGTTGTAAACCACGTACGGGGAGGAAGCTAATGAACTGGCTATATTTGAAGGATAACTTTATGGAAATTAATGTTTGATTATGATTTCGTGCGAAGGTCTAATTATCGAGGAGTTTTTCAAGCAGCTGGGGTTGAGTGTGGTAAGCCGACTCATGATTACATAAATGGCACATGTCAAGTATGGCAATCCAAAAGAAGCATGAATCGCGTGTCACTGGAAAAGGTGATGCCAATTCGAGAAGCAAACATCGAAACATACATTTTTTTTTGATTTGAAAAATAAATGAAGGGCTACGACTTTTAGAGGCTTTCCACAAATCGAATGATCATATTTTTGAACTATGTCGATTTGTGTTGTTTACGTCACTTTTTCACAATGTCAAAGCTTCCGCTTGACATTTTATTTATTTTATTCATGGGAAACTATTTAAGCTATTCATATTCGAATGAATACGTAACCTCTTAACATGGAAAAAACTTAACGCTAGGTCTTTTTGGGCTTAATTCCGAAATCATCTTCCATCCCATCCCAGCAGTCTCGGAACATTCGCATTTCGTTCGCATCGAGTTCTTAGAAAGAGGATTTTGTTCGCCAACGAGTTCATCTGGGAATCTCAGGTGATTTATGCAACTTGTGAAATTTTCGACATATCGATGAATATTAATGGAAGAATCGCCAACGGTTCGCCAAAACGAACGCGAACGAACAAAATGCGAACATCTGGCGGAAGACAATTCAAATTGGTAAATAAGAATATGCGAAATATGGGTCACAACTCGGCTTTCATAATGACTAAGTATACAGTCTCTGGCAAGCTAGGAAAGCAACTCTAACAACAAATAATATTTGTGCTTAGTTCATCGTTTTCGTTTGGGGAATTCATATTTTGGTATGAGATTTCAGATTTCCGCAGCCCAATTCAACATAGAAAAAATTAATTTCTATTGACCACCAGATGACAAATTTATTCATGTAGACCATCAAAAATAAATTCTTGTTGTCAAACGAAAATAAATAGAAATCTAAATGAAAGGGGAGATTGTTTTTTTATTGTTAAAATATTGATTCGTCAGTCCAAACAAAGATATAACGAGTAACACAAACGTCCGTATATCAAGAGTGTTTCCAAAATCAAACTGCAAGTTTCCGTTTTCCCCAACTCAAAAGTAGGAAGAAACTTATTTACGACCCAATGGTGCGTATTCCACAATGAAGTGGAACAAGGAAAAGCATACACTTCGTTGCGCCATCTAACAAATCGATCGCTCGTAACAAAAAACACCACAGATCGAATAAATTGCCAAGTGCATAAAACCCAGCATCCGGTGAAAAGGAATAACTTCCAGATCCTCCATTTAACGACCCATCAATAAAGCTACCCACAAAGAGCCATGCAACGTCAATTCCTCTCACACTCCTCCTCCAATTACGACTTTGATGACTGCATTAAAAAGCATTCATTAAATGCACGAAACTTTTCATTCAATATCTGCGTTAGTATGTCATCGTCAATGTCATCGTAAAACTGAACGGCGATAACTCTGACAGCACCATAAACTCTACCAAAAGGGTGCACTGCGTTTTGTCGGGTAACTTTTGGGCTGAAATTGACCAACGTGTTGTATGAAATTGAACTACAGCCGAGGAAGGACCAAGCACAAAAGAACGTGTTGCATAAATTAAGTGGTTGCACAAAAGCCAGCCACAAATAAGGACAACACACAACTTTCGCCGGCAATGGGTAAACTTTTGCCACACATTGCAGCTGCAAGTCGACTTGACAAATACTTTGAGTAATCTTCCATGACCTTAGCAAATAATGAAATTGCTTGAGATTGCAATTCTGGGATCTCACTATTCCTTGGGGTTCTTGTGTTGTTCATCAAAGTTGCTGCATAAAAATAAACAAGGCTAAATGAAATACACGAGAGGGAAGTTCTTAATAAAAATATTTTGAAAGGATGCTATTGTGGGAGATTTTCCGGAGTAGAGTAGGCTGGAATTGATGCGGAAAGTGTACAAATAGGGGGAGGAAAATATCTCAGCCTATAATTTGTTGCACTAAATGGTAAAGAGTCAGAAGATGAAAGAGTGGTTCGAGATAGCTGTTATTCCAAGCGAAGCTAGGAACAAGTTCTCGATCGATGATATCAACATTGATGCGGATAGCTTCTTTTATAATTGCTACTGGTATGTCGAAAAACAAAAAGAAATAAAAAACAATACCAAGTTTGGCTTAGAGAATTTATTTGCTATGTTGCTGCGTCGATGAATAGAACAAAACTGAAAGTGTAAAACTGCACAGCACTTGTTCATGCTTTCGTCTTCATCGGCCCCAGCCTATAATTTGTTCGCTTCGTGGAAACACATTTTAGTTGTCGTTGTCGGTCGCAACTACCGCTATTTGGGAGCTACGATCGCGATGGTGGGTACGTTGGTTTCTGTGCTAGTAGGGCAAGTGCAAGGCTTTCTATATTTTGGTCGCAACCACCGCTATTTGGAAGCGACTCATGTTGATGGGTAAAGTGCATTGGTTTGCCTAGGCCATGTTTATGGTGATGTACAGTGCACCTGACATTGGTGTTGCTAGTTGTGGTGCAAAAAAAACAACGAACGCTTTGGGTGTTTGCGATAAACAAACAATTTTATTAGATTGCGAGTAGCAACAAACATATCATAATTATTTCACTTCTGCCAAGTTTATCATCTTTAAAACGACTCGTACTTTCGAATTTATTTCTCAGAAAATCATTTTGGAAAACATTTTTAGTCTCGACTCTAAATTTAAGTAGTTCACAGTGGGTATATATGTTCCATACAAATTTCTCAATTGTGAGTCTCCGCAAATGTAATGGGCCTTACCAACAACCAAACCGCAAACTCGAGTTTAACTAATTTCGAAGCTAACTATAGTTTCGACTTTTAATTTCTAGGTACCAACAATCAAAGTAATCAGAACTTTAACTACATCTGACTTTAAAGCAAAATTATAACAGTATAACTCAAAAGCGTTACAATTTTGTTCTGAGCTTTCAAATAATTTGCTGAAATTGGCAGTTTGTTGTATTTTGAGTGAAATATAAAAGCAACTGTTTCCCATGCTTTGTTTTTTAAATGTATCATTGCAGTATTGTTAATTTTGCTATCAATGATATCAGCCAATGGTTTGACACAGTCAACTAGGCGATAGTTCTCGCATTGCCTGCGTCCAATTTAAGCTCCCGCAAACTGTGACTCGGTGTGAGCATTCAAACAGACCTGAAGTGAATACGATTTAGCATTTTTTGCAATTCCGGTATAAGTTTTACCAATTTCAAACACCGAAGTGGAGTGGAAAGTTCCTTTTTCAGCAAAACGTTGTGATGTGATGCAAAGCTTTTGAAAGAATTTTTGTTTTTTTAGATTTAAGACTAGTTTAGAGAAATAAAGTAAATATATATGTGTAATATAATTTTTTTTTCTATTTTTAGTTAAAATATATTACTATATTCCATTTTTGACCGGACTTATGGTCAAAAATTCTCATTTTATCTCTTGACCGGATTTACTGACCGAATTTAAAAAAATTAAAATCGGTCATTCGGTCAGATTTGACCGGATTCATTTATTTTTAGTGGCAACACTGTTTATTACAAAGACTGACGTTTAAACTTTAATAATGGGTTAGACTCGACTTTCTCCGGATCGAAAGTTACAGTCTCGATTATCTTAAAGTCGAAGATAACTTGATTATTGGTACACAGTTTATTTTAATATCGACTATTGCCCTAAAGTCGAGTCTAAATTTGGTTGTTAGTAAGGCCGAATGTCGAGACTAAAATTTGTTATTAGTACGGCTCATTGTTTAATACGGAAGGAGCCCCACAGAGTTTTTTTTTCGGCCAGCTCATTTAGAAAATATATGAAATATAGGTGTCACTGTTGCCTATCATTCACGGCATATACAATTTTTTAGTTCTGTTTGTTAAATAAAATGGTTATACAAAATGAAATGACCACCCTCAAGGAATTAATTTCAATTTAACCTACAGATTGGCAGTGTTATTGCAACCCTTCACTGATGTAACAGCAGCTTTTTCAATTCAATCCTGGCCAGTTCTCCTTCATACCCCCGACTGGTGCACTATTTTCCCTACACTGTAATTGGTTTTCCAAAAGTTGAATAAAAAATCAAAACCAACACTCAACTAAAAACAATTATCCACTTGAATCCGAAAAAAGCGCGCCAATTGCCATGGAACCGCAACAATTGCAACACTTCATCGCCTCAAGTACCAGTCCTTTCGTGAGCGAATTCGAATTTCTAATTCATTTATTCCAGCAAGGATATTACATTGCAAATTTTCCAATCAACAATTTAGCTTATCAAAACGCTCAGCACCGACTTCGACCCGGCACCCGCCGCATTCGTTTTGTTGCCTTCTTCTCCCACAGGACACCACAGACAATATGAAACTAGAGAGTTTTACATGTCAAAGTGCTCGAGCTAGCACGAGAGCCCTTGATTCGAATCTAATCTCAAGGCACCAGCAGACACACCACAGACACACCACAGACACACCACAGACACACACAGAGTAACGACTAAAAAAAAAATACATCAAAACTCTAGCAAAGCCGAAACTTTTCAATTCAACTTAATGCGGGCTGCAATTTCGTTGCCAGATATCCTTATTCACCCACACCCACAGAACTTGCTCGGTGCACTTTCGAGCTATGGAACTTTCACAAAACTATATACAGTTATGCGGGCGGTTTCATATTTTCCGCGAAAATGAATTACCCAACTCGAAGGAGCCAGTTGAAGTGAATTCAAATTGAGAATCGTTAATCCATCTTACAAGGACGACGCTGCATCCATTCATATACGTCAAGTCAGTGTTGGGACTGATTAATTCATTTGGATTCGAAATGAGATCTATACGGTGTGGCGTGTTTAAAACTCGTGTTCTCTAAAGTCCCCACGGCTTGTATCCTTGGCGCGATAAATATAAACATAAAATTGCCACCAATAAAACACTCGGCTACAAGTTGGTGAGCAATTTATTTCGCCAACAAAACTAGAAATGGTTTGTTTACTTCGTCTCCTTTTTTTTTTGTTGGTGGTCCTTAGCACCTTGGCTTTTTGTACTCCATTGGGAGTACATACAGGTTTACAAGCGAGAAGCTGGTGGTATCCTTTCGATACTACTGAAGCGACATAAAATCGATTGTGTGGGATGGACAGATACGGCAGGCGATCCAATGTATCTATAGCCAAAGGCCAAGGTATGTACTGTTTTATTGTAGTTATCGTAAAGGCATTAGGGTTCATCCTTCAATCGATTCCCTTAGACTTGCTTGTGTTGTTTATCCAGCCGATGAATCATTAATATGGGGAAATATTTGATAATAGAACGACGGGGACGTCGGTCGGCTTGTGCTGTCAGGAGGTATGATGTGATTTTTACTTCTTGATTGTGGTCGATATACGTATTATATGGGTTATCTGACTATCCGTATTATATGGGTTACCAAAATAACCAAACGGGGCAGGCTAAGTTGAGGATTTTCCGGAGAACGAAATACATATTAGGGTTAATATGATTTGTGTGTCGTGTTAAGTATGGGCGGTGGGTTGTTTCTGTTACGAAAATTGCGACGTCCTACAGGATTTCGTGTATATTTGTTTTGATTGTTTATGGTATTAGGCGGGGTAGGTTCTGCTGGTGGCCAAAATTTCGCAGTGAGAATCAGAACAAATTCCTACAAATACAAATGGCCATTGCTTAACTGATCTTCAATATGCATATAAGAGTCAAAAGAGGGCCGTCGTAGCTTTATTAACAAAACGTCATTGTAGCATAAGAATGTCAACGAACTAATACGGAAGAATTGCAATATGTTGACAAATGCAGCACATTTAAGTTTTTAAAAATCACATTTGTTTCCAGACCGAAACTTAGGACTCTTGTAAACACATTCAGCCTTACCAATAATCAATTTTATAAACAAATATAGTTGCCAGAATATCGCTAACTGTAGGGTCAAATGTTAAAGTTGAGAAGGCCATGTTTATCGCGGGCATTAGCTAAATAAACCCTCGGTAAATGTCATTTTCAAGAGTGTTGCCCTACCACCAAAAACCGCGGTATGGAATTTCGTAATAGGAGCGAATTTACATCCGCTGTTGTCCAGCCTGAGCGTTTATAATTAAAGATCAATTTTAGTAAATGTTTTCCGATTTTATTCGTTGGAATACAATAATGCAAGTGGTTTTTAAGTCTCACTCAGAAAAATTCTAGTCCGATCAGGCTTATTCTTAATTTTCTTCATTCAATCTCAAAATAAATCGAATGATTCTTAAGCTCGTATGACACTACATTTTTTCCTCATTTTTATAATGTTGAAAAGTCAGCGGTGTGTAAAAGAGACTAAAAGTGTATTACGAAAGGGGTAGCAATTGTATTGAATTTATTTTCAAATAATCTTGAAATGTCAAAAAAAAAAAAAAAGCTGCCAGCATCTGAAAAATGTGATTTGAATACATTTTTTGATGTTTCTACATTAATAAAGTTGGTGTGTACGCACTCACTCCTATCGGGAATTTTCGTTCTAATTTTTCGTACTGCTATAGTTTCATTTTAAAAGCAGAAAAAATGCCCAAAAAACATGTAGTGTAATACGGGCTTTAAAACAATAAAAAAAAATCCAAAATCAAGCTTTTTTATTATTAAATTAAGCCTATGCAATATTAAAATATGAATCATAAATAAAATAAATAGTTGGCGCAACAGGTCTGTAGGGACCCTAGGCCTAGCTTCTCACAACCATTCGTTTGTGAGAGTTTCTCATTTTTGGGACGAATGGAAGGGATCTACAATTTTATGCCGGGTCCAAACGGCTATGACAATTATACTCTCGGACGTTTGTCAGGCGTTCGCGAGAGGTGGCGCAGCTTAAAAAAACCATAAGTTGGAATTTGTTTTTTTTCGGGATTCGAACCTGGGACCCCTCGCTTAGTAGTCTAACACACTAACCACTAAGCCACTGCGCCTATCGCCTGAATATTTTTTTTGCACACAAATACAGGATCGAACAAGAATTATATTCTCCAATCAAGACCATATAATCTTAAGCTTGCTTTATGGAAAAAGTGTGCATACCAATTAAGATCTAAACGATCAGGATATACCAAGTATATTCTCCAATCATGAAAAATTTGCATGATGGATAGAAAAAGTTCATTCATTCCGATTGATATCTCGTACAGTTTCCGTGTTTCCGTAGTTAAGTGTTCTTTAAAAAAATAAAACTGTGGAAAATTGTAATAAAACAAAATGATGGAATTAATAATATTAATTTAGTACAAATACAGCTGTAATAAAAAATATGTCTGATTTTAATAGTCAACCCTTACATTTGTGTCCATTAAATAATGAAAAGACATACATTTTAGATTTAAGTCCATTTAAGCATTTTTGATTCAATAAATAAAAATGATTTTTATAAAAAATAAATTGTTTTACTTTCTTAAACAGGAAAGTGACGGAGTTGATAATAAATTCGACAAATAAAACTGTGCAATCTTAAGTTATTGGGATAAGGCATTCTTGAAGCTTTAATATAAGGATAACTTGTTCTTATTTAAATTTTTGTAAGTTTGTTTCAAGAGTTACTATTCCAGGTTTTAGGAAGCATTATTCTAACTGATGATAAATTGGTGAAAAATAAGGTGATTTTGAGCTTAATTTAAGCTCACACATTCTTAATACTGTTATAGAACAATCTTAAAATAAGAATTAAAGGTTAACCAAAAAGCATACTCAAAATAAGATTTTTGTAGCTGGATTAAGAATTTCCGAGCTTATCAGACTTTCATCAACGGATAGGCTTGATCTGACACTGATTATCTTGATTTTATCTCGTTTTTTTTCCCTGAGTGATGCACAAATATCAAAATATTGCATTTTTGTTTTATTTCTAAACTCTTGAATTATAAATATCCATATTTCGAATATTTTAATCAAATGAAATATCTATGTATTATTTTGTTTAACCACTAGTGCTTGATTTTCGATTGGTTTTCCTTTCTAATAGTTTGCAAGCAACGAATGCATATTAGTAGAAATAAATTTGATATAAGTTTGGGATCTTTCCAAGACTTTCTTGAGAGTCGTCGAAAGAGAACCATTCACTCAAGATGGACAGCTCATACCTAAATACCTACTTTTTACAGTTTTCAGTACCTTAGGCGGCTCAGGTAGGTTTTCGGCTGCAACCAAACCCGCTTTGGAAAAGGAGTTTGTTCCCAGAGAATGAGAGTTTCTAATGAATCAATGCTTGGTGTGAGACGGTTGACTTCGCGGAAAATATAGATAAAAGAGTTGTCAGCAACGGTGCCACAATGATACAAGTGTAACAAAAGTGTTACACTTTTTAATTATTTTATAATTTTGTTACAATGTTACTTTTTTTCGCTTTGCTACACTTTTTTCCATTCAATTCTTTTTTTGTTTTTCTCGTTGAAAAATATTGAAAAGTTGAACTGACAGCACTTTTTTCTTTCGAATAAACTTCTACCAGTTTCTGTCAATGTATTTGTTTGTTTACATAGAGTACAAGTTGTGCAAAACGTCAAACTGCGAGTGGAAATGGGAATGGGAGGGAACGAGAAAATACAATTTTCAGTTTGTTAAATTTTTTTCCATTTGTTACACTTTTTAAAAAAATTGTCACACTTTTCAAAAAAAAACTGCTGCAATATTGGTTGTCAGCATTCAGCAAAATCCACGCGAAATAATAAATTTAGGAACTTCTGGAGGAGTGAATTCATAGAGGAGAAAACAGGACAGCTTTCGTGTAGAAAAATGTCCACGGCTTTGTATTTTTCTGCAAGAATTTAAAATTTATTTGGTTTGGTTTCTAATTGGTAAAGAATTTTAAAAAGATCACACTGTACTTATTTTTACACTTCTATATACTTTTGCAAGCACTGCTTCGTTGCTTGGCCGATTAAAATTCAAAAACGGAAGCGGGTCCTTAAAATGTTTATGGCTTCCTAAGTGAGTCTTTAATTTATTCTGAAATGAATTAGCCGGCTATTCACGATTCAATCTTTAAGCTTTGATTTGCATAATCAGCCTACGACTAAATTAAAGCATTCTAAAAAGTTGTGTTCCGTTTATTTAATAATTTGAGATCTTATTACGACACAAATTCACTCATAAATCAATCGTGTATTAGAAAAGTAAAAGTAAAGCGTACTATAAAAAGATCAGCGAATATTTTGTGCATTTCCTATTTTGTGTTTTGTTTTTTGCTCATAAAAAGCTTCAAAAATCCTTTGAAAGATATCTGTTGGGCAAATTAATTTGCAATTTATATATTCCTTTTTTTTTAGAATAAAATCCTCGTTGTGAAATAAACCTGACCTTGTTTTTCGCGAAAACAAATTATGAAATTTGAATTCTGCGATGACAACAAATGTAATAGATTCTAGAAGAGTTGTCGCACTAGCAAATGTGGAGATCTAATTGTTTAGTGGTACCGTTTCACAAATGCTGTACATTTTCACTAAAGCCAGCTAACTAATCGTCGACGTGAGTGTTTGATTATTAGTAAGGCCGCTTGGCGATTAGACTGAATTTAGCCATGAGTTTAATAGAATTCAAGTTCACCGTTGACCATTCTTTGGTTCAAAATTGTCGCCAAATTCCATCCGCAAAGACTCCTTACATGATCAGAATCCGTTGCGTTGATACATACCCGGATCCCTTTTATATTATTCACGGTTGGTTTCCTTTTGTCGAACCAAAATAATTATTCCCGATGTCTTTGGAGAAAGTTGCACAAAAGGTGCTAGACCAACATGAAACAAGAAGACCCATTTGCATTCAAGTGGCGTGTTTTCCACCCACAAAAGAGTTTCGGCTAATCAGCATTTCGTTTGCTGTAACTACAGGCCTACCCTCGTTTGAAACTAATCTGCGGAACTGACCTTTAACAGGAGGATTCAGATACGAGTTATAAATTCTTCAATTAAAAACGGAGACGGCTTATCCGATGTCTCAGAATACATACCATCTGCCAGAGGACGAAATTGAAATCGTTTCATTTCAAGTCCCCATCACTTGGAACTGGCTCAAAGTTCGCAAGTAGCCGGGGGACACAGATTTTCGAAAAATCCAACAAGAGTAAGTAAATTAACATTTACCCAACTATTATTCTTTTTTCAATTTACAAACAAGAAAACACGTTTGCCCCTCAAAGCATCTCAAAGCATACCACCATCTTCAGGGTAAGATTTTGCATCGTTCCGACACAAGAAAAAAGAAAACAAAAACCCCCCAACTAACAGTCTACTCATCCTAATTGACATCTGACTCTCCCCTGCGGGTGTGTATAGTGACAATGTAATGATTCCTACGTGACTCCTGCTGGTCCTCTTACATCTTCATTTCATTCGTTCCCCATTCACGGCAAAGCAGGAATCACGTAGACACACGACAACAATGACGCCGATGTTGGCTTAGTAATTGCCTGGCACATTGGTCCCGAAACATCCCTGTATTTAGGACGAAATGCAAGGGCTCCACCGAACGCCAAAGGACCAAAATAATAAGCAACCGCCATAAAATTAAGGTACAGCCAGCAAATAGAACGTGCCATGCCAGTTGATGGAGTAAGGGAGGAGGAACTTTGATGTAAGTTGGCTTTTAATTTTGAGCTGGATAATTTGATTTTTGTTTCATTTTCCAAAATCGTTTAACAACTCAATTTGAATGGATGCAGATTGAGTGTTGTGCGATTTGCGTTTATTTATTACCCGAGAGTGTTTTTCACAGTGCAAGTCCTTGTTATATTCCATTTCTGTCATTAATAAGTCGTAATCCTTATTCCACGGCCCTGGAATAATGCGATGCTATCTTTGTGGACAGTGTGCCCGTCTTGAATTTCAATTGTGCGAATTATGCAAATCAACTGGGGACGTGAATATAAAAGGAAACTCATGCGTTACTGTAATATTTGCAGCGAAAAATATCATGTGGCAGGAGCACTGTAAGTGGTTTTAAGGATGTCCCTAATGGGGCAATTAAATTAAATATTTTAGAAGCGATACCAAATTGAATCCTTTAGTGGGACAGAACAACAATGAACTGCCTTATGTGGGTATAGAGGGAAAATGGAACAGGCATTGTTTTGAAAGCGGGTCACATGAATTGGCACAGAAGATACTTTGCAAATTGATACAGAACAGCGTCCTTTATGGACATGAGAAGAAGTTGCGGGTTTTACATTTCTGTTCCAATATTTTAACTATCTCTCAGCGATAAAAGTAAGTTGGTGCAGTGCTAAAATTATAGCTAACACTAGCTGACCCGGCGAACTTCCTACCGCCTAAAATCGATTAAATTAACATCCCGTTCGATAGTTGAACCTCTCTATTGAACGACTTCCTATATTTCTTGATCGTTTTTTCCACGCTAATGATTGATTCGAGTTGGTCCGGTCAGATTTTCTCAATCAACCAAATCAACCAAAGCAGAATGTGAGCAGTTTGGGAAGTTTGCTCGGGAAGTAAGAATCACAAAATCGAACAAAACAAAATGTATGGAAATTCATGTGTTTTTTACGCACATACATTTTCCGATTTCAACCAAACTTCACAAAACCCATATAGAGACCAATACCAAAGATGTGTGAAAGTTTTGTTAAAATCGGTAAATGCGCTAAGGCGTGAATCGGCGACAAACGAACACAATTTTAAGCCTCAATTTTTACATAGATTGGAGTTGCCGCATACCATATTCCAGCCGGAAGTCTCTACATAGCGGTGGGTATGTAGCGTGCCGATTATTACCTTTTGTCCAGGCGATATTTTAAGCGGCAGCTCTTAGGAGAACTTCTCAATCTAGGCATTAACTACGTTTTAAATAAATCTATATACATAAAAGAGTAGCGTGATTGAGTTAACAGCCATCGTACAGGCCAAACCGCTAATTGTAGGGTCATGAAACTTTCAGGATATGTTCCACTAGCTGTGTTTTTCTGTTACTCGCGATACGTTAATCGTATAAACTTGAAATTTTGTAAGTTTATAAAAAATACAAAACCATCAAATACCTATTTCGCCTTTTTTCCAAAAATCGCCTTATAAAGGTTGAAAAAGAGGATGAAAACTTTTTTATTTCAACCTTACTTCACTCAACCTGCTATTACATTCATAAAGCTTAAAAAAAAAAAATAGTTGGCGCAACAGGTCTGTAGGGACCCTAGGCCTAGCTTCTCACAACCATTCGTTTGTGTGAGTTTTTCATTTTTTGGGACGAATGGAAGGGATCTACAATTTTATTGTATTGGTGAAGTCTGAGTGAGAATGTACTTATCGTTCTATCTCATGGCGTCTTCTGTTCTATGGATATGTAGAATGTAGCGTAATGCCGAATTCAGAATGTTGCATTGAACGCGGCGCGCTTTGACACGCTTTATCGAAACTTTACGATTTTAAATGCCAAAGCGCGCGAGCAACAATTTTGTAAAATGAAATGCTGCTTTGAAGAGAATGCGCGTTGAGAGAATAGAGTATGACATATTAAAAGTTCGGTTTGTTTTTTGGCTAAAAAATACAAATTCAGAGCTGAATTCAAATTTCAAGTCTATACTCTCTTTTTTCTGTAGCTGTAATGTGTATGTGCGAATTGAAAAAGGATTCTCCAAAATACAAGAAATTCATACATAACAATATATCAAAACAACCTTAATACGGATACAAGACCATTGAATAATTTTTCTCCAAAAATCTAAAGAAATAAGTAGTTGCTCCACAAAAAAATGGTATTCGTGATTTCCACACACTGAATTAATTAATTTTCATTGAAGAAACATCATAAAGCTCTTTAAAATGTATGTTTGCTAAACATCAGCGGATCTGTGCTACTACAACAAAGAACGACATCAAATCGAACAATTCAAAATTCTAAAGTTGTCAAACGCGCGTGATAGTGGAGAGTAGGTCTACTCAGGCGTCGCGTTGAACTTTACGACATTTACGATCTAAAGTCGATCCAACGCCTAAGGTTGTATTTTGTTTGGCAGCATTTATGAACGCTTTGTTTCTACATAATCTGCCAACGCACGCGCGCGTCAACTCCACATTATGAATTGGGAATAAGTATCATTTGCGTGAGCGACCTCATGCAGTTTGGTGTGTACTTTGTATTTCCTTTTCGTTCTGCAAAACGTAGACACTGTTTGCAATGAAGATGAAGCCGTTAACTAGCTGGTAGAGTTTTTAAATTCCCTTAAGGGCACACCCGTAATGCTCCTTCGGAACTTAAGACCACCAAAACTATTTAATGGCACTAGACTGCAAATCAAAGCTTTGCATACAAATTTAATCGAAGCTATTATATTGACCGGGATTGCTCGAGGGGAAAAAGTATTCCTGCCGCGCATTCCTTTGATACCTAATGACCTCCCCTTTAACTTTAATGCCCAATTCACAATATCGCGTTGAAGCGCTCGTGCGTTGACATATTATGTAGAAACAAAGCGTTCATATGCTGGCACACAAAATACAACTTCAGGCGTTGGGTCGACTTTAGATCGTAAATATCGTAAAGTTCAACGCGACGCCTGAGTAGACCTACTCTCTACTCTCACGCGTGTTTGACAACTTTAGAATTTTGAATTGTTCGAGTTAATGTCATGGGGTGTGCCGTTCTTAGTTGGAGTGGCACAGAATCACTAATGTTTATCCTACACAAATTTTAAAAAGCAATATGATGTTTTTTTAATGCAAATTAATTAATTTAGTTAGTTAAAATGACGAATAGCTTTTTTTGTGGAGCTAATACTTATTTCTTCAGATTTTCTTGGATAAAAAAAAATATTAATCATTGGTTTTGTATCTTTGTTAAGGTTGTTCTTTACATTATTCTTATGAATGATTTTTTTTTATCGATTTTGGAGAATCCTTTTTTAATTCTTGCACAAAAACTACAGCTACAGACAGAACGAGAGTAGACTTGAAATTTGAATTCTGATCTCTATTTGTGTACATTAGTTAAAACCAAACCGAACTTTTAATGTGTCATGATCTACTCTCTCAACGCGCATGCGCTTCAAAGCAACATTCCGTTTTACAAAATGTTTGCTCGCGCGCTTTTGCATTTAAAATCGTAAAGATTCGATAAAGCGTGTCAAAGCGACATTGTGAATTCGGCATAAAAGATTACAATTTCCCCTTAAAGTGTGCTTCGCCATGACGATCAATAAGCCTCAGGGCCAATCATTAAGATTCCCTGGTATAGATTTAAGGGAAGATTGCTTTACGCACGGTCAGTTTTACGTAGCTTGCCCTCGTTTAAGTTCACCTTCAAGTCTGGTAATATTACAGCCGCCCGATAAAAAAAAACAAGAAACATTGTCTATAAAGAAATCCTTTAAAAAAAAAGACTTTTTCAGTAACAATTTTTCTAAAAAAGTACATTTTAACAGAGTCCCGCGCGGACGACGTCTCGGGTAACTGCTAGTTTAAGCATAAGGCGTTCCATCTAAGGAATCAGCGCAATAAAACCTTTGGCATATTTCCAACGACTACGAAATCATATTTAAAAAGCCGGCAATGCTAGTACCCTACACCGGCAAATCCGCCACATCAGTATCGAAGCAGTGTGAATAGATATACTCGAATGAGTACTTGTGCCGGGAATAAGTACTTGTACCCCTCCCCTAACGGCGTTTATGTGATTTCGTCTCATAAACTCAACTAAAGAGCCCATCAATCGTTCATACATCCACCGTACACGCGATCCGCCAGTATATCGACTTTACATCTCTTCATCATCTGAAGGACGACGGAGTGAACAGCGCACACCTTCGTGCAAATAAAAAATGTTATATCCGAGGCGATGAATTTAATTTCAGGGGGAAATTTCATCAACACCATGGCAAAGGTCCTTTGCTGTCGATGACGAGAAGAGCGCGTCTATGCCAAAGGAACATCCAAAGACCGATAAGGTTATCGGGAGTGGATACGCATCTTTGATTTATTATTTTCGGCGGGGGTGAAAATTCGATTTCGTCTGAGTGTAAGCAGGTGGACGTGTAAGTACACATCCATTTGCAGGTAGGACATACACCTGAAGGGATATGTAAATTTCGTCCTAGCATATTCTCGATCAGAGCAGAGTTTTATGACTTTTCGTCGAAATGATAGCGAATAACTTGGAATGGTTTTTACGGCTAAAAATCACTCTCGCCAAAATATAGGAATCACAGGGACGAACGACGCGCATCAGAGCACGGTGCGGTGATTTTTATTCGTTGCGGGGTCACAAATCACCTTCTGTACTCCATACAGACCGACGTGGATGTGCATTATAACTTTATATAGTGGACATTTTTCCTCGTGTATTGAATTTTAAACGATATTGGTTTCTGTTTGTCCTGTGCGCGCTTCCGGTTGCGGAATCACCCCACAAGCACTTTCAAAATTGCATCCGAATAATTACACAATCTACTGAAATGTCTGCGGATGGATTTCCAGCCTTTGGCTAAGAGGCTTCTGCAAGTTACTGACAATTAAGTGACTGACCACGATTACGTCCTACAGTCTGTTGCAATTATTCTAATTAGCTTAGAGGGGGAGAGCATGTGCGTCCAATGGAGAATGCTCGAGGATACTCGGCTCGCATTTACGAGAAGGGAACAATCGCGGTTGAGAACTCTTCCTGAATGTCATGGCGGTGTGCAAAGTGGTGAAATGAATAGATGTCCATCTAATGCACTTTTAATGGTTGGAGGGGGGATTAAGTCTGTTGTAACGCATGCATGGGTGAGGTTAGGAGCGAGGAAACGGAAGTCAAAGTGACATGCGATTTAATTGCCTTTGCTTGGTTTTCTCGGAAAGTCGACGAGGATGTCGTTTCTTTCTTTTTTTTAACTCCAAATTGAAATTCATGGTAACACATCTGGACAATGTGGTATTAAAAGGATGCAAATAAGTAAAAGGATGCAAATAAGTCGCAGGGTGTATTTCTGCCGCCAGAATGTATGCGAACGCAATACGCTTATGTAGTACATTTCCTCAGGTGTATATCGTACGGCAGCACTGATTGTGGACTTGTGTTCCAAAACCTTGAAGTCGTGGCTTTTTGAAACTGCATCATAAAACAATGACTTGTGTACCACCGAACACAATTAACGAGCAACTCTGGCGTATATAATTTAGACATTTCTTGATACATTATATTGAGAACGTTTCTTGACCCTCCTCGGGCCTAATTGGAGTAAACACAATTAAAACAAGCCAGCAAAACACAATTCAAATATTGAATACCCAAATGATGCTTATTTTTCAAATCATCCCAATTTGCTCCTACCCAACCGGCAAGCAGAAAACATTAAACATCTATTTAATTACAATGCCGACGGGGGTCGTTTGTAAGGGATGTGCCAACATTTTTATTTACAAGCCTGAACGCATTCCTCCGTTTCTTTGTTTCTCTAATTTTGATTTGCACACGTATCCACTACCACAATAAATAATGATATAACACAAAAAAAAATCGATTAGCCGCCACACACGTCTGGTATACCAAAACCGCAAGGATTCCCAAAGAATAGAACGAAATTAAGCGAATCGAAGAAAATTTCCCAGAGGAATGAAAGGAATGTGTCTGTTGAGTTATCATGCATGGGACTTGCAGATCCTGACTACCCATTTAATTTTTTAAATTTCCCAAACCATTCCCTGAAAATCGGTCGCTCTCAGTAAATACGTTCGCTTAATGTAGGAAGAAATTATTATTATTTAAAATTAAACTCTCGCGGGTCTAGTGAAGGTTCACAATTTTATTTAAGCATTTGTGTGGACAAATTACTTTAGAAGACGAGGCGAAATTCCCAACGTAATATGAAATAATAAATGGCATTCGATTATCCTGGGGGGGATTTGATTGAAAATCCAAAGTATTTTCCATTTGACATTGTCACGAATGTATGTATGTGAGTATGTACTCACTGAGGATAATTATGTGCACGCTGCATGTAGGTATAGATGCAGCTCTCTGCATCCGGAGGCGATGTGAGTACTAAATCATTGCAAGGAGTTTGTATCTTGTAACGAAAGAATATGTTCTAAATACAAACTTGATAGTGGAATACGGTACAGTGAAAACAAAATATTTGTTTCCAAACGTCCAAACAAGAGACTTTGTTATTGGAGCGAGAATGTCGATGAAAACGATTCACAATGTTTAGCGGATATGGAGGCATCACAGAGTAAACAGCTGATGTGAGAACAAGGAATAGAGTTGCCTCCACTTTAGCTACAGGTTCGAGATATCTCTGTGTAAATTTTTTATTTTTACGTACGTTTCAGAAGGCTGAACATTTCCTAAAAGCAGCATTTGCTTTTATATTTTTAGAGTTGGGAATATTTTGCTGGCTTTTGTTTAAAAAAAAACTCTTGACAGGAAGACACAATAGTGACAACCAACAAGTCCATTCAGCTCGCGAGCTTCAGGTAAGTACACCTCTTCTTTTGAAGTCGCTGTTGTAATGTTGTTCATAGGTTCGTAGGTTTTACCCCTACGGTCTTATCGACTTCAAAATCAAAGAATGACAGAACTGGAGCCTTTGGAGCGTATGAACAACATTGCAACAGAGACGTCAAAAGAAGTGGTCTGGTAGGTTTTATCCCTACGATTATTTTTTTTAAACATACCATGAGGTTTATCGGCTTTAGACAAAGGCAAGACGTTTCCATGAATTCTTTAAAAAGTCTTTAATGATTTTTATAAAAAGTTACATTTTCCTTAATACTGGTAGCATCTAGGGAAATAGGTCCATCATATTTGCTGTAACTCTTATACAGTACTCCACAAAAATTGTGACTTTAATATTGTTTCATATACGGGCATATTTTTTTTAGTAGGAATTTCACCTAAAAATAACTTAAACATTCTATAATGAACATATTATTGATGTGCTTCTAAAGAAGATCAGTGTCGAAACTGGTTACAATTTTCACTCGAGTTTTATAAAATTGCGACTTAATTTTTTTTTTAATTACAGTGCATATTTTTATTTTATAGAAAGTTGACTACCAAATTATTAAAAAAAAAAAAAAGAAACCAATACTAATTAACGCATTATTGTTGTGCTTCTAAAGTAGTTACAATTCTTACCCGAGCTTAAAGAAATTGAGGCGTACATTTTTTTATAAAAACCCGACTAAAAAATTACTACAAAACATCTTAACTAGAAAAGCGCCAAAAGTAGTTATTATTTCTACCCTCGTTTTAAATACGTTCCACTTTCCACATAACCCAGTGAGAGAGAAAGTTTCGTATGACCCAGTTTTGCGATCAGTGATGCCAAATTACACGATTTTTCTTTTTTTTTTCAAGATTTTTGAGCTCCAAAATATGTACAAGACTTTTTACCTTAAATTTATCAAATTTCCAGATTTCTGATATCAAAAATGTTCTAAATCTAACAAATTAAAACAAACTTTTCACTTGAAGACAAAATCTTCTATTAATTGCTTTATTATGTAAAATTTCTGTTTTTTTTTTTTTTGTTCTCATCAACTCTAAAGAAACATAAATTTCAACGGATTTGATATTTTATCAACAGATGATGAACACCGGATGGAAATTTCGTGTATCCACTCTTAAGAGATTTTATTTTTTATTGCTCGGTAAATGTTGAAAGAATATTTTCTGCTGTAGATTTAAATAAAACAATAATTCGTAGTCGTTTGAGTACTAAAACAGTTGAAAGCTTAATTTTTGCGACTTAATGAAGCGGCAATGAAATTCTAAGCCATTTGAATTCATTGTTTAAAAGTTTTAAAAGCAATAACATTAATTTACGGCCAAAGTTTTTTTATCGATATTTATGTGATTAATATAAATCTTTACCTACTATAATTTCGTAGAAAAAATAACAAGATTTTCAGATTCTTCATCTGGGAACACTGCTTGCAATATGTATGTTAATTTTTTTTCAGAAAAACCAAAACTGATTGAAATATCTGGTAATTTATTGTACACTTGTCCTTATAAAATGAGGGAAACATCCCAACATCTTCAATCCATTACCAATTAAATTAGAATGTATTTTTCCCCCAGACAACTGAAAAGTTGTTTAAGTCTCAAAAATTGCATCGTCCTATGTACAAAATTACAAATAAATTCAAAAATTCACCCTTTGCTATAAGCTCTTAAATATTTGCTCGCAAAGTACTCGTCAGTATGCCATATATGTACAGTTTATAATTAATATAATTATAGTAATACGGAGTATAATGTTGCTGCAAAGAATTTAATATTTCAATTAAATATGACCTGTGTTGAAAGTGCAACCAAATCAATTATATTTAACTAACACCACTGCCCGTTGTCGTGCTGAGAAATACTTAGCGTTTGACCGAAAACGTTTGTATTTTTAATAGTTATTTCAGTAAAGAAGCGTGAACAGCATTATAGCGGTAGAGTTTTAAAAGTGAATATGTCGACGAACAAAAATATTGGTTAGTGGCTAAGAAACTCTTAAAATCATTTTAATGCATTTAATTTTAAGGAATCCTTTTGTTGCTCGAGTTTGCACGGCTTTCACATCAAATATGCACGGATGTTCTTGAACAGGAACCAGGCACTTACTATTATTATTCAACTAACTACCCGCAAAAGGACAACATATGTAAATATGTGTCGCAAGAAACTTGTTGCGCCACAGGACCATGGAATTGTTGCCGAATGTAATATTGATATAGATAATGTCAGTGACACTTGGTTTTAGTTAACATTTTAATCCATGCACTTAGTGTATAAGTTATTGGGAGCAATCAGTGAGAACTGTGGTTGTGGTGCTATCGAAGGTACAAAGTGTGTTTAAGAATATTCGGTTCGAGTGCAGGGTAAGAGTTGCGCTGTGCTATGGTGCTGTGACCAAAGTGTTTGCTTGAAAAATGTCTATTCTTCGCATGTTAAATGGCAGTCAACCTCTCTTTTCAAATGATTATTGTCGAATCATTGCTTACATTCAGAGCTTGAGAGCGACATCCAGTTAAATCATCACAAATGCAACCGAACTACCAAAAGACGACCAAAAATTGTACGTTTAAAACCTAGTATCCTGCTCGCGCTAAATTTGATCTCCCAAACTAAAATGTCTACAAAGATAAAGTTAAGCGTGGTAGTTTAGCAAAGCAGTATCCCGTTGGCATGCTTAATTCTTAACTTCATATAGATGGGCCGATGAAAAGCCCTCACTCATTTAGCTCGCGAAATAAATATCCGGTACATTCAATCGAAGACAAATGTTGACATAAAAACGGAGGACAAAGTTAATGTTGCGTTTACTTTGGATTTTCTTTCCAGAAACTGAAGAAAAGACTATTGCGTGATAAATAAAAGAAAACGCAAAACCAAAAATTCCTCTTCATGCGATGAAAAAACAAAAAAAAAACTTATGGGGCTTGTAGAGGAACGATCAGCAGTATGGAACTTGCAGACAAGTTTCACTGCAAATAGGACTTTACCCGACACGAAGAAAAGTGTCGTCTTCTACTTGCTACTGCAAAAATGATTTGTAACCGTTGTTTTGGATATATTACCAGCGACTTCGTCTGCGTATAATTAGTACTTCGAGTAACTCAATTAAAATATTTATATCAACAACAGCGCCACTTATCGGGTCCAAAACTATCCTATCTTTCAAGCCAACCAATTAGCCCTACACATTTTAATTCCTATAACATTAGGATAGGATTATATCAAGGCTACCTTGAATTTTCTGTGCAAAAATGAAAACTGACAACAAAACCTATGTTTTGAAATAACATAACAGCGCTCCTACCCGATTCCCCCGCAAATTTTGAAAATTCTTTCTTAGATTTCCCATGACTGCAACTCTCTTCGGCCCTCGACTCTCTTTCGTGGCGTCGTTTGTACGGGCTACGGGCATGATGAATGAAAGCAAAGTATTTCCCTGAATCATAGTTGTACACAATTGCGAAGTTGAAATTTAATGTAGTAAAATTCAACTTTTTCAATTGTTAATATTTAAAAAAAGTAAAAATGCAAAAATAAGCAATCTTTTTTTAGTTGACACTTCATTTGTTAATATTGGTTGAGCGTGTGAACCGCAAGAGGTAAATATACTACTACAGTAACTACAGAAATAATATAGTGGATATTAACACCACCATACGCCCATCATCGCACGTCATCAGCCATCTGCGCATTTCCTCGGAAAAACATTTGTCGCTGTTGATTACATCCACATTCACCTCGCATTCTCTTTCGTTTCAATAAATCGGAGAAAACTTCACGCAGTTTTTATTGAAATGTATGTGCTTGTGCGATGTGCGCCAGCCAACCACCCCAAAGCAGAACAGCGATCTAGAACAACGGTTGCTGATAATTTTCGATTTGAGAAAATATATTTTGTTTTTTTCATGTTAGAATTTGGGTTGTAGCTCAGCTTCTAAATGACATAGAAAGCTGATTGATGGCTTATAATAATTATGGAAGTGTTGGCTCTGTTAAGTATTTTGTTTTGTTTGGATTGATTAAGAATTTTTGAGTATAATGCCGATTAAAAAGCAGTCAGAAAAAAAAAATGTTTGCTCCAAAATGCTCCCAACAAAAGGTATGGCAATGAAATAGCTTATGTCCTTCTCATGATCTCAGGGACATTTCAAAAAAAGGTTTACCAAAATCTGTGCAGTAGTTTTCACGCCAACACATGAAAACGGTTACAGTTTTATTACATATATGTATGTATATATATAGATAGATAAATGTGGTCTGAAATTCGATAACTCCAATTACGCGAATAATTAAAACTACGTTTATTGATATATATAATTATTTACCGACCAGTTATCTTTGATATTGAGAAACGAAGTGGCGTCCTTAGTACACTAAAATTAAGCGCGGGCACGATGTTAAGCCTAAGGTTAAAAAAAAATTCAAAACTCCTCAGATTCTGAGTTTTAAGAGATCAAATTAAATAAATATGCTCAAGTAGTAGGAGACCTTAAGAAAAATATTACTGCTCTAGCTGGTTTTGTGACGAACCATGTTTTTATATATTTTTCTTTTTGAGAATTTGCGAAACTAACTGATAAAAAATTCGGTACGAAAATCGCTATAAATTTGTTTAACGCTTCCGTGTGATGAGTTCGAATTAACCTCAAAATATCGCTGATAATATAGCAGTGGTCTCTGTTGAATAGATTAGTTATCAGTTATAAATTATAATATTTCATGACATTGTAGCAGAAAATATGGCGTATTGTTATCGAGAGTGGAAAGTGCACAATTTCCTGTGTCATACGCAAAACTTTTTTTTTTAAATATTGTAGTCCCCATTTTCTGTAGTGCCACGCCCATTTTTAAGGGGCATTTGCTTCAGAGTCTACCATCCATTTAAAGGGATCTATGTAAAAATAAATATTTTAATTCCCTTAAGTTCACAAACTTTTACTTGCAATGGCTATAACCCTTCCTTCCCTTTTAGAAAGATGACGGAACATGTGACGTGAGACTGTTAATCTCCAAAGATGGCGATCTAAGCATGAGGAACGATTCGTATGTCTTCTGTGGATCGGTCAAGCGACTGCTATATCGAACGCCAATAGTATGGCATTTGCCTATGAATTGACTCAAGAGACATCTGGAAGTGAGGGACGTTTCTTGTGCAAATTATCAGTCCTCCCAACAGAGCCAACAGCTTGTGAATGTGGATGGTCCAGAAGTACTAGAATGAGGTCGGCGAATTCCCCTCAATGGCTGGCTTGGTCAGATATAGTGAGGGGGATATAGTTTGTGGTGGAACTATCAGTAATTAAATGCAGTAGTAGTACCTTGAATAATACAAATGAATTTATTTACAGTCAGCAATCGGCTAATTGTTACTGCGAAGCACTGTGTTCAAAATGAGAGCTATTGCAATTGCTGTTGGATTTGTAAATAAGACCGGAAGTGTTGGTACATATCTTCAAGTCTGTCAGGTCTTTTTCTTTGATGATAAGGTAAAAAATTCCATTTTAGGGGATACAGGAAGAGCCTATAGCGTTGCAACTATTCACATGCCCCCAGATACGATAGAAGGAAGTAACGACATAGCCCTATTGGAAACTACGGTTGACATGGAGTTTTCATATGCTGTCGGACCAGCCTGCCTGCCCCGTATGCAAGAGTATGTAGTTCTCCTTAACTTCTGATAATGGCAGGATTTGTATCCAATCTGCATTGCAGGGGAGACCACTTTATAGGTAAGGAAGTCACCTTAGCCGGCTGGGGTACGAACGAAGTTATGTGTTCTCAATCGGAAGTTCTAAAGAAAGTCAACGTTTTTGTTGTACCGATCCGATGAGTGTAAGGTTAATTATAGAGGACTGGAGGAGACTAGCTTTTGCACATATGCACCCGAGAAGGATGCATGCCAATTCGACTTCGATGGTCCGGTATATCTGCAAGAGACTAGACAGTTTCTAATCGGTGTCATTAGTTATGGAAATAGATGTGCTGAACTTGAAGGTGTTAATACGAACATCATACCTTACTTGGGGTGGATACAACGTGTTGCTAACAATGAAAAGCTTTGCTCTAAGGAGGTAAAATAAACTGTTCAGAAATATTAAGGTTTACTGTGTACGCCTCTTATAAGACATGCGGATTTTGTTTTGTACTCTATTTTTTAAAATGTGAATCATGCTGCAGTGAAACCACCCTTTTGCCATACACAAACAAATTCGCATACAAATTTTATTATTAAATTTCATACATTTTCAAGATTGTCAGAAAACCTTTACGTTTGTCCAACAATGCATCTTTCGGAAGGCTGTAAGTCCAATTTATAATTTATTCATAAGCCTGTTTCAATTCTCAAACCCAACAAAGTTCCACAGCAGTGAAAAAAAAACAAGACTGACAACGATACAAATATTTTAAAAGCGTTTTCAAACAAAGTTGTTATTTCCAAACAAACAACGCGACTAAAGGTAATACCTGTAATTCAATTCCAATCCAAACAGAATTATTATCCTAAGAACCGAGGAAGAGGAAAATTCCCAAGAAAAGTGACGAAACAGGAAAAGTAAAAAGAAAAACGTCATATTCCTGATTCTCCTTGTTAAATAGATCTGCGCTACATGGGTAAGATTATCTCCAGCTTAAGTGTCGCTTTTCGTTTAGAAGCAACAGCGCTTGGTGTTAAACATAAGCACGACCAGCAAAGGGAAAGGTATAACAAATGATGGGGAGCATCGTTTTACTAAGAACGAGGAAATACACAGACTTGCAGTTGCACTTGCAGCTTAAAAGAGAAGGAGAGAGAGAAATACTTTTCCTCTTTTACCTGCCACCTTTTTATGGGATTTATTTCTTTCTTTCATCGGAAGGAAGAAGGAACAGCTTGGTGTTTTTTTCTATTTGTTGGCCAAAGTGGTTAGAAGATTTTTTGTTGACGATTTTATTTTGATTGCGCATCTTGGGGTTGCTCATAAATATTATGTAGAACCACGAGAAGGGAATTTCCGAATGCAAATGCGTTTTCGCCTAGGAATTCAATGATGAAAAGGCTTTGTGAACAAGGAGTTGCTAAATTGAATTTCATTTTTAACGTTCTCCATTACGTAGTAAGAGAAAGATATTGCTTTCGAACAAAATTTCGAACTCGAGATAGGCGAACTCAAAAAAGTGGGTTCTGTCTGTCTGTCTGTATGTCTCAAGGCATACAGCCTAAACGGCTGACCGGATTTCGTTCAAACTTCGGAATTGGAGTTTGGGGACTTACAGTTCGGGGCAGTTTTTTTTTTTGCATGGTGACCTCAATATTAATGGTACTTCCCATACAAAATGTTCATACCAGTTTGATTTGTTCGAAAACGGCTCTAACGATTTCAACAAAAATTTATATGTAAGCTTAAGTAGGTGAGGTTAACATAACTGCATACTCAGTTTTGCCCTAAAAAATCGAATAAACGGTACTTTTGAAATTTGGACATATCTTGAAAACGGTCCATAC
Source organism: Cheilosia variabilis (assembly GCA_951230905.1). Classification (NCBI taxonomy): domain Eukaryota; kingdom Metazoa; phylum Arthropoda; class Insecta; order Diptera; family Syrphidae; genus Cheilosia; species Cheilosia variabilis. The sequence continues at coordinate 12,861,614 of OX579680.1, read as the reverse complement.
GATTGTAACAAAAATTAATTTCTAAGGTAATATGGTCATTTCTAACTAAATGGCAAGCTCAGTTTTTCTCTGTATTATCGTAAAAGGGATTTTGGAAAAAAGTAATTTTTGAAAATTCTAGTTTTCTTTAGTTTACCTGAAAACTGCAATAGCGATTTTGACTAAAATATAAACTTAGAGTAAAATTGATGCTTTCAAAATCATTGCGTCCTTAATTTTCAATTCGAATCACCAAAAACGCTAATTTTAAAATCTACCAAAATCTCGAAAACCCCATTTTCGATTTCGATAAAACTTCAAAAACCAAGTAATGCTTACATACCGAACAATAAACTTGTACTCGGTTTTCAGCTAAATAGTTAAGCAATGGTATTTTTCAAACTAAACATTGCAATATTTGGTACTGTTTTGTCTGTTTTAGTTTTACAAAAACCGCTCGAACTATTTTGATCAAAATACATATTAAAGATAATATAAGTATTCTAAAAAAGATCTCGTACTTAGTTTTACTCTAAAAATTCAAATAAATCAATTGCTTAAATATTTCTCAAAAATGACTACCCACATATTTTCGGTATTACTTTGGAATAATAACAATGCCCCAACTTCCAATGAAAATCCAATAACAGCTACGTAAAACGTATTTTTAGCAAATATTACCAACTTCTAATTTTGTTCAACCATATTGAATATGCACCCTAGAAATATTTCCAACAATTTGGAGCTTACACAATCAGCAACTCTACATTAAAACTTTTGATGACCGAAAAAGTTACGTTCGACCCAGTCGTGCACTTTATTTATTTTCCACTTGTTCCTATTCGAAGTAAGTGAGCTGTGACCATGGTGTAGAGTGTTTGCTATTGTTACTTTGTCTAGGAAGTGAATCTGTTCCGATTATGCAAAGCACGCTGTGCTATAAAACTAAATGTTTTGTCTACTATACCTCCACAAACTTGAAAAAGAACTACCTCAGTAAAAACTCCAGTCCCAGTGAACTTCTCAAACCATTTTAAACGAATTCCTTGATATCCATTTGAGTACTTATCAAGGTTAAGCGAATATTATTTGCAGACACTTTCTCACTGCGATGTTTCACCCAGTCCTTCTTTCGACCTCCAGCCTCTATTGAATAATTTAAATGGAAACAGTTTTCTTCAATTTAATTAAAAGTTGGACGACCTCTTAATTAAATATTCAATCAATCGAGTGATAGTGCAAACTTATTCATTGGACTGCGTTGGCGGAGTAACTTACCAACTCGAGTGGTATAAGTGGTAAATACCAAAAAAAAAAATATGTAAATTAAATTACTGCGAAGTAAAAATTATTAAATGCAATCTAGCGATATATTCGCATGAATGACTTTTGATTTTTTTTTAAATTTAGGGGCGACCCTAGATTGATTTAATGGATTTGGCGACAGTTATTACTTTTCATTTTGAAATTGCCACTGCCGTGGGTCTAATTAATTTTGACAATTTTATTTGTTTTCACGCAACGCCATGAGTTGGGGGAGATTGCCAGATTGACAGCACGAGTTAATCTTGTTGAGATTATTTGCGTTTTATATATTTTCTTTTGAGAATGTTGATGATTGTATATGAAAATCTGTGCTTCTGTTTGACAGTTATAATATCTGGGAAATTTTTTCATGAGTTTTACACTCTTCGTTTGGCGAGGGAGAGCGAGAGAGTTTTGTTCGTGCCAATTATTATAACTAATAAAGGTGACGAAATATTTTAGAAATGATATAATTTACGATTGCAAAAGCAGACTGAAAACTCCAATTTCTGACTGTATTACATCATGGAAATTCTTATCAATAACTACCAACACGATGACGAAACGAAGTTCAGGCATAAAGCAAACTGGAAGATTTCCACAAAATTTGGGGAGTTGGGGTATACTCTCAACCATAGACAAACCATACTGAGACCCCCAACTCACAATCATAGACAAACCATACTGAGACCCCCAACTCACAATCCTCTTGCCGCTGGCCCCCTCAGTTTTTTTTTTCAAATTCGCCATTTTGTTTTCCTATCGGTGTTATGTCAAAAAGGAATCCGATCCACATGCAAAAACACACAAAAAGTACAAGAATAAATGATGCCAACCTCGGCAACCGTGTTGTCACTACTTTTTGTGACCAAAAGACGTTTTTTCGATTATTTTATTAAAAAACAGATTTTAAGCTTTTAATTCTTTTTCTTTATTTCCACCACCTTTTCGTGTGCTTAAAATTACAGTCTTCTTACGACTACTACAGGTTTTTTCCAGCAACGGTACAATTCGAAAAAATATATAGAAAATGGTTTCGAAGTCAAATGGCAGCAGCCAGACTGAGAAGTTGAGCAGTTTGTATTAATGGACGCATTCAAAGTCTTTGAGTGTATTATGGCTATTTATGACACGTGTTGAAATGTGAAAGAGTTCGGAAATACCACATTTTTTCATTACTGAATGCCATTGGTTAGTTATTATAAATTGTTAAAAGGCGAATAATTTGATTTGTTTGGTTAATTAAACTACCTAAAATAGATGTTCTATATACTAGAAACATATTAGAACAAACATGGTTGTGTATTTTCCGCTTTTGGAAATCATTAACTTCGATTTAGTGTGCAAATTTTTCTTAAATAATGAAGAAAATTTGCTCAAAATGTTTTTATATTTCCTCAACTAATCTACATTGCTAATTTTTTATGAATATTTTAAGCAAATGTACACTTATTCCTAAAAAAAATATTATTCACACGTAACGAACAATTTCAAATTTAACGGATAAAACTCTATGAACTCTGCCAGCAACTTTGCCCACAGGGAGTGTGTTGGTGAGCCGGAATTTTTGAAGTTACGTGACATTTGTCAATACGAATTTCTATGTAACAATACTAGCGCACCAAACGTGAACACTCCATAAAAATATAGCTTGTAGGCTAAGTAACGGGAAATCGGCCGGAGTTGGCGGTCTCAGTATTGTCTCTGCTCTCAACTACGATTATTCAAGTAGACTACCGGCAAACGTCAAAGTAAATCAAATGAAGTTTCGCACTATTTCTCATAATTCATGCAGCCGTCAGTAGGCCCATTTCCAGACAAGTCACATGAATCCTAAGCCCATTTATCATTTTGATCAAAAATGTGATGAATCAGTTACCAGAGGGAGTCAGAGAAACACCTCCGCTCCCCTGCCCTCGTTCACATTTTAAGTCGCAATTATTTATTCAATAATTCAGACATCCCTTCGCACCCTTTGACTGTGTTTTCCAAGTAAACACCAACAAATTGGTTATACAGCAAATAAATTCACACCCTCACATCGTTTACGGCAAAACCAAACAACTGACCCTTGTTGTCCAAGCCACCCACAAAGTCAAAGTTTTGCTTCCCCCCTGCCGACTGTACACTAGCTGAGAACCTCAAAGAGGATGTAACTTATAACCCATTGAATGGTCGGTGTATCCAGAAATAATTTCCTGCCAATGTAATGCGATTTTAGGGACTCATCATGTCCAATTGTAGAGCGAAGGATTGATTTTTCCTTTTTAGCACGGTGTATAATGCACAGACGCACGGATAAAAATCAAGGACAGACTATTTCAGTTCCAAGTCAAGGGTCGACCTTCTGTATCAAGGTGATTATTGAAAATAAATTACATGCTCGATTGATGGTAATTGGGCCATGACCGTTTTTTAGTCGGCTACCTCGGTCGCCGTTAAGGAATCAAAAAGTGTTTTCAGTATCCTTCGTGGGGATCATTATCGGTGGCAACCTTTTACAAAAGAAGGTGATTTAATCAGCTTACCAACACTGGGAATTATGTCAAAAGGTGTAAATGCAAAAGGATTTAAAACATACGCAATGAAATGCGTGGGGGATTTTTAAATGGGTGACTTTATTGGTTCGTACTTTATGTTAAATTTCTTTAATGGAAAGCATGTGTATATGGTTCATACAGTGCAGCTCATTAACTGGGAACAAGGACACATGGGAGTGCTTACTGTTTACACTACGCCACGTAGCATTTAATTACGATCAAATAAAAGTTTTATCTTGATTTTTATGGTATTGTTTTTTTTCGAATTGCGCGCCAAATTGTGAATGCTATTGCATGGATTGGAGTTTGTTATGTTCGCATAAAATGATTAAATGCTCATTGCAAATTGGTAGAGCAGTTAACAGGTAGTGGTGAGGGCGAAAAACGAAAAGGACATTAATTGCTCTGAAAGTGTGATAACTTATTTGCATGCAGAGATTTAAGACGAAAAATTTATATTAAATCCGAGTCAATATAAACAGTCCTGCAGGGCTTTATGGACACGAGGAAATATAATGGATAAATATAAATGAAAACGGACGACGAAAACTGACTTCTTCAATCTAACAATTCACAAACTTGCGTAAGAAACTTCATGCAAACCAAAATTATGCACAAAAATATGTCCACCTTCGACTGGGCTTCGTCTGACGAAACATTAGCCCAAAGTCTGTCTAATTTTTTTTAATCGGCTTGCAAACTATCCAAAGCTGTTGCTATGTACTACTTCCTTTCGTTTCTGCAGCAATGCTCTCATTAAATCTTTCTTTAAATCTCCTCAACGCTAGTATGCACTACTGTTTACGTTTATAAACCGCATAATTGCCAACGACTTTAATCTCCGGTATGGATAATATGTTGCCGCAATACACGCTTTCAGAGGATTGCCACACACACAGATGCTTTTCTATTAGGAATTTGTTCAGTTTGCGTAAAATTGAATTTGCCGGATGCCCCCTCCAAGCCCGAAGGCATGTCCTTTTCTGCAACCGGCAGCAACGTCGAGCAACTACGACAGCCAGTCTGCCCACAGTCAAGCAGACCGCATTACGCCGTCGAAGGTATGTTCGGAACTTTTTGTTTGTAGTGTCAAAATGTATGAGGATTTTGGGGAATCCCTGCTATTTCACGAAAATGTGATTTTGATGGGAAAACTATTCGTGGAAGTTGAGTGGGGTTCTTCCTAGTGAAAAGAAAGCAATCCTTTGCTTACCTGCACCGAAAAATAGAAACCGAGCCCTAATTGGCTCGATAGAAAGGACATTAACTGAACAAGAAAACCATGCAGTCGATTACTCGTGCTGATATTTGCAAAATATTTACATCGATCAATCCCCGAAATGAGTCGGTCCCGGTTGCGGTTTATGTACAAATTTCTTGCAGGAGAAGTTTCTACTATTCTAAATTTTCTTTTGTTTAGTGTTGCATCATGCATGCAAATGGAAGAGTAGTGGGGTAGGAGGCAAGGTCTAAATTTCCTTTAAAAAAAACTCGGTGAGTACTTAATTGTAATAGGATTACTCTGGTTGCAAGCGTCTATGTTTTGCTGCAGTATCAGAGGACATTTAAGAATAAGTTGGATATTTTTTCTTCTTTTTTTTTCATGAGACTAATTCGAGTGTTTAAACATGGGGAATATTGTTTTCACATATTTGATGCAACTAGTGAATTTATGGTTAGTAACATAGCAAGAACATTGATACACGATTATTGATTTGAAATTGAGTTAACCTGCTTCTTCGATGTCTATCTGTTTCTATTCGAAAATGTGAGCTCCTGGTTACATTCCCTCCTTCTGAAAAGCTTCAACTCTGGTAGTGAGCATAATTTTGGGTGGTCCTTAGTCTGATGCCGTGTACTTCATTATACCAGAAGTTTCCTCAAGAATATGGCCTGGTGTCGTTTCCTTCTCTTCGTCATTATTAGTGACCGTTCCATTAACAGCTGGCGCATAATAACCCATTTGAAATACAATATTTGGTTTTGTTTATGCATCTTTTCGCTCCAAAAATATGCTTATTCCCCATAAGAAAATATAATTCAAACCCTTAAATTCCCGACAAACTCCCATCTCCTCTTTTGTTGGTTTTAATCCATTTAATCATCTATTAACCAATGCTGTCATTGACTCCATTTGAGATGACATCCAGCTGGCTTTTGGCAGGCTTTTAATAAAACATTGGTGTCAAATACTACAACATGAATTTAAAATAAATTTATTTTCCAATTGACACTCTGTTTATGTCAACAAACAAATATACATCCATTCTTTGACTCAGCAATTAAGTTTGCTTTCAATAAATAATTCAAAGAGTACCTTCCAACTTTTATCAAGTATTCGGCCTATGAAATATTCATAGTTCCATTAAGTAAATCGATAACGAATCCCAATTATTCTTCGTGTTTAAACTGAAATCCAATTACGGTTTGAGTAACCGATCCCTTGTGTCAACACATAAACTTATCAAAACCACAAAACAAATCCCTAACCCAAACACATCTATACGAATATTGTCTAGAGTTTGAAGGGGATGAGCGGTTTATACACACATTTCTCGGTGCTCAGAACTCGAATGTCGAATGTGGTGTGTCCCCTAGGATAGAGAGAACATTACTTTTATACAATAATTACAATATGAATCGTGGTGACCGCTTCCGAAGTGATTTAGTTGTGGATTATAGTTTAATTTATTTTCGGAATTAAATTAAATATTGCTCCGTCCGCAGCGTAGGCCATGTATAATATCCATATCCAAAAACGGGTTGAATAGAAATGTGAATACATGAAGGAAAGGAATAGTCACCGTGACGTGACTGATACAAGGCAGAAGATATTAAGGTTAGGTTAGTGGTGCAGAAAGGATCAAGCAAATCTGGTCATGGGTAATTTATCCGTGTGCAGTGACACGAAAGGCGTATAGTTGTGAGGCAGATGCTGAACTACACGTTGGTCTTACGTTTCGACCTGCCCTTTATGTTTTGGAGGTGAATTTTCTCAATTTAGTAAGGCCCATCATTTGCATGTTAATTGAGCGGTTTAAATTTATGTTAGAAGCGATCAGAATTGTCACATCAGTCAGATGGCAATAACACTTGAAATCTGCTTACTGTTACTGGTATAGCATTCCAATGTGTTCGGCCATTAACAGATCGATCTTCGAGTATCGTTAGTTAACTCGTTGAGTTTTTACAATTGCCGTACTGTGTGTGTTTCATTTTTAGTTTGTCTTCCTTTTAACTGGCATAATGTTGCTACCTGCCACATTCGCAGCAAATAAAAGTGCTACCAAAGCTACCTTTTCACTTTCGGATATTTCCTCGAGACTCGCGATGTTCATTTAAAATGAGAGCTGTTAACAAAAATTCAACAAAAATGTAGCTATAACCAAATTAACAAATATTTCTTAATAAAATGGCTTGGGAAATATTTTATTAAACTTTTTTAATGTACATTCAAATTACTTAAATCTGGATAAGGTTTTATTTTGAATCTGTGTTTAGAATTAAACTTTCTTCATTTAACCTTAAAATATTATTTCACATGGAGATAGGACAAAATGCTTTAATCTTACAATAAAAAACTTAATTCCAACATCGACCGAAATAGCAAATGAATGAAAAACTTGGGTGACAAACGTGCTTGTCAGAATAGGTTAAATTATATTCGCTACTCGGTTTAAATCGAACGTAATTGATAAAATTTGCATATACAAGGTCTCATCAAAAAAGAAAAAAGGAAAAATTAGCAAAATAACGAGTAACGAGTGATTCCCCTTTATAGATCAGAGAATTTTTTTTTCCGGGAAATGCAAAGAGTCTTCTTGGTAAAATGGAATAATGATGTACAAGTAGGAGAACTATATGATAGGCTTTATGATAAATAATACTAGAATGTTCTCCATTTAATAAAAATTGTTAACTTTTACTACAGTTTAAGTTGCAAATTGTATATTTTTACTCAAGTAAATTGTTCATTCTTCTATTGTTCTTGGCTTAATATTAAGACTGTGGCATAAACTTAGTTCTTGGCTCTGTAAATTACGCGAAAAGACACGAGAAGAGTTGCCAAGTACCGGCATTCGGATTTTTGAAAAAAAAAAAAAAACGTATCGGAAATAGAAGTTCGATTTTCGAAATGTAGGGGTCAGTAAACATAGCTTTGCTTAAATTACGAATTGTTTATCGTTGGAAGGATTGCTTTTTTTAACTGAATTATTAATTAATAACAAAATGCGTTGTTATGAATGTGTAAAAATCAATTGAAATGTGTTTCCAGTGCAAGTGAAAAAAATATTTTTTGCGGCTAACTCAATAAACACAAGAACCAATAAAATTCGGAAATCCCAGATCAAAATCTGAAAAGCCAAATCGAAAACGAAATAAGTAAGTACAAAAATATGTCGCAGTGAGGCATAGAACTAAATCCCGAATATTAACCAAAGAAAATTTGTTAAGTTCAAAAGAATTCCTAAGCACGCTCACTGTATTTGTCTCCAATATCCGAAATATTTAATGCAAGAAGGTCAACAGTCACAGTCAGTACAACTCAAGTCAGAGTGGATCTGGATAGGTTAAGGTACAACCTACACATCCTACTTGCGGAAAAATAAATCAACTACGTACACAAAAGAAAAAAAGAAAAAAAAATAGTTGAATAAATAAAATCGCCATGCTTTGAAACGGAAAATCACTTTATAAATAATTCCGCAAAAAGTTAACGTACACCCGGGTTGACATTGGAAAACATTTCTTTCTTCCGAGACTTGCGAGTTGAGAGATTTCTTGTCAAGTTCTTGTTCCAGAGTCAATCTTTGCATACGATTGAAAGAAAACTTATAGGCATGGATAACTTTACCTAAATCGAGTTAAGCTATAAGTTATGGCTTCTTGCTGCTAAATTTTTAAAGGTGGACTGAGCTTTCGTAGGTAACACTCCCCACACTGTAATTGCACATGGCATTTTCTAAATGTAAACTCCAAATTAGAATTCGAAAAGTCAAATTTCATGAAAACGAATGTGACCACTTTGCCTGTCTCGTCACCGCAAAATGTCATTTACACGGCAACGTTCTCATTTCAACAGGAATACCGAATTCTGCAGCATGAAATCCATACGAACGCCCTGCAGAGTGATGCTCTTTGTGGGGTAATTTAAATGCAAGCCCAGGTATGATTCTAAAAATCTGTGAGAGGGTGAATCCACTTCGCTGCCTGTTGCCATCACTGTGAACGTGTTGACCCCAACATTCAGCTAAGGTGTATATGTACCTACGTTGAAATGAAATTTGGCCTCCTGTTTTTAGCTTTATGACTTGCTGGGGTTCTTGTTTTGTGTTTTTCCAAAACAGAAAGTCCCCTACGTGTCAACGTCATGGTCAGTCGGATGGAACTGGTAGTGACCGTGTACCACTGCGTTGTGGTAAAAGAGAGAAATGTCAGGCCAGCTACGTGTGTATGTTTCCTGCTTCGGACAAAGCTAATATCTACAAAATTCAATTTTGTGCTGCATCAAATGGGAAATTAACTAGCCGAGCATAAAGAGCGTAGACCTGCAGTGACACTAATAGAACTCTGGGTTTTTAATTACACAACCCACTTGACAAATGAGGCAGTGGATGTGGTTTTTCAAACTGCATAGATTGGGTAATTAAGTGTTGTTATTTAGAAAGGCTTCCAACAATTTCCTCATCGAGTGTTTGTGACATATTTGGTCGTATGACTAGTCTGCTTAAAAAATGGTAAAATTTATTTACTACGGAAGGTCAACACTTTTTCTACGTACAATGACACATTTCATCTGCGATAATGCGTCACTTTTTATGAAGGAGGGTGCATTCCTCTCCGTGTCAAAAAAATATCCACCAGTTTGCACCTAAACACAGCATACTCCAGCACCGAACACAAAAGACCATTGATGTGTGAAAGTTGGTTGAGAATAATGCCTTCGGTTACCTTTACATATCTCTCCTGTTTTATAGGAAGTTTACACGCCCAACATCATGTTCTTTTTGGACAGTACGTTCCTGAGTAAATTTTGCACAATTTTTTCCACAGCACTGTACACACACAATCAAAATCAATTTCCGAAATTAAATGTCCTCCCCCGTAAAGGTGGGCTGAAGGGAAAGCCCTGGGTAGGTACTTATATTCCAGACTAGACCTGAAGCATCAAGTCATTGTGCAACACCTCTCTCAATGGGTATGCATGCCAGACACCCGTACGGCACACACGTACACTGTTCATGAAATTTTAATTCAAATTAATTAGAAACTTTTGGAGAGTGTTTTCCTCTTGTACCTACAATTCCCTTAATCTTTCGCAACAACTTTTCATTATGTCTTGAAACTTGTTCATAAATGATTTAGCTTGAGGACAATTACTGCTGCGGACGGTAAAATCACAAATTATATTAAAATACTAACCTTGAGCGCTTGCACCTTAAGAGTAATTTCATTGCTTTTGGTTTGCAGGAGCAGGATCCTGCAACGATTTTTATCGTAATAATGTATAATTTCCTTTGAGGCAAACAAAAACGCTTTATAGCCTCCGGTCTCAAATCTTCTCGCGACCGGTATTTTTTATTTTGTAAGCAGATCCTTTTTGTTCCTACACTCTTTCCAAGAAAAGGATTTTTTTTATCTGAGACGTTCGCAGGGGAAACAACTTAGCAGCAACTGATACTCAAAGTTTCACCTAGAGGAAGAGGAACTATAGTTCAATTTAACTTCTCTCTACTTTTCTAAAGGACCATCAGAGCGCTGTCAACTTTGTATTCAGCAAGAAAGTGGCGTTACTTTCTTCCACCTTTGTCTCAAAAGAAAACTTTTCGCACTAAGGCATGCAATAGAAAATTCGTTCCACTTGGAAAAGTGTTAATATCCACTTCTCCGTGCGACACACGAAAACTGTTTTTTCTTGTCTGGCAAATTGTGCCGAATTGTTACTAAAGTGCAAGCATAGTTTTCGTCGTTCATTTCTCACAACAAAGAGCAAAAACTAACCACCACCGCAACCATTAACGTCTCGCAGATGAAACGATAAATTCTTTCGCCCCGACAAAGGAAAACAATTAATTACCCGTAACCGGGTAATTAAGGAAACGAATACAAACAGGATAATCAATACTCAATCATCTTTCAGTCCCTTTGGCATTTAAATGCTTAACTCCGAGTCGATATTTTCCCAGAAAGGATATTCGCTGGGGTGCTGGTAAATTTTCGATTTCCATTTCGCGTTTTATTCAATTACTTGGCCTGATCTCTTAAGAGGACAAATCCAAGCGGATTGCTCTAGCAGGATGTGTGAAGTGGAGGAAATGAGGAGCAAAATCGTTAAATAAACGAAAATGACTTACAATAAATTTGTACATCCATAAATACGTAATTGCAGCTACGTACCCGTTTTGCGCGCGGCATCAAGGATTGTTGGGATTTCTTTTCGGCGTACTCCACAACCTAAAAGGTTTTCAATGCAAATGGTTTACAATGGGAAAATGGGGACCGGGTGTTTGGTTGTTAAACGCATTTCGAAGTACCTGCCATATCAATTCATTACTCGATTTTTATGTCCCTACATTAGAGCCCACATCCGTAGAACACCCACGCAGCATATATCTTGGGGGAATCTTTTTTTTTTCCTTCTACTTGCCTGTCGATGGGGTAGGTAGATAAACTCTAAAATTCATTGAAAAATCACATGCGACAGTGATGGCAGCAGTGGCATTATCAAAAAAAGAAAAAACTTAGATTTTCCATTAGGGCAGAACGGCAAAAAGAAGTACGACTCCCCGGAGTCGCAGTAGGGGGGGTTTTCGGGAAGGTTTTGTGCAAAAAGAGCGGAGACATTTTTGCGCTCTTTCTTATTCTTTAGTTCAGATGGGGGTTTTTTCCATGCACTTACTCTTACATGCTTCGAGTTTGTTCTTTTCGTTTTGTGGTATGGTTTCATCATTATTTTTTGGAAGTATACTAATGCTGGGCTTTAGTCAGGAATCGATTTGAAATTCGAAGGGATCTTTATTCTCTCCCAAAATTTGTTCTAATCGGTGCAATAAATTTGGATTTTTATCATTAACATTGGTAAGTGAAGGCAATGCCAATGCACTTAAAGGATTTGGAGTATTTGTCACGCAACTGTCTTGTGAAGGCCGAAAGTTGATTGAAGTAACTTTTGTGGTCGTGACAGATACAAAAGGCGTCCGTAGGCCATTAGTAAATGTCCGACCTTTCGACGAAATATATATATATATATGACTAAATCCAATCAAGGAAAATGTTACCAATCATTCAAGTGCTTTCATTAAAAAATTATTTGTCAACCAATCGCTTTTTAATGTTCCGTACCCAAAGGGAAATAAAGTGCACGACTGTGTCGAACGTAACTTTCTCGTTCATCAAAAGTTTGGTTGGTTGTTTTCTTATTTTATTAAGTAGGTAGTAGATCTGAGAACCGATGCTGGGTGCAAATGAAGTGGGAGTTTCTAATTGTGAAAGGAAGTGGCTGCAATTGTTTTAAGGTGCATATTCAACAAGGTTGAAAACAGGGTAGTATTTGCTAAAATGAAGTTTTGCGCTGCTGTTATTGCATTTTTATCGGAAGTGGGGGAGATTATAACAAACATTTAGCATAGATATGTGAAAATAGATTTTTTTTCGAATTTCTTGAGAAAAACTAAATACGTATCTTATTTCGAATACTGATTTTATCTTTAATATGTATTTGGATCAAAATCGTTAGAGCGGTTTTTGTAAAATTTCGCAGACAAAATAGTTCCAAATATTGCAATGTTTAGTTCGAAAAATACTATTTCTTAACTATATAGCTGAAAACCGAGTACAAGTTATTGTTCGGGATGTAAGCATTACTTGGTTCTTGGGGTTTTATCGAAATCGAAAATTGGATTTTCGAGATTTTAGTAGTTTTTAAAATTAGCGTTTCCAGTGATTCGAATTGAAAATTAAGGACGCAATAATTTTGAAAACATCAGTTTTACACTAAGTTTGCATTTTGGTCAAAATCATGCCGTTTTGAGGTAAACTAGGGAAAACTTTATTTTTCAAAAATTACTTTTTTCCAAAATCCATTTTACGATAATACAGAGAAAAAATGAGTTTTCCATTAAGTTGGAAATGACCATATAACCTTAGAAATTCATTTTTGTTATAATCGTATAGACTGTTTTCGAGATATGTCCAAATTTCAAAAGTACCGTTACTCGATATTTTAGCGGAAAACTGAGTATGCAGTTATGTTTACCTCACCTACTTAAGCTTAAATATCAATTTTTGTTGAAATCGTTGGAGCCGTTTTCGAACAAATCAAACTGGTATGAACATTTTGTATGGGAAGTACCATTAACATTGAGGTTACCATGCAAAAAAAAAGAACGGCACCGAGCTGTAAGCCCCCAAACCTTAAATCCGAAGTTTGAACGAAATCCGTTCAGCCACTTAGGCTGTAGGCCGCGGGGCATACAGACAGACAGACAGACAGAATTTTGCGACCCACTTTTTTGAGTTCGCCTATCATCGTAATGTCAGAATTGATTAACATCTCGAGTTCGAAATTTTGTACGAATACAATATCTTTCTCTTACTACGTAATGGAGAAAGTTAAAAACGGAAAAGTGAATATTTGAAAAGATATTTACAAAAAACAGTCAATCATCATATAAAGTACGCTCCTTTTATCCATTTTTCATTCGTTATTGGTGTGTTCTCTTAATCGATTCCAATTGCAATTTTGAATGCATACTGAAATGTATGCATACTCATACTCATTCACACACCGACACCACAGTCACAGACTCACAGACCACACTCCATACTGTGTTTGTGTTCTCAGTCATCTCCATTCTCCAATTCTCCATTCATTAAATCGTATTCTCTTAATCGTTTTCCATTGAAACTTTTCCAATGAATACTCTTCCTCATGCACAGACATGAATGTGTTTTTAACTGGGAGGGGAGCTACGTTGCCATGAGAAATGTGGAAATAATTCTGGCCTTCTGTTCGGACTTCTGAGTTTAAGAAGAAGGAAAATGTTTCATTTTAGTATTCGTTTTCTGCTAATGAAAACGTCACAAAATTTTTATTTTGTTATCGTGAATGAAATAAGGCAAACACATACATAAACATCATAAATTATATGTCGGCTAACATTCCCCAATTAGGGAATGCTAAACAATGGTTCCGCTGGAAAATGGGACTGGAGGCAGATGTGGTAGTGGATTAAAGTTCCAGACATAGGCCTTCGATGATTCCCACCTTCTTACAAAAAGAAAAGAATCTTCGCAATTTCCAACTCTTGCGAAGTACGGAACCTTCGGTGCGCGAGTGACACTCGCACTTGGCCGGTTTTTTTCGCCTTGTTGTCGATCGGTGAAGTGGATACGAAAATTAAGGAAAGTTTGTTTACAGATTTCTAAGGGTTGTTCGAACACAAGCTGCCTATCTAAAAATTGTCTGTTTATTTTACTTCTGTTTGCACAATTTTCTCTCAAAGCTGAATATTTAGATAATCGCAACTTAAGTAGATCGCAGTAGGACAGCAATCGACGTCGCTGTTTTTATTTGTTTTGTCATGTCCTAAAGAAAATGAGCCCAGAGTTGGCTCTTCCCAACGATTCGTTTGCGTGAGCTCTTCAGCTTTCGAGAAGAATAGTAATACCAACATCTTTTAAGCGCTAAAGTTGAAAGCCAACCATCCTTAGGTCATACCAAGATAAAAATTAAAGGAAAGTTCGAGCAAATAAATAAATATGGCATTGGCAATTTTCCCAACCCCCTTCCATGTTTTATTGACTTTATCTGCATATGTAAACTGTACTTGCCTTAACTACGAGGTCCAATCAAACAAAGCCATCCGAGCACCTAAGCAAATAACTCAAAAAAATTCCCAAATAAACGCTTCTTATATTGCCTTCAAATTGGGGATTTGTTTGCAAATATTTACTCACATCTATCTGCTGGCAAGGTAAATCTTGCAGCCTGACACATGAATGGCCATCCATAAACAACACAACTTGAACATATAGCTCGCATAATGTGCTCGTGTCACGTACATGTTGTATCCTTCCACTACCCGAAATAACTGATTTATTATTTCAATCCGCCAAAGACGACACACGTGCTTGTACTATTCCCGCCATCGCTCTGTATGCTTATCCTTAATATCCTATTTTCGTCGTTTTCAATTGATTTACGAAAGAAAATTGTGGCACACTTCACAATCTTCAACAGCGCGATAAACAGACGCTGCGTGTGTGACGTTGAGCAGCGAACAAACATCCACGGAAGCGGATCAGTGGGATATGTACCATGAAATCCGAACACACCCATGGATCACGTATTCAAAACAGGTGTTCCTGACGTTCGCCCAACCAAACTAAGACCCATTCGCTTGTTTATGCTCGTGTTAAATCAACGGAATCCGTTTTCGGATTACCCAGCTATGATATACTCGTGTGACCTACCAGCGAAATGGGTTGCAAATTTGTACACTCGCCCCGTTTGATGGAGTGAAAATTGATTTCCCTCCTCGAGGAAGACCGCGCTGCGAAATTCCAAATTACTGAGAACATCGCAATTCAACTCCTTCAACCGATTCGATAAGTTTGACTAACCAAATTGTAATCAATTACCGAACTGCCAAACCAAACAGCATATGTGGCAATGCATGCTCGAATGGCGAGACGTATGGTGTGTGTAAGTAAACCACAGCAGCAGACACTAAATAGCAAATTTCAGAATCAAATTCCCATTTAATGGCTTCGGAGTCGGAGTAAATTAAACATGAGTAGCTCTCGGGGGTAGGCGGCTGGGTTAACAATTCAATTATTGCATTATCACAAGGACGACGACAACGACTACGACGCGAGCGATGAGGATGCTATTTCAATTGTGGTGAAACTCATTTAGTGTTTGACATTTCCAATTGAACAGTTCATACGGGCACTGCGGCGTATGCGTGATATTTTTTTTCGAACTCGTGCGAATTCGATTTTTCACAGTCAATTTCATTTGGTTTGATTTTGATTTAATTAGCCAAGTTTGCGGGTTATGCTAATGGAAAAACGTAATTTCGGGTTGGCTCAGGCAAGAGATTCAAACATTTAAGTGGATTAGGGGGAAAGTGGGAATAATGAGCTATGCCACGAAAGTTATGTATTAAAGACGCGAATTTGATTTGGCCAACCACTTTGATCTGGCAGAAAAACGCTCAAGATCGATTTCGATTTCGATCGGTGTACTGAAACATGTGCGGGCAAGACAATTTGCGTATTTTTTTTTATTGAAATCAAATCCATCCAAGAGCTACAGGCTTTAAAAAGGTTTGAACATTTGACGACGCTCGTTTTTACAGTGAATGGAGTCTAAACCGAGCCCCAAATTTTCTGTAAACTGGGCGGGTTTAGGTGTCCCAATGAACCAGAAAGTTTAAATTTCAGACGGTATATATGACTTCGACATTTAACTATAACATTCAGATGTATCCCTCGTAATAAGTGAGTGAGAATCGACTTTGGCGAAGACGCTGACAGCACAAGATAGCAGGATATACTCCAACAAATAATCCACTGAAAGTTGTAGATATTTGTAGCAAAGCTGTTTTTTCAAACATTTATTGACTCTTCTGTCTTTTATTACAGCTGAAAAAGAAGATCACTTTGGCTGGTCAAACTTACTTTAGTTCAGCGATGATAGGTGATCGTCTACCTGAACCTACTTCTCTAAATATACATCAAGATGTTAAATCGAACGTTGACTCCGAGTAACGATAAAAATTAATAAAAGAACTGATGCATTTATTAAAAAATTCATTGCAAATCACTAAATGGTTCAATCTATTTGAAGCCTCTTAAACAATGCTTGCGAAAATTTAGTAGTAGTAGTATTTCTTTATTAGTATTTAAATACCTTATAATTTACATTAATATAATAATAATAATAAATAAAATCTAATTTCAGTCTTATCGCAGTTAATTTAAATATTTATTTTTGTAAATTCTATACATTTTCATTTAAAAAGTCTAATATTACATTCATTTTTAATATTATTTGAAAGTGTGTTAAATAAATTAAATCCTTTTTATATTAACGTTTTTTGGGCTGCTAATGAACTTTGTTGGCGCACTCTAAAATCATACGTAGTTGGTACGGCTGGGCATTCCCCACCCGTACGACCTCGTTCGTAAGATATCCCGGTGCTGCACCATGCTTTATTTTAAAAATAGTCATAAGTGTATTGAGCTCCAACTTTTGTTTTATATTTAACCACATTAGGGCGTCTAACATGAACCTTATTGGGGTAAATCGGTTGCATCTCAGGATAATCCTCATTGCTTTGTTTTGCAGTTTCTGCAACCTTTCAAATTGACCTTGATTACAGCAAGTATACAGTAAGGTCGAACAACAAAATTCGAAATGTGGTTTCACTATAGTGTTGTAAACCGTTATAGCTGTCATGTAGTCCATCCTTTTCCGAATGCGTTTGAAGAAGCCAACTTTCCTGACAATTTTCTTGCATATGTAATCTACATGTACATGCATTTTCAAGCCTCTGTCAATGACCATTCCCAAGTATTTGATACTCCTTACATTTTGAATATATTGTATCACTTTTCAGATTTACTTCCATAAGCTTCGCTTTATCTTCGTTTAACTTTAATTTGTTCATTTTTAGCCAAACAGTCAGTTGATTAATATCAGATACTAATTTGTATTTGCATTCTTCAGCGTTCAATCCTTCGGCGTAGATCAATGTATCATCGGCATATACAGTAGAAGTCGGTTGTAACGACGGTGAAGGGACCGAGGAAATAAGGTCGCTATAACCGGCGGTCGCTATATCCGACTGCCTTCCACAAATATTCAGGAAAAAATTAAAAAAAACATTTACGAACGAAAGGAATTCATTTTATTTTTAAATTAAATTTATTCACATTAATTTTTATTTTATTTAAGAGTTTCGGAAAAAAAATATTTTTGTTTGTTTTTTATACGTAGAGTTAAAATCTGCTTTTTATTGTATTAGACTCATTAAAAGCGACAAAAGTCCGCAACAATTGAATAGCTTTTATTGCTTCCAAGGCTTTAGGAGCTGTGGAGTTTTCTTCGATAATGTAGACCGATCGTCGGCGACCCAACAAACTGTTAGCCTGTTCCTTTGTAAAATTACACAAGCAAGAAATATTCAGATACACGTGCGGGTTATTTTTTTCATTTTCTCCCATTCCGTCGTTATAACCGACGACAATGATTGATATTTTTCCGAAAATTGTTCGTTATATCCGACGTGTCGTTATATACGACGACGTTATATCCGAAGGTAGAATAGCTTAAAATATAATGAAACTAACCAAATGAAAGGAAAATAGACGTTATAAGCGAGGTCGTTATAAGCGACTTCCACTGTAGTAGAATTTAGCAAAAATTTATTACTGCTGGCATATCAAATTTTAAATAAATGTGCACCTAATATTGATCCTTGCGGTACCCCTTGATTCACTTCAATGAATTCGAATATACAATTGTTAAATTTTATTCTTTGAGTTCTATTTTTCAGGAATGATCGAAACCACTCAAGGTCTTTATCCTGTATTCCATATTTATAAACTTTTTTCACAAATATCTCCGTGTCCATCGCTTTAAAAGCCCGCTTAAAATCAAGAAAAAGACCCATTGTTTTTTTTCGCTTTCCACCATCCTTCCATTCATTTACTATATGGTTCACTGCCGTCTCGCATGAGTAGTTTTTTCAGAAGCCTGATTGATATATAAATAAAATTGTTATTTATGTCTATGTACTTGGTATTTACTAACTGAAGCACAGTCTTCCCCAAAATATCCCAGTTGTCAATGATCATTTCAGGTTTTATTCTCTTTTTTTTAGAGTTTTACACACTTTATAAACTTCTTGTATTGTAGTTTCCCCGAAAGTTGGTTAAATTTGTCATTAAATCCCTCCAAATGAAAACAAATTGATTTGTATTTGTTTATAAAGGGTGTTTTTTTAGAGGTATAGAACTTCGAATTGAAATAAAACACAAACAAATCGTTTTAATGTCCATCAATTTGGATTTATTTCGGGCATGTGGCCGCCGCGTCTGCTTCGAATAAAGCCAAGTCTAGAGGTCCAATTTTCAACCAATTTTTCGAGCATTTGGGGCTGTATGTCGGCAATAAGGCCACGAATGTTGGCTTCCAAGTCTCCTAACGTTTCTGGTTTGTTGGCGTAGGCGAGCGACTTCACATATCCCCAAAGAAAATAACCCAATGGTGTCAAATCACACGATCTTGGTGGCCAATTGACAGGTCCATTCCGCGAAATTATGCGCTCATCGAATGTTTCCTTCAATAAATCGATTGTGACGTGCGCTGTGTGGCATGCAGCACCGTCTTGTTGGAACCACATCTCATCCACATTTATGCCATCCAATTCGGGAACAAAATAGTCGGTTATCATGGCTCTATACCGG
The DNA here is from genome assembly GCA_951230905.1 of Cheilosia variabilis. NCBI lineage: Eukaryota > Metazoa > Arthropoda > Insecta > Diptera > Syrphidae > Cheilosia > Cheilosia variabilis. Next base: position 12,842,310 of record OX579680.1, on the reverse strand, counting down.
TCTTCTCTCCAGTATCATTTCGGAAGAAGTATGGCCCAATGACTCTACCAGCCCCTAGAGCACACCAAACAGTCAGTTTTTGTTGATGTAATGGCGTCTCAAGGGTCTCATGTGGATTCTCTTCACTCCAAATGCGGCAATTTTGCTTGTTAACATCCATTCAACCAAAAATGAGCCTCATCACTGAACAAAATTTTGCGGTAAACTTCGCGAACTGAACCATTATTTTCGAAATAAATTTGCACGATTTGCAAGCGTTGTTTATTTGTCAACTTGTTCATGATGAAATGGCAAACAAAACTAAAAATAAATCACTTGACAGCTGACAAAATGGCCGACAGTTAAAATAGTGTTGCCAACTTAAAGTTCTATACCTCTAAAAAAACACCCTGTATTACACAGACCAAGCTATCATTCAAACGTTTCAATGCCATAACGTTCACAGAAAAAAAAAACATTTCTGCTTTAATGCGATGCTCTTCTTAAATTTCAACTCAACCCTTTTAAACATAAACACTACAAACCATTTATTGACGTGAACCTATTTTTGGGGGGGAAAACAAAAACAGATTCTCCTAAAAACATGCATCACATTTCCACTTTCTTGTAATCTAAACCACTTAGAATGGTGGCACAAACATTTCCCATCGAAACTCGTGCACACAGACACACATCCGCTTTCCGAGCTGAAATCAAACCTGAAGCCGGGAAGATTTAATTAAATTCAGTAAAGTCTTGTTGGGTATTCTTGTAATTCTGGAAATTTGCTCAGCCAAAGATAATAACATTCAAAGTGCACCCCTGTCTCATATCGAAGGGTTAACGTGAATTTGACGGCGTACGAACACACCCACGCTATTGTTCATATTTGTTAAGCAAATTCAAACACCCGGCTCTCGATCTCCAACCCACACTTGATTGCAGTTAGTTGTTCGTTTGCGTTCCCTCTAAATTTATGCATCGCAGACTGTCGAATCGAATCTGCTTCGTTTTGTGCGCTCAAAAGGACAAGCGAAACATGTGTCATCGTATCATTTTGTAATTTGTAAGCAACAAAAAACAAATCATACCGGGGGAAGAATCAAAGTAACCTCTATATATTGGGATAGATATTTGCATATGGCATCTGTGAGACATCCCATATGGCTCACACCGACACCTATGTGTATTATGCAATCTAAGAGGATTCGAAAATTTGTAATTCAATAGGCTTTAGACACACTTTGTCATCATCGTGTTGTGTTGGCTCTAAATCTAAAAGTCAAATTATGTCCCCATAAGTGCTGATAGTCGGTGTTGCGGATAACAACCTTTTCACATGAGCGTATTTGTATGCATTGCGATTGAGCTGAATGAATTGCTCTTGACGGGGATAAGGCGGATATTAAGGAAGCAGGAATATCAATCTTTCGTCTACGAAGTCGACCTCCTCTATGTAAGCGGATTATGCAATATGTGGAAATTGTTTTACGACTAAGCTACACACATAGATGTAGCCTTGTAACGTTATGTCTGTCGGAAATGAGCAAAAGATGAGGAGACTTGAGAAAAAAAAAAAAAAGAGTTCCACACGATTTTGAAAGGAAGTTCATAAATATTGGAGATGCGGAAAATCCAAGTTTAGCGCGCAGAAGTGGCATTAGTTACCCAGAGTAATATTCTGAATACAGTTTTGTAAAGTCCTTGAAAGTCCTGTATGCATAATACAAACCAAATGGAATCCGTGTGCGGCCTTTTAGCACGGACATAACTGCGTAGGCTCCATTTAAAAACATGCATCTACATTAAGTTCCAAGAACTCTCAGCAAAATGTCGATGGATATATAAAACTTCGAAGTTGTTAATAACTTCGTTCAGCCGGACCCTTCTATTGATATGCTAAATGACACTTAAGTTCTAAAGCCCGATCTCAACGTAACAAGAAAATATTAGATATAAAACACCTTAGGTGGGCCTTACTAATAATCATTGTCAACCTTTTGTAGGTCACAATATGCAATTTTGTATGGAAAATTTTGCAATTGTGAGTTCGAAAAGGTTAGCCTCCGTTTTCCCCACTTAAGCGCGGCAGAGGCTGAGGCTGAGGTACTCTACCGTACTGCAGGCATAAGTATGCCAAACGAAATAGGAAAAAGAGTCAATGTGGTGACGGGATCTGGGTTACGCAGAGTCTGTTTTGGGAGAAAAATTAAAACGCAGACAACTTGTTGTTTATTTTTCAAAAGTCGATCTTGGTGATGGAACAGTCTACCGTGCTGTTCACTTCGCAAGTTCAACTGATTTATTCAGAATGATTTTCGTTTTCTTATATACTAGTTTCACAGAGCTTTTTGTTTGTTTACTGTGATATGTTGTGAGTGAGCTTTCAGAGCTTTATTTATTTAACTTACAGTATTGCGAGATCTAACAAAATTCAAAATATTGGTCAGCCAGAGTATTGCCAGAAGGGCTTAATTTTATTTTATTTTATTTTATTGGTTTATTTATTATAATTGATTTGAATAGTGAATAAATGTTACGTTGCTTTAGGTGCTTGCTACAAAGGTTAATTTAACGTGATTATCTTTCCGTGTAATACAAATTTTACTTAAAAAAACTGGATTTTGACGAAAAAAAATATCGTGGGATTTTAAAAGGGAATTTGAGTACGGTGAAAAGGGAAAAATTACCACGCTTCGTGGGATAAATGAAGAGAGAGTGCTAACAACACTTAAAACCTTTTGCGACTAACTTTAAAGTTCAACTGGGGCAGTCCGATTCCGATGGTAACCGTTCATGACTGATTCTAAAAAAGGAGCGCAATGTCACTTGTGACTTGTCATCTAACTGTAGCATTTAGTTTTTTAAATAATTCGTTCAACTCTTACTTTCACAGAAAAGAATGTGCTGTGCTTCTAAATAATCTAATTTTAGAGTTCCTATCAAACTGTTTTAAACCAGAGCAACACCGGCTGAGGTTGCCCACAACTGGGTGATGGTTAGTCGATATTTCACTGAAGCATATAATCTGTAAGGAATTGAGTCCTCCAAAAATATCCCAAATAATAACTCCATTCTAGTGGCAAAGCCTTGAATGCAAATGACCCTCATAAAAAGACACATCCAACTCCTTCTGCAAACTGCGACTTACTTTAAGTTTATCGTCACACTTAGTTTCCGCTGCCTTCTCAAACCACCCACACAATTATGTGCAAAATTAGATTAAGCTAGATTCGAAAAATAAATGCAAAGCCCCAGGATAACTCGATTTCATACCGCGCCATTCTCAAATGCAATAGCTATAACCTCATTTCTCGCTCATCCGCGTATAGCCAATAAAAACCAACATGAATAATATTACAAAATCGATCGTCCTTTCAGCACTTCTTACATCTGGTAAATCACTGTCCATTAGCAGCTTATTTCTCGAGTCCCAGCAGCCAATTAGAGACGACAACTCCAATCCGCACTCGCAGTCGTAGTCTTTGTCTAACCGACAAACAGCCTTGGTTCAGTGCCCTTCACTCTCCTTGTGTTGACGATAGCAGCAGCAAGTAAGCGCTTGATATCATCCACCCCTGCAAACTCACATATAATTTCGCTTAATTTGCATTCTTCTACTTTTGTCGTCGTCATTGTCCTTTCTATGTGCTCTGTGCGACACTGCAACCCTCGGTGAAACTCAGTTTAAGGCTATTAATTGAATTTACAACGGACAATAGGTTTTTGCATAATTATGACGTAGAAAAATTGAAACGCTAAAGAGGATTTATAATAAGGACAAATTGAAATAAAAACTAAAGCATACAAAAAAAAAACCGATGTGGACGGCAAACAGTGAGCAAGGATATGATTTTTGTCGTCACTGTCGCCGGAAACGTGACTAGATTTCATCTCCTTTGCCTCGATGTTCTTTCGAAGAAGGGCGGACATATTGCAATGGGTGGCCGGTGGTTGCATGCGACATTCGAGCCCCAATTAATTTTGCATTACTCTTAGGCACACAGTGCATTTCGGATGCAATCGATGGTACTCGTACTATTAGACGAGGACACTGCTCGATTGCTGCTGACAGGCAAAATCGTTGCAAACGTTAATCGTGCATAGACAGGACATGACACGACACTGGGTACAAGGCATTCAATGACGACGCAAGCACACAGAACTGGTTGACATTGAGTATGGCAATACGACTGCGATTGTTCGTACTGTTTGACAGTTATTATCCACCCTAGGTCATCATCGGAGTGGATGCGAACGATGTGCAGGGACAACTTGTTTTTTTACTGAATTGGAATCCGTCTTTTCTTGAAAATCGCAAGCATTATTAGTTTGGGTGAGCGATTACATATTCAGTCGTATGTTCTTTTAAGTAGACCACTTGTTTTTCACCTTGGGGCTTTGAAATAAACTTTAGAACGTTCAAAGGCCTGTAGGGTTGTTGTTGACATTGGTGTCCGATGAGTTATACATTGTGGAGCTAAAGCCATAAGTAGATTTAAAGATTGAGCATATAGAAAACGAGCAACTTACTCAGTTTTTTTGACGTTAGGGACTCACTGGTGGAACTTTTGTTCACCAAAATTTATCCAGATTAGGCGTTCTTCTTTTTTAGTTCAGAGCACAACCTGAACTGTTATACAAAAAGTCCGTGTTTCTTTTTTAGCTCAGATACATCAGAGCTTAGAATTTGTGTTTCTTCGATCAGAGCGCGGTCTATGAGCTCAGAATAAATTGACTGAGCATCCTGAGTGAAAAGCTGATTACACACTTAAAGTCACATTTGACAGAAAAAAAAGGATAAACAAAATAGTTGAACTGGCGGACGAACCTTGTTGTTCTGGAACTGAATATTAACCAATTTAATAAATAACAATTAATAAATATTCAATCTATACATATATTTACAACAAATGACAGCTATGTGCTCAAGTGTGTTTCATAAATACCTCAGAACAATCTGAGCGCGCTCATAATGCTCGAGCTCAGTTCAGAGCTCAGAACTGAAAAAGAAAAACGTGCTGGTTGGAAGTATCAGTCCTTGGGGGGTTTTTAGGTCATCATCGGAGTGGATGCGAACGATGTGCAGGGACAACTTGTTTTTTTACTGAATTGGAATCCGTCTTTTCTTGAAAATCGCAAGCATTATTAGTTTGGGTGAGCGATTACATATTCAGTCGTATGTTCTTTTAAGTAGACCACTTGTTTTTCACCTTGGGGCTTTGAAATAAACTTTAGAACGTTCAAAGGCCTGTAGGGTTGTTGTTGACATTGGTGTCCGATGAGTTATACATTGTGGAGCTAAAGCCATAAGTAGATTTAAAGATTGAGCATATAGAAAACGAGCAACTTACTCAGTTTTTTTGACGTTAGGGACTCACTGGTGGAACTTTTGTTCACCAAAATTTATCCAGATTAGGCGTTCTTCTTTTTTAGTTCAGAGCACAACCTGAACTGTTATACAAAAAGTCCGTGTTTCTTTTTTAGCTCAGATACATCAGAGCTTAGAATTTGTGTTTCTTCGATCAGAGCGCGGTCTATGAGCTCAGAATAAATTGACTGAGCATCCTGAGTGAAAAGCTGATTACACACTTAAAGTCACATTTGACAGAAAAAAAAGGATAAACAAAATAGTTGAACTGGCGGACGAACCTTGTTGTTCTGGAACTGAATATTAACCAATTTAATAAATAACAATTAATAAATATTCAATCTATACATATATTTACAACAAATGACAGCTATGTGCTCAAGTGTGTTTCATAAATACCTCAGAACAATCTGAGCGCGCTCATAATGCTCGAGCTCAGTTCAGAGCTCAGAACTGAAAAAGAAAAACGTGCTGGTTGGAAGTATCAGTCCTTGGGGGGTTTTTAGGTCATCATCGGAGTGGATGCGAACGATGTGCAGGGACAACTTGTTTTTTTACTGAATTGGAATCCGTCTTTTCTTGAAAATCGCAAGCATTATTAGTTTTTTTGAGCGATTACATATTCAGTCGTATGTTCTTTTAAGTAGACCACTTGTTTTTCACCTTGGGGCTTTGAAATAAACTTTAGAACGTTCAAAGGCCTGTAGGGTTGTTGTTGACATTGGTGTCCGATGAGTTATACATTGTGGAGCTAAAGCCATAAGTAGATTTAAAGATTGAGCATATAGAAAACGAGCAACTTACTCAGTTTTTTTGACGTTAGGGACTCACTGGTGGAACTTTTGTTCACCAAAATTTATCCAGATTAGGCGTTCTTCTTTTTTAGTTCAGAGCACAACCTGAACTGTTATACAAAAAGTCCGTGTTTCTTTTTTAGCTCAGATACATCAGAGCTTAGAATTTGTGTTTCTTCGATCAGAGCGCGGTCTATGAGCTCAGAATAAATTGACTGAGCATCCTGAGTGAAAAGCTGATTACACACTTAAAGTCACATTTGACAGAATAAAAAGGATAAACAAAATAGTTGAAATGGCGGACGAACCTTGTTGTTCTGGAACTGAATATTAACCAATTTAATAAATAACAATTAATAAATATTCAGTCTATACATATATTTACAACAAATGACAGCTATGTGCTCAAGTGTGTTTCATAAATACCTCAGAACAATCTGAGCGCGCTCATAATGCTCGAGCTCAGTTCAGAGCTCAGAACTGAAAAAGAAAAACGTGTCAGTCCTTGGGGGGTTTTTAGTTCAACAAAATGTGTATAGGTATTTAGTTTCAGTAAAATTGACAGCTCGTTTTTCTCAATCCTTGTGGCAGAAGTTTGACAAAATGATACAATTTCTTTAGACTTCTGTTAGATTTAGTAAACACGCTTTTTTGAATGGGGTTTTTGTTGCATTTTTCGACACATTTTTGGGCGCATACCTAATCTAATCTTTTCAAACACTTCTTTGGATACGATTTTGAACGCGTCTTTAGAAGGATACGATCCAAACTATTCGAATACTAAACAATTCAATGATTTATCATCCAATGTACTTTCTTGTGTCAAAATCCTTCTTATCCATCAAGATAAACAAATTATAAAGAGAAAAAATATATCCGTCTGTGTCTGGTGTACACAGATAAATGTTTGTCCCACTCAAATGTAAGTACATAACGCTTTTATTACCATCGTATCAAATTCCTTCATTTGAAACGTGATCCGTTTATACACAAGGCACAGCTGCGGCACAATAATCGACAGCCTTGTGGATGTTCCATTATTGAAAGTTGCTCGGTTTTTATGGAAATAGTGTCTGGCAGCTGGCAGGAGGTAATGGTGAAGACGCTTTTAACATTTGAGACAGTTGAAGATGAGCAGACAAAAGCATTTCGCTGTGGTTATTTCCTGCAGACAAAAAAAAAAACAAAATGTTTTAAAGACCCACACTACAATGCATGAGTAGAGCGTAACCTTTTATGTAGATTAGAAGCTTTATCACCCCATCATTGGAAGGGTAACCCTTTTGCAGTGCCAGCCTGCTCACACGAATTTCGCACTTATCTCCGGCGCAACGTTCCGCCTTCCAAGCCATCATATCCTAATTTACAAGGTACCTACCTCTATATACAGGTGCGAAGTCACTAAGTGAATGGGAAAGGGAAGTAATATTTTAGGTCTTTGGGTCGATTCAATTTATGCCTCATGTGGTGTGTCCCACAGCACATTTGTCTGCTCCATGCTTTTATCGAACAGTGGAAGTATGTTTTCCTTTTGAAATTGGATATTCGCACATGTCCGCTATCTCTCTCTCTTATAAAAGGTTCATTTTCCGTTTTTTGTATAGGTGTGCGTGAAGCAACAACGGATGGATGAATGAAAGGTGGGCTGCCGGGAAGACCGACCGTATAACAGAATGAGGAAAATTGGATTTATAGCATGGAGCAAACGAAGCGGTAACAATAAATGTAAGCCTTTAAATAAGTTATGCATTCATTTGCTGTATCCTGTATCCCCAGATTCCAGATAGAGTCAACGAATTACAGAAATAAGAAAGTTGGGTAGATCTCGTATTGACCCCGTTTAACCCCTCATCCTCATCGTCGTCATCACCATAACCATCAACTTCGTCATCATAGTGGAGCACAGTTTCGTCTACATCATTTTGGGGCAAGTCGCAGCTTATATATACTGTGCATTTCTAAAGTGTTTTGCATAAAAGGAATATTTATTATTTTCAATTTCGGGGTGATGGCACTTTTGAAATGTTTCTCAAATTCATAGAATAGAACAGATTATTCTTCTTGCATTGTGTATGCGAGAGAGTTTTGGGAAATTGTTTGCCGGTTAGTCCCTGTTCGGAATGTACAATTGATGCTGCTAGAACCAAGCAAAACTATCCATTTGCATTCCAAATGGGGGAAGATCAATTTTAATTCAACAAATTCAAAATACCCGCAAAGTGAATGCCAGGAGGAAGAGAGAAAGAGAGGGTTAAATGGAATTAGCTCTTTTGGAACGATTTCATTATGCACGCACAAGGTAGGCCGTTCGTGAGTCGGCAACACATTGCGTGCTAACAAATTGATTCCATATTTCAAAGAGAATTATTTAGATGCAAATCTATAAATTGATAAGACCTTTTTCCTAATTTAGAAGGTATCCTTTGGGACTCAATAATAAGTGTACCTGGTTGATTCTCATTCATTCATTCAGTTGCGTATTAGTTTCCTCATAGACCGCAATTTGAATTAAAGTTTGAACAATGAAGTTGAGTCTCGAATGGTATGGGGGCTCTAGCTGAAAGGTTTATTTTAAGGTCGGTAACGAGGGAGTAAAGGCTTAAGCTTTTCCTTCGACTTATTAAGTTTTAGAAAAGATAAAGAATAATGAAATAAAGTTTTTGATAACCGTGGGAACGTTTGCCTTCAAACATGTTGAGGAGTTCATTCGAATGACCAACATAATTTATAAATTCCATTCACAAAAAAAAGAATAAGTAGTACCCTGAATACGTGTTTTCTACATCCGCACCACAGCATTTCAAAAAAAAACCCACCTAATAGAAAGCAACAACAAAATTTAAGCGACTGCATTTCATTCCATGTGCAGACTTTAATTACTTCTCCCATTGCACTTTCGTTTCAGTTTATTCAGACTAAAAAATTCCTGCCAGTGCATAGTTTTGAGTTGAAACAGTAAAGGCGAATAGAAATTGCATTCTGATTTCTATGATTCCCTTAAGGATACCACAAATCAGAAAACACTCTTTCTGTTGAAAGTTGATATGCATTTGACTTTTTTGCCAGCAAATATGGGCAATTCATCTCATAAATAATGCAGCCATGAATAGAAATTGCTTATGGGAATATAGAACCAATAGTTACAAAATTGTTTAAACCTAATTTCAGAAACTATATGAGTTTATATTACATTTTGAAGGGTTTGAAGGTTTTTTTTGTACTATGAACTTTAGGGAATTGACATGTGCATTTGTTGCTTTTTATCCGAACAGAGAGGTAAATGCTGCTACGGATGGGTTTGTTGCGCTATTCGGAAGTTTTTAACATTCAAAAAACGCTCTGTAATCCGTGTTCCGTGCCACCCGTTCCCAAGATAGATGGTAGATCAGAAATCCCTCCTGCAGATAGCCTCCGATGGTTTAGGGTCGGCGCCGAGTGATTGACAGTTATGAAGAAATAAGGAAAAATTTGTTTTTCAATTAATACGCATCGGTTTCTTCAGAACAATTTTTAGTAGCAGTTAAGGGTGCAACAGGTCCGTAGGAACCTTAGGCCTAGCCTCTCACAATCATTCATTTTGTGGAAGTTTTTCATTTTCGGGACGAATGGAAATTTACATTTTTGGCTACGTGGACACCAAAGGACACGATTCACGAGATATCATCCCAAATTGAGATGAAAAAGCAAACCCAATATAACTAACTGGCACCTAATCAAACGCTTGCATATTATGTTTTCCATTGGTTTCACTCGGGGATCCACTCATTTTGTAATCCAATGGAACAAGAAAACTGCTTCTGATTGAATCCACAAAAGTACTGCCAGAATGAAATGCCAAAAAGTAATCTACGGCTGCTGTCAGCTGACTTGTATAAAATACACAAATTACACTTGTGTGCTTCTTGAATCACCAGATGAGTGTTTTTCGTGCCAATGGAACGGTGTCAGAAGTGAATTTTTCGATTCCGGACTCTCCCGGACCCGGACAGGAAAACGATAATAATTTCTGACTGACTCGGAGGAAGTGAAATTGATTTTTCTACTTACTTTGGCTGAGATGGGAGATTACAATAAAAATTTAAAAAAAAATAAACAAAATATGTAAAACTCAGAATTAACGTAAGTTTTAAGAAAATTTCACCAGGAAATTTCCTCATAATTCTCGAGTTCAGTTCAGTGCTCCTGCTCACTTCTGAACTAAAAAATAAAAACGGCTTATGGTAACCCATGCGTACTTCGTTCAGCAAACGAGTCTCGTTCCAAAACTGACATTTCTCCATACCAAAACATAACCTCGGAGTTCGGTCTGTCAAACCGGTCGTCAACCTTTTCATGCTATTTCTTTTGAATTTATAAAACAAGTTTGCTTCTAAATGCTACGAAATATAACAAATATTATTCAGAAATCCAGTTATCGGGCATATACAGCTGCTGCGCCCCATGCCAAAAACATAAAACCTAAGAAAGCGAAAAAAATACCCTTCATCGAATGTAAAAAATCGGAGCTCAACGTTCCATTTGGAAAACCTCTCAGCGAAGCGAAATTCGGAACTATACCACTTGCTTCCAAGGGATGGATGCATCGTAGATCGAAAGGAGATTATTTTATAATAAACCCAACCATCAATGAAGATGCGATCTTCCACCAGCAACAAGATATTGACAGCCTGCAGGAGATTCTCCAGCTTCCCGAAGGCATACTTGCGAATATAAAATCCGAATTGGAAATCACCAAGTTTACTAACATCCAATCCGAAGCAATACCCTTAATTCGTGACTCGAACCATGTACTCATTGCAGCCGAAACCGGTTGTGGTAAAACACTCGCCTATTTATTGCCAATTATGCAACAAATCCTCCAGCGGAACTATGGTCTCGAAAGGAGAGAACTAAATACCCCGCTGGCGTTGATTTTGACTCCTGGCCGAGAGTTGGCACTACAAATTGCTGGAGTAGCAGAAAAGCTAGCAAAGTCAACTAGATTGAAAGTGAAAACTATCCTGGGCGGCAATACAAAGCGACAAATGACAAATCCAGAATTTGAGGACGTTGACATACTTGTGGGTAGTATGGGAGCGATAAGTAAATTGGTTACTACTGGGATATATCGTATGGAGAAGGTGCGACATGTAGTCCTCGACGAGGCAGACACTTTGTTAGATGACAGCTTCTCGGATAAGTTGTGCTATTTCTTGAAGAGGTTTCCGGTGAGTTGAAGGCCATTTCAGCAAAAACTTTGCATTCTAATTTTTTTAACATTCTCCTTCCAGTTCCACAAGAATCACACTCAAGACGATACAACTGTGGGCGCTCAATTGATACTCGCCTCGGCCACGATGCCCACAAACACCGAAGAGCTTCTGCAAAACATTATCGACACAACGACAATGCGCGAGGCAGTCAGCCCCAACCTACATCGTCTTATGCCGCACATTACGCACAAATTCCTCAGAATGAACAAGTCCGATCGACCGGCGCACATCTTAACCCTTGTCAAATCCGAACTTGGCAAAAAACGACCAGTCATAGTGTTTGGCAATAGATCCCCTTCGAGTGACTTCGTCTCCATGTTCCTCAACAACAACGGGGTGAATTGCATCAATTTAAACGGTGACATGTTGATGAAGATTCGACTAGGGCGATTCGAGCAATTTCAGCGAGGCGACGTTGATGTTCTCTCCACCACTGATGTAGCCAGCCGTGGTCTGGACACGACCCGCGCAAGGCAAGTCATCAATTTTGATTTTCCCCTGCATGTGGCCGACTACATCCACCGGTGTGGACGAATAGGACGTGTAGGCAGTGATCAGCGGTGCATGGTTACCAACTGCGTCTCCAGTCAACGCGAGATCAATCTCGTGCAGAGGATAGAGCATACAGCGCGGACGGGAGGACTGCTGCCAAATGTGAACGCCAACATAACGAACATTATCAGCAAACAAATAGTTCGCGAGTTGAAGCAGCTGGAGGAGCCAGCGTTTTAGTGATAGTCAATAAAGTTAAATGTAAACAAGGGCTTTATTTCTTTGAGCTTTCAGGGTTAGATCCGCAGCAGGTGGTAATTGCTGAGCTGGACACACTTCTTCTCGTCTGTAAGTGGTTTGAAGAGTTTCCGTCGGGCGATCACTATGCTCTTTGGCGCATCACTTACCTTTGCTCCATTCGATTCAATGTCGGTGGATGGGATACGGTTGGGCTTGGCCTTCACGGGAATTTGGCGACAGCCTGCGAATTTGAAGCGAATAGCTGAGGGTGCTTTCGCAAGCACCTTTCGATCTGGGAAGACATCCTCAATGGCGGACGATTCCTTTTTGATGGTCTTGAGTGATGGGAGAGTAACTCGTTTTGCCGAAACCTTTGGAATTATTTTAAAGGTCGCTACTCGGCGCCTGAGGTGGCGCTGCTTGATTACTTTTTGAAGGTGATCTGGAAAAGAAACAAGCGATCAAGGAGCCAGTTCCTTTCTTACTTGAAGTGAGCTTACGTGCGTAGTGTGTCATAAATGGAAGTAGACGGTACGAGCAGAGCTCCCTAAGCCACTCGTACAGGAAGATATCATCATGTCCGCGCAGAAATATGGCACAGCGCTGCAAACATAAGTTCAATTCAGTGAGAGGAAGTCAAACCTTATTCAACTGCTTTTCAATTTGCTCAAAACATTTCAACCTTACCGCAAATTCGACACGCACGTAGTCCGGAATATCTTCCGCTTCAAGTATCCTCATCTTCTCCATGTACGGTATGAATTCGCGAAAGGCATACTCCCCCAAAGAGAACAGGCCGCGAATCGCTCGACTTATCACTTCGTAATCTGAAATTAATTTTATTGTTATATTTGCTTTGCGGCGATCATCAAATTCATACCACTTGGCATAAGTATCAGTCGCTTGTCGAAGAACTTTTCCAACCGCCTCAGTATCAGGTGCATGCACTCTGTGTTGAAATACTCATTTACGGCGCCAATTAAACCAATCGTCTCGCACAGCGGATCGACAAGTTTCATGTCAACTTTGTCCGCGGTGTATGGTGAAAACTGAACACCTTCCATTTGGTCGGCGACATTTTCGTCATCTTCGTCCCTCTCGAGTCGATATGTGTGTTCAGGTTGAGACAGTTCCTCCTCGGTCGGTACAAATTCCTGCTTCACGTTTGGAGCTTTTTGCTCCTCCTCTTCGTTTTCAACGGGTTTTTCTGAAATTATCGGCTTGACGTCCTCTACTTTGACTTCAGCACTCGCTTCAGGCACAGAAACGGCTTCGTCGAACTCCATTGGTGAGCTGCAGGCTTTAACGTCCTTCTCCTCGGTTAATATTTCTCCCTTCACGGCAACCGGGGTAGCTTCATATGTGTCCATCAACTGGCAGACGAATATCTCGGCTAAATGAAAGTATTCCTCGCGACATTGGATGTCGCGGCAACAGGGATGCTGAACCAGAGTTTGCATGAATCGCCAGCAGCGATGCTTTACATGGTTCGTTTGTTTGAAAGCCAGAGTTTGGATTATTTTCACGAGAAGCACCTTGTAACAGCCACCGATAAATGGGGCAGAATACATGTATTGGCGAACAGAATCAAAATCCTGTTCCGTGCCGCCCAAGGTTATCAAAAATATGCTCTGCATAAAGGACTGTATTAGGTCTCTGTGGCCGCCTTGAATGGGCCACCCACTGCTGAAGGACGGTTCCATGGGCATGGTTATTTGAACATCCCTCTGATACTCACTACGTAGCTCGATTATTTTGTCCTAAAAAATGTCCATTATAACTATGTACAGAGAATGGGAATACAAATACTACCGAATTGAAGTAGTAGCTGCCATCGTAATCAATGCGATCCCACTCAGTGTCCATCGATCCTAGCACGGGAGGGCAGTCGCTATCTTTGAGAACCTCGTTTACCACATCGCTTGTAGCAATTCCCCCCGAATGCATTGAGTATGTTTTGATGTTCTGCAAGAATAGGACTTTTAGCTCGGAATTTGTATTCCCTACCCTATTCTCCTACCTTAGCTAACTCCCACACCTTGTACGATACATCCTCTGCTAGAATCGGCAGAAGATCCGGTGACAAGTCTGTATTACTAGTGTCATGCTGTTCCCAAATTATTTTTATTGTTTTCGGTCCAAATGCTGCGTAGCCTCTGTGCTGACTCTAGAAGCAGACAAACATGTAATTTCCGAATAAACCATTTCAAGCTAACGTACTCACCCTCTCTCTGGAGCTATCAATACTTGAAGTGGGAGTGGTTGGCATTTCGAAAGTTACTGGTGTGTTGGCCGTGGAACTTGTCGGTGTCTGGCCATTGGTGCTGGATTTACTGCTGTCTGGTTTGGGAGTTTTTACTCGCGATTTCGACGACTTTTTTATCGATTTGCTGAGTGAACTTTTAGGTGTCGTTTCACCTACAAAGGGCCTTTTCTTTTCAGCACTCATTTAAATAGTTTAAATGGATACATTAGTAATAAATAAATAAACAAAACAAATTCTTAGCAAAATGCTTTAATTTCTTAACAAACAAAAAGTAAAACTGACATATGCAAAGGTTCTGTTTCTTTTAAAGTACAAATTTAGGTAAAGAATTTTGGATGTGATAGGTTTGTTCGCGCTGAGAAGACAGCTGGGTACGCAAAAATAACTACTACTGAATCAAAAACCAAAACCGCAAGTTCCTAGCCAGAAAAGGGTTCCCTTTTAACGAGCTGCAAGTCATTGAAAAAAATGTTTGCCAAAGTTTATTTTGGAAACTTTTTGGTGTTGTCTTCATTAAAAATATTTTCAGCGACATTCGGTTTAAGCGAGAGGCAGAAATTAAACTGAAAGTCGAGACACATGACAAAAAACTAAATGATTTTAACTAACTATAATTATTTTATTACTTTATTTACTTGGCTGAGGTAGATGTTCAACAAGACGGGCCTAGCGACATCTCATTTGAGAGCTGTTCGAAAACAGTTATTATATTTCATATCGTATATGAAAATGTAACTCCGAAACGTTTTTTCTGTAGCCGAGTGATGCGTTCACATAAGAGTTCTTGTTACTGAAAGCACTTTTACGTCTCCTACTGTAGCTGAATCGACTCTCGCGAGCGAATCTCATTTTACTTGTTATCACAGCTGTTTTTGGCATATCTTCTGTTCATAACAAAACGTCAGACAAAAGTGCATAGAAAAAGATAACAACAATAAAACTATTTTTTATTTTTAATAAACCTACGCTTGTATTATGGTCGAAGAAGCAAATTTCGCTCTTAATCTTCAAAATGTACCATCAATCTTTGAAACATCGGCAGCTGAAGTACTGGACAACCTTATTTATCCTGCTCTTTCGAAAATCTGCGACTACCTCGGCCTAAGGTTGGACTTTAGCATCAACAAAACGCCTCTTTCAGAGGATATTTCACCTCTTATCACATTCCTCCTTCAGTATTTGTATTTAAAAAAGCGCGGCGGATCATTTGGCGAGAGTTTCTATGGACTACAGAGAGTATCACCCGATACAAGGAAAATTCTTTCCCATCGAAAACAGGTGATTTCTACATGTCTGCTAACTTTCATTCCATATTTCGAAAGGAAGCTAAAACAGCGCAGCACCCAGCATGAGGAGACGAAATGGGAGGAATATCTTATGAAAACTTTACACGTCTACAATGCAGCAAAAGCCGTGCACATGTTCCTTTACCTTACCAAGAACTCGGTGTGCCATTCGCCGATATTCAAATTGTTAGGACTCAGCCTGAGATATCCCAAAAATCCGCCAAAAGAGGACAAGGCTACGTTTATGATTCTGAAATCGCTGGAAGTGATGGCGTTCTTCTTGCAGTTTATTCAGTGGTGGTATTCTAACAAACAGAGACAAAAAATAGGCGGGCTGCAGAACCCAGAACCATTGGAGAAGCTTGGTCTTGAGCGGCATCAACATCCAATCGGAACATGCCCGATTTGCATGCAAAAGATTTCGAATCCAACAGCCTGCGCAGTTTCTGGTTATGTTTACTGTTGGAGGTGCATAGCCAATCAAATCAAGGAGCAAAAGAAATGTCCAGTATCAGGTTATCCCATTGGAATCGATGATTTGGTGCGCATCTACGAGAGTTAGCAACAAGAGAGCAACAGTTTGTATTCGGTTAAGGGTTCAATAAAAGAAATGTGATTTTCCAAACTATGTTTGCGTTGTATATTTCCAATATAAATTAAGTAAAATGCACTAACTAGTCTAAGACCGTGTAAAATAAAGCCCATTCTCCCAGTCGAAAGACAAGGAGCGTCCAAAAAAGTCCCAATACGCAGTCATGTGGTAGCCCATATTAGTCAGTACCACAATGTACTCAAAGAAAGCAAAGTACGTGTACACTGAAAGAGAAGTTAGTTAGATGAGTCCATACACTAGCACGGTTCGCTTACCTCCTGGTTCACAGTGATTGTTATGACGTACAAAACAATATCCGGCCAAGGCGAATGCAACTATGTTGATCACAAACAAGCTTCCCTTGTATTTCAAAGCCAGTTCCTCCTGTCGCGTCAGCATAGACATCTTTTTTCCATTTTTATTCAGGAAATACGATATAAGCATGTAAATCTCACTAGTGGCAATAAACAATATAAAACAAAACTTGTGCGTCTCGTAACTTTCGCTCGAAGTCCAAAGCGATAGGCCGAGCAATGCGAAATTCTCAATCACATTGAGCAAGCAGGCGAAGCGCGCCAACGGCATGTACTTTAAGCGAATTGTTTCCTTGTAATACTCTATATACATCTTGGCAACGCCCAAACGCGGTAGAAGATGCAGACAAATGGCCAACTGCCAGACAAATCGCTGAGGCTGGTAGTTGCCGATTGCCGCGGATATGGACGGTAGGTAATTCGGCACATCACAGTGGGTGAAGGTCGATCGTTCAAAGAAGAATATTATCGACCAGAGGACACAGAAAACGAAGCTAAGCAGGGGTAGACAGACGACATAGATCGCGAATCGACCGAAAGTGAATTGGATTCGCGGCTTTGGAGCGTTTAGGCGTTCATACAAGGGGAGCATCACTACACGTGTCAACCGATTGATGCTTTGTTCTAGTGGAGTATTTTCCTTAAATAATTACATTATAAGTTGGAAGGCAAGGAAACAATAAATTTCGATTTTAATGATACTGTAGTGTAAACAACAAATTAATTAGCATCGCCGACGAGGAAGAACGTTTCCACTATTTTTCTCGTCTCTAGACTTTCAAGTGTCAACGTGACAGTTACAATCGAACGAGACTCTAAGCTTGAGTGTAGAATGTGGATTCGAAAAGGGTCTGTCAGTTTAACCGGCTTTCGGAGCCTCAAAAAGAATTCTGAAATTGCATACGCCAATCATTTTCGATTTGGCAAACAGATACATTTTAAAAAAAATATCTTAATAGACGTGTGTTTCTGAGCTCCGATCTTAGATCTACTTTACTTTTCTGAGATCGAAGCTCAAAAAAACAGGCCTAATGTTGGATTTGCAAAAAAAAAAAAAAAACATTATTTTTCTGTTACGAATTTTTTTTCGTTCGAAGGATGGCTTTTTTTAGCTGACTTATTCATATTACGCGTACATCAAAGATTTTTGTTATTAAATTATTCCGAAATACGTTGGTATAAATTCAATTCTCATAAGTATACCATTAAAATTCAGTTTTAATTTTCGATTTGGCAAACCAAAATCTGAAATCTTAGATCAAAATCTGAAATGCCAAATCGAAAACAACATAATAGCCGTGTTTTTTTGGGCTTCGATCTCAGCAAAGCAAAGTAAAGTAGGATATTCATCATGCAATTACAACAACTACGCTCTACTTGACACTTCGAGACTCGGTTGTAGTTGTTGTAATCGCGTGCTGAAAATCCTACTTTGCTTTGCTTTGCTGAGATCGAAGCTCAAAAAAACACGCCAAATGATAGAATAATAATGACTAGAACTGTCGTATAAACGTGATTTGTACCGAAAACAAATGTTATTTTTAATCAATAACTTTAGCTTACTTGCTTAACACATCCACAGGTCTTGACTCCAATTCCGCTCTAGGCTGGAACACAGTCATTCTCGATTGTGTCATAGATTTTCGATACTCGCTAAAATTTATCTGCTAGAGGATGAAAAAAATTCATCCTGCTCTGCTGGTGCAATCACACAATTCATTCTGCTTATTAATATCGAAATTGTTTGTCGCTGGTTCAACTGCTCGGGAAGTAAAATCTTCATAGGAAGTTAACGGATTATTCATTGTGCTTAAATAATTTGTTTACCACATAAAACACATTTATCCATTGTTGTAGTGAAGAAGAATATTCTTCATAATGACGATCCTAACAAAACCAAATGAAAAGAAGTCCGAAAAAGTCCCTCTACCCCTAGGAATGGTGGCTAGTGATGGCCATCCTTTGCCTAGTGCTCCTTTGGTAAGTTGCTCAAATTATTTTCTGTACCCACACAATTAAAAATATTAATTTAAACAACACATTTTCCAACAAAAAAAATCGCAAGTCTAATCTACTCGCAGTAATGTTTTGATATTGATTTTTGTCCATTTCACCTTGAAATGTATTACTATTCATCTGCCTAGAAAAAAACGTCATCCTATTGAGCAAAGTGTGTCGTGTAAGTGCAATCATGGTCCTACACAAAATTATCTGCCATATCTCTGTTATACACACAATATTACCTATATTGCTTGAAAAAATCAGTGTATTCGCCCGTTTTGTTTCTATTTATTCAATAATTGTATGCAAAAAAGTAGTACAATGAATTACGCATTTTCTTTTGATTGATTTGATTTAATTTTGTGGTGCACTGCTGTCGATGTTGATGATGTGTCATTACTCCTGCTAATTAAATTAAATCGTATTTGTTCGCCTAGAGCTCATTTCAAGGAGCTGAAACCAAATCAAATCTAGTCACCCACATTTTAGTAACCACATCATTCGAAGCCAAACAAAAGACAAAGACGAACCGTGTCTTTGGTTTGCCATCAACTGCAATTTATTGGCATGGTCATTTTTTAGGGCTAGGGGTGGCAAGATGGACAAACGAATTTAAATAGGTTTTAGGTTTACGCTCTGTTTTTAAATTTGCCGATGCCCGAGAGGCTTGATTGCTGACAGGGTGTCACTTGTTATTTTTTGTTACGAAGACGACGTTGCAACACGCATTCCATAAAAGCAATTGTGGGCATGAAGTTAGATTGATAAAGTTGTTGTTTCAAGTCTAGTTCCTTATCTAATATTACACTTCGACGGCCGGGAGACTGATTTGAAATTGCATAAAATATAGCGAAGAGATTAAAAATGTAATTCACCAAAGAGTTTCTATTAATAGCGGGGTTGGATGTCTGCGCTGGAAGATTAACTTGAAAGCCTTTTTTACTAACTTCAAGTGGAAATGAATCCAGTTCGAATAATTGATAAAGTGCACAATATATTTTCCTTCCTTATTGCAGCAGTCTGCGAATGGTTACGGTTAAAAGATAAATAATGCTTCTGGAGTACTTGGGTATTATTTTGCACAGCTCGAGGATCATAACACGGGGGGAGCTATTGCAACGAAATAGTGATTCCAATGGAAGTAAAATTAATCGCCAAATCGTCCTACGTACTCTCTATGCCAGACCGTTGAGATCATTGCAATTGATAACCAATTTCGTATCGCACTACTGAGCAAACTTATGTTATCCAACCCAGTGAAATGAGATAAGTGGGGCTATACGAGCTTCTGAAACCTGGGGGGTTATTCCCAAATGCGCGGCGGATCGCTTTTGATGTCGGATTTGAATTTTTGTATTTCCAGTCAACCACATTTTTATTAGGTCTGTAAACAATCCGTCACCTAAACACCTATCGCTTTCAATGCAATCATAAAATGACGTTGAAAAGTGCTTTCGCTTTCCATATGGTCTAATGGAAATAAATTCAAATCCGCCATTAAAAGCGATCCGCTGCGCATTTGGGAATAACCCCCCTGCTCGCCCAAACTAAGTTTTTCGAGTTCTTAGGAAAACCAAATACAAAAAAAGCAGCAGTTTTTCCAAATGCAACATCCATCCAACAGCCATATTCGGCTCGCCATTTACACCAATAGAACCATAAACTAATTGAACTCGTTTTTTACCCGTAGAGCTTGTACTCCATTGCGATAAGAAGTAGCAATTGCTTTGTCAACTAAAAATAGCTGTATGAGTTTTTTTTTTTTCCCCCAGAAATGAGTAATTGCACTGTTAAAAAATTAAACAAGACAATAATAATCCCACAGCTGTGGGCTCGGAACACGCACGTTCGCATTGAAACTCCGCATACTTTCCGTACTCGAACACAGCAGACAATGTAATATTTTAAACCTTACACCCACATTTGCTAAGCTAATAAAATCGGCATGTGTGTACAATGAATGTGATATTATCAGTACAAAATGAGTTTGAGTATACTTTGCTCTTTGCTTTTTTCCATTTCTGCGCTTTGCTCTTCGAATTTAAGTGAAAAAGCAATCTACCATTGTAGATGTTTGAAAAATTGTTCGACTAATGTATGGCAGGCTTATCTTCAATCGTAAAACAACCGCGTTGCATGTGCGTCAATATTGTTCACCCCTTAACCGGAAAAAGAATCAATTCCTAATGAAACGAACAAAATGAAAACAGGAACCCAAACAGCAAAGTTGTTAGTAAACGCGTAGAACAGTAAATACAGCTGTCGATTAATTTGCATCCGCACTAATGAATGTACCTTCTCGTAAAGATCTTGTCGTGGGTCGTAAAGCACGCTAATAACTTCGATAATATTCAACTTTCGGAATCATCACGTTGATTTAGATCAGAGCAGTTATCGTTTGTGCTAATTTGAAATGCAAATGCACTTGCTGTGCGTAAAAGCGGAATTTTTGAGAAGATTGTAGAGTTCTCTTATTCGTTCAACACAAACGGAAGTACTTTTGCATTGATTAACAAATCTCCCGACTTGGAACTGCAATGCGTATATGTTGAGTTTGTCATGACAACAATGCTAGCATGCATATGAAAAGAGTTGGGGGGCGTTTGACAATTGTCTCTCAATATCGCCGTCAAGATAACTGAAGCATTTGGTTTCGTGTTTTTAAAAACATTAACTTCTCTGAAGGAACATACAAAAAAGAAACTATTAGCTAGGTTCAAACGTTTTGAGGAGGAGAGCTTCAAGTTCTCAAGTTGAACCAGAGGATGAAGCGATTCTGACAAGGATAGCAGACCCAAGCAGAGGCCTGAAGAGATAAGCATGAGAATACGGTAGAAGTTTCACAGTCGGTGCTAAAAGATGAGGTGTAGCTTAGTAATATTTAAGACATTAATTTCTGAATAATTTTGTACTAGAAGCGTTGAACAAAAAATCCCATTTCAATGAGATAAGGAAACCGGGAAGGGAAACCGCAGTCTTGTTTCCTCTTCTTTCTCGCTCCTTAGGTTATCTACATTTTATGATGAATTTTTTTTTATTTCCTAAAAAACCCAAATCGAGTGATAAAACTAGTAAAAGACGCAGTTCGCGTAATAAATACTTTTTTGCAAGTGACATACACTTAAGACTTATTATTTCAATACATACAATACATACAAGTAATTATTAAATTTAAAATCTCTTTTTAGGCCCCCCTAACTGGAGATGCTGATGCCGAGTCGATGGTCTTCAATCGTCGCCACATCTCGGCCTCGACAACACTTTTCCTGTTCCTGTCGGCGTTGGCTGTCATGCTAATTGGTATTCTTGGCGGAGTTGCCATCTATAGAATGTATGCACCAACTCAGCGAAGCCTGCACTTCCGAGGCATGTGCGACGTTCCCTATTATTCTCGCAACATGTCCATTGCTCGATTGCACGCCCATCCGGAACTCATTCAGATGAGCGATCTACGTAATTTCTTCCCAACTACTAATGAAACAAATTCAGATGAGCTGCATGGCGATGACTTTTTCCGCGAAGAGGTTCAACTCGACCTGACCGATGAGGAGAGCTATTCAAGAATCGATGTACCTGACTTCAAGGATGGACGTCGCGGACGTTTCATGCATGACTTCAAGGAAAATCAATCGGCCATCATTGATACCTCGGCAAACAGGTGCTTTGTGATGCCTTTGGACAGGGAGACCACCCTCCCACCAAAGAACTTCTTCGATCTCATGCAAAAGATGGGCACGGGGTACTACAACATCGATACTGATCGCGTGCGCGTGAACATGCGTGTGGTTACGCCAGAGTTGACTGATATGACTTTGATCTCGCAGAGAATTGCTAACGAATGCTATGACATGAAGGTGTACTTGTTGGAGAGATACATCTCTGGCGGTAAGTTGAAAATGTTTTTCTGCTAGTTATACACGATAAAGTGTCCGAAATGTGAGAGACATTGTTCACCGTCGTGAAAGGGGATTAATGAGAGTATAGAGCTGGGTATTTTGAGCTGCGATATTTGGTGATCCTTATCACTGTCTCATGGTTGTAGCTCCGTTTTTTTTTTGTCAAGTTTTCAGCCATCTTACGAATGTTTCGACAATCACGAGAGGTGTCACCTCAGGGAATTCCACCCCTGGTCTGGTAATGAGTAAGTTCCTATCGGTGTTTATCACGCCCAGGTCGTAGTTAACTGTTTTGCTTAAATGTCATTTTTCTTCGATTACAACACAGTAGACAAAAAGCTTGCATAACAATTAGCTGACCGCGCAAAGCATGTGACTGCGTTTGTTGTTGCATTGACCTATTTCTGAATTATGTGCGCAACTCAACTGAAAATGCTTACTCCATGAACGTGTATAGTGAGTCACATCGTCGTAAGTTTGCAGCGTGCGTCAAAGAAGCGTCACGTGCACGACTGCTAGTTTTCGCAAGTTCCTCTCCTGATCTTAGTTTAATATATTATTTACGTACTTGAACGAAATTCTCATTAACAAGATGCATTCCTCTCGTTTCAGTGTACAAACGCGAAGCCAGACTTCTGTCGGATTCAGGTAAATTCGCTGAATTCTCGGGCAAGAAGATTGTCGAATTCAACTTGATGAATATCGACGACATAGAAAACTACGAGGCGAAGCAGAAAAAGTAAACCTTACGCAACCCCAGTGCTCTTGCGGTTTTTTTTTTGCTAATATATATGTATTTTATATAGATGTCTAAGAGTAGATTATTATTTTTTTTATAGTTGAAAAATGAAATTGAAAAAAAAACAGCCAATACGTTTCTTAGGCTTTTTTCTGTTTCAAATCACTCTTTCGTTTCGAAATTTCAAGTCTCGAGCTTTCTTTTTCTGTTATACATTTCATAAACTAGAATTAATTTAAAACGAAACATAATCATTCCCGCTATGATACCGAAACTAATAATAAAGACATAAACATGTTTATCGCACCAACAATATTATTGCAGACACCGCAATAATGATCTATTATATAAAACTATTTTTGTAGCCAATGTTTGTGTGAAGAGAATTTTTTCCCAAATGAAAAATCAATTATACAAAGCAGAGTTATTGTATATTTAATAAATCTATCTATCATATTCAATGGATGTGAACAACTACTCATGTCTTCACAATAGAAATATGTAAACGTGTTAACCTACAAATTAATGGTACCTAATGTGCGTATATTTAAATGTTCTAAGAAGGTTGTCATCGGAAAAGTGCGTTTGGTTTGGTACTATTACTTTTAGAAGAAAAGAATCGTTCTGTTCACGATCGGCAGTTTGATCGGACATTTTAGCAATTGTTTCTTGTATTATTTTGGATTACTGATAAGTGATATGTTATCAAATAAAAAAATATATTTTTTTGTCTCGAAAATGTTTTCTTTATTTTTTGGCTTACAACAAAAACAGGGGTGTCAGCACGTTACTTGAAACAATCGAGTTCAGTTTATACTTGGTGCTGCCAGAGCTCGATTGCATCAAGTTACGTGCTGACTCCCCAGGTTTATGTGTAGGCATTTTTGTTGTATATGTTGAAAGAAAGATGGCTAAAATAATATTGCTTGGAAAATACCTGATCGTATAACACTTATTAAATAAAGAAACAAGCAAAAGGAATTCAATGGTTCATAAGTAAACAAAAATAAATTATTTTAAAAATCTAGTTGACGATGTTTTGTTTTAATTGACCAATGACGCTTCCACTGTTGGTCAATACACAATTGCGAATCCCTTGTGAGAAGCTCAACTCGTCGTTGAATTTAGTATGCAGTGGCGATGCGCCAGCAGACAAGTCCAACTAACATCATTAATCCCACCAGTTGACTGGCCGTGTGCAGACTGAACGGAAAATAAAACCACCTTACTTACGTAACACAATCCGAGGCTATTGCCTCACTTAATCCTCAATTGGTATAATCCATGCCAGAAACCACCGCCTTAATTAGATTAAATCCACTGTGGATTGTGCCTGTGCGGTGGAACGCTCACAAAAAGCCAAACACATTTTTCTACAACAACAATTATCCATTTATTTCAATAATCAAATAAACGCCCCTTCATATAAACGGCCGACACAGAGCCAAAGTGTGATCCACCCCAAAGGCTACCTTGTCCACCTTTCCGTTGATTGCTGTCTTAAATGGGAAGAACTGGTCCTTTTTGTGTCCCAATCCGAGGCAGCCAAATCGATTCTTGCCCCACAAAAAGAGATCTCCTTCCGAGTTAATGGCGCCCATGTGGAAGACACCACAGTTTATGGAAACCACATGGGTGCTATCACTGAAATCGTTTCGCCCGAATAACGGGGGCAGCAGTTGCTGCGGTTTACTTGTCTGTTCGACAAATGGACCGAATCCAAGGATACCATATCCCCACGTGTAGACAAGACCCTCCTCGTTGAGCACCATGCAGAATGACCCGCCAGAGGCGATGTCTTTGATCTTGCCGATGCCCTTTGTTAAAGTAACGGCTTTCGGTAAATTCACTTGAGTAGGTGCATCCTCCGAGTCATCCAGTTGCCCGTATTCTGAATTTCCCCATCCAAAGACCTCACCCTTGTCGTTTAATGCGAGAACGCAATCGGAAGAGCATGCAAGCTTGACAATTTTTTCTCCGTCGATATCCCCCTTGACTTGTTCGATTTGTCCGGATGTTACGTAGTTGCCTCTGCCTGTTTGGCCATCAGCACCCCAGCCGCAAGAGTACACCTTGCCAGCTTTGGTCAAAAAGAGCGTGTGGTCCTGACCACATTGCACAGACACAACTTCGTCCTCCACATCCGTGAAGCTGGACTTCTCTATTCGATGGATCGTGTTGCTGCCCTTGTACACCTCTTCCTCGACAATGTGCCGACCACACTGGCCATACGAATTGTTTCCCAAACAGAAGATTGTGCCATTCTTAGTCAATACAACTAGGTGTGCCCTACCAGCGGACATGCATTGCACCATCATATCGTCGTCGGTCTCCTCGGCATTCCTTGGCAAGCGTATCGCCGATGGATAGATGAGCAGATCTAAGTTCTTTGTTGCTGCACCGTAACCTTTCTTTTGCAAACCCAGCTGACTATCGGTATTAAGCCCAGTTCCGAAGAGCGTCTCACCATCAGATCGTTTTACAGCAAACGCAGAGAACCCATACCCAGCAACAATATCCGTTATATCAGTGTTCTCGGCGAACTGTAGCCTCGTTGGATGATACACAAGTTGAGTGTAACGTTCGGTTGCCTTCTTCACAGACGTCTGAATGCCAAGTGCACCAGTTTCCTGAAAACCCCACACATAGATGCGGAATCTATTCTCTGCCGATATTTTTGGTTCATAGACTATGGAGGAAGCACACGTTTTAATATAACTCAGCACAGGAACAAGCACCAACAAATACTCACTTTTTATTTTCGATTTATCTTGAAGCAGCACGGTCCGCTTAGCTCTGGTTGTGTATTTTCGCAACAAGGTTTGTTGTCTGCTTTTGAGAGTTTTGATCATTGCTTATTCCTTGTGTGGACTGTTTCAATTTTTGCATTTAATTTGTTATAGTTTGATGTGAAAATGTTGTAATTCAATTAATGAGGTTCCATTTCCACAGAGCCCTAGGGGATGATTTTTATATAAACAGACGAACTGTCAAAATCAAAACACCCGAGTCCCCAGTGACAGCAAATATTTATGGTAGCACACCGCTGTCAGATTGTAACGTTTTAATTGGAAGTGTACTCTGTGGTTAGTGTAAGCACCGAATATTTCTGATATCGTAAATATTTTTGATTTGTTTTAATCGGCAGAGGAAAATGTTCGCTTCGTTAAAAAAGACAGCTCTTCGCAAACCAGCTTTTTTGTTGACTAGATGTGTCTGGAATATAACAGATTTCTAGTATTTCAGAACCTTAAATCTGTGGTTTCGGATGCCTTTGAGGTCAAAAAAGTTATATACATTTTTTAAAAACACGGAGTTCCTGAGGAAATTTGTACCAAATACTGGATAGGTTTGATAAATGACAAAAGAACTTTCGGACAAAAATATTTCTCGCTTTATCTTGTTAACCAACGGGAACTTTTTCTCGTATATTCCAATTTATAAAACTAAAGATAATTCTTCACATTAATAAAATTAAGACTGTTTTTCTACAAGCCACTCACAAAATCGATCAACACAGCCTTTATTTCCACCACATCCATCTTCCAATTTAACTACTCGATTCTCGTTCGATACTCACTGCAATAAATTCGCCCAATATAAAAAAAGAACAGAGACGACAGCGCAACCGCAAGCTACCAAAACGCCGAAAACAGAAGGAGACGACGACACACCGGACAGATGGCGATGGCGACAAAATTGAGCGAAGTGTCGGTGTTGGCTTTCGTGTCGGGCTTGAAGTAAAATCAATTTTCCCGTGAAAATAAAAGATTTTTTTGCAAAAATCGTATGAATCATATCTGAAAAGTTTCTTCTTCCAAAAAAGTGTGACAAGATTGGTGCTGTGTCTATAATATACCAAGTGAAAAGTGAAATTAAAAAAAGGAAATAAATCGTCCAAATCGCGACAAAAAAAGACGAAACGGAAAATCTCTTTTTGCATGACGGGTGGTAAAAATTTCTTCTCCTTATAACTAAACCAACAAAAATAAGGATTTTCTTCGTCGATTGTGTTGTATTTGTTGTTGCTTCAGTTGCAGATTCTCAGTTAAGGGCTGGGGCTCGGAAATTTTTTCATGAATTTCTCCGGTAGGTACATACACAGAAAGTTTGTTGAAAAAAAGAAAATTAAAAAAAAATAATACAAATTTTCATCCCTTATATCCTGTCAGTGTGTGCGTGTGCGGATCCATTTATTTAAGTATTGTTGTTGGTTTCGGCATAATGAAAATGTCATGAACAGTCCAATAGGCGATACAGGGCGATCCGGAAATCGCAAGAATATTGGCGATTTTTTTTTTGTTGTTTTAAAGTTTTTCCATTCTAATTGGATGCAGTGGAAGTGTTATAGGAGTTATTTCTACTCGTGAATGTGGCTTTCTGTTAAAGGACTCGCAACCAATACCAATTGGCTAACATTCATTTATTGTGATATGTTATTTGTTTATATCTACATATATGTTTAATTTGGAAAATTTGCAAAGTACTATCTATTTATTTCTGTATGACTGCCAAAGCCTAGATATCTAGGTCGCTCAGCTAGTACCAACGCTGGCTGTTATTTGTTATATTCATGGAAAACGATATGTCACTCGATTCATTTATTTTGCCTGGTAATTAAACTGACGCACAATACAAATATGTACTCGGTGGTTTAGTTTATATTTTTGAAAAAAAAAGTCTGTTTATTAGGTTCACTATTTTAAAAGGAACCTTTGGACCATGTGAGAACAAATTTGTTTAACAAACTCTTTAGTCGGAATCATTATCAGACACCGTCAATCGATTGTTTTGACAGTCGAATTCTGGCAGTCAATTCTCCGCATACTTATATTCATTTAAAAGGAAGTGATCTTCCACCCGGCTTCGGCGCTTCCTGGGTCATTAGGACTAGGCCACCATGATTAGAGAAATTTGTCAATTTTAAAACACATTTGATTATTGCTTTGCATTCTTTTAACTGCAATAAAATGTTGTCTGTTCTTGTCTTAAATGCTAACACAGTTATATAGCTACCGCAGCGGAATAATTTGCTGACAGTTGGATATCCACGTGCGGCAGAAAAATAGCCCAAGTTCACACGTAATTATTTAAAAAAGAACCGAAAAGAGGAATGCGTAAGACGTCTACTTATTCAAGAACAGTCTATGTCGTTGCACATTTGGGTAAGATTTTATATAAAGGATGGCCATTCATATTTTGTCCCGAATGCAATAGCTGTCTGTCCTGTCTCTTGCCGAGCCACCTCCAACTTTGTTACAAGAACGATTCGACTTCCTCAAACTCCCGACGGGTTTCAATCTTAAGGACACTTAAAATCATAATAAAAGCCATGAACTTTTTTCAAAGGTTACGTTCTGTGGTTAAGCAAGTGGTGCCTAAATTTAACCAATAAATTAGATAAAGTATGCATATGCAAAGCACCCCTCTCCATCTAATGTTCTTACGCACCTCTCAGCACTGAACAAATTAGCATATAATTGATAGTAGCTCAAATATCTACCAACCTTACCATTTCATCTGCAGTATTGTTACATCGTAAGCTTTAAAGACTCGCCCGCTTCCTCATCTGTTTAATATTATTCAGGGTCTATTTTCTAAGATCGAGGTGCTACAAGTTTTGTCACAAATAAAAAAAGAAAGCGATATATATTGCTCAGCGGTTAGTGCGGTGAACTCCTGAGTCACGGGTCTGATGTTCAATTCCCGGAAAAACACATTGCGCCACCGTCTGAAAAAAACATCCGAAAATAAATGTTACTGTCCTGAGACAGAACCTCAACTTAGTCGGGTTTTGCATTAAATTAAAGACGAATAGTTGCGAGAATCCGTGTCAATAGGAAGTTAATTGCCAACAGTAGGATTACTTCTCTGGGTTGTGAGATTCATAACGAGAAAGAAGAATCTGCAACTCAGATTGGTCCTAACCCATATAACTCTCGAAAGATCTAATCTTTGACCTTAGTAAGAATAGTTAAAAAACCGATTATGAAAACTCAAATGTAGGGAACTTGACTCGGAAATAGCCTTTTCAATTTCTTCTAAAAAGCTCCACATAGATAAACTTTTTTTTTATGGCAAAGATCTCGTCTGCACTCGATTTCATTTCCCGTCCGGCTATATCTTTCTCAATATGTGCCAACAATCGATGAAATCTCACGAACATTTCCACTTTCGAAGAAAGCCGATATTTTTAAGCTTGCACCTTAAAAAAAAAATATGCTGCTGCTTCACCCTCTGCAAGTGTGGCGGAAATTCGCACAGCAGTGCGCAGGATTTTCCTTGTTTTTGCGGTGGGAAAGTTTCCGAATCTTCACGAGAACTTTGGGAGAGCGACAGAGAGAGTGAAACAATCGTCAAAGAATATACTATCCATGCTGGGGGGTGGATTTCTATATGCACAGGACTATGACAACATATAGCGGCGCTCTCTATTGCAAACGAAGTGAGTCAACACCTCTAGTTGAGAGTTTCCATCTCTATCTCGCTTGGTAGTGCAACCGGCCACCACCCCTATTGTGCAGCAGCACACACAGTTCTACCACTTGTACTGCATGCAAGTTAATTATTTAAAAGGGTAGCAGCGAATATATCAGCTCGAGAAAAAAAAAACGCTGCTGCTGGCCAAAAAAGGATTTATTGAATGTGGAACGTGATATAAGTGCATGCAAATAGAAGACAATTAACAAAGAAATGTGCCCTGCGTGTGTTGTTTCTCGGTATTCCCAAATTTGAGTTATTCGCATATGAGAAGGAAAAAAAATCAAAAAATCGCCCAGATCGTTAAACGGGGGAAAAAATCGAACACGAAATATTTCGGGGACGTGCACGGACTTTGAAGTGAATGTGTAGATCGAAAATTTAGTCACCCAGCACCACCCGATAATTTGTAGTACTTTGTGTGTGTCACACGTCACCGGAACCACCTTAACAGTTAACAAAAAGAAGAAAACTATTCAAATATACGTAGGTATTGCCTTATTTTGTTTTTCTTTTTTTCTTTTTTCAATAATCGGCTTTCCGTGTACGCCTCATTAGTTTATCTGTCCTACACATATCTCAAATTGTTGTACATCAGAGATTCGGAATGACACTATCGCCAGGAACACCACAGAACGACAAAAACCGTTGTGCGGCGCTCTGGGCTCTTCTCTTCCGAAAAAAGTTCAATGACCATTTTGATTTTATTGAACCGACGAACCGAACAATGTGAATCCATGAAGGTGGATATGGATATGATTATTACAGTGTGTGTGTGTGTGTGTGTGTGTGTGTGTGTTTCGGTGTGTGTGAAAACTACTTTGACATTTTGCGCTTCTCGGAACTGCGACTGCCTTCGTGCTGCAACGCGCCCGAAGATAGTATGTCACAACAAAGAGTGAGAGACGACAGCGATGGTGGCAGCAAAAGCAGCCAATTCCCAACAATTCGCCTCATCCAGTTGTTCACTTCTTCCTCATTGAGTTAAAAATCTAATCAAAGTTCTAAATTTACATGCGAAGAGACGTTTGGTGTAATCTTATTTCCGCCAGACTGAGAGCGCGCAACACCCGCCCCTCGCTTTAATCGACAGATAAAAACTTTTGATTGATTAACCTAGTTGCTGTCTTTTCAAGTGGAATGAGATTCTTCCTCGTTTCCATCTGGTTTCAGCCAGACTCATATCGATGATGGAGCAAATTCCAGCCCCAATCCTGATAAAGCAGATAAATTGCTTTTTTTTATCCCCTCCTGCTAGTCAGAAAAGGGCAAATGGAAATTGTGTAAATTATGCGAATGGTGTTTGTGTAAAACTGTGCGTCTTGAGTGTGTAGTTGACCTAGGGTGAGGCAGAGCGTAACATATGGAAAGTAGTTCTCAACTAGTACGGCCAGAAGTTGTTCAACTTATGGACACTTTCCGAACGAGCTAATAAGTGAAAAAGGAAAAGCTATCTATTAAAGCAGTAGACCATGTGGACGGGCGACTCCTTTTCGAAATGGCAGCTGTTGATTGAGTTTTCAATTGAGAAGCAAGTGCAACACACTCAGGGCAAAGGATCAGATAAATCGTGAAGTGGAAGACCACCCTTTGATTGCGTGGAGTGCTGCACCCACTGCGGAATTATTTCATTACCATTAAACGAAACATGGGCGCAAAGTGACGATGAGAAAGTTGTTATGATATTAATTTAAACCATTTTTGCTTATAAAGGCTGGGCCATCTAGTGGTTTCTTTTTAAATCATAAGTTATTTTGACACTGACAGCTGTTTCCCGCTCGAGATCTTGACAGCAAGTTAGTATCATACCTCCGCGGAACGAAATGAGTCGCTTTACGCTTGAACAACGTTGGGAAATATTGAAAACTTATTTCTAAAGTGTGTAGCCCAAACAGTGCGTTTTTTGAAAATATGTTTCTGCTGAAATGAAGCACCCACCGCGCCTGCTGTACGCAGGTCTGTGCACACAGTTTGTGAGACTGGTATGGTCCTCTGGTTCATGGAGGATGGCGCGCCATGCCACACAGCCAATGCCACCATCGATCTTCCCAAATCGAGTTATCAGCTGTCTTGGCGATGTCAATTGGCCGCCTCGGAGCTTCGATTTTATCCATTTGGACTTATTTTTGTGGGGAACTGTGAAGGGCCGATGTTATGCCAAAAATCCGGAAACGATTCAAGCGCTTGATTCTAATATCATCCAAGCAGCCCGAAACCATCAACAAGGTCTTGGAAAATTGGAGTGACAATATTAATAATAATTAATGGGAATGTTAGCCATAATACATGGAAACAATTTAATTTCGTTCATTTTATTGCATTTTTAAAAAGAAAATTGTATTTGGCCCACCCTGTATACTAAAATGTGTCGATCAGGCTGC
This sequence comes from Cheilosia variabilis, assembly GCA_951230905.1. Taxonomy (NCBI): domain Eukaryota; kingdom Metazoa; phylum Arthropoda; class Insecta; order Diptera; family Syrphidae; genus Cheilosia; species Cheilosia variabilis. The sequence continues at coordinate 12,810,227 of OX579680.1, read as the reverse complement.
AGTGGTCTGTTTGATATCTTTGAAATAATCAGGAAGCACACAAATGTTTTCAAATGTTGTGGAGTTAAAACGCCCACCTACATATGACCGGGTTTTAGTCCGAACAAAGTCAATAAAGTTTTGACACTGAGGTTTCTGCTTTTCTGAACAACTTGGCCCGAAGAGTAAATAATAAAGCAAGATGGAACACTCTTGATCTGGTGCTGTCCAAATTTTCTGACACACCCTCATGTGCTTCATGAAACAGCACTTATTCCGCAAAAAGTTTCTTTTTTTGTTTCATGCCGGTGGCGTTTTTTTTTTTCATCGATGAAAATGACCGTCACGTTACGGTAAAAGGTATTCACTAAAGAGACATGTTGAAACGTTATTTCTTTGAGCAATTGCATGAATTGGACATCAGTGATATGTGGTTCCAACAAAACGGTGCCACAAGCCACCCAGCGGCGGCAACAATCGAGTTGTTGAAGTTTCAGTTCGGTGGACGTGTTTTCTCGAGAAACGGACCCATCTATTGGCCGCCCAGACCGTGTGATTTGACGCCTCTAGATTTTTTGTTATGGGCTACATTAAATCCTTGGTGTTTGCCAGGAAACCAGCGACGTTAGAGGAGCGCAGAGTCAATATTGAACTAGAAATAGCGGCCGTATCGGTCGAAATGTGCGGCCGAGTCATCGAAAATTGGGCTCAACGTATCGACCGCTGCATACGTTCCCGTGGTGGACATATGAACGAAATCGAATTCCATTCATAAATGTTTTGATAGTAGTTCAAGCCAAAACATTTTTTTTTGATATATCTCAAGTATAGTTTGCATTTTATTTAAAAAAAAAAAGTTGTCAAGTCTTTAACGAAAGACCCTTTACTTTGAAATATTTCTGACTTCAGACAGTATCACTTTATTTCAGGGCACTTTTCCAATGTTTCCATCGGTCTACCTTGTCAATTTTGACAGTGCAACCTTAAAGACCATCAAAACGATGTAGCACGGCTGATTCTCTGCTTGGACCTTGCTGATTCGGCTGCCTATATCGTGTTCGGTTCTGCCATCGCTTGAGACAACACTCTCCAGACATTGAGACTTGAGAGTACTCTTCGTCTGGCAATACTAAGCTTCGTAAACAACTCCATTTGAAAACGTTTTCTATTCTATTAAATGAACCCAGTAAAAAAGCAAAATTAATTTATTTATGTCTTGTTCTTTTTCGGTCCAATAACAAAACATACCCAGCACCATGTGGCCTCCAAGGCACTAGAAACAAATTTTAATTTATCCATTCGAATGTGGGCACACGAATTCAAATTGATTGACTTCCCTGACTCGATTCTGTGAGGAAATGCTTTCATTTCACGCGATACGCTCCAAGTTGGCCTACCGTTAACGTCACCGCATTCATACGTGGAATAATCAAGCTGAAGCTATACTTAGTATTCCCGAAACGTTCGGCTGAGTTTCCTACGGAAGATCTTCTCTGATTTACGATCAAAATATATCGACACTTGGGAGGAAAATAAATAGTAATAGTGTCACTCTGTTGAAAAAAAAAAAAAAAACAATCAATCAACCACAAATTGCTGGAAATTTGTGAAACGGCCTTGACCAGAGCACTCCCATTAAAGTAGCGAATAAATTAGCAATAGCTGAACCCAGCGAGTGCTACCTAACCTAACATACATCGTGCTCACGCCATAAGATAATGGTCGCCAATTGTATGGCTGTTGCAACAAAAGCGCACCTCCAACGAGACCCAGCATGGAATTCCGCTTAGAGAAGCTGTGAAGCTGTGTTTTGTGGGCGTGATCGCCTCCGGCACACACAATACAAAATTGACGGTAATTTACCAGTGCAGCAGCACACTTCTACTTTAGATAAACACACTCAATGTTGGATTTATTTAGTCACTCATTCACTCATTCTCTGTGAAAGTGTGCCCTGTTTGCGTGGCGGCCAAGTGATAAGCAATTGGGTGGGTGTGAATTGAGAAGTTTATAAATTAATTACACGCGGCGTCCTATATTAGGTTCCTTTGGGTGCAATTCAAATTGATTGCCTCATAAATACGGGCGCCCGACTCCGACTCATTCAATGTTAGTCGCAGAGAGAACGCTTTTCGATGAAAGTGAATGAGAAACATTTAAAAATTCAGAGCTATTTGGACAAGCAAAACACAATTCACAAAGTCAGCTCAATCTTCTAAGCCAAACACAGCCTGACCTTAACCTCAAGTAAGAAAAAGAGGCGGCAGCACAGCCAACGTACTCGAAGGCCGTAGCTTTGGATTATGTGTGATAGATAGCTATGACTCACTGGATGGTATTTCTGTGTTCTTTTTCGCATGACCACTTATGGCTCCTCATAGACCAGACACATAGAAACTGAAACTGCTTGCGGGGGATAATCCAGTGAGGTTTTTTTTTTGTTTTTTAATTTGAGAGTGTGTGTATATCCATACAAGTTGAGTGTCTTAATTGACTTCTTTTGGCACATTTAAAGTTTTGTTTGATATAAAAAGTGGGTTGAGTGAGCACAAACCAACGAAATGTGTTTACTTGAGCTTGATTGCGTTGATTATATCACTTACAGTATAAACACGGACACGGAATTATTCAATTGAATGAATAATAGACGATACCGCGATGTAAGTAGACTTAGCTTTTATTGGGGCTTTGTTACATAGTAGAACGGCGATTATGGTGTAATTCGGGTCTCACAATGAAGGGGAATCACTATTGTTGTAATTATTGTTTCCTGATCGATGTATATGTATATTATAGATGAACATAATTCAAAATGGACGCCCTTCCAAATACGGTTGTCAATGTGAAACGCTTTTTTTTACCACTGCGATGCTAATCGAATTTTGATACCTTGGGTGAATCATGGTCGCTGAACCTTACGACGGCAGAAGGCAATTTATACTGCACCAAGGTTGGATTTTACAACACAATTTCCGCTCGATGTGACAGGCCTTTCACTGAGAAAAACTTCCAAGAGAGACACCGCTGGGTTGAATTTGAAAATGCAAAGGGGAAAATGTTTCAGCTTGAGTTAAACCAAGGTTGTCAAACGATGAAACTTTAATTAATTTTCATCTATTTTCCTCTGATGGTGGAAATCCTGCATGTGGGCTATATGTGCATATGTGGTGCATATGCCGCCTAACAATCTCAACGCTCTTTTTCAGTTAGATCATCAATTTACGATCTATAATTTCGCAACAGAGCGACAAATCCTATCGAGGTATACGATAGAAACGGAATTTTCTCCGATTTGTATGAAAACGGAGTGATTCCATTCGAGATATCCGTTCCGATAAAACTTTCGGAAAAATTCTCCGATGACAGCGCGTCTTGGGCGGTATGTCGCTTACTTTTGACAGCTACACGTCACATTTTCTTCGAAGCTCTCCGACAACTAATTGCTGCAGGAAAACGCGTTAATATATGCTTTATTTATTTTGTTTCGAAACGGATACTCCGAACGCAGTCTTGGGTTGAACTACCGCATCCGTGATCGAGTACTGCGTGACTGAATTTGTTATTGTTTTGCTTGTAAAATCCACAAAATGCAGTGACGTATTGCACCCTGAGCTCCGAACAGATTTGACTTTCCTTTCGGATTTTTTTTTTTCCGAACGGATACCTGGATAATTGTGAATGCACGAGGGAATTCACCTGCGAAAGTTTACCTTTCATTTAGGGCATATTTAGTCAAAGTCGATTCTAAAATAACGCAGTAAGCGGTGCGACAAAAAACGTATAGCCTATACTCATGTAAGGTTTGGTAAGAATGGAAAAGACTGGACAAAATGGCAGTGATGGGGAAAAATTCTCTCTCAGAGAGAGAGAGACCAATACGAAAAGTTTAGGGAACGCTTTTGCAGTAATCTGTGAAAAATGGCTGATAATTTTTAAATTGTACCGGCAAAGAAAGGTCATTAAAATATCTGATAAAAAAGAAGAGGAAAAAAAAGCGATACTGCATTCAAAATTACGTGGAGGAAATTGTCAATTTTTACAGCTAGGAAACTTTCAAGAAGTTTTTACAAAAATCAAAGTGAACAGTGTGAAGCCTATAACAAGCTTCGACCAGTGAAAATATTTAATTATATTTGATACCCATTCTAATGATCAGGAAATCAGAACATGTAAAATCCCAAAACATCTGTCAAAGTTCAGGTGACCGGCTTTTCTAACAAAATTCCTAAAAACGAGCGGCAAGAAATTTGTTGAGTTAAAACTTAAAACTAGTAAGATGTAAGATTAGTTAAGGAGAAGGAGTAATATCGTGCTCTCTCGAAGCCGCTCTTTTTTAGGAATGTTTCATGTTAAGGAACGGCATTGAGTACAAATTCGTAAAATGTGGTAAAAGTTAGTTCAAAAGTAAGGGAACAGACCTTTAATGATTCTGCTGACAGGCTAAAAAGCAAAATGTTTGAAAGCTGATGTGTTTAGGCATCGACATTACACTTAAAATCTGTTAAAATGTTATGGCGTCATTTTCTTAACAATTTGACAATTAATCGCAAAATTCTAGTCCAATATCATTGACATTTTGTTTAGAAACCAACAAAAAAGGGTAAGTAAAGTAACATTTCAATTGAAAGTATAGCTGTTGCTTGAAATCAACGGAACGTTTTAAATTTTTGCATTCAATTTGACAGTTCCTCATTCGTTACAGACACTGGGCTTTACTAATAATCCTTTTTAACCTTGAAATAATACTGTATGGAAAATTTAGCCACTGTGAGTCCGTAAAACCCAGCCTGGGGGTCAATTCTATTCTGGTTCTGTGAAAGAGTGAATCGAATAAATCGTTCACACATTCGTTTTCATACACTGCTTCAATTTTTTCGATTCACTCAGTGAATCTCGAGACTCGTTCAATAAGTGAAAATATCGTGGTGAATTTAGTATCGCACACTGTTTTGTACAACATCAGGCTCTCAATTTTCAATCTCTTACTAAAAACATTCATTTGAAAATGACCCACATTAAAAATGATTAAAATTATCGCATTAGGATGTCAAAGTTTCAGTCAACACATCGGCATTCCGCTAAATTTTCGACAAGTGTTTTATAAATCCTTTTATCTAATCTGTAGTAACATCTTTTGCAATAACCATAGCTTCCGATTTTATTTTCCAATAACGATACAGGAAATCAGAACATGTAAAATTTCCAATCACCTGTCAAACGACATAAAAATAAATTTGTTGAGTTAAAACTAGTAAGATTCTCAGTAGAGGAGAAGTAATATCGTGTTCTCTCGAAGCCGCTCTTTCTTACAAATTTCTCAAGTTCAGGAACGGCATTGAGTAAAAATTCGTAACAAATCGTAAAAGTTAGTAAAAAAGAAAGGGAACGGACCCTTAATGATTCTGCGGTCAGGCTAAAGAGAAACATTTTTGAAAGCTGAAACTCATCATCAGTCATCGACATTATACTTAAAATCCGTTGACATGTTATGGCGTCATTTTCTAAACAATTTGATTTTATTTTTCAACAACGATACAGAAATTTGCATGTGTGTAAAAAAAAAAACTAAAGTTTCAACAATTCCACTCACGCGCAATTAGAAAATCCGAGTCTGCTTCAATAGCCCCAGCTACAAAATTCCTCCCCTTCAACACAATCACAAACTTTTAAACCAATTCCCACACTAATCTTTAATTGTCGGCTCCACTCTGACGTCGCCGCACCACATCTCATAACTTTAAAAGCCCTAAGTGATCTAGTTCTAAGTGGTTCATAACATTTAAGCACTCTATTATGAAACAAACTTCGCCTTATGCTGCTGAAAGCAGCCCGACGATAATAATAGCAGGACATCCTTGATAATGGTACCGGAAGGCTTCGTCCCATGATAGTGAGGACACTTCCCAATGTTACAAACAATAAATATCTCATTTCAAATAAATGACCTAGAAACTCAAGCAGATGTCTCTCCATCTCTCCACCAAGTACTCGAATGCTGTTGTACAGAGATAACAAGCAAACACTCGGGAACTCAAATACGAAATGGGGAAATTATGGCGTCGTTTCGATTCTACTTCACAAAGTTTATGACAACTACACGAATGATAGTGCTAGTATGAATCTAAATATTACAGATGACTGAAGTTTGACATGCCAATGCAATTGACAGTTCGGTATTTTAGAAAGAAAAAACTCACCCGACTCTCACCGATTTTCTCAGTTTCATCTGGGAAACGACAGTAAAATTTCAATGTCTCGTCCCTGATTAGAAAACTTGTGCAAAATATGAAGAGAAAAAAAATGTCCATTGTGTGCCCAGCCAAGCAGCTCAGCAAAAGAAAGAAAAATATTTTCAATGTCAACGTACACTTCAAGAATTATAAACATAAGAGGATTGGTAGGCAGCACTAGAAGAGCCTAAGAAAATCGTTTCGCTGTTATATGAGCTCTCTGTATATGGGAAACCTTCCACTTGTCCGTTATAACGACAGACAAGAAGACAATTCAGAAAAAAAAAAACAAAACCAATGCCATTGACTGGCTCAATGAAATTTTCCTTTCAATTCAAAGTCGAGCACGTCGTTATAGGTGGTAAACAAAATTCTTTACAAAAAAAAACCGCTGTATGTAATTAGCTTGCTTTTTATAGTGTAAAAATAGTTCCACACCTACCGTCATAAATAAACTTTCACTTGGCATTAAAAGTGTAACGTGCATACATAGCATGCCATTGCGCTAATTGCCCACTACTGTGCGATGATTTTTACCATCAAAACGTCGATTGCAGAATGAAGAGTCATGCGAAAAATTGGTCATATAAACCGCTATTAGATACGAGTATCTTTCTTATCTGCACTGTTTCATTGGGCAGTTAACACATGAATGATATCAAAAGCAACCATAATTTAATTGCACATGTACAGCTGTGAGAACGCGTAAGCGATCTGAGTACAAAGCCAGAGGGGTTGCGTTTTCAATTTCCACACCAAGGCCTGTTCAATTAATTTGCTTATGCATGTGGGCTATTTTTTTTGTTGTACTCTTACAAGCTTGATAAACCCCCCGTAACTGCAGTGTGTCTACGAGTGTCAATAGAAGAAAATCTTGTTTACATTCCACCATGTGGCGAGTTTCATTGTTTTTTTTTTTTAACATTTTTCAAATAATTTTTATTAACCTGCCAACAAAAAAATTAAATGATTTAAAACATAGTATTTGTTGGGGGTTATTCTAGAGCAAGATAAAAAACAAACAGAGATCCCGCCCACAATTCTCCCGCTAATAATAAACTGGGTTAATATGTTTACTAGTTGGCGAACATGATCAATACCGACAGATTGTCGTATTTTTATATGACACTTGAGTCTTAATGGTCGTGTGAATGCGTATGTTGATTTATGGGCCTTTGAGACGTCAATACGGTAGAAACTTTGTTGCTGTTTTTCTTCTTGCCATTTGAACGTTTTAAAAGCTGTCAGAAATGGGTTTTGTTTTTAAATGATAACTAGCTCAAATCAGCCTTAATCATTTCAGCAGAATTTTTCAAGTGGCTAATTTTTGCAAATAAGGAGTGCCAATGCTTTCTAACAATATAGAGATTTCGTTAGGGTGCCTGCTGACCCGGGGCACTACTTCTGTCATTTTTCTGACGATTATCCTCCCAAAGTACCAACTAAGTGCCAAAATTACGAGTTTGAGACCTTAATGCAGCTCATTTTCCACAAATGTAATGAAAGCTGACGATAGTGAAACGAATTCGGGCAGAATATAACTTCTTATGGTCATCAAAGTTTCAAAAACGATATCGCCCCGACGATTATTGTTATACGGAATCTGTCCCCAGTTCATCGTTAGCAGTGTTGCCATTGATCGTTTTCGATTAATTCTGGTGAGGTACTTGCTGAGAGGTTAGGGAGGAAGTCAAACTCTCTGGGGATCTTTTTTAGTAGCTTGCGACGTCAATTCTTTTTTAAAGTATCTTTTGAGTGCCTTGGTATATGGAGAACAGCCGCATCCGTACTTTGGCTACCACCAAGTAGTGATCCGCGTCCGAGTGGGCGACTTCGACGGTTTTCATAAAAAATCCAAAGTAAACACAGCACAGACTCCTTCCTCAGACTTGTTTGTCCAAATTTATGTTCGATTTAATGTAGACCTGTGCCGGACATTAATTTCGCGGGCTAAATGAGTGGAGACTTGTCATCGGCCCAGCTATATGAAGTTAAAAATTTATCGTGCGAACAGGATACTGCTTTGTAGAAATTTTCGTATGGGAGTTAAAATATTTAGAGCGAGCTAAGCTTTATATAATCTGGAAAAAGGGGGAGTCCCCTTGTGCGTAGGCGGTGGAATTGTTTGCTTATGCAATGATGAGGTTTCCTCACCCAGGAAAGCCGAAAGCGGACGGAGCTCTTTTTGGAGGTTTTGTCGTGTCGCCTAAAAAACCAAAACCCGATTTTGGCTTCAAAATCAGAATCAATAACAATCGTAGAATGCTTTTTCTGTATGGCGGCGTGAGTACAAATCCGCGTGATTTATTAGGACTATAGTTCGCCCAGCGGTAGAAATTCAACAATTATATTGACCAATTACAGACAGCATTGCATTTCCTCACAATTTTTCCGACTAAAAAAGAACCAAGCGAATATGATCTGCGGTAACAATGGCGAAACTTTGCATACAAAATTGCATATTGTGACCCACAAAATATATAAGCTGAAGTGTAGTACGCTACTCGAGCTCAACTTAATTGTATCGCTCTCCTACTTTTCTCTCCAAACATCAGCTAAAGTCCTAACTAAATTTTGACAAAGAGTACGCCGTGAATATGTGTCCCACAAAACAGCTGTTCTTTGAAAAAACTTCCTTCAAAAATCGAATTCTCTTTTATTTTAATTAGGTCTGATTCCAGGTACTTCTCGTCCATGTAATAATTAAAAGACCTCACCCCCGCATACTTTTCCGCAACAGAACAACAAAGACACAAGGATCTGTCACAATTATTCTTGAGAAAATGTGCAGACCCATTAAATGGGCACGCTAAATTTTGACACACACATGATGTACATTCTGAAACAAAAGTTTGATTATTTAGCTCGAGCTGGGTTCGCTTAAATTTAGCTCAGCTAAATTTTGGAGAGAATTTTGTATGGGAGCGAAAATTTTGCTAGAACAGCGTACTAAGCTCGAAAGTTAAAAATGGTTATTGGCAAGGCCCGTTGTGTTTAAGGCAGTAAAAGTGGTTCTTAACTATTTGCCTTTGCCTATTTATTAATAAGATTTGGCTCTGATGTGAACTGTTACCAGGGGATGGCTTACATTAGGAAATTCCAAGACTTTTTGCTCAAATCTTCCTCTAATCACAAATCCGCTGACTCTGCTCCTTGTAGCACTCACCATAGCGGATCACAGTTTTATCATCCGGGCTATCTACTTGCTTTTTTCAGAAACACGGTCTGTTTCATTTCCAGGCATTCCACGAGCAGATGTGTCTTAATTTTGTACTTAAATGTTGTAACTTATGTAGACTCGTGGAAATATGTCTCCAGCTGGTTCCAAAGATCGGTCTCGGTTATCATATACTCTGTCATAGTCCCCTATTGTAAGCTCCGGTCACTGTACTCATCTTCGATGAAATATATGAACCTATGACTATCAGCCAGAAATCATAACTATTTTAGCACAACGTCCGTCATTTTGTAGAATCTTTTTTATCTAATTCCGTTTTCTCCGTTCTACATTCGTTTTTTTTTCTCAAATTTTGCATATTTTCAGCGATAGAAGTTATCAAATTAAACACACAGAAAAATGAATTGTAAGGCCAACAATTTTCGTTGGTTAAAATTAACCCAAATATCAAAATCTTTGATTTAAGAATGAAATTGTTGGCAATGTTGTAATAAAATACTTATTCTTACGCTGACTACCTGATTCTTGAAAACTTTAAAACGAGTTCTTGTTAACAAAAATAGTATTTGAACCAAGAACTTTTAACTTACAATTTTTGAAGAATCTCAAAATTCTTCGCTTAACAATCTTTATTTTTCTGAGTGAATGGAGTCCCACACATTTTTCCTGCAAAATCTGCATTTCGAACTCAGTCTCAATGCAATTTGTATTGCTTTTCACTTTGCAGCCGCACTTTCTAATGAAGAACAGATTTGTATTTCTAAATTATAATAAATGTCGTAAAATGAATCCCTCGCCATTCGTAACATTTTGTTGCCCTGGTAAAGCAATTAAAACATTTCCACCGTTCCATTACAAAACGTTATTGTCCACGCTTAAGTAAAAACAACAGTTCTCTCCCCCCAATTACTACCAAACCCAACCGTCTCTATGCGAGATATATTCATCTATTCCATTTCATTCGTGACACCGATAAATCAACAAAACAAGTTTTGTACCATTTACCAAACTACCCACAAAAAAATAGAAAACATTTTTATTACCAAAATCATCCGGAATGTTTATTCAGCACGTCTGAAGCTTATGTCTTACCCCAATAAAAGTGGAGAATCGTTATCGTGCTTGTACAGTGTACACCCGACCCCAACACAGAAACTCCTCAAAATGAGCTTTCTCACAAATTGTAGATACGCGAGTATATTTCCACTTATAAAGTCGCGGTTTGAAATTTGTATCCGCATAGCAAACAGCCAGAACAAACATTCCACCACTTCTTCCCCAAAGGTACGAGTGCAGGTACGAGGTAGTCGAGTACCCAATTTGCATATTATATAGTCCACAACAGCGAAGCAGATACGCTCCACTCAACGTGGACTGGCGCTGGAGTGAAGTGGAATATTCATTTCACTTGATTGCCGACTAAGAACTTATTTGTTATTATTATTATTATTATTTTTACTTGGCTTTAACTTGTGCGACAGAAAAATTGATTTTCCTTTAACAAAAACTGAACATGCAGACATTCGCACGTACCTGCTACGGGGACGAAGAAAGTTTTACTGCATTCAACTGCTGGCGGCATTTAGGGCGTAATGCCAAGAAATACAATAACACCGGGCCGCTGACAATAAATAGCACAATGTTTGTGCGCTGAATGATGTCTCTAAGACCGAACGAAAGCAGCGGATTAACAGAGCGAACTTACAATGAGGCTGGAATGAATATTCCGGACGTTTTACCTAACATCCAGCGGGCTGGTTGGCGTTTTCTTTTTGGGATCAGTTCCAGGTGAATAAATTAAAAAGCCAGCAGCGTCATTCGTAAGATTTTGCTGGTGTTTTTTTTAACGGTTATCAATCAGTTTTATGTTGTTGAGCACAGAAATTAAAAGAAGAGGCCGTATTTATGGAAATGAAAACATTTCGAGAGTCTAGACAAATATAGCCTGGAGAGATATTTCCTTTTGACTTAGTTGTCTTACGGAATTTTGTCCCCCAGTGTGATTTATATAAGTAAATGGACATTTGAGGACAGGAATGTTAGGGTGATGACGAAAAATACGGCGGAAACGGAAGGTTATTTATTTCTGTGCAACTGTTGGACCATTAAAATACTAAAAAGACAGGCAAAAACTTTATGAGCCGTGCCTTACATCCTACACTCTAAATTGTATTCAGTCATTGGTGGCCCAGTGCTCCACCTCACTTCCTGGCAAGGGAAAAACAGAAATGTCTTTCTTAAAGCGATAATTGACTGTCAGAGTTGAATTGTTATGGCAATTACTTGACGAAACTGATGTGATTATGAAAAAGTCCTGAAGCTCGAAATAGCTATAATTTCAATTCAAATGTTTGCAAACAAGTTGCCTGTGTTGTCAAACGAAAAAATCTGGTGGGAGAAGAAGGATATAGAAAAGAGCATTCCGTTACTGATTGCCGTAATCGAAGCTGATTTAAAAACAATTTTTAAATGTGAGATCACTACCCAAAATGATCAACTTACTTACTGTTTGGTCCCAGCAATTCTAGTTTTCAAACATGAAAAAATGTCCCCAGCTTGTAGAGCTGTCAAATTTAGCAAGTTCAAAAAATAGAGGACGTTCAAGTATCTAGTTTTGATTGGTCGAAATCGGTCATGTGAGCAGCTGTTTTAGTTGACGTTTATGGAGAGGTAGGCGACAAATCTAGTCAAGAAATTCCTGACTGAATACTAAGTTGACACTTCGCATATGTGGCGGACGTAGAAAAGGTGACGTTCTCTACCAATCTAGTTTTTGCGTTCAGGTTACATCTCATCCAGACCAATCTAGTCGTCTTAAGAAAACTAGATTCTTGAATGTGCCCATTGAGTTTGTTTATTTTTTGACAGTCTTCCTAGCACGTGTCAGTTGACATCTTCAGCTAGTTATTGACAAGCGGCCTTAATATCTTCATAAGCACGACCGCAAAGCAGGCAGGAAACAACATCGCTTGACGCCATCTAACAACACTTGGCCACTAACTTACATATTCCGTTTAATAAAATCAGCCATTAAAATCTCTCAAAGCCGCCATTGTGCAAATTCGCCAATCCCTCTCCACCCCTTTCGGCCTCTGTTATTTTAATTTCACAGCTTTTTGCATTTTCCAAGGAAATGAATGGCACTTTTTCATTTATTCAACCACATAAATCGCCCCCACACTCCACTTGGCTCTGGCACTGGCACTGGCACCACAAAATAGGTTCCTCCATGCGTTGGAGTTGCTCCCATTTTCCACTTTAGAAAGAAAAATGCAAAACAAAAATTCAGGTCACCATATGTCATGGGGGGGTTTTGTCGTTTTGCCCTCATCTCCTAGTCGTTCGACCTCTTCCATGAAATTTATGCTCATTTCTGATTATGTGTGTGTGGCGATGGTGACCCAGTAAACATAGTCGCTACTCTTCTCTCCGCGTATGGGGTGGGTGAACTTTAAGCTAAATACTTGACAGAAAAAGGAAAACTTGGCAAGTCCATCCGCCAGCGGATAATTGAAAAGACAAAAATGAATGTGCTGATGGAAGAGGATACAAAATATTTACAAATTGCATCCTGCGGGCGAAACGAAATGGGATTCTCGACGTTTTCCTCATTTTAATTGGGAATACAAAAAAAAAAAACATTGTCGTGTGGTAGACCTAAAAATATATAATTATCTCCATTCTCGGAGCAAGACGAGGAACTTGAGCCTCGTGGCGGCGCGGCGACGACGGTGTGTGTAATTACCCCTTAATCCTGTTGAGATTACCTCCACTCATGTTGGCATAATTGTCATCAAACCATGCAGATGCGAACGAGATATGTATTGGGGCATAAAACCTCTGGTGACATTCGCCGTGACGATGGCGACAACGATGGATATGCTATATGCAAAAGCGGGAGTTCGAGGATAGAGATGGAAAAGAAAATGTTTTTTTATTTTATTAAAAAAATTAAACCAACATGCATCGGCAGAACATTTTGGGGGAACTCTGTTGATTAGCGGCGACAATATTTTCTTTTCTTTTCATAACCTAAAATGTACCGAAATAGATGAGTAGATACGAGGAGCCATGCTTTGGAACAGAAATGAGTTTCAGACGGAATGTGTAGTCGGAGTATATTTGCTGGTTATATCAAAATTGGTTTCCAAAGAGGGGGATTACTTTTTTTTCGTAAAATCGGACCATGGTTTCATTTAGTCGATGGTAGAAACTACAATACAAGGAACCCCATGTAGAGGTAGAACACAAGTCGATAGTTTGGCGCTATGATTGTATAGGGTTGCTGTGTGGCGCATTGTTTGCGTCCGAAATATTAAGATATTCACCAAAATCACTTCAAGAGTTTGACAGAAGGAGCAACAATACGTCTTCGGGTATCAATATGAAAACTTGACAGACACCACTGGTTGGTGATATATAGGCCGTAGCAAGAGATGGATAATTGAACTACACCATGAGAAATTATGCTCAAACTGGTGGGTTGCAGAATAGTAAAAAACACGTTCATATTTTTAGCCTTCGATAGGCCTCCATTGTCCAGAAAAGGTTTCAATGCTTCGCTCTGACAAGCTTGTTGTTGCCGCCCTGCTTCTGGTAGAGTTTGCAGAGGAAGTTCCTTCATCAAAGCATTTGCCATACGATACAGAAAATGACTTAAAAAACGTTGCCTTCAAAAGCACCAATAAAAATTCAACCCATCCAATTATCCGAGGACCCAGAACACTGTCACCTCCGCTGGTGCTATTCTTATCGCTTTATCCCATTCAAATGAGATGTCTCCACTTGTGTAGGAGCGCACCTTACCTTACACAAATCAAAAGCCAAACACGTCTAGCCTCAAAGTACATGATGCCAAACCGGAAGCGTTCATCCTCACTTAACCCTATCAATGCATGACCGCGCACGCTAGACCGTTAAAACTCGTCTCTAATGTGTTCTAATTAACAAAAAGAAACACTCCACCAATATGTTAAGTATAAAACTCTGTAGCATAAAATCTCCGAGCTATTTATGAGCGCAATAAATTGGACTGTCACATCAAAGTGCCGTTCACCGGTGTCCACTCATCAATCTGTCATTGCATCTCTCACTCTTTGAACGGACTTTTTGCTTGAAAACTTAACTCACCATGACAGAGGTCCGTTGTGTTGTGTCTTGTGTGTGCCGTTAGTACTTGTATAGCTGCCAAATGCCGATAGTAATCGACCGCATAGAGAAAGTGTGTGGAATTTCTAAAAATACAGAACTTGGAACGAATTATTCATCATTTTGTGTGCAACTCGTCGGCATGGCACTTCCCCTCCGAAGGTTGCATATTTGACGTGATCCTCTTCTTCTTCTTCTTCTTCTTATCTCGCATAGTCGCACTAATCTTTCTGACACTGAACTCCACAGTGAGGAGCCGAAGAAAATCCGAAAAAAATACACAGCGTAACACTGAAAAGAAGGAGCATTCTTGCACTCGAGCCAAGAATTTGAACTGCGAGTAAAATGTGAAGGATGCAAACTCGCAAAATCAATGTGAGAGGAGTAGGAGGAAATTCATTTCGCAAAGGAGCACGGAAAATATCCACAATCCAGCTATAGCGAGTCAACTCTGTCAACAGCTTTTCGGGTGACATTTTGAGAATTTGTATAATCCCGCCCTTTTTAAACCTAATGAATATGGAAATTGATGGGTGAATTGAGGCGCTTACCCCACCCCACTGTGTGCATCACGTAATCAAATAATTTAGGGGGGTCAGATTGTGGAGGACTTTTAAACGACTTGAGGAGCCTCCTCTCCATCTTAGCCATATTGTTTGGAAACTGCAAAGTCACTTGAAAGTTTAACTCGGTGATGCTGATGTGTTTTTGTTATTTTCTTTTTATTCATCCTTTCTGAGGATGTTAGATTTGTTGGAGTGTCTTTTGATGTATGTGTGTAGCCTTTTAAAGTTTTCCAGAGATGGAAGGATGGACAAATGAAATGAGCTGGAAAATAACAGATTATGGAAGAGACGCGCTAAGAGGTGATACAAACTAACGACATAGCAGGGCTTGAGGTATTATTTCCATGTCTCCGAAGGAAGCACTTAGGAGCCTTAAAGTGTGGATATAACTTATTTGTGTTGACGATTGTTCTGGGTTTGTGTGAAGGTGTACTGATTTTTTAATTGCAGTTCGCAGATTTATACCTTTCTCAGTCATTTGATATTTTTTCTTTCGTCAACTGTGACAATGAAAACGATACTTTATTAATTCTAAAACATGGTAAATAAATAAGCAAATATTAGGCCTTTTTTTTTAGCTTTGATCTCAGCAAAGCACAGTAAAGTAGGATTTTCAGCACGCGATAACAACAACTATTGCGAGTCTCGAAGTGTCATGTAGAGCGTACTTTACTTACTTTACTTTACTTTGCTGAGATCGAGGCTCAAAAAAACACGCCTATTGTTAAAATCTCACCGAAAACTTTGCTTTTAGTAAGTTGTTTTCAACTTAGATACTACTTTTGACTTCGAAAGCGTTCTCTAAGAGAGAATTTTAGCCCACAACCGGAAATTTTGACATTTAAGCAACGAAAGGGAATGTGAGCCCACTCGACGGCACTCGATTGCCATTTGTAGGGCTATGTCAAGTCTATGTTGTAGCTGAACAACTGTTTAGAAAAGGGTTCGAAAAAGCGCTAGTTTGAGGAGGTTTTTTTTATTCACATTAAAGTTATTTTCCAAAATGGCCTGGATTCATATATTTTCTGTAAGTCATTGTTTAAGTCCGTGCTGAGTGAATGCTTTTTAGGAATATGAAGGATATTTGTTTTTTGTTGAAGACAGTCACCCGCTAAACATTTGGGGCTGCCTCTCATCGACTGAGAAGCCATTTTTATAAACAACTCCTTGCACTCGGCATACCCAAGAAACAAGTTGTGTTCCTGTCTTCATCTACTCGTATATTTGCAGATTTCCCTATAAAATTCCATCTAGCCCCTCACATCGATAAACTCTCACACTCACAATTCTTTTTTTCTTATAAAATGTACTTTTCTGTTTGAATTACTCTTTTATTTGACCAATAAAACTGCTACATGCAAACAATGGAAAACATTTTACCTCTCCGGAAGATGTTAGGGTCACAACAGCAAACTGTATTCTTAAAACAAACAAACAAACAACATACTTATACATGCTTTTTCTAAACAATTTGTTTTCTTTTTTTAGTTGCAAAACAATTGCGCTATCGATTTTGTGCTTTATTTCGTTTCGCTTTTATTTTATTTGAATTTTCGTTTTTCTCTTTTCTCTTTTGATGTTTCGTTTAGAAATGATTTTTTATGGATACATGCAAGCCGTCACATCGTCATCGACCACTTTCATTGAAACCTGAGCGCAACCGAATAATTCGAAACCTTTTAATCAACATAACAGTTTGCTCTCGTCGACCACGAATGCCGTGCAATAGGGATTTACAGATAACAATAAACGACTGAAGAGAAAAACTACCAAAACCAACAAAAAGTGTAAAGCAATCTAAAAAAAAAAGCTAAGCAAAGGAACGAACGCAATTTTAACAGGCAGAAGCTGCTTTTCACGAAAAGCAACAGTGCCACCACACAAAAACCAACAGAAGAGCAGAAAACAAGAGAACAAAAATTATTCCCAACCTCTCTATTGCTGGAATGTTGGAGCATCCCCAACGATTTGCACGCAATATCCCCGATTCCTCCTCTGCAGCAATAACGAATTCAAACGTTCCAGCGCTAACAAATCGCAATCACTATTTGCCAAGTGGCGGTGCTGGTGTAACTGGTTCATGGCATCAGCAACAGCAGCACTCTACAGCATCTACACCAGCATCTACACAATACCAGCCGTATCAGCAGCAACAGCAAAACTATCCAGTGCCACTGCCGCCCGGTTCACCGGTTCCACATCATCATCATCATCGTAACTTGTCGTCGGCCTCCAATTGTAGCACGCATAAAAGTGTGACATTCAGCAGCAACACAAATTCGAATTCGAACGGCGGCGATTGCATTGGTGGGAACCTCGGCTGTGGTCCACAATCAATGGCGGGCAACATGAAACACGGTAAATTACCTAACCCCCACCCAATCACATATATCACCTATACATAAATCCAAAGTGGGACAATCAATGGACACTCCTCATCCATCTCCACACTCTAATATAGAACACAAAAAATCCAAAAATACGTTCCACACTCATCCACCCGCTTTTATCTTTCGCAGGAAAATCACAGGAAGACGTTTGCTACGTAGTAGCCAAATACGATTATGCAGCTCAAGGAGCACAAGAGTTAGACTTAAGGAAAAATGAACGCTACCTGCTGTTGGACGACTCCAAGCATTGGTGGCGTGTGCAAAATAGTAGAAATCAATCTGGCTATGTCCCTAGTAATTACGTGAAAAAGGAGAAGCCCTCGCTCTTCGATAGGTGAGTGTTGTGCCGTTCTGAGTTTGAATCTAGTTTTGAGTTACTAATTGAAATTGTATTTATAGTTCCATATAATGTACTAGTAGATTAGTTCCGATTTTAATTGAGTTTTCTTCTTGTTTGTTTATTGATTCTTTTGTTACTTTACTTTTCCTTTTAGTTGCTTGCTTTGTTTATATATTCCGTTCTGTTACACACTTCCCCATTAGATTGTTGAATAGTTACGTAGATAGATCCTTTGTGCAAATAGTGCCCTTTCGGAAGTTCCATCTTCTTTGTATGAGTCTTATGTGTGTAAAGGTAAGGAGGCTCTTCAAGTGAGCAAGGGCTCTAGCATGCTCAATCCAGGCGAACTAGGTAGGGTTACCAATTATTTTCAAGTAACGATTCTGATGTTGTTGGTCTTTTTGTGTGGGATTTCCGGAGATATAAGACAGCTTTAGAAAATGGCAAAGTTTATACCTAGATAAACTATATAATCTCTATAAGCTAGATCCAGTTACCTTAAGAGCAAGGTTGGAAATAAATTATTAAGAGCCTTGCTCAGGGGTCATCAGCTTCGTTTTCGTAGCGTAACGATACATTAAGGACATTGGTTGGTCACTGGCATCACAGAGAGCAGCAGAGGCATACTTCATTGGAGTGTTATCAGCAATGACGCGCATATTTATGTCAGATCGTATTCCAAACAAAAACCGGAACCATTTTAGAGGATTGACTTCATCATTGCAGCGTAAATGAAACCATTTTCGGTTTTCGAAACTCATATTTACCCTAGCACTGCCAGCAAGCAGAGAGAGACTATGCAGATTTTCTTCAACTTCAGCTATAGGTTGCGGTCATATCGATCCACATAACACGATTAGGATAAGATAAGAGACCCAAATTTGTGTGAACTCCTTTATCATAAACCTCTTATTGGAATTTAGTAATTCAGCCAAGTCAACATTCTTCTTATAAGCATACCAGGCCAATATATCACGCTTAACGCTCTCCGGTATATAAGAAGCGTTCTCATAAATCATTGTAAAATGTCCATATCGTCCATCATCTATATAGCAAATATACTAAAAAATATATATCTATTCTCGTTACTGCTTTCTTTATTTAAATTATTTCCGGCTATATCTATTTTATAGACTAAAATGAGTTTTCTCCAACCCGTTTTCAGCATAAAGAAAAAAGTGAAAAAAGGTTCTGGCTCAAAGACTCTACCCAATTGTTCGCCCTCACGACAAATTGAAAGTCCAACAATGTCAAGAAGATTACCGCCCGATCCATCGGAGGCTATTGGTACAGCTATCGTAAAATACAATTACCAGGCGCAACAGGCTGACGAACTATCACTGACAAAAGGCACTCGTATCCTGATTTTGGAAAAATCCAATGATGGCTGGTGGCGGGGACAAAGTGGCAATGCAGTCGGATGGTTTCCCAGTAATTACACAACCGAAGATTGTGATAATGATGGCGAAATACACACATATGCGATGGCTGAGAATGTCCTGGATATTGTGGTAAGTTATAAATTCTTAATTTTGTTAATTTTATGGTACTTGGAAGTTCTTTTAAAGACTTGCCGTTTTTAGTCGCATCTCCCACTAACACTTGTATATTTACATTGCTGTCACAGGTCGCGCTTTATAGTTTTACATCCAACAACGATCAGGAGTTATCGTTCGAGAAGGGAGACCGTCTAGAAATCGTTGACCGACCGTCTTCAGATCCCGACTGGTATAAGGCACGCAACAACGCCGGTCAAATTGGTTTAGTTCCACGCAATTATCTACAAGAGCTAAACGACTACTTAGCTACGCCGTATCGTGGCAACAATGGTGCTGGGGGCGGCAGTAGTGGTGGCGATTCAATTGATCGACGAAACGATGGTATGCCCAACAATATGCCACCACAGTCATCTCCGCCAATGCCGCCGATGGAACGACCCAATCTGGCTGGCAAATCATGGTACTACGGCGCTATAACGCGCAGTCAATGTGATACTGTGCTAAACCAACACGGTCACGACGGCGACTTCCTTATACGAGATAGCGAGACTAATGTGAGTGCCACATACTAAAACATTCACTTGAACATTATTTGATTCCCTATTTTGTTGCTTCTTCTTTCAGATGGGTGACTATTCAGTCTCCCTAAAAGCACCGGGCCGCAACAAGCACTTCCGCGTCCATGTCGAAAACAACATGTACTGCATTGGTCAGCGTAAATTCCACACCTTAGACCAATTAGTTGATCACTACCAAAGAGCACCCATCTACACAAACAAGCAGGGAGAGAAACTCTATCTAGTTCGGCCATTGCCCAAGGCCAACGGAACGTAAGCATAGATTTAGATGATGATGGATGGATTGCAGCAGTTGAAGAAAAAAAAAAAAAAAGTAAAAAATAAATATCCACATCAACAAAACTATCCTTACTTTACTCTCTCGAAAACTCTCTCTCCCCCCTTATCTCTTCGTAAATTTAAAGAATCCCCACACACGTACCCCACTCAAATGGCCATCAAAACCCTCAACTAGCAACAGATATACTAGACATACACATATTTTAGATTATATTTTATTTATATCTAGTATTAGGCGATCAGGATTATTTTTGATTTTTCATTTAAGTTTAAGTTAAATAGTCTTTCGCGGAACAAATTCTCAAAATGTTAGTAGTATTCTAAGTTGCGGAACTGTGCTGTATAAATGGATTGAAATGAAATGAAAGTGAAATATGTAGCAATCTCTGAAACTGGGACTACTCTCGACTCAAGAGTAGACGACGACGGTCTGTAAACCCAGCCAACCAACCACCAACCAACAAAGAAATGGAGTTAAACCTAGTGAAATGCAATTTTTTGTTCTTTATAATTACTTTATCCCTCTTCGTTTGTAGTGTGATCTTTTATACATTATATACATTTACTATATATAGATATATACACAATTATTCATAAAGAAAACAAAAAAAATCGAAAGGGAAAAGATGAGAATGATAAACAACACACACGTACTCTATATAATGAAATGCAAAGTAAATAATATTTTTGTAAATTTTTTTGCTAATACAAATTGCTTTACATATGTTTTTTTCTTTCTTCAAACTAGGAACAAAGTAAAAGAATATCATTTCATAAATATAAAAATATGAATTATATAGAAAATAAAACAATTAAATAAACACTTATCACTCAAAATAACAAGAAATTCCTTGCTTTTGTTATAATGCGAAGCTTTTTTTGTTCTTGAAAGAAAATGGCAGAAAAAAAACGAAGAAAAAAAAAATTATACATATATGTATTTAAAATATCTATAAAAATAGTAACAAACAATATACAGACTTATAAACTAAAGCTAAAAAAACAACAACATGTGTTTCTTTTTATTTTTCCTAAGTTTTATTTTATATATTAATTGTTTTTGTTTTTCTTTACAACCAAACTTACAACAGTCATTTTTGTTTGTTTTGAAAAAAATCTCTATCATTGAACATATTCACAAAAGTCACATTCATTTGTGTTGATCATTATTGAACTCTGTGTAAAAAGATATTAACCTACAGATCGTTTTTTTTTTTTACCATATAGTTTAGTTAAAAAAAAAATAAAATAAAATAAAGAAGTTAAGAAAGAACTTTTTTGTAAGAAAGGCATATTGAAATACATCATAAGTTAGAAATATTTAATTAAATTTCAAATAATAAAGATTTTTTGTAAAAAATACGAAAGAATATAATTTTGTGGTTTGCTTTTGATTTCGTTTTGATTGTGTTCTCTTTCTGTTCGTTGGTTTGTTAAGTAGACGAGTGGTTTTTGGTTATTTCTTTTCATTTGGAATGGTGGTACCTAAGTAATCGATGAAGATTTCTTAAAGTTGTGCATAAAATGGTAAATATTGCAATAATGAAAGGAAACGGTATCACGACCCTTTCTGCGAGCCCTCAAGACCCACGTACGCAGCTTGAACCAAATCCCGTCGCTCCACTATCACCCGTTTTAGAACAAAGAACGGACGAACTAACATTTATATTTTTTTAATACAATGTCTTATGATGAGTGTATCAATTTTTACGATGCAGGTAAACATGATAAGGAGACCTACGCGAAAGCAATGGAATAAAAGTACAACAGCTCACATCACATTAGATGAGAATATTTTGTCTCTGAACTTGACTTTTATGGGTAAGTTGGTTAAAGGCTCAAAAGATGGGAAGATCGAAATACGTGCGGTATCCCAATTGTCACGAGAAAGCCTCTTAATTGAAACTTGGACGCGGCCAAATTCCGTTTTCAATCTTTCTTCAATCCAAAACTCAGTAATTGTTGGGAGCTCGACCTAAGGGTTATGGAAATTGTTGCCGCGTGATAATTTTTGATATAAACGTACCTATAAAAAAGGCGGACTATTAGGAACAGCGAATGCGGAAGGACTCGTAGCATTATGCTACACTTGCAGATTTACTTGCAATACTTGATGTACAAGCTTTTTGTACCGAGAAATATTTAAAAGATGTATTTCTGCATTAGTTTATACGGACGATAGATAATTCAGCAGATGGGTCTTAAATGATGAGATTGAAGGTTTAGTAGTTTCAGTATCATGTCGAAAAAGGAATATCCTTAACATTACATGCATTACATTCCAAGAAATATGATTCAGCTGGATATATTTATGTTGTCATGTGACGCATTCGGTGCAGAATATGGTAGTTACAGGTGCTTAGCAACAGACTTGTGTTTTCACATTATTAATGCTTTGCAATGAAACGCCAACACCGCAGCAGTGTGTTTCTAACCATTCGACATAAATGCAAGTAGAAACACATCACTTTTATGTACATACAAATATAAACAGAATTATAAATATTACAAAGAGCGAAAATAAAACCTGTCGTTGGATTTTTTTCTATGCCTCATTCCTTTCTTATGGCTTATTTTTCTTAAGTCCTAAATCAAGAAGCCCACCCAGTTACCCTCATTCTCAGTCAACTGCGCACTGAATTTTGCACTCCAAGTTGGCTAAGGTGATTATCTAATTGTGCACTATATAATGCATGAGATCTTCCTTGACGAGTCTGTGGGCTCATGACAAGACAAGATTAGACAGGAAATTTAACTGAAAGACAATGTTCCACATCAGAGCAGTGGCTAAGTCGTTGGTATGCCGAGGTCCGGTTAACCTTCTTAAAAAATACAGATTCCACCTTACGGTTGTTTCCACTTCCGCTCTTGCGAACGACTGACAAGTCTCATAGAGTATTACCGTCGTGAGAAAGCTTCTCAATTCAGCCGTTGGGGCGTATCACACAAATAATAATACCTACACACAAAAACGACCTGACACGGGCGCCATTTATTTTCAACGATTGTGATGGATTTCTTTTATTTTAAATTATCTACATATTCATATTTCTGCAGCTCGTTTATTTATTTTCTTTATTTTTTGATTTAAATTAAAAAACAAACCTCAAAATAAAAATGCAATATAAAATAGAAATGTAATATGAACAATTAAATAGCTGTGCCAGTACTTCCCACGACTGTTAACTTTTAACGCAGCCACAAACAAACTTTTAGCGAAAAACAAAACCATATTTATAGATCTAGGATGTGCTTTAAAGAAAATCAATTAAAATAAAACTACAAATAGTATCCCGCACACCCAATAGATAGAAAACTTTACAAGTCGAAATGATAAATTAGTAAAAAACGAATTGCAATCGTAAATGGTCCTAATGATAATTCAAGTAGAAACATAGTGTCTATTCAAAATCTGCGAATAAAAAGCTCAACTACAAAGAAGAAACAAAATTCTAGAAATTAGAGAAACATTAGAAGGAAAAATAATTGTTATATTTAAGAATTATAATAAAATAAACTCTATTACGAAAATGATATGGCCCAAAAGAGAAGTGTATAAATGTGAATAATTTGTTTCGTTAATACATTATATCCAAACATAGGTGTGTCCATAAATCTGCCTCCCTTCCCTGCCTAATTCGATTTGTGTAAAACAAAAAATGATGTATCAATTATACTCCATATACACATAGATGTTAACATTAACCACTCAACTGCATGAGGAAATTGTATTTATTCCTATTATTAAACAAATTAATTAGCTACAACATTACTCAATAAAAAAATATTTCGTCTCCTCTCCAATTTCGCATCAATTTACATTCTGAATTTTGAAATATAAATGTCAAACAGTGGTTTCCCCCGATTCCACCACATTCTTAAAATATATTAAACAGAATAAGATAACAAAATCCGAAAAAACAATTGAACAGAACACACACATTTTTATACTTTTTTACTGAAGACAGAAACAAATTTATTAATAAGAGTATTTTAATAAAAAACAAAAATAAAATAAAAAGATATACACTGAACTGGAAGTTACGCAAATGAGAGACTAACTGCACCCTCGAAGATTTATGCTAAAATAAGTTGTCGTTCATTGTCCATCAGATCAGTTGCATTGCCTTCCTAAATTCGACATATTTTTAACTACCACTATTTATAGGTAAACGAAATTAGAGAAAATTCCATTTAGAAAATGTTCAGCGACTGTTCATGAGCTTCTAAACAAAAATTATTGGTCTTCCCTTTCGAAACGGTTATTTTAATTTGTTACAGTAGGGTTTGTATTCCCAAATTTAAGCCAACATATCGTGTTACCTGTTTTTGTTTGAATTTTATGTAGGCAACAAACGTGTTTTTTAATTTAATAATAATACAAAATACTTAAATCAATTTAGGTTCTAATTTGCTACGTTTTTGACAAAAAAAAAGGTTATTTAAGTGGAAATGATATGATTGCGAAAGCAAAAGTTGTGATTTGTTCTTCCTTTGGAAACAGTGTTAATTAAGAAAGAAAGAATCGAAAAACTGATTTTGTTTTTCTATTAAAAAAAAAACGAAATATTTTGAGCGAAAAATTGTTTAATGCTGCTTTTTTTACAATTAATTAATTAATAATATTTAATTAATTTTTCGCTTGTTCTTCTCGAATTTTTGATATGGCACAATTTTATACAATAAACATAATATTATAGACAAATAATTCTAAGAGTAAATTGTTTAAATAAAAAAGAAAAACAATAATTATACATTATATTAAACAAAAAAATATGGGTACACATTATAAAGAAAATAGTTTAAAATAAAATAATAATAATACCTGCTAGTATCATACTTACTTCAAACGAATTATTATTTTATAGTTTGCTGGCAATGTATAAATCTTTAAATGATATTTTAAAACAAAAGAGAAATGTAAGTTCTACTATGTAAACATGAATGTAAAAGTGTAAGTTTATTTATATTATAAAAGAAAAAATATCAAGAACTAAGTTAATTTTACAAACAAGTTATGTATAACATTTGATTTCAAAAACAATTTTCATACATACAAATTTAAAATAAAAACGGCAAAAAACTTTGACTTGAGCGTTTTCAATTGTTTGAGAGAGCGCATTTCACATGAATGGTAGTGAAAATGAAAATGAAATGGCTGCTGCTAAAGAGTTCGAGGATCCTTAGCGAGCTTGGCGAGTTAATCATTTTTTCCGTACTAAGGCATGGATTTATGGCATTAATTTGACAATGAACGATAATCAATTACGTCAGTAGTGCCATCTTGTAAAATAGTAGCTGAAGGGCCCTGAATTAGCATTTGGCTTCAAACATCTTTGCCTTGTTGAAATAAAATTAAAATAATCAAGTAAAACCGGCAGCTAATATTCCAAAAAGTGCTTTCATATTTAAAATATTTTTCAATGTACTTTGGGGTAGAATCGCGATGCCATTAATCGACTCAGTATAACGCATTCGCAATGACATTAACAGTGCTTACCCTGGTGTACAATTTGGTAATTTTCTTTAATGGTTTGATTTAATTTGCAGGAAGGCGATCATTTTACAGGTGTAAGAAAGAGAAGAAAGAAAGTATTTTCAGAGGCCATATTCCGTTGACCACTAAACGCATATCACGTAAATAGCAAGATGATGGAACGCCCTCTACTGCTATAGCGCAGCCGGTTTCCACATCACACATAATAAAATATAAAGCGTTTGTATGAAAAACAATTGAATGTCAAATTGAATCGTCAAAGAAACACACCAGGTTTTGGCTCCTCCAACCATTGGTTCTGCGTGTGTTTTTGTCGGGACGAACGAAAGGGGCCTTTAATTGTATGCTCATCTCGAATGGCTATATA
The DNA here is from genome assembly GCA_951230905.1 of Cheilosia variabilis. Taxonomy (NCBI): domain Eukaryota; kingdom Metazoa; phylum Arthropoda; class Insecta; order Diptera; family Syrphidae; genus Cheilosia; species Cheilosia variabilis. Next base: position 12,784,176 of record OX579680.1, on the reverse strand, counting down.
AGAAAGCCTTTTCAGTACAGTTATAGACATTAGCGAGAGGTGGCACTGTGAAGAAAAACCTTAGGATATAATTTGATGTGTGTGTTTTCCTCGGATCGGACCTGAGAAACCTCAATCAGTACCCGCTTTCATCAAAAATAAATCAATTTACATGCACACGGGATAAGAGTTGGGTTGAATTCACTAACGATAACGACGGCAATTGGATCTATTTCAAAGAACCACTGAAGTTTTACGAACTTCGAAATAAAACCCAAATTTGTATTAATACTCTTGTATTTTCTTTTTAAATATATTTTTAAATAAACGAAGTTATCATTCGAACAATTATTCATTATACATATTTACCTCAATTATAATATATATTATCTATATGTATTTTCTTTTTTTTTGATTTTTCTTCTCACAAGTTTATTCATTAATCAATAATCATTTTATTTTATAATAATAATATAATAATAGTAGTAATAGTCTTAGTTTAAAAATTAGTTCATTATTAAATTTTAATAATATGTATATTTTTATCTCTGTTTAGTTAGTATTTTTATGTATACATGTGTTGAATTTAAATTTCTTTCCAGCTTTGCAATAACACGACGACAATAGATATTATATGTATATTTTTCAATGTCCGTTCCTATTTAAGAAATCGCAATACAAATATCTCATTACGTGAGAGTCAACTTTTTATTTTCTTATAACGTTTGTTTTTCTTGTTTCATCATTTGTCACACATTCATTCGATTTTAACATTTAAATCAGAAATAATTTCATTGAGCTAATGATTATAATAATATTCCTCTATGTACAAGAAGCCAATAAAACAATTTCCTTTTCACTTTGCGATAGTTTCTAGCTATATCTCTTTTTGAGAATCTAAAATTTATGTTAAAGTTGGTAAAAAAATAGCATTTAATTTAAGGAATTTTAAATGTAACCTAACATACAGATATAAAAAAAAAACAGAAAACAAAACCAATAAATATATAAAAATTCAAATGAAAATATGTGAAAAATAAACTGCTTGTATCTCTCTATATTCCTTGTTCGTTGATACGTTGATTTTAGTTTTTGGATTAAATGATTATATACAAGGAGAACTCAAGCTCAAAAATCAATTATCGTCTTTATGTATGAATGTAATCATAAACATAAATAATTATTATCCTTTAAGATATTTTTTTTTTTTTTTTTACAAAATATATATATGTACTTACGTAAACTATGCACGTAGTTCTCTGTCAGATAACGTATTCATATGCGTATATAAAAAATATAATGTATATTTAGTTGTAATCGTAAAATATTTGCTTTACATTTTATAACATTTTCAATCGCAGCAAAAGAAATATATATATACTTTCGTATTTTCGTATTTATTTATTATAAAACAAAAACGATATTCATATATATATTTTGAATTTTTTATGTTAAGTCTTTTATTTTTTATTTATAAACAGTTTTTGTTTAAAAGTGTGTTTAATAAGGCCACAAGCATAAATATATTTTCAACAAAGGAATATACAGACTTGATGTCGTTTTTTTGTTTTCTTTTTGAACTCAGTAGTTTCGAAGCAACGTTTTAGGGTAATGAAGATAATTTTTTATGCTGTATGCAGCTGGGGAACATACGCCAGATCAGCCTCAACAGTAAGAACAAGCACATTCAAACAAGTATTTAAGCCAAATATTAAAAGCAGTTCAAAGCTTAATGGACAGCTTGTATAAACTACATATCTGCAAGCGTTATAAACAAAAGGGTGAATAAGGTCTGTACTTTAGATAAATGGCGTACGAATAACAAAATACATTTTCGAAGGCCGAATGAAATACCGAATGTACCAATGCTCTTTCCAGATTTAAAGCTTCGCTGTTTAGGCTTTTTAATCGTAGTTCGTATAGAATTTACAGAGGATAATCGCGAATTACATCGTAAATGTCATAACAATTCAAAAACCTAAAACACTACAGTCTACTAAAGAAATATACTGTAGGATAGAAGCATTGAAAGAAAAAACGTTGTCGAATATCGGTACACTTTTCCAACAGTCGTAGAGGTATCCGTCTAAAAATGACACTTAGGTGTCTCTAGTTTTCTCTACCGTGAACCAAAAGTTTTCGAGGAAGAAAAAAACATCTCATATTTTGAACTTACAATTCGGAATTACTTTTAAAACAAGATGTAACGTTTAAAAAAAATACTGTTTAACTGTACGCAATCCACATAATTATTTCAGTTTTTGTTCTTTTTGATTATCGACAATTTGTTGCATTACCTAAAAACTAAAACCTAAGGCAAAAAGCAATTTACCTATTCGTCCGGAAAGATTTTTAAGAGCGCATTTAGTAACAATGTTTACATACTAACAATTTTTTTTGTATTCTTTTCTCTGCGATATTAGATTTAAAGTATGAAAAATTTGATATTTATTCTACGAAAGATAGACTTTTTTTCTTTATAAAACTTCTTTTATATCTTGGCGAACTTTAATTTGATTTTCATGTTTAATATTGTTAAAAGCTTATTTTATTTATGATGAAATAAGATAACTATAACAATTTGTTTATTCTATCACAATATACAAAAAAAAACTGAATATTTTGATTATTTTGTTTAACTTTTACAAGGACGAAGGGTTTTGTTATATTTAAAATATTTGTTTCAATTCCAGAGACGATATATTTTACAATTTTTTTACACAAAAGACGAGACGGTTTCGACATGAAATGAAAACACATTTACTAACGAAGAGGTGACTGAACAGGGGTAGCAAACAGAGGTTTTTAGAGTTTATCTTTTCTTTCTGGTATGCGGAGAAATTGGTGTGAAAAAATGGAAAATTGGTAGATTTTGATACAAAAAAAACTGTAATAATTTATAGAATTTTTTTTTTAAGTAATTGTGGATCACATTTTGTCAAGAACCTTTAAATAAGTTGCAGGGAATATACTGTACTGTGACTTTTACCCCTTACATTTGTTTTCAACCCCTGACCACGAATTCAATGTTAAAAGTAAAACTCTACTTAATGTGTCAATATTTAGTCGAGCTTAGTGTTTCAATTTGAAACGATCGCTGCTATATAGACTTATAACACGTTTATATTTCATCTGTTTTCTTGTAACTTTTGGAATTTCTTATTCTGAAACCGAAACCATACTTCGACAAACTCAAAACTGTAGCCAGGCCAATGTAAATTATGTTCGAATCGCTTCGAATACATTGTTTGTTGACAACAGTACATCAGCAACAGTACAACAGCGTTCAACATATTCGTGAGCCCATATCATCACTTTTAGTAAAGATAAAATACAAAATTGATTTTCCCTAGTCGATGCTTTCTGCTATTTTGCGGTTCTTTTAAACTTAAAAATTACTTTCGAGATGTCCTTTCTTGAATGGAGTTTCATAAGAACGGATTGTTCGAGTTGAGAGTGCCGGTTGCCTGAAACGAAACGAAATACCCATCTCATTCCTGACGTAGACAAACAATGTGGTTCAACTTACTGCAAATGGATTATTGAATGCTGCACCACCACCAGATGCGATTGGTTGCTGCATTGAGCCGAAACCAAAACCACAACCATTCGGACCGGACGGATACATGTTCGTAGTTGGTGCTCCAAAACCGTTAGCGTAGTTGTAGAATGCTTGCTGTTGCTGCTGCTGTTGTTGTACAGACATACCATAACCGTTTGCAAGACCATTTGGCTGTTGATGTTGTGGCATACCACCGAAAAGGCTCGTCGCAACTGGATTAAGTGATGCATTCGCTTGGAAGGGATTGGCGATTTGAGATGTTTGCTGTGAATTGACTACAGCCTTGAAAGGATTGGCATTGGCGGAGTTGTCTAAAAATAAATAAATGTTATGTTTTTATGCAATTGGGTTAAGTGTGGCAACACTTACTGTGTGCAACTCCAAAGGAATCAACCACTGAAGTGGCTACAGCTGCTGCGGCTGCGGCTGCTACTGCTTTACTTTCGCGCAGCTGTTCATCGAGATCCTTAAGGGCTGCATATCGATCAGTGGCTGTTGACACATTAAATGATGAATTCGGGTTGAATGCGGCGCTCGACGAGAATGAATTGTTGCCGTTTGTTGAATTCGATATTGGAAGACCTGTAAGGAAAAAGGAAATTTGTAAGTAACGAGTAAATTAAGTAAGACTTTCGAAACTCAAGCATATATTTACAAAAAAAAAAAAAAACATTTAAGCTACAGGGAATGGTATAATACAGGGCGGCGCGCTACAGATTCCTTCGTACATGCAAAAATTTCACTCAGGTTTACCTTTTCCAAGCGGTTTCCAATGTGACTGTCATTTTAACTCAATAAAGCCCCTACCCCAAAAATCTATGGTTTAAATATGCTGCCACGTATCAACCCATAAACGTATTATGATGATGCTTATAAAAGTTTGAACTCGGAGTTTTAACATGGCATAGAATTGAAACTAAGACAGATTGAATAACATTTACAAATGCACACAACGTCGATGGCAAAATATTTGTATATACTTAATGGTCCTCTCGGGTGCCTTCAGAATTCCTAGAGTTCGGACTCAGGTAATCAATGTTTCTTGAATCAAGTGTTTCTATTATAAATTTGTTTTGAAAGAATAGGAAATCAAATAAAGGTCCTATTTATTTTTTCTGAATTTAAAAAAAGAAATCAACTTTTGGCTGCACTTTTCTTAATCGGGGAAAATAGATGAGAATTAATCGTCCACAAGTCTCCAGAAAAGTGTTATTTTGTTGAGTATTCTCCGGCCTACTGTACAAAATTGGCCTAACCGGCATTTGAATAGCAATAATCAAAAGCGACAAACGTTGCTTTTATTTTAAAAATACATATGTTACACCGAGAGGTCTTACGCACTTAAATAAAACCTACCTCCGTCGTTAGGCTACTAACCATCTCCAAAAAGAAACAAACGGATGGCTCACCAAACAAAAACGTAACCGAATTTAACCTCACAAATAACTGGAGAAAACGGTCACAGTCTAAATACATACAACGATATTTATTTACAAAGTTCAACAAAAACAAAGCAAACTCAAAAACTATTAAAAAAGAAAAAACTGCACTCAAAAAAAATTGTCATTTACATAAAACAAGTAAAACAATTTCTTTTAGGCAAACAATAAATCGGCAAAAATACAAAACGAAACCAATCTGGTCAAGGGACTAAACCAAAAGCAAAATAAATTTATCTCCACTGCAAAATCAATTCAAAAACAAACACTGCAAGGAAGGTACTCGATTGGATACATTTATTGTTTTAGGATTTCCAAGCAGGACACAGAAACATTCGCTGGTCCATCAAATGGGATTTAAAATCGAAACACACAAACCAAAAAAAAAAACTTGCAAATGAAATTCAAACAAAGCTCAACACAAGGACAACAAAAGAATGTACTAGGCGTATCCACATGCTCTAGCTATACATAAGGGACATCGAAACTTACTCCAACTGTTTCGATTCGAACGTTGGCTTGGATCTGCATCAGCCTCTATTGAAGTGCTGCCGACGCTTATCGACAGGGGATGGTTGTAGGACGATGTGGTCGTATTGTTATTATTAACGTTGTTTGAAACACTTGACAATCCTGGCCACTGTTGGGCGACTGCTGTTGACGGATCCTGCTGATGCTGATGCTGTTGTTGTTGCTGTTGCTGTTGCTCCCACGCATCTCCCCAATGATTACTGGGCACGCCGAACGGGCTGTTATTGTTATTGAGGTGGCTGCTGTTGTGACCAAGGACAGCCATAGCCGTTGCATGTGCTGCCATTGCAAGGGGGGTGAATTTTTGTTGCTGTTGCTGATGTACGTTGTAAGGATTATTACTGTTACAACCAGTGTTAAGGCTACTCGAAACGTTTCCATTGTAGTAAGGGTACGATATGGAACTGCTATTGGAACTGTTGTTGAAAATGGTTTTGCTTAAGGTGTTTTTGATTCCATCGTCCTCTTGGGCGGTGTTACTACTGAAGAGCGATATCGAACTGAGGTCGTTGCTTATGTCGAACAATGTATTTGCATACAAATTGCTTTGTTGTTGCTTAGAGGAGGGTGTGGAAAAGAGGTTACTATTGTTGTTGTTGGTGTTGTGATTGGTTCGGTTTTGGTTGATGGCAATTGTTGTGTTATTGTTAAATTCTGAAAAAGGTTTTTTTTTTATAAGAAGAAACAAAGTGAGTACGGATAAAACAAAGCTAAGCGCATGGAAAAAAGTTTCAAAGGTATAGCAGCAAAGTTATAAATTGAGAACAAAGCGAGTGAACGGTGAGGAAGGAGAGGGGCTTTTGTCGCTTTAAATGATGACCTATAAATGGAGTTTACTAAAACCCAATGTGTCTTGGTACACGTCTACATACTGTTTGCATTATTTCGCAAAGACAACCTACGAATTGAAGTTATAGGAGTAAATCGGTCAGCGAGTAACTGGGACTACTCTGGAAAAATCTCGCCACAAACTTTAGCAAAACAAATTCCACGTTTATCCAATGATAAACGCAACGGTGCACTCTCCCTCTATCGTGATACGACGGGTACTACATACCTGCGCGTTTTTATGACGATATAAATTAAGCTTGAAGTAGAAAAAGTTTTGGAAACAGGTCCAAAATATCATCGAAATCGATTCACTCCTTTCGGAATACCGTTCAGTAAAAAAAATTAAGACATTCAGATATTCAGACAGACCAACAACCGTACGTTAGAAATAGACATGCTCAAGATAAGAAAAAAACTAAAACTTGCTTAGATGCAGACGCAAGAGTAGTTACAAAAACCTTTGCTGGGAGTTGCCAAATGTTATCCTTATTTGAGCTGCAGATAACAAACTCTTATTAATTCGGTTCCAGTTCAGTCTCTAATGCGAAGCCACATTTTATGTTAACCTATCGAGTATATATTGCTAGTCAGGGTCGGCATTCTGTAAGGCGAAACGATCAAACGTTTTCGTGCGCACGAATGATTTGCCCTATGTTCCACAAGCAAATTTCTTCGTGCACACGAAAACGTTTGAACGTTTCGCCTTACAGAATGCCGACCCTATGTAACACATCTTCTAGCAAGTGTTTCATATAAGGTAGACCCCCGGGTTTGAAAACCGCGTTCATGCAAATGCGCCCAAATAATATGCTTCAGACATTTTACAAGTAATCCAGTAAATCACTAATTACTAGTCACAAATCGAACCAAAGAAGCCGAAAAAAAACTTGCTAAATAGAAAGCTACTCCCAATTAATCATTTTTAATCATGACACTGACATTAACTTTCCACAATCGAGCTGCCATATTTGTGACGTTTCAGAAAATTCAGCGACAGGCACAAAACTTCCCAAACAACTTTTTATTTCGTTTTGCCGTGATTTTATGGTAGAAATTCTTCCGTTAAACAAACAAATCGACACTAGTTGATGATAATCCATTTGTTATGAACCATTTGCCAATTCACGCTGAGATCATCGAACCGCATCATCACCTTCAGATGATGTTAGCGTGCGATACCACACTTAAACTGTATCGATTGACCCAATCGGGGCACTTTAATTCTTGTGTGATCGAAATCATTTCTCTATTTGTTTACGAACAGCCGAGTCGGTGTTGGTCGCTACACCTTAAGCAAAAGTTGTTTGCAAAATACGAATACATCTGCGCGAAACGACTTATGATGTAATCAAACCGTAGCCGGAGAGAAATGTTTAAATTTAGCCACGCGATGTTGTGATTTGAAAACACGGGTAGAGAAATCAAACTAGAATGGAGAAATTTTAACCTTCTTAGCTCCCTACAAGGACTAAAATCCATAATGTTGACAACTCTAAGAAGTGCGACTTCAACTAGCACTTTTTATGGGTAAAGTTGTGCCTCAAAAACAAAGTCTTGCAGTTTTTTGATGAGCAGGAGAAACTTTTCGCATAGCATGTGTTTTCTTGCGCAAATGGCAGTAAGACTCTTTTTGTTTCCGAACTTTTCCAGCAATATGCTGAGAAGTTTTCTATTTCTGTTAAGAAAACAAGCCAGAGCCTTGAGTTATTTTTTTCCATTCGATTGCTGCTGATTAATTTTGTTCTCTTTTCAAATCAATTAAACGGATTAATTATTTTCTAGTGCAAAATTGAAGGATTAACTGTATGTCCTTTCGCCGCACGAAAACGAGCGGAAATTTGCTATTTAACTCGAGTGAATAATTTATTCAAGGACTTTTAAATGGGTGTAGCTCGTTTCCATGTTCGTGTAGGAGGGGATGTTCGTTTGGTCCCTTGGTCGTTTATATCTTTTTTCTCGCTGCAATCCTTTTGCTGTCGTTTTGAAAGGATTTTCATCAACCAGCCACAGCAGATGGAATTCAAATTTTGTATCTCTCTATCTGATGGATTTTCCATTCAGCTTCAATATGCAGAAAAAACTTGTTATTACCAACAAAATCAAGGATTGTGCATCGTGGCGATGAGTTTTCTTTTTTCGTTTCGTTTTGCTTAATTGCGAGTGTTTTTCTTTAACAAATTATTTAATTGTTTAAGCTGATAAGTACTACGATTTTGTAAGCTTGTTTCGAGTGGATTACGTCACATCGTCGAAGAACTTATTTATATTCAAAAGAGTTGGCACATTTTATGCACGGCTCGTGGAATGAATTTTGCTGGCACATTATGCACAGCTTGTCGTTAGGATTCCAAAATGGCTGGCAAAAAAGGAGGAACACAGTTCCTAAAGGGGTTTATTGCTTTTTGATTACGGTGTGGTTGGGTTAAGTTCAGGCTGTAGGATTCTGATTGTAATGGATTGCCGGGAGCATTTTCAAGTTTCTCCTGATAACGCTGTCAAGTTTCTCGACAAAATCTGCGTGTAGCAGTGTGCGACCAGAGGAAAGAAGTTGGTATTGAATAAAAACAAATTCTCCGGCATCGCCGCAGGGAACATATTTTTATCACTCCATCAGCGAATGTCATAAACTGGTCTGTGATTTAGTGCCACCATTTCTTTTGCATAGGGTTCCCATGCGTCCTCTTTTTGGAGGACATGTCCTCTTTTTGACCACGCCGCAAAACGTCCTCCAACGTTTTAAGAAATTGTCCTCTTTTTTCCCCTAACAAGTAATTTTGAAAATACTACAAATCATCGAACTCTGAATTAAAAATAAGAACAAATGAAACAGATCTTATTTTGACTCCCATGTGTCAACCCTCTTAATGTCAAACTGCAAAATTTAATTGAATGCACCCATTCGTTCAGCAGTTCAGCTTCATTGTAATTTGTTTTGTGTTTTCCCCCTTTCACCAAGAAAATAAATAAATTTTATCTGACTTTTAGTTTAGTTATTTAAAAAATGAAATATATTTGTGTTTGAGTTAATGGACCTAGTTTTGGTTTTCATTTTGTCCTCTTGTTTAAGGTAGATGATTTCCTCCAAATTTTCCTCCGGGATTTTAGAACTTTTTGTCCTAGGTTAGCGTAGATAGACATGGCAACCCTACTTTTGCATAAATTCAGTTAAATATAAATATAACCACTAAAGAGGGTGTTGCTTTTTAGACTGCCAGCTCTCCAATAGGGATAACTTTTAAACTTTTCTGTAATTTTTCGAATTTTTAAACCAGAGACCACCAACTCCGGCCGATTTCCCGTTACTTAGTCTACAAGCTATATTTTTACGGAGTGGTCACGATTTGGTGCGCTAGTATTCTTACGTAGAAAATCGTATTGACAAATTTCACGGAACTTCAAAAATTCCGGCTCACCAACGCACTCCCAGGAAATATGAGACACTTCCGCTGTGGGCAAAGTTGCTGCCAGCGTTCATAGAATTTTATCCGTTTAATTTGAAATTGTTTGTTACGTGTGGATAATATTTTTTTTTATGAATAAGTGCACATTTGCTTTAAATGTTCATGAAAAATTAACAATGTAGATTGGATGAGGGAAAATAAAAACATTTTGAGCAAATTTTCTTCATTATTTAGGAAAAATTTACACACGAAATCGAAGTTAATGATTTCCAAAAGCGGAAAATACACAACCATGCTTGTTCTAATATGTTTCTAGTATATAGAACATCTCCTTTAGGTAGTTTTATTAACCAAAAAAATCAAATTATTCGCCTTTTAACAATTTATAATAACTAACCAATGGCGTTCAGTAATGAAAAAATGTGGTATTCCCGAACTTTTTCACTTTTCCCCACGGTTGCCGAGGTTGGCAGCATTTATTTTTGTATTTTTTGTATGTTTTTGCATGTCACACGGATTCTTTTTTGACATAACACCGATAGGAAAACAAAATGGCGAATTTGAAAAAAAAATGTAGGGGGCCAGCGGCAAGAGGATTGTGAGTTGGGGGTGTCAGTATGGTTTGTCTATGGTTTAAACGATGAATTCCACTACAAGTAATTCCCAACAAATTGTTGCTGCCTCTAAAATACAATTTTCTTTCACAGATCTGGGATTGATTGTGACAATTCGAATGATTAAAGAACCACTTAAACGAGTCTGATGAGGAAACTATATTTCCAGCCCAAATCGCAAACATGTTGCTAAATTTTTCTCCAAAACAACAATTCGAATAGAAGGTGGGCATTCATTTTCCACTTGGCATTGCAGCTGCGCCATTTGCATAGACTAGGGTCATCGAAATGATACAACCCTTTGCATAACCGAATTACTTATGTTATTGAAATTCGACACAAGAATCGGACAACTAATTAAGTGTAGGTAATACTGGCGGAATTTGTAACCTGTTGGGTGAGGTAAAGACTGAATAATTTGAATTCCTAATTCGTTTGTTAAAATTATTGTTAACAATTAACAATTAAACTGTTTGATAAAAATAGGATTGGAGTTCCCCCAGCACAACTTTCGGTGTCAAGATCTAAAAATAAAAAATGCCTCTTTCTTTTCTTACTTCTAGCCCGCTGAACTGCGAATTTTTGGACGTGCTCTTAAAGTATGCGTCCACTGGGAATGATGGTGCATTGATTTTGGGGGCGTTCAAGTTTCTAGTTTGGTAAGTCTGACAGCTGTCTGACTAGATGTGTGTGTCTCCGTTCTGAATGGCTGAAATTGGTTATATGGGCAGCTATTTCAGTTGACATTTCAGTGGCCACAAGCCATAACCGCTTAACTCGAGTTAGGACAAAAATGAAGTTGTTGTCACTATCGTGTTCAGCATTTAAATCTACTTCCACTTAATTTTTTATGACCATAATCTTTTTTTTAACAGAACTTTTTCCAACGAAAAAAATAAGCTTACAAACAAATATTCCTGATTTGAAGTGATGATTTGAAACTTTAATCTGCTCTCCTGAAAAGTATGCAAAAAAAACTTAGGCGGTTATGGCTTGTGGCCACAGATTTTCATGACTTAGTACTAAATTGACAGTTCGCATATGTGGCTGGCGTAAAAAAAGTGACGTTCCCGACCAATCTAGTTTTTGCGTTCAGGTTACACCTCATCCAGACCAGTCTAGTCGACTTAAGATGACTAGATTCTTGAGTGTATGCCCAATGTCGACATTGGATTTAGGAATTCTCCCCTGGCTGTTTATGTTTATGTTAGTGACGCAAGATGTCCGCTACTAACAAATGATTTTAATAAACTTGCAAATAAAAAAAAGTCATAACACACGAAGCACGGAACCTCTGGAAAGAATCTAAATCAATTCTGCACAGAGTAATATAAGAACTTCACAAGTAAAAAGGTCCAGAATTGCTGGGCAGGGTACTTGTGATCAGATCATCCAAGCACAAAGTCTCACAGAAAAACAAAGACAACTTAAAAAAAAAAAAAAAAAAAACTACTCACCAGCTGCATTAAAGATCGGAGCATGATCAAAGTCAGCAAAATTCTCCGCATTTCCATTTGCGGATGGTGACGCAAATCCACCACCTCCTCCCACTCCGTTCGGGACTTTGCCATTGCCATTCATCAGTGGACCGGCATTACCATTCATCAACTGTGCCGCGGTAATTGGCTGAATCTTTGCATATCCATTCGTCCCCGACGAACTCGATCCCGACGAAGCCACCGAATTATTTGACGTTGCATCGAATATATTCGCCGAGCTGAAGTCGGCCACGAAATCCGATTCCGGTGTAAATCCATTGCTATTGCAGCTGCTCGTTTCCGAGTTGCCGGTCGAACTGTTAAAACCCGACTTGGCGTTGCCATTTGTAACACTAAAGCCGTTCAATCCATTCGAGAACGCATCATAGTGATGATGGCCATTCTGTTGGGGCTGCTGATGGTTTGGTCGACTGATGGCTGACGGACCGTAACCATTTATATTACCATTCCCATTTGACCGCGACGATGGCGGTGTCAGTGTAATATTCTGGAAGCTATTGTCCAGGGCGATGTTCTTCTGATTCATTGTCTGTATATTTAAATTGCTACCACTAAGATTATTATTACTGCTGCTTAGGCTATGCGTCGTCGAGGAGCTATTCGAAGAGGGCGTCAGTTTCGCTGCATTCGCCAGCGACTTGAGCGGACTAGCTGGCTCCAGGAAGTAGCGTTTACGCTCGTATTTGTCTATCATCAGCTCGCGCTGATCTTGGTGCACGGCCCGCTTTGGGTCCCACAGACCCAGCCAGGTCTTGGCACAAGTATCGTTGCCGTGTGTTTTCAGGAATTCGATTTCGTCGGGCGTGAAGGTGGCCATCGAAATTGATTTGACACGATGTGGTGGTGTGAGGCCGCGTCTGTAAAGAGACAAACAAATTCAATTTGATTATTTTTCAATTGATGGAAATGGCATAAATGGGAGACCTCAAGCCAGTGCCACGTCATGTTTGGTAAAAAAAAATAGTCCCAATTTTATAAGAGATACGCAACCCACGCCGTGACTGAAATGCATTTTAATGCATTTTAATGAATTTCACGGCGTCATGATAAGGGAAATCAAATTACCCTCCCCGTCCCCGTTACGAAGAGCGCAACATTCGATGAATATTCAATCGAATTGCCGGTGCAATGCAGCAGCAACAACGGTGTATGGTGCACAATACGTTTTCCGGTGAACGGAAAGTTCTTTGATCTCACATAAAACGTATGGTGGAGGTGTACGCCTGTACGGTTTAAGAGGGCTCGGCGTAATATTTATTCGTCAGGTTCTGCTAAATTGTTAACCGTTTGTTGGGCAAGCTGCAGGAGAGGGTATTGTCAGGGATCACGTGCGGGGTGATTGCGAATTCATTCCCAAGAAGTTGCTGTGAGTTATGGCACGCAAGGAGAATGCACAGTTGTTTGTAGTGGAAATGTCGAAAGATTTTTCACACCCAATCGGAATGCCATTGGGAAAGGTGGGCGAAGGAGTATTTTGATATAGAATGTAAGTCTAATGTTGGAAGTTCCACCTCTGTTTAAACCACTGACTCGGATCTAACGACGACTCAAGGGAAAACGTGACAGCTATCAACTATCGAGTTTATAGACGACTCCAACTTACAACAGTCTATGCTCAGAACTAGAACCAATCTGAAAACGTCGCGGGCGCCATAGCGTTACAAGTTTGCTTTTCCCAAGAGAGGTATTTTCCACAAGATTGATACCAAGCAAAGACTTTCGTTTGGTAGAAGGAGTTCTGCATTTTAAAGCCTTGAACCGAGTGGACACTTTTTTCTACCTACCACAGGCACAAAGGCCACTGAAAACTATACCCAAAGCTGCTTCCTACGGCCTCTTTGAATAGCTTATTCTACACTTTGCATGGCAAATAATCTCCGCATGACACTTTCCCCACTTACAAACAACACCAGCCAACGGTTCACTAAAAACTCACTTGCCGGTACCAGCGCTGTGTTTACATTTGCCCCTTGCAAATACTAAAGATTCCTTTGTGGGAAAACAAAACAACAACCCACTCTCAAAGCTCCAAAGACGAAATTTGCAACAAAAACTGCCTTTTGCTCTACTTTGACACCCTTGTGACCCACTTGCACAGATCCGTATCTAGTAGCTGGTGCTGTTAATCCAAACAGCTAACTGTGGTTTTCACATACGAGCATTCCTCCCGCCCTCCTGTCACCATCCAATCAGTCCCAGTCCTAATGAAAATGCAAATCATGAACACGCTGAAGGATTTTCGCTCACCATCCAGTCTCAACACGAAACTTCAATAAAAGAAACAGTTCTGGTTGCCACACCTACGAACGTGTACAGAGTACAGCAGTAATCTGCAGGCAGAATTTCCATCTTTCTTCCACCCCATTCACACCCATTCGTTCTTAAGCTTTGTATAGTTTTCGAGATGCAAAATAAATGCAATTTAAATTCATTTCCATCACGTTTTCCGCATTGTGAAGGTGGGATTACAGGGCCTGCTCTCCCGAGGAGAGTGAAAATATGTTCCCAAAGAGAAAAGGAGCATCACAAGCTTTGGCAGAGTCTTTCCGGATGGTCCCTTGCCTGCAAAGTGAATTGTGCGCTTAAAACGTGTGCGGTTTTCCATTGTCTTCCAAAATGCGAAATTAGTGGATCTTATGTAAATTGAAGTTTTCTCTGAGATACGCCAAATAGATGCACAGACACAAAGCGCGGGTAATTGTTTTGTGGCGAAAGGTTGCCAAGATAGCCGACGTTGTGCGAGTGGAAAACCACAACAATGAGATGGCATTTTAAATGTCAATCTTGAAGTTGTTAAATTGCCGCTTTTTGTGTTGTCGTCGTCTCTTTTTGCAAGCAGAAAAAGGTAGAGCGAGAGGTACATTGCAGGTTAAGTCGGGGATTGCAATGATTAGCAAGTGGCACCTCAATTAGATGAAACGTGAGAATTGTTAGTTCATGATTTCATGGGATTTTTTTGTTTTTTTAATGAGAGAAACCAATGAAATAGACAAACATCAGCCGGCAGTATGCAGTGACATTTGTGTCGGAGTTGGCATCACTAAATGGAATTTCTTTGTTAAATCGCTGGTAGCGGTAGTGGCATTGGCTGAATGAAATGGGAAAATATGAGTTTGTTGCACTCGTATCAGATTAGTGGAGAATTTAGTCTAATTAGACAATTATTGGCAGTTAGTTTGGTGTTTTGTTGCTGTCACGCAAGCTTCTAAATTGGGCTAATTTTCCGATGAGTCGGGCGAATCGTGCAGACAATAGCACTATTACTCATTACTCATACCAGTGATAAAGTGTTTGTCAGTATTCTTTGTTTCAAGAAGTCAATAACCCTAAAAATTTCATGTCATTTGCATGGCGTGGACAGTTTCAGGTTTTATTAAGATTTTTGTTTTAGGTTGAAATCTTTTTTATTTGCAATTTGTGTGATTACTTTTAATTACAACGTTTACGCGCAGAACATGATTGACTTTTTCAGGTTGAATAGACGTTTTACTCTCCGGAGGAGACCCTCGTAGAATTAAGTTTCAGTCAAAGGTATCCAAGATGGCGCAAAAGTTGTCACCCGATGTTCTTTGGCTGTCACTTTTTTTATGAATGAACAACTTTGGTTCTGCTTTTGAATTATTATTATGTATTTGAAGTCTTAAATTCTTCTCCATTAAGTCGAGTAAATTGATGACCATTTTCCATCACACTTGCCAGAATTGATGAGCATCACACTACCGGC
Source organism: Cheilosia variabilis (assembly GCA_951230905.1). Taxonomy (NCBI): domain Eukaryota; kingdom Metazoa; phylum Arthropoda; class Insecta; order Diptera; family Syrphidae; genus Cheilosia; species Cheilosia variabilis. The sequence continues at coordinate 12,768,596 of OX579680.1, read as the reverse complement.
CAGAACTACCGGCGATGTACGTGTTCGCATTCTTGACAGATGTTCGTCAAGAACATCACAAAGAGAAATCTGAAAAAATTAAATCAGGCGAACTTACCGGCCAGTGAAAATAGCCAGATCGAGCAGTGATTGGCGGTCAGCAGCTAACAGCCGGTTAGCTCTGCGACATTTTCAGCCACAGCTGCGTATTCCCAGTAAAACGGCTGCTCAAGGGCCGTTATCGTAGCCCATGCTCTTCTAGGCGAGCGGCTAAGCATCGTAGTATTTGCCCAAATGGTGATGGACGACCGGGAAATCTACGACGCAATTCATGTCTGTATATTTTGTATTTTTACTTCAAAAATGTTAAAAGACAGCTGCCGCCATTTGCAATATTCCATTTAGTATATTCGTCGAAGTTCTATGTTTGGTTTGCTTGTTGTAATGAACTCCAAAGTAATTTACAAGTCGTTTCTGTTCTGTGAAAGTTTCACACAATTTCCGTTGTCAGTTTTTTTTTTATCTACACATTTGGAAGCTCAACTAATTTCAGTGGTTTGAAATCCGGAGCAATTCATATTTAGATCTATGTGGTTCTTAAGCCGTCAAGTCCGCCACTGGAGCACCAAGTTATGGCGCCTGGAAAGAGGAGTTTTCGCCAAAGATATCAAAGAGAAGATCATGTCTAAGAAACGGTCTCTGTGCAGCACGTATGTTTACGTACAGATCTCTGTACCTTTCGTCATTTCCAACACTGCCTAGGTTATTGGAAGCGACATGAATACACCAAAATCGCCTTGGCAAACATCATGCGTTGACAGCTCAAACAAGAGAGACAAATTTCACTTCGAAGGGTCTCCAACTTCATAAAGCCGGCACAGTACTGAATATCGACCTAAAAAGATACAAACACGTTTGCAGAGACCGCAGTTTTGAACAGTCTTGTATAGATTTAGGATAATGTCCCTAACCCAGTTCGTGATGAGTCAAAAGAGAAAAAAGAAAGTACTCAACTGCAAAATTGATGACACAAATTCCATTCGATTACAGTTTCAATCATTTGTCTTTCAGATTGCTGATTTTCGATTGAGTCACTGTCCTCAATCAGCAGAGGACTGCGAATTTGCAAGTCATTAAGACGTTTTTGACAACCATATCGATTAGCGGAACTCCTCCACGTTTTCATTCGCATTCCACACTCATGTCATTTATGACGAGAACTTTCTCTGACCTTAAGTCATTCGAATAATTTACAATAACACTGTGCGGAGATATTTCACAACCTCATCATCCCGAACAGCGAGAATCCAGCAGCAGCCATCATCCATTATCACCATCATCATCAGCACTTTTTCCGAAGGAATTCCTTTCGATCCAAAAGAATATTACTCTTCGGATCGCATTTCATTCGTGAAACGATGTTAATCGAAGCGACTTACGTATACCACCCGCTAGTGGCAGCGTTCACTTCTAAAGCTCAAGTCGTTTCTCCTTTCACTGTACTGAATGATGATGCCACTATCTCTCTTCCGTTCGCCGATTAACCCTTTGAACTGAATGTTCTCCAGAAGTTACGCCTCTACGAGTGGTGTCTCTGTAATTCGAGTGTGGTAATACCTTTTCGTATTGATCCTGCTCAATGGGCAAACGCCTTTTGACCACCACTTCTGTTCAGCCGCTCCCCACAGGAAAACCCATCTCTTGTTCGTGTCCTCTATCACTGTTTGGATTTCGTCTTCGATTTCGCCCTCATCCTTATCCGTGTTCAGAGTTTATAGCCACCCATAAATTGCGTATCGGTTTCGGCCACTTTAACAAGATTAAAACTCAATTCCCCGGGAAATGACATTTCGCTCCGCCTTTTTGCAAAACTTAACTACATTCGTATGTGGTTGGTTGGGTTCTTCATCTTCTGATGAAATTATGATAAATATGATGAGGACCTGGTTCTTCTCTATCGAATTACTGCAGAATACATTGGCGCCCTTCCTAGAAAAGCGAAAGACTGACAGAGAAAAGGACAAAAGATTGATTGCAAGCATAACGGGTCGCTAGCGGAGAGATGGCTTGAAAGAAAATTTCATTTGAAATTGGCTTCTGTTCTAATAGAATTCTTCTTCTCTTTTCGCCATCATTCGTCCTTGTGTTGATTTTATTACTGTCCTGGGGTATATCTATTCTCTAGATGCATTGTTTTGAGCGGATCCCATGTGCAGACGGAACACGCTCGCGTGCATTCGCCATAATGATGTGGCGATGATAATCAAATAGGGTTCTATTGTCCCTTTTCAGCTGATTTGTTGTGCGGACGTTTTCATTGTAGTGCCGAAGCTATTCCAAATTGCAAAATCGTAAAACGGATTAAATGTTCTAGCACATTGTCGTGCGGATGGGGTATGGATTGCGTTCGACTCGTTGATGTACATTTCACATTCACTCGGCAGCAGCACTACACATAGATGACACATATAGCAATTTGTTGCGAGCGTATATGACCGAGTTTTTGTCCCTTTTGTTCTGTTTGGCAACAGTTAAGGGATTGAAGTGAAACGGCGCAGTAGGACGTGAAGCGCTGTCCAATTGTGGGTCGTGAGTCCTTGCCCCCTATCTATTTTATTGCACTCGATAGAAAACATCAAAACATAATAGGACACAGATGCTGGCGGATAGAAACGCATTCTTGTGAATGCAATGCATGAATAACATGGTCTATAGCTCATGGATAAGAAAACCATTTTTTGATTTATTGTTATTCGTACGATTATACGTTTGTCTGTACGTTTCTCGAAAGTTACGAGTGATTGCTGGCAGTAATTACAAATCGTTTTTAGCTTTACAACACTCTGATTAAAATTCGAGTTAAAAACAATCAAAAAACAGGTCCGCCGCCACGACTGTAGTAAAAAATAAGTCTAGATCGATTCTCATTCTCAGCTAAAGGAACTATTTCCATCAGTATCATTAAATCTATTCAAATCTATGACCCAGTACTCGTATAAAAAAATCCTTACATCTTACGTGGTTCATGGGTAAGAAAACCTCTTGACTTGGTTTCGTTGGCATTTTTCATTTACCGAGAAGATCTTCTATTTTCTACTGCGTGTCTGTCATTTTTTTGTGAGCACGAAAAAGCTGCACGAAATTTCATGCAGCAGATGGCCCAACCCTTAAATCGATGCAGGGGTGACCGCTTAAAACATGACATGAATCGGTGATTGTGAAAACAGTAACAGATTTTTCGAAATCAGTCTTACAACGTTTTTACACAGCTTATGTGTAGACACTGCGTTGTGAACAAAAGCAACATAATTCGATACCTAAAACAAACGAAAATTCGATCGCAAAATCGGCATTTTGTACTAAGAAAACCTGACTCTTCCACCATTTTTTGTTTCTCCTGTAAAAAAATAAAAATGTCACTTATGTTGTTTAAGCAATCACCGATTCACAAAGTGTGCTTGTACAAATTCGAGGCTATAACCTAAGAAGTCGTACTGGAGCGTATATCGTGTTAATTGACAGACTTTTTCAATTACGGCGCAGATATCTCCCTCTTTCTTTTTTTAAAAAAAATTATCCAAATAAAGTGATTTCAACTTTTTGAAAGCACTTCTATGTTCAAGGACGGAAAGCCATCAAACCTTCATTAATATTCATTTAGCGATGCCTTTCCACCTACTCGATGTCATTAGAGTTCATAAACTTTGAGCCGCTTCTAAGCGTTCCAAAGCCTGGTTATGAAATTGAAAAATGTGTCCGCTCCTAAAAGCAAATTGGCGTACATCATCGCATCTCCCACACCAGAACGTTCCATTAGGGTGCTTGCTCATTTGCAAGGCGACGACAATCGAATGCCAAACTTTTGCGCAACAAATCATCTGCCATAATGTAAATGTAGGTCCTTTTCGTACGAGTATACCGTACAGCGTACACCTACGCCATATGCACTCTCAATTCATTGCACGAAATCCCATCTATTATGCTCTGATTTCAATGCACTTTCAATTAGTAGAAACTTCTGCTCATTTGCTTATACACATTGACCCATTTATATGGGCTTCTCCTCGAAGACTCGTCCAAAAACGTAATCCAAATGTACTTGTGCACTTAGGAAAAGCTATACACACCTACAACACCAACAACAATAACCCCCCACAACGACTACATAGCCGCTTCACCTGCCAACAGCACACTTAACACTCTCGCTATGAATAGTTCAGCACACAACAATAGTAGAAACTGCAAGCGCCCTTGGGCAGGACATTATGGGGCGAGAATAATTACTTTCCACCAGCTATGGCAATTCGATATCCTTTTAAAACTTTCAATATGGTAATAAATCCGTGAAGTTTAACAATATCCCCGGCATATCCGCGTTGTAGTCATTGTCGTCGCGTCGTCATAGTGCAACTGCATTTGACTGCAAGGAAATTTAAATATTTATTTCTGTAGTTTTGGACAATGGCCAACTCCGCCATTGACAATCGGAACAAATTGTTTCGTTTTTTTCTTTAACGCTACGAATTAATTTCACGATTTAAGAACGATGGAGAGGAATTTGCATTTTTGTGGGTAAAATTGTTCTGTGCTCATTATAAATACTAATCCGTGGGGAAGTGTTCAGAAAGTGGGGTATTTTAATATTTCAAATGGGGGATAGACTTTTCTCATTAATAGGGGAGAATCATTTTACAAAACGTTCAGGTAGATTCTACAGTTATAAAGGTTTTTGTTCGTTTGCTGTTCTTTTTAAGGTTCCGTACCCAAAGCGAAAAAACGGAACCTTATTAGTTTCGCTTTTGTCCGTCCGAACCCACTAGACTAATTTACTTTTTTTTCACCAAATACTTATTTTTCTTGCTTTAATCAAGCAGTCATTGTCTTCTGCAAAACATTTTCAAATCACATGGAATCGATGATGTTGAAAATCAGGGCGCTTATTTCGTAACTTTTCAGACGATTATCGTCGAAATAATAGACCTCCAAAACTAGCAATTAAGTGCCCCCAGGACTGAACATGTTTTTTTCCCAATTTTGTTGTCCAATTAATGATTTTGATAACGATCATCATGTTGCACTGCTTACTTCGAAGTAGGGTTATAACCAGTGGTGCCAATTTGCATTTTTTATGCTAAATCTAGCATATTTAAGCTCTAAATTGCATATAAGTAAATGTAAATAAAATATGCTATACCTATGCAATCTAGCATGTTTTTAATTTTTGATATAAAAACGTAGACTCTATACCCATCATAAGAATATATTTGTGCTTTCGTGGTATATTTTTCTATACAAATAACGGACACATCCATTAAAATTGGTTGTATTTGGCATTACTGGAAATTTTTATGACAATTTGTCAATTTGAAGTATCAGCTGTCAAAGTGTCAAACCTCAAAAATCAAATCAAAATTTAACTGCCCGTGAGTCGCGAATTGCTGCTCAGTTAAATTCAAGTTTCTTCCTAAATGGACAGATAAATAATAAGTATACGTTTATTTATTTTATAACTTCATGTTTTTATAATAAAGTCCTTGTTTTAAACTTTGGAATATTCTGTTTTATTCATATAATTTTTAGCATATTCCGTTTTGGCAACACTGGTTATAACTGGCAATGAATGAGAAAGTTTCGTGTGACGCAGTCGTGCACATTTTGTTTGTTACCTTACGAAAACCTTACTTTCATGTCAAATGTGACTTTTTAGTTTTTAAAGATTCTCATATTTACGTTGAACATACGAGTACTCCACGCTTTTAAATTATTGAAATTTATTTCGAAAATCAGAGCTCCTATCGTTTTTTTTTTTCAGTGTGTCTTTATCAACAAGGGCAATCGTCGAGTTTCCAAACAATGGAGGCCGTTACCGAACAATTTATCAGTCATTACGTACGACTTTTGCAATGCAAAAGGATGATTTAAAAGCCGCTGTCATTGATTTAAAAGTCGCTCATTGACGACATGAGGCAAGCATAACAAAATTGCAGTCTTAATAGATTTGAAAAAATGTGTTCAACAAGAAACACAAAATGGGAATTAGTAATGAAACATAAGTATTTGTAAAGAGGGTGACCCATAATTCCGGCAAAATGTAATTTTGATAGAAAACATTTTTTTTTTCTATGACGGTTTCTCATAAATGTGACTGAATTTTATTAATCCACCTCCCAATATCCTCTTTCAAGGCGTTGGTGGTCGTGGGCTTGTTTGCATAGACCTTTGACTTCAAAAAACTCCAAAGAAAAAAGGTCCAATGGCGTTGAATCGCTAGATCTGGATGGCCAATTCTGATCGCAAAAACGGCCGACTAGGACACGATTAGCAATTGACTCATGCAGTAATTGAATTGTTTGTCTGGCTTATATGGCATGTGGCACCGTCTTGTTGAAATAACATGTTGGTCACATCCGTTTCTTGTAATTTATGCACTAAAAACTGGGTTATCATGTCACGATAACGAACACCATTAATTTTTACTGCCTGACCGGCCGAATTGATATTCCTGGACTGTCAGCAATACTCTTGCGAACTGCTTCGCTATTTTCTGTTGAACGACTTGTGACAGAACAGAGTGTTTCAGATCACTAATTGATCCAGTCTCCTGAATTTTTCAATTATTCACTTCCGAGTTGATGGCTTTAAATAACTATGACCGCCATATTTTGTACGAAAATTGCTTACTGTAGCTGACAAGCCTCCATTATTTTTAAAATATTGCTTAACAATGAAAATGGGTTGTTCTTGCGTATAGCGCGCCATTTTTACTAACCCCGAACTGTCAGATGTCACATTGTTATCTTTTTTTCCGTTGGCATCATTGTATACTATTAAATGGCGCAGAATTCAAATTTTGCGTGAATTATGGGACACCCTTTACAACTGATACATAATTTTGAAACAATGAGATATTTTATAAATTCTTAAGTGTTTTGGAACAAAGTATTATATGCAAATAACAAAGCATGCCCCAAGTTAACTCAACTGAAGTCAGGGATATGCAACCCTGTTAATTTTATGTTCCAGAGCTGTGTGGCGAGTTAAGGTTCTCAGGTTCAAGCACACACTTTGGCCAACAGTTTCAAAATATTTTCGGCTGAGCTGTACCAATATCGCCAACTTTCTCCACATCACAAAAAACCAAAAAACCTTCAGCTTCTGTGATTATGTCGGTCTATATCCTTCTTTAGAAATAGGAATAATTTTGCTCCACAGTCGGGCATTCTCATTTGTTTTCATGTTTCAAAACTTTCACCCAGACACTACCACTTCCGCCTGCATCTGCTGACAAAATTTGATTCTGACTTCTTGAGTCGAATAAAAGTCAACATCACCGCAGACCACACATTACGACCACCGTTTTCAACACACAAAAAAAAAAAAAACTACTCAGCTTTGAATAACTAACGAGAACATTTAAAGCAAATGAGCCCCATTCGAATGAATTGCATTCTCACTTTCGACGAAAATTCAAATGAACTCATTCGTACATAATAATAGATACCCACTTTGGGGATAAAGTTTTACTTTTTCTTTTAACAAAAAGCAAATGAATTACAGTTCCAGTTCGGTCGTAGTCTTGCCTGCGCCCGACCAAATTGTATCTGTGTCTCATTTCCTGTAACCTCATTTTGTGTGCTTGTCATTTGCATGACATCGAGGAACATTTTACTTCCACCAACGAAATTGAATCACGAATTTAGTTAAGAATACGCACTCCCGCTCTGGAAAAAAATGTAATTGAAACAACTTGCGAGTTCATACACAACCAATTGGGTTTAGAAAAAAAAAATGTGTGATAAGAGTGAACCTGCCAGGTGTACAAATTCATGATACTTGAATTAATTTGCAAAATGTGTTCCACCTGGATATTATAAGTAATTCCAAGCGAATGCTAGAGGGTTGCTTAATTAAGTTTTTCATTAGAGACAAGAAAATGTACAGACCACTAATTTGAGGGTGGGTGCATAGCACCCGGCTTAATTGAGCATGGATACTCCTTATGAACCCAAACGAGAACGAGTGTTTGCAGTCTGTGTAGACAGTAAAATATGTATACCATTGGTGTTGGGGCTGTGTAATGATAGCAGGAGGTACACAAATTTCCCATTAAATCTTACTTTCAAATTGGAAACATCTCCTCGGGGCTCTGATCGAAAATTGATTAGTGGCTTAAGAAGCATTCGATTGGTTATCAGAAACTCGCTGCCAATTGAAACCAATTTGATGTAGTCACAGCAGAGATTGTTATCAGTTTAAATTTTAATTAAACAACAATTGGTTTGTTTTGTAATTATGAACACAGAACTTGCAATTTATTCAATTCGATTCTGATGTTTAGTACTCGGGTGGATGGGTCTTGTGTAGCGATCTCGAAGTTCAAAAGAACTAGAGAGGTGTCTAGTTTCAGAAAGCTGCCGTTTTTATTTTTAGGTTATCGGAATAAACGCGCCACAAGGAACCCCGATTATTGGCGTGAGTGAGTCTAGATCTGACTCTACCTAAATCGATACTGTAAAATATGATGGACTTGTTAAGTTTGTCAGTTTGTATGTGCATTATTGCAAATCTTTACGAATCTTTCAAACACAACATAGGGTTTTTTGTTTGTACATTTAGTTTTTATTTCATCAGAATCGTTGGAGTCATTCAGAAGACATACAAATTTAAAGTTTTCTGTCCATCGCACATGCAATTTGTGGATGGTGGAGAATGAAGATGTCGCTCAAATGTCCAACAAAGCTTTGTTTACACAGATTCAAGCGAATGCACCAAATTTTGATCACCCTAAGGCTTTTTTAACTTCATAAATTCGCTTCTCCGAATCATTTTTGAACAAAATTCCAGTACGCAACTAATAATCATTTTTAACCTCCACACGAAATATTTTGTAGGTCACGATATGCAATTTTGTATGGAAAATTTTGCCATTTTGAGTTCAAAAAATTTAACCTGGACACTAAAAATGATTATTATTTTAAATATTCACTTTAAAACTCTAAAAATGTAGTTTAAATTCGCTTAGTTCACGGTAGTAAATTTCAGGCACCCGAATCACAAGATAGAAAATGCGTGCTCAATGATGCCAGATCGTGGGTAATTACACATTTTTTTGTGGGCATTTACCCTTTCAAAATAAGCTAAAAGGACGAAAAAGGAAATTTTTTTTTTATCTCTCAGAACAAAAATAAAAGTGTATATTGTTGGTTTTTTAACAGTCGGGCATTTTTGAGTATTTTTGATAATCGTCGTGGGCAATTCAGTTCGAAAAGTCTGGTGTCACTGGCGTGTTTTTGAATTAGTTTAGCGAATTTTGCGAATTTTGCGAGTTCGCGGGAGTAAAATTCCCTGCACCGGAACCATAACCATAAGATTTACTTCAGCGACCGAGGAGCTGTTATGGGAAATGAAATACCGGTTCCAACATGAAAAATCCTTAGAGAGAAAAATATAAAGCTGTGATATTCTTCACCTGTGGACTTCGCATAATCCACCTTCCCAAATAAACACATCCCTTTCTAGAAAGATTGCCACCGTTTTCGTTTTCGCATTCGAAGACGTTTTCTACAGATGTTCGCATTTAGTTCCGCCGCATGCATTCCGGCAAGTCGCAGCCGATTCTTCCACACTCAATGTCAACCATTTAACAAGTACAAAACGCTTGAGGGCGAACAAAATTCCTCGCCTCTGCTTAGGGCCCTTGCACAGTTTGAGAGCTTTTCCCAAAGTTTGGTTTCTTCCTCAAGACTGTGTAGGCTGTGTAAATATGTCAGTTTGTTTCCATTCCAGTTTCCATTCACCAGCTAAATGCCGAGATTAATTTCGCCCTTTGAAACTCGCCTCTGAACTAAATACCACTCTGTTACAGTCTATCGCACGTATATATACCTCATTTTGAGTCCACCACTTCGCCTTTGAGTTTGAAAGTCAATCTCCAGTTCAAGTTGCCATTCATCAAAATTAATATTCCGCCTACGTGCCCCTTGCCCATCTGGCCACCACTAGACAAGGTCGTGTTCCCTCTGTTCACTTTTCCATCATATATACCCTCGCATTCATTCAACGACACGTATCTATATCTATTCAAAAGAAAAACGAAATAACTATGCCAAGAACACAATGTCCACAACATCATCGCAACATCGTAGCTCTCGTCGTCGTCGTTGGCAGGTCCCAGCCCAACTTAGTGCTCAGGTAAGTCGTCAGATGAAATGCATGAATGAAAGCCATCATCAGGCCAGGTGAAGTGACTAGCTGCAGTAGCAGAGCATGGAGCTGTATTCTTTTCAGAGCGACCTACCATTTTTTTTTTCTGAGCCTAGCGCATCGGGCGTCGTCGCAGTCGTTTCACATGCGTCCGTCAAAGTCGTCAGAAGGGAAATAGGCACAACAACTACACATCTCTCACTGAAGTAGCAACTAGCAAGCAGCCACCACGTTTTCGCCCGTTCTATTGGAGTGTTGTACTGCACCATGAATAGTGAATGTGTGCAGTGGAAACGCTCCACATGGGAACTGTGTCAAGCTCAATCAGCATAAATTCTATCCCGCAGCCAGTGGCAACGACTATACAACGTCCCTCGGATCAAAGCAGATGCATTTCAGATGCATGCAACGACGACGACTTTTGTGCAACATCTCTTGTAGGCGTGGAGTGGTACTGGCGCAGGAAATGTATCCAGTTGTCTAACTAGAGCACTTTTCCGTTTTGCGTGTCTTGCTGATACTTCAACCCTTTGGTAGTCCTTTGAGCTTTATTCGGGCGAACGTGAAAACGTTGCACTTGTCTGTTTCTACTGACAACACTGTCACTGTGCCTGCAGTGGCCAATTACTGACCATTTATGGGAATGGTGTTAAGCGCTTAAAATGGCTGAGCCATCCTCACGAGGCAGACGGAGAAGTTTGCACGTCACATTACCATTTGGCAAGAAACTTCAAATGAAGTGGAATAATCGGGGAAGCAAACACCGACAAACGGCCGAAATCTTAATTGTTTCGGTCAACAACAAGTTGCGATCAAATTGCTATTTTTTGCTCGTCGTTCTTTGTCTGTTGGCTGACGCCGACCACGCCACCGTGCGGTCTTGTTTCACGTTACGAATTGGGAAAGAGAGGAAACCTAATTGCCTGGTTGAAGTGTTCATGACAATCAGAGCGTAACAGTTGTTGGAAATGATGAGCAGCAGAGTGGTGGTTCCTTGACAGGCACCGAGCATGATTTCGCATTTAATGGATTTAGTTGGTCACTTCTGGTGAAGAAAACAGTCGGTCGTTGTTCTTGGAAGTCCCTGCGGATTACAGTTGGATGTCGGATTTCTATTTCATGTACAAGCTCCCTTAGGCAATTGCTGCCAAATTTCCAAGAAGTTGCACGCAAGTCTTAATCAAAAAACAGCTCTTAATAATCGTTTTGAGTTATATGTAGATGCCGGTTCCATTTATGCGCTCCGATTGGTAGAGTTGGGTCTCTGTATGCCCTAGGGGCACGATGTTAAATCGTTTTCTCCCTTCTTGCCCTACTCTAAGAGAAAATGTGCCTCAAACCGATTCAGCGAAATGCCCCAGCCCAATGCAATTGCAGGGTAATTTAATTTCTTAAACGATTCCCTTTTGAAATTCAAATTTGCTGTACAGACAGCTTGTCTTAAAGTATGCAACACAGAACAATCGCACAACAATGGAGCGGGAATGCATTCACGTCCATCATTATCGACAGTGTACAGGCTACCACCCCTCATGGGGCCTGTATCAGATTCACAACACACACTGCTGTGTTCGACGCGCAATTTGAAAATTACATTCTCGCCTCAATCATGCAAAGTGTCAAATGCAACTTGCAATTGAATGTTGCACGAAAAAGTTTTACGCATTTCAATCGCTGTCGGCGCGCGGAGACGCTTTGTCTTATTTTGGAATCTGTTTTGGCGTCGTCATCGTCGTTGTTGTTTTTTTTTTTTTTCAGCACCAAAGGCGAAAGTAATAAATTATTCAAAAATGATCTCATTCAGTTGTGGTTGGATGGAGGCTGCATTTGCATTTGCATTTGCATTGGAATTCAATTTTCACGTCTGGAAAGTAATATTTTCTTATTGTGATCTTACTGTCAAAATGCATACGATAGTTGGTAGTCGTGGATGGCACAAACTTACCTGGAAAGAAAAAGAAAATAAAGTCAATACAGGTATTAAAAATGTTAATGTGTTGTATTTTAAATTTAACTACATATTTAATAGAAGAGGGTATTCTGTGTCTCGCTGAGAAACTCTCCACTCAAGTCTTCTAGTCACCCTCCCACCCACATCGCAATAAATTTCACTGACAGAACTAGCTGCCTCTGAACGCAATAAAAAAAAAGCCCATTACTTTGAAATCGGCGCCTACTTAGACATACAAAAACGAATCGTCTCCTTCATTGTGATTCATAGTCATCTGACTCATAGCTCATAGTCTCGTGGTTTCCAATGACCCTTGATTTATTTCTGCGTATAAATATGACGAATACGCGCAGTTACACATCCAGAAGGTAAATGTAATCAATAAAGTTCAATTGATTTGCAACAGAGAATAAATGCAATACTTAAGAGACAGACTGCGACGTAGAATTTTTATTTATTGCTTTTTTTTTACTACCCACCAATTGAGATTTGCTCAAAAGAGTTCATACACTGAACACGATGTGAAAAACACCGTTAGACAATCGATAAATAAACAGATGGGAAGTCTCTAGTCAATAAATAAATAAAGGCAACAAACGCTGTGTTCAGTGAAAGCAAAGTGTCTGGCTGTCGAGCTATTTCCATGCAAAATCATGACAAAATTTGTATTTTAGTTTTCTCTCGTAGAGTAACAGTGGCTAGAGAAACCATTACGAGGTTGTTTCTGGTTTTGATAGGTCAGCGATGATTCACAGACTGAAAATGAAACTTATTTTTTCTATGCAGTTGTCCAAAAAATATTCACGAGAATAACCGTCTGAACTCGTACAGGCATTGAAAGACAAATCAAGTCTCATGTATTGCCCTTGACACCACGCAGAGTTTTGCGAAATCCAAAATGGCGGACACCAAAAATGTATACTTGGTCAACCAATTTCGCAACCATTTCTGTTCAAAATCGAACCTTTTCCTCAGTTTTCCACTGACGGGACGGCAGCTCCAATCAGTAGTTTTTTTCTGTTATTTAAAGATTTCTTTGTCCAGCTCTTTACAAATAAAAACCGAGTTCTCTGGGGTAGCCCATTTTTAAGACGAATACATTCAGAAATATGGAATATGTAGATGCCGATTGACATGGTATCACTGCATATATAGCATGCTTATGGTTATGACGATTGACGATTTAGAACGCAGTTGAATAGTTTGATCTGTGTGTCACATTATAGCTAATGAACGGTTTTTGCTGACACTATTCTATGTTATGCATTTTTTTTCACCTCGACCGTAGAAAGCATCAGCAACTAATTACGAATTTCCTTGACGCGTTGTTGACGTTAGCGTGTTAATAAGTACCTAGTTAATCAAACCTTGGTATAATAATCATTAATCACTTTAGGTTAAGAGTGATGCCAATTGTTGCGATAATGGACATTTTTCATGGCTGATTGAGCATCACAAATGCAGTGACACTTTCCTTTGGGAATTTCTTTTTACAAAAGTTTTGGAATTCTGTTTTATTTTCTTTAATAAAAAATGATTCTCCTTTTGCTTTGGACTGTACATTTGTTTTGCCTGGAAATATGTACGATTTCCACAAAATGTGGAATTGCCTTACGAAAATGATTTCATCAGAGCATTTAAGAAATACAAAAATACTTTGACTCAGTCTAACACTCTATTTCGAGTTTTTTTTTGTACTTGAATTTTTTTTATTTTGAAATTATGAAAAATGTACTTCATTTAATTGACGTTTGATTTTCACCATCGGCAACATAGATGTCAGATCTAAATCGAAAATTCATTGCTGCCGTCCGATCTTGGGATGCCTTTTTTTAGTTCTGCCCAGTGTTACCATCCATATTTTTATTAAAAAAAAATAGAATTTAAATTTTTCTTAACATTATTTATCCTTTTCGCTACATAAAATATATTTTGACATCCGTATTATTTTGTTAAACACTTTAAGGGTAGACCTACATGGGCCTATTTGATTTATTTTGAATCTTTTATAAAATAAAAACCATCTCGAACTGTTTGCAACATTTGCGAATAACATTATTGCAACCAATTTAAACATTTTTGTTCACTCTTTTTATTGTTTTCAATCTTTTGATATGCTGTGATCAGAATTGTTGCTGAAAACCACCAAAAATTAGTAGGTCGTGGCTGTCAAAGTTGCTGTGTCAATCTGTTTCTCGCTTTACAGTCAATGACAAGAAGTGGACACTGAATTTTCGGTGAACAGAATTGGAGGCGCGATTTGGAAAGGCCACACTCTAGATGGATGGCCCTTTATATTCACCCGGTTATGTGAAACTGTTTAAGCCAATTCAAAATCTACAGAAAAAATAAAAATCTAAATCTTGTCAAATTCATATATAAGATATCTTCCGCTTTTCAAAGTTTTTAAGAGAGTCAAACCTAGTTGTTCTCCAGCTTATTGTGAAATCAGTATGGCAATGGGTACGTTCAAGTATCTAGTTTCAAGTCAAGGAAGTGTAGTAAGTCTGACAGTTGCTTGACTTGATGTGTCTTAGTTTTGATTGGCCTAGATCGGTCAAGAAATTCGTGACATAGTACTAAATTGAAAGTTCGCATATGTGGCTGACATAGGAAAAGTGATGTTAACGACCAATCAAGTTTTTGAGTTCAGGTTATAGAACTCATTGGTCCAGACCAATCTAGACGACTAAAGACAACTAGTTTTTTGAATGTGCCCAGTGACTGTTTTTTTCCAAAATTCAATGAATCACACTTTCATTTCTGGAGGTTTCACCAGAGAATCCTGCGATTCGATTGACAAATATCACTCTCCAATGAATCGTAAATATAAAAGAGTGTGATTACAAAACTCGCATCCATAACTACCGGGTAACGATGCCGACATAAACAGTTTGTTTTGTGTGTAATTTATTACGTTTCTTGTTTTGCGTCTCTTCTTTTGACCTGTCTTCGCCGCACTCGGTGTGTTTCTTTGCAAAACAAGGCGCCGTACTAGACACCAATTTTGCACATGTCATGACGGTATTAGTCAGCTTTTTTTTATTTATTTCTTATTTTTTTTCTTCTTTTTTATTATTATTATTTCTGAGAAGCTTATATGAGTATATAGGTTGGGTTGGGTAACGCTATGGCGATGTCTCCGCTTTGTACGCACAAATGAAGCAAACCGGCAACTGTATACGTAGGTTGCGGCGAATGAGCAGAAATAAAGAAAAGAAAAGCAAATCTTAGCGTAAAAGTGTTTACACTTCTTGTGTGCTTATTTTTTTTTTTCGTTTGTACACACATGCATAATTGCCTTTCAATTAAAGAATCAAATTTAACTCCGGTCGGCCATTGTGCGGTAAACAAAACTTTTTTCAAACTTAAACTCAGATTCATTCGTCTGTTGGTTTACTTACACTTAAAACAATGGCTGTGAAGCTGTGATATATTTTGCCACATTTCGTTTGGGTTATTGTTCCCGGTACCCCGACAGTGTGTGTGTGCAATTAGTGGGCGGAAATGGTCTTATATCGGTTTTTGCGGAAAGCACCTTGTTTTGTTCATTTTTTTACGCCATTCCACACAGCTGCAATTTCTAGTTTTATGAAAATGAATTCCGAAAATATTTCATGCGGAAGTGGTAAAAAAAAGAAACAACATATAAATGTGGGCGGTTGTGCTTTATTTTCTCTGTTCTACATGGTTAAACTTTTCATACTCCTAAGGGCACGATATTCATACAGAGAAAATTAATTGAGTTTATGGGAGGCAAACAAGGAAAAGGAATAATAGCAGCAGCTATCGTTTGTGTATAGAAAGGATAATAAACGGGAAATTTCGGTTTCATTCGTGGTAGGTATGTTTATGTGGGAATATTTACGAGCGAAACTGTCTGCTGCGCTAGCCGCAAGGTAAATATTGTAAAACCAACGGCGAAATGATCGAAAATAACCTGAACCTATTATATAGGTAGTAATAACAGATGAGTGAACAAATTAAGTAGTTTTTCTGAAAATTAAACAAAATTCAATTTAAAAGTTGATCTAGCTCACTTATCTGTCAAACGAACATTTAATTCTCCTTTTTCTCATTCTGAACCCAAAAGGGGGTCAGACAAAGCTAGAGCCGTTTCGTTTTCAACAATCAGAGAAATATAAACAGTGAAATGTATAAAACAAAACTTCGCACAAATTATCTGAAGAATCGTCAAATATCGTATGCTATTTCTTTGAAAAGAGACTTTATCGTCATATTAACCTCATTAAAAAGTTGACAATAGGCTAATCGACATAGTTCAATCGAACAGTGCTATAAAGTCAATCGAACAGTTTGACAGCGCTTAGAGAAGAGTGTCACATGTCAGTCTGCGAAAAGAGTTAATTTTGTGCCAAAACGAATACCGTGGTAGCACTGAGCTATCGCCAGCGGCAATAACAGACTACCGAGGCAGCAAAGCTTCGAAAAGGAGCGGCGAAGTTAAAGATTAGCGGTTAATGACAGAACCCGTTGATTTTTCATTAAGAGCATTGAGTAGTGCGGACAAACCAGTTCAGGAAAACTATTCCAGACGTTCCCCGCACAGACAAAAAGACCGGGAAAACCCGGATAAATGGCAGCACTATTTGAAGAATTGACACAAGAATCAAGTACCACGTTTTTCATTGAACGATGAGAATCACAAACAGCTGAATAGTTACATAAAAAATTAAAGAGAAGTAGTTCTGCTACAATATGGAACAAACCTGTTGCTAATATCAGGTGACGGCAGCTTAGTGATAAAATGTGTTTTTTTAAACGAATTAGAATGCAGAATAAAATGCGCCTAGTGAACGCTTTAGTTTAAAAGTGATGCCAATTGTTTGCGTTAGTGGATATTCTCCAAGGCTGATTGACTTTCAATGTAGGCCGCGTTTTTGTTCGATTTTATGAACAAACGGAAAACGGCTCATAGAGTGTCGACTAAGTACGACCTATACAAAGAATATTTTTGAATCTTAGCGATGGCGGTTGTTTTTTAGACACTTTTATTGGATTAAGCTCATGTGAGGTACCTACGTGTTTTGAATTAACGGTGTAAAAGTACGAACTAAGTTACTTTTGTGAACAACCGTCCTCCAAAATTTTATTTGACTGCCGAGCAATAACGCTTTCTAAGCGCGAAATAACTTACTAACAGTACGACAAAAAAAAAACCCTAAAACCTCGCAAATGCAATCACTTGTTTAATCGATACACATTCCATCAAAAGCCATTAAAATGCGGTGGCTCCTTCTCTTCAAACACACAAAAAAAATCGTAAATTCCAGAACAAAATATATATGAGTACCTATAGACATACAGGATAAACCAAAGACCGCCCCTCTGTCGCGATAAATCAGATTTTGCGTGAACCTAGAAAATTAATGATTGGCAGGTGGTGAACTTCAAAAGCAAGTCGCCTGGCTTTCAAGACGGAACCAACAAAAAATATGTGCACATGCCAAAAAAAAATAAAAAATATATAAAATTCAGTTAATTATTTCTTTTTTCCTCCTTCTTTTGTTCGCAACCATCCATCGTCGTCGTCAACGTCCTTTATTTTTATTTTTTGTTTCTTCCTGTTTACTGGCATAAGTATGGCATCAGTCTCGTCTCGGAGTCTTTAATCAGCTACCGGCGCAAATGCAGATAATACATTTTCTCAACCGGAAATTATATACACAAAACAGACAGAAAATAACGTTCCTAAGTGTTCCATGGCCTTCTTTTTCAGTTTTCTTTAATATTTGAACTTTTGATGGTGTTGTGCGCGGAGTGTCGAGTCAATGCAGCGGCAGCGGCGGCGGCAGCAGATGACGTCAACAAAGGGTTCCTGCTGTTCGTTCATGGTCGTCCTTCTTGCGGATATAAACTAAGCACTACTAGGGGACAGAAAAGGAACAAGGCGATAAGGAAGAACAAAAAAAAAATGCTTGCACCAGATGTTATTAACCCTACCAACGCCAACCAAATGGCACTCGACTGATGTCGGCAGCTTAGTATAGTTGAAGGTGGTCAAGAATTCAGATCCTTGAAATACTTTCGGGTTGTTTAATCGATTGAAATTCTCTTTTAGCCGGTAGGGTATTTTATTTCTGCCTTTTTCTTGCGCACATATTTTACAGCGTGACAGTGCCAACGGGGAAGTTGTTGGCAAAATTCCACATGGGTAGTTATTTGTAAGACACAGTCTTATGACAGCTGGTCGGTGTGCTTCGGATATACGGTTGCCTAAAGAGCTTCTTACGGAATTGTGGTTTAAGCTTTCGTAGAACGAAGCTTGGTTTGCTTTGAATATCGTTGCGAAAGTTAACTCAAGTGGAGTTTTGTGTTTATTTGAAAGGAAACAGTCGCTTGCAGTTGGAAGGGTGGACGGGTGGAGGATTAACGGGATGGGCACTGATTGGCCGGTGTTGTAACTACATCAGAGGCATCAATGTTGGATATTTTACTTCCCTATGATAGCCGTGTTTTCGGCAAACTGATGGACTCGACTTGCTGAGGTTATGTGCGGGAGTGTTAAGCACGTAGAAACAGCAATTTCAAGCTCTACCGGATATGACTGATTGCACAAGTTGCGATTGTCCAAGGAGGCCGATTAGAATTGGGAAATGAAGCAAAGATGACGCGGATGATGATACCTCCACGCCCTTTGTGCGTCATAAGAAGATCTTCCCAGACAAATTACTGAGTCCAGAATATACCTCCGTGCAAACCTCTTAAGCCAGCACCAGGGACTTGTCAAAAGTCGGGCCATCAACTTGCATATGCTAATGACATTGATACTATTGGCAAAACTCATCGAGGTGTCACCGCTGAGTTTGTTACTATTGGAACAGAAGCTGCGACAATTTTTTTACTAGCTCTGAACGAATGAGATCGATTAATCGGTCGAGACGTCACATTGACATCGTTGGTAGAGCTTTTGTTACCGGTGCTCTTGGAATAAAATTTCCATGCGAACAAAACTAGCTGTCAACACAAAATAACGTTGCACTGTGGAGCCACCTATTCTCAAATTAAGTAAATAAATAAATAACGCACCACATTTGCAAGTCCAAGGTCAGATAAAAACGATATCGCTAACAATTTGTGTTCAAAACTGTGCTAGGTGTCGTGCACTTGACACAATCTCAATTAGAGTAATTAATTAAAATGTCTATGGGCCACATTTCAATCGATAACCGATAAATCGACAACGCGCTGCACTACTTAAAATATTATGAACCAAGCAAATTTTCTAGGAAATTGCGTTTTATTTAAAAAATAAAAAAGCCGATCCTTCAAAGCACAAAGAAAAAACAATGCAAACAGTGCTGACATTGGTTCGCGACCGCAACACAATTTCCAATTAATAACAATTCCGCCATATGCAGCAACCATTTCGCGACCCGTTTCGTGGGAAGAAAAAAACAACTTCGTTGCTATATTTTATGACGCCCATAGCTTAAACAAAATGCGACTTAATTGACTCGCAATGCCTTTCAGTTGTAGCCGTATCGATGTCACTAACTCTCATTCCACGGGGATCTGTGTGGAAAATTGCACCTTCCTCTGCCTAATTGCTCCGAAATTAGTTTCCTTACCTGCGAATACAATTTGCCTAATGGAATGTAGCCAGAATAAGATTTTCCAACTTTGGTGGTGACCGAATTGTGCAGTGAGACAGGACGCGGCGCAATTTGGAGAATATCGACAGTCCACATAGACTGGGGAGTTCATGAATATTACTGCAAAAATGTGGCACGCCTCCACCCCGAAGTCGTTCGGTTTCATTTGATTTTAATTACTCATTGGAGAGGCGAACGGATGACGTTAAATATGACGCCCTGATTGCCGGCTGCTGTGAGCTATATGGGTATATCCACTCAATCGTAATCATCATCAATCAGGTTTATGGTGATAGTGATGATGGTGACTGTGATGCATGCAGCTGTGTGTCGTGCTTATACACTCGGCCTGACTGTCTGAGTTACATAGATTGATTCTATTTGCTTAGGTTTTTTTTTTATCATTTTTCAAGTTGAAATGGATCGATATCATGAGGAGGACTTGCCGATGATGGATAAGAACACGAATGGTGGGTTCTTCTTCTACTAATTAGGCAGTTAACCCATTTGAAAGAAGAACTCGTAATGAGTGCAGGTTTGAGGAACGCGCATCCATGCGGAAGGAGGTCATAACTGCCAGATACTGAATTTCTCGTATTTACCGCGCTATCGAAATTAACAGTCTCCAACTGTGGCTGAACAAATTAGCTGCGTGTTCTTAATTTGCAGCTCAATTTCCTTATTACCAGCTTGACAGACAAACGTATATAAATATATCCACATTTGTGAATGCAAATCACGCCGCGGAATAAGCAAATGCGTCGGCTGCTGCTGCATTCGTGTAAACTAATCACGTCGTGCGCTGATTCGTGCAGTCAAATTAAAACGCCAATATAAATTATTCGCCCTAATTTATTTATTACCATGTGTTTATGTTTCCGTTTACCTGGCCGACTTTCAATGGAGAAAATATCTTAAAACGGCACAATCTGTCCCTAAAGTTTCGCCCGACAAATATTAATTCCTAAATTAATCTCAAGTCGCACTTCATGATTATGAAGTGCTCGTTGTAGGATTAGCGCTAAGGGTAATTCATGCGGAATAAACGCAACGACCAAGGACAAAGGCGGAAGGCTCGTTATGCTTTCAGGTTGTACACGTTTCTTTCTCTTTTTTTCATCATTTACCTCATTATTCGAGGGGTTGTAGCGCGCCGCCTAAGTCAAGTGTAGACATGCAATTTACCAAAGCTATTAGGCTTGAGAATAAAAGGAGGACAAACGGTTTTTTTATAGTGTCCTTTGGCATTGGCGATTGGGACTTGAATGGGTGGGCGGACTGCGAGTGTGCCGCATGACATTAACCGACATGCTGAGGTGCAAATGACAACGTAGAGATGGGTTTCACATGGCGATGGCAATTATTTCGAAATAATGCAAATTGCACTTGTGGCCAATTAGTGCAGTAATCCGAAATGCGTGTTAATTAGACAGTGACCCACTGGCGCAGTAGGAATTGTGCAAATGGGAATCAGAGGTGGTTGTGAGGCGCTTTTAATCTGGCAATTGTCAGAGTTTAACTGAACGGTATTGCAAGCGGAGTAGTTAATGGGTGCGATTTTATAAAACCCTCTCACATCTCTGTTTGATGCAAAAAGAATGGCAAAATGAATCAAAAACAAGTGAAAGTGTTATCATCGGCCTGGCCGATGCTTTGATACCCTCCACTGCATACAAGTCATGAAAAATTTAAAGGTACAGGTCAACAAATAATAAAAATCAGCTTTTGAGTAATCTAATCCAATTCTAGCTGTTGTTTCCTGTTCAAGGTAACATTATAGCTTTTCAGGAAATTTTTTAGGTTTTCTTAAAATTGTATGACCTAGGTACGGGCAATCATTTATATTGCGCAAAATTCGGAAAGTACTAAGTTTAAAATTGACCTGAAATGGTTATTAATGTCTTGCCATAAGGTCGAATTCATAGAAAATAAAGTGCATGACTGGGTCGCACGAAACTTGCTCGTTTAGTGCGAGTCTGACTGAAATTCAAAATCATTTAAGCAAATCTTTATTTCGGGATGTAAGCATTTCTTTTCGAGGTATGAGCAGTTTTTAAAGCGAGAGTTTCCAGTGATTCGAATTGAAAATTAAGGACGCAATAATTTTGAAAACATCAATTTTACTCTAAGTTTGCATTTTGTACAAAATCATGCCGTTTTGAGGTAAACTAGGGAAATAATTACTTTTTTCAAAAATCCATTTTACGATAATGCAGAGAAAAACTGAGTTTTTCATTAAGTTAGAAATTACCATATTACCTTAGAAATGAAGGTTTGTTACAATCGTATGGACCGTTTTCGAGATACATAATATGTCCAAATTTAAAAAGTATCATTACTCGATTTTTTCAGCGGGAAACTGAGTATGCAGTTATGTTTACCTCACCTACTTAAGCTTAAATATCAATTTTTGTTGAAATCGTTAGAGCCGTTTTCGAACAAATCGAACTGGTATGAATATTTTGTATGGGAAGTACCATTAATATTGAGGTTACCATGCAAAAAAAAAAAACGTCCCCGAACTGTAAGCCCCCAAACTTTAAGTCCGAAGTTTGAACGAAATCCGTTCAGCCGCTTAGGATGTAGGCCTCGGGACATACAGACAGACAGACCAACTGACGGACAGAATTTTGCGCCCCACTTTTTGGAGTTCGCCTATCATCGTAATGTCAGAATTGGTGAACATCTCGAGTTCGAATTTTTTGTACGAATGCAATACAGTGGAATCCGTTTAATACGACTTCGTTTTTAGCGACGTAGACACAGCAACTTGTTAGGTTTGCATACTAATTGATATGAACGAACATCCGTACATACATATGTATTGCAAAAGACAGAATCGTAATAATGAAACAAAACAGATAAAATCTTCAGCTCGTTTTGTGCGTCCTCCGGTTAGAATGACTTAATGTCGCCGGGCCCTTGACCGTCGCTATATCCGGATTCTACTGTATCTTTCTCTTACTACGTAGTTAAAAAGTGATAGAAAAAACATTGTTTGACTAAAAGCATATGGATTGTCTCTGAAGATATTTTCATTGGAAATATGAGAGATTCTAAGCTAATAAAAATAATTGAATAGGCGCTATCGTCTAATATTGGTTTTGTCTAGCAACCACAATTACCAGAACTACTTGACCGACATAGCACATTTTCAATACCAACCTGACGACGATAAAAAGAAGTCCTTTCACCAAATTTCATTCAGATATGTCAATTCCTTTGAGCGCTATCGTGCATTCAACAGACAGACAGACAGACAGCATTTGTATCGTCGCTCGTACGAATTTCCAATTTTGAGCTATAACACGAACAAAGTGAGTCTTACCCCACCCATGAAAATAGTACGCATACGCCACGTAGTGCGGATACAACAAAAATAAAACAATCCATTTACATATTTCCTGCTGTCTTTCGCCCCGAAGACAAATAAAACGTTACACATCTACATCGTCGTCGTAGAACATTTGAAACGACTTCCCGTTAAGATCTTAATCGTTCGCCTAATGCTTTCCTATCCCCTTCGCCTTCGGCTGAATTGACTAAATTGCTCCTTTGTGTTTGAGCGCGCGCAAGTTACAACTTACAATCCGCTTTCAATGGCTGCTTAGAAGAAACGTATTTATTATTCGGCAGATGCTTGTCGCCATAGCTACTTATATGAAACAACACCAGCGACACAAACAATCCCCCAAACAGCGTAACACAACACACCGACACAATTGGCTGACAAGAGGGAAAATAAAAACATGAATAAGTTCACAAATAATGAGCAGCGTTGTTGTGGCGGCTCTGACAAATTTGCCATTTTCGCTGGGTGCTCCTATTACCATTTGGCGGTGTTTTCGCATCGTCAACATGTGTGTACTCCCCTCCAGAAAGTGATTGACCCAAAAAGGAAGCGTCGGCTCTGGGAAATGCTTGCAAGCGCGCAAACAATTCAAATGCATTGTGTCAGCTGTTGCCCATTTTTCTCTTCTTCTTTTTTTTTCACTTTTGTTTCTATTTTATTTTTACCTGGATAAGGCGTAATAGCGAAAAGTCGTTTGGTCGGCGATCATGATGAGTCATGGGACGCTTTTTCTATGACTCAAGGTGGTCTGTTGTTTTCGGTTTTCCTTCTGTGCGATCGCTTAAGTTTATGGCTTCGAATTTGAAGAACGCGATTTAACGGGAAACATTCACTTTCACCCTCATCAATGTGTGAGCCTAAGGCCTTTTGCGATACAAATGGTACTTTCACTTGTTGGCTTTTGCTACTGATTTGGGTAGTTTGACGTTCAAGCGTGAAGGTCAGTTTGTGAAGTCGTTTGCGACTCAGTTGGAAAATTGAGTATGCACAACAAGTCCGAGTCTGAGTGTGAGTATAAGAGACGGCTTAGGTAATGAACATGCCAATGATTTGCAATGAGGGCGGTGAAAACTTTGGTAACGATTTCGCGCTGATTTTTGCGAGTTTTTCTCTCGGTAAATGCAAACCTGTGACCCTTTAACAACGCATTGGGATTTTTTCAGATCGAAGCCGATGCGTGTCTGAAATGCAAATGTCGCATGCATAATATACCCGATACCCGAATGTAAGTCAATTCGCTTTGGACCGGAAAGTAAAAAGAAACCACCCTCTTGACCTTCGCCACTAACCACTTCAGTTGAACTCGCAGGCCACCTACTCACAAGTGCACAATTGCGTTTCCTTGTGCATTTCAGTTAATTAATTGCCCACATCTCGGCACACATCCTCATCCGCTAATCGTTCGGGGATTGGCGTCACTCAATTTATTCAATTGTCACTTATCGTGACGGCAAATTATATCAGTCTGTCTAGAGGGTGGGCTCATTGGCATTTGCCACCAGTGCTCGCATTGATGTCGCCATAATTAGCCCAGAACACAGTCGCACTCACCCATTGGCGTGTGCATGTCATCCTGTAAGCGCTACTGTACTGACCGACCTACTTAACCTAGCGTCGCCGCCAATGACGTTGTCCCCCTTTTTCTTCGAACACAGTCGTAGGTTCAAGTAATTAAGGAACGTAATTGGATTCATCTTGGCGATGGGGTCGGTCAGCGCACAAAGAGTCGGACGACTTCTTGGAAGGCCTAAATCAAATTCTACAGAAAGCAAATGCCGCATCAGAACACCCCCTAAGCGTTCGTAACCCAAACACTCCCGCCGCTTTCAATTTGACGGCACTTGTTGTGGAAAATAACCATTTTCGCGCAATGAAAGTGAAAAATAACCATCTATAAATAGATGCATTTGATGCAGAGACTTACGCCATCCGACGGCATACTTGCATACACCAAATGACATAGTCGTAGGAAGCCCAAGCCATGTGCACGCTGTTTGCTTGGGTGATTTTTCCATTGTACCATACTCTGACAATGCTTTTCATAGCTATATTGTTTTAGTGGAACTTTATCCGAGTTTTGTTGTGGTTGCATTCAATTTGAGCATAGCGTGAAGCTGCCTTGCTCCGCTGAGTGATTTGATAGATGTTGAGAGTTATTTTATATTTATGCCGGCTTTTTTGTTTTTTTTTTTTTCTTTCTGCTGGTGGTTGGCTGGCTTGACTCGGGTGAAAGAGAAGCTATGCTCAACGATTGTAAAAATGTTGATGCACGAAAAACAATTGACTTTCTGTGCGGATGGCTGCAGATAATGAGATATTTAGGTGGACTTGCGTTTTTTTCTATAGGAAATGCTTTCAAGTTTATTTTGGAAAAGAGATGATGTAACATCGGGCCAACGACGATGGTGGTCCAATTAGTTGAGTTTTTCAAGCTCAAAAGATGATATCTTCGATTAAGATTTAGCCTTGGGCTACAAAATGAAATTTATCATTTCGAAAAATCGTTTCTAATGACAGCGGAGTTTCATAACGTTTATGGATGAATTTGCACAAATGTATGCACTTTCCGTAGCAAAGACAGAGAGATAGAGAATTTATTTTTAAACAACAAAATAGAAACTTTAAAATAAATCAGTGGTTCTCGGGTTCTACACGGGTGAACAGACAAAAAGACCGACAGAGAGGTGTAAAGTCGTGCAATGCGTAGAAAACCTATGAAAAGAAACGATCTCTGTGAAATATACTTGACGAGTGAGACATTAATTTCATATAAGACAAAAGATCGGTAATTGGTAATTCAAGTAAATATGTAATTCAGGTCATTTATAACGTTAACTTCAACATGAGCGTCAAATAAAAGGAATTCACAACTAAATACAATGAGTCAAAAGAAATATTGGAATACTATTATACAGTGATTAACATTATTGCGAATAGGGAATGCTGATGAATAACCTTTAAAAAAAACCCGATAAGGATGTCTATCTTTCATTAGGAAGAAGATGTTGATGCGACCGATTTTAGCTTATGGCACAAAACGTCTTTTGCTAAAACAAATAGCGGCTTTTGGCCCAAACAAAAGTAGTTGAAGTCCTTCTAATGAACAAAGCTTAAACAGACCGTTGGGCTTCTGCCATAGTCTTTCATGGAGATTTTAAAACCATGAACATAGGAGCAGTGGCTTAGTGGTTGTGTGTTGGACTACTAAGCGAGGGTTCCGAGGTTCGAGTTCCGAAAAATAACCCAAATTCCAACTAAAGGTTTTGTCCACTGCGCCACCTCTCGCGAACGTCTGACATCCGAGAGTATAACTCTCATGAAAGAGCTTCTCAATTAGCCGTTTGGACTCGGCATAAAATTGTAGTTCCCTTCGTCCGAAAAATGAAAAAAATCACAAAAAACGAATGGTTGTGAGAATCTGGGCCTAGGGTCCCCCTACGGACCTGCTGCGCCAAGTATTTATTTATTTATTTTTAACATAGGAACCAGCTTTCGAGTCAATTAGAAAAATAATCAGTAGAGTATAAAGACCTGCAAAGTTTTATCTTCGAGGTGAACCTGAGTCTCAGTTCGAGCTCAGGCGAGTTCTTTTGACCCACAGGTTTGCGCAGTCGAAGACTTTATGGCGATGCGTTAAAATGCAACTCTAAGCCTAGCTTATCTGTGGGTTTTAGTTTTGGCGCGAATTGAAGCGAACTACAGTCGTATCACATTTTGGCACCGCTGAATTAAGAACCTTCCTCTGCACAGTTCTGTTCCTAAAAGGTGGGGCAGTGAAAAAAAAGTTAGGTACGTTTCATTTGCATTTTTCAAAGCTCTCGACCTGGAAACCTAAATACTGTGAAGACTCTGATTACTTTCAAGTAAATTCGGGCTATTTCAGCCACCAATACTCTTAGAATGCGCTGCAAATCAACGTCCAACAATGCGATATATTCCACATCGAATGTTGAAGAAGCTGCTATGTTGTCAGGGCTTTTAAAATGCTGTTCCCACCCCGGAGCCGAAGAAATTAATGACAACTGTCATATCCTTGACGACATCCGCAATCGAAATCAGGCTAAGCTAACAATTTGGGTTTTAACCTTTATCAATCACATTGAGAAAACTTTTGGTGGCACAATCGATAATGCGTTCACTTTCAATTTCGATTCATGTTCCAACTATCCAAGCAGTTTCTTGCATTAGACTTTGATTTATCGATCTTTTGAGCTCAGAAATTCGCCTCAATCAGACTTTTCTCAACTAAATCTTAGTTAAAAACTGCGAATCATGATTGAGTCGAACTGAATGCGAAATCCTAAGGTATAGCTATTACAAAACCACCACGTTGCCGCCTTCCAGTTCAACATACTGTTAAACACGACACATAATCCTCAGTTGCCACGCAGCCAACTAAACCATACACCGAAGAAAGGCGCCCGGGCAAGTTTTCCGCATCAGAGCAATCATTACGAGTACTCTCGTCCTCCTCTCGGTGAATGTTACAAAGAAAGAAAGTTTCACCTTAATAGAGACAAACCCAGCCAAACTAGCCGCACCGGCCGACAGGCACACTATACAAACTGCATCTTTTCGCAAACATACCTTTCCTACGTGATCACGTCATTAATTATTCGCGCTACATACGATGAGCGTACACGCTTGATTGGTGGTTTGGCTTGGATTTGTTGGAATGGGTTTACATAGATACCCATGCGAGAGAACGAGATCCGTTGTCGTTCCAGTCTGTCCGCTTGAGTTATTACTCCGCGAGTGGATTGTTTATCTGTGCATTGAGATTCGAGAAATTCGCTTCGTTTTTAATTTTATGCATGACGGTCTTATCTAATCTCTGGAGTCCACTTTGGAAAGGGGCATTTCTCCTGGCCACCGCCACGTCGGCCGCCTCCACCGATACAAAATCACACATCAGATTTCTCTTTTCGCTTTTCCGTCAGCCGTCAGACGTCAGGAACTTATGATTGCTGAGTTTAAGAAGATTAATCTTAATTAAGTAACGCTCACTCGACCTACTCGTACAATTTATTCGAATGAATGCTGCTCGCCTCTGTGAGGCCAACACTAAACTAAACAAAAAAAAAAAAAACAGAAACACACGCAAACACTGAGAACACACAACAAATCGCTAGATTAGTTTGTATGACTATTTTTAGACTTGACCCAGTGACTTTGGGCCATTTCGGTGGTGGTTGTAATGGCGGTGGCTGGTGCGCAGTACTCAGCATATGTTTATCTAGATACGTATGTTCACTGAGTTGAAGGAAATTTTCATTTGCTGTTTTGCTGTGACGATAATGATTTTTTCGGTGCCACCAGTACTGGGACCGTACACGCACTGTGCTGGTGGGCAGGTTCATTCTTTAGATAGAAAATATTCCATGGTTAAATGCGGAGAGTGAAACTATCAGTGGCTGCGATTGCAAAGAAACAACTTCTCTAACAAGATGATTGAGCAGAGTCGCTATCTGTAATTGGGATCCATAAGAAATAAGCTGACATTTCGTCTAAGGTTACTTGGGAACAATGCGAACAAGTTGTTGTCGCTTCCAAGTCAGCTTAGGTAATGTGATCTTGTTAGGGTATACTTGAAACACACAGTCCCTTGCAGCAAGTTGACTAATTAGCTGGAAAATTGGAGACATGCCCATCGCACAGAAGTTTGACGTTTGTATGGATGTCAAGAAAAGGTCAAGAATTCCAAATGAGGAGGTCACATCGAGTCGCTTATTAAGCTTCATGTCTGTCTGCCTTTTGCATTTATGTCTGCGAGTTATGAGTAATGAAGTCTATCACTTACAGTTTGCAGAGTAGAAAGAGAAAGGTAAAAGAAAACCTTGGGAGTGATAACTGCAAGTGTTGCCCTGGGTCTCTGTCGAATTTATTATTTATTTCGACGTTACTATCGTTTGGCATTCCTTAGATGATTAGAATCGAATTAGCAAAAGTGTTTGAAAGTAGTCACCAAGAAGGAAAATAGTCATCAATTACTGTCAAAATCTACCTTGAAAAGCTGAAATGTAGAAGATACGACATAAAACTGTAAAGGTCCTGAGTGTAGGTCCCTTCATGCGTTCCAAAAAAATAAAATACTCAAACAAACGAATATTTGTGAAAGACTTGGCCTACGGACCTTGCACCTTGGTCTTTTGTTTAATCATGATTATTTTGGTTGCGCAACTTAATACGATTTCACTCTCATCATTTGTTTACCGCTAAGGGGTTCTTTCTCTCATTTTGCAATCATGACTTTCTGACTCTACATTCGTCAGAAAAATTAGAAAAAGAAGACCAACAGAAGCAGTTTTGTGGATAGCCAAGGAGCACTACTTTGGTTACTCTTTGTGAGAGTAACAATGATCAAACGGACCCAAAAAGGTGACCCACTGTAGATTCACAGCCTTCGACAAATTTAAGTTTCAGGAAACGAAATTTTGATCTTCCTAATACATGATCGACTGACTTTTCATAGCCACAGCTTAAGAAAAAGTTCTAGCAACGCCAATGAAAAAATTGCAGTCACTTTTCACTTTGGGAACTAAAAATCATTTTTAACCTTCTTAGTGGGAAGTGGGACTATTTTGTAGGTAAAAATGGGTAACTTTATTGAAAGTTTCGCAAAATCTAGCCTGGACACTAAATATGATTGTTAGTATCGGTCTGCGAAAAAAACGCCTCCATCCTTTCGAAAATACTAATAGCTTTGTT
Organism: Cheilosia variabilis; assembly: GCA_951230905.1. Taxonomy (NCBI): domain Eukaryota; kingdom Metazoa; phylum Arthropoda; class Insecta; order Diptera; family Syrphidae; genus Cheilosia; species Cheilosia variabilis. The sequence goes on along the minus strand of OX579680.1, from coordinate 12,738,787 downwards.
CCGGAGAAACTTTGGAGCTGAGCAATTTTCCGAGGCATTTTACACAAGTTTCAGCCGCAAAATCAAAACGAGGAGCGGGAGTTTGTTGTGATTTCTTAATAAATAAATGCAAAATTTATCCATACCGTAGTTTATTGCAACAAATACGCGGTTTTAAAAAAAATTAAATGTCAAATGATGTGAAATGCTGAATGAGTGCGTTCAATTGGTTCAATTTTGTGACGGCGTTCAGGCGAGGTAGTTCTATAATTTTTTATTAGTTTTTTAAGAAAATCATGTTTAACTTTTGAGAGCCCTTTTTCAATGCCCTAAGGCTTAGTTGAAATATACATGAGCCAATTTAACCAATTGGGCACTTCAGCACAACGCTTCCGCCGAAACGAAAAAAGAAAACTAAGCAAGAAAAACTTGTCTGCAATAAAAAAACTTAGCAAAATAAATAATTTTCGGGATATTGCAAAGCAAGTAAGTAATTTCATCAACAGAAAAGTGAGATTTTCCCTGATTATGAGTAATGTACTAGATTTTGAGTGAGTTTCTTCTCTGTTTACAAATCTATAGCAGGTGCATTAAAATAAAAAACCATTCTTTTAAATGATGGTGTAGGTACATATAAACAATTTTAATAGGTCAAATTTGCAAGGAAGTAACTCTTGAGAATTTAAAGAAAATACTTCAACTGAAATTAGACAGGTGCCTTAAAAACTCCCACTAACTAAGGCCACTTGCATTTTACCTCTGCACTAATGAGCTCACACTTTTCCCTTTGAATTGAGACGAGAAACAGAATACCACCACACAAGAGCAGTTTAGAGAATTCGTATATTTAAATGAAACAATGCGCGCATCTTCACACGGCCTTCGCTTAGAAACCAATTCAAATGCATCTGCTATACACGTACTTGGTGACACAAAAGGAAAACAAACGCCTCTTTACCTCGCTCAGATCCAATTGTTTCGTATCACATTCACTGCAAATGGAAACTATATATTTTCCACTTAATTATTTCATCTATTGTTTGCTAGCTGACACTTAACTTAGAGGCGACTTGGCTGCATTTAGCACAAAAAACAATGCGCAACAAAACAACACTTTTGAAAGGAAATTTTACACTGCAACTATGGAATCAGCGGAGAAACTTGAAGACACTACGGACATCACAGGCACAATGAGTGTCACTACCGCAAAACTGTTCACGACCGCGTTAACATCATTTTCACCAAACTCGGCAGCATCCTATAGCTGGCAAAACGGTTTGACGTTACCCGCCATACTAGTAACTAGTGGCTAGCTTCATATTAATGGAGAGTTATAGACGTGCGCTACCCGCCCCTGATATGATAAAAAAAAAAGAAATGTTATACACGGATGTTGACTGTGAGTGCCTGTGCATGGTTATGGGGGGCGCCATCTGTTGATAGGTAAACCGTTTAGCAAGCGAAAAACCAGAATAAATACTGTGAAGGCAGTTTACACTGGTGGAGATGATGATGGTAAACCAAATGAGCACTTTCTGATTTGGCATTTGAACGTGGAACTTGAAACATGAAGTGGGTACGAGTTTTCTGTTGGGAGATTTTGGACGAGTCTTTTGGTGTTATGGGGATAAACAAAGTCTATTCAATGGAGGCATATGTCGCCTAGGTTCACCTCGAACTGTTGCGCAATTGAAAATAAAAGAGAAACCTTCTACGTCGTACTTCTACGCTAATAAACACGCACGTAGTTACTACTATTTGTTGTCTAATTTTTAGAAGAGCAATATCAATTTGGAACTTACCTGAAGAGACAAAGAAAGGACAACAATTCTTAGAGAGTGTTTTTTAAAGAATTGAGTTTGAATTTCTAAGGACTTAATATTTAGACACAGTTGTGTTTGACTTTAAAAAATAAATAAACACAACTAATATCAACCCTTTCACGTACGAGTGCCACTAGTTCTCCGTCTCCCCAAGTGGCTTTATACAAATAGGAGAGCTTCGGAATGGATACTCCACAGGTAATTTAAAGGGTGTCCCATGTTTCACGCAACATTTTAATTAATAATAATAACGACTGGGTCGAACGTAACTTTCTCGTTCATCAAAAGTTTGGTTGGTTGTTTTCTTATTTTATTAATTAGGAAGGTAAAGATCTGAGAACCGAAAAGAAATAGGTGCAAATGAAGGGAGTTTCTAATTGTGAAAGGAAGTGGCTGCAATTATTTTAAGGTGCATATTCAACAAGGTTGAAAACAGGGTGATATTTGCTAAAATGATGTTTTGCGTAGCTGTTATTGTATTTTTATCGGAAGTGGGGGAGATTATAACAAAAATTTAGCATAGATATGTGAAAATAGATTGGGAAGTATAAGTAATTAAAAAAAAATGATTTTTTTCGAATTTTCTGAGAAAAACTAAGTACAAATCTTATTTCGAATACTGATTTTATCTTTAGTATTTATTTGGATCAAAATCGTTAGAGCGGGTTTTGTAAAATTTCGCAGAGAAAATAGTACCAAATATTGCAATGTTTAGTTTGAAAAATACTATTGCTTAACTATTTAGCTGAAAACCGACTACAAGTTTATTGGTCGGGATGTAAGCATTACATAGTTCTTAGGGTTTTATCGAAATCGAAAATGGGGTTTTCGAGATATGAGCAGTTTTTACAGTGAGCGTTTCTAGTGATTCGAATTGAAAATTAAGGACGCAATAATTTTGAAAACATCAATTTTACTCTAAATGTGCATTTTGGTCAAAATCATGCCGTTTTGAGGTAAACTAGGGAAAAAATTACTTTTTTCAAAAATCCATTTTACGATAATGCAGAGAAAAACTGAGTTTTCCATTAAGTTAGAAATTACCATATTACCTTAGAAATGAAGGTTTGTTACAATCGTATGGACCGTTTTCGAGATACATATGTCCAAATTTAAAAAGTATCATTACTCGATTTTTTCAGCGGGAAACTGAGTATGCAGTTATGTTTACCTCACCTACTTAAGCTTAAATATCAATTTTTGTTGAAATCGTTAGAGCCGTTTTCGAACAAATCGAACTGGTATGAATATTTTGTATGGGAAGTACCATTAATATTGAGGTTACCATGCAAAAAAAAAAAACGTCCCCGAACTGTAAGCCCCTAAACTTTAAGTCCGAAGTTTGAACGAAATCCGTTCAGCCGCTTAGGCTGTAGGCCTCGGGACATACAGACAGACAGACCAACTGACGGACAGAATTTTGCGCCCCACTTTTTGGAGTTCGCCTATCATCGTAATGTCAGAATTGATGAACATCTCGAGTTCGAATTTTTTGTACGAATGCTATATCTTTCTCTTACTACGTAATGGAGATAGTTAAAAAGATAAGAATGTGACAGCTGACAGTTGGGGGCTAGTAAAAATGGAGCGCTATACGAAAGAACAACTCATTTTCATTGTTGAGCAATGAAGATTTGCCAGCTACAGTCCGCAATTTTCGTACAAAATAAGGCCGTCATAGTGATTTAAAATTGTGGCATTTGGGGATCAGAAAAACCACGAGTAATTGTTGTATAACAAATGCATCCACAATGCATGACTGTTTGGTGCGGATTTTGGGCTGGAGGCATTATCGGACCATTCTTCTTCGAAAATGCGGCTGGTCAGGTAGTAACAATTAATGGTGTTCCTTATGGAGGCATCATAACCCACTTTTTAGTGCCTAAACTAGAAGATATGGATGTGACCAACATGTGGTTTCAACAAGTCGGTGCCACATGCCATACAGCCAGAGAAACAATTCAATTACCGCATGAGTCATTTCCTAATCGTGTCCTAATCGGCCGTTTTCGCGATCAGAATTGGCCATCAAGATCTTGCGATTAAACGCCATTGGACCTTTTTTCTTTGGGGTTTTTTGAAGTCAAAGGTCTATGCAAACAAGCCCACGACCACCAACGCCTTGAAAGAGGAAATTGGGAGGTGTATTAATAAAATTCAGCCACATTTATGCGAAACCGTCAAATTTTAAATAAAAGAGTACGTACTGTACGGCCATTTATCCGATGTGCTATTCCACACATATAGCCCCAATCTGTATACCCTGTGAATCAATGAAAAATTTAAGCTTTCTTATTAGAAATCTGTATTTTTTCTATCAAAATTGCAATTTTCTTGAATTATGCGACACCCGTTAGTAGGAAAGGTATACTTAAAAAATGCTACTTGACAAAATTCGCATGAGTCTAGTCTCTACCAAGTTACAGGAACTTTACATTAGCATGTTCCGCGTCTGTTTCCATTGAATGCCATCCCCAGTCTAGACACTGTCTTTACCGACTCAATAAACAATGAAAGTCGAAATCATTACCAACTATGTCTCATCGCCCACTTGAGTCGCATCCGATAAATCAGCTTATTCTCTCGTGTCCTTATTTTTATGTATTTTCCAAACGCAATGCAGACGAACTAACAGCAATGGAACATCTTAAAGAAAACAATAACAAAAGTGATTGTCTACTTGAAAGGAAAAGAAGGACTTTGGAATCGATTGTTGGATTTAGACGGAATGTGCAAGGGTTCAATGCCCAGCATTTTCTATTTGAGTTACTCGTTTAATTGTGTCTTAAAGAATAACTTTTGAGATTTTTTTTGAAATGTAACGTATGATTTCTGTGGGAGATTGCAATGGGTCTCTAAAGTGAAATTCATAGACGAATCGTATGGATGCAAATTTTTAATACAAATGTTTATTTATAAATCATAAGGAGATATCAATTGTAGTGGAAATTGTGTATCTTAAGAAGTTGGCTAGTTTATTAAACAGAAAAGCATCCGTGGAGATCAATTGAAATAATTGAACATTTTATTTCCGCATTGAGTCGCTCTGTTGTAAAAGGTTTTCCAATAAGAGGTGTTATTATGGTATTCAAAGAAAAATGTCATTTTTTGAGATAAATGATCGGATGTTTATTTCATAATAAAGAGGAAGGTATGCCGTTAATAATGAAAAACAACATCAGCCAAATGGCCACCACGAGCACGCATACAGGACCATATACTTTTCATGAAATTTTCCATAACCAAATCTCAAAGTGGCTGCCCTATGTCCTCGAAAGCCTCACGAATTTTATCTTTGAGGTCTTGAATCGACGCTGGGCTGTTGGCGTAGACCTTATCCTTCACGTGGCCCCAAAGGAAGAAGTCGCAAGGTGTTAAATCACAAGATCTCGGTGGCCACTTGTGATCACCTCGTCGAGAGATAACACGGTCCGGAAACTTTTCCCGTAAAAGATCAATGGTTTCGTTGCTTGTGTGGCACGTAGCGCCGTCTTGTTGAAAGTAAACGTTGTCCAGATCAATACCATCCAACTCCGACCATAATCATTAATCAAAAAATGCTTTAGTTTTGCGAACTGTGACTGCAAGATTTTCACCATTTTTGTAGTGAATTTTAGTAATTTCAATGCGTTGTTGAAGCGTGTATCGTTCCATTTTTAGTAATGGCGTAGTTGTACTTACTCGTACTTGTCAAATGTCAAAGAATAAAAGCTTCAAAAGTGGCAGCTACCGAAATAGTGGGTCATTCACAATAACACCTCTTATTGGAAAACCCTTTAGTATGCTGCTCTATGTTTTCCATCACACAAAGAACATTTTTTGTTTGTTAAGTTGGATTGTCCATTCAGTTATTTACGAAGGCACCCAAACAATCTAGACCTCTTCCAACATATTTTATTAGCTGGTTTTCCTATATAATTCCACTTCGTATATTTGATTAGAAAGTCCTCCAACAAAAGAAAATCCTCCCAAAAGCCGCAAAACTTTTTTTAATTTGACACATGTCGAACCCAAAAAGAACCTTAGTACCACCAAGCAGCCCTTAATAATACCCAATAAATAAGTGTGTACAACTTTCAGCAATTCCGCCAGATATCTAACAAAACAGACACTCGGAGCCTATACCATAAAACACTTAATAAGATGACCGAAACTGAACGAAACCATTTGGCACCCGTTACATTTTTACTGCTCCTTCCTTTGTGCGACAAAATTAAAAACAATCAAAGAGCACTCTCCCACTCAATCTAATTCGCAATTTTCAAAGCCAAAAATGAAAGGAGGCACGAAAAACTCAATTTGTAATTACGCAGCTTGTCACTTTGCCGATAGCAGTAAATATGAATGAGTGGGCGTTGGAAAATAGAACAATGAACATAACCCACAGCTCCATGACGGCTAAAACAGGCGAAGAGGAGCAGAAAACACGACCACCACCAACGTCTTTAGTAGGCGGTTGTTCGGTATATGTATCCCACATGTTCTGTGGTATGGAAATACAACCAGGATTTCATTCCCCCACAGGTACTTGTGGAGTTTTAACGATTTACGTGAGCGTGGGCGCCAAATTAATGGAAATATTCTGTGCAAGTTTTGTTTTACGACCTCGGTGCGAGGTACGGTAGTGAGCTGCAGCGGCCTGGCCCTCTCCATAGGAGAGTGAAATTCCACTGCACATGTAGACGAAGTAAAAAGTTTTACAGTCTAAAACAACGATGTTCCACTTTTCGACTTAACTTGAGAACCCAGCAGACGGTAGTTTTTGTCGAGGTGTAGCTGTGTTGTAAATAAAATCATTTAATTGTCATTAAGACTGTTTATGGCTGCATTTGGTGGAAGTTGCAATTAACATACTGAAATAGTTTAAGTTTTGTTGAAAGCCCGGCTATAATATGTTGACTGCAGTGGATATAACTCAAACTAACAGCTAACTAACTTATTTGAACGTTAATTCGGTAATCAGATAGGACCGAAGACTGTCTGGAGTGGGAAAAGCTTTTATTTTCTTATCTTTTCCGCATTAAAGTGTTCAATCAATCAACAGGAGAGCTTATTGTCAGAGAAACTGATCCCATAATACATATACAAGGGCTCCAAGTAGAAAACACCATACAAAAGGATTAAAAGCCAGTTGTCAAAACCATCTTAGATCTCACAAAAAACTGGTAACATTTCAGACGCATTCCAACTCTGTTTGGTTCACTAAAAAACTAACTGAGGAACCACAGGGCTCTGATTTATCTCCTATACTTTTTCGCAATCTCTTTTAACTACCGTTTATAACATTGTAAACCGTGCGCGGAATGAAAAACCTAATTCTTCTTCAATATAATCTCTGTCGTTTTTCGAAAGTCTTTGCCGTATATAAGAAGATCAACACCATTATCTGCGGGAAAGTTGTAGCGACATCAATACAAGTGTCAAAAAATGGAACAGAAATATGTTAGCAAGTTAGCTAAGAATTTTACGAGCTTGGGGTCAGTAAAAAACCAAAGGTACAGTCTGAAAACGGAACCAAAAACAAAAATATTGGCCCGCAATTGACTGAAATCGGGGAGGCAGTTGCAGAATTTCAAAGTAGAGCGGAATGCAAAGTTCAGTTCACAACTTCAGTATTTCCTACGCCCCTTTTCCTTAGAAATAATGGGACTTACTGATAAACATTTTTAGTGTCGACTCTAGATTTTAGTACACAGTTCAGAGTGTCTATATTTTACATACAAATTTCGCAATTGTGAACTTTCTTAGTACACAGTTCAGAATGGCTATATTTTCCATACAAATTTCGCAATTTTGAGCTTCCGTAAATTTAAAGTCGAGACTAAAATTTGTTATTGGTGTCGCCCATTTTGTTCACAGTTATTGATCTCATAATTGCAAACACCGCCATTACTGGCACACATATTTGAATGCGACTTTCAAAGAAGTGGGTTCAATACAATTTTCATTTAATATCGCTTTTTGGCACTAAATGTCACGGTTCTTTATTGTTATTGTACTATTTGGACTAATAACCACTGTGTTGAAAAAAATATATGCACACATTTAAGCAAAAACCATCTGCCGAATCATAATTTTCGCGGTCAATTTTCTGAATAACTTAATTTTTCCACTACAACATCAACACTTACCCGTTATAAACCTTTATTGCGACTTGAATGCTATTTCCAAAAACTTAATAGTCCGCCTCAAAAATGTGTATAAATTTGAAATAATTTGCCCCCGTCTAGAGATGTCTAAATGAGAATATTCTTCCGCCCGACTATAATCAAAACTAAACATTTAACGCCAGACAATCCTGACAGTCGGTATTTCCCGTCTCGCACACAAGCTCCGAAAAATTCCACCGCAACGTACACATACAAGCGGCGATATCGACGGCGCCTAAAAAAAATGTTCCAACTAAATTAGCACACCACAATAGCCGAAGCCGTAGCCGACATATAGCAAACAATGAACTCCATGTTTATTTCTAGTTCTAACCCCAATTGCAAAGGAGTTCAAGGCAGCAAGCAGCAGCCCACAGTAGCGTCTCTGCAAAGTCCACAGTGCATTGATACATCACCGACCAAAAAACACACAACCGAGTGCACTACTACCTAAATCTATTACTCGTTGTCGCGCTTGTTATTGTGACCAAAAATAAATCACACAAGTTGCATTTAATTTATCATTTAAACAAAATAAAACGCGCAATAAATTTTTTGTCATTTCAAGCACACTCGGCTTTACGGTAGCTTTGGGCGGACTATTTTTAGCGGCGCAAATCATTATGTCTCACTTGCATTTGAACGTGACACTATGTTGCGATTGAATGTACGAGTACTAGTTTGTTCGGTCATCGTTCTTTTTGCAATTGCGCAAAACCTTGGCCTTTTGTTAAACAGAAGAGAGAGAGAGAGAGAGGGAGCGCGCGATGGAGAGAGGGCGGGAAGAAGGGAAAAATCAAAATGAATCTATATAAATTCAAATTGAGTTTCTGTAGAGATTTGATGATGGAAATGCTAACCACCCCCTTTGGCAATCACGTCATTAACACATGCTTCAAACGCACCCATAGGCGTTCATAGTCTGACAAACGTGACATTCGACTGTTATTGCAGCGGCGGGGGCGAGTGATTGGAACACGGGGCGTTTAATTACGATTAACGTCAGGCACAGTGTGTTCTCAGAAATTGGAGCAGAGTGGAATTCCGAAAAGCTGCAAATTTATTGCTACACGAGCAGCGGCATTGACAGATGTCTGTTATCGATTCGCTTAGAAGTGCATTGCTCGAGTCTAAACAAATGCTTTCAAGGGAACCTTTGCATTCGAGACTGCGATGACAGAAGAAATATCTTACTTTATCAAACGGCTAAGTACGAAATGCGTAGATTTTTCTAGAAATAAGAACGCCTGAAAATTAGCTTTGAAATATTCTGATGATCGCCTGAACGCCATCGGTTTTTGCAATTTTGATTACTGTAATAAGCTATTTTCTGGACGTGGTAGTGGAAATTCTACCATTTTGGTGATTTTACAAAACATGTCGGAAAACAATCTTCCCAACAAAAAAAAAACCAAGCGAATATGTTGTGTTTGAGGCAATAAAAGTTGTTCTTAACTATTCGCCTTTGCTTATTTATAAATAAAATTATTAAAGTAAGTTTTCTTTTTTTTTGGGGAGAGTCTCAACTCGTAGTTTTTGCACTTGGTTGTTAGTCTGTCATTTTGACGATTACGAAACAACGGAATTCTTCGCAACGACTTGGTCTAGCTGGGATATGCTATCAATTTTCTTGGCCCAGCATGAGAAGACTAACTGAACTGAAGATCCTGTCAAGGAAAACCAACGGGACCGTATGAACGACCCTATCATGATTGTTCTACTGTATGGCGCGAAAGTATTTTTCAAACTCTGCTGAAAGTATTCCTGGAGGTAAGAACTTCACCAGCTAAAGAGCGACATCAACCTTGTTAAGTCCCTATTTGTTAGGTCATATAGAGGTCTGATTCAAAACGTTTTTTAACCAAGTCGTTGAAAAAAAATAGGAACAAATCTAGGAGCTTTTTGTGAAAAAATCGAAAGCTTTTTGCAACCTTGAAAAATCAATAGCCTAGCACTAGGGGCAAGAGCGCAGCTATAGCTTCAAGAGTACAAAATATCGGCACACCCTTCAACTTAAAATGAGTACTGAAACAGTGACATTTGAAGCCAAACTCTACCATCGCCACTTTTTTCGCATAATTCATCGACTTGTATTAGCCGTTCCATTATTCAATCATGCTACTCCTGATCAGGCGAAGCATACAAAGAATAACGCCCCACGGATGATATCCAATTTGTTCCAATTCAACTGTGCTGACCAGCTTCAGGATCTCAACCAATTTAATCTATAACTGTTTCTGATTCGTGTTATATTAATCAATGCACCGTATCTTGGTACAAATTGTAACCACGCTACAGGCTACAGTCACGGTAGGCTTTCGGGTCGCTTTGCCGACAATTGAAGATCATGCAAAGCATGAGTGAGTTACAAAGTGAAAAAGAAGTATAGTTTCGTCACAGTAGAGACTGTCTTACAGACAAGATTTCCGCTGCTCTTTTGAATAGTTCGCATGTTAAATAAAGAAAATGTGTGCTAGTTCTACCCAAAATTAAGGTGTGCTGGAATTTTGACCTAAAAGTTATAGGTACCAACTTAAATTGGTGAATTTGTTACTTCACGACTTTAGTAACGACTTTAAATTCACGAAAGGTCACAATTGCGAAATTTGAATGGAAAATTTAGCCACTCTGAACTGTGTACAATTCGAAATTTGTATGGAAAATAAGCCACTGTGAACTATGTACTAAAATTTAGATTCGAAACTAAAAATGTTTATTGGTTGGGCCCATGGAAATTATTACCTATTTTTGTCGGACCATATCATACATTAGTATTTGACATTTGGTAGAAATCGCAACCTTTCATGCTAGAACTTAAACGTAAAATGATGTCTTCATTTCTAAGTATGATTGAGTAGGTACTCGTCTTACGAACACCCTTTTGTCATTTTTTTATGGATTTTCAACATTTTATCGACATCCATCCATGTCACAAGAGTTAAAGTTCAGTTCAGTTCAACTTCTCCAGGATTATCATGTCCAAAAGACTATTCTTGACAACGAAAAAAAAACCCACACACACACAAAACCGTCCAAATACCGACACTCTGCGTTCATTTTGTTCGAAGATTGTGTTTGCTTTTCCCGTCTATTTGCTTTTTTCCCTCTGGAACTGAGTGGTTTCTCATTTTGTTTCATGTTTCGTTAAACCGACAGAAAATTACACAAAAAATTGCTGCAGATGTCCGGACAATAAATAAATTAGTAATTTTAAATAGAAGGCAAAGTTCTAATTTTGAAATTCCTTGACCCACCCCGAATATTTGTGCAATTTTGCAAATATGTACAAATTGTGCACGCTTCGAAAGCCCTAACATTATACTGTAAAAATATTTACGGCATCCCATATGGACATTAAAATTTCAATTAAAACCTTCTCGCTCTCTATGGCGTTTACACAGAAAAAAAACCGTAATTAATACGACATGAGTGCACACAAACATTTATTTTGCCTAAAGATTATATTCCAGTCCATGCCGGGGATGATGATAATTAATTTTACGTAACACGGTAATCTTCTTACAGAGTATGTGCATTGTGCATACCACCCGACCGTACGAATTGCTTTGTTCGATAATTGGTAAAGAAATTTCAGGAAAATCCCATCGACAAACAACAAGGCGGCATTGCGCCCTATCGATGTCGTGTTTTTGCAAAATAATTAGTACAATAGAAAAAAACCGCAAAGTGGCTCTATTTCAAATAAGATTCATATTGCCCGTAGTAGACTAACGCAAGGCAACATCAGCCGCGCGTCATTATTGATGACAATTTTGGAATTGAGTTGCAATTTCTGATTGAACGCACACGGCATAATAGAGTTGATCACGATAACGCATTTCGTTCGAATTATAATTCCACTTGACACTAGAGTCATGCTCTGGGTTGCCAACTGATTGGAAGGTTTTATTTATGTAATTGCTTTTAAGAAAAACGTAAAACGTAAAAAGGTTCATAGCTTGGCCGGCGACGCAATTGCGTCCTCGTTACAATTGTTTCCTTTTTCTCCAGTATCCTTAAAAAAAAAGTTGGTTATACATATTTCTCTTATAAAAATAAAATAAAAAGTAATAAAACTTTTTGCTTTATGTTGAAAGTTTGAATATTCGATAATGTTTTTTGCTTCTCCCGCTATAAATAGTATTAAACAGAAAAACTCCCACAGTATGATAACACTGTCGAGGCATATACTTTACGCGTAAAAAATTTAGTACAATTCACAATAGCCGTGTCGATGAGACAATTTTTTTTCTGTTTTAGCTTCAGAAGAGTCAAATGAAATTACATTAGCAGAGGACCAGTGCTTTTGGGGGAGAAGATTTTATTCCCATGATGTTCGAGCGTGTTCATAAAATTACCAATATTTGTGTCTCCGATTAGTTTTGACTCACGATATTTCCCCTCTTTCGTTTTAAAAATTTCAAGACATTCGGTGAATAAAAAAATCTGGCAACCCAATTATCCCAAACTGCTTCCAACGCGGCGCGTTGTAATTTCAATAGCTTTCCGGCAGTAATTAAGGTCGCGACTTTGTATTTTCAATGAGATCGCAAGATTAAATAAATGAAAAATAGAAGAAGGTTCCCACATCTTGTAAAATTGTTCTCAATAGGAGTCTATTAATCAGGTGACGGATTAATATGTAATAAATGATTCTCCCTTTTTTCGTGTCTTAAATCTGCATCGAAGGCAGGATTTATTCTTTGAGAATCCAACTTCTTAATAAGGCACGATCAGCTGTACTGCATTCTCAAAAACCTCGAATAACTATAGATGATCGCGTGGGCATTTCTTCGCATTCAGCCCATAATTACTTCACACACCTCAGTACTTAGCGGGATATTTTCCTAATGGAAATGCAAGTTCTCATCCCCCACTCAGTGTCGCTGTCGTTGTGCTGCATCACCTCGTATGTCGATCGGTCGGACTTGCCCGTCAGTCGTCATTAGGTTAGATCTTCTCGACTTTATAATTGACCGATCGTGGTTAAACTTTTCATCTTTTTAATGGTAATTACACATAACTATGTGGATACGTGTACAGATTGGTAGGTTGTGTGGGAAATTTTCCTCTCAACAAATAAATAAGTGATTTTTAATGGAAATTCTTTAACCTCAACCAACCTATATTAAATGTTTTCCTGTGTTCCACTTTCGATTTGCCTCCGTCTAACAAAAGAAATATTAAAAAAGAATAAACATGCAGCCATAAACGAATTTCGTGCTATTACGTAATTTTTATAGAAAGAAATGCAAAGCAAATTGGGAACAGACACAAAGAAGTACAAGGTGTCAGGAAACATGACAAGAAAATTGGTATTCAATTTGATTTTGTCATTCATTTGCTGGATGATATTATTGTGTCATGCGAAACAGCAACCAGTAACGACAAATGGCCAATAAAATATACATAAATAGAAGCAAACCGAAGGAGAAAGAAAAGGGAGACAACAAAAATCGGTTGTGCTAATTTACATCGAATACGAGTGACAAAATACAGTTTTACGGACATCATGTGAATAGCACCTAACAAACTGGTTATGCTGGGGTGTCGCTGTCTTTCAACGTACATATTTTGTTTATCTTTTTTATGTGCGGAATTTAAGCATTTGTTTATGTTTTGCTAAATCCAAGGAGATATTTCGATGATTTTTATTAAATTTGAAATGGCAACAGCGAACAAAACTACAAGCTGTTCAATTCCATTCAATTCAATTTATTTAGCAATTTTTGATAACTGTACAGTAAGACTTGGCCTTTGTAGTACAAGTTCGGTGGTGAAAATAAGTTGCAAGTGTTACAGCTGCGTTATTACTGTTTGAGGGTGACATGCTTGCTTCAACTACCAGAATTGTCGGAATATTTTATTAGAATCCTCACTGCGAAGTTTATCATTTTGATTGTGCCAAAGGCAAACACTCACACAAATAGATAGCTTAGAAGAAATTACGCAAAGGATACTTATACGCTCCTGCAGCGCCAGCTATTTATTTTTTTATAATCAAAGTACCTATTTGCGTATCTAAAAAAGGATTTGCCCCTTTGCGGTTTCACCAGATTTACTATACAATCCTAGGCGCTCTTCCCAATTATAGGTAGTAGGTACTTTCCCTTTGGTTAACACGCCATCAATCTGTGTCCCACCTAAATACCCAGCTGTAAACGAAGCCGTGTAGGTGTCGTCTAACCCTGATGAAATTTAGATGTAAATTTCTCAAGTTGTTGCTCTCCGAAGACCATTTCGGTCCATAATCCTGTTTCTATTCCTGTCAATATAAGATTTATTTATAGGTTTGCCCATGCCATCACATGTATCCGAAAATACTTCATCTTCTTCCGAGAAAGGATAGCGCGTAAGCCTTTTTCTTAACCAAATTTATTTTATATCCCACGGACTCTAAAAATAAAAATATCCCTCCAAAGTTTCGGCAACGAAATGCGGGAAAGTGTAACCGGTGTGCTCATGTAGTATTCAATGGAATTCCACACAAAACTCATTAACAAAGAATTTCCGACAAACAATAACGTTCCTGGAAGTCCTTGTTACTTATGCTCTCGAAATTCTTGCGCTTCACTTCATATCCTGTGTAACACACCGAATCAACTATCTTTATGATATAATTCAGTGCAGGGAGTACATCAACACAGCAGGTGACAACGATTTTTTTGTTTTTTTTTTTTGTTCTAATAAATACTCATAAAAAAAAAAAAAAGGGTTTTGGGAACGAGCTACAAGCGGTGCTCGAGCTCCTTGAGCTTGTGTGTTGTTTTAATTTTGTTTTATCGCACCCCCACTGGATTATATGGTGAACCTTGTTACGGGTGTTATCACCTTTTGTCTACATGGACTAAGAACTGGCTAGAGGTCCTTGAGAATATGAATAAGTACACGCAACAATAACAAGCCGTCGTTTTCACTCTATTGATTTCCCACATGTGCCCAAGCCGCCGCCGTCGCCATTGCCATCGACTTCGACGTTCGACCATTGCTATTGCCAACACTATGGCACCAACACTTCCACTACACAAAAGTATCATCGAGCGATCAAGGGTAAATTTGTCTAACCAGGCGAGTACACCAACACCAAGCAAAAACAACCACCGGGCCATTTCTTTTACTCACTCTCTCGCTCTCCCCTTCTCTCTGTCTATGTCAATAAGTATAGTTTTACGTTACGCTTACGATACACGTTGAACGGTGAAGTATCTGAACAACAGCAAGAGCTATTGATGGTTTTTCGCTTTTTAAGTTTTTCTTGGCTTCTCGGCTGCGGCATAGCCGCCTCCTTTTGAAAGGTAAAAGTTGACTCCTTTGTGGGGTTTCTTTTAATTAAAATAAGTGACCATGAAGTGTTTTTATTTGTGTACACCGATTGACTGCGATTTCAGGTGCATTCATTGAAGAGATTTCAAAGGTTTCCCCCGGAAAGTAGGGTTAAATTGAAAATATGGAAAAAGGGCTGCCTTTAGTAATAAAAATGGAAAAGCCTCTGTTACAATGGGATTCGGTATCAGTTTACATGAAACATGGACATTGGCCTTTGACTGGGTGAAAATGGAGTAGGCATTTCGAAATCAAGACTCGTGTTGTGTTCGCTCCAAAAGTTCTGGCATTACAAGTCGGAATAGGAATTGGATCAGAAATCAAAAAAAAAAAAAAAACACCGAATCCCTCTGCTAATCGGCAAAAAGGGCAGACTTTTTATGCGGGCTGTTAGTGGGTTGGTTTTAAATTGTTAAGACTGTATGGACGTATTTCAAATGAGGTGGGTTAATAAAGCTGAACTGAGCGACTTCCCTCAAAAAGTTTGGTCCATTAAAAGTTTAACGAAAACCTGTTACTCGCTCACTTCTCTGTATTTTATTGTCACCCGTGTGTCAATGTATCCTCTTGGTGGAGCAACGTCCTCAAGAGCTACTGCTAAATTATGCTCCTAGTTTTGAAGGACGAAAAACTGTCTATCGCAAATGTTCCCTTAACGACCGATTTCGATCACTTTACTGATTTACATAACAATACTTCCACTGCCCACAATCGTAATCAAATTTTATAACCATAACTCAATTTCGCCGCAAATCACCATGCCCTAAATTGAGACTATGCAGAGCCTTATCTGGCGCCGCAACATAACCACAAATAATCCCCTTTTTCAATTCAATCAGCTTGAGCTGTTTCTAATTTAACGCTAAGTTCTACGTCGGTGAGCCTTCGCTTTCGAAACAGAAAATCGATGCAACCGCCCTCTGTGAGAGACATCGTTACATCACGACCGTATAGGGTTATATCACAAAACAACTGTATATATACCGTTGCTGCCTATATACATTCGCTGAATGTTGTCTCAAAAAGATGACGGGTAAAAAAGAAGAAAAACAACAGCAAAAACAATACAAAACTACAAATCACTTGCATGACTAGAGATGTGGAGATGAACCAGAAAAGAAACAAAACAGAAAAGTTTTGTAAATTTATTACTAGCCCTAGAAAGCGGAAATAAAAATAAAACATGTCCCCCTCTTTCATCCTTTGTCATCCCATGCGATGTTCTTTATTTTTTTTTTCCGCCTATATGGGCTGTTCTTGATACGAAATTGTTTTGTAAATTTTTATTTGTTTTCTGTTCTCTCTCTCTTTGCAAGCATATTGATGACGTGGGATAGAGCAGATGAAATGAAAGATGGGAGAAAGCCAAACAATTAGCCATGATATTCGATTTCTTGGCAGTGAAATCTACAGTCGGTCGAAGGAAGCCAAATTGCCTGGCAGGCAGACGTAGTCAAAGTCATGTCCACCCTCAAGTGTTCATAGTTTCTTCTTTTCATGCTTTGTGTAGAAACATTTTTTTTTTTAATTTTAGGAAATCTCGGCAGAAGTTATTTCCATATATCTCTTTTTTAAATTAAATAAAAAAATTATTTCGGATAGTATTTAATGAAAGTATTAAGCGTCGGCAGGGAGAAGAAATACAAAAGAAGTCCTTGACATGTGTAAACATTTGATTTTCCTGTTATTGCTTTGATTTTTGCCACGCCAGCGACATTGTTTTGTTAATTCTATTATTCCAGTTGGGCCCTAGCGTTAAAGCTGTCAAGCGCACAAAATAATGTGCCACAGGAACAGGAAGAAACGAATAAACTCCTTATTACAAATGCTTTGATGGAAAGGACATACAATACGTTGACTTTGACAAGCACTGTCAAAAAAATAACGCAAATAAAGCAATTTAAAAGCTATACGATTCTATGTTCCACGAATGTGAACAGTCTTTTGAATAGTTTGCTAGAATGACAGTTCCGCACTTTTTTAATGGAAGCTGAACATAAAGTTCATCACTGTAGTGTAAAAGGTTTTATGTACTCACTAGCATAGGACAAATGGGAAGAGGTTTAGACTTACCTGAAAAGAAAGAAAACAAAAGTTAAATATCTGTAGCAAATTGTTGAAGAGAATTTTTTTTTTGTAAAATAGACATTTACAGTGACATTTCCCATTGTGAACAGCTCCCTTAAGCGGACAGAGGGACTTATACGTGCATCTAACCAGGGCTTAATGTTTCTGATTTTAAGCATTTTTCGCTTCGCCTATGGGAACTTCCCTGACTTAACTTAGACAAGTATTTGACAGACAAAAAAACACTCCATTGGTTAATAGATTGACACTTCGCACCTTCTTTTTAGATTGCAAACATATTTTGATGAATTTCGCAATATACCCTCTTTCCAGTGCTAACGTGGTTAAATATTCCCATAATTGGAAGGACAGCTCTCTTAGGTGGACAAACATTGTGTCTCCGTCACTGTACACTAAGAAATATACGAACCTGGCCACTAAAAACAATTGTTACTATCGCGAAAAGTAAATGCCTTCGAAGACTAGTTACCCATTATCTTCGTGCTAGGGTTTAAGTCGCCTGTCACGTTTGATCATTCCCCAAACAGTTGAACACATATGAAAAAAGAAAAAAAAAGAAAACACATCTCTCTGCCTTCGTAGCGCCTCCTAGAGATAACAGAGCGCCAATAAAACGCATTATCCCAGTCATATTTTCATGAAGACGCACGACATAAATCACGGACTCCGTATAAAAATATAAATTCTCGCTATCAACCACGAACAAATAAAAATAAACGACTCTTAACAGCCCCATAACTTACCAACATTAACGACTCACCCAATTAAAATAACTGATGCTGATAAAGTCACCACAGTGACAGCACTGAACTCCTTATAACAAGTGCCCCTAGTTGCAGGTCTTTTAAAATGCGCCGGATAATCTTCGATGCACACAAATGTCAGACAATGCACCAAAAGTCAAAAGGGTTAAGGTTATGCGCGATAATGATAAGCATACACTCCTGCACTGTGATGAAAAGCAATCAAACACTGACGCGCAAAAAAAAAAAAAACGTCAAACACGACCAACTATCGCCGTGACTGTCATACGAATTGTCTTAGATAGACGACAAAAAGCCACAGAAATCAAAACTAAACAAAGACGAAAAAGAAAACACCGAGAGCTGTCAACTGGACTGGTACCAACCGCACTATGAGAGCAATTAGCATTTGTCATTTGTGAAATTAATTAGCTGCGAGTGAACTTCCTTAAACGCACAACACGCCAAACAAAGAACATGAAACGAATGTAGATTGCAGAATTAGCATTTATGAATTTGGTTGTTGCCGTGCATTTTAATTTTTTTTTTTTTTATTTCTTTTTTGTCTTCTTTATGCATATATACGTATGTGGAAAGGGAAAATTGTCGTCCAGTCGTGTGCGAATCTTCAAATGGGCATGGAAAAGTGAACAGCATAAGAAGCGAAAGTTGTGCCCCATCAGACAGCTGAAGTACCGTTTGGGTTCGTCGTCTGACAAGTAGAATCTTGCTAATGAGATTAAACAGCTTTGTACCTAACCGTAAATGGAAATTCTGTTGTTTATCACTGTAATATGCAAAAACATCGACAAGTATGACAGCAGTGACAAATGAATTAAGAAATGGGCATTCAATTTGTGACACATTCGTAAAAGGTGCAATCAGATGAAATTAGTAAAGCTTATGACAGATGGCCATAACAGAAAGTACGATATTTCATTCACATCAGCACTCTTAATTAGGAAACTTTCAATTATGGAACATAAAGCGTGTCTACACGGCCGTTTAGTTTTAAAGTTTAGCGATAACTATTTGTCATTTGGTGTGAGACTTTCAAACTTTAATGAAAAATGAAAAAAACACTATTTGTGAAGTTTTGAGTGCAGTAACTGCAGAAATGCACTGACAAGTCATCGAAAATAACATCATATCGATGTTTGCAAACATTTCAAACTGACCATCGAACTTTATACTTAATTTAAAGTTCACAATTTAAATCAGTAAACAAATGTACTATTTACAAATCGTTGTAACTTTTTGTACTAAATTGTAAACTGAAAAACACACATTGATTAATGCTATCAGTAATCAGATCATTGTGAATGGATGTGAATATCGAAAATGTTTTGCGGTACATACGCGGAATATACGTTTTCGGTGTTTACCTATAGTTTTACGATCTGGCTGTCGTAAGTTTTGACTTTGAATAAAAGTCAATGGAGTCAAAAAATAACAAATTTTACCTAATAAGTTTTAGGTCACAATAGTTAATTACGAAAGAAAAATATCGCCATTTTGAGTTTTTAAAATTTGGCCTAAGAAATTATTAGCAGTACCGCGCAAACGATATAGTTTCCATAAAAACGTCGCTTCTCTATAAACTGAAAGAATCTATTCTTAGGAAGGCTCACTATGAGCTCGTTAAACATGTCCAAATAAATTTAGCTATTATGAAGGTGAAGATAAAAATAGATTTTTCGTAGTGAGAAGCTTTTTCTTGGAGGTTTGTCAGAAGCTCGAGAGAGGTTGAAAAGAAACCTTAAGATGTAATTAGTGTTTTTCTGGGGGTTGAACCGAAGACTATTCACTGAGTAGCCCAAAACTCTTACGACTGAGACACTTCGGGCACAATTACCAAATAGAAATTATAACCACCTCCCTAAGTATTCCACTTCAAATAGACAAACTTCCACTCTCCAGAAAGTCGATTTTCAGTCAACTAAAGCTACTTAATTATACCACCAGGGTTGACCAATAAAAATAACGTCACGCACTCAAAGGTTATAGATTTATCGATTTATTTCGCACAATACGAAATAGTTCCGACACAGTCATCGGTTTCCTGAATATTGCAAGTTGCGAACAATGTCACGCTAGGCAAGAACTTGAAAATCCAAATGGGACTACAGCACTTCCTTATGGGTAGTATTAAGGCAGTTATCACTTAATTACGAAAATAAATTGCAATTTTCACGATTTTAAATTGAATTTTCAAAATTTCTTACGAAGAAAAATTGTTATATGAACATTTTTCTACGTAGATTTGTTTTTTTTTCAGCTAAAATAAATCTAAACTCTGTCATTATTTAACTAACCCAAAACTTACATCATTCCACCAAGTGGTTAACACACAAACGTGTTATTATTTTTATGTAACACAACCATTAAACATCAATTTACCCGAAAGCACAGTGCAGACATTAAAATTGTTTCGACAAAATATCCTCAGGAGTTGGCACGACGACGGCAACGATACATACTCGATACTCGTATATACAACGACACGGAAAATATCCTTAATGTAATAAAATACTCTTGTTCTCGACGGTGTTACCAAAGTTGTAGAGTACAATGAAAAAGTATCCCTATCACTCTGTTGCTGACGGGGGACTACTACTTGGCAATTAGAAGACCTGCAGTGGTAAAAGGTGCTCGCTCAAAGCACCCCTCTAATGGTTAGTATAGCTGTATTATGTATGTGACGGTGGTGGTGGTTGCTTAGCGAGTGTGTGTGTTGGGGATTTAAGTTTTATGCAACTTGAAAGATATAAAAAAAAACATACAACCGCTTAATTAACCGAAGGCAGGAGGAAGAAATCCGATGGTTTTTTTTATTGGAGCACAATACTGAGGGCAAATACACACATACACATAAACGGGGAATACATTTTTATGTGGCCATTCCGTAAGACCGTAACAAATTAAAGAATTGCCATCCTTATTATTTATTTTTATAGAATAGAAAAAAATCAGACCGATGCAATTCAGGTGTATTCAGTACTTGTTCTGCTCCAAAAATGTAGTCGAGCCTAATACGAGTAGGTATCATATTTGACTGTGAAACTAATATTCGATTTGTCCGATTTGACCCAAGTTCATCTAATTCTAGTGCGGTTTTTACTGATGTACCTATATATTTTGCAGGTAATTTTACTGGCATTCGGATTGCTCAGTAATTAAGCTATAGACAGATTGAGACTCTAAAAGTAGGCCCAACACACCAACGGCTTAATTTTATAAAGAATTCTCATACCTCCTTGCATTGTACATTTATTGAAACCATTGGACGTAAAACTTTGTCGAAATAAATTATCTTAAGAAGACATGTGAATCCTCTAGAAAAGTTATTTGGAACTTCTCTGCGAGACAATCTCCGACAACAGCAACCAAAGTGGTACCCTCCTTTAACGCTGAAACTATAAAACTTTAAACAACAAACGTACAGGTATCACTTACACATTTCCTCCCCCCAGAAAGTGTCTCCTGTCTCCTGTCTCCTCAAATTGTGCCACACGACATGGTTTTGGAAACAATTTCAAAACAACAAGGAGGTTATTCCAGAACGTTGACTCTGACATCAGAGTATTAATTCCTTCCTCTGTTATGCAACGAACTGCTCACAATCTAATCTCTCTCTCTCTTTCTCTAAGCATACGTGCTTTTGCTGTTAACGTTTCGATAAGTTAAGCCAACTTGACACGTAATAATTTCCAACTTTTAATCTATAAATTCACGTGAGATAATTGAGTTATCTTAAGCTGCCTCACAATTTATGTCATTTCGTTAACTTATTTACATTATGTGTGTACAGCCAAGCGAATAAGCAAATCGAATCCGTGTATACATCCTTTTAATGGTAGGTAGTAATTTATGAAACTCACCCACAAACACTAATAGGAAAATCAATTTATGGAAAGAAAATGCATTTACCCAGGTTCCGTTTGAAAGGTTATGAAGGAAGAAAGAAGAAAAAAAAGATTTTTAGTTCAAGGGCATGACAGCGGAGCAATATCACTCTCGGGTAATTATCTTTTAAATCGATATATCACTTTCTGAATGCACTTAAGAGTGTCCTAGAGGGGTTTCTTCCGTCATCAATGTATTGTAGAAGGTATAGACTTTTTTTTTTGAACGGGAAGTAGAGCTGCAGGATATAAATAAAATAAAATAAAAATAAAATCAAAAGATTTAGGCATTTCCCCTTATCCTGTCAAAACTCATATCAGTCTGCGGTGGTTCATAGTGAATGTCACTTTACACAACTTTAAAAGTCATTTATGAGCTCTTGCGTGACTTGTCCGAATTTCTTATCAGATTCTACTTGTATGTCTTACTTGAGTAGCGCGTTGTATTCACTTTGAAAAGAATTGTATTAAATTGTTTGACAGCTATTTTAGCTGTCAGAAAACAGAGCGGTTCCACAGAACAGAAACTCGTGAATTAGATTAGGTAAAGTTTGTTTGATTTCATTATGCTTAAATCACAACCCTCAAGCGTTTGACGTTTCACATTTAGTTTGGGCTTTCGTGCGCAACGCCCGAAAATTAATAGATCCAGTTTTTATTTCGGTAGCGCGTTTCACACCAAACACATAAGTTCGGTCGTAATCGTCATATCGTATGTAAGATTGAAATTCTAAATGCAAAAAAGGAATACGTAATGTACATGGGAAGTGTGGTAAGTAAACGCTATAACAACTGAACGTAGTTATCTGATTCCTGCGTTAGCTTTGTGACATGAAATAATCACGATTTCTCGTCTGTCTAAAAAAAATTAAAAGTAACCGCCGGTCATGTTTCAATTTGTGTTTCGCCGAATGCGGAGCAGTAAAAAATATGTCGTAAACATGTGTGCGGTAAATGTTGCAGCTTGTTTTGTTGCAACGTGTGCGGAGGGAATTAGCCTCGCATTGGGATGAGTAAGGACCATCCTTACTGGAAAAAGTAGCAAATTGGTTACACAAGGCTATAAGTAAATTAAAAATAGTTGACATAGTACCCTAAGTCTAGTTTCTCACACCCAATCGTTTGCCTGCGCTTTTATTTTTGTGACGGACAATTCTATGCGGTATTTTCGAAAGGCGGCAGGAGAAGCTTTTTTTCAGAACTGTCACACTCTCGGATGTTTGTCGGACTCAGGCTTGCCAGATTGCGCGATATATCGCAAAACGCGCGGTATTTTTTTCTATTTTGCGGTGTAAAATTAGAATTTGCGATATCTCTTATTTTTTGCGATGTTTGCGATATTTTGTTTTATTAGTCATTAAAACAAAATAAAATACTAATTCAATAAAATTCTTCCCATTTGAAAATAACTGAGTTGCGTAACTTGATCTTGCTACAATACTAATACTAATTTGTACCTTTTTCTTTGTTATTGTTTTCTGTTACCTAACCAAAAATATTAAAAATCAAGTGAAAATCAAGTTTGTGTTATTTTTTTTCTGCGGTTTATAGGCTTATAAAAATCTGGCAAGCCTAGTCGGACTGAGTGAAATATGCCATTAAACAAAACCGTAAAGCGAAAGTAATCGAAGGAGACATTCGATAGTTGCAGAGTGCGTGCTCTCCGGTCTTATATTTTCCGGACGGTCGGCAGTCAGTCATTCGAGTTTAGATTCCAATCAACGTAATTTTGACAGCTCTTGTATATTTCTGTAGAAATGTCGATAAAATGCATTATTCGGTTAAATGAAACACCTAAAAAAATGTTTGATTCTTTTTGGTAAATATCATCAGTGGAAATATGGCAGAGTGCCTTACAAGTTCGTTTGGCCGAAAACTGAGTACAAAAACTTGTTTCAAACATCTAACATTGTGGTATCAATTCGCATTACAACCATGTCAACCTATTGCGATTCAGCATAAGTACGCGCGGTACGCCTACTTATAAACTCTTCATTTCGTTTCGCAAACCCTTTACTCTTACTCGTATGTTATGTAAATTTCTCATTTCAATTGTCAACTGTATATATATCTTCAAACATCACGTATAAGGTATACATCAGCGAACAGCACTTGTCGCATTTTATTATCGATGTCGGACGTTTATTTGACATCTGGTTCATCTTGTCTTGCCTGGTGTCATGTAACGTGATTAACTCATCAGGTTTAACTATACCAACCTTATTTTTTCAATAATTTCATAGCACGTGTGTGTTATCAGTCATAAAAGGCAGTTATAATTACGTGTACCACAGGTAGGAGCTGAACTGAACATGTGAGCATAACATTTACGTAACGAACGAATGTTATTCTTTTTCCATAAACAAGTGCTAAGAGCGAAAACATTTTCGAAATCGTTGTAAAGCATCCTAATAACAAGAAATATTATATATACCTACAGTCGATGCGAAGATTGATGATGGCAGTGCGAACGGATATTTATTTTTGAAATTATCCAGCCATTTCTAGCTGGCAAATCGGACTTGTTTCTTTTAAGCAAATTAATTGAATTCCAAGAATTTATTTCTTATTTATTGCGTTTTCGGATTAACCCAATGTACACGCTGCTGACGATATTTTTCAGGTAACAAATAAATATTATTGTTCAAAACTTGTTTTTCTGCCAGCATCAGCATCAGCATCAGCTTCGGGTGAGTCATTTTGGGAACGAGAACTGTTACATAATAAGGCACTTCGTTCTGTGGTAGCTGCGTAAATATTGCAAATTTATTTCGAATGAATTTAAATATTCCCAATTTGATGCGGTGCTTTGTTGATTACTCGGAATATGTTTGGCTGTCTGTTGATTTGCCCTTGAACTGTTTTCAAATGATTAGAGGAAGTTGTTCATGGAATTGCAATTGTGTATTGCTGCGTATATTGTTTGGGAGTTCACGACGGAAACTGCGTAGTGATGAATTTTCACTGAAATTTTGCTTGAATGGCATTTGCATAATTCTGGAAACGGAAGTTTTTATGCGATAATGTTAGTGATGGGACTAGGATGAACATTGTTTTTTTTTTTCTTGATTTTTGTTCACAATTTACTTAGCAGCTTAAAAAGTGCAACGACACTAGGGTTGACAGACTCTCCGGTTTGCCCGGGACGTCCCGGATTTAAGACATAATTTCGGTTGTACCGCCCGGACAGATTTTGTCCCGGGCTGCGACGCAAATTCACAAAAAAAAAGTCAAAATTAAAAATAAATCGTAACTAGTTAACATTGGTATCTATGTGCATGTTCAATGACGTACTAGTCACTGATTTCAATAAAAATAAACACAAAAAAATATTTTATTGGGTATCTTTTTTATGCATTTTTATTTTGTCCCGGGAAAAAATTGGAAATCCCGAGTTTTTCCCGTGTTTTTGCCAAACGTCCCGTCGAGTTACGAGCGAAATCAGGCAACCCGAAACGCCAGTCAATACTGTCACTTTCTGTCACAGCAAAATTGCTTCGTTCGTTTGTTTCGGAAAATCTAAAAAATGTTGATTCTGGAAAATACAGCGAAATTTGCTCCACAATCAAAAGCAATACAAAAATAAAATGTGAACAAATGTACTAGATCTGCTGCAAATGAAACTCACATCCCTGCATTGTATACAAGAACAAGCATCTGACGTTTAAAGACGTGTTGAACGCGCTCGGCAACAAACACAGGTGCATGAGTGATATATCTGAAATTATCTGATGTGAGAGCAGCAGCAGCGACCACAAACTCCGACTTCACAAAAGTACTCGTAATGAGGCAGCATCGCTATTTTCCGACTCAATTTTGAAGGAAATAATTCCCATGTAAGACCCATAACACAATGCGACAAGTATTTGTTCTACAACGGAGTTTCTACAATTTGAAGACATTTTTCTAAAATCGAACCACTGCTGATCAACAAGCACTCGTATGACTTTTTGACTTGTCACGCTGTGTTGTCCGCCCCTGGTAGCTTTCAATTTTACACCTTATCTAACCTAAATATTAATCACAATATGATGTCCTGTAATAAAAGTCATAACAACTCAATAGCCCCATTTATCGTTGTAAATAATGCCGAACCATGCTAATACATCTTCCCTTGACATTGCCATTCTGAGCCTTTAAGCACGGCCTGCATTGCATTAAAATTTAAATAAGAAACTGTCCATCTGTGAATTTTCAATTTAGCGCGAAATTTATGATTTCATGACCTATCTCCCGTTTCCCCCTGATGTGTTTCACCCAAAACAGGTCATTTAATATTCAAATGAATGATTTTGTAAAAGTTTCTCTCCAGTATACTCCTACCAACGGCACTTCCATCTCAAATTCACAAAACATCACGTATGCGTCAGCATTAGGAAATTAAGTTTCTTACGTGTTTCTCCATAACATTGTGCGACAAATGACCAATAACCCAGTAAGTGATCAAAAGAACGACAACCATCGACCTGGTTAACGAAAACTTCAAACACCTTTTGCTTTACATTTATGCAAAAAAAAAAAGCTGACTGACACCGCGCTGACCCAGTTGCCTATAACTCAGACAGACAGCAATCACGTGCCGATATGTTTGCCATCCAGAAGTGCAACTCTGCTTGAATACATAGAGTCGCATCTTTCACATTTTAAACGCGTGGATTTCTTTAGAGCCGACCATGACTTTCAAATGTAT
The DNA here is from genome assembly GCA_951230905.1 of Cheilosia variabilis. Taxonomy (NCBI): domain Eukaryota; kingdom Metazoa; phylum Arthropoda; class Insecta; order Diptera; family Syrphidae; genus Cheilosia; species Cheilosia variabilis. The sequence continues at coordinate 12,712,087 of OX579680.1, read as the reverse complement.
GTATAGTCGGCCTGTACGCAATTAGTATGCAAAAATCGAACTCTAGCTTTCAAATGGATAATTCCGTGTTCCACTTTGAGGGGGAGAGCGCTCAAAATTTCATTAGATTGCCAAAGTCAAGATAAATATTGGCCTTGTGTGTCCGTTTGTGCATGGGGGGGATATGAACAAAAGTTCTGTTTGATTTTTTTAAATGGAAACTTGAAATTTTTGTAAATATCCCCGGGCTGCCTTTATTTGACTTCCACAGTGAAAGCGGTTGTATAATCTTGAAATCAAGTAAACAAACGTATGTAACTCTCTTGAGCCAGGAAACTGGCGATGATGATGTGCTCTCTTTAACTTTGTTTTGTTCCCCCGCACTGTTACTCGTTAGAGTACGAGCAAACGGCGGACCATTGGATATGTTGTAAAGTTTTGCAATTACAGAGCGATAAAGTGTTGCTCGCTGAAAGTTGTTAACGAGTTTTGCTATTTTTTCCCACCATCATGAATATTTAATTAGTTTTGGATGGAGAAAAGTTCCAATTTGGCTTCTGTTGCAAATATGCTAACAACGGACATTAATAAGCTGAAAACATTAATCCCTACAGTAGGGGAACACTGAAATGTACAATCAACAAATACATAGTTAGTCTATTTGCGCTGTCACCTCTGTCAGCTGTGTGGGGTGTTTTTCATGACATGGTCATGACAAAGAGCGTTAATGATTTGCGGATCTTTGTACTAGAGTTGTTTAAACATTTATCGATTTATCGAACATTGACACCCGCATTTTTTTATAAAAACAAGTACCACACGGAGCTCAAATCAACTGTCAGCTGAAAAAGTGGTCGTTGCGAGAAAATGTGTCACCAATTAAGAAAAAAAACTTCTTAAAACTGTCAACGACAGTTAAATGATCTTGTAAAAAAATAACAACATCCTCCAGTCTACGTCAAATTGAAATAAAAAAATCATCGACATCCTCCCCATCTGCGAATGACTGACATTTTGAAATACCATATTGAAATATAACTAACTAAAATATTTCCATAGAAAGACAGACAGTCGCACTTCCAACTATATGCCCCATGACATACATATGTATATTATATATAAAACAAACAATGAAAATCCACGTTCTGCGACTTGCCGCTGTCATTCACCTCTTTCGCCATATCAAAGACAATTTCATGGAGGTCGGCGTTTTCGATATTATTCCCTTGAGTAAAAGTGAATGGCGCATAAATAAAAAGAAAAATATTTACATGTAAGCCTGTGTGGCTTATAGAAAACTATTCCCAGTGATAGCATTGTGTGTTCAAGCTTCAAGGAACCCATAAAAACCAACACACAAGTGCAATCATTTTATACAGCTAGTTTCGTGGGGGCGATATGTATATTTCTACATATGCAGTTGGTTTTTGCACGATATGCACCTTTGTTGCTCACTTCACGGCAAATCATGCCACAAAATTGGAATACGAAGACTTTCCGTGGAAGACATCGAAACGAAAAGATCTCGCTTCAAGAAAACATGATCGTGTGCACAGCAAGCCATCCGACGCCACATGGTGACTCATTTTCGCCGAATGTTATTTCAAACACAGCCATATCGTGTGTATCAACAACAACGAGTTTCGAAAAATAAATATAAAAAATATATATATAATTGCAAACAACTAAAAGCCATTTGATCTTATCTTTGGTTTTTTTTTTACCAGCTTTCTGTACATAATTTGGTCGGCAGGCCCAACTGTCTAGATACGTGGTTCGTAGGCCGGAAAAATTTAGCTCGTGACGTATGCTGTGAGGTATTTTTCGCGTAGACAGCACAACAAATGCTTGCTGAAAGTGCGCAAAAAAGATACTTGGATGTTGGAGCGATTCTTGAAAATCTTGAAGTTTTTTGTGCGAAACTTTTTTTTTTTTTTTTAATTTTGTTGTCCACCATAAAGTGTCTAATGAATAATTCACGCTGCAGTGGCAGTGATTCACTTGCGTGGCGTCGATAGAATTTCAATTGTGGTTGCGTTTTTTTCGGGTCATTGGCGCATTCAACTGGCGTTTTGCAGACATCGGCAGTTCGAAGATTAAATAAAATACACATACCTACAACATGTATCTAATCAGACATTTTGAGAGATTAGATGGGAACATTTCCACAGTCTTATCGCTGAAGAGGCAATATTTTAATTTGCTTTCGGTCGTTGGTCTATATTCCTGTCTCAACTTAATTGAACGATAAATGTTTGTTTTGTTTCCGTATAGAAATTAAAAATAAATAAATATGACCCACGCGAAATAAGTTTTATTTTTTTCGGGGGAATAGACTGTTGGGGGAGAGTGCATGGGTAGATAGGTTTATCTTCAATTGTAGGGAAGTTGTGTGCGTAACGTGCAAAAAACGTAACTATTCAAATTTAGGCAAATAACACTTTTGATTGATTCATAGATTAGTAGACAAATTCGATTACAATGGGGATGTTCACAACTTTTGTTTGTTAAGCCTGACAGCAGGCGGCGTCGTAAGTCTCAGTTTATAATGGCCTAAGTTCAACAAGAGAATATTTTAGGTCTGTTCCTTTACTTTTAAATCTTACGAATTTTTACTCAATGCCGTTCCTCAACTCGAAAAATTCGTAAAAGAGAGCGTCATCGAGAGATCAAGAAATTACCCCTCCACTGAGAAGCTTACGAATTTTTACTCAACAAATTTCTTGGTGTAAGAATTGAAAAAGCTGTCAATTAACAGCTGATTCGAAATTTGTTGTCCCATTTGACATTTGTTTTGATTTCTTGTATATTAAAATGGTATCAACAGGCGGAAAAATAAAATTGAATGTTCTCCTTAGATTCTTTTGGATTCTTAGACGAAATTCTTCCTCGCTGTAAGGAGTAAGAAAGGACAATCTCCTCCATGTAATTTTTAATGCTGTGCCGCTTTTTCCTCTTCTCGATTGCTTGTAGTGCAATCAGTACAAACTCTTCCATATACTCGGATTCATGAATTCGATGAATTCCGAATCACTTTCATCGCTAGGTATAGATAAATAAACTAATGTTGACCATGAATTAGCAAATTCTTCGAGTTTATCAGATTTTTTACCGTCTTTTCGTTCTACTTTTCGATTTTTTGAATTATATGTCTGTCGTTTTTCATAGATTACTACAAAAGCGTTCCCTAACTTTTTGGTAAATGTCTCTCTCTGTGAGAGAATTTATCCCCACCGCCACCAATGCTATTTTGACAGTCTTTTCCATTCTTACTACAGAAGTAAAAGAACAGACCTCTTGTTTTTAGCTGTCATCTCCGGCTGCGTAGATGACATGTCACTCGACTGAGTACCAAACTGACATTTTGATTGTATGGCTGATACTGGAATAGTGACGTTACCGACCAATCAAGTTATTACGTTTGGGGAAAATCTAGTCCAGACTAATCGAGTCGACTGCAAATAGCTTGAATTTTGAACGTGAACTATGCTTTGGATTTTAATAGAGGATAACAAATCTGGTATGGATGTTTCTCAAGTTTGATTTTCATATTATGTAATATGCAGCAATTCGTGTGCGAATTGAGTAAAGTTTTGACATCCAATATAGATGTAGGGCGTGTTCAATAATATTTTACAGCTGGCGGATAACGGAAAACATGACATACATTTTCTTCTCTTATTCACCATGATAGTTTAATAAATTATCCAGCTGTCAGAAACTGTTGTGCGCTTTCGACAAACGACAAATTTCTGGCTTTCTCTTACTGATGCACATCCCTGGCTGAACTTATAAAATCAATTCTGCCGCAGGTACTATGCAGACAAGCAACAAATAAATTATTAAAACAAAAACCCATTATAAAGGCGAAGGTAAAGGTGTTGTTGGTAAAGCTATTTGCTTCGACCCGAATATCGTAGGTTCAAGCCCCAGCAAAGAAAAGGAATGCAATCCACTATTTATAGAGGAAAACAAAGAATATAGGAATTTCTCCACCACCAAAGGCGTTTCTGCTTGGTATTTTCAAAAAGCCAATAATCAGAGCTTCTCAGACAGAGCAAAAGTGCTACGTAAATGTTGTTCAAAATAGAATCTATCTTTCCATCAAAGTACAACTAAATCAGCTGTTACATATTTCCCTATTTTTTTTTTCTGGTAATCAGTCACAACCTTATCGCGAAGCAAAACTTAAACAAAAAACTAACAAAGCGAAGCCGAACAGAGCACAATACATGTCTACTTGCTATAACCTAGGGGTTAGGGCTGATTAGATAGCTACACCTATACCCATTCGCGTTTGATATGGAAAAATCAACTTTTTCAAGATAAATTAAGTACTGCAAACAGCACTCGATTTATTTGTACTTCCTTTTTCAGCAATACTTGTTCAACAGCCAACTCTCACATCTACAACTTCAATTGCAAAATGCCGACTCTCTGCCTGCTTATGTTTGTAATAGCTGTAAAATTACTTTAACTCCATACCGGTGGCAATCAGGTAAACAGTCAATAATAACCGGCATTTGAAGCTTTTCAACGTTCGACTGGCAGCAACTTCTCATACATTTCCGCAATGGCCGCGCATATGGTGGATGGTGGGAACCTTTTTTCGATTGGCATGAACATCTAACAGCACGATCGTCTGGCAACATCCAGTATTTCCCAATCGTCATCATTTGCCACATATTTTTTGTTACTTTTCTTTTGAGTTCCCTTTCGGATGCATTTTCTTTTCGTTTTTCTATCCCTGCGTATACTCGTACAGTCGTACGTGTCCGTTTCGGAGAAAAACTCCAGCCATTCAGAATTGTGCCGGTTGCAGAATCCAACCAACAAGGCAATAGTTAGTGATGGTTCAATATAAGTTCAAAAATATTTTCTGCCTCTGTTGGTATGTTCTTTCCTTGCTCTGTCTCTATCTTCAGTCTTTGGCTTTAATTGGCCTTGAAATTGAATATACACTCGTACGTTCGTAGGAAAACAGGTGCTTCTATTACGGAAATTTGTTGTCAGATTTGTTTTCAGTTGCAGCATGACGTAAGTACTTATATGGTGAAGTCGGGTCTTTTGTTCGCTCCAATGCTGGCTTATGTATTATTAATAGAGTCGAGACCGTTATAAATACATTTATCATACAAGAGCAGTCGTAGTCCGAGCAGGTTTATGGTAAAGGTACAAAATGCATTGTTCCGCCATCAATACAAGTGATAGGTGAGTTTGAGAATTATCTTACCTTGAGGTTATAAAGGTTGTCGAAATAAGTGTTCTTTTTGAACAGTTAAATTTTGTTTAATAGAAACAAACTGTCAAACTAAAGTAATTTTGGGCGATCGTGATGACATTTTTGTTCCATCATTATGGAAAAGACGATTAAACACCATAAACTAACTATTCACTCTCTACATGTACGTACAATGTTAGTAAACATACATAAATATGAAAGTACTTGGCAGTCATATATACCTATAAATCATTCAACAACGAATGAAACGAAACCACTTTCTGGTGCATAACTTTCCAAACCAACTGGTGGGTCAAGGAAATTTATAATTGTTGAAATAAATTTTCCATTTGGCACACAATTTCTCGGTTCAATACGCTTGTTCAAATGTCAGAAATCACAAACGGGTTCCCTGTAAGAAGTGTCACCATTCCGATTGATCGCATTGGGGTCTATGACCGCTCAGCGAATTTCAGCGAAAATTCGGTGTTTAGTTAAGCTGCGTTATCACACTGTGCATTCCGATCGCACCGTTATCGCGTTACAAAAGCTGTCATCGAAAAAGATCATCACGCGACAACGCGTGTAGTAATAGATTTATGAATTGTGTCATTTACAGTGAGTTGGAGTTCTGCATCTGCGTCAGCGTTTTACTTTTAGCATTTCAAGTCAGTGTTATAATATCGTGGGATTTATCCCTTTTTGTGGGTATTTCGATGTCTGAAAAGCCTTCCGTGGGATAAAGGAAAAAGCACCAAAATCGTGGCAATTTCAGAAATCGAACAAAAAAAAATTCAAATTATAAATTTTTTGTGAAATTCTATTAACACACCTATATTTCACCATGATTATCAATACATTAAATGTCCATAAAAAACTGCTCGATTTACATCTTTTATCAAAATTTTCTAGTATCAAAAAATAATCATAGCAGAGTTAAAAAGCGCGGTTTGTATACTAAAGGTTAATTTAACGTGATTTTCTTTCCGTGTAATACAAATCTTACTTTTAAAAACTGGATTTTGACACAAAAATATATCATGGGTTTTTTAAAGGGAATTTGAATACGGTGAAAAGGGAAAAATGCTACAACACTGTTTCAAGGTGATTTCCAGACTAAAACAACGTTTCCTGAATGGTGTTCCGCGGAACCCTGGGGTCAAAGGGGTTCCGTAGAAAAAACATAATTTTTGGAAGAAAATATGTCGCAGGTTACTTCAGATGATGAAAGAAGCATACACCAAAATTCGGATACCCATAAAAAAAATCTTTGGAAGAGTATTTCCCCGAGAAAAAGGACGACATCGACTGGGTACAGAATCCATTTGCAAATAATGGTAAACGATCGACATCAAATGTTAATCCCTACTTAAACAAAATTTTAAATAAGCAAGAGTATGTTGGGCTGAAAGACGAATACCCTGCAGTCGCAGAAAAAGCTCTTACGGTTCTCCTTTCATTTGTATTTTGTAACATTTTACAGTGGGTTTTCGGCTTACACTTACTCAAAAAACTACAACAGACTGGAGACTGCAGCTCCAGACCTTCGCATTCAGTTGTGGGATATTAAAAATTCCTCACTTAAAAAAGTTACAACGTATTTTTTGTTGTACAATAAATGTTTTATAAAACTTAAAATTATTATTTTTATATCATTTTTATCATTTCTTTTCTTGTCAAACATAAAAATATCCAAACCGCACTTCAAGTTACGATGTTTTCTGTAAATATTAATATGGGGATCCGCCAAAAAGTGTTTGGTCTTTTAGGGTTCCGTGGCCGAAAAAAGTTGGGAACCTCTGGTCTAGAAGAGCTACTGTTACAGTTATTTTCAGGTAATTTCAGAATTTCATATATAATACTTTTTTTTGAGTTTTGGTCACAAACAGTTTATGCTCGAACATTAGTATGACTTTTTACAAAGCCTCAATTTGGAGAATTGGTCTTTTCAGAAGAATTTACGGTCCGAAATAAATGTTAAAAACAGTTCAATACACCAAGGATTTCTGAATTTCTAGATTCACTGCACTCAAATTCAATTGATCTGGCAGCATCGAATTTTAAAATGCAGCTGCTTTGAGAAATTATGAATATGAGCAAACAAAATACGGCGCTGATTTGCCTATCTTTCTCATTTCTGTATTTTTATTCGCATTGACAGCAACAAATGTATATCACATCGAATTCTCCTCAATCCGCAGTAGGTATAGTGCTGACAGTGTAGCCACCAGAATATAAAGCTCATGTGTTTTAGTCATGAAATAGTGTGCTAGGGCTAGTACAAAAAGGCAGGGATGTTACTCCACTGTAGGTTTTTTTTTTAACAAAGTCCACTACGAGCCCTGTTTTCTAGGCCACTTGAAACTTGCAAAACTGAATGATAAACTTTAGCAACACTGAACTGCTGTAACCATCTTGATTCAGATTGTCAGTGAAAATTACAAATAATATATAATAGGCTATATGAGTTCATTAGGGTAAAATCACTGCACTTAATGTAAGATGATCTCATCCTCAGAAAAATTCAAAAACACATGATTGCTACCTACTCTTGCGTCGCAGTTTCTTGCGAAGTGGCCTTGTTTTCGAATCAAAAATACTTTAAGAGCCACAGACATCAATCAAGCTTTCTTTAAACTATGTACACGTACCTATCTTATTATACCCGTGTACGGCCTCATGTCATTGCTACTTGTCAGTTGCAAAATGAACTTGAATTATTATTTGAGCTGAAGCTATTAAAAACAATCAATACTTGAAATCAATTTGACGGCAACAACTTCCAGCAGTTACAATCCGCAGATATATCAAACAAAACTCAAAGAAGTCACTCAAGCATCAGTGCGCATTGCATTCCAATTGTGTTGCGTCTCTTCTTAACCCTCTTTTAACAAACGCCTGCACATAGAAATCATAATGACATTCCCCAGGAGCAGCACTACGTGTCGCGTTCTACATGATTAAGCACTGCAATTGTAATAAGAAAAAGAAGAGGAACACAAAATGTAGTTGCACTTAGAATTCCTAAGTCTTCTTAGCTATAGTTTGTGTTTCCCTTCGCAATGAACTATAGAAACGCGTTGTCTTTTCTATTCGCGTCTGGCCATCGTATCAAGTGACTGTCATTTCCGTACGTCAATCAAATATCTTCGATGGAAGAAAATATCTTCAATGCGTTCACGCGTTGAACGGTGTTGTCTTTCGTACGTACTTTCGTATCTCGCTCTGTTCGAGTGCAAAGGAACTACCTCTGACCTCATTTCTCGATATAAGACCGATTCTGTTGTCCAGGGGGCTCCCAGTCTATTGCTCCCAATTTTTATTAATTTAACGCGCCGCTCACTGAATGTGTTTGACGGTGGTATGCGTTTATAAACTGATTACACAGCCAGCCAGACACTCTGCAGTCGGTTGACTACAATTCGAAACGAATGCCATCGTTGATATAGCGGTTAACTGGACTGTCAGTGTGTGATATCAGCTCAGTTGAAATGGTAGTCTTTTTGGGGGAGACTGTTAGGTTTCTGAACTTGAAGACCCGCATTATGAAAATATTCAATTTATTTATTTGCTTTTCAGGTTTGACGTTTGTGCATTTGTCAGTGTATATCTGTTTAGTACCTATATAGGTTTGTGAAACTAAATGACACTTAAAGTTTGAAAATATTTACTTTTAAATTGTTGGACACGCATGACAGCTAAATGGTGTGTTGGAATGCTTGTTGGAGTTGTGCCTTAATGGTGTTTGTTTAGATGCAGGTGCGGAAGCAATCGCCCGGGTTAATGGGATGATGAGCCATTTCCTACTTTACTGTTTAAGTTGCATTCTACAAGATTGTTCGTATTCTTTTTGTTCAACAGTTTCGTTAAGAGCAATGCTATTTAGTTGTTACGTTAGTCTCATGCGATGTTGTCATAGCAATATACCTTCTTGTAAAATACGACTTTGACTAAGCAACGGCTTAATCGGTATGTGTTTTGTTTAAAATTAGGATTAATGGTAAGTCCTCACTAATTTTGGAATTGACACTAAAAATGTGACTTGCTCGAGAGCTTTACGAGGTGTCTGCCCATTTTACAGAATTTAAAAACATCGCCAGATTATATTCATTCCTTGCGTTCTATTTTCGACCCGTTAGTGAGACTGTCGTAGGTTTTTAAACTTAATGTTAGCTTTTAGAGCTGACGACAGCCCGGAAATAATGTAAAACAAGTTTATTTATAACTTGGTCACAAAAGAATGTAATGTAGATAATGCTATTTGAATATGTTTCTATATTCCTTTCATTCAATGTTTTGTGCCACGCCTTCTTTTCTTATTTATACGGTTACAGCACGGGTACACCTTTTTTTTACAGTACAAATTACTACAAAAAACAAGAAACAAAAAGTCGTTCGGAAACGCCGACATTATCACTTATGCGTTATGCCTTCTTGAATATTAGAACTAGAAGGCCAATCTCTAGTAGCGTGCATAGTAGTCCTCGAAAGTAGATAAGTTTTAATTTTTGCAAGCCCATGCAACAAGTCAAACACACCACACAAGCGTTGAGTTGTGTTAAACAAATTCCATTGTTGCTATCAAGCAAGCCGCACACTGAATTTTCAACGGAAATTTGTCGCCGAGATAAGCGACTTGGCAAACAAAACTAAATGCTTTGGGGTCGACCACAAAGCCCCTTAACCGGTTTGTTGGTTTTCTAGGGTATTTCCACCTTCTGGGCGATAGCGAAAACAGACAGCCTTCGCTCTGAAGAAGAAAGACCCATGTAGATTCGGATTGTTTAGTTTTCCGGTACCACCTTCTTTCCTACCTACCTGCTTTGTGATAAAATATTAACTTGCCTTTGTAAATTCTATTTAATGCAACAGGTGCTGCATTACCCCATATTCAATCTAATCCCTAAAAAGGACACCACGTCGACGTCCTTTTACTTGCGCATAATTAAGAAACCATGCCAATACTTACAGAACTCCCGAACAGCGAGTGCAAACAAACGATCCGATAGTCATGTTGACATAAGTTGGACCCTTCTGTCCACAGTCGAAGCATTGGCGATTGCCTCCGCTGCCGCTGGTAACCAGCTCCCGCAGGACCTTCAGGTATTTGTCATCTTGTTTTTTGCGGACAACAGCCATTGTTGTTTGGTTGCTGATGTTATTTTTGTTGTTACTGGTAGTATTGTATATTGTTGTTGTTGTTGCTGCAGTGGTGGTGATGATGCAGTTTCTATGCGTTGGAATTTGATGTATTTTCTTTTGAGTGTGTTTCCCTTTTTTCGCGTGCGGTTTGGGTTTACTGGTTTTATTTTTACTTCGCTTGACTTTCTATCGCATTCCACTTGTCACAAACGTACTACACAAACAAATAAACACTCTCGGCTGGCGAATATTTTCACTTTTCACTCACAATTGCAGATATATTATGTATCATATCTTTTTTCCTAACTGAAGAATTTAAAAAAAATATTTTTTTCTCGTAATTTATTTATATAAACGATCAAAGCCAAACACATAACCGGAGCGGATACAAATGGGAAAGAAGAACAGATGCACGTTCATAAAAAAATATATAAACTTGTCTACACTATACGGCTGGACAAAAACAAAATGAAAACAATTTGTAACGAATTTAAATTTGTTCTTCACGATAAAATAAAAATAAAGTAAAATTTTCGCTTCTTGTTCAGCACGTCCCGAATTCGAACCTGACGTCTCTCACATTCGCCGTATTTCGCTCGACTGAAATATCAATTTTTTCCCAAGAAAGAAGAAAAAGGAAGGAAAAGGAAAGGAATTCCTTTTTATTTCTTTTATTCGTAACGTCGTATCATCAGCGAAAGAGAATGTCAAAGCAAAGGGAATGAGAATTTTATTTTATTTTTGTTTTGTGAATTTTCGAAGAGAAGTCAGCGAAGAATTTAAAAAACATAATTAATTCGCCGTGGAATCTAGTACGATTTATAGACTAGTTCGGGTTTTTATTAAAACAAATATAATGAAGAATATTAAGGCAGAAAGATAATTAAATTTATTTCGAATTAAATCGAAGAACTACAACTGTTTGTTTGTACTTTTCCTAAATTGTTTACTTATTATGGAGTTACAAAAAAATGGACAAGGGACAGTTTTTAATGCAAATTTGTGTAAATTACAATTATTGAAGTAGGTAGGTACCCACGATTGTCTATACTATAGCTTTCAATAGCCGTGTTTTTTTGAGCTTCGATCTCAGCAAAGCAAAGTAAAGTAGGATTTGCATCATGCAATTACAACAACTACGCTCTACTTGACACTTCGAGACTCGGTTGCAGTTGTTGTAATCGCGTGCTGAAAATCCTACTTTACTTTGCTTTGCTGGGATCGAAGCTCAAAAAAACACGCCTAATGTTCCATTGGACTAAGAAATAGATTTTTTATCCAGCTCAAGTTTTGTAAATCTAGATTTGTTTCATTCCATTTTTATAATATAGCTTGGACAGTTGCCTTAAGCCGTTAAGGCGAATGCCTACATTTTCGAAACTCAAAAATGTTTTAACCAAAGACTCAGATTATTTCGTTTTGTATTTTTCATTTTTTTTTGTTGTCTTTTGTGTTATCTATTTTACTTTTTGTATTACCGCAGAAAAGGGTAGATTTACTTGATTGATTTATAAATATCATATTATTTGTTCAAAGAAATTATTCTAATATAAATTGAATGTAGTAGATTTTACAATACAAAAAAAAACACCATTTTTGAACACACTCCTTTTCGCCTCAACTACATTGAAGTTGGCAGTGCCGTGAGGTAAGTGTCAAACAGTTGAAATGTCAATTCATCGTTTGTGCAAAAAAAGCTTTGTTTTTAAATAGAGAGGAAAAGAAATTAATAGGAATTAATATCCATACATATAACCTAAACTGATAAATAATGTGCAACGGCGACTGCAAAGGTTTTGATGCGCAATTCTGTGCTAAAATAAATGGAACACGTACCGAATTCGTGCTCCAACGATTCGTGAACAAGTGGCTGCTCATCATTACTCAGTACGAGAAAATGTGCAACGTCTTTTCGGTACAATTTGACCAGAAGCAAGGAGATGGCGCTGTACCCATTCCACCGCTGAGCTACGAAGACCCCTCCATCCCAGTTACCATCACACACAAATTCGGCACCGATGCAGACGAAGCACGTAGTGCCATCCAATTTCTCGTAAACAAATCGAATTTGGGCAAGTGCCCAACTGCGCTAATAGTCAGCATCGGTCTGAAAGAAATCAACGGCAAGAACCTCAGAGAAATAGCGAAAGTGCTCAACGAAGTCATAGAATCTTAAATAAATGCAAACACCAATTTGTTTCACTTTTCTGTAAAAAAATGTTTTATTTCATATTTGTACATTAAAACGTGTACAAACGACAAAAGTCAACTTCACAGAGGTGGTTGTGGATTTAGTCGAAAAGACCGAAACCCATATCGTCATCGGACTCCTCAGGTTCCTCTTCTTTCTTCTCTTCCTTCTTGGATTCAACTGGGGCAGCAGCTGCGCTAGTATCGGCGACAACACCAGCAGCAGCTGGAGCTGATCCAACTCCGGATCCGATGTTGGTGATCAAATCCTTGATGTTGATTCCCTCCAAAGCCTTGGCAAAAAGACCTGGCCAGTATGGTTCAACATCAACATTGGCAGCCTTCAAGATGGTGTTGATTTTCTCACCCTAAAACGAGATAAATACAGAAACATATTATTAGCAATGGATTATGTGGCAGACGCAGATGCATTGAAGTTGACAACCGAATCGGATTAGTGAAATTGAATTAGATTGCGAGAGATTATAAAATGTAATATGGATCTAAAGTTAATACGAAAATTGCTTGTTACTTACAGTGACGGCGACATCATCATCGACCAAGATGAGGGCAGAGTAAACGCAAGCGAGTTCAGCTTTTGTGGACATATTTGTTGATTTCTGTTTTGTTTTCGGTGCAAGTTGCCAAAAAATTGGAAAAAAGGCCTTAGCTCAAAGAGGACAAGCACACTATTCAAGATCCTGAACCGGAAAGAAAGAAGTAGGCTGGTTGTGTTGCTGTCAAATGTTTCGTATTGAAGTTGGAAATGCTTTATTTTTTGTCGGATGTAGGGCGGCATCTAGCTGTGATTTTTATAAAAGATCTGTTTGTCTGAAACAGAATAAATTTTCATTTTTGAAAAGTTTTTTATTAGATTTTATTGAAATTCTTTTCAGAATAATTGCTAGCCGGTTTTTTTTTTAGTATTTTTGAAACAATATTAAAAATGTTGGTAAATCAGTTTGAGTGCACATTCGAAGTAATCAAGTATAAATTTTGATCGGGGAATAGACAAATGTAAACAGAACAAGTCGTTTCAATCTCTTCTCAATAGCCGTGTTTTTTTTAGCTTCGATCTCAGCAAAGCAAAGTAAAGTAGGATATTCATCACGCAAATACAACAACTACGCTCTACTTGACACTTCGAGACTCAGTCGTAGTTGTTGTAATCGCGTGCTGAAAATCCTACTTTACTTTGCTTTGCTGAGATCGAAGCTCAAAAAAACACGCCTAATATCTGATATTGACACAAAGACACAAAACTAGAAATCTTTACATAAATATCATCTGTAAACTTCACCCGAATTTGAAATTACCCTAGTGAAACCCAAATATGTATCACTTTCGCAAGCAGATGACAGTCGCATACCTCCATTATTGTACTAGATTTTATTCCAATTCTTACCTTTTCCTATTTGTATACGCTTTTTCGCAATGAAAAATACAATATTTTCATTAAAAACTATGAATTCAAATTTGCTTTCAATATTTACTACAAAATATTTAAGCTTTCATTATAAAATAACCCATTTGAATGACTCATGTATCCATAATTAGCACCTCCAGCGCAACTGGCTAAAAGAACTGTCATGTACAATCCCATCCGAAGTTAGTACCCATTTTTTGTTCTAAAAATGAACAACGAACTACTACTGGGGGAAATACTTCAAAAAGTGACACAGCGGCGTTTACCACAGAAAAAAGTGACAAAGTTGAAAGGAATAGAAATACAATTTCAGAAAATAATTTACTCATTTGATTATCTTCTCTCTAAATAGTTTCGCAAGTATATCAAACAAAAGTGCAGCCGCCGTTCAAACAAGAACACGATGAGTTTTTCCAGTGATGAAGCTAATTTTCTAGTCTATCGATATCTTCAGGAATCAGGTAATGTGTTTGCTTTGGTTTTTTGTGAACAAATTTTATGTGCAATCCCGCCCATATCTTATGTTTTTAGGCTTCCATCATTCGGCCTTTGTTTTTGGAATTGAGTCGCACATCTCGCAGAGTAACATTAATGGAGCTCTAGTGCCGCCTGCAGCTTTGTTAACAATACTCCAAAAGGGACTGATGTACACCGAAATTGAATGGAGTGTTGGTGAGGACGGCGAGGGTAGGTCCATTGAGGGTTTAAGTCTGATTGATGCCGTTATGCCGGAGATTAAAATACCGAAACCGCCGGTGAAGGCAGAAGTAAAGAATGAACCGGTGAAAGTTGAACAACAAATTAAAATGGAAACAACTCCGTCGGAGTCTGCTTCAAATGGTTCAGAGGAACCGGCGACAACAGCTACTAGTACTGCTGCAACTGCCACACCTGCTTCAACATCGACTACTCCAGTGACTACACAGACTGCTACTACTCAACAACAACAGCAGCAGCAACAACAACAACAACAGCAGGCACAACAATCCCAACAACAACAACAACAGCAGCAACAACAACAACAGCAGCAGCAGCAACAACCGGCACAAGCTCCAGCCGAGTCAATGGACGTAGATCAAAGTATTGAGATCCCTGCATCGAAGGCTACCGTGTTGCGAGGTCATGAGAGTGAAGTGTTCATCTGTGCATGGAACCCTAGTCGAGATCTTCTAGCGAGTGGGTCTGGCGATAGTACGGCAAGAATATGGGATATGTCTGGCACGACGACAAGCCCAAATCAGTTGGTGTTGCGTCACTGCATTCAAAAGGGCGGCGCCGAAGTGCCCAGCAACAAAGATGTCACATCCTTGGATTGGAATGTAAGTTTTTGCCATTTTAAGCAGGTTTACGTGCATTTATCAAATCCGAGGAGAGCAATTTGATTTGCAAATCCTATTGAAGGTTCCTGCGTCCGATCGTTCTGCCTAAAAAGTAGTCTCTGCGTTTTATTGTACTAAGCCCTTAATATCTTACTATTTCAGTGCGAAGGAACTCTTCTTGCAACTGGGAGCTACGACGGGTATGCTCGCATTTGGACAACCGCTGGCGTTCTTGCTTCCACCTTAGGTCAACACAAAGGTCCGATCTTTGCGCTAAAATGGAACAAACGGGGAAACTACATACTATCGGCGGGTGTCGATAAGACAACTATCATCTGGGACGCAGCAACTGGACAATGCACGCAGCAATTCTCTTTCCATAATGCACCCGCCTTAGACGTTGATTGGCAAACGAACTTGTCTTTCGCCTCGTGCAGTACGGATCAACGGATTCACGTATGCAAACTTGGCGTCGAAAAGCCAATCAAGTCCTTCCAAGGTCACACAGTGAGTATATGGTTTAATTTTACCCATTCCCTTACATAACCAAACAATCCCACTATAGAACGAAGTAAATGCTATTAAATGGGACCCACAAGGTCAGCTGCTCGCCTCATGCTCCGACGATATGACCCTAAAAATTTGGTCAATGAAAAATGACACGTGCGTTCACGATCTGCAAGCGCACTCGAAGGAAATCTACACAATCAAATGGTCACCCACCGGACCAGGCACTCAGAATCCGAACACAAATCTCATTCTTGCTTCGGCATCGTTTGACTCAACCGTACGTCTATGGGATGTTGAACGTGGCGTATGCATCCACACTCTGACCAAGCACACCGAACCAGTGTACTCGGTTGCTTTCAGTCCCGACGGCAAACACCTGGCTTCAGGTAGTTTCGACAAATGTGTCCACATTTGGAGCACCCAAACCGGTCAGCTGGTTCACAGCTACAAGGGCACCGGCGGTATATTCGAGGTCTGCTGGAACTCGAACGGCACTAAAGTGGGTGCCAGCGCATCCGACGGTAGTGTTTTTGTATTGGATCTGAGAAGATTCTGAGATCCGGTTGCTTTAGACTATAGTAAGTAGTGTTTGCAGGAAATATAGACGCATGATAACCGCGATTGTCATTCAAAATAAACTAAATAATAAAAATTATGATTACAAACATGGTATAAGGGAATTTGAGAATTAAATTTAAACCGGTAACCAGTAATAGTATTTGTGGACTTCAAAGCGTTGACTGTTGTTTTGCTTGGAACTAGATTAAGGCCTTGTTAAAGTGTGACGAATATTATTAATAAATATCTCGAACATCGGGTTGGCATATTGTTTGTAGAGTTTTGCAAGCAAGCTGGCTGTCAGGTGATATAATTCGTTTCTCAACTTTACAAATATGTATCTTGTCTTTCTTCGCAAACAGAAAAAATGCAAACACTTTCAACATATTCCAGCACTCCCTCTGCATACACTGCTCTATAGAATTCGCACACGTTTGACAGCTATCACGTTATCAATCATAACATAAGTAACCATTCATTCATTGCGAATCGGTAATTGTTTGTCATTGAAGTCACTCAACCATTGACCATTTTGTTGTATTCATTCCATTGCCCATAGGCCATAGAACAACTTGTGCACTGAAATGTCAACTGGGCGCCAGTTTTTCAATATCTTAAAAGTCCACATTAATTTTTGGATGCGTATCCCTGTTAAAACAATCGTTATTCTCGTTCATCTCTCAGCACAAACATAGGTTCGTTGGTTGTCTATGTTAACGCTGTTTTTTAGTGTTACGACAGTATAACTAGTTTTAAGACATGACTTTTTGTAAATAGCCATTTCAGAATAAATGTCGTATGAATAGAATAAACGCAGAGTTTTATTTTGTTTCCGTTCGGATTGGACCTGGGCTTCAATTAATACACCACACTAGCCAGCAAAGTATTTAAATAACCTAACCTCAGTTATTTCATTAAGATTTAAGTGCTATAAAATATTGAGCTATCACCATATTAGGACATCGTTTGTTCCTAAAATCCAGGGTTCGAATCGTGTCTTCCCTGAACGAGCAATACGCGACGGAATTTGTTTTTGTTTAGTGTGTAAAACCGGCATAATTCCGTGAACGTATAGCTCGTTCACCGATGTGGCTATTCGTCATTCCGCTCCTATTCTTGATTCGTCACTGCTCACACAGTTGAACTGTGCAGTGCCGAACTACGAATAATAACTAGGTATTATCTGTGCGCATTATACAGAGTAGAGTTCAGTCATCGGCAGTTGTCCTCGTTTTCCATTAAAACAAAACATTAAAAAAATCGTATTTTATTGTAAATCAAAAGTCGGTAACACAATCTAAGAAGCGTTCCTTAAAAAATCTACAGGGTTCACGTTTCACTTCGCCGTTCTTCGTGGATCCCCGGAAGAACTTCGTAATCTGTGCCGCGCCACCGAATGCTGGCTTCGCATTTTCCGGATCATCAAACTCTATGTCATAAGACTTGCCCGCCAAAGCGTTTTCAGCCGTCGACCAACTAAATCTTACCAGCCGTGGGTATCCAAAAACAATATCGATATTTTCCGACATAAATCGCTTAGTTACGGGATCACCTGGGTACCCGCTTCCGAAATCCTTTGACGTTAACGTCAGTCCTTCAGGAAATTTCCACACTTTTAGCGCATGATCTCTGGTGACTTTTGCGCATATGCTAGCCGCCGATACAATAGGATACGTTGAATCAGCCTTCTTTGCAACTGTGATCTCAAATTGTGGAAAGATTTTCTTCAACTTGTCTTGGTATTTTTCCGGTGGTCCAACTGTGTCCACATACACTTCTGCAATATTCACGCCGGCTTCAATGGCCCTGTGTATGAGTCCAATAGCCGAATTCATTGAAACCTCATTCAGAGAACACTTGGCTCGCCGATACATGCTCTTACTGATAACGTTGGGAGAAATTATTTCCACAGCCCAACCAATGCAGGAATTTGCCGACTCCTTGGTGTTTATGTCGTTGAATATGACATCGCGCTTTTCCTCAGTCAATTGTTTGGAATCAGCACAACCAAGATCGACAAGAACTTCTTTTTTTGCGAGAGGACAAAAAGCGATGCCGTATACCATGGGACCGAGTACGGGACCACGTCCAGCCTCATCTACTCCCAGCATGCAAGGTTCATCTTTTAGAATTTGTGGAATATCTGAGATGAAAATCGTATTTTTAGAGTTGTCTTTTGATGCTATAAATGGACCAAGCGATTCTAAAGATGTTATTTTTAAGTCTTCTATATTTTCCGTCATATTAACTCAATAGTGGTTTAGTAGAAAATTAAAATATGTTTGTTTATTCCCGCCAAAAACAAATAATAGTCCGGAAATAGGTGTGTTTACTTTTTCTTTATGCTGTCAGAGATGGAACAAATGGAACTGGGTAGAAATTTAAGGTAGAAAATACAAAGTAAACCAGAGATAAAATATTGTTTGTATGCTTTATTTCGTTTTCGATTTGGCTTTTCAGAATTTGATCTGAGATTTCAGATTTCTGCTGCCAAATCGAACATGAAATCCGAATTTTATTGGTTTTTGTTTGTGTTGAGTTGGCCGCAAACAATTTTTTTTTCACTTGCACTGGAAGTCCTTTTCAATTGATTTTCTCACATTTATAATAACTCATTTCGAAATAATTTAATATAAAAAATCGTTTCCATACGCGAAAAAAAAGCAGTCCTCCCAACGAGAAACAATTCGTAAATCGTAACCGCCAGCTATGTATGTGTAAATCGAAGAAAAAAATCGAGATTTCTCAAAAGTGCCTCAGATAAAAAAAAATAGATTTTTTTGGTAAATCGAACATGAAAAGCAATCTCGATCAAACAAATAATTGATATTTTTCTCAAAAAAAATTATAAATCGAAAATGACATAAGCTAACACAGACGTCAGTTTGCAAAACTACAAAAAATTTGACGAACACAGGCAGTTGACTGAAACATTTTTTTTCAGTCTGCCATAAATTTAGAGAATCTAGCATCACTGATTCTGCATGACAGCTACTTAAAAGGGCGAATTCAAATACAATCCAATGAGTGATCTCTTTCTTATAGAAGTAGGTATCCAAATTCATTTGTCGTATAAAATGTTGCTTTTACAACGACCTTATTTTTAATTTTCTAATTGTTTATTCTCCCCATTTACCTTGAAATATTTATTTACAATTGGATTTTAATACTATTCTGTGCTCACATCAGGGCGATAAAAAAAAACAGATTCTCCAAGCAGAAAGAGACAACAGCATTTTTTCATTAATTTGAAAGTAGTGACAGCCAGGCGAGTGTCAAACAAAAAGTAGGCGAGTTGGTCCGTTTTCGTCGTCGTCGTCGTCGTCGTTGTCGTTGCCGTTGGTTGAATCTCGAATGTCATTCGCCGCGAGAGGAGTTTAACAAGAAAAAAAGTGAACGAAAAATATTCGGTTACAAAAAGAAAAATCAATAAAATCTTGTAACATTTTTCAATCTGAACATTTGTTAATAAATAAAACTACATTTCTCCCATTTTCCTATAAATTAGCCGCAGTTATATGCAATTGAGTCGCAAGTGAGTAATGAAGAAGATTGATTTCTCTGCACTGCAGTGTGAATATTTAACGGAGCGAACATGAATGATTAATTTTCTGTGTTTTAAGTGACGTGCACAATCGCAAAAACGCCGGTGGTGAGGAATAAAATAATAAAATTAGAAAAGTTAATAAAACAGTGACGGAAATTGTACGGAAAAACCCCAAAATCAAATTGGATTCGAAAGCGATCATAAAAACGCAAGAAATCTATTCCTCCCCTGCGTTCCACCATAAAATAAAAAAAAAACTTCCAATGAAAGAAGAAAAGTGGGGGGGCGGTGTGTGGAATGTGAGGGAATTCTTTCTTTACTGCGGTTTATCGTTTATCTACTGACTGGAGTCACCCAATTTTTTTTTTCTTCAAACTATTAAAGGGAGTAATGCAGTGCGAAAAATTGTTCTTTAAACATGTGGAGTATGAAGAGAAAACCACTTCCTGAGATAATCAAGAAAGGGGAGGCGGTGGTCGTATTTTCGTTATGTTTATTACATATTCCCATTTCTCTATTTTCTGTAAAAATAATAATTTTTATGATTTGTTTTCAGTTGATTAAGTCATCAACTGAGAACTTACTTCCCCTCTGTTTCTTTGCTGCTTCCTATGTGCGGTCAACATTTTTGTTGCCAACAAAAAATACTTGAAGATGAAATCAAAAAAAAAAAAAAAAAAAACAGTGTCATTTGTTATACTAAGTTATGTATGGAAAGAAATCGGCAACATTTACATCACACGTCGTCTACGTCTTCATCTCGCAATTAAAGTTGTCTTTCCTTGTTTCTTGTTCTGCAAACAGTGACTCAAAGAAGCCTCTGTTTGACATAATCTTCTGGGATAGTTTATGCATGTATATCTACATGAGAGAATAGTTAATGTAAGACGCTGTAGATGCTTCGCGATGACGACTGATTAGCACCCGAAAGGTCATGGGATGGCAACTTGCTTTGTGTATACTGATTCGGATCGAATTGTGAATGTATAAAGGTAGCAGCTGCCAACAAAATAACATCCAAAAATATCGATTCAAACGCCCATAATTGGGAGACAGAAAGTCTTTAAAATAATTGCTTGGCACGTATGTATATGTTTTCCAATGCACAAAGCGCCGAGTGTCTGATATATCGATGCCTACATCGGAAGTAATGAATCTATGTAGGCACCTAAATTTAAACGCGAAATTTTGTGTCTTTACCATCAAGCCTCTCAAGTAAGCATCGTCCTAAGCCAGCTGCATCCGGTTGAGCACTCCAGGTTGGTTGAAATCCTTTTCTCCTTGTGCGCTGTGCGTTAAACCTCAAACTTGGTGCCGTTTCCCCTACTTTGTTGATCATCTGGGTCAGAATCGAAGACACTGCGGTGATGTCCATTCATTTCACAGTTCTAACCGTCCTAAAGGCATACCTACGGGTGTTCTCAAAAACTGGTCCGGATATTTTACATATCTCCTGGAACTGGGTATTATTAAAGTCTTCGTTTGTTTAAAATTCATCAATCTAATCCCCGTTGCATAGCATTAGTTTTTGCTGACGTGCAAGGTCCACATATTGATTATTTATTATGACGGTTTACATTTTCACCCCAAGATTTTGAGAATACTTTCTTTAAAAGAGTAGGCGCAGAATGTTTGCCAGATTTTATTTTGAGTCACTGTACAGATATCTTCTATATTGTGTGCAGTGTGTATACGTACAAAAGTGAATCTTTGGTATTGCGGGTCATCGAATAAGTCACAGAAAGAGGGCGACAAATCATAGTAATTTGCACGATTTTATTGGAAAATGAAATGCATTCTAATGACACTCGCACTGCTTATACTGCAATGAATTTGTAGGTACACATTTATAAAAGCGCGCCGTTCAATCCAATTAGCAGTGATGTTACTCGGCAGACAACCCCTTCCTTACACTCATTAATTATTGTCAGTTAACTAACGATTTACAGCTCGCAACAACTTTCTACTTTACAGGTGTTAAGCTCTAAGCACTCGTGTTAAGTTTACTTAGTGCTAAGCAAAAACCAACTTGGGAACGTTTCAAAAAAAGTTTAAACGTTGAACGTCAAACGAACGAAAGCTATGGCACCCGTCAGAGGTGATGGAATGCGTGGACTTGCCGTTTTCATATCGGACATACGAAACTGTGAGTAAACAATAAAATTATTTTGATTTTATTCTCGATTTAAATTAGTGTTTAATTAACTGTTGACAAGACTGAGTGTACACGCTTGCAGCACCCATCACTTGTCCTTGTCGCAACGGGTCAAAGACACTTTCCGCCCTTATACGTAGTACGTACATGTAAGAGAAATATAACGAAAACAAAAGTAGAGAGGCTTAATCTTAATTTATAAACTGCCGCTCTGCTGCTATGAATGTTGAATTGACATTCTGAGTACCGTAACAATTGAATGAGTGATTGTACTTGAGTGTGTGGGGTCTCTCCCTCAGTGGACTTGTGGTCCACGGGGGGATTAGAGTGTGAATTAATCGAAATTTCACTGGAATTTATAATATTACTTAAGGGCATGCGTTTGCTAGGCAGATCTCTTCTAGTTTTCTTTACTTTTACATAATGGAATTCAATGATGAACGTCTATTTATGAATATGAATACGTTTGCTTAACACTGGCTTAGACGTGGAATATTTATGCTAATTTTGTTCAAGAAATAGATGCTGGGTAGGTGTATGATACATTTACGAGAAAAGGCTGTGGGTGCTTCCACGAGGCTGTGATTTACTTTAATGAAGGTACGTGCGAAAAGCGATAATTTTAATTGCGATAAGAGAAGTCGGCTTACTTGCCACGATACTCGTTGCGAAATAAGAAAAGTAATTTCAGGCAGCTTCTCGTGAATTCGTTATCAAACAACGTCCTACAAGTTTTATTTAAGAAGAAAAATTAGGTACCTAGAGTAGGCACCCTTTAACCGACTACTAACCGGATCTAACGATTTTTGTTCTTTTGTTAAATAAACCATTAAAATAACGATTGCCGAAGCGATTGCTTTCCCCAACATCGTACGAAACGTCAGCGGACCAAAAGTGAATCACCTAATTGTTGTCTTTTATCGTGCTATTTATTTCGGTTCAATGTCAGTTTTATCTTGTGTGCACTACTCGTAACAGATTTATTTTAACATTACCAGGATATATCCTGTATATCACAAGATACCTGAGACACAGCCCCGAACCCGAAGATTGTTAAAGATACAAATACAGGCCCTCAACGAAAGGTTGAGCGCAGTGGTTAGTGTGCTGGACTGAGGAAGAGGTCTTTGGATCAACCCTTGGAAAAACACAAAAAACAGCATTTGTTTGTGGGCTAGAACACAATTCGCGATACTAATAATCATTTTTAGAATCCATGCTAAGTTTTCCAACGCACAGTGGCCAAATTTTTCATACAACATTGCATATTGTGGCCTACAAAATATATAAGGTGAAGGTTAAATATAATTAGTCATGTATCATGTTGTCCATTCTAAAGCCTTCAAGCTATTATGTGCGTTTCTAGCAAAATATCTCACCTTTCCCCATATCTTGGCTAGTTTTTAAAAGTCATATAGGTATTCGTCACGTTAAAAAAAAAAAAACAATTAATCCTGCTCATATGATAAATTTTCACTTCCACTTAACCTCGTAGCGAACAGAACACTCGTAAAAATAACCTACTTGTATCCATTTACTTCCCGCATGTCAAGTACTTACGACTAGGACACCTATTATCCATTCTGCACGGGATATTGTTTGTTTGTGTGCAGCTATGCTTGAAGGTGGCATAATGTTCTAAAAACAGAGCGAAAAAAAACCCAACCTGCCTTTGTCGACACTTTTGTAGAGAGTTTTGCTGCGTGAATAAACAGAAGCTGTGAGCGATACATTCTAAACGGGTTGTTAATACGATTATAGCTGAGTTCTTGGTTGTGTGTGCCTGTTTTTTTGTGTTTGTTTACCCCTAGAATGGAGATTCATGCGCTCTTCCAATATGAAATTGAATTATTCTAATTGAGCAGCGAATGGGGTATGGTAGGCAACTATTGCTTTTGTGCAACAGGGTGCAAGGTGTCATAATTGAATGCTTGTAATGCGTAGATAAGTGGATACCACTGCGACTTCCTTAATGTAACCAGATTCGGTGATTAATTTGCCCAAAGAGTTAAGGTTGTCCCCTATAAAAGAAACGTGAAACATAGAGTCAAATAAATTCGACAATGGTACTTGTAAGAAATCGAAACAAGAGGTTTGTATTTCCAACACGATACCATTCGTTTCTTATAGTACTAATCCATGGACTAGTACCAACGAAAACGAAAAGGTACATCTGAAGAAGCAGCATCCTTGTTCCTAACTGCATTCTGTTGTCGCTCGTAAATTAGCAACTAAATTGCCAAAGCGTTATTAAATTTGTCCCTACTGACATCTGTCTGACAGTTTGTCAAACTGGAAGATGCATTTTTGGTATCAATCATATGACAGTTCTTTTACCATTTCATAGCAATAGCTTTATTTGTCTAAGAAGTTTCCACATAATGCAGATAAGCATTTTCGTTTACACAGTCGACCGACACATTAAGTGCTGCATTTAAATTAACCCTTATCTAAGAAAATCTATTGCGTTTGCAGCACTAGCACTGCTATGTTCTTGGGAATAGAGAATTGGAGGCGTTTCACACCGCAAAACCAGCATAAGCCAAGTATGTCTGGCGTATCGCCGATTTGACCTTATCAATAAAAAAATTAAATATAATTTCGTATTGCTCGATTTTGCTATGAAATAAAACCAACTTATCGCTTGGCGAGAGGTTATAAACGTTCGTTTTTTTCGCAATCGTTTAATTTCTTTGTTTATCGTTTGTTTTAGCAATATATTTGTCAAATATCGACAACAAATGCATTTGCTACAGATAAATTTGCATTCGAATGCATTGCCCGTGCTGCACGCAATACCAAACGCACGTCATGCATACCGCACGGGCATCGTATTACCGATCCTCTGTGCTAGTTCTGCTAATTGCCTCGATTACAAATTGGATAATACTTGGAAGCCTGTTACAACATTTACTTGACGCTTACAGTCTGTTTAAACAATTCTTTATGATGTGCGGGATAAACAGTATAAATAGAAGATAGTGTAGGAAAGTGATTTTTATTTGCAAATCATGCGCTTTATCGAATTAAGTAATTCAATTCTATTTCTGTAATATAATTTAATTCAGCCAAATTGTGACAGATTGATCTTTTGTTCTGACCGGTCGTTGACAGACGCTTAGCACTGCGGAGCATCGGAGTAATAAATTACGAATTCGATAAGGAACGTTTTTGGGTTTGATTGCGGTGTCAAAGTTGCAGATAGAATGCAATAATAAGTGAAGTTCTATTTGTTATTTAGAATGGTCTTACTTTGCCTAGGTTTTTTGACTCTAAGCTTAGAGTTATTGAAGCTTGTCGTTGGGCTGGTATAGTTATGTGCTTGTATGTATAATAAAATGACAAAAGGTGGAACACTCTTAATCTGTACTAGAACCGTTTTAATATTTTAAACTTTCTAAGCCAAACACACACTTATTGTAGCACTTCTTCTCCTTCGCTTTTAGGTAAGAGCAAAGAGGCTGAGGTGAAGCGAATAAACAAGGAGCTCGCCAACATACGAAGCAAATTCAAAGGAGACAAGACTCTCGATGGCTACCAGAAAAAGAAGTACGTCTGTAAGTTACTTTTCATATTCTTGCTCGGTCATGACATTGATTTTGGACACATGGAGGCCGTTAATTTGCTATCATCGAATAAATACTCAGAAAAACAGATTGTAAGGCAGCTAAACAAGCTTGCGATTTACACAAAACCACTAACAACACTTTACTTTCAAGGGCTACCTGTTTATATCCGTTCTTGTAAATACAAACAGCGACCTCATTCGCTTGATCATCCAATCCATCAAGAATGATTTACAATCAAGGAACCCAGTCCACGTGAATCTGGCACTTCAATGTATCGCAAACATTGGCAGCCGGGACATGGCCGAGTCGTTTTCAAACGAAATACCAAAGCTCTTGGTATCGGGGTGAGTTGAAATTGCTTTTGTGGTAAATCTGAAATCAAATGGCAACTCATTGCTTACAGAGACACAATGGACGTAGTAAAGCAATCGGCAGCCCTTTGTTTACTGCGACTCTTTCGATCGAGTCCGGATATCATTCCTGGCGGTGAATGGACATCGCGCATAATACATTTGCTCAACGATCAGCATATGGGTGTGGTGACAGCAGCAACATCACTGATCGATGCTCTGGTGAAACGGAATCCTGACGAGTACAAAGGTTGCGTTAATTTGGCAGTGTCGCGCCTGTCGCGTATTGTTACCGCTAGCTACACTGATTTGCAGGATTACACCTACTATTTTGTACCGGCGCCATGGTTATCGGTGAAACTGTTGCGCTTACTGCAGAACTACAATCCGGTCACCGAGGAGCCAGGAGTACGTGCGCGACTCAGTGAAACACTGGAAACAATCTTGAACAAGGCGCAAGAACCACCAAAGAGCAAGAAGGTCCAGCATTCGAATGCAAAGAATGCGGTCCTCTTTGAGGCGATCAATTTGATCATACACAGCGATAGTGAACCGAATTTATTGGTGCGAGCATGCAATCAGTTGGGACAGTTCTTGAGCAATCGCGAAACGAATTTAAGATATTTGGCATTGGAGTCGATGTGCCATCTGGCAACGTCTGAATTCTCTCATGAGGAGGTGAAGAAACATCAGGAAGTTGTCATCCTTTCCATGAAGGTTTGTTCAATTTGTTACAATTTTCTGTTGGGTATGTTAGTTTATGGGAATCTTGCAGATGGAAAAGGATGTGTCAGTCCGTCAGCAGGCTGTGGACTTGCTCTATGCCATGTGTGATCGTACCAATGCCGAAGAAATTGTCCAAGAGATGCTCAACTACTTGGAGACTGCTGACTATTCCATTCGGGAGGAAATGGTGCTCAAAGTGGCCATACTAGCAGAGAAATACGCCACCGATTATACATGGTAAGTCTGCGTTCTGTGGGGAAAAACAGGTATGCAGTTTACCGGAGTGGTTTATATCATACAGCTGTCCGCCTAAGTTTCAGATTTTAATCAAAGTTTATCGTGTTTCATTATCATTCTAGGTACGTTGATGTGATTCTCAACCTGATCCGCATAGCTGGTGACTATGTCTCTGAAGAAGTCTGGTATCGAGTCATTCAGATTGTTATCAACCGTGAAGAAGTACAGGGCTACGCTGCTAAAACAGTATTCGAAGCACTTCAAGCGCCCGCCTGTCACGAGAACATGGTCAAAGTTGGTGGCTACATCTTGGGCGAATTTGGAAATCTAATTGCTGGCGACTCGCGATCAGCGCCCATTGTTCAGTTTAAGCTCCTACACTCAAAATATCATCTTTGTTCGCCGATGACTCGTGCTCTCCTCCTGTCCACATATATTAAGTTCATCAATCTTTTCCCGGAGATTCGCACCAACATTCAAGAGGTATTCCGTCAGCATAGTAATTTGCGTTCAGCCGACGCCGAATTACAGCAGCGTGCTAGTGAATACCTCCAGCTGAGTATCGTCGCGTCCACTGATGTATTGGCCACCGTACTCGAAGAGATGCCATCATTCCCCGAACGGGAGAGTTCAATACTGGCTGTGCTCAAAAAGAAGAAACCAGGTCGGGTGCCGGAGAATGAAATTCGTGAGTCAAAGAGTCCAGCGCCAGCCACTCAGAACAACATACACATTAATCATAAGTAAGCACATACACACGCTACTTAAATACGAATTAAACAGAATTTTTTTCCTGCAGAGTGACCAACAACAGCAACGCCAATGCTGACCTCCTCGGTTTGAGTACACCACCATCGGCCACAACTAACAACAACTCGGCAGGCGGAACTCTAATCGATGTGTTGGGCGACATCTATGGCTCGAACGCGAACAGTTCAGCGATTTTTAACTCGAAGAAGTTCCTTTTTAAAAATAACGGCGTTCTCTATGAGAACGACTTGATACAGATCGGTGTAAAAAGTGAATTCAGACAGAATCTTGGCCGCCTCGGATTGTTCTATGGCAATAAGACACAAATTCCATTGACGGTAAGTGTATGCAGTACAATTGGAAACAGGTTCTTGATAGATTTTGGTGCTTTTAGAACTTCACACCCGTGTTGCAATGGTCAGCGGATAATGCGCTCAAGTTGAACGTTCAAATGAAACCTGTCGAACCAACACTGGAAGCTGGAGCACAGATTCAACAACTATTGACCGCAGAATGTATAGAGGACTACAGCGATGCGCCAACCATCGAAGTGACATTCCGTTACAACGGTACCCCGCAAACGTTCAGTGTTCAACTGCCCTTGACTGTGAATAAGTTTTTCGAGCCGACCGAGATGAATGCGGAATCGTTCTTTGCCAGGTGGAAGAATCTAGGAGGGTATGTGTTGGATGACGCGGTGCATATTTTTTGCCAAAGGAATCAGATTTGAATTTTCTTTCCATACAGGGAACAGCAAAGGGCACAAAAAGTCTTTAAGGCACAAATTCCACTCGATTTGCAAGGGGCCAGAAATAAACTGATGGGTTTCGGTATGCAACTGCTGTCCAGTGTGGATCCAAATCCCGATAATATGGTGTGTGCGGGTATCATACACACTCAGTCGCAGCAGGTTGGATGTTTGTTACGATTGGAGCCGAATAAACAAGCGCAGGTTAGTTGTGTGAGTCGAACATTTATTTTCTTTTTTACTTTACAATGTGATTTTCTGTGTTTTGTTTGAAAAATTTAAAATTTCCTTCGTCAGTCGACATTCTTATTCTGATTCCCTTAAATTCTTCCTTTCGCCATCAATACATAAGACATCGAAGATAACTTAAGATATATTTCGTCAAAAAGAAGAGAAGACTTTATTTCATTTATATTACGTTGAATGCATTACCACCGCCACGACTAGGTTAGTTTTAATTTTCTCTCTAGAATTATGCCAACAAACTCCGCGCTGTCTGTAAGGGACAGTTTCGTTACTCGAAGGTTGGGTGGTTTTGGTATCTTGTACATTGTACTGATCTTCTTCAAAGCAACCTCCACTATCTCACTTACGGTGTGATGAAAACCACCTAATCCGCATAGGGTCTTAACCTCCTAACACTACTGAAATCCTATTCTTACTAATAAGAATAACTAACAAACGCATTCCTTCACAAACTCATCTCTAACCTATTTACTTTCTTTCACAGATGTTCCGGTTGACCATCAGAGCCAGCAAGGACAGCGTTACCCGCGAAATATGCGACCTACTCGCCGACCAATTCTAAGCAGTACTATTAAATTAAAACTCAAGTTTCAAAATAAGTAATTTAAATGCTAAGGAAATGTATCGTTTTTCCCTCTTCACGTATCTCTAATTAATATACAGCACTCTTCTCCAAGCCATATTTTCCACAGATTCATGGTCACATACAAACAAAAAGCAAAAGCTAAATTCCATTTCTTTTCCTAAAAACACGATTTTTCGTAACAATTCACTTTAAATAGGAATTATGACTCTACTAGATAATAAAATTTAAAAATGAAGGTATGATATAAAATCTCAGAAGTATAACTGATGAAAAAAATGATATTGAAACAATATATATAAATAATTTACCATATAAATAAATATATTTAGGAATAAACGTTGTAGCAGAAAAAAATTAAAGAAAAACAGAAAAATGTTATGTTATATGTATTGATAAAATATATTAAAAGAAAAATTAATATTAAACACAAAAGTTATATATATATACATAAATTAAACAAAAAAAAAAAAACATCTCATTCTTGTTGAACAAAATTTCGTAATTATAAAAAAAAATTAGAGAGTATACATATTAGTAGACACTACTTATGTATTATTTCGCGCTAATTACTTTTAATAATTGTATTATTCACTGCAATAGATTTATTAAAATGAAACAAAATCGTTGATCGTTACTTGTAAGCAAACTATAAGTTGTTTATTTTATTATTATTATTATTACATATTTTTTTTTGCAAACGAAAACTATACATACATATTTTAGAAAGAAAATACAATAATCATTATAAGTACATGTATATGTACATTGTACACTGTATATGTATTCGTCGTGTAGACAAAATAAAAGAAAACAAAAAAAGACGGCAATTTAATTGATTAGTATTATAACTATGATCTGTCGCTTTCGTCTCCTCCTCTTCGACAGCAAAAAATATAAATTTAATATGTTAAATATGATTCAAAACGAAACAAAAATTATCCATAAGTAAATATACATATTGTAATTAAATGCGTAAAAGAAATTTGATTTTTGACATTAACCCACATTACATATAGAATTTTGATTATTGATCACAACACAATTGAACATGTTCAAATCCGTGTCTAGCAAAAGAAAGGTATTGGCAAGCATTTTAGCATCAGTCAAATTGTAAAACAGGCAAGAGGATGTAATTATATACACAAACACAACATTACTTGAAAGCGATTATAAATACAATTTTAATTGAAATAAAGGGAATCATTATTAAATAATTATGTGAGTTGTTTTCGTTATTTCCTGAATGAAATTGTTTAAACGGCCTTAAAAAAACGCTGCGGACACGGGTAAGTGTGAACGCACACACATGATCCCTCTAAAGGTTACAAATTTGGTAACTTCTGCGAATGCGACACACTTGAACATTTTAGGAGCCAGTATTTCAAATTGGGATTATGTATGCTTCTCGTGTGATTGTAAAATCATTAACCACATTTGATTTAATGCGCGACTTTATATTTCCTATTTCTTCCGATCTGTCGTTAACGATGCTTGTTGGCAAAGAAAGCATTTAGTTAGTAAAATCATTTTAGTCCGTCTATAGCTCTCTCTTTTGTGAAGTTATTTTTCCCCGCAAAACTGTGTTTCCCATTTTTATTAACTTCATTTTTCTACCAATTTTTCACTCTTAACATCTTCAATTATCCACTTAACGGATTTCATCTTTAATACGCCCGCACCAAAATTATGGCGAGTTTTCATTAAACTTAACTCAAATTTAGTCATATCGGTAAATAAATACATAGTTTATTGCATGTTATTAGGTACTTGATACAGATCAGTTTTAAGTTTCGATTTGCGTAAAGAAACCAATTTTTGTGTTCCATTACACCAACAAATCAAATACAGAGAGTTTTAATCGTATAATAATCATTTTGAATTAAAATAAGAAACAGACTTTTTCTGAAATGTCATCGCCCCTTAATTTTTCTATCCACATAAAATCGTATCTCGTTGAATATTTCAAACATGTGCTTGTCATATTTGACATGTGTCAGTTACCAAAATGTGGAGTTTCTTTTGAATAGTGATAGTGAACAATTAATTTAAAAAGTAAGAACCATGAAAACGTATCCTACTCTAACGAATTCTCGGCCGGAATTTAAGAAATGTCCATCCGAATTAAATGAGGTAATAACATTGATTCATTAAAATGTAACAATTGCTGATTGTTTGTCATGTTACAGCACTTGGCGAACCTGGGTGCACCGCATCTGGACTCGTTCAACGAAATGTTGCGTTTCGGCCTAAAGAATTGTGCCGCACACATAATTCCGGTACATTTTCAAACAAGAGCTGGTGAGAAGATCTCCCTCTTCATTGAGGATATAACGATATCCAATCCGAAAGTTCCACTGGACTTCATCGAAGTTAAAGAACGCAAGATATTTCCAAGTGAATCACGACAACGACACCAGTCGTACAGTGGAATGTGCAGCATTCGCGTTGGCTGGACAGTTAATGGGTTAGAGAATAGCCCAATTGACGTAGATATAGGAGAAATTCCAATCATGCTAAAGTCGAAAGCTTGCAATCTGGGAAACCTTAAACCAAAGGAGATGGTGCAGCACGGCGAACACGACTCCGAGTGGGGTGGACACTTTGTGGTCAAGGGTAATGAGAAGATCATTCGTATGCTCCTTATGTCGCGGAGGAATTTCCCGATTACAGTAAAGCGCTCAACTTGGAAAGATCGTGGACAAGGTTTCTCAGATGTGGGCATTCTTATTCGCACTGTGAGACGTGACGAAATGTCATTCAACAATGTTTTGCATTATCTTAACAACGGCACGGCAAAGCTGATGTTCTCGCAAATGAAATCAATGCTATACGTGCCAGTATGTTTGATTCTAAAGTGTCTAGTAGACTATACCGATGAGGAGATCTATAAAAGCCTCGTTCGGGGCTACGAGGACGATCAGTACTACTTGTCCTGTGTTCAAACAATGCTAAGAGAAGTGCATTCTGAAGGCCTGCACACGCATCGCGAATGCAAGGATTATTTAGGGGAAATATTTCGCAGCAAATTCAACGAAGTGCCCGAGTGGGCAACAGCTGCACAGGTCACCGAGTTCATTCTCAACGAACGTATCCTCATTCACTTGGACACCTTCGAGGACAAGTTCAACATGATTGTGTTCATGGTGCAAAAGCTCTTTCAATGTGTTCAGGGAAATTACAAAATTGAAAATGTCGATTCGGTAATGATGCAGGAGGTTCTGCTTTCAGGGCACTTGTATCAGAAGTATCTTGCTGATCGCATTGATTTGTGGCTGTTTTATGCCAGGAAATTCATCCTCAAAAAGGCCGACAATCCGAGTGTGCTAATTAACTCTATAACACTTCAGTCTTGCCTTCGTCAGGCGGGTGGAGTGTCAAAAGCCATGGAATCATTTCTGGCGACTGGCAATGCGTCCTCACGTTCAGGATTAGGTCTCATGCAGAACAGTGGCTTGGTAGTGATGGCTGAGAACATCAATCGCATGCGGTTCATGTCTCATTTTCGTGCCGTGCATCGTGGTTCCTACTTCACGACAATGAGGACTACAGAAGCACGTCAGCTTTTGCCCGATGCTTGGGGATTTATTTGTCCAGTGCACACACCCGATGGTACGCCATGTGGTTTGTTGAATCACTTGACTGTCACGTGTAAGATTTCAATGACACCCGCAGCAGAATTGGTTGAGGTAAGGTTTTTAGTTATATTACACATAGAGCTCATTTATATCCTTGTAGGCGGTTCCCAAAGCTCTCATCGATATCGGTATGATTCCTCTTCATTCGCCATGTTTTGATTCCTCAGCAAAGCTCCTAGTTGTCTTTCTCGAGGGCAAACACATTGGCTACATTCGTCAAGTGGACGCATCCAAAGTCGTCGAAAAGCTGCGGTATCTCAAAACTGAAGGCAATGTTCCAGAAATGATGGAAATTGCATACATTCCACCAAAGAACAAGGGACAATTTCCAGGACTCTATCTGTTTGTTGGCCCTGCACGAATGATGCGACCGGTTAAGAATTTGGCACTGGGAAAAATCGAATACATTGGCTCACTGGAACAAGTTTACATGGAAATTGCCATCGATGAGAAGGAAGCATATCCAGGAGTCACCACGCACATGGAGCTGGCCAAAACAGACTTCCTTAGCAACCTGGCGAACTTAATTCCAATGCCTGACTTGAACCAGTCACCTAGGTAAGTTTATTTGCCAAAGTTGGTGCTGGATTTAAACACGTAAGCGTTGTTTTTCATTTTCGTAGGAACATGTACCAGTGCCAGATGGGTAAGCAGACCATGGGCACACCATGTCTCAATTGGACAAAGCAAGCGGCCAACAAGTTGTACCGTTTGCAAACGCCGGGAACGCCTCTTTTCCGACCCGTTCATCATGATAACATTGGACTCGACGACTTTGCAATGGGGACCAACGCAGTCGTTGCTGTTATCTCGTATACTGGCTACGACATGGAAGACGCTATGATTATCAACAAGTCTGCTCATGAGAGGGGCTTCGCCTACGGAAGTATCTATAAATCAAAGTTTGTAGAACTGACAGGAACTAGTTACTTTGCGCGAGATCCGCACAATCCGGAGTTGGCCAAGTATATCGACAACGATGGTTTGCCGCAAGCCGGGACACAACTTAGCTACAAGTCGACCTTGTACTGGTGAGTCTTAGTCTATCTGTCGCTCTTCCCGTCTGATAACTATACGCATTCTGTCTGTTGAGCAATGATTGACAGTCAGCGAGCTGGAAATATATATTTTCCCATCAAAGCCGTTTGTTCCGCTTTTAATAAAACTACCTTTGAAATCTTAAATCCTTCTTCAGCTAATAAGTAGTTTCCTTTCGTTTTAGTTACTTCGATACCGAAGAATGCAAATATCAAGTCTGCCGCAGCGAAGAAAAGGAGGACTGCATCATAGACAGCGTTCGTTACTGTGGCAGTTTCAAAACCAATGCGCCACGCACCGTTTGTATTACAATGCGTATTCCACGTCCACCTAATATAGGTGACAAGTTTGCATCTCGTGCCGGCCAAAAGGGTATCTGCTCGCAAAAGTACCCCGCCGAAGATTTGCCCTTCTCTGAGACTGGTCTAATCCCAGACATTGTATTCAATCCGCACGGTTTCCCCTCTCGTATGACAATCGCTATGATGGTCGAAACGATGGCGGGGAAAAGTGCCGCCTTGCATGGCCTCGTACACGATGCGACACCCTTTCGATTCACTGAAAAGCACACGGCTATTGATTACTTTGGTAAACTGCTGGAGATGGGTGGCTACAACTACTACGGCACTGAACGACTGTACAGTGGAATCGATGGACGCGAAATGACGGCCGACATTTTCTTTGGTATTGTGCACTACCAACGTTTGCGGCACATGGTCTTCGATAAGTGGCAAGTTCGTTCCACCGGACCCGTCGATGCCATAACACAGCAACCTATCAAAGGTCGTAAGCGTGGCGGTGGTGTTCGATTCGGTGAGATGGAACGTGATGCGCTGATATCACATGGTTGCGCATATCTACTGCAAGATCGTCTGTTTCATAATTCGGACAAGTCATATGCGCTGGCGTGTGACAGGTGTGGCAGCATATTAGCTCCGATGAAGCAGGTGATTAAACGATCAGAACGAGGACTAGAAACGACACCAGATACCTGCAGGCTGTGTGGAGACGGCTCAGCGGTTGGCAGTATAGAGCTGCCTTTCTCGTATACATATTTGGTGACGGAACTTAGTTCCGTGAATATCAATGCTAGATTTAAAATGAATCACATTTAAATTGAGTGGTATGGCGTTTGAAAGATGTATAGACGTGGTAAATACAATTTAAGAGATTTTACAAAATTCGTTTGAGTTTGCATTTTATTTTTTTTACTCGCATGGGACGAGTGCATTCCGCTACTTGTCATATTGCTGACGGGTGACAGCAATATCAGCTGTTCAAATTGGATTAGTTTTTGGAAAAATCAACTATGGATATCGACTTGAAAAATGATTTCCCTGTTGTAGATACAAATGGAGTAGTTTCGGTGATTCGTAGTTTCCACATGACGAGGAAGGCTGAAGATAATAATTCCTACAAAATTATATCCACGGCAATTTATATATTTCTTTATTTTGGTTTTCACGAAACTTTGCGCATTCGGTTTAAAACAAAATTCTTAAAATGACGTAAAACAGCTGTGCAAAATATATTGGTATTTGTTGTAGGTTAGGGTCGCCTAATTCCGAACACTCCCAGTAGTCGAACACTTTTTGGTAAAAATCTACACAGATGTATATTTTTAAGATTTTCAACTCCTACAAACGCAAAATGCTACATTGTGGTATTAGCTTTAATCGTTTTTGCAATATCAACTGGTACAATATTATTGTTAACGTTTCAAAATTGCATTTTAAATTGAGTCCTTAGGGAATGCGTTTAAGTGCGGGTTCAGCAGAAAAAAAACAACTGCGATTGTCGGAAAGTGGGTCTTTTTGTTTGAAAATTCAGGTAAATGTTTATTTTCAATGCGTTTTATTAGTTTATATCTATTTTATGTCTTTTTAGTAAAGCTTTTTTCTGAAAACATAATAATTTTATTATTTGTTGACCGTTCGATCATAGGGAACCAAACTTCTTCGAGTTTCCTATTCGAACACTAGTCCGTCTGTCTATCTGTTGAAAGAACGATAGCGCCCAAAGGAATTGACATAGGTGAATGAAATTTGGTGAAAGGACTTCTTTTTATCGTCGTCCGGTTCGTATTGAAAATGGGCTATGTCGGTCAAGTAGTTCTGGTATCTCCCATACAAAATCAAAATTAAGGACATGTCTCTCTGTTGTTCAATGTAATTACGTACTACCTCACATGCCTACAATTTTGCATGACTTGTATGCAGTGGAGGGTCTCACAGCATCGGCCAGGCCGATGATAAACACTTACTTGTTTTTTTTTTTTTGGTTGGCGCCAAACTATAGGTCATTCTCAGCGAAGTTCAATATTTCGCAGGCTCTTAAGAACCGCGCCATTGTCATCAAATATGAGCAAAAACAACGGATCAAAACGATTCAAAGTAAAGCAGCGTTCTGCACCAAAAATGAGTCCGTCCGTTGGGCGCCAATCGAAAAGTGAGCACAATTACAAATAACAATTTGGACTCCGTCCGTCTTTATTAAGCCGCTTTTACAACAAAAATAATAAAAATACAAGTTTGAGACTTCAGATCCATGGTGAAAAGCCCACATACGATATGCCCAGTACAGCTGGATCGGTAGCTTGATCGATTAAACACTTTACCTGTTCCTCCACCGACAGTTTTTCTTTGGGCAGCCTTGAGCGTATATTGAACTGCATGTGACCGCGAAGGATCTTCATATAGCCTCCCAAGTACTCGATATTACTGAAAAATATAAGACATCAGTATAGGTAGATTTGAATCGCCGCATCAGGCTGCATCCATAAACACGATGGAATTACATCACTTATCAAAATGAAATAAAGGTAACGCGTCTATTGGGTGAAACAATTTGCTCCGAATTGCTTACTTACCTCGATACGAGTCCCGCACTCAGTTCCCTTTCGAAGAGATACATCGGATTTGATCCCTGCAACTTGCACCTGGCAATATCGATACGATCCCTCGGCTCCCACGACCGCAAAACCAACTCCTCGCCTTCATTCATTCTATTTCTCGCCATATCAAGCCAATTGACAGAGGGCTCGCGTATAAATACCTCCATGCAAGCCAATAGGATGCGATCTGCACTGCGAAACACTCTCAGCGCATGTACCATGCACTTGAAGATCAATCCCGACGTGCCCATTGGAGCCATGGCGTTAACAAGATGCGGCGTAAGCCTGAACGGCGTTAGCTCGGGCACCTTCTGGTCTCGTGTTCCCGATCCAAAGGTGAACCCAAAATCAATGCCAGTTACCGAACCGTCTTTTATGCTGATAAGTGTGTTCTGCAAATGCCGATCGCCGACACCGAGGATCCAATGAGCTATGTTCATGGCCGCCAATGTGGTGGCGAAATTGTTGCGCAGCACAAAGAAGCTCCCTGGCGAGACCGCCAGGTCCATTAGGGCCTTCTTTACGATATCGTAGTCTATACGGTTTTCCAGTGCCCGAAGGTTCTGGATCAACTGGTCCCTGGTGTATTTGCTGGCAGCCGTTCCATACAGCATGAGATTACCAGCATTCGCTATAGCTTGGGACGGGCGCCCAATGAATTCTATGTAGTTTCTGACGGTATGTTCGATTATCTCATCGCTATTCGGATTGTGTCGCTTGAAGGATTTCAGTACGAAGTCATGCAGCGACACTGTGTTCCTGACCCAGCTGAGCATCCCACAGTTACGGTCAATTGGAACCACCCGATAGGCTCGAATGTACAGGTTGTGCGACTGGCAGCTCTTGTCTTGGCGCAGTTTCTGGGACATCAACTGAATGATTTGCTGAATTCGTTGATCCTGTTTCAAGTCCTCTCCATGCTTCACGAGGAAGTCATAACTGCGCCCGTTGCTGGCGTGGATAGTGACACGCAGTGGATATCGTTGCGAGACAAGCACTCGAATTTTACTGTTAAACCTGACGATCTTCATGTGCTTCATTATTTTGGGATCA
Source organism: Cheilosia variabilis (assembly GCA_951230905.1). Classification (NCBI taxonomy): domain Eukaryota; kingdom Metazoa; phylum Arthropoda; class Insecta; order Diptera; family Syrphidae; genus Cheilosia; species Cheilosia variabilis. The sequence continues at coordinate 12,674,209 of OX579680.1, read as the reverse complement.
TTTTCCAGCGAGTTTTGCGCGTATTGTCCTGGTAGTTCTATACAATCGTCCTCACCACACCATTGGTAGTTGGCCAACCAGGGACATATGGTGTCCAGTCTCACGTTGGTCTCAATCGAACGGAGCTGTTTCCGAAGAAGTCGCACAACGTTCGCGAGGATGCTTCGAATACGCTCCTCATCGCTAGAAAATGTGAGATCCTTCACTCGGTCTATATCGTCTTTGTACTGTAGGAGGCGGCGGTAGGCAACTCCTTGAAGTCCTTCATCCTCGCAATATACATCAACCAAGAGTTTCTCTGTCAAATTGGTAAACTGTGCGTCTGTGATGTTCAAATGATTTCGAATATCAGCATCAAAGCTTTCCAGCTGTGCGAGGAGATACGCTTCAGGCACAGCTAGGTACTTAAAGCTCCTCACAAATTTATCGCACAATCTGTGATGTAAGGCGCCCATAATTTCACCAATCACGCGGCGATCTGTGTAGTTCTTAACGCACCTTACCTGGCTTAATTGAAACAAGGCCTGCTTATGCCAAACGGTAAATGGATATCGCAACGCCTCTGGGTATTTGTCGGCGATATTCTGAACAATATTGTCCAAGTAGCACGGCTCAGTTAGCTGCAGGCGCGACAGTATCTGTGGAATCCACGAAAGGTAAGCCGCCACGGGAACATCTGCAGAGTTCTGCTTGAAATAATCGTGCAAGGACCCGAGCTCGATAGATGGCAACTGGAGGACACACGGAAACAGATGCCTGGCCTCCTTTGAGCCGAATTTCATGCCTTTCAAAACGGAATGGATGAAGATTTTCTCATAGTCCTGGTTAGTGTAGCTTCCTGCATCGTTTCTACTAAGGACATCGTACGAAAACTGCGCCAAGCTGAATAGGCTGTCAGCAGTTGTGCTTGTGGGAAGGGCTGGCGAGCTAGAAGCAACTGATACTCTTAACTCAAGAGCTTTCAAAGCAAGTTTCAGAAATTCACGCTTAAGGTCGTTGGATTTGTTGTTTGCAATTCTTCTCAGAGCCATCTCGGCATCATCGTCCAGTGGCAGGTGCTCAATTGTATCGATAGCCCTCATGGCTATTGTGGACTTTAAAGCTAGTGCTTCTATGTGCATTTCCGGATGAAGATGCATGACATCACGCTGAAGCAGGTCTGTTGTCGCCTTCCAAGCTACATCAATGTATTCTATTCGATTGGAAACGCGGTGTGTCTGCAGGAATATGTTTTTTATTCGGCTCAACTCGAACGTAAGAACTTCAGACGCTTCCGACTTGTTCGGCTGCAGGCGGTCGTAAACTTTTTGTGCAAGTGCGAAGTTTCTCTGATGCTCTGCTGCGTTAAAGAGTTGCAGGGACATGGTGTATATGGATTGTTTTAGTCGTTGTTGCGGTTCGACGGCTGCGAAGAGATAATTTTTTTTAAATATATTACCGGACATTCATGAAAACCTAACCGCTATTAACAAATTGATATGGAGATCGGATCAAATAATCATTAGAGGGTCAGTGCAGCTGCCTATAGGCGCAAGGTCTTTGAACCGCACCTTGGGGACGCCGACTAGTTAAAACGAGTGTTCCTTAGCTCTCCCGAAGTCCAAATCGCCTCGTTAACTAGGTGTAAATTCAGTAACGCATCACTGGCATCATGATGCTCATGATGCTTTGCAAAATGTTCATTAATGCAACTATTGGCATCACTTTCAACGTCAAGTGGTCATTATTGCAAATTTGATCAAACTGATGCGCGAACATAACGAAAAATCGCAGAAATACCGGATGCGCTGTTGATTCGCCGGAAAAAAAATCAGAAAAATGTCGGAAACGAAAGAATAGCAAGTAAATAAACATTTTTATCAATAGGTACATAGGTGTTTGACGGAAAAATTTATAAATTTTTGTTGAATTCTTTATTGTAATTTTTCTCACAAACATTAATTTTTTTTTAACTGAGTATTTCAGCGCTGCGGAGGTAAAGCTTTTAATAACGACAAGACTAAGGCATGAAAATAAATTTATCGTCTTTACGAACACCCATCTTGACATTAAAATGTTTGATGTAAACAATGCGTTCTAAAACTCAAACTCCGTATTCAATCAGCAACGTATCAGCATCGCAAATAAGCAGTGATGCCGCATCACTGCGCAAATGTTTGACGTTTCTGAATTTACACTAGTTCATTCAGTTTAAGCCGTAGGTTGTCCTGTACATAGCGGCGCAGCTGGTCGACGTTGTAATTGAATCATCGAAGCAGTGGGGACGTTCAAGTATCTAGTTTAGTAAGTCTGACAGCTCTCTCACTAGATGAAACTCGGCTCTGATTGGGGGAAATCGGTCGTGAGAGCAGATGTTTCAGTTGACGTTTATGGAGGGGTAGCCGACGAATCTAGTCGAGAAATTCGTGACTGAGTACTAAGTTGACAGTTCTCATATGTGGCTGACGTAGAAAACGTGACGTTCCCGACCAATCTAGTTTTTGCGTTCAGGTTACATCTTATCCAGACCAATCTAGTCGACTTAAGATGACTAGATTCTTGAATGCGGCCAGTGCGTTACAAGACAACAATCACTCAAGCTGAGCCTTTGTGACATTAGGTCTGTTCCTTTACTTTTGTAGTAAGAATGGAAAAGACTGTCAAAATGTCAGTGGTGGGGATAAATTCTCTCACAGAGAGAGACACTTACGAAAAAGTTAGGGGACGCTTTTATATCTATAAAAAACGACAGATATAATTAAAAAAATAAAAAAAGTGGTACGAAAAGTCGTTAAAATATCTGATAAACTCGAAGAATTTGTTAATTTACGAACAACATTAGTTGATTTATCTACCTAGCGATGAAAGTGATTCGGAATTAATCGAATTCATGATTCCGAGTATATGGAAGAGTTTGTACTGATTGAACTACAAGCATTCGAGAAGAGGAAAAAGAGCGGCACAGCATTAAAAGTTACGTGGAGGAAATTGTCCTTTCTTACTCCTTACAGCGAGGAAGAATTTCGTCGCCACCAACAGAATCTAATGGCGTTTTCGATTGAAGATCCGAGAGAATCGCCCCGAAATTCAGAATTGCTCTTTTCAATGAAATTCGTTGGAGCACTTTTGTAATAGTGGTAGACACCATATTATGAGAGATATGGTTTTCTGTTGCTACTTTTTTTTTGTTTTCTGCAGTAATAAATACATCCAAATCAATATATTTCAATTTAAGTTTACATTTTGATTTTAAGCACGCATAATTGTATATTTTCGGATCACATAGCGAAAAATTTGTTTCTAATAACACAACAAACACTACAATCTGACATTTCGTTAGAATGTGTTGGTGAGTTCAGGGCAATTCTCTAAAAATATTCCAGACACTTCTGTCCTGTTAAGAATTGACCTGGAAGTGCACTTTTTTTTTCAATGAAACACATCGAAAGAGCACTTCCAGATTTGCTCTTTTCATAGAAAGGGCAATTCTTTTCTTCAATCGAAAACGCCATAAGGAGAACATTCAATTTTATTTATCCGCCTGTTGATACCATTTTAATATACAAGAAATCAAAACAAATGTCAAATAGGACAACAAACTTCGACAGCTTTTTCAATTCTTACACCAAGAAATTTGTTGAGTAAAAATTCGTAAGATTCTCAGTGGAGGGGTAATTTCTTGCTCTCTCGGTGACGATGACGATGGCATTGAATAAAAATTCGTAAGATTTAAAAGTAAAGGAACAGACCTATTTCTTCAAGCTCAATTTGCAAAGGCTGTTCAACCCATTCCCCCAAAAAAAAAATTGAACAATACTTACTTCGAGCATGCTTCAATGTTTTACATCCGAGCGCAGCAATGTACTTCCTATAGCCAACGACAGTGTTCCAAAAGCGCAAGGATTCCGTTGGATCTATAACACACGAGGTCCATCTCTTACACAGACGTTGAGCGCGAGCTGCATTAAAACCATCCGAGAACTGCTGGGCATAGTAATCAATTTCTGCTACTCTCTGTGCGCACAGCAGATTATCCAATTTGTTCTTGGTGCACAGTGAACTAGTGACGCTCCATTCGCGTAGGAACTTCTTTACATAGTTTTCATACAAAACTCGACATTGTCGGAAATCCTTGTTGGCTATCCACAGCATCATCAGTTCCTCACAGAACTCACTCTTGATGTAGTCGGCCTTGTCGGGCACCATCATCCATTCCTTAAGAGTTTCGAGAAAATCCCTGCTGCCTGCATCGCCTTCAAGCAACAATTGTATTCTCGCATGCATTAGCTTGGGCAGCAGGAAGTTAAAATTGTAATTATCGGTCCAGAGCTCATCGACGTTGTCGATTTCATTGTGTATGGCTTGGGTGACATTTGACCAGTCGCTTAGCTCAATGAAACACTCGTAGTAGCAATTGTAAGCATAGTAGTGTTCAATATGAACATTTCTGCCGATGACCTCTACCAATAGTGATTGGGCTTCATCGGCGCGTCCATTCGCCCGCAATTCTATTGCTTGTGCTAAGCGAGGATCGGTGCGGATTTTATCCGCGAATATAGCCGACACAACTTCGAACTCCTTGAGCGAGCTGTATATGTCGGCTAGCTGCAACCAGTGCTGCGGTTCCATGGTTGCTGCGACGTCTTGCTCGAACCAATCGGCATTCAGCCGGTTCTCTAAGTAGAGAGCGCCAATGGTGAGATTTTTTGTAATTTTCGCCATTTTGGCTACTTGATCGGGTGGGAGGTTGAAAGCGCTTGGCTTGAGAAGGCTCACCTCGAGGAATGCCGAGAAAATTGTCGACTCACAAGTGGTTGAGTTCTTTAAGACCAGCTGGAAAATTTCATCGATTTGCTGGAGAAACTGCATTGCATCCGATTCTTCTGCATCAAGAATAGCTGTGAATATGGCGACAAAGAGCTGTTTGGCGACCAGAAGATCTCTGCGGGCCAGAGCTTGTAGCGGCAGTAGAAAAGCCAAATTGTTGATTAGCAAATCTGGATAGTCGCCGAACCTGTATCGGCGATACAGCCCTACGTTATTTTCTTTGGTTTTTTGAGCGGATTGTTCGGCTGTTTTCTGCCTCACAGTGATGACTCGTAGGACCGTGTCCCGCTTCTCCTTCTCCGTGTCTTTTAAGAACCGTCGCCGCAGCTGCTTGGGCGAGCTGCCAGTTCTATTTTCTAAGACTACCCTTTGTGATCGACGGTCCAAGACCTGAGTTGCAATTTCAAATGGCATCGAGTTCTGGCTTTGCAGGGTGAAGTTTTGCCTTGGCTGTGTTAATGTCTGTGGATCCTGCGTAGGCGCGAACACGTTTTCCGCATCTGTGTTTCGAACCAAGCTGCGTAGCTGTGTGTCTTTAAAAAGACTCGGTCGGGACATTTGGCTCTCGGCGAACAGCGGCGGCAGTGTGTAAGAGGTGCGACTACGCAACTTGGTATTGATTTGGTATTCCAGCAGCTTAGCGTCTCGATCATCTTCGAATTGAAAGATTTGCTTTTTGGACTCGGCGTTTTCGATTGCTGGATCAAGAATCAATTGAGTGCAGAGGCCAAGAAAATGCTGTCCCCCATCGGTGGCGTACTTTCGCAGCAAATGGATCAACCGCTCGATAATCTTTGGCGACATTTCGGCTTCCTTTGACCAGAATTGGTAGATCCGCTTCTGGATCTCGACATCAGGATCACTTATTCCTTTGAGGAGCAACTTGATCGCCTTTTCTCTTAACTCGGCTGTGAAGTTCTGTGCAGCGTAGATGCATACTTCATAGGCAATGTCTCGACAGTCGGTTTGTTGCACTTCTAGCGACTCCTGCACCAACTCAAAGAGCGTCTGCACGTCGTGTGTTTTCAGCAGTGGCAGTGCTCGATTGAGGATATGCAAGGCCAACAACCGATAGTCTGAGTGTTTAAGCAGATCTTTGATTCCGATGCCAATAATTGTCGCATACACGTCGTCTTCTTCGAATGAATCGATGCGTGACAGCAACATCTCCAGGTAGTTCCGCTTGGTCACGCCGATAGCTGTTGGTATCTTAAAGCATATTGTCTCGCGAAGTTGGTCAACGATTTGGGGACTGCTCTTGTAAATGTTAAAAAGGATGTCCACGAACCGCTTTTCACTTTTTCTGTCTTTTTTGTTGTTGAGCACCTGCAAGCGGCTGAGAATTTCTACTAGGAGATTCTCCACGCTAGACTGATCGCCCGACTTTGACAGGGCGACAAGCGATGCGCCCAAAGCGTATGCCGCTGGTTGGTATATTGTTGTGGCGTCGTTTTCAATGTTCGTTAAAATGGCATTAATGTAGAGAATTTTGTTGGTTTCATTCCAGGGAATCAGCTCATTGGACAGAATCATTCCTAGGAAAATGATTCCGCACTCGTTGGCGTTGGAATCCTTGCGCTGGCTGCGGGTGATCATGTCGAGCAACATGTTGCTGGGAACAGTGATGATGGCTTTCCACACACTCAACATTGTTTGGACAATTTCTAGATTGAATTTGAGAATTTCCCTTTTCTCGCTCCAGGCGTTCTTCATGACAAACTTCAACAGGTCCTGAATGAGGGTTACTTCATCGGCAGCTTGTGGCTGGTGCTGCTTTTGAGAGGCTGCAAAGAAAGCGGTTTACATTTCAAGCAAAACAGAGAACACACTTCAAAACTCACACCAAGTGACAAGCAGTGAAATCATATCGGTGATGAAAAAGTTCAATTTACTACCGGCGCACTCATCCGCCAGCATCCTGAGAATAGGCCGGAATAGAACATGGGCATACTGCTTAAAAACGTCCGAACAATTGTCCACCACTTGAGCGAGGAAAACTCGAATATTGTTATGATTTTCACAACCGCCAATACTATTTGCTATGGCCTGCACCCACGGATAGGACCGCTTAATACTGGCATCTGTGACAATAGGAGTGATCTCATTTTTATGCATGAACTTTATAACACCGCACAGCATTGGCATCACTTCGTGTTTGTTTAGATCATGACTTTCCAGTCGTATGGGCATAACTTCCGCTGACCGGATTTCCTGTCGCCGCAGTGCATCTGCATGCGGACGTACTGAGAACGATGTCATATCGACACCCCTCACGTCCTGACTCAGACTGGACTCCATGATATTTTGAGTCTGAAGGCGCTTCGATGACATTATTGTTCTGAACGCTGCAGTTGGTACAACATCAAGCTGCCTAATGGCAATAAAGCGTTTCTTGATTTTCGCATGCTCCTCCATCTCTTGCCCAGGGAAGACGTACTGTTTGTTTGAAGTGCAGTCCACCAGCCTAGCCCATATAATCTCATTTTTTCTTGTATTCTCTTCAAAGAGGAACTTGGAATAGAACTTTAGCTCCTTCTGAGTGTTACTGACAAGCGAGCAAAGGGCAGAGTACGCTGAGCATTGGTACTTTCTGAAAAGCTCTTTGGTGTCCTTGTCTTCGGTGGGGAACTCTTCAGTTCGCACGTAGAAGGCTTTCTTGGTAAACGTTCCAACCAGCTCACTCTCAGTTTTTGGCTGCCCAAGCAGTTCAACTGCAATTGGGCAGGTAGTCCCCCAGTAGAGTTCCTTCCGTACAATTCCGAAGAAGTGCTCAATCAGTCCATAACCAACTATGCGATTGACCAACGCCTGTTCGACAGCTCTACCCGAGGTTCCCACTCTATAGTTTGCGTCGGTGAGCTGACTAATGTGTTTTATATTCTTGGTCAAGAAGGCTGTAAGAGCTTCTTCGCTGCAGTTGATAAATATGGAAATGAGGAATCGGCGAAATATCGTCAATCGAATCGATGGCTCATAGCAATCGTTTACTACAGAGGTTAACGTCCGTTCCAATACTTCAACTTGCTGGCCATTGGTCAGGCAAAGCACGAACGCCTTTAATTCCCTATGAATCACATCCTCTACCAAGTGCGCTTCATCGGATGCAGTGCATTTAAATAGAAACTCCAGGACGACGTACGACTTGGATGTCACTAAGGCGTTCAGCAGCGTAATGAAGGCGAACTTGAGACCTGTCTCCTCCAAGCTACTCTTGGGGAACTCTGTTGATCGCAGGGGGAAGTGCTGACATTGGAGACATTCGAGTGCGCCCATGAGTTCGGAATTCTTGTAGTCAGTTGCATCTATCAATATTGGAAGCAGCGATATTATTTTACACTTCTTTTCCAAATTCAATTGCGGGGAGCGCAGCTTCGCAATTATCCATTTGCCCAAAACTGGTACTTGCTGATTTATTGCAATGGCGGTCTTGCTTGAAATCGATGCAAGGACCGTCAAATATTCGATAAAGTGGAAATCTTCCGCTTTGTTTGCAAATGCCTCGATCAGTGTTGGCAAGTTCTCAATACATAAGTCGATGATACTTTTAACGACGGCAGTAATGCTGGCGGACGACTTGCTTTTATGCTCCAGCACTCCTGATAGTATTCTAAGCAGGTAGGATTGCTCCTCCTCAGTGCCTGCCTGGAATTTGAGGAAACACTTTTCAAAGAAGCTGTAATAAAATAATAAAAGAATCTTTTTAAGTTTCTAGTGAGAGTTGGTCATTCAAAATTTCTATTCAGCTTACCCCAGTGTAGCCTCCTGATAAATAACACCCTCGTAAAGCTCAAAGTACAGGCAACCATGTTTTATTTTCGAGTCCAGACTCGCTGTATGTAACTCAGTCCCGTCCAACATGAAATCAACAAATTCACTCGAGAAATCTTGCACAGCAAATGCAATTCGTAAGAGCCTGTTGGCGAATAGTTTAACATTCTCTGTATGAGTCGCAGCTACTGCTTTGCCAAAAGTTGTCCGTCTGATGCCATCGAACGAAGTTCTTATGATGCGCTGGCAAATTTTCACCAAAGTCTGCCTTGTGGAAGTGTCAATTTCAAATAAGTCACCTGCCTTCAGGATGTAAAGAATTCCTTTCATATTATCGGCCTTTGCCACAACTATACCCCGTGCATTTAACATGTTTGCCATCCTCTGTGAGAGTTCTTCCAATTTGCTCACCAAGGTGTCAATGATGTCGTGGTTAAGTTCAGTAGAAAACTGCTCATAGGGACAGATAGTTCGCACGTGGTTACAGAATTTATTAACACGTGTTCCCAACTGACTATACATCTTCTCCAAGCGGAAGTCTAAATGAAGCTTTTCGGGTTCGTATACCATTTGCAGAATTAGTAGTCGCAGCGAACGGTTTGTGTTGGTTGTCCAAAAGTCAACACCTTCTTTGAGGGCACAGCTTGAGAGGAGGAATTCAGTGAGAAAATCAATGATATGCATGGAAATTATGCACTTGAGGACGTCCATATTTTCAGACAGTTCAGTCTTCCCAGGGGTAGTGGTAGATGTGGGATTCACTAGTCTTAGTATTTCAGTCATGTCGGCCCAACAAATGTTGTCCAAGTAGTAAGCAATGACTTTCAGAATGTTGGTTCCTTCAAAGAATTGTGTGCCGCTGGTGATTGCTTTTTCTCTAAGCAGCCAAATATAGCACTCAAGTGAGCCAAGCAGGCTCTCCAACCAGTTGTAAAGCCCTTTCTCCCGTGATTCATTGTGTGTAAGAGCAAGAAAAGCGATATCCGGTCTATTGCGTATTCCGCAGCCACCGGAAGAGCCTTCACAAATATCGCGCAAGCGCTCATCTGGAATTGATCCCTTACCGAAGAAAATACGGAGGCTGGTAAGCCCGCCTGCCTTTGCAGCCAACACCTGTGCCAGCTTCATACATTTGCGACGATAGAGCATCTTCCTTGATCCGGTTTCGGTGACAAGGTATTTTAGCACGTCCGCCAGAGTCCCCGAGCACAGAGGACTGGGAACGATGCGCTTGACCGATTCCTTGTTGAACAAGTAACTCTTCTCGGAGAGTACCCTCACAACATGATCCAAGGCTTCTGAGATCATCTCCAAGTCCGCGTTCATATCATCATTTGGTGGCAATGTGGTGAGTTCCTCGCTCAGCTTGAAGTTAACACAAAACGTGTGCAGAAGATCTACAAAGAAGATATCGCAGATTGCCTCCTCTTCTCGCAGGCGGCGGTAGAGATTGTTGAAAGCCAACGCTGCGCCTACTCTTTTACTGGCGTCCGAATCAAAGCTATACATCTTGAGCCTTCCCAAAATTATTTCAATGCTAACGGGCGACGCTGCAAGCTGCTGAGGTGTTGTTTGTTTTATACTCCACTCGACGAACTCCCGCAGGCACGAGGCGGATAAGTCACGCAAGCCAAAGTTCGATTTACTCGATATGCCATCCATCAGCGCATCCATTATCTCCTCGACGCCCTTGTCCAGGTTCTCGTACTTTGACATAAAATGCATCACCTGCATCAGCAGCGGCTCGAATATTTGCTGCACAGTTGCATCACCATCAGAGCCGAGAATCAGGATTCTTTTGCAAAGCTCTATCCACGTCTGTCCCTGATGAGCACGTGATCCAATCAGATAGAGAACAAGTGCATGTACCACCTCACATGCGGCAATTTTTGTCTGCCTATCAGTCGAAGTTAAAGCCAGGTCACAGATACGAGGAACCAGCGCATCCAAGTAGATTACCGGGCTAATGTCGGGCAACTTCAAATTTAGGTGTACACACTTCTGTGAGTCCCACTTGACCAGGTTCTCAGACTTTACAGAGTTCAAAACCAACAGTGATGCTGCCTCTGGATGCAGCTTTCCAAGAAGCGATACGATCTTTACCTGAATATCATGTAGTTCCAAATTAAGTTTTCGCGCCGCACCTGGCTTTCGCAGTTTGTTTCCACCATGTCCTTGACGAATACTCAAATATTCCACGCTACAATGTCCCTGGAGATATGGATCCAACAGGGGAAGTACTTTTGCGTAAAGCACGTTCAAATCTTCACTCTCACATTGGCTAGAAATCTGCTCCAAGCAATCAATTGCCAAGTTCGCCAACCATGCCATAGATTTCCCCAAATCCAAGGCAGTCTCAAAGATCGGAATCATCTCAACGAGGCATTTGCTATAGAACACGACAGGATACTGAAGCACAAGTTCTATAATAGAGATCTGCAGCTCGCCCGACACCCGCTGGCACTTAACAATCATTATTTTGAGAGCATGCGACAGAGTAACCTCCAGCTCGGGTGCGAGTTCTTTAGTGAACACCTTCAAGTACTCGGCTGTGTGAAGGCCAACTTCGAGCAGCTTTAGAAATCCACTTACCAGCGGGTTCCGTAGCGCGTACTTCACCATTCGTATACAAAGTTCTTCGATCCAATTGAGGGTGTACTGACGGTGGAATTTCGGCCAGAGGTCTCTGTAGAAGTCGATTAGATTGATGAAAATATGGAAATCTTTGGGACGCACGGGGCACAAGTCGAAATTCGGGTCACAGAAATGAAACTCTTGATCTCTGCCATCTTCCCCAGTATAGACACGCTTTTGGGTTCGAAGATCAAGCTTGTCCAGAATTCTGAACAGAGTTAGCATTAGTTGATCAAATATTCGATCGACTATTTGCGATTTTTCAAACGAACGCGACAACGAATCTTCGTCTAAGAGTGCATGCCATAGGATACTGTATGACTTGAAAGTAATGTTGTCCTTCCAATCGACATTGTAGGACCAATCTGTGTTGGCGTCGAAAATGTGTTTGTGAGAGCACGTCCACACTACTCCTTCAAAGATAACCTAAAAACAAAACAAATAAATTATTAAGAAGAAGAAACATACTGCGAAGCTAACATCGACCAATTTTATTCCAAGGGAGCAAGAGAGGGCAAAACAAGAGGAACGAGAAGGTTGAAAAGCCGTTTTTTATGAGAACCATTCCACTCACCTTACTGAGGAGCCGTTCCAGCAGAGTTACATCTGTTAGGTAGATTGCATTAAATGCGCAGCATATAGAGTGGGCCACAATACCACAATGGCTGGTGGGCAGGTAATGAAAATCGCGTATCAAGCGAATCATAATATTTCTTAGGTTCTCAACCATCACATCGGAGATCTGTGGATCCTGCACCTCCTTAACTACAGTGGACAGCGCTTGTATGTAGTCAGGAAAGTGATCGAGTAAGTCTCTCATTGCGTTGTCGTCAGCCATTAGAATTAACTCACACCTCTGCACTACCAGTGAAATCATGTCTTCAAGTATTTCCGGGAAGTGTCGTTTACACAAGTGGGATAACGTTCCAAAGCCCCTGATTGCTATCCGGGTTTCCTGCGGCTTTGATTCCGCCGACTCCAAAGTCCTTCGAAACGCTGTCAAAAGAAAATGTAACGTTTCATTGCTGTTGTCTTCGCCTGACTTCAGTTCCTCTGCCATGATTTTGTGGAATGCATAAGACCCATAAACTCCTCGACGGCGGTCATCATAAATACTTGAGGCGAGCCACTTTTCCAAGCACTCGTGCCAGTGTTTGAAATCAGTGCAGATGTGCTTTGAAAACAGCGTCGAATGATTGGTGAAGAGGTCCAGGGCTGCACGGAATGCACTTTTCTGCCTAATGTCATCTGGCAGCTTGGACAGTTTTTTTGTACACGCATATATGTGCTCGCATATCTCTGGTTCTGCTTCGGGAGAGGGCGCAAAGTTGGTTAGATAGTCCTTGAGGCTTTCCATTGCACCAGTGAGAGTTTTGTAGCGAATCTAGAAAGTTTCATTATTAAAAAAAACGACGATGCTACTGATTACCCACTTACCTCATTCTGACTTATTATGGCAGATTCTAAGGCACTAAAACACTCGATTCTGATGCGCTTTGCTTGAACTTCGGATACACTAACCGGATACATTCGGGCAATAATGCCTATCAACTTAAAAACTTGATAAGCGAATAGTTCCGGCGGTTTCTTTAGATTGAATATATTAAGAACTCGTTCTAATATCTCGCTTACAAGATGTTCATCGAGTAGTTTGCTGTCGCAGAGAACATACAGAACCATAGTGGCTCTCTCGCGTTCTTTGGCTGATGGAGCGATGCTCGAAGCTATGAATTTAATACAGCACTAAATAAAGAATAAACTATATAACCGAAAGGACATAAATTCCATTCACTTACCTGAACAATATCAGGGGCATATGGAACAAAGTCTGACGTCGTGTAGTGTTTCGTGATCAAGTTGTGCCATAGTGTCAAGATGTTAACATTGCTCTCTTGAAACAGTTTTTTGGCTCTAATGGAGTCCTTTAGAAATGCAATGGTACTACATTCTGAGTTGAATAGTTTTTCGAAGGCCAAATCTGGAAAGAAGTAAGAATGTAACAATGCACGGACCTGTTTCCATCAAGTATTTACCAAGTTCCGCTTTGGTTAGAGGACAGTCAAAGAAATTGACAACATTGTCGACGTACTCCTTTGCTCCAAGGGGATTTTGCTGATCTATGTATGCTTTAAGTCCTTCTAAATGCAAGGTTTTTCTTGCCATTCTTTGACAAAATATTTATATTCATTAATTTCACAACAAAATTACTTACAAATCAAAAACGTCAAAAATGACCGGCACCTTAAACGTCAGTGAGGTACTACTTGGATATCCCTGTGTGGATGTGAACGAGGGTAGTGTTTGATTTAGAAATATATTTGTGTCTATTTTCTATTTATTTTTATTCCCCACATTTCTGTTAATAAAACAAATAAATTAAAGTTTTGATAGGTAGATTGGTGACTTAAAAACAGCCTTAGGCAATATTAGAGTTCAGAACGCAAATCGTGCGGAACGTCAAATCCAAACAAATTCGAATATAGGGTGAGGCTAAAAATATAAATAGCAAAGATAGTGTAGTTTATCTAATGTCGTTTTCGATTTTGCAAAAAGATAATTTTTTTACATTAAATTATTTCGAAATAAGTTTTTATAAATGTGTAAAAATCAATTGAAATGGATTTCCAGTGCAAGTGAAAATATTTTTGCTGCCAACTCAATACACACAAGAACCAATAAAAATTGGATTTTATGTTCGATTTCGCAGCAGAAATCTGAAATCTCAGATCAAAATCTGAAAAGCCAAATCGAAAACGACATAAGATAGATATTATTATTATTATTTATTTTATTTTTCACTATTTTCGGTCACAAAATGTACACAATTTCATACAAGCTGACAGCAGCCGTAGATTATTTTTTGGCATTCCACCAATACTTTTGTGGGTTTATTCAGAAGCAGTTTCCTTGTTCCATTGGATCACAGAATGAGTGGACTCCCGAGTGAAACCAATGGAAAAGGACATACTATTCCTTTTGACACATACTATTATAACGGGTTTTTCTTTAAACAAGAATTTAACGGATGTTTCTTGCATTTCTTCCCAATTAAGAAACCCCGTATGGTGGAAGGTAAAAACACACTGCATCAATAAATTATTAATCTCTTAGAAATTCATATAATTTACTGCTCCAGATTTCGCTTTGATTTGTATATCACCATTCATAAGTTATATTGTCAGCAATTACATCTCTTCTTCATTCAAGTCATTTTTGCATAAGATGGCAGATGGAGGAAAAAGCTCACTAAGCTATTTAATCTGCCGCATTGCTATTACTTTTTCACCGCCAACAACTCCATCAAAACTCGACTCAGAGCGACAGGATACTAAATCAACGAAATTACGCCTCCTCCTGCAGCATAAGTGCACATTCCTGTCTAACTTCTTCTGTTGCTTTCTTTCCGCCAAGTCTAACCGCAAGGTAGGTACCCCCAGCACTTTCACCGAAAATAAATTACTCAAGGTACATAAATTATTCAGCACATTGTTGGCTAAGTAAGAAAATAAAACATCAAAAGTGCCCTTACAAGCAACTGCAACACTACCTATTGTTACAACTTTTGTACTTTTAGTGTAGTCGTACATACTCATAGTTGTTGTAGCTGCATCCTTGAATAGCGTGTTACATTCACGCGTAGATGTGCACCTTATATTTATTTCTCGGAATTTGCATTATGTACACATTAGAGGAAAGTTGAGAATACCATCCAAGATAAGATATACAAATCACCACAAAGGAGAAAGAATTGTTTGCCAAGTTAGTTAGATGGTTTTACCACTTATTTCGTTGCTCCTTTCAATGGTTGCGTGCGAAAAGTTGCTCCAGGGTAGTGAGCCGTTGCCAGTTGCTCTTTTAAGGATACGAAAGGCGTAAAGTGCACAATGCAGTTACACAAGTTTCGGGTGAATGATGCAGGTGCTTTTCTTTTAGTATTTGAGGCATGGGTCTTAAGACCAGTTAGACCGTTTAATTAGACCGTAAGGAATAAGCAATTCGTTTGTAAACTTCTTGGGTTCCAATGTCTATAAGCTCTAAATCATTGGACCCAATTCGAAGAACTTCCTAGAGTGTTTCTAAATACCTTATTCCCTGTGGCGCACAGTGATGGAAAAAAAACAACCAACATGCCTCAGCTCATTAAATGAATGTTTATATCATTTGTAAATGCAATATAAAGTTTTTATGACGTCAATTTTAAACTTCGTCAGGCCAATTGCAACATCAGAGGCGTAAGACGAAAATAGGGATTTAGAAAACAAAAAATATTAGGTTGTAGCTTTATAGATGTATGTGTTTAATTCTTATAAAAAGTGTTTATAATCGCGTTGTTGAATTGGAAATTGTTACAAAATATGGTTTTAAACATCTTTTGCTTGCCTGTTTATGTTTTATCGAAAAATATGCTTTCTATATTCTTTTTTGACATTAAGAGTCATGGCGGCCATTTTATGTGTGTTCTAATCCCATACGTAGCTTTTTCTGTTATTGGTAGTTGATTCCATTTGCTTGACACTTAAACCGGAAATCACTGAACTGAATTCGGTAGGTACCTACATCAAATACTGCCTTGAACCGATCATGTTTCCCCTTGCAAGCTTCATCGTTTTATAAATCATAGGTATAGGTACTTCACAAGTTGTAAGAGTTTTCCAAAAAAAGTCTTCTCTCCTATTATGACTAACAGAAACGTCGTCTGCTTAATGACTGGAAATACCAGATCACAACAAGGTGCGTAGGGTAGGCGCTCCGCGCTCAGGGTAAAAAAGATCCAAAAAATGACTAACATTTTAATCGAGCAGATATTTCCCAATTTCACTACCATCGAATTAATTTTTGATCTTATAAGAAAGTACTCATTTCAAAACAATAAAATATTACTCATGCGATTTTGCAACATCATAAATCGACCACAAATGTTTACAAACTACCGAGTCTTTCATGTTTCATCCAACATCATGATTACGAATATTTGTATTTGTGTCTCATGGCAATTTATTCCATTCCTGTCTTCAGATGACTCAATCAGTATATCTAAACAGTGAACAACATCCCCATTAAGAGAGAACATCACTGGTTTATACCTATATGTACGTTTAAAAGTTAAAATTAAAAATTGAGCAGAAAAATCTTTAAAATTCACCTGATGCCCGTGCCGGAATAAGATATTGTGAAATTGACATCAAATTTGAGAGTACACAAAATGAATAAGCGTGTATTTCTGCCGCAAAACATGCTTTAAAACAAATCGATTGCACACGCAAATATTTTGTCTCTGTCTATGACCAACATGTGTTTCCATTTCCATTATGGTGTGTCTCGCCAAGTCGGGGGTTCTATGGCCATTTGGAGCAGATGCACATTGCCCATAGGGCTGCCTATGAAATTCCAATCTATAAATGCGCGAGTTGTGGCTATTTTTGTCCTGAGACAGATAAACTAAAAATGTTGACATAGACATGAAAGGGTAACGCTAAAGCGTACATCAGCACACAGGGTATACGCAATAAAAGTTCGTTGTGTGTTAAATTAAAATCACTATACATCAGCTGCGTCGTTGACGCTCTGGGTCGTTTCTGAGGAACTGAGGAAAGACTCAAATGTATGGGTACGGGATGATTCGATATAATAAGGCCGTTCGCGTACAACACAACGTCGCCATTGAAGTTCACTGCCCGGAATTAACAAACTTTTATAATGGGCTGAGAATTACACGATCGAAAATTCTGTCGGGATGTGGTAGTGAGCACATTCTAAGTATGGATGTCATGTCGTGAATAAAACGTAAGCCGAAAAAGCCTTTATAACGTCAAGTGTGAAAAGAAGTGACTGATGTATTAAGCTAGCAGTACTGACCGGCATTTAGAGACTGTCAATCAGCACGTTCGTTTTGCAGACTTTATGCTTCGTTCTTCAATAGAAACTTCTTTCGCTTAATGTTTTATTGAAGTTTCAGAAGAAGAAATCCTTTTCCAGCTAAGCACGCAACTCTCTCCTAAAAGGCTGTTTAACGAAAATTGTATTTATAGCGTCAGAACAAAAGATCAAATGAATTAACCTGTAAAATCGATATAAATAAAGTCTAACCTCAAAACATGAATCTCAAGTAACAACTGCAAAAGAAATATTTATCCGACCCGGTGTTTGCTTTCGCTGATTTTTATATGATTTTGCTAATAATTTCTATGGCCTAAGGTACATATATATCGTGTTTATTCTAGGTATTTCGATTTAAGCATTGACATTTGACAGCTATTACAATTTCTTTTTAAAAAATGTAGCAGAACGCTGTAAGCTCTAGTGTCATATTTGTCTACGTACCTATATACTTTTATTCTCTGATGTTTTAGTAGTATAGGTTTTAGTACAGTGCATCAAATAATGAAAGTTACTTAAATAATGAAAAATTTTGTGACATTATAGTAGGGAAATGTCAGAAATTCACCAAAATTTGCAAAAACAAACAGTATACCTTATCGGGTATATACGCGGTGCTTCATTACTGCGACTTATTAATCGCAGCAATTACATAGACGTACTACAACTTTGATGTGATGACTCAAAAATTCCAAACCCAATTTAAGTCAGCTATTAAAACTACCCAGAGGCAATTGTCGACAATACTTACTCTTCAACCACGCGATTAAAAATTGATTTTCCGATTTCAATTTTGCAGTAAATCACTTGTCTGTCTCATCAAAATCCACTCCCAAGCCAGTAAAAGAAAATCAAATGTTCACCATTGTCAATTCTCGTGACTATCCCAGTCACACTTACTCAAGCTCAAGGTGTACCACACTCAATGGTCAGTGGCATTAGCCACCTGAATCAGCAAGTAATCACACGGAAATCTGCCATGCCATATTCGATATGCCAGATGTCGATTTTACAAAAACGGTCAAGACAAGTCAACTGACTACTGCATTGGCAAACTCAAAGGTAAACTGCATGCGATGACGCCACTCTCAGCTATTCGCTGCAGCGCATTGTCTACCGATGAAAACTTGAAAAGTGCTTTCCGATCAGTGTGCGCGATCGCTCTTCTTTCATTGTTTTCTCTCGTGCGCGCAGAGATTTTTCTTCAGATATACTAGGTACCTACAGTATAGATGCGAAGATATTTTAGTGGATTTACCTACGGCAAGCATAGCGCGATACAAAGAAAAATCCAAAAAAAAATGTTCATCTTGAACGGAAAACTGCCAACAAAAATCGTGGCCACAGAACACAACCCAACGGCAAGAGAACATTTTTAAAAATAGATCAGTTTTTCACGAGTTTTCCGACCAGTTGCACTAAATTTTTAAGAAAAGATCTTGTACCGTGTGTTTTTTTCCAAAGTATTCAGAGAGAAGAACAAATTTTTCTTTGCACAAAATATTCGCATTTTCAATAATTTTCTTTGTAAAAATCGCGTAAAAGTGCGGAATTCGAATAATTTTTGTGCCGTTAACACGCGGTAATATGTAAACAAGAAGAAAAAACCAAGAAAGAGTCAAGCCTAATAGAAAGACCAAAAGCCTCCCCCATACATATACCGCACGGTCATAAAGTAAAATTCACACATAGGCGAACTCCTTTGTTCGAAGCCCGCCTGGTGGTGCATATTGCGAAAAGACAACAACGGTAATTACAAGTCGTAGTTGGATTTGCTTTTGTTCAAGAGTTCACTGCGTCACATACGTGTGCGTGTTGATATAAAACCCAATTGAGGCACGAGGAGCATGGGCAGTTCTGAATCGTCACTCCCCATGGACGAAGGAGAGGCAAGCAGTTCAACGAATCAAGACGAATTTGTACACGATCCCGAGGATCCTTGGTGGTGGGAAATAGAAAACCAAAACTTACTCCTAGACGTAGTTAGTGATGAGTTAGATAGTGTGCCAAGTACGAGCACATCCGCTGTAGCTAGAATTCAAAGTGCAGTGCACAGTATAGGGGCTGTTCGGAGCAATAAATCTCCACACCCTAGTGAATTTGTGAGTGAAAGTGCTAGTGAAAGCTTGGTTCTTAAAAAGAGTGCCGAAATTGAAGCCGAAATTGAAGCTACTGTGCGCAAGGAGCAATCATTAGAGGAATTCAAGGAGGAGCTAAAAGCAAAACGAATGGCAAGACAGACAGCGGTAAACGATCTCCGGGAGGAGATCCAATCGCTAAGACGGCAACTGGCCGAAGAGAGAGATGGCGCGAGGGATGCTGAAAGTGATGCCGCCCCTGAAGTGGAAGATTCTCAAGCCTGCGAAGAGAATAGGAAGAGACTCCTTGAAGAAAGTGATAGGGTTTTTGCCCAGCAGGTTTCCGACGACGAAGTTGTGTCCGGCAGTACAAACCCAAAGGTGCAGCTTGCTGAGGCGCAATTAGCTCTGCAGCTGGCGAATGCCGATAACCTGTCCTTGAGCACTGAGTTGGGAGTTACTAGGAAGCAGGTAGTTTCATTGAAGGAAGTTGTGGCGTGCTGCAAACAAATGATCTCCATGAAGGAGGAACAAGTAAACCAGGTGAGCAGAGAGGGCGTTTATTTTATATTTATATCCACGCATAATTCATTGACGTGTGCCAAGTTCGAAGACTTTTGTGCTATTGCGTGTCCAACATAAGGTTGTCTGGCACCTTGAACTACACACATGCGAAAAAGATTTCGAGGCAAATGAACTAAGGCACCTACTTTTCGTTTTCATGTCACCTTAGTACTATTTCTGGCCCATTTTTGCTGATAAATTCTATCAAGGGTGTGTGTAGTCTAATGGGGTTGATTTTAAATAGATTGGCACAGATATGCATCTTTAAGAACATTTTGTGTTGAGTAGATACCGATTGAAGTACAACTGTGCCCCTACGGTAAAAGGACCATGTTTATTCTAGTTTTAGAAAAGTTTGAAAATTAAGACAGCACCTTTTCAGGATTATTTGAAAATTAAAGAAAAGGTGCTGGACTTAGAAAGTTAAAATTGAATCCAATGGATCAATGTGGACAAGTGTCAAAAATAGACAGACGTCAAAAAATTGAAATGTGCAACAGTCCCATTACGATTCTGACACAAATAGGTCTGTTACTTTACTTTTAAATCGTACGAATTTTTACTAATTCTTACGAATTCTTACGAATTTTTACTCAATGCCGTTCCCTAACACGAAAAATTCGTAAAAGAGAGCGTCATCGAGAGAGCAAGATATTACCCCTCCAGTGAGAATCTTACGAATTTTTAGCTTCCTCCACGTAATTTTTAATGCTGTTCCGTTTTTTCCTCTTCTCGAATGCTTGTAATTCAATCAGTTCCATATCTTCCATATACTCGGATTCATGAATTCGATAATTTCCAAATCACTTTCATCGCTAGGTAGATAAATCAACTAATGTTGTTCGTAAATTAGCAAATTCTTCGAGTTTATCATATATTTTAGCGACTTTTCGTACCACTTTTTTGAATTTATTAATTATATATCTGTCGTTTTTCATAGATCTTTCATAAAAGCGTTCCCTAACTTTTTCGTAAGTGTCTCTTTCTGTGAGAGAATTTATCCCCACCACTGCCATTTTGACAGTCTTTTGCATTCATACTACAAAATTAAAGGAACAGACCTAATATAAATGTATTCCGGCTTAAGCTGGATTTCTCCTACGAAATCGTTTCACTCCCATCAAGCTAGCGTTTCATTTATCGGAATAAAGGAAACTAGAGATGTGTACTTTCTATTTCAAGTTGTAACTTCAAATAGTTCATTTTGGAGAATTCGAACAGCACTATCTGACACAGAATCATGAATTGAAGAAGTAAAAAAAAACACATTTTTCCTCATCAGATTTTAAGTAGATATGACAATTTGCACGTATACTATGCACATTTATATGACTGTTTTTATTTCTATAAGATGAACAACAAATTTGCTCGCAATACAAGCGGCAAGCGGTCGCTATTCATATTTTATAATTAAAAAATATGTCGCGAAATTTGTATGATGTAATTAGGATGAAAAATTTATAATTTCCAACAAACGTAAACGTGACTTATGTCCGTTACTCTCCTCATTGTAGGGTATTGTTGTTTTAACACACAGTTCTAAACACAGAGAAAAACAAACTTCTCTCTCATTATGTTTGTGTAGAACGGTGTTTTGGAGATCGCTAGTTTTTCAGCGGTTAAAAACTTTGCGTTAATTCACCCATTCCTTGGTCAAGTTCGAGTTATAGGAACAAACTCAGGTCAGGTTTGACTTTTAAACATATATGTTTCAATAAAACACATCTGGTTCAACACAATGCAAAGTTGCAGCCGGAACTGGTTCCGTCAAACAGCATGAGTGAATACAGTAGCTAAAAGTTGACCAACCTTTACAACTATATCTCCGACTGAGGTTGCGACTATAGCCGTGTTTTTTTGAGCTTCGATCTCAGCAAAGCATGGTAAAGTAGGATTTTCATTTTGCAATTACAACAAATAGGCTCTACTTGACACTTCGAGACTCAGTTGCAGTTGTTGTAATCGCGTGCTGAAAATCCTACTTTGCTTAGCTGAGATCGAAGCTCAAAAAATACACCTTATGACTCACTACAAGCACAATTTTCTCTTTGTTTGTGTGTTTCTGACAGTGTTTTGACAAATGGAATATAGTGAACTAGATGTGTTTTTTTTTAAAACTCACTGAAAACTGTTATACAAAGTTAGAGGGACCTAGATTTTCTGAAAATGATTTCAAAATATGTGAACATATCTGACAAGATCAAATATTTCCAAACACACCCTAAATATTGTGAGAGTGTGTGAATATTAAATCCATAAACTAATTTTATTACAACAACTATTATATTCGATGTCAAAAGGTGATTGACCTAAAAATAAAGAAAATTCATCGAACAAAAATTCACACGATTTTGTACATTTGCCAAATCGTTTACAATCTGTCATTCCTGTCATATTCATTTGGACTAGAAAAATTGTATTGAAAAATACTTACCATATTTACGTTCGTTTCTTTTTCGGATATAGCTCAAAGGAAAACTTCGCGAAATCGAGGATTCATTGGCCGAACGCGAATTAAAATTAATGTCAGACAATTTACGTCAGGAATACGACAGACAACTAGCCAATATGAGGACATTACGTCAACTGTACGAAGAAAGGGCACGTGTGTCGGCAGCAGAACGAGAGAATCTCCAACGACAGATTTCAATTAAAAAGGATGAAATTGAGGTGGAGAAGGAAAAGTGAGTACAAAAAGAATCAGTGAACAAATTTATGAAAATGTTCTTTGTGGTGATCGAACACATTTTATTTATCTTCGATTGCGTCTCACTCTGGCAAGGTCAAGCGAATCAAAATGAAAAATAGAACAAAAACGTATTTCTTCTTAACAAAACAAAACCGATAGATACCTATTTATACTAGTTGTAATAAATGGTCAATATCTACTAAACTCTTTGCACTTGAGGTTCTAGTTCTGTCAATCTATTTCGTCGGCTGACAGTCTTTGTCTTTGTTGTTTTCTTATATAAATCGCTGACTGCATTTGTGTATATCTATTCGATTGGGAATTTACGTGACTCTGAATCATGTGCTTCAAAATAATAGGTGAGGTGTTTAAGTGGTGGGGAAAAAATTGTTTTTGTCCCATTTTTCGAAATTTGTTGATTTCTAGATGTCAGACATGCGACACGATTTGTGCGCGCTTAAAAGTGGGCTTTTACGTTTCTTTCGTGTATGTGACGAAAATATTTTGACGACGATCATAATAGAGGAACGTGTCGGCACAAAATAGAACAATTAAGAATTTCGAAAGCGATTCGAAAGTTGGCAATTGCGAATTTGCTTAAGTGCGTTGCACATAAAATTGAAAACATAATGCGTTGTTTTAAAATGTGCGATTAACATAAAATTTGTTGCTGTCGTATTTATTCGGAGAAGAGGGTTAGAAGCAAAACACTATTTTGAGTTAGAATTTTCGAAAAGTAATTTGTATTCGCAGACAATCACTGACATGGTTTGGCGGAAATGGTTGACATTCCGGCAGAAGTTTCGAGCGAAAACCCGTTGGCAATTCGATAGAACCAGAACCAAAAGGTATGTAAATACCAAGCTCGAAAATTCAGAAATGCATTCTCGTAGTAGCAGAATATTCACACTTTCGTGAGATGGCAACGCAAATTTGCCGGCGTAGCCTACGCGGACTTTTGAAAAGGAAAAGATGCGTCAAAGCGCTTTCTTCTTCAAGCTACTTAAAACTAAGTAGGTAAGCATTATTTGAAAGTGTCGATAGGCTTTTGCCCAATCGCTAATACTAGTTGCTAAGCGTCTCACGTACCGTTTCGTTAGTTTCCACCTCAGATGTGATAAATACTCGAACACCAATGAGAATTTCTTAGCCAAAATTATTATATACGAACGGCATTATCTATTTTTGGAACCTTTTAAAATACACGCGACTACTTAAATATAGACTAAAAACTTCCGACGAAAAGTGGTCTTTCTAGAACTTCCATTAAATATTATTATCTATTTGTAGATTTTTTCTCTGATTAGCCTTTCAACATTTTTAATGTTTTCGTTTCCCAAACATAACAATATCGTGCGTAACGCATGTAACGTACAGAATTTTCGATGACGAAATTAAAGCGCTGGTTTAAGAAATTCTTTGACATATTACATAAATAAATGCTGAATTTCGGTATTGTTTATATTTGAATGTGTCGCAACATTGTTGTTTGTTTTTTAGCCACGTCTAGGTTTTTTTAACCGCCGATTTTCTTAAATTATATTTATAATGTAAACACGAAATGGAAAGATGAATGAATTGTGTTACGAATTTGTTGCTAGTAGGGGTTGTGTGAACTCGGAAATATTCTGTGTGTTGAGGTGCATGCATGAAAATAATCATAAAAGTATTTTCTTAACTATGAATGGAAAAGAATGTCTCAGACTGCTTAGAATTTATCTCAATAATGTCTGTAGTTTTTAAACTTAAATTCAATGCTATCCTTTGAAAGTAGACGACCGCCTTATGGCAGAGTATTCCTCCAGCAGTTCGGAATGAAAAGGACATCGCCGTATGTTGAGAAATCAAAAATCATTTTAACTTAGTTTTCCAGTTTTCAAGTAATGAAAAAACGTGTTTGCCTTTTCATTTCTGAAAAAAACCTTTAGCTAGGTATGCTTATCCATTTCGTGAACTCTGTTCGTTAGGAGCTCACTTAGTCGACTCACAAAGAGGTTACCATAACACGCATATAGCAGTGTACTTCCATCCTTTGGCAGCGCCCTAATGTAATCGTAATTACTCTTGATTTTCCAGAACAAAGAACGTAGAGGAGCGTAATGGTGGTCTTCAAAAGGAACTCGAAACCATGGCGGATGAGTTAAAATCCCTCAAAGAGCAGTGCAGCGAGCATAGATTCGAAAATAAAACCCTTAAAGAGGAAATGGGTGCAGTTAATAAGGTAAACATGCTTTTTCCCGCTACCCAAGAGCCATGAAAGTAATTCCTTTTTTCCTTTCTTCTTTTTTAGCTTTTCAGCCAAATGCTAATGGGTTTTAATGGAACAAACAATCTTGATATCGATCGTCTCACTACAATGCTGGAGGAGAACCGAACTCTACTAAACGACATGGCCACCAAGGAGGCGATCTCTGATGGTGCTACCCTGCCCAAGTTATTGTTTGAACTGGTACAGCAGGCCGCAGTGGCCAACGTTCAAGCTGGTGAAACTGAATCAGTTCAACCCCACCAAGCAGCGGATGATAATTGTAGCAGCTCCACTGTACACACTACAGCAGCAGAATCGGAAACACAATATCCTTCATCGCCATCCGCTGCCGTCGCTACATCGTTATTCACATCGCCAACTGTCTGCGGGGTGCCAACTATTGAAGCCGACATTTCCTCTGACGGAAGTGCTGAACAAGCGGCCAACGGTGGCGGCGGTAGTGCAACCACCAACACTGCCACAATAACCACGACGGGCGGTGAATCCTTACATGATGATTCACCATATCCGGGTAGCCGGCAACAAGAAAATCTCGACCACAAACAGTCGGAAGTTATGTCGAAAGTTGCTTCGGCAGAAGAAATCATCGGCAACCTACCGAAAGTTTGGAAAGTATTGATGGAGCTCCTGAGTCACCATAAAATCGAGCGAGTTCAATTCAAGGAGAATGGCCAGAGTGAGGATTGCTTTAAGTCTGTGGAAACACCTAATGGACCGAAGGCTGAATTGAGTGTTAGCAAAACCTATATCAAGCTAAAGGTGGGTACCCGCACTGAAATGGGAAACTTTAGACTGGGTAGAGGGTATCGAAATCTCTTTTGGCGAAGTGATTTGTGGCGGGATTTTTGTCGGGGGTATTGCGCGTGAAGGACGTTTGAACTTTTGAAGTCGAAGCAGATAATGCTTGAGTTTTGTTCCGATGAGATGGGTTATTGTGTTAAATTTATTCTGCAAGAGGAGAGTGCCTTCGATTGGGAATTATAAATCCCCAATTTGATGGAGGGTTATTCGCAGAATCGTGAACAGGGAACGAATTGAAATCGTGTAGTTTTCGATGAAGGGTTAAGCCCTGATGATTTGTTGTGGAATTGTTGGATGAGTAGGAGTTACTTAGTGTGAGAGCTTAATCCATGCCTTCGCATGAGCCTCCTTTTTGCAATAATTTTTTCTTCGTATCGGCAGTAGATGCTGGATCTCACGGTAGACGGTTGGTAAAGGTGGCTACTCTTGTCAAAGATCGGCAAATATGACTTCTTCTGCTACAAACATTTTGACGCTTGATAAGAGAGATTTATTTGATGGCAAAGAGGCCGAAAGTCGTCATAACAGTTAAAATACTTGCCGACTTCATTCTTTTTTTATAGTATTACATCCTTTTCATAGTTGAGTACAGCAATTAGTAACTTTTTTCCATTCGCAGGATCTCATCTTGGAGAAGAAGTCCCTAGTGAAGGAGACCAATCGGCTGAAGACCCTCAATTGCCACTTGGAGTTCCGCTTGAACGAGCAGGAGAAGCGTTTGAGTGCAGTCAGCTTGGAGCTGCAAAAGACCTGGCACCTGGTTGGCAAGATGCAACGTCAACACCGTCAACTACACACTCAGGAGCAGATCCTTCGCTATCAGTTGCAGCAGAAGCGACGTCTACTCAGCGAATTAAAGGACGAACTGGAGTACTGCCGTCGCAAGTGGGCAGCAGCTCGAGCAAAGAACGACGAAAGCCAACTGCAGTGTGATGACTTGCGGAGGGAGTTCGCCAAGAGGAAGTTGCAAGACGCTCACAACTCGGCCGAAAGCGGTTACAGTGATGGCCCTGGGTCCGACGAGGACGATGCCGCAGCAAAGAACACTTCTGCTAAGAACTGGGCTGAATTTTTCGAAGTGAAAAAGTCCATCAAACGCATGCAGAGCACATCGCCTGGAAGGTCAGGCTATCGCGGTGACGAGGAGATGAGGTGGAGCAGTGCTCCGCCTAAGATCACATGGCCGACTGATGGCAGTCTGTTGTTGTTGGATGATGAAGCGGCTAGTTCGTCTGCGCTGAAGAAGGGGCCTCGCAGGTCCAGGAGTAAGATAAGGGGTGCCAGTGCGGATGCTGACGGAGTGGAGCTCGATGGTAGTCCGGACAGTGAGCAAAGTGACAGAGCCACTCGAATTCATCGACTCGAGGAACAGTGTAAGTCGCTGATAGCTGCAGTTATCCAAACTTCGGACAATCGTGAGCGATTGGAGGTTCAGTTGTGTCGCTTTCAAGATGAGATCGCTCCAGCGCAGTATGCGGTACCGCTTGACGAGTATCTCGCAAATAAAACACGCGAGCGTATGAAGCGAGCAAGCTCTGCGCCCGAGATCGACGGCGGCAAGTCGGATGGCGGTTGCCTAACCCCCCGCGAGGAGGAGTATACCAGAAAACGATCGGAAAGACTGGGGCGCCTGGAGGAAGAAAGCCGCCAACTGATGAACCGAATCAAACGAACCTCAGATAGAGGAAATTCCCTGCGATCGTCACTGGAGAAGATTCACTCGCGGCGTGCTCTCAGCCGAGAGGGAAGCTTTGAAAGTAACACCGAAGAAGTGGCACCTCCAGAGGAGGTGGACGAAAACCCCCAAGGCGCTGCAGCCAGCAAGGAAGACGATCTGAAGCACCTCACAGAGAAAGAGGAAGAATACACATCAAAACGCGCCGAGCGCTTAAAAAGACTTGAAGAGGAGAGCAAGCTTTTGCTGTCCAAACTGTCCAGAAACTCAGAACGCGGTACCACATTCAACTCGAAGCTGGACGCACTCCACGAAAAGTACGGCAGCGAAGAGAGCCAGGATTCCACAAACAAAACCAACACAAGCATCGAAGACCGCCTTCAGAATGTCGCCAAGATGTCAACCAACAGGGAGGAGCGGCTACGGATCCTCGAAGAAGAAGGCCGTCAGCTGCTCAGTCGACTCTCAAACACCTCCGATCGCGGATCTCAGATGATCGATCACCTGAGCGAACGCGAACAGAGCAGAAATCTAAAGGCTTCCTTAGAACAAGCCAAAGACAGCAACCCAGACGTTCTAACTGGACCAATATTGCCCACCCCGAAGACTGTTGCCAGCAGTAGCATAGTCTCGGAGGAGATCACCGAACGAGTTGTCATAACTCGCACCCCCAGTCAGATAGCCCAGACACAGGGCGCAGTTCCGAAAGCAACCAAGCCCCAGTTCAGCCAGGCAATTGCAAGTGAGCCTGCCAAATCCCAACCGACTTCGAAACTTTGCGCATCCGCAGGACGAACACGCATTGTAACCTCAAAGAAAGCCCCAGAATCGGAGAGTCTCGAGGAGATGGTCGCGCGCCTCAGAAGCTTACCATTTCCCAGTGAAGACGCAGCCAAAGACCTCGAGGGGCCAGCCACCGAATCGAAGGAATAAGGAGTACGAGTGAATTTGACGTCACCCTACTTCTAAGAAACTATTTTAATTCTTAAATCTTTAATCGTATGTTTATATAGCCTTAAGGAACATCTATACCTATGTACTTCCTAATTTCGTTTCAATAAAGTTTGCTGAAAGTCATCGCGTTTCATTGATTTTCCATCGCCTTTGTTAAGTTTGCCGCTGTGGGTTTCCTTTCAAAGTAATCCCCGAGTCAGATGCAGATTTATATGTTATTGCTTTGTGCACAAGAGCCATGGCCATCAAGATAGGGCATAGAGAACAAACCCCCGCTTGTAGGGAGGGGGGGGGGGGGGGGGGGGGGGAACCTACAGCGCAATCAACAAATTCCCTTGCTTTGGATACTTTATTTCGTTTACATTGATTCAGGTGCTGATTAAATTTGCATCCTCTCGTACGAGATGAAATGTTTTTGCTATATGCAGTTGTGTTGCATCCTTTAAGCTAATTACAATTGGGAGGGCAACTAAATGGCTGATGGGGGAAGAGGGATGAAAATACCTTTCAGCGCAAATTAGAAGTGAAGTTGAGTTTTTCCCAAAGTGCGCAGAACAGAGAGAGAGAGCAGCAGCAGGGCTCCATCTATAATGGGGATTGCCAGATCGAGCGTTAAAAGTCTTAAGCTTGTGGCACATGATGACATGACACATGACACATGAGTGATGAAGATCCACACTGAGTAAACAGCGAAGCGTTCTACGAAACTCGATTCTAAAGTGAAACTGTTCGAATTCGCAAAATCGCAACTCTGCTATTCTATAAGTAAGTTATGAAAGCGAAATTCGAACAGCTCTAGTAGTAATGCCAACTTTGTTTTCTTTTCTTGGTACAAAATTGCTACTACCTTTTCCGAAAGCTAATGTCAAATTCGTTCGAATGCGCAAATAATCATTCTACATCAAATGTGCTTGCGGAGAAGGTCGATTTAAGAATTTTTTTCTTCCTCAGAATGTAAGTAAATAAATTTTATAAATTAACAATTCATGAATATTTCATAAACATAGTATAATATGTATAATGTTTGTTTTTTTTTGTGTCCCAGGGAATCATCTAAATGTCTAAACACAAAAGTGTCACAGTTTGAAAAGGTGCAATATATGACCCGGCATCCAGATTTGTCCAAGGGGTATTTAAAAACAGCCTTTATAATGTTGGGAACAAAAGTTAGTTTTTTGCGAACACTTAGTTCTGTTGAAATACTGTTCAACAAGTACATAAAGACATCTTTCGAAAGGCGGTAGTTTTTAACAAAGCTAAATAAAGTTATTTTAGTTCATTTTATTTTTGGATTAAAAATGCCTTTAAATACTGAATAGAAAAATTTGTTCTTGCCAAACTCCATTATGTTAGATTTATCTCTAATCCGCCTTCGTTCAACTTGTTGAATTTGTTCCGGATTTGCTTCAGACTCCAACCTAATTGCGACACAGTCCATGTTTATTTATTATTATTTAATTGTTTCACGATCAATTTTTTTGGGAAAAGCCAAACATGGTGCGAGACTCGTTTAGGTTATGTCAAACATATTGCGAGAATCGTTCGAAAATCGCAAATTTTTTGGCAAATAGTTTGGCATTACCGATATTCGATTCTACTTTCATAGAGAGTGCCATTTGAAAGTAAAATCGCAAATATCTTTCGAATAGAATCAATAGTAGAATCGAGTTTCATAGTACGGCCCCTGCTATAGAAGACGTCCGATAAGCGACAGAAGTTGTTGCCAGAACCGGAAATGGGGACAGTTGGCAGCCTGGATGACAACACACAAGGGGACTTGACAGTCTCCATATCATATGTTAATGTCAATCAAACTGCTGTCCGATAATCGTATACATTGGAATGCTGCCCTACTATGTTCGAAAGTTCGAAAATAAAGGTCCCAAACGAAAGACCGCAGAAGTACCACGCCCCGTTTTTCCATTTAACTGTTTAGAAAGTTTTATTTATACACGAAAAGAGTTCACCCATATAGAAGCATGATTTTTTTTTATTAATTCCTAAGAAGCCTAAAAATCGGCAAAAGCTTAAAGTGAATAGCGTAAATTAGGATTAATCCCAAGTGACAATTTAAGGAGCCAGTAAAAAGTTTAAGTAGCAAAATCGGAGATAAATATACAGTGCTGGTAACACTGCTACTTGTGTAGCAGCTGATTCAACTCTCCACAAATTATTTTCCACTGACTTTTCGCGGACGTCCATTCGGAGACCACTGGAAAAGTTCGTTCCGAAACAGCTGCGTACTAGGTTTAAAGATGAAGACAAAGCTAAAATTTTCTCAATAGACATATGACTTTGTCCACCGCCCTTCCATTCATTTGACTGAAAGTGTTCTACATAAATATCTGGGCTTATATGTTTTGTAGGTTAGATTAAGCATAGTATGCTGCTCGCGCTTAAATTAAGCCCCCATACAAAAATGTCTCCAAAGATAAAATTAAGCAAAGCAGTACGCAGTTCAAGTTAAATTTGTACAGAATTTAAGTAGGCGTATTAATGCAAAATGCATTTTTCCACAGCAAAATTTTGACAGATCAGGGAAAATATCGGTATTTCAAACGAAAGCAAAAAAAACAGTATGCAGAATTGTAAGTTCAACACAAAAAAATTCGTTGTTGTTAATTTAATTTCTTTTAGAAAGGAGGAAGTACAACCGAACCTACACTGTCAAAATTAAGCGAACATTAAGCGAAGCGGTGGAGAGAAACATTGGAGAGGCGCTTAATTTTAGCTTTCCTGGAACAGCATACTAGGCATAAGTCAGAAAATAGATCTTTACGTATATGTCAAAAATGCAAAAACTATATCGTCATACCTGATGTGCTCCCTGAATTGTGCAACAAAGAAAAAAAGACTTGGAAAACTCCTCTAAAGCCAAGTTTTTGTACTTTTTTTCTTAAATTTGTATTTCTAATTTATCAACTCTTAAAAATATGCAACACTGAGTGCCTTGATTTTGTTTATAAAGGCGTTTGTAAGAACTAACTCCAAGGTACTCTAACACTTTTAAGATTTGCCATAGAAAAAACTGACACCAATTCAAATAACTCAGCAATATAAATGTAATCTTTAAATGACATACAATTTATTCCGAAACTGCAAACGGTCATCTACTGCTACCTTCACATGGTACACCTCACACTACGATGCTGCAACGCGGTCAACTAGAGATGATATGCTTTCGCAGCTCCTAGTCTTATCCGCATTCTGAAAAACAACCGCCCATGTATGCCACATGCATACGGGTGCACCTTAAGGATGAAAATTGCATTTTAAAATTGCATTTAGCCAGAAGGAGGATTTTTCCACAGTCAGTATTTTTCAATTTCCATATTTTTGCCGCAGTCATAGGTACGTGCAATTTTCGAGACATCTGTTCCACACACACAGCCACAATCATTGAGTGGTAGACACGAAACGGGGTAATTTAATTTGAAATTTAATGAACTGACAGTGTCAACTGTCAAATATAGTCATACAGGGCAGGTATGTGATTGAGGTTGAGTTTCTTGTCATCTGTTTCAGAGCGGGGGTGACAAGTTTTAAAGGTTTGCGGGGACGTGGTGGAGTGGTCACACTTTCATAGAACAGTCTTGTCCAAGACGCCTGGAAGTACCTATAAATGCCAAATGGGTCTCATTTGAGGAAAAAAACACTTAATCGGGGGGATACACCGTCATAACTACAGTCGTCTTTTTCAACTCTTTGAAAAGCGCATCAAAAATGCGCTCCTGTGGCACATATTATTTTGCAGGTTAAAAGTGCCATATGCTTACGATAATATGTGCAAATATGTACAAAAATTGGCAATAAAAGCGTCTGCGTCTGTGGTTATAGTGCTTTTGCAATTGCAATTTCCCATTCATGTGGCATTCGGGTTGCTCCATCAAGATAAGTGCTTCAAAACGGTTTCGCATCACGTTTGTGTGTGACCCAAGAAAAAAAGAAAACCGATTTCCCGTGGCACACAAGTCGGTCAAGTTTAAATATGGGACAGGTTTTATAGGCGATTTGGGTGTTTTCGTGTCCCCTTTTTATTGGCAACCGGGTTGAGTGTGTATTGTGTTCTTTTAGGCACGGATGGGTCTTTTACTGGTAAGTTTAAGGACGAAATATTCAAGTGCATAATCAACGGATTCCAACTGACCTACATTCGAGAATTTTACACGCTAAGGATGCATAATAAAGTGGAATTCATTTTAAACGAATCAAAGGGGCATTCAGGCAGTTAAACTCTTGAGAAATTTACTTTGTCCAAGGTAATTTATCCCTTTCACGGAATTTCATAATTGCAGGACATTTTCTGCGGCAGTTCAAAAGGGCCTGTATTCTGTAGATGGAGAGGTTTCTACACTGAAAAATGCCGGCCAAGGGTAAGGACATTAGTTGGTCGTTGGGGTTGAGTGCCATTCGTTGGTTTAATTTTTCGACCAGTAGGTAAGCCAAGGGGACTTGAAAAGGATGTTTTTTGTTTGTATGGTGGTTATCAGTTTAAATTTAGTTTGTTCAGATTAACGCGGGAGGAGGTTGCAAATTAGCAATAAGTGTCTTTGAATTCAGAGGTTGAAAGGACGCGATAGGTTTCATCGAGATCACTTGCAAGGGTATGCACTATTTATGCCGAAGATGTCGTTTGGATTTACAGGTAACGAATTTTTGGGCTTGATGAATATGCAATTCCCATCCATCAAAGAATGCGTTACATTATAATACCGCTAATTCAGAAGTTAGCACAAAGGGGCAATAGTATACTCGCGTGTTTTGTCTTCTGTCATCTGTCTTCTGTCCTCGGTCTCCTGTCTTCTGTCTTCTGTCTCCTGTCTTCTGTCTTCTGTCTTCTGTCTTCTGTCATCTGTCATCTGTCTTCTGTCCTCTGTCTTCTGTCTTCTGTCTTCTGTCTTCTATCTTCTGACTTCTGTCTTCTGTCTTCTGTCTTCTGTCTTCTGTCTTCTCTCTTCTGTCTTCTGTCTTCTGTCTTCTATCTTCTGTCTTCTGTCTTCTGTCTTCTGTCTTCTCTCTTCTGTCATTTGTCATTTGTCTTCTGTCTTCTGTCTTCTGTCTTCTGTCTTCTGTCTTCTGTCTTCTGTCTTCTGTCTTCTGTCTTCTGTCTTCTGTCTTCTGTGTTCTATCTTATGTCTTCTGTCATCTGTCTTCTGTCTTCTGTCTTCTGTCATCTGTCTTTTTTCTTTTGACTTATGTCATCTGCCTTCTGTTTTCTGTCTTCAGTCCTCTGTCTCCCGTTTCCATCTTCTGTCTTCTGTCTTCTGCCTTCAAACTTCTTACTTTTGTCTACTATCTGTCTTTTTGGTTATCACTTCGCTTGAAAATTCCTTAAAGGAACAGCTACCAAGAAGGACTCATCTATTTTTCAGATATCGATATCTTCTTCACGGTGCACACCAGTTCCCTGAACAAATACAAGTCCACCAGAGCAGCAGCAGGATCGAATACCCTGTGATCTGTGTGCTGTATTGACTTATATGCTCTTCGAAAATTTTAATATCAAATGATGCGCGTATTGCAGATATTCATTTGGTATTCCCTTTTCACATGGTTAATTCGGAGCGAATTTCCCAAGAGTCAAACGAGTATATGAACAGCACTCCGGCATGCTAGTGAGTGAAGCAGTGCCGTAGGTGAATATGGGGTCACAAGCCAATTTCACAGCACGAAACTGCAGCTACCGCCATAATTGGGTTGTATCGCTAGTGGCCATGAATAAAATATAACATTCGGTTGTCGCTGTCAAAGTGAGGATTACATGCATTTAAGGACGTGAATGCTGTTGCCGGCCACCGTGCGAAAGGAGGCAACTCTATCATATATCACCCAGGATCAGGCAGTCGGAGCCACCGTCGGGGTAGAGTGCGATTGACGTGAGCAAACACGGGGTACCCCTATCAAAGGAATGTGTACCTCGGGATGAAATCAGTTTCACTTTGGCGCATCAATCCGATGGGAGATGGGCTGTGAGTTCTGAGTGATTTTTACATCCCCAACGTGGTACCGTTATGCGATAAATGATATTTTGTCTTATTGGCACTGGCACACTCCTACGTGGAATGGCTAAAGCAAAGAAGTCAAATACAAAACGAGTCCTTATTGACTTGAGAGAACAGCTGTGGCATAGCTAATGGAATTAATAGAGCAACCCGAACACTTGTTTCATTATTATTACAGCTTAGTTTGGGTAATCTGGAGACGGAGGAGGAGCAAATAAATTATCAATCAGAACCCTACAATAAACCTCAAATGACCCATGCAGCAGGCTGCTGCTGTAGACCGCGTGTAGTTGTGGGGGTGGCAAAATTGCCCCCACTTAGTGTACACATTTAACAAGCGATTCCACATCAATGAGCTAATGAGTCCAGACCCATTGAATATCAATTTAATGAGATTTGCTTTGAGGTCGATTCACGTGCAGGGTATTAAGGGACATTCCGTTGGATAGTGCAGGGCACATTTGAACAATAATTGCAATTTTTCGCCACCCCCACTTTAGAACAACACAAAATGTGGAGGAGATGAATAAAAGATGATGATTCCGACTGAAAGCAGGGCATGATGGGAATTAGATGGAACTATTATACTCGACGACAATCGGTTTGTAGCCGTATTTTCTATTTCAAAGGACATTGATTTCGGATTGAATTGTGGTGCACAGACAGGAATAATGAATGAAGGCAACATGACTATTGCCATTTGGACATCAATTATTTCAGATCGATTTTGTGGCCAGCAAAATACTTGAACTGAAGAGGCCACGGAAGGCCCTCTTCTAAGCTGGCCTAGACCCCTAGGAGCATTTGACTTCGAGATAGAAATGCTTCCCCGGTTTGTGAAAAAATTCCCCTTGTGCACGTGTGAATATGGGTAGTAAGTTCCTGACATTGACAGCTTCATTGTTCCCAAAGTCGCAATAATCGATTTCAGATTAAACCGCACTGATACAGCACAAGTGTGCACTCATCGTACATAACGCTTGATCGAACTTGTTGCGGTAATTGTGCTATTGACAAATTACTTATCGACAGGTGCACGTATTTGCCCCCATATGAGAATAAATTAATACGCGCTTTGAGGACAGAGGGCCACAACAGACGCCACAATGCTATCGCAGAGAATGATAAATGATGACGACAGTTGAATGATGTTGCCCGGAGCTGAAATTTTCATTGATAGCCATAGAGCTGTGCACACATATGCACACCTCTCAGGCAGCAGCAGCAGCGGCAGCAGAATTATTATGACAAATTCAGCGAAAGGATATTCGGCACACACCGCTGAAGAACGTGAGGCAGTGCTCCAAATCACGCGCAAAGCCCTGAACCTTGCACAATAGCACGGCATTGTTTGGCACCAGTACTTATATGTGTCGCTGTATACTGTAGTGTGTAGCTGAGCTGGGGTGCTTATGTACATATGCGGCATTCAGTTTCAACTCTGAACAATGCCCGCATTGTGATCGCGGAAAGGAATGAAGGACACTGGTGGCACGGCGTGAGTAATTCGTCATGTGATATCAATGCAGTTGTGTGTGACGACGACACATTCGTGTGACATTTCTAAATATTTGATGCGCGTTGCAATTTCCCTAAGCACAGGATCAAATGAAACACATGTGAGTACCTATATGTCCTCAGGATGAAGTGAATTTGATTCAGTCATTTGCATTACATCCTGCTACAGTCCAATGATGCCTACTGCCAAGGATAATGGTGGAATTAACCGAAATGTAACATCGCGTTGTCAATTTTTCGAATGCAAGAAAATCCATTGTCCTTTCGGGGAAATCAATTATTTTATTTGAACAATTCTTGACTGCAGCAAATGTGAATAAAGCGATGAATTCTCATTTTTTAATGAGCTGATTTCGGCAGCGAATAAACTTTATTTGCATATCAACATGTGATTAAGTGGAATTAGTGCGGATTGTATTTACATGTGGGGAGGGAAACGTTTCGATGCTCGCCTCGGTGGGGATAGGGATGTGCGATTTAATTAACATTCTGTTTTTTACTTCTCGTTGGTTTTGGGGGGGAAATCCAATTAAATTGTAATTTGTTTGCATTGCTGACGTTGCAAATGGACGCATTGTGAACGATAAAATTTGCCATTAAATCGAAAAGGACTGTATTAGTGGGTGGCAAATAATTTAGGACCTATATTGTGTTGTTTTTTGATTCGGGTGGTCATGCACTGATTTCTGTCAAATAATTTGCAACAAATGTCAAGCTAACGCTGTTTGAATTGGCGACGTTTGGATTAGTTCAGTAAGTCAGACAGTCGACTGACGAGATGTATTTCAGTTTTTATTGGCCCAGAGTGAGTAGTTTTTGTAGTGGACATTTATGGAGGAGAAGCCGTTAAGAAAATGGGCACATTCAAGAATCTAGTTACCTTAAGTCGACTTGATTGGTCTGCATAAGACATAACCTGAACTAAAAACTAGATTGGACGGGAACGTCACTTTTTCTATGTCAGCCAGTTATGCCAACTGCCAACTTAGAACTCACGAATTTCTTGACTCGATTCCTCCATAAACGTCAATTGAAACAGTTGATCATATGACATCTAGTCAGACAGCTGTCAGACTTACTTAACTAGATACTTGAACGTCCCCAATTCTGCCTTCCTACTCAGACGACATTTCGAAGATTCAAATCTAAAATAAACTGCAGAATTCGGAAAGTCCAAAAGAGGGCCGGTGAGAGAAAAGGAAACAGTCGTTAGTTCGCATAACACTATAATAGTGTTGCAATGGGCAATGGGTTGCATTTTAAACTTATTTGGAAACAACAATTTTGGAAAAATTTGCCTTTTCCAAATAAAAAATGGCAAAATAGCAAAAAATTGTGACAGGCTCTCGAAAAAAGTACCAAATTTCTCCTATAGTCGGACAACGGTAACACAGCGAAAAAAAAAATGCAAGTTGCCTAGTCGGATCGGATACCTTGTCCAGACAAATCAAGTTGACATTTTACATAAACTAAGTACAGTTTTATTAGCACTCTCTCTCTTCATTTATCCCACGAAACGTGGTAATTTGTCTCTTTTCACCGTACTCAAATTACCTTTTAAAATCCCACGATAGGTTTTGGCGTCAAAATCCATTTTTTTTAAGGAAAACTTGTACTACAAGGAAAGAAAATCACAATTAAAATTAACGTGATTTAGAATAAAAACCACAGTTTTTAACACTGCTATGATTATTTTTCGGTACTAGAAAATTTTGATAAAAGACGATATACAAGAGCGGTTTTTTATGGACATTCAGTATGTTGATAGTCATAGTGAAATACAAGTGTTTGGATATAATTTCACCAAAAACATATAGTTTGAATGTTTTTTTTGCTAGATTTCTGAAAATCCCACGATTTTGTGCTTTTTCCCCTTTATTCCACGGAAGGCTTTTCGGACATCGAAATTCCCACACAAATCCCACGATATAACAACACTGAATAGGTATCCGAACGTAGTGGACTTAGTTTATTTGTGTTTATTTGTCTTTGGTTAAAATTTATCGTTGGCGTTGGTAGGAATTTAGACGTTCCCACTCATTTCCAGTACTTCCAGTGCCGGCAAGAGAGGGCATAATTTTTCGTAGAAGATTATGACCCGCAATATATTTAATGTGACAGTTAAATATTTGTACTAGAAGTAGTGAAAGGGAGTGAGTGCTATGAACTTTCTGAAAGGGAGGTTCTTATTGATTTCGAAGACAGTTGAACAATTTTAGTGCTCAATACCTTTGCTGAGGTTTAGTGCTTTCTAAGGCTGGGTGCACATATGCATTTTCCGTCGCCCGAATATTCAGTCGCAAAAAAAAACATTTAATGTGCCTTAGGTTAGGATGAAGCGGCTTTTCCCCAGCAATACAGCTTCCGCGAAAATCTAAATTTCAAAAGGCCTTTATTAAATAAATCAATCAGCGCGGAATGCAGTGCTGCAAGTAAAACAGATGCGCAGAAAATTGTTTGACATGCATTGCTTTGGCTAATGTGACAACTGTCATTCGCCGACTAAGCGGCTGATGTGTGTACAACTACAGCAAAAACAAAAACGATCAGCAAATGTCAAAAGCCGATGATGCCAAATACTTGAAATTGCAATTTATTTTCTTTTGTGTTGTGGTACGCTTGAAATTTAAAGCAAATTTAGAAATAGAGAGTTGTTGCAGTGCTGCGGTGAGTGCAGAATTGACGTTTGCCTATATCCATTTAAACATGTGTATTCTTGCTGTGCAGTGAATTCTGCTCATGTTTAGGTATTGGGCATAAGAGGCATTTGACATTCAATAGACTATCCATACCCAGCTGCTTATCGATTTTGAGAGGCCAATTCACATCAGTATCAAGGAGTTTATCTGACCTTTGGACACTGCAAAGAGCAGTCCCAGAGACAGAGCAGAACGTCCATTGATTGCTGGACTGTAAGACCATTCAAAACTGCCTGTTTTGCAAAACAAAGTCCTGATGGATCTCAAAAATGGTAGCAGAGATGTCCAATACACATATGGGGCTTCAAAGTATTTAAAAAAAAGTATGTATGACGTATGTCTATTACTAAAAACATAATAAATAGTTCATGAAAAGCGAAACGGCAGTCGGTTCACCGACATCAGGTGGTCTGCAATTTGAGACTGTGCAAATCAGACGGCAGTTTACATGAGCATCCCTTCAACTTCGCATTCAATTATTTCACATTTCTCGACAAATTAAACTGAATACTCCTCTGGTGCTGTTTGTTATTCCACCTCAAGAACAAATTAAACAAATTGAAACCGAACACTGATTACAGATTATGGACACTGGATAGCTCCGATACCAAAAATGGTGTTCGAAATTCGTTGTAATCGAATTGAATGAAATGAATCTGAGGAGTGTTGCCTCTGGGCAGCGTTTTTTCGAGAAGAGAAATCGAGTTTCCCAAGCTGTATGCAAATTGGAAATCAATTCACTTCTGCTTGGTTTAGCGCCATAACACAAAGATGGAATTTATTTGTAATTTGTGAATATAAGTGATTGCAGATTCAAAAGGAACCCTAAGGGTATTGGGTAGCTGATGGAATTATATATGTTAATCGCACAAATCAGAGAAAAGACTTTAATGCACAGTGTTCACATCTGTTTAGCGGTCGTTTGTACGCTTAAATTAATTATAATATTCCCAGCTTTTTAAAGCAGAATTCACAGCTGATTTAAAGATTGCACAGCAAGGTTAAGGTCCTGTAAAGAGGGTTTACCCGAGCCTTTTCTGGCAAGCTAAAAAAGCCTCTTTCTCCCATTTGATTAATGTGCTAACCTTGTAAATTCAAGGTCGATTTAAAAGCCATCTTGGAATGAAAAACAGACTATGCCATTTGAAGCCTCCATTGCAAAAGGTAAACTTCAGAAGGTTATTGCCAGTTAAAAAAATGGGCTCGCCCTCAGCAAAATGTTGGTATCCTGCACAAGAGCAATCCGTTGCTAACTTTCTAAAAAGTGCAACTTTTTATTTCGTCTCCACTATCTGGGATAATCCAAATCACAGGCTCCACACTCGGCATTAGCCCACTTCCCTTTCAGTTTTTCGTCACGCTACATATGACTGAAAATTGGAGCAACATGCTGGCGTACCCATGCAGAATTTCTACAACTTTGTGAACGAGAATGGAGCACTTCAAGCATCAGAGTTCATGGTCGCATTATTAAATATCCACTTCTAAAGTTTCCGCACTCGGGGGACGAGTCATTTCCGTTGAAATTATACCAAAATGACCTCTTCATTTTTTAATTCACCACTCAAGTAGGTAAATGTGTTTCTTTAGCACTAAAATAAAGAAAATATAAAAGAAACCAAAGCGATCCTTGTCACCTGGGCATGAAACTTAATTGCACACTGTGACGACTTCTTGAAGGTGTTTCCTCTGCTGAAGTGGTTTCGTGCAAAGTTGGATCAAAGTGTGATAATTTCCAACTCTCC
This sequence comes from Cheilosia variabilis, assembly GCA_951230905.1. Taxonomy (NCBI): domain Eukaryota; kingdom Metazoa; phylum Arthropoda; class Insecta; order Diptera; family Syrphidae; genus Cheilosia; species Cheilosia variabilis. The sequence continues at coordinate 12,634,130 of OX579680.1, read as the reverse complement.
TGCCACAAAGTGCTGTGACCTCGAAAGAAAGATTTCAGAAACTTCAATATGAATGAATTTAAATTCACCCTAACGAAAGGAAGTCTTTATGCTAATGGAAAACTTTTTTTTTATCCACTTCCTTTTTTTTTTTTGGGAATTTTACCTTTTCCTTTTTTTTTTTTTTTAAAAATCAAGGTAACGTCGAAACAAGTTCCAGCTACTTTACTTACTTGTAAAGTTTCAGCGAAAAAGTTTCGCTAACTGCGCTCAGCAAAAATCAAGGATTCAAATAAATTATGCAAAAGTTTATGCAAAGGTTGTGTAGAATTCAAGGGAATGATGACTTAAAATTCATTTCGCTTCCGTTCGCGTGTGTATGTGTAGTCTCTATAATAATTTCCAAGTTTAAATACAAAAGATTGTTAACTAAAAAATTCCAATTGCTAGACACATAACTTTGTGTATCTCACTCACTGCGGAGATATATTACCGCCATAAAATTTCGCATCTCGAAAAATGACGGAACATTTCCCAAACTTTGCTCGTAAACAAAATTTTACATTAGAGCGGAGAGAGAGCGCGAGTACCACGAAGAGCGGGTAATAAACTTGTTTACGATTCGCGAGCTTGAGAAGTGCCAGGAGAAGTTTCTTGTTTCAACAATGCAACCCTTTTATCTTGAATTGCTATTCTATAGGAGAGGAGGAGAGGGTATTTTTTTGTTCCTTTGTTTAGGGTAGAATGAAATTATCCTTCATACTGCAATTGTATATAATATTGGAGGACACTAAGCTTTGGAGACGAAACTGCTTAAGTCGTAATCATAAGTTATGAAGTGGTAGATAGGAACTTTGCGCGTCGTTTTTGAATTGCATTTTCAAACAATAGATTAACGCAACCTAATCTCGGCTCATTAGGGATGAAAAGATGGTTTATTGGACCAAGTTCGGCAATAGTTTGCACAATTTGGGTGCTGTGGTTGCGCTGCACTCGATTGGCGCCTACACAACTGTGACTTTGTTGCACAAACTTATCTATGGTGTTAGTTATGATGAGAGCATAATATGTGCACACAAATTGCAAAGTTTCCAACCGACATAAATTCTACATAATTGGAATGGACGCGAGGAGTTTCAAACACTTTCGCATTCGCTTTTGGAGGTGTTTTCGCTGCTGGCTGTTGATGGCACTTTTCAACTATTGCAATCCAGAAGAAGACATTTTTAAAACTGTATTGCAAGTTGTCCGGATAAAGCGTTTTAGTAAGAAATTTTATGGAGTCGGATGACCTAAACCATTTAGCTAATCCCTCCCCCCCGAAACCGAAGAGGTTCCAAAGGGAGAGTAGTCTTAGTCGTTTTTGAAACTTAGAGAGTACCAACTGCTGTTGATTGGAGAATTCGTTTTTCTCAAGTAAAATTTTTAATTTTTTATGAATGCCAAATATTCTTTCAAATTTTGTGGTTTGGACAGTAAGATTGACTTCTACAGCACTTTTATAGCAAATTCATGGAATAAGAAAAGCGATTAAATATTCCGTGTTCCCCACATATCTCAAAGTGAATTTATCCTCTTCTACTCGAATATTAGGCGCAGTGGTTTAGTGGGTAGTGTGTTGGACTACTAAGCGAGGGGTCCAAGGTTCGAATCCCGAAAAAACCCAAATTCCAACTTATGGCTTTTTTCCGCTGCGCCACCTCTCGCGAACGTCTGACAAACATCCGAGAGCATAACTGTCATGAAGGAGCTTCTCAATTAGCCGCTTGGACCCGGCATAAGATTGTAGATCCCTTCCATTCGTCTCAAAAATGAAAAACTCACACAAACGAATGGTTGTGAGAAGCTTAGGCCTAGGGTCCCTACAGACCTGTTGCGCCAACTATTTTTTTTTTTTTTTTACTCGAATAGTAGCGTGGTGTGGAATGTATCGTGGAACCTAAAATGGTGAAGTGTAAACAACCCATTAGTCACCAAACAAGTTCCGCTTCCAATTGGAGACTTGAATCTGTCAAAAAAGAGGAGAGTTAAGTGGGCTAATTCTAGAACCAGCGAGTTGGTCGAGACCATTGACTTATTATATATGGACTGCTAGTGAAATGTCACTTCCATACAATCTCTGCCCAGAAAATGACGCCAACATAACTAGCGCTCGTGGTTCTATGCGAAAAATAAGTGAAACAAAATGACAACCATCTTGGATTTCTGAATAGAATGCTAGAGCCACCTATTGGGCGTGAGTGGATTTGCCAAGTGAAACGGTTGAAATTCAAATTGTTGCGGCATTGTTTACAATAGATGTCATCACGAAATTGTGCTAGTTTAAATAATTAATAATAGATGGAACCAACTAAATTTGAATAAAAATCATTTTTCATTGCCCCATAAATTGCACAATTTTCGTATATTTCTTGCGAATTAGTTTTTTATGTTGTTTTTCACTTTTGCGTATATTTCAATCACATTTCTGATCAATAAATACTTATGATTGTCGTCAAGAATATCACATTCAAGTACATGAGAATTGAATTCATCATATAAATTGTTTACATCTATATTTCTTAAAGTACTTGTATCTGCAACGAAGTGGAAACGTCAGATGTGAGTTTCCAATTTATTCCGCTCCGAACCACAAGAGCTAGCGCTTATGTTGGAACCAACGCGAAGTTGTCTACTAGCAGTCCATTATATAATAAGTCAATGGTCGAGACAAACCAGAATAAGCTAGAAACATCCCGAAAGGTGGCGGAGCGGATATAAAAGGCAGATTTGAGAACTAGGGAGGTAAAGTTGATTTTTAAACAGTGATTGGTAAAGTTCGAAATAGTTATCGGTTGTGAAGATAAATAAGTGTAAATTAATACAGTTTAAATCGTTTGAGAGTTGTTTAAAGTAATATTGCTTTGGTAATTAATAAGTGAATTATTGGAATAATCCGTAAAAGTGTTTTTTTAAGAAAAGTTCAACATAATAGTGCTTTATCTTTTCGAGTCCCAGCTCGGATGTAACAGCAGCATGAATTCTTAATTTATTCACAAGGAATACCCACTTTCAAATTTTGTCTAAGTAACAATGTACCCCGCTCCAAATGAAGTCTTTCAACTTGTAGCCAACAACAAACAACGCGTAGGATAGTGTTGTTTCAACCCCACAGTCCACTGGAAAAGAAAAATCATTTCCTTTCCATAAACCACAAAATAGACTACCACAAGACCACTGACAAACTTAATCGCACTATTATAGCTCACTGTTGGTGTAGTAATAAAAATTAATAACTTGATCGTTAGTATCGTAACACAAACCACAGAACATTCCCGCTACATAGAATTGGGCCATTACTACTGGTCGTTTATGCCACCGAAGCGGTAATAATTATTCTCCGCCAATGGTAAGGTTATCCCTGCGAATAGGATATAAAACGGAAGAATCCTCAAGTATCCCATTTCCCATCGTCCATTTGCTGAAAACAGGCTAGCTGCGTGGCATAACATTATGGATTAGCATACAAATCTGTGAGCTCCTTTTCGGGCTCCCTTTGCGTGTGTTTTTCTTTTTAAATAAGAAACCTACTACGACAAGGATAAATAGGGAAAGAAATTAACCAAAAAGATTTAAATGTCTGACCATAAAAATGTAATTATAGTACTTTTTATGGCGTGTGGAGTAGCCTCTTCAATTATGCGAGAGTACGCCACAATTTTCTCTGTGATTACTGGTTGAATACATTTTAAAGCATTCAGTTCCAAAGAGAAAAGCATCGTATGGATCAGATATACAGCCAAAGAAACTCGAGCTTTGGTGCGTTGAGCGCCTTCTATTAGCAACGATGCTTAGGTCCAGTGGTATACTGAGAATAGCGTGCGGTTGACATTTAACAAATAGGAGACACATACAACTAGTTGGCCGAGGTCTGTTTGGGGTTTGAACTTAAATGTGAGTGGATCGCCACATCTGCGAAAAAGGCTCAAAGGCCAAAAGACAAGTCCGAAAAGCAATGAAAAGGGCGTCAAAAAAAAGATCCGGAAAACGCATCAAAAAAGGTATTAAAAAAACGTAAAAAAACGAGATGAAAAAGAAGTAAAACAAAGAATCAAAAACCGCTATAAAAAGATCTCTAAAAAGCGTCAAATTTCGTGGAAAAACGAGTTGGAAAATGAATTAAAAAATGCAACAAAAAAATGTCGGAAAACAAACCTTAAAACTCACCGAAAAGGCGATAAAAATGTTTAAAAAAAAACTCGCCGAAAGATGGTTCAGAAATTCTAGGAAAAAACATTAAAAACAAGTCTAGAAAAATAATCAAAAAATGCATCAAAAACGGTAGAAAAACGCATTAAAAATTCGTCGAAAAACAAGTCTAAGTACTCATCGATAAAGGTGTCTGAAAACTTGGCGTAAGAGCTACAAAAAAGTTTCAAAAAACGCCAAAAACTCTTTCAACAACCCGGAAATGCTCAAAAATACGGCAAAAAAAAAGTCGAAAACCTCATCTAAAAACTGTACATGATATGTGTCAAAAAGAAGTCAGAAAACGCTTCAAAGACTCATCGAAAAGGGTGTCAGAAAAAAACTAATCATAAATACTTATCGATATAGGTGTCTGAAAACTCGGCGTTAAGAGCGACAAAAAATTGTCCAAAAACGCCAAAAACTCATTCAAAGCAGCCCGGAAATGCGTCAAAAATATTACAAAAAAAGGCGAAAACTTCATCTAAAAGCTGTTCAAGATATGTGTCAAAAAGAAGTCGGAAAACGCGTAAAAGGCTCATCGAAAAAGGTGTCAGAAAACAATTGGGTTGCTACAAACTCGTGTCAAAAAAGTAAAAAAAAAAACTCGTTAAAGAACGAGCAGCAAACCCTTCAAAAACTCATTAAAATACCAACGAAAATTGACCTAAGAAGTATTAAAAAAATAGAAAAATAGAAAAACTGTTAAAAAAATGCGTCAAAAATAAATAGGAGGGCCTGTCAAAAAAAAATAAAAGTTCGTCCAAAAACGAGTCAAAAAACTCACCGCTGAAGGTGCCAGAAAACGAGTCCGAAAACGCGACAAAAATGTCTCAAACGCGTAAAAATTTGGACAAACCTATTTGAAAATTGTGTCCGTAGACGCATCGAAACTTAAGAGTAGTAGACAAATTTAGTTATACGTATCTTCTTACATCAAGTACGGCAATGTGCTTTCAAGGTCCCATAAATGAGGCTTAGCAAAAGGTCCCCTCTCGCTCTCAGGTAAAATAAATTATTCAATTCGAAACACATCTCACAACAGTCGACTTCCATTCATTGAAATCAATTGAACTGAATTCGCGCGGATTTGAATTCCTTTTCATGCCCTCACCCACCAGAGGAAGGAGGCTTCAATTCATCGCCACCACTCGCATAGTGTTAAATTCATGGACCGAAGCACACATAAATCGAAATAGTCTCTTAAGGATGTCGATAAATATCCCATACCCCCCAATTTTATATATGCGAATACAATTTGCTTTCATTGCGAATGATCCTTTAAATAGTAAATGAAAGCAATAAAATTCGCTGATCCTTATCGATATTTGTATCTCTATTTGACTGGAGTATGGAAATCAAATGGATTTCCACTGTTTGGTTATATTAGTCTAAGGAATGGGTGTGTGCACGTCTATGGGGAAAAATATTGTATTGTTATCCGCATAGAAGCAAGCAATCTTCCCGGATAAGACAGCCGGGAGTAACATACTTAGACAAATCACACTCGAGTGGCTGAATGTTGGAATATTGAATGTGTACGAGTATTGTCGTCTCGGAATCGTTGATGGCAAAGTTATTGCGGCAATAATGTTATATTCAATTACATTACGCATTTGTAGAGCGGGCGGCGGCAGACTTTTACGAACCCTTTAAGGCGGCATTTACGTTTCATAAGTATTGAATTTTCAAAGATTGATGCAGTCGTACAGATGAGGAGGAAATTGAAATTTAGTACGTTTACTTTGTAAGGAGGGAGTAAATATTTTTGATATTTTTGGGCGCTCTCTTCACCACCTTGCACGACTCCTTTGGCATTTTGATGATGAAAATATGACCTCAAAATATACGGTCTTCATATTTACGTCCTTGTAATAAGTCGTTGTAGGGCTGTCCAAAATTGGCAAGGAACTTCCGAGGAAAAATCTTCAAAATGCTTCACAGGTATCTATTTATTTATACCCCCCTGCAACGCCTCTTAAAGCCCCTTTCGATAGGAAACTTTTGGCGATAATAAACATATCCACTTATACTTAATTATGGTGGAAGACTAATATACCAATTTAAAACTAGTTCCACTGCAGACCAAATGGCAAACACCCTACGCTCTGACAAAAATAGCAGGGTGCGTCGTAGTATTTTCGTTGCGTTGACAATCGTCCCACTAAATGACTAAGCAAGCACAATATCACTTCCTTATTATGTGTACGTTGGTTGGATACTTCTAATTGCATAGGGCGACAATATAATGAACACTATACATATACATGGAACGGACTTGAATGCTATTTCATTGGCGGGGTAAATTATGCGACCACGCATCCGGTCGTCTACTCTGTGGCAATCCTTAAACAACTAAAATTGTCCAGAAAATGTGTTCGTGTGTGTTTGATACAAAGCACTGGACCACAGTGACCACACACAAATTTATATATCAACCCAATGGTGGGATGTAGGGCAGGTGTCGGCGAGCACATACACCTTTGGTTGTTTGTTTTTTAGAGGCATGCACCGGGTTTGGGTATTGGACAGAGAAAATCTCCTAAAATTATGCAGCACAGCGTAATGCGGTGAAGTGGATGATTTAATTCGAATACGAATTTAAAAAAGAAACAACTGCGTAGTTTCTCCTTCGTAGTTCGTGGGAATGGTTTCCATTTTCGCCATAAAAGTGTTTAGCACTTGAAGATATCTAGGTTAAACGATGACAGGATCTGACATCGTCTTAAAATTTTACACCCTCCTTCAACGAGGGTGCCACCTCGCATATATGCATTTTTGCAGCCTCGTCCTTATTTGAACTGAAAACACGGTTACGCTTCTATTCATATTTTCATTATTCTCAATGCTCCTGCTCCCTATTACACTTCGAGATGATACGAGTACGATACTGGTGGAACACATAACTGCATGTCTGTGTATTCGTCGAATATCGGTGCGGGGGATTTGTGTTTATCCATTTCGAGAATATTGATTAAACGCCCGAGGCTACATATTCATAAACACATGCACCCAGCAAATACCAGATAAAAGTTATAGACAGATAGAGCGGAAAAAAAAAATGCTAACCCCCTCCCTCCTCCGCAGCTCTGCTGACTAAATTGAGATTGCAAAGTACTACACGATGTGTATTACAAAATGCTTCGTATATTCAGGATACGAGTACCATTGACCAGAAACTTCAAAGAGCATGTAATGTCCTGGTTTTTATTAGCACGGGAGAACAAAAGCAACGCCGTGCTATCCGGTTTGAGTGGGACTAAAAGGAGCAAAAAAATCAACCAATCGATTGTGGTTTGAGGGCAGAAAGTCATTCATTTAAATGATATGACGGTTATTGGATGCAATATCTGTAAATTGAGATCAATATTGATGGTATTCACATACACAATAGATGTCTGCTTCAGCGGAGTGCTGTGTAAAGGTTACGAGCAATACGCGGGTTATTTCCTTTTTATTTCGAGTTTGCTAAGAACAATAAGTTAATAGCTAACGTGGTATTTATTTGTGGTAAGCGAAGTGTGTATGGTGGTATATGTATATGTACATGGTCGTAATAACATTTACGATGAGCTTTCCACGAAGGTTTAGAAAAGTATATGCTGAGGTGATGGATGGACAGAGTTTACTGTGATAAAATAGAGCGTGCGTGTGGGACATATCTATCTGTTATGGTCTAACCTCTAACGTATAAGGGTTATCTGCCCTCTTTTGAATGGAACCTGTGATCGTAATTAATAGTTGGCGCAACAGGTCCACACAGATCGCTAGGCCTAGAAGTTTACAACGAAAATCTGCATCTAGATATCATTCTGAGAGGTCACGTGATCGAAGACCTGGGTATGTATGAAGCCCAAGCATGACTTTCCGGGTTAGGAAAAATTAACTTTTGAAAATCCCTTCCACGAATCTGAGTGAGCCAGATTAGAGCTGCTAAAAGGCAAAAAATTCCAGACTTTTAAATCTCTTTCATGACTCTAAAAACCGCTGTCCAACGATTATGATATTTTGATTTTTCCAGAACATTGGAGTTAATCCGAACTTGATACGGATTTAGGCCTTAGCCCGGAATATCGATTTTGGAACATGAACGTTTTAACTTAGGTATATACCTAGTATGCTGCTCCAGGAAAGCTTAAATTAAGCGCCCCTCCAATGTTTCTCTCCACCGCTTCGCTTAGTGCTCGCTTAATTTTGACAGTGTAGTTCTTTAACTAGGTCCGCCAACAATTTTTTTTCTTCGGGGGTAAAAATGGTTTTCTTGGTATTTTTTCGTTTTTTTTATTTGTACTTCCTCAAAAACCTCTTCTAGGTACTCCTCTTTAGAATATTCCATTTCTAAAAGAAATTAAATTAACAACAACGAATTTTTTGGTGTTGAACTTACCATTCTCCATACTGTTATTTTGCTTTCGTTTGAAATACTGATATTTTCCCTGATCTGTCAAAGTTTAGGTGTTTAATTTAATTTAAATTATGTAGAGATTTTTCGTACAGCGGCTAACAAATTTAGCTTGAACTGCGTACTGCTTGGCTTAACTGCTTGGCTTAAATTTATCTTTGGAGATATCTTTGTTTGGGGGCTTAATTTAAGCGCGAGCAGCATTAAGCTGTGTCATATTTAAAGTCAACCCACTTATAATCATTTTTAGTGTCCAGGCTAAATTTTTCGAACTCAAAGCGGTTCAATATTCTTTACAAAATTGCATATTCTGAGCTACAAAATATTTAGTGTGAAGCATAGCATCCTGCTCGCTCTAAATTTTATCTCCCATACAAAAATATCTACAAAGATAAAATTTAGCGAGGCAGTTTAGCGAAGCAGTATACTGTTTGCACGCTAAATTCCTAACTTCATATAGGTAGATGGGCCGACAAAAAGTCTCCACTTATTTAGCTCACGATAATAAATGTCCGGTACATCAAATCGAAGATAAATTTGGACGTAAGAAACTAAGAAAAAATTTGGGTTGTGTTTACTTTGGATTTTTTTTAGAGGAAACCGCAGAAAACATTTCCGTAATAAATAAAACAAAAATTCTTTTTTGGCGACGAAAAAAACAAAAAAAAAAATAATTGCGGGGCTTCTGGAAATTGCAGAAAATTCCACTGCAACTATTGATTTACCCGACACGAGGGAACGTGTCGTCTTCTACTTGCCACTACCAGTGCCGTAGCCAGGATTTTGTTTCCGGGGAATTCTCTAAGCAAAAAAACCATAGGGGTATTCGAGATTCAGTGTAACACACGTAGTAAAACTGCGAAATTTTATTTTTTTTGTCAGATCGTGAACACACTTTACCTCGTCTCTTGCAAAACTGAAACAAATGACAGATCCAGTTTGGCAATTGACATTATGTTCTGAAAAAGTTTTAAATTTTTTTTTGAAGCTGAAAAATTTGCTTTTAATTGTTTATTATGCCGAAAAAAGCGAAAAAGAAAAATTATTTTAGATAATGCAGAGAGTAAACACGAAGATGATATCATGAAAACTTATTTTTCTGTCCATTTTTTGACTGGATTTTTCCTTCGGTGGCGCTTACGTTATTTAGCTTTCTCTTTTTTTTCCGAGAGCTACACACAAAGATTAACAATTTAGCGGATTGTCAGCTTTACAAGGCTGCACTTTACTCTGTTGTATTTTTCGGTTACAATAGGGTATAGATAAAGTGCAAAAGTGTAGCGAAATTTTAGTCAGTATATTTTGTTTTTGTAGTTCGAAAAAAAGTTGCACCTTCGCAGCCAGTTGCATCGGATCGTGAATACCCCTTATATTCCAATTCACAGATTTTTATTAGTTTTTAAATCGTATGTACTTAAACGAACGTACTTATTTTATTTTTTTACACGCCTTTTTTAAAAGCAGACGCCTTGGTTTTTTTGTTGACATGAGATCAATCACCTTATCTGGATCCACATTAAGCTAAGTGCCTGACCACTAGAGAAATTATTTAAGCTGCTGCAGCATTGATAATTCTTTTCTTGTATCCATTGTTTTGGAGATATTCTAATATTGCATTTCGAGATGTTTTTGCAGTTCGAATTTCGAAATTCTGATTATGCGTATAATTAAAATTGCGAGCAGGATACTAATGTTGAAGGTTAAAAATGATTATTAGTAAGGCCAAACATGCATGTTCCTGTTGTAGACATAGGAAATGCTTTTCCTGCCCCTGCCATGTAGGCATCAAAATGAACTCGCTCTTGACGAAGCATCTCCTTCCTCTTTCATTTATGTAAATTATTGTCAAAAAAAGAACCCGACCCACTATCTAGTGGCATTTCCATGGGGAAGGATAAATTAATCTCTATAATATAGGATAAAATGTCAGACATAAACTCCACAGTAAGGAGTTAATGGGGACAACCAGAAATTATAACTCTATCGCTTGTGTGTCTGGGACTATGGGAATAGGCTCCTCTGTCTAACTGTGTACAGCATACCCACAAATCGGAGACACACAATCTACTGTTGCGGAAAATTGCATGTCCTATATGCTGCACGATGCTAAATCACTTAAGCGTTTGGTAATAAATTTGAATGAAAGGAGCAATTAGGGCTACTAATGAAATCCAATAAAGTTGAGGCGGGAATGTACGAGTCAGGCCGCAGCTTGTGACTTTTGATATAATTATTGGACTTTTAATTTGAATTCACTGTGTTGTATAAATTCCAATTAGGTTTCCTTATGCAGATGATTTGCAATTGTAACGCAGCAAAGGACTGCATATCTGCGTGGCTGGGTATAGTTGTGGGGTGACCTGGTTTTTCTTTTCGTTTTTTCTAGAGAGATTTCAGTTCAGTTCATTAAGATTCAAGTTATTCTTCTCGCGTCAATGTGTTTGATTAGATTTAATTATTCAAATGAAGTGATTCGGTAGATGCATCGTGTCTGATGTGAACACAAACAATAACTATGCACATAATAGCCCAATTCAGGTCACCTGTTGAGGGTGGTTCAAAGACAGTACTGGGTAATTGGTTTTGCTCTGCACACTTAAATAATTATTCAACTACTCCGTTTGCGTGAAATCGAAACTTCTTCGTGCATGGAAGTGATTTGATTAAATCCATTTAATCAGCGAAACACAGCGAATTCGATAAGAAATTCGTGGACAATATTAGCAGCCAAAAAGGTATCACAGAAAATCATTCATATGAAATAAGCGGTTTGGGGAAAAAATTCTGCACGGGCCAAAATTCTTTTTACAAAATTCTGCAAACAATAAAAAATGGTTTGGAAGGAGTAGGAGAGAACATTTTCATTTTTTAATTTGCATTTTTTTCAATTAGTTTTTTTTTTTGATTATAACTCGTCTTTTCTTAATATTATTTTTTTTTTAAATTAAATTTCACACTTTACCAAAAATTACTATTTTTTTTTCAATAGATAGAAAAAAAAGATTTATTTAAAAAACCCGACTGCTTTAAAAAAAGATATGAACAAGACGCATTTAAGTAGACCTATAACTAACGAATTGACAATCGGAGACTATATACCTAACAAATATATGTATGAGTATTGAGAACCCTCCGACTGCCAAATAGTTAGTTATAGGTACTTAAATTTTAAATCAATTTTTGTTATTCTTAATTTTTTAGCCTATGACACTCCGGGGAAGAATACGAATATTATGACACCTCACTCTTTAAAATCGGTCAGACCGTCAGGCTACAGGGAACGTACATAGGATTCGCGCGAAACACATAACCCTCCCTGTGTCCAGTCGGGTAAAAAGCAGAATGAGCTGAATTTTATTTAAATTTGAAAAGCAGAACTTTGTAAAGCAGAACTAAAAAAAAAACAGAATTTTTCGTGTGAGAAGACAGAATTTTGCAAAGCAGAATTTTGAACGCAGAATTTCGACCCGCTCACGAAATGAGCTACTGTGATATAGAATTACTTTATGTGGACGGTTAAAACGATTTTCAATAAGGCCCTTAAATATTAGTACAGAACCGAGTGCCAAGAAATATTTTCTCTGCTTAAGTAAATAATTAATAATTGAAGTAAATACGTTTCCAAGATGTCTTTTAAGAGGGGCTTACCAGATAGTCAACAGTCAGTTTTAATCTATCCAGAGAGACAGACAGAGGTCTAAAAATTGAACCATTCTGTCCACCTGACCAAAATTATCCGAAGTCCAACAATCCTGCCGAGCTTTTCAAGAAAGCGGAGATGACTTGGAAGAGAGGATACACCAACTAGTTGTCACGATTTGGTCAGAGAAAAGTATCCCTGATGAATGGATCCCCAGAACTGTTTGCTGCACGAAAGAGACCCTCTAAACTGTGCCAACTATAGAGGCATGAGTCTCCTTACATCTAAAATCTTGTGTTACCATATTTTTATAAATTTTAAGGCCGTATATGACAGCATTTAAGGAGACGAGTTATATAGATCCACGTCTGGTTTGGCATGCCTGCCAAACTTGTCAGATTGTACAGAATGACGATGCTCTATTCGAAGCGATAAACTTCCAAAACTAGCAACAAAGTACAAAAAACATGACTTTGAGAGCTTAGTCCAGTCCTTTTTCCACAAATGTAATATAAGCTGATGGTAGTGTAAAAAATTCAGTAAGTATATAACTTATTACTGTCATCAACTTGCCAAAAACGATATCGACCAGACATTTATTGTCATACGGAATCCGACCCAAGGAGATTTAACGAACTGTACAGCGACACCCAAGCAACAATTTGACTCCAGTAAGGTTAAATTTTGTAAGTTCTGTAGGCAGAAGCTTCGATAGAGCTGCCATAGTATTTATTAACCGAAGTTGAGCCATTTCGAAGTAATTGATGCGATAACAACTTCAGTAAGACCTTTACGAAGCATATTTACAGGCTTTATAGATGTATATGAAATTAAGTTTCGGTAATATCTCTATAGGACTTCTGAAAATGTGTGAGAAGATGTGCGGAAAGTCAGTGCACTGACTTGCTAGTCTACGATCCCCAACCGAAAGGGACTTAGGTGACGCACGTAAGTGGAAGGGAACCTCAACAAACTTGGAGTGATCAACTGGAGGCAGTTAGCCAATGATCGTGCTAACTGGAGAGGCGTATTGGTTGAGGACTAGGTCCTTTCCGGACTGTAATACCCCTAAGTAAGTTTAAACTTAAATTAAATAAGAACATACAAATTTTTGCGGTGGCATGGGTATAAAGCGCGATCTGAAAGACAGATTTTCGGTCACCTTTTTCAGCCGCTTGGGGGATTGGTTCTAGGTGTTCTATGATGAGGTATGCATAACTATGCCGCATGCAAATTACATATGGACCAAAATATTTGTATTGTACCGAATATCGGTAAAATAATGCTATCCGAATCGAAATTGGTGTTACTGCCGACAGTCATTTCATGATTCCCCAACCAAATTCGCCTGTCTTCCTTTTGTTTATTAATTGCACGCACTTATAACTCACCGCCGATTAAAAACACAATGCAACACTAAAATCTGTAGCGCACGCCACACTATACATCAGTTCATTCGTCCTTCGCATGATTGGTCGGTGTCCTTTAAGTACAGGGATTCACATTCAGTTGATTGTTTAAAATGTACGACACCATTCAGATAATTGCCCATCACTGCCTTTACTTAAGTCGTCCATCAACTGCCTGGGCCCGGTCCGAAATAATGCCAAAAATTACTTTTAATTTTCATTTAAGGACAATGAAATCTCATTAAGGAGCCTGTGGCGAGTTTCCAGCGCTATTAAAAAGCGATACGCATTCCACGTACGAGAGCCGAATCTTTTTGGATACATTTTTCGCTCACCCAGATTGGTCCAACATGCATGTAATGAGGATAATTGATAGTTTATATCCATAGCGCAGACCGTTGCATGCACATACAAACACAGCCCAACTATGGCAATGGATTGATTTTAAAATTTTACGATCCCATAACGACGGGGAAAAAATGCCACCACCAGCGGCAGCTGGCAAAATCTGTACTCCAAAGCCGAACCGGAAATGCAGCAGCCCCATTAATGGAAGCCGGACTGTTGTCCGCTTGTTGCTTTAGCTGTGCAGCGTACTTTCAAGAGCAATAATGATAAAATTTCCAGAAGCATGCTGAAATAACGATTATTGACACTGGCCTGGCCAAGCCATTCGCTGCAGAGTTGTGTTTGTGCTCCAAGTATTATGTTTAAACACGACATCCTGAGGGCGGTTTCTATGCATGCGTGTTACATGTATGCGCATATGATGAATGATGTTCGAGTTGCAATTTGAACTTTCGTAAATAGTCATGAGTTTGAGAACTACTAATGAGAATGCAAATGCACAGAGGATGGTGACCTGGGCTGTACCTCACGGAAACTATTGCATGAGTCTATAATGTATATGTTTTGGTAGTTGCAATGTAAAACATTCTGCTTACAGGAAATGCAAATTCAGATGGAATTAGTTAAACATTGGTATACATTATTTGTGTTTTAGCAGACAATTTCGAACGCATTCGATGTGAACTGTTGTCTGTAATTAGTTTGCAGAGGTCCTTTGGATTGATCGAATGTTATTGGTCTTCATATTTGTGTTATGGCTTATTTGACTAACATTGTAAATGTCAGGGCGATTTTTCGGCTCCTCATATACATAGGTTTATATATTATTCTATTTTTTTTTTTCAATTTGGAGTGCCAACATATTCAGCAAAGGAGCGAGTTACGTGCAAAACAGTCGTGCACATTTTTTTGCGAATAATTCATCAGTATGAATTTCGATTCAAACTTATCTGCAACTTAGAGACCGTTGTGAAGAAAATAAAGAAAAATTTGTCAACACTGCTTGCTTGATTTTATGTTCAAAAGGGGAGTGGATCGAAATTCTGCTTCGCTAAACTCTGGCTTATCACACAAAAATTCTGCTTTACGAAATTCTGCTTTTTTTTTTTAATAGTTCTACTTTTCAAATTAAAAGCAATGAAATTTAGCTTATTCTGCTTTTTTTCCAACCAAGAAAACATTAAAACAATTTTAAATTTACAAGAAAAAAAAATTTTAAGTGAAAAATTGAAATAAAATTAAAATTTTAAAAGAAACAATAAAAATCAGACTTAATTAAAAAAAAAATTAAAAAAAAAATTAAAATTAAGAAATATTAGAACTTTTTAAAAACAAAAAATTAAAAATTTACAAATTAAAAAAAGAAATGTTCTCTCCATCTCTGTTTTACAGAATTCTGTAAAAAAGCGCATGCCTTTGAACATTTTCCAAACCCTCTTTTATTGTTTACAGAATTTTGAAAACAGAATTCTGAAAGCAGAATGAAGAGTATTTTCCATTTCAAAACTCGTGCTTTTTAACATTTCCCAAACCTTTTTTTATTGTTTGCAGAGTTTTGTAAAGCAGAATTTTAGAAAGCTGAATTTTAAAACTGAATCTTGTAAAAATAATTTTGATCCATCCAGAATTTTGACCCCAACCCGTTTAAAAGAAGGCGTAGAAAGAGTATTTCCTGTTTTTTACATTTTCCAAACCTTTTTTTTTATTGTTTACAGAGTTTTGTAAGGCAGAATTTTAAAATTTTAAAAGGCTGAATTTTGAAAACTGAATTTTGTAAAACGAATTTTTACCCATCCACAATTTTGACACCAACCCGTTTAAAAGAAGTCGTAGAAAGAGTATTTCCTATTTTTTACATTTTTCAAACCTTTTGTTATTGTTTGCAGAGTTTTGTAAAGCATCATTTTGAAAGCAGAATTTGTAAAAAGAATTTTGATCCCTCAAAAAGTTGCAGGAAGAATTTTTTTCTATTTCATATTTCGAACGAAATATTTCACGAACGAATAGTTCTCGCCATTAAAACAAATACTTCCAAACAATGTCGCAATACTTTTGACACCCACTGCAATATACCCTCTAGAACACAGTTTTCACATAAAGGGTTAAGACTCTTGCAAGGATTTAGTTGTTCTTAAGGAATTTCATCTCCTCAAATAATAGAATGAAAGTGCTTAAAAGATTCTTCAATTCTTCTTAGTTTTGCTATTCCTTTTTCCGTTTTGACACCCAAAGGTAATTCCAGAAGCGAACACCTTTCTCTTCTGTCTTAATTGCACTATAAATCGTTCGCCTTTCGGGGGAGAATTGCAATTCACGCATCGATAAGGGCACGATATCATACAAATGCTCATACATACATGTCTCTGGTGTTGTACTTCACCCCATGGCTAACGAGAATTCATTATTCATGTGCAGCAGAAAGAGCAGAGAGAGAGAGAGAGAGAGAGAGAGAGGGAGAGAGAGTCTCGAACCAGGTGCAAAGGATGTGTCATGGTGACCTGGTTTTGCGGATTGCTTTCTCCATTTTCAAAAAGAGAATTTCAAATAGGTTTTCCTGATGATAGGGATGTAAATTAAGTTTTACGGTGGAGCTGCAAATCGCATGGGAACGTTTCCAAAATTGCTCTCTTCGATATGGGAAGATTATATAGGATTCCTTTCGGCAGGATAAGTGATGGAGATGGAGGTAGTGTAGGCAATACACTTAAAGGCAGTTACGAATTTGATAATTCAAAGAAGCCGTAAATAATGCACTCTGGTTTAGGGGTGTTCATGACGCAGTTGAGTGTTGCCAAAATTTGCTGTGCACCTGATGTGAGGTATTAAGTTCTCACAGAAGACAATGTCTCTTCTTTTTGTTGTGAATTTATGTTGCTTTGCTAGGCTTAAAAGCATCCGATTGGGAGTTTTGTTATACCTACAGCTTGCGAATATTGTTGCGGGCGTTGACTCTTCAACTGTCTTTAGCTGAGAAACTGCTTAGTGACAATTCTCTCCGTGAAGGATGCGAAGGATGCTCTTTGCATATTTGTTTTGCCTTGCATTGTGGAGCTTGTGTGCCCTTTCTTAGCTTTTTTGATTGTGCTTTTACATTACTGGCTCCAAGTTACAGCGGTCTTCTATTCTATTTCTTCCTTATCTGTGATGCTCATTATCGATGCTACATCTTCCTAAGATTGACACTCATGCCCTGACTTTGGCTGCAAAAGCGGACAGATTACAGTCGATACTTAGGTATAAAAATGGTGATTCATGGAGATTGGAACTTAAAACTTCGACAGCTATTACGCACATGGAGAATCCAATTCAGTCGGCTGCGAAATGTCAATTTGAAATTTGTGTGAGATTCGCCTATGGCTGAAGCCCCTATTCTCCGGATTACCCTTTGCTAGTCAGAAACGTGCCTCAGTTAGTACCCCAACTAAGCCTGGCGAAATTTCCAATCCGACCAGAGTCAGCTAAATTTGTGTGCCGTAGGAAATGTCACGCATATCTTTCAGGATACCCTTATTCTCTTTTGTCATTAAACTGTCAACCCACAGCGTATCACTGTGAAACATATATTTCTGGCTGCCAAGCATGTGGTGACAGAAACCGATTATTGCCGATTTATTGTTTGACCCATTAACAGTTTCGTGCCTTTGTGCCACCAATCAATTGTTTCCAATCTCGTTGTGATCTTCAAATGGCGTAGGTAAAGCCTCCGCAAAATCGAATCGCTGAGTTCATCCTGACAAATTGATGATGAGGGCAACCGCAATTTCCATTTATGTTTCAGAACACAATTTACTGATGCTATCTACGTAGCGCCTTATCAGACATATGTCAGCCAAGTGATAAGGGTATAGCAATGTAAACAAACGCATACGTACTGACACCTACATCAAACGTTTTCCGATTTTCTAAATGTTAATTTAGGGCCGCGTCATCGATGTGTAAACCGTTTGTGTTTGTGTATATTTGCTATACTTTCTCATCTGCATCCACCATCGTATCCATCAATGGGAGGATGCGAAAAGTTTCAATTTCATAGTTTTCGAGGTAATTACCAGCGACGATGGACAGACGAAGGCAGGCAGTTCGCAACTAATTCTCTCTCAGATTAAAGTTTACTTAAAGAGCTTGAGAGTCACTTGCTGTCGACTTTAATGGACACAGATATCCTTTTAATGTTCCCCAGTGTTTTCTTTTGCACAGCGCTGTTACCAGGACTGCATTGGGCTACATTAACTGCAGGGGGGGCTACGTAAACAAAGGAATACAATTAAGGGCGTATAAGCAAATGCATGCACAAGTACTCTTCTCTGTTGCGCTCGTTGACTGCGAGCTGTAGTAATGCAGGTTTTGGTTTTTTTCAGGGGATAAATACTCAGGATAATAATACCTTTATTGCCAGAAAGCAAACAAATGAAAGGAGGAAATCCTTCAATATCCAATTGCAGTTACAAGAACAGGCCACATGTACAGAGATGCCATTCTGGCATTTTTCATTTCGAATATTTTAAAGCATTTTTTCAAAAGCGAAAAATTCCAAATGCTTTTTAGCATTTTCTGGACTTTTTTGTTGTTGTATTTTTGTCGATTTTTGCTCTTTTTAACTGGAATTCTGGTCATTTGTGTACATTCGGCTGGTTCTACAGTTCACTTGCGCCCGCATCAGATCAAATGTGAAAAGTGAGCAGGTGAGTCTCACACTTCAACTGCTCACATTTCACAAGGACTTATATCTTGTGATGGACCTCATAACGTCAAAAATATGGCCTAAAATTATGGAACTAACTCCATAAACTAAGTCGGGACTTAGTTCGTAGGGCCCAAAAATATACAAACACTGTAGTTAGATTTTTCGAACTGAAAGCAACATTTTTTATTTTTAAGTAGGTATCCAAAATATTTAAAAAATAGTTACTGTTGATATTTTTTTTGTTTTGATTTTTCCTGGAGACTGACACTTTAATGTTCAATAAAAATAAAGTTCGTTGTTCCAATCTTCCTAAAGAGAGAGTTTTTTTTTTTATATTAAAATATATTTAGAAGAATGTGTATAGTATAGAAAACAAAATAAATTTATTTTTCTTAAAAAGCCGATGAAGACACATTTTTATTGTTTAGCATTTTTTTTGAGCTTCATATACATTCTAGCTTTTTTTTTGCAGTGTACCATTTTCATTTGAATACGTTGTGTGGACTTACTATAGTCTCAAAGACATCCAGGAGAATGTTTTTACCTGACTTGGACCTTCTTCAGCGGCCCAAATAGGGCAATTCTAAAGTGAAGTTCTACATTGAGGCAATGTTAAAGGTTACCGTGAATAAATTAAAAGATACAATCTGCTGAAATGTGATTCTTTAGTTGGGTTACTCGTGGGTAACAATATACGTGATTAACTCGACCGACGGACGTTGTGAAGGTAGTTCCAGAGAGCGTTCCATTTGATGGCCTGATGTTCCAAACTCGGATGTCAAGCCATGCAATGGAATCAGGCAAGCATTTTCCAACATCTATTTTCTCGCCGTGTGTCACGGATCTTAATTTCTGCGGGCTGAAGATCAAGATTTATGGAGGGTCACAAAAGGACATCGTAATGGATAAATAACACACTCGAAAATGACGACGATGATCGGCTAGTGAGAGCTATCAGTCGGCAATCTACTCCACCCACAAACTGAGCTATAATAAGTCTACGTATATATCAATCTTATAAGGTTGTTTGCAATTGTGACTCTACCTTCCTAAATACGTTGAAAACGTCATTAAAAATGCACCTTGTCTCAATAAAAATAACCTCAAAAAATCTCCCATAAGAACCTTATGAAAAAGCAACTCAAAAACTACTCCAAAAACGTCACAAGAAACGCCCTAAAAAGCGCAAGATAAAACTTTTCAACTGTTTAACAAATTGTAGGGATAAACTATTGGACACTTTTTTGGGGATGCGTTGCTTCAAGAAACTTTGCGGCTTATTTTAAAACGATCCTAAAAATGCTGATTTTTGAATATTTAAAGCTTTTGGTTTTCTGCAGTGCTCTAACTCAATCGTCGTTGGTGTATTCGAGTTTAACTTATGCGGACACCACTGTTAAAAAAACAAGGTTCTGAGTCTGAAACAGTTTAGCAAGACGTTCTTTTCCATTCCCCCTTTTTGGCGAAAGTTTGTATCACAATTTTAAATTATCAATAATAAATTATTCGAGCGGACAGTACTTTTTATAAAAGAAGGTTCTAAGTCTTAAATAGTTTAGCAATGCGTTCTTTTAATTTCCCCCTTTTTTGCGAAAGTTTTTACCAAAACTTCAAATTTTAATAACTTTTTTAGAAAATTATTTGAGTTCATTATAAGCGGATACTACTGTTTAAAAAACAAGGTTCTAAGTCTTAAACCATTTGGCAATACGTTCCATTCCCACTTTTTTGTGAAAGTTTTTATCACAACTTCAAATTATCAATAACTTTTTTAGAACATCATAAAATTTGTAAAAAAGAGTATTACCCGAATTAAATAAGTTATCGAACAATTTTTGTTATGAGAAAAACTATTTTTTGTGGAGCTATAACACTGCGAAGAAACGTTACGTTACGTTAAAAGGAAACTACTAGCTATTAAAGGGAAATTCAGATTGTTCTTGTCACTTAAATTTCATTCCGAACGTGGATAGAAATAAATATTTACCAACCATAGAAAAAATAAAAACAATTCGTACCCAAACTACGCCCAAACAATTAATCAGAAAATCGTTTAAAAGTCATTTAATTATTCCTACCGATTTAGGGCTGCGCGTGTGTGTGTGGACCGAAACAAGAACTCATTACCAACAACAGACGTGAAAGCAGCAGTAACCTGAAACAGATTCCTTGACGATTATTATAATCAAATCATTAAATTTGATGTCCTTCTTAATGGCCCAATTAAGAGAAACTTGGCCTATCTGAGGTCGGTTTTATGGAACCTTAGCCCAGAACAGTATGAGGCACATAAAGTATTTTTTTAATACTTACCGCCCATGGAATAGAATCCCTAATACGGAAGATGACACAATTGGACTTTATTCAACTTCCTCCAATTTGCAGCACCTCTTAAAATCCTTTTATCCACTTACACCGTGTGTGTGCATTCAATTCGTCACGTAGCGGAACTGAACTCAGCGAACGCGCATCCGGGCCCATATGTGTACACATACCCATTCCCCAAAGTGAATTCGCAAATCCACACAGCCACACAGCAAATATCATCCGCTGCGCATTTATATACATATTTCAAATGAAATCCCCTGCAATCCTTGGTGAATTATGATGTTCCAATTTGTCATGCGATGCCATCGCATCGGTAACGTGACCGCCCGCCGTACACTTACCACGCAGTATTTTACACCTTCAAAAGTGTTCGCGAACCAGCAGGAATGGCAATAACCATGTAAAGATTAAAAATAGAATTCGGTTGCCAAGGCGAACAAGGACAAGAAGGATGGCTTTTCGCATATGGTACACGCGCGGCGACGGTAACCGCACAAATTCCCCCCGTCCCACCACTTGTCATCTCACAACCTGATCGCATGGGTCTTGATGTTTTATTAATCCGTTGCCTGCATGCTGTTGACAATTAGCGACCCAGCTTAGCCATTTATCTTGGAGTGTCAGTCAGTCGGTAGAGTTTTATGAATTCTATTGTTCGGTGGAAATTGTTTGAGCTCCACGGAACTGTTGTAAAATAATACTAATTGGACAGAGGTCCCGCAGGTATATTGGAGCTGTTGTCACTGCATTAAACACCGTTTATCGTCAGGCGTGAACTAGTTACAACATCTTTTTCAAATCCGAAACTGTTTCAAAATCGCAGTGATGGTTCGAGCCTAAGAGTGTCCTTCGGTCCTAATTTAGTTATTTCCCACTTAAAAAGGCAATCCTAAACCAATCACAACGAAAGGTTTTCCAGGACTTCTCTGTCGTGAATCTAATTTGAAATTGAACAAGCTAAATTGAAAACACAGTACATCAGGATCCGGCTTCGATAACGCTAAAGCATTGCAAGCATTTTTCTCCGTGCAATGCAGTTTTTCTATGATTTCCTCTGGCCACTTCGGAACTCCATACGAAGAATGGTAGTGGAAAAGAAACAGCACACTGTACTTTACCACTGGTATTGCATATGGGTATGTGTGTATAACGTACCTACTTGTAGCTCATAAAACGATCGAATAAACATTTTCTTGCACGGCAGCGGGTGTTCGGCTTGGCTACCCTACAAGTGGATGAGTGCCATCAGAATGGAATTAGGAACAAAATACTTTCGTGGGGAAAGTGGAGCGCACTCTTCCACTGCAGAGGAATTCTTAATGAAAATTGGGTTTTTGATTTTCCCTTTCTACGAAGTCGTGATATATATTTCAAACTTTTAAGTCCAACAGCTGGAGGAGAACTCATTGCACACTAATGGAATTTTTGATGCAAGTTGCTGCTTAACTATGCGAGTCAAAGCAACCTTACATATGAGTAAAACAAAAAATATGTTGGATTTTGGATCGACTATTCCATGAAGAAGTAATCGCTCAAATTAGCTTTTAACGTAGGTGGATGATTGAGACGTTCGAAAGTTTAGTTTTATAAGTCTGACAGCTGAGTTGTTGGTCACGTGAACAGTTTTTTTGACGTTTATGCGGCGGTAGCCGACAAACCTAGTCAAGATTTTCGGGACTGAGTACTCAGTTGACATTTCGCTTCCGTGTCTGACGTTGTAAAAGCGACGATAACGACCAATCCAGTTTTCGTGCTCTGCAGTGCATATATCCAAAGAAAGGTCCAAACTTTAGTCGACTTAAGATTACTACAGTTTCAAATGTGGCAAGAAGGTGTTTAAAGTGATGGGTCTTCCAATGAGAATAACTATTTTTGAGACTTATTCCCTGTATTGCTTAAAAGCTTTTCAGAAATAGACTTACTCCAAAGGCAATCATCTTTCAAACTTTTTATACAAATTTGACTCTTTTTTGAAAAATTCTTTCTAATCTGTCTGATGTACCTTGCAGAAAGATTTTTCAAGATTTTTGATCTGCTATCGTCAATTTATTGTAGCTTTTATTGCACGGCATTTGATATGCAGTTGAAAGTTATAATTTCTTCTCAACATCTTGGGCTACGGACTTTCACTGTCCGTAATCAGCTGCCTCCTATGCCTGTGTTAACAAATTATATATTATTGCCTTTCAAGGCAGAGTTACCAATTTATAACACATTTATTCACAAAATGCTTTACAGAGCCTTACAAAGAGGTTTTGCGAGGCGTCTAATCGTTTGATTCAGTGGCCAATTCGTAGCCCCCTTTTGCGGTATAATGTCGTCTTGAAAGTAAGACCGGAATGCGAGCTTGGGTATGATTTAAAAAAAAAAATAGGGAACGTCCATGCTACCGCCTGAAGACCACACTAAATGGTGCAGCTATGTGGCTGTAACTTCGTCTCGTATTCACAAGTCTTTTGTGTAGATTTAACTTATTCGAAAAACAGACTTTCTCCAGACTTTTCAAGCTCGGTTCCCCAAATACGAACTTCTGATGGAACCGATTTTAAAAATAAATTTGAATGAAAGGGCAGCGTCCTTATGGTGTATATCTTACTCACAAAATTCTGCTCCTTAATTACTCTTAAAACTCATGGTCCACTAGAGCTTTCATAAATTGTTTTCAATTGACTGTCGCCTGGTATGTCCGCATTATATACCAGGTTGGTAGTGCAACGACAGAGCGGTGTAACCATGTGTGTGAGTTTATGGTGACTGCGAAGACTGTTTTTCAATGCATCGCATAGTTTCTTGAATCCACACCATAAATAAACAGAAAAACTGCACAAAAAAAAAGAAGTCTCCAATCCACCCCAACGCCACATCCATACTGAAAAAAAATCCAACTGGTCCTGCCCTAAAAACCACTCACAGGTGTGTATAATACGGTTCCTTGTTAACCATTTCGTTGGCATTATACAACATTTACACAAACTGCCGTATTTTAATGATAAAACCTTCCCGTGACTTCCTTTTTTTTTTTAACAAATTCTAATCCCCAGCATTCCATTTTTGCAATACCTCATTAAGTCAATATGGCCTTTGGAAAATGTGGGACACGTGGGAGAATTTGTCGTGAGATTAATGAAGAAAATCGTGCCTAATTGGCGTGAGCACTCGCACATAGAAACGCAGACACCACGTATATGCTTGAGTGTTAAGGGCTTGAAATCCGATGCGTGTTCCCCATAAATTGTGAGGTTAATGTGATGAATCCAAAGCGATTGCTGTTGAAAGATGAAAATATTTCTGGGCCAAATGAGCTTAATTTCGTTGATTTATTGCTGTCATCGGGGATTAGGAACGTCGACTTTACCGTGTACTCGTCAGCTGGATCAAAAGGCCATATTATGGAATTCATTGTGTCACCGAATAGAAATGAATCCATAAATCAAATTCAACCAGAGAGTACTCCTAATAGGGGTCTATTGATCAAAGTCAAAGTGCTTTAAATACTTTTGCTAAATCGGCTATGTCAGTGTTAATTCACAATAATTTATTGAAATGAAAAAAACACAATTAATGTCAATAAATTTCGTGATATAAATATTTGTGGTAAATCTCCAACAATCAGACTACTAAATTATGTAAATATGTACTTCCAATGATAGTATTATCCCATTATGGAAATTATTATTTGTGGGCAGGGGCCAGGTTTTAATAGCCCATGTCAGAACTGGAAGCAGTAATTTGAAAGGTTTTGCGTTATTCTATTATCACCAACAATAGGAACTAGATTGTTTTGCTGAATGGCCACAATTAATTTAATTGACATTAGTTTGATCATACGAGTATATATGAATTTAAATATGATGTGAAAAATTAGCTTGATTCACTTTTCCAACTGAAATTTAAATCTAAATTCGATGAAATGCGGGTAAGCCTGAAGTGTCAAGACTTTGCGACCATTGCGGACACTCTGTCACTTTAACTACGGACAGTCTAAAAATACAGTGGCGTGGTCATCCCCCATCTGTGTGGAAATATTCAACGACACATCTGTGCTGATATCATTTTTTATTAGAGAAAATGGAAAAACATGTCCGAGCGGTCGCACGATAAATAAATTAAGAACCATTCGAGAAAACTATTTCGTTCGCTCCAAATTAAACCTTAATAGGGTAGTTTGAATATTTGATAAAGTTCAAACTGGTTCTAGAGATGATTTGAATAATTTGAGAACAAATGTTCCATATAAATAGTGCTATTGCCATCGCATTTAAAAATACACACACGTTTATATGAGAATCACGGAGCAAAAATTGACGTCTTCTGTTAAGGACAAAGAGATAGCACGAGTTTATAATTCTTCGGTGATTGCGCTAATCACTGTAAATGTAATGGCAAAAGGGCAGAGGAATGTAGTAAGTCATTGCATTTGTTACAAAAGCCTTAAATGTTATCTTAATATTCACGTTGTTTGCAAATTCAACAAATGTGTATCCTTACAAAGAATAGATATTTGCAGTTCCATTTTCGATGGCGGCAAATTTAAAATTAAACCTCAAGTTAGAATTCAAGGTATGCAGCCATTTAAAAATATTATATAAGTTGCGCTGTCTATTTTTTAAGCACCATGTTCAGAGTAGATCACTGATCACATACCGAGATTGTTCTTGCTTTGAACAGAGAGCGATAAGAGCAATCAGATTTACTTTTAAACTTGTCATATCCCTTTTAAAACGAGCGCCGTGTGAACGGAAATTTATTTTTTTAGTTACTTTCCTTTCCAGTACCAGCTTTCACCGTTCTGATCAGCAATTTCAAAATGTCAGAACTTTTACTCAGACTTCTCGGTCAATTTATTTTAGAGTGTGCTTTGATCAAATGCTATGAACAAAAAATATAAATTCAGTCGTTTGAAACTCGAAAATCTTTTCACATTTCAGAGCAGAGAATGATATTGAGCTAAGGAAAAATGTAGCGCTACGCTATTAAATAAAAAATTATTTGTACTTTATTTTGCTGCAAAATCTGTACTTTCTATATCACTAAAATATGAATTGTAACAAATATCACAAAGTAAAGCAAATTACATGTAAAGCGTTGTTTCCGGTGTACAGTAAAGTATACTCGAAAATTGAGAAAAATATTTCTGGCTTATGCTGCATTTACACCATCACGCACGATCATTTATGCAGGAGACGGGATAGGGGACCTACCGCCTAGTAGCGCAATGCTCATAAATATTTGATATGAAAATTCCCAGCCCTTTTTTTCACACATTAATTAAAAAAAACACCCACAAGTAAGTAAGTAAGTAGACTTATTAAAAGCAATTACAAATCGAAAAAAACTTTGTAACCAATTTTGCTTTCCAAAAATCACCTCAAGCGGTGTGTTTCATTTTCAAATGCAAGGGAATTGGTGAAGCATGACGACCTAGAAAATTGATAAGCATGCGATTTAAACTTTTTGTAAGGCTGTTAGCTGTCACATAATAGCTTACCTATGTAAAACTTAAATATATAAGGCTGAGTGTATCAACAAATGAAAGAATATTGTGTAAAATGAAACTCATTTCGCCGCAACACCTAAACCAGCGATAGCGAACCCATGGCACGCGATTGGTGGCACGCGACGAAATATTATTGGCACGTTACTAATTGAGAAAACCGATTGCACCTTTGAGCGACAGCATCAGATGTCTACACGGAGTTAAGTTTTTTTTTTGCCACTCATTCGATCTTATTACCAAATTTTGGAATTTTTAAATTCTCTTTTTGGCACACTGAAATAGTTCGTTCATTGTTTATTGTTTTTGTTTGTTTCTCTGTTTTTTGTTAACCTGAAATTTGTTTCATTTATTAAAAATGAATTAAAAACTGTTAGTTTCAGTGCTGCGCAGCGTAAACTTATTTATTTGTGTTTCTAGTAGTCACTAGAAAACTAGATCAAGACTTGATGATGGCACGCCAAAGGCACTTCAAATTATTTATTTATTTTTAAATGGCACGAAGCTCTGAAAAGGTTCGCCATCCCTGACCTAGACCAACTCAAGCATTTTCAACTGGGTAACTCTGATGACATTCCGCTGTATTAAACCAGATAATTTCCTTCTTTCAGCACGAAATATTTAGTTTCCGGATTTTAGCTCGAAAAACCTTTCGATACCTGGGGTCAGATTCTTTAAGGCGAAACGATCAAACGTTTTCGTACGCACGAATGATTTGCCCTATTTTACACAAGCAAATTTCTTCGTGCACACGAAAACGTTTGAACGTTTTGCCTTACAGAATGCCGACCCCTTGACTTTGAATACAGTCTTTGATAACATATTCAATTTAATTCAATTTCAATATTGCGACAATTGGCATTGACAAACCTTTGCAAGACATCCAAGACGACAACTTCATTGCAATCTGGTCAGCTGTGCCATTAGGCAATTTTTTCCAAACACATTTTTAAAACTTAGGCGTCCATATTTCCTGTTATTTTCAATCAATAATTATTAAAGAATGCAAGAAAGCAACGTATTTCCCATAAAAATCCCTTTTTGCCATAATTTGTTGTATGTTTTTTTCATCTCCCAAGGTTTTACTTCTTCAACTCACAGTCGCGAAACAAAACCTCGGATCTAATTAATTAGCTCAAAATAAATGTTAAACGTGAATGTCACTACCGTCTTATTGGAATTACGGTATGCAACTACCACCTTTACCTATAATGAGGGTATAAACATATACATTATGCTCTTGCTCCGTAAAATCGTGTTGTACACGTGTACATCCTTAAAGCCGATGTCTCGTTCACAATTAGTCAACATGAATCTTCTAACTCTCAACTAATCCAACTCTTGTTGCTGTTTTGATTCACGTCTTATTGCCCAACTCAGCGACAGATTTACATTGATGATCGCACAAATCCCCTCCGACAGGCCG
The DNA here is from genome assembly GCA_951230905.1 of Cheilosia variabilis. Classification (NCBI taxonomy): domain Eukaryota; kingdom Metazoa; phylum Arthropoda; class Insecta; order Diptera; family Syrphidae; genus Cheilosia; species Cheilosia variabilis. Next base: position 12,606,193 of record OX579680.1, on the reverse strand, counting down.
AAGCATTAATTGAATGGAAAATGTAGACCTGCTCTATGTACACAACAATCGCTTGCATATATCAATCAGACAAGTGTTTTCCAAAGTTAGATTTCAATTTTCGTTTTCCCCTCATTTTTCACTGTAAAAAAACACTACAAACTGGGCACCGAGTTTGGGAGTGGGCTTTTTAAAACGTGCTACCGATTGACGGTTACATTTAATTTAGTATTTGTGAAACATCAAAGTGACAAACAGTGATTGCTATCAGCGTTTCTGAATTATTTATGTACGCATTTCTGAATGAGGATTAATCAATGCGCACCGGATAGTGTGATATTGGCAATTCAGAGGATAAGATGTTAATAATTGAAATGTGACGGAGTTGTGGTGTGGAAGGGCGTGCTAATACTCGAACCGAACGTCACATCACATTATCACAAGTCATCAGCCCCTTGTGCTATATTAGACAAAATCCCCGACGAGTTTCACATTTGACGATTAAGTGATTTAATTTTGGATTGCCTTCACCATCCACACGACAGTCTGGCTTACCACAGCAACATTTGTGTATGCCTTCCCCATATACTTGTCACACGTCGTATATCAACTTCAACATTAGAAAAGTGTGGGTGATAATCCCATTAAGGATCTATTGAATCCAAATCCAATTCAAAGCTTTCGTGCAATGGTTTAACGTTGCAATCGGTTAGGGGATTTCAAGTATTAACGAGCTTAGTTGGAATTCCTTTGGAACTTATTAGTTAAGGTAGATAAATTCAATTGTTCTATTCGCATCTCTGTTGCAAAATGTGTGTAGGTCTTAGATTTGAGTCAGTCAGGTTGATGGTTTCGTTTTTTTTTTTTCAGTGAATACAAAATAATAAAAAGAAAAACAAACATCTGCGTTTCGCGTGTTTGCAAGCTTCTTCGAACTTTCAGACTCAGGTATAAACGACATGCTATTAATCTTTTAGACACTTTGTGGAAGCAGATGGTATCAGGGTTTAATATAAAAGATTTTTCGCTTTCTATAGAACTGGTGCTTTACACAGAGCAGGATCAGGAAAGTCGTTTTCCAGAAATATGCACGAAGCACATTTCGCATTTTTTTGAGTAAATCTGAATAACAGGTGCGAAGACGATAATTTCAAGGAATGCTTCTACGAGCTCCTACTGGAGTGTCCTTAGAAATACATACAAAAGGGGTCTAGTTTAGGAAGACTGCAGTAAATTAAATGAAAATTAAAAACATTTTTACACCCGATGTAGGACGTGTCAACATTTTTCCAAAAATTTAATTTTGCTCAAGTTTTAGTTCGTCGTGAAAAACACCGCCTATCTCGGCGAAATCCCACAGCCACCATAAGGATCACAAAGAGCATAAGGAAGACGGTTTCGTGCTGCATGCATAATTGCGCACATTTCTTTCTGTAAATGTATGTGTAAAAAGAAAACATCACAGTCATTGCTATTAACCCCGCAATTAGTGTTAACTTGCGACGGTGTTTATAGTCGTTATGGCGGTAATAAACATAAAGGGTATCGTCCTTACTTATCCGCACTTCGCAGTATACTTTTATCTCAACCGTTTCATGTTATGTGGTACAACTGATGGAAAGCTCAAGTATAACATTACGAGTAATAAGTGTTTCGAGTGAGAGCAACGCATAACACTGGCCAACAGTGGCTGTAACAGAAATAGTGTAATTAGGTCATTTCCTCTAGGTCAAATGCATTTTTCTTTCGCATAGCAGTAGAAAATTAAAGTAGCTTCAATTACTGAATGTGGGTAATTGCAGCTATGGTGGGAGTGCTTTTAGTTAAGTTTAAAATTGTTCTCGACAGGTTAGAAGCCTTGATATGTGATTTGTGTTTTGAAGGGAATCGAACTTGCGAACCCTGACTGACAAGGACCACCTGAGGAGCATTCTTTTCTATCATAAACATTGGCAGGCATTCAAGAATTCAAGACTTATTGCACAATTTTTCAAAAATGCACAGACAAATTCAGAGATACTCAAAAGACGGCACACTACAAATTTTCAAAATAATTATATTAATGCGAGAACATCCAAAGTTTCCGTACGCTTTTTTTTTTTACTTATTATAAAAGAAATGAGGTAAAACTATACTCATTCAAAAACAATGTATTAGATACTAAAATGGGATTTTCACCAACAACAAGCGAGATTATGAACAATAAAACTGCGAGTATTGCATAACGAAAAAAACTCTCTTAAATTAGATATCTATCTTCTTATATAAAAATTGAGCCTTAAAATTGTGTTCGTTTGTCGCCGATTCACGCCTTAACGCATTAACAGATTTTAAGCAAACTTTCACACATCTTTGGAATTGGTCTATATATGGTTTTTGTGAAGTTTGGTTGAAATCGGTAAACGCATATGAAAAAAACACATGAATTTCAGTACATACTGGGTTTTTTCCACACATTAACATCTATATTGTCGGGTAATTCGGATTTGATTCAGGGATGGCTTGGGAAAAATGAAAATTCGAAAAATTCTCAACAGGTGGCGCTGTAGGCACATTTCGTGTTTCATCTATCTCCATCTTTATGTTCTCTTAATGCGTAAACGGATTTTGTTTCTGGAAACTTCAAATGAAAGGTGACGTCAATACCAAGGTTCGTATGTATATACGTTCTTTGGATGTGTATTGGTTATACGAGTTGAAGGCATTTAAGTGAACATACAGGTGTTGTCAACCTCAGAAAGCCCTCAACCACTTTAAATTAAACTTTTTGAATATGTTTGGTTGGTTGCAGCTTAAGAGATAAAGAGTAGGGTTGATTTTCACCAACAACAAGCGAGACTATGAACAATAAAAATGCGAGTATTGCATAAAGAAAACAACTCTTATTAAATTAGAAAAATACAATGGTAAATGTGGTAAAATGTTAAATCCTAAATATATATATAAAGGGTCCGCCAAATAACTTTTTTTCTTTGAAAATGCTATAAAAAAAAACTACTGAATATTTTCTCAAATTTCTTTTTTTATTTGAAAGTACAATCCTTCCGGTTAATAATGGAAAATAATTTCATTTTGACGCATGACAATTGACGCTTTAAAGAACAATATTCGTGAAGCCATTGGTGAAATACAGCTGCACACAATCGATAATGTGCTTAAAAATTGGACCGATCGTGTAGGCTACTGCATGGCCAGCCGAGGCAGCCATTTGAATGAAATTATTTTCCATTATTAATCGGAAGGATTGTACTTTCAAATAAAAAAAGAAATTTGAGAAAATATTCAGTAGTTTTTTTTTATAGCATTTTCAAAAAAAAAATTTATTTGGCGGACCCTGTATATAAAAATATTGTTTTTTAACAATCTGTCGTTATTTCTGGCTGTATTTATTATTAATTTCAAAGTACGTATAACTTTATTCGCAGTGAACCATACACCCTCACACACACATGGGTTTGTTTCATCTTCCTTAACAATGACTAGCCATGCGTGATTAATTTATCACTTTTAAGTGACAGATAAACGATCTACACAATAGAGACGAAGTTTTACAAATATATCATCTTGAAGACTTCACTAAAACAAAAAAAAATTTGGGTGTTTAATCATTAAAAATCCCGCCAGAAAATCATAAATTTAAAATACATGTATAGCATACCTATCTTGGTTCTGTGAGCTCGCGTAATCTACGCCGCTACATTTGCTTTCTGCGCTTCCGGAAGCTTGCATTTTATTTCAATAAACATTCGCCTTTAGTTCCCTCCCCGTATCGCAGCGAATCTTTGCATTTACGAAGCAAAATGTTTAGAAAAGTGTGTGGAAAATATAGTTTTTGACAGCTAATTTTCAAAAAATCTAAGTTTTCAGTCTTAATGTTTTGATAAAAATGGCTTGTGGGTAGTCCCAAATTTACTTCAATGACTAGTTTCAATTTAATAATAAAAAGCACAGTGAAAAATGTCTGAATTACTAAATCCAATTCCTCGGCCATATTTCCCACAATTATATTCATGTAGTTACACGCATATAGTGTTACAAAGCTACCGCAATAGCCATTACGTCGAGGTATTCAAATGCACGTAAGCTCTCTAATTACGACTTTTTATTGATTGATTGAGTGCAATTAATTAGAAATATCAATCTAATTCTATTGATGTTTGAGCATCGTCCAATTGCATACGTTTCCACATCAATTCGATGACTATGCAAACACTGATTGACTGATTTATTCCAATTGAATGTGTGTCCACTGTGCCAAATCCAGGTGAAACCCAGAATCGATTACTTCCTGTTGTTTGAATTTTGTGGGCATACATGAATTATTGGCATAGTCTTCAGAATCGTACCTATTTTTAAATTAAAAACAACTTCTAAAAGGTGTACAGTGCACACACCCACAACAAGATCCCAGATGCTATAAATATTTAAATCCGTGCCACGCTGGAATAATCATAACCATCGTCCCTAAATCGTTTCGGCTATATACACATTTTTTTTATTTTTTGATAAAGCATTCCCAAACGAATTAAAAGTTAAACAGCAACAAAAAGTGGCCCTACAGCTATTGTAAACAAATTTGCATACCATTATTTAGCATAAAGATAATATAATTTACAATTCCAAATCACAGACAAAGGAAAATTCTCGTACTTCATGGGCAACTCTCGACAGGAGCTGTGATGCAAACCACCGCCATATACCGATTTTCGGGTTCATTTAATTTTATTTTAAATGAAAAATGAAATTTTGAAGCATAATACGAATAGCTGTACCGCCCACAACTGAAATGGCATCTAAATCATGTTGCATATCACTATGTGGTGGAAAATTCCAAACACGTTTTTCATTACAATAATATGACGTGGAATGGGTAAGCGTTTGGTTGCTCTGCAGGCACCATAAAACAATTTCGAGGCAAGCGGAAAAAAAAATCGCCAAATAAAGAAGATAAGTTGCGATTTTTCGCAAATGTTTTGAATGTTTTCGGTGGTGGGAATTGTGTGGGTATCCTGGTTGTAACTCATAGATATAGAAAAGAGGGAACAGCGATGATTTTAATCGAAATGGCGGCCATTTCGAATTTGTTTAAAATGGATTGCATCGGCTGGGGAAGGTTGTAAATAGATTGCATTGGCTAGGGAAGGTTTTCAGTGAATACATAAGGACCTTAGACCTATCACGATATCCTCCTTACTACTGAAAAGAACGATAGATCTGCATATCTGCACATATTGCAAATTTGGATATGACCAGTAAACCAACGATTTCTCAAAAAAACTTGAGGACTTTTAGTTTTTATTTCATCGATACAGGTCGCCCTTTAACGTCAATTTGCCAGTTCATCACGCCAAAGTATATACATATATATGAAATCTGTATCTCATTATTTTAAGCTAAAAGTATTTCGCGAACTTTTCTGTAAAGAAAAAAATAGAACTAATTATCGCCGTTCATCGTGTAAACAACTCCACCAACTACTGAACTTCTTCAGCAAGAACTAATTAAAAGTCCGTTGGCATGACACTATTATGAGAACCAAGCATCTGTTGAATATCGATATCGGCAAAGGAATTAGTTCCTTTGCCATTCTTGTATATCCTGCCTTCTCGAACTTCCTACTGTTTCTGCAAGTTCCTTGAATATTCATCTACCGTTTGATAAAGGTTTCCAAAGCTGTATTCAACGAAGGACGGTGTGCTATTTATATGACAGTGGGTGTATCGGTTCTAACCTAAATCCATTTAATATTCCTTTCGCTTTAATAAGTCAGGTTGGAGCACTAATGGTTACTATGAATAAGTTATTAATGAAATGTATAGTGCTACCTACCGTGATTTCTGTTACAAGTTGTATCGATTTGTACAGTAACGAGTACCTTTGGGAGCTCAGTGCGTAAAGGGGTCATTAGATTGACATTGGTAATAGGCAGTTTCCGATATTAAACTTTGTTGTGTTTCGATTTTATCTCATTTTATCTGTTTCCATGTCGTGGAAATATTATATGTGTGTGTGTGTGTGTTCACTCCACAAAACAATTAAAAGTTTTTAGCTGTGTCATTTGTTCGCCCAAATGCAGCAGCACTATCCTGGGGTTTGTTTGGAGTTTTGACATGCAGGATATTAAAACTGAAAATATATTTTTTGGGAGTGCCACCAAAATGAAAATATTTACGTACGACAATATTATCGAACTACTACTGTTTTGGAATTTAACTTTCTAACCACGGAGTTGGAAATTGTTTTGATATAGTTACACCGCTGGAAAGGAAATATTTTCTCATTTGCAGTTGGTCGGACAACTTGGAAATAAATCAAACAAAATATTTCCAGCGACTGGTGGGTTGCTGGAAATATTTTAACCGGGTCTCATATATTCGATATTTTGATACTTGTCATCGCCGAAAATAAGTTTTTAAACCGTGATTGCCTCGTCGGATAAGGATGCTGATTTATGGAAACTAGAGTTCGCCCAGTGGTAGAAATTTTACCGTTATAGTAACCTGGCTTATACAAAATATATTGGCAAAAAAACGGTGCGGGGAAATAACCCCACGGGCAATAACTTTAAATGGGAAGCAACTTCACATCAAGTGGGAAATAATTTCACTTATTTCATATGCAGTTATTTCCCGCTGAAAGTGAGCAATATTTCGTGGGAAATAATTTCTCTTAACACGCGACGTTATTTATGTAAGCTCACAATTCATAAACAGTGGCCCATTTTTAGTGGGCAATCTCCACATAAAAAAGTGAAATTATTTCCCTCTCAAGGTGAAGCCATTTCCCATGTGAAGTTATTGGCCGTGAAGTTATTTCCTTCCACAAAAAAAAAAACGCACAGCATTGCATCGCTGCACCAGTGCTGCCATTCTAACCGGATTCCGGTCATGTTTTCACTCCGACCGGAGAAAATTTTGAAATCCGGTCTAACCGATTTTTGACCGAAACGAAAAAATTCTTTAACCGGAAAAACCTTTTTGACCTAAAAAATTATATTGTTCTAGAACATAGAACATAAAGACATAAAGGATAGATTTCTATAATTTGAATGATACTTGGCCATAATTTACGAACACACTCAAAATTTCATGCAGAAACCAATTTATTGTGAATAACTCTAGAATACAGCGGCTCCCGCGGCAGTCTCATTTGAATGCTCCCGCAAACTGTGACTCGGTGAGAGCATTCAAACAGACCTGAAGTGAATACGATTTAGCATATTTTTGCAATTCCGGTGTTGGTTTTACCAATTTCAAACACCGAAATGAGTGGAAAGTTACTTTTTCAGCAAAACGATGATGCAAAGCTTTTCAAAGAATTGTTTGTTTTTTTTTTTGTTTTTTTAGATTTAAGATTAGTTTAGAAAAATAAAGTAACTACATACACAGAATATAATATAATTTTTTTTTCTATTTTTAGTTAAAAAATATTACTATATTTTTCTCGATTGACTTAGTACTAAAAAGCGATTCTCGTTCAAAAAGTGAAAATATCGTGGTGAATTTAATATCGCACACTCAGGGTTGTCAGAGTTTTGTTTGCTTTAAGCGCCCAAACCTTGAAAAAATGTAGCCCAAGGTCGGTGCCCAGGAATGAGCCCAAAAATCGTTGAAAATTTTTCCAAATTCCAAATTAAGAAATTTTTTTTTGTATTTTTTCCACTACCTTCCGCAACTGGCCTTTGTGGCTTGTGTGCTTGTGTCAAATCAAAAGGTCTGCAAAATAAATTGGTGTGCCTGCAAGTTGAACGACTGTTCGATGCCACTTGACTGCAAGAGCAAGAGAGAGTTTTAAAAGTGCGGGTTTGTTCGAAAATATTTCTTTTTTTGTAGTTTTGTGAAGAAATAAAACAAACAAAATCTACACAAAGCTTGTTAAACGATATGTTGCCCAAATTGGTGTTGGGCGCTCATTGAAGAAATTTCCATCGTTTTTTAAGAAAAAAGATAGCCCAAAATACGACAAAGCGCCCAATCTGGCAACACTGCGCACACTGTGTTGTACGACATCAGGTTCTCAATTTTCAATCTCTCACTAAAAACCAAATGAAGTGTGACCGAAATTGGATCCTTCTTATTGCATAAATGCAGCTAAAAAATCTGTTTTTTCATACTCAAAAATAAACCTGCTACATTCAGTAATCATGGTTATAAAACATCCGCAATAAGTTATTGAAAACTTCCTCACAAGAATCAAAGAGTTTAAAAACTCCATGGCCGACTGATGTTGCATTTCATTCGTAATATCAACACGTTAAAACTTTTCAGTTTGTCAAAAATAAATGTATTCGAAAACACAAAATTCCTATCCCGTTCATAGCCACGTTAATAACTAAAACCACTCCGCTGACTGACCAATTCGTTTTCCGTGGCATATGCGAACATATTTGCATTCATTGCATTTTGCACCAACGCATGCATGTGTGTCTTCCATCATCTCCGAAAAAGTTCGGCTATTTTCAAAGTTAAATATTTACATACCTGATGGGAAAACCTACAGCAAATGGAAATATTTGCTGCATTAGTTAACCAAAAAGTTCAACGATACGCGTACAGTGAAAGAAAGTCAAACGCCGAAATTCAACATTCGTCGGAGGTGAATGCAAATTTACAAAGGAAACCCATCAGCTTGTGTGGGTGCACATTGTACAGGTGGAGAGCTGATATTTACTCGAATAATTTAAATCAGTTACATACGGTAGTGCGCGCACTACAAACAGCTCAGAACTTTCGAGGGTTTCGTGGTAAAGGTTAGGTCAAGTGGAAAATTGAATAAATGCAAATAAGCGGAGGAGATTTTTAGTTTAAAGATAAATTAACCATTCTCTCACTAAATGGTAATCAATTCGAGCGAAATATTAAACAACCTCCGTATGAACGCACATTTGAACATCTTTGAACGTTGGCATGCAAATGCGTCCTTCCGCAAGAAGAAAATCGAAATTTATTTTCCTGATGCTGGAGCAACTCTTCCCAGTCGAAAATGCAAATGGCGGCTGTAACAACATATTGCCAGGTTATCATATGCATTTCAAGTGGTTGCCTCTTTATTCGGCACTATATATTTAGGTGGGAGCCATAACAAGGTTAACTCGATAGAAATGTACGCAGCTGGAAGACGTGGTCTCGAATTGACCCGATTTGATTTAGCATCGGGTGCACTGCGATCGCGATGGAGCGTCAGCTGTAGCGGGACCCCCTTGCGAAAGTGGAATGAATGGAGTGGAAACACCAGGTGTAGTCAGAAGGCAAAGAGTTATGCAAATTCTTATATACCGGCTGTGGAAATGGACGTCTCAATGGGAGTGCGCCGGTCCGCCGAAGTTTTGGCTTTCGGTTACCTAACACATGTTATGTTTGAAATTTTCCTCCCAATGAGACCAAATGGGCGAAATATTTAGTTCGCCGTTGAAGCAGTTGAATATTTTTAGTGGATTGTTGCTCAATATCAGTGTCGCAGTTTCGCTTACTCACAGCTTGCACGCATCCATTTTTGGGGCTACGGTACCAATATTTTCAAAAGGGACTGGAACCTCAATGAAGAACTGATTGACAGTTGCTCCTTCCTTGTTCCAAAGTCATTTGTTCTTCTTTTCGTTTCTCTCCACAAATAAGTTTCCACTTAGATCCAATCCTCTTCAACCCCGTACACGATAACAATCATATTTTTGCAAATAATTACCGCCAGTAAAAAAAGCCCTTACCCAATTTGCTATAATAATACCTAATTGCCTTATCCCAAAAATACACATGTATAGAGAATGGGAAAAACATTTATAAGCCAATAATAGCCCACCCAGCATCCGTACCAATCATTATGTTGTTATCCCTATCCGCTTTTATTAATGAGCCAATAAAATCGTTCATTCATGTTCGGCAAGCAAGCGAAAGGACAAGTTGAACATAATGTTCTCTGCGGTACCAAACGTCAATGGATAATAAACCCTTGAGTGTATTTATTCATGGAGACAGCTAGTGATGTGAAATGAAGCGATGAAGAAAATTCCAAGGACACATTCTCATTGAACCTGTTCAATTGAATGAAGCCGGTCCAATTAAGAATGAATGCGGGATTTTGCTGAAAAGCTTATTATTTCTGAATGTGGTACAATGCTAGGGATTTTTCGATGGGGGACACGAGTTGGGTAGTCCAGGGGATTTCGTGAATGTGACATTTTTTAAATATTCTAAGACGGTCAAAGGTTGAGCAGTTTTCTTGTTTTTTTTTTAGAAATACCTACAACATAATTTCGTTTTGAAAACAACCAACCAATTTATTTTATGCAATTGTTTAGTTATTTATTTATTTTTTTGTTTATTTATTCGCCTATTCTGGACCGCACAATTTTAAATGTAGTTGTAAACAAACAGTAAGTGAAATTTAAAGCAATCATTTAAATACTAAATAAAAAAGCTCCAATAAAAAACTTTGCCCCTGAAGAAGTTGCAAAATACCACCGAAACGTAGGGTGGAAAATAATGGAATAGTTTTAATATTCGCATTTTTAAAAGAATCGACCAAAAAGCCCAAAAAAAGACATACACAAAATTATACTTGGTCAATAAAATAATCCTATTTGATTTTTTTTATGTTTTCAATGCACATTGTGGAGCAATATCTTAAATATAAAACGCTATTATATTTCCATAAGGATTCATCTCTGCCTCTGCTAGGAGTACATGTTGCTTTTGTATCAATGGATTCTGTGAGTCACAGCTAAAATCAAAGGAGATTTTCGTCCGACAGTGGGTATTGCTGCAAACGGAGACATTGGGAAACAACTGCGAGTTTTATTATGCACGCACGGAAAATCAATTCAAAATTATGTTGAATTCAAACCGAAACATTTGCTTCTGCGAAAACAGGGACAACTTGCGATTTGGACTAAGCATATCTCTATATTTTTAGGAGAATTTGATTTTGTTAAGGTATCTCAAAGTCAAAATCGCTGATCTAATCTGTGTGGATGAGATATAAAAAAGGACTAAATGGAGCAACATTTAGCTTTTACTTCATCGCAATCGACCAGCGCACTCAGAAGATGTTCGAATTAAAAATTAGCACGAATGCAATTAAGTAGTGTTCCAAATACTTTGTCCAAGTAGCTTTTTTTTTTTAATTGCATTTGCTATGTCACTGAAGAGCCGTTACATATTTTTGTTGCCCATAAACTGCATAGACACGTGGGTATCACTTAGTCACTTTATCTCAGGCATATGGATCTGGCCCAAACCAAAGTTCTGTTAGTAATTATGAAAACACGCCGCTTAACATTCCAGTTGGCTATCTCAAAAGTGGGCATCCGTTGCTGACGGAACCCCAACTTTGCGGGAATTTACAACATTTTTAGACTTAATATTAATGACTTAGTATCCACATGCAGGAGAGAGGATGTACAAAATAAAAGGTCTCCTACTTTTTGTAGGTTTATGCAATTTTTAGTATGCACCAAGCGAACACGCTGCCACACCTGGTGCGATTTTGTCAGGTTATAACATATTTTGCCCCGAAACATCATTAGAATGTCATGCAGAGGATGTAGTAAGTGCAGAGTGCCACTGCAGAGGTAAAAAGGAAGTAAATATCCTGCAGGAAAAGAAGGAAAAACGTGACAGGGCTAAGCTAGAAGAACGTTACAGACACGTCCTTGTTAAAGGATAAACAAGAAACATCCGTCGTCGGCTACATGGAAAGTCATGTTCATGTCTACGGGGTGTGCTGTTTTTTGTTGTTGCTTTCTTCTTTTCTATGGGGTGACACCATTGGCAAGGATGATACTTGCTCGCAATTCATTTATAGAACCTGGCGACATGTTGATGTTGATGCCATTAGAATAATTACAAGATGTGACAGAGAAAAAGAGAATATTCGTGTTTCTTCCCCAATCACGTTGGAAAAGGGTAAAGTGGGTTTTTCGAAATTCATAGCTCGGACAATATGGTTCTGGAGTAGAAATGGGTCGCTTTTGCGGCTGTTAAATTAAATAAATTATACAAAAATAAAGAAAGTTTAAACAAACATTTTTTTTTTATAATTTCGACAGTCAATCCCCTATTTGTATACAATTTTTTTTAACGTATTTTTCTTATCTCAAATATGGTCTATTTTAAAAACCGTTCAACTGTTAACTGCAGCTACAATTAATGACAATTTCTTAAAAAAATGTTCCTTTTGGAGGTCAAAAAAATAGCTGCGAACGTGGACATTTTTACCAAAATCAATCTTCCGACTTGGAATAAAATTCAAACCATAAGCCGATGGCAGTTGTAAGTTAAAATGCCCAAAGTCCATTAAATCGGACAGGGATTTAAATATTAAACCTTAGTAAATCCGTTGAAAAATTCAGAAAAGTCCCAGGACATGGCCTTTCGTATGTCTACATTTATAATTATTTTTATCGCTGCGCAAAGTTTCGGAAATCATGTTCTCATATAAGCTCTGAGACTTAACATTTCTACAGACGGAATTGCAAATTACAAAATCATTTATTTTTACAACTTTGTAACCCGAAGCTAAGCAGCGCTGGGAATTTTCAAATTCATATGATGAACATCTGGAAGTCGCTCAATAGTTTTGGATTTGCCAATAAGTTTTAATTTAATACATATATTAAATGACACTCAATCATTTAATATATGTATTAAATTCAATAATTTTTAAGTAAAAACGTTTTCGTAAACCATATTTCTTCATATTTTGTGCTTCGAACGCTTTTTTTAGTTTTGATCGTTGAAAACTTGTATGTAGAAAAAAAAAACGTTAAGCTCTGTGGTACTGAGTCTGTTATCTTTAATTTATTCATAAAAAATTTATCCATAAAAAAATATTATAAATAAAATACTTGTATAGCAAAAAAATAAAAATAAATAAAAAAAAACAGCAACAAAAACCTTTATTTACAAGAAAATACAAATATTTTGCGTTTTTTGTCGTTCTGTAGTGAATAAAATCTTACTTAATTTGAAAAGGGGGCCAATTGGATGAATTTCAAAAAAGTGGGGGCTCAAAAAGGAGTCATTTGGCCAGTTGAGCCTCAGGGACTGACATTTTATTCCATGGATCACACTTTTCGCTGAAGAATTGAAGCCGAAAAGTTTTAATCTTCAATCGAATTTAAAATTCGAAGCGGACATCTTATGAAATCTCTGAAAATCTTTTTCTAAGATGGGTAAATATCTTTCAAATGAGATGCTCAATATAATATAACAACCGTGTTCCTAAATTCGTTCCACTGGAGGGAATAAAATAAAATAAATATTTCCCTTAAGCCTTCCCAACAACTGATCCGATATATTAATCGAGATTTAGTGTATGACCGCCCTTTCTGCTCAAAAGAGTTTACTTTTATCACTTTGGCTCCGAATCTCAGATGTAAGAACCTCCAAAACATTTACCTTCTCAATGCTAGTTGAAATTCCGCCTCAAAGTTCTTAAATCAACAATCAATAGCCAAAGCCCAAACAAAACAATACCTCCTCCAAGGAACTTTACACGCAAGCACAGCTCCATTTAGAGCTATGCGGATAACTTCAAATTTCATCACAGCTGCATTTCGTTGGCTTTCGAAAAATAATACAAAATTGTTTTCAATGTAAAACTGAAAACCACACAAACCAAAGCGCAAGGAATAACAATAATGGAAAAAGTTTTCTTTTATCTCTGACCCGAATGACTTTCGTAAACTCTGTCAGCCGGCGAAGGAAACTTTTTTAAATGAGGTACTTAGGACTTTTACTAGAATTGATGAAGTGGGTAAAAACTTCAATTGGAGTAAAAATCACAATTATTTTCTTTGTCCATTTTCTCCAACCATTTGCATGGGAAAATTACATTTTTATTCTTATTAAGTGTCGTCCATAATAGAAGGCAAAGAAATCCGTTCCTTTGAAACACTTTGAAGGGGAAATACATCGCGGGCAGGATATCTCAAATTGCACTAAAGTTACTCGGATGACACGAAGTTGTTAACATAATTTAATTACTCTGTAGACTCGTATGCATCATCAAGAGACGGTGACATCCTTTGCATATTCATGTGTATTTATGGTCACGTAACTTTATTCTCACGCAGGCAGGTGTGAATAATTGCGGCACGTGCTGGTATACAGCCATAAAGCAGCCGATTGAAATCTGTAAAGTCTTGCAACAGACTTTTTTATTAGCTTAGGAGGAAAATTACGAAAAAAACTTTTTCCCCAGATGTGTAGGGTTTTTATATTATGTGATTATTTGCCATGCCATGCGTTAAATTCGAGAAGCGCCGAGACTGATGCGTTAACAACGATCTTATCTAGAGGGGAACAGCTTATGATGGATAGGTTGGGGTTGGTTATAGTGGCTGCTAGGATCACCATTATGATTCTATGTACAAATAGAAATATGTCTGCCTCATTGCAAGCTAAACCAGTTGAAATTCTAATGAGCGAAAGACTGCTTATATCTATGAATAGAATCTGTTGCATCTAGAAATAAAATGGAGTCTTCTCCTGATTTTCCTCTTCGTACATGTAGGATCGCAGGCAGAGACAATACTGAGACCACCAACTCCGGCCGATTTCCCGTTACTTACCCCACAGGCCACAAGCTACATTTTTACGGAGTGGCCACGATTTGGTGCGCTAGTATTGTTACATAGAAATTCGTATTGGCAAATGTCACGAAACTTCAAAAATTCCGGTTCGCCAACACACTCCCAAAAAATATGAGCCACTTCCGCTCAGTGGCGCCATTTTGGCATTTTTTATGCTAAATCCAGCATATTTTAAATTTTTAACATAAAAACGTAAGAAACATTTTCGTTGTATATTTTGCTATACAAATTACGAAAGCATCTATCAAATTTTTCTAATTTGGCATTACTGAAGATTTGTATGACAATTTGTCCATTTGAAGAATCTGCTGTCAAAGTGTTAAATCTTGAGCAGTGAATTACAGTGAGCAGTTAAATTTAAGTTTCTTCCTAAATGTACATGCAAATATATTCGTATATTTATGACTTGTTGCTTTTTTAACTTTTTTTTTGTTAAAGTCGTTGTTTTAAACTTTAGCATATTTAGCATATTCATTTCTTAATTTAGCATATTCCGTTAGAAAATGTGGCAAATTTGCGGCCAGAGTTCATAGAATTTTATCCGTTTAATTTGAAATTGTTCGTTACGTGTGGATAATATTTTTTTTTAGGAATAAGTGCACATTTGCTTAAAATGTTCATGAAAAATTAACAATGTAGATTGGTTGAGGGAAAATGAAAACATTTTGAGCAAATTTTCTTCATTATTTACGAAAAATTTACACACGAAATCGAAGTTAATGATATCCAAAAGCGGAAAATAAACAACCATGTTTGTCCTAATATGTTTCTAGTTTCTAGTATATAGAACATCAACTTTAGATAGTTTTACTAACCAAACAAATCAAATTATTCGCCTTTTAACAATTTATAATAACTAACCAATGGCATTCAGTAATATAAAAATGTGAATTCCCGAACTCTTTCACATTTCCCCACGGTTGCCGCAGTTGGCAGCATTTATTTTTGTATTTTTCGTATGTTTTTGCATGTCACACGGATTCTTTTTTGACATAACACCTATAGGAAAACAAAATGGCGAATTTGAAAAAAAAAAAAATTGAGGGGGTCAGCGGCAAGAGGATTGTGAGTTGGGGGTCTCAGTATGGTTTGTCTATGATCGCAGGATTAAATATAAAGCGCCTTTTATATCTGGGACCACTGCGTAATTCTTCTGGGAAGAGGAACACCCGAAGGAACGTGAAAGCATATGCAGAGCCATTTTCAACGATTCACTTTGCAGCAAATGCAAACAAGCATATCGTGTCAATGTTCCTTCGGACTCACATGAAAGTATTTGGCGGCCTCTTCATTTTACTGACTCATTTCAGTTCCCATTTTTCCATATCGATTATTTAAAAAGTTCAAAGAGCGCCACATTTAATGATTTGCGCAACTAAAATATTTGAACTTTGTTTTCGTCGTTAGCCCATCTCTAAGAGAATTGATAAGAAATTTATTAATTCGTATAAACTATTCCGTTTTGTGCAGCTCACACACCTAGGCCCCCACAGATATTCAAAGTTTGCACTGAGAACTCGCATCAAAGGAGATTGTAAACTTTCTCAAGCACTTACAATAAATAAATTATTGCCAAATTTGCTTTAAAATATAAAAGGGTGATTTTCACCGAGTGCTAGCGCTCACGCTCAAATTATAAGCAAATAAAAAAGTCCAACTTGATCTGTAAGCTGTGAAACTACTCAATAAGTTGTTAAGTTGTTGCTTCAAAGGGAGTGTTTAGTGTCATTCATCACGGGCAAAATATAATCTTTGGGCCGAACTAATTCATCAACTGATCCCATCAATTATTGTCGTCGGCATTCTTCGAAAGCAGTTTGCAAACAATTTAATTATTATCATCCAGCGCCGACACACGAGTTGTGTATCTGAATATGAAACCATCTGCCATTTCGTGTTGCCTTGGCTCATTCGCCATAATATCTCATCCATTAAGATGTCAAACACGATACGCACACACTGTTGCTCGTTTGTTTATTAGAAACTTTGTCTTAGCAGAGAAATACGGTTTTTTCTTCTCGTTGTCCTTTGTTCTTATTTGGCTCTTGTCACGGCTCACGGGCACAATCAGCTCAAGAAGGCTTTGCCTTGAGTGTGCAATTATTCAGGCGATCAAATGCGATAGAAATCTAATTGTAAGTGCTGGCCGTCTGGGCAAAGGATTAAATGCGAACACAAGTGCGCTCGAGTTTATTGCCGAAATAAAGAATGTGCCATTGAATCGATGACTACTTCCACACATGTGATTTTATGCGACGCCATTTAATGCTCCTTGAAGTTGGAATCGATTTCCATAACATTTCGTGAATACATCAAGATAATGCTTAAATAGCACAACAGGACAGGGATGACATAAATCACATGCTGACAATGTTAATAAATGTGCCAACAAATATAAACATCACATTAAATCGTAAGCAGTGGTTAAACACACACTTTAGATGAAGATGAAGATTTTATTGGCTCGAAACGGACAGCTCTCGAGTGTTTGAGTGATTTCGGATATATGCAGATCGGCTGAGATATAATTCGATGGTAATATGCGGAGACGTAGACAAATTTGAATAAATAATGTTTTACTCTGGGAACGGCTGTTGCTGGTCGAACAAAATGTTACGTATACGCCCTCGGTGTCTATGGAGCGTTGGTAACGTGGTCTGTAAGTGGCAATTGTTTGCTTTAATTTTTCTTTTGTCAGGGAGCTTTGTTAACGTCGAATCTTCCTTAATGTATGCAAAAAGCATTTTTGTATGAAAAGCAATAAAGCCCATGAAATTAGGTGGAAATTGATTGAATGATTTTTTATTTGATTAACGACTTTTCATGAACTGTAATGGAATTTTGAAGCCTACCTTCCGCTCTTATTTTTTTCTTTCTTTCGTTTCTAAGTAGCTCGATTGATTCTTTTTTCTAAGCTTGTTGTGTCGAGGACAATATTTGGGACTTAATTTGTCTTAAGAGGTTGCGTAACAACAAGCATTTGTTTTGCAAGCCATTGACATTGTCTGACACAAAAAACCAACATTTTTCCTAGAAACTAGTAATTTTAATAATTTTTTTTTTAAACTGCATTGTTAAATAATAGCGACTTGTTGTCAGTAAAATTTTTAAATGGGGCTATAGCGCCTGACTGTTTACTTTCAAAGACTTGTCAATCGATGCGTGGGATTCTGGACGTAGGTGTCCCCACTTCTTATGTTAAAACGAGCAGAAAAAAGAGCAGTTCTACATAGCGGAGTATTCAACAAGTGGCTTCGTCCAGTGAAATTTTAGTCTGAGGTAAACAAAATTTATAAAACTTGCACTCGGATTTCAACATTGATCAAACTTCATCCTTTTACCCTTAGGCAATACTAAAACCGCACAAATGCATTTAACAGTTTATTTCTTTCAGTTTTCAGTATAATCGTGACAGTATCTTTCCGTAGATTTCCACAGCAGAACTGAATGCAAAAAGTATAATGAGCAAAAGAACTTTTGCAATTAAAGCACTAAGAACTTTCCGCAACCCTTCCAAATGATTAGCTGTGAAAATAAGTTCTGTGGAATGCAGATAGCTGATAGTGGCCAGGTACAGTCATGCCATTACAATTGCCTGCTGTTGAAATTTGTTTGTAATCTATTTTTTAATGACAGACAAAAGATGTCTTGGCAGTTCTGGATTAAATATCTGACGGCGGGTACAACCAGCTACTATATCCTTTATTATGTATTTAGTGTCTTAGACTACTTTCAGTTTTCCAAAAGATAGAAATGTCTGCTTCCGATTTGACATGACCACGTTCGTCGGCATCTACAACTTTGTCTATTGCCTTCAAATGTCTAACTTCAAAAAAATCAAACGTAACAACTCAAACTCACGGCTGGCACTTTGGTATTTTTTTTACCAAATTTGCTAATTTTGGTAATTTTATCTGGTTTTGGTAACTTTTTGAGCAGGAGCACCAAAAATACGAACTCGATATCAATTGCCTAACTGTTTCTGAGTGAAAGCATTGCATTTGCATATGCGTCAGCACCATCCATGTAAACCTATTTTGTTCAAAAAATTACTGAATGCACTCATTTTCTACTTTTGACAGAATGATGGTGAACTTCGAAATATTTTTGTTATAAGAAAAAAGGCTCGGAAATGGTAGATGATCCCATGATTTGACGTTGTTTAATTGCTTAGAGAGACAAAGTTCCTACTACGTTACTTACTGAGTTTTAGTTTGTTTTTAAACAAGCAATTTTAAAAATCAAATAAAATAATTTGAGCTTAGAAAAGTATGCTTTTGGTAAGCAAAAGTATTTAAAGTTGATATTACTATTACATTAGTAAGTTAAGTCTTATTTATTTTATTTTATAAAGTAGTTTGTTTAACTACGTAAAGACTGACCACAATCCCAATGTACTAAAATAAATGCTTTAAAAGACTTATGTTTTTTTTTTGTGTTTTAAAAATATTTGCTATAATAAATAAAAATAAAGTGCTAGGAACTCTACACTTTTCTTTTAGTTTCTCTGAAGACTAAGCAAATGGACGTTTTTACACTGTCATGCCATTTTTTTTATATATTATGTTCGTTAATCACAGAAAAAAGTCTTAGGATAGTGATAAGGCATTTTCACATTGGCTCAAGACTATATAAATGTATGCTATATTTTCTCTTTGCGTTTTATTTCTCTCTCCAGATTTTTGGTAAATTTTATCTGGGTTTTGTAACTTTTTTTTTTTCCAATTTTGGTAGCTTATTTATTTTGCAAGTGGCAACCGTGCTCACACTCCCAGGAAACCAATGAATCATTGAAATGATGACAGTTCTGTAAGGTTCTCTTACACCCAAAAATGGATAGACGGTGCCAGCGGTACCACTTCAAAAAAATAAAGCGAAGTAGATTTAACCCAAAAAGTGAAGTAGATTCAAGAAAAGGAAAGTAGATTTCTAACGATATCTTTAATTCCATATTAGTTGTATATATACAACATGTCCAAGAAAAAACGTTTTAAAATCTACAACATTTTTTCTTTTTTCTCACTTCATTTTTACTATTTTTTGCAATTTTTTTAGAAAAAAATATTCTGAATGGTGCACAGCGATATGTTGGCTAAACTTTTCGCAACAGACAGGGACCAAAACCTAACCAAACGTATCACATCTTTGACAAAAAATTAAAAGGAAAATAATAATAACCGTCAGAAAATTTAAATAAATTTTGTGTTTAAAGTGAAGTTTGTAGCAATTTATTTTCGTTTGAAATGTGAATCGGTGGTTGAATGAAAGAGTTTAAAGCATTTTTTAAATAATTTTTTTTTTGGAAGTAGATTTACGGTTTTCTTATTAAAATTGAAGCGGATTAAATAATGGATTTCTAAAGTAAAGTAGATATAAAGAATTTAACGATAGTGTGGAGTAGGGAGCAGATTTAAATTTTTTTTTCCAAAATTTAAGTAAGTCTACTTCAACTGAAGTAAAGTGGCATTGCTGGACGGGACAGCGAAAATTGCGCAAAATATGTAATATAGTTACCAAAGTAAAACATAATGTGCTTCGCAAACAGAGGTAAACAAATTAAAGCTCTGCCAGACGTTTACCTAAATGTTTATGTTGCTGCCGGCCCACGTTCTGTGAACTCTCGTTCCTGCGTACATAGCTCCATTTGAAATTATTAAATTAGTAACCAAACCACCTAGTAAGCACCCCACTGTACGGTGGTTTATTGGCAAATCAAATTCAACTTTGTCAAGTGTAAATAATTTCACAGTAGATGGTCAACTAGGAGTGAATAGTGTTGATCATCCGGTTATATGGTTACTTACTGTTTACCTGTGGTATACGCTTTGTGAAATTATTATGATGTTTCAAATGCAAATTTTGGTTCGCCAGACCGCAGTGTCGGTCGTCCCGTAATTAATGAAAATCTAATTATTCGAAATGTGGTCTTTCGCCCGTGTGTAAATGAATGGTGTAGGTGGCGACGTCACACGTCGGTTGTATATACCGTGATATCCCCTTAAGCGGTTATTTTTGCCAGAGTAGAGGCAGTTTTGCACCTGGAAAACACGGGATAACCATTGTAACATATTCTTAGTATCTGAAATTCATTCATCCCCACTTCATTATCTACTACTAAATCTACAGTGTAATCCCACAATCACATTGAAGGTGCAGGCGTTAACGCGATCGATTTTCGAAAATGTATTTTTAAACTCGTTTTCCTATCGCCCTCCGACACTCATCTAATCCAAATTGAATTTTCTCCATCATAATAATCCACTGGCAATAACTGCACCTTCAGGTGCAGAGAATTATTTTTATTTCATCTCAAAAAAAGAAGAAGAAGGAAAATCGAATTGAAGGTGCAAGTCAATTGAACCGACTCTCTGAGTGGATGGTGGCGATATCCACCATTCATTTAACCAATTTTGTGGCACATATAAATATTTTCTATTTCTCTTCCAATTGAGGATAAAAGCAGAAAATCGTTTCAGCTGGGATATCAGTTTAATATTGTGCGCGCCTTTCTTTATTTGGAATTGAATTATAGGAAAGTACCCACTTGTCTGTTGCACTGCCATCGAACTCAAACACTGGTTCGTTGTACTGTCAGGTTGAAAACTCCCTTTTGCTGTTATTTCTTCGTTTTCCAAGGAAAGGACGAGAACATACTTTTGTGAAGGCTGTCAGCTTTCACAACAATCGACAATGAGAGAGTCTGGTGATTGAGCAACTGTTGGACACACAACCTGGGTAAGGATGACTATTTCCGATGTACATATTTTATAAATCTATTTGCTTTCACGAGTACATGCACACTGGTAGAGTATACAAAAAATAAAATCTGTGAAAACAAATTGTCATGCAGATTGTTGTATAACTAATTTGATAACACATTTGCCTGAAAATCTGCATTTTGAGATTTTTATAAGCACAGTTTGCACCTCAACTCGTTGGTTTTTAGGGGTATCTGCAGAAAAAAGGTCTATTTACTCTTAGATCACGACGATCGTTTTTATTTGCCTAAAGTAATCCTCTGCTTAACTTTTAGACAAAACAATGATATTTGAGCCAAATAGTGCAAAGAATTATTTTATGGTCCGAAATAGTGTGAAGTGCAAACTGTGTTAAAAAAAATAAAAATAAAAATTAAGTTCGCCACTGAAGTAAGAATCCGTTCTTCCTCATTGGTTAAGGTTCTTAGTAGACTGTCCCGAATATTTTATACAGGGTGTCCGCCGGGAAGGTATACTAATTTTTTTTGCCGCCATTTTTGTAAACATTAGTCTTGACAGTTCATATTTGGCAGTCGTGAAGTAGACACGTGGCAAATTTATTATGGAAAAATATTCGATAAACCAACGTGTTTTAATCGTTAAAATATTTTATCAAAATCAATCATCGATTAATGTGACGATGACAAAGTTACGTGAAATTTTTGGGAGAAACAACGTGCCAACAAAACGCACTATTTATCGTGTAGTGAATAATTTCGAAGAAAGAGGGTCTGTAGGTGATAGGCCCAAGCATGGACCACAACGTATCCATTAAAAGTTACAGTCTGGTGTGCAATTTGGTCAGGAGGAATCATTGGACCTTACTTATTTGAAAATGAAAACGGCGTAACGGTAACTGTGAATGGGGAGCGATATCGTGATATGATTGAAAACTTTTTAACGCCACAACTTCATGCTTTGCGCTTGATTAACATGTGGTATCAACTAGACGGTGCCATATCGCTTACAGCCAGGATTACAACGGAATTACTGCGAGACCTCTTTCCACAACAAGTTATTTCAAGAAATGGTGATGTTGATTGGCCTCCACGGTCGCCTGATTTGACTGCTTCGGACTTCTTTTAGTGGGGGTTTCTGCAAAGCAAGGTTTATGCAAACAAACCAGAAACGCTTAAGCAAGTCAAACAAATTATTCGTGATGAAATTAATGAAATACCGCGTGAAATGTGTGAGAATGTGAGAATGTAATGAAAAATGTGCTCAAAAGGGCTCGCATTTGTCAGACTAACAGAGGCGGACATTTACCTGATATTTGTATTCCATACATAATTGCCGACATTAAATAAAACATTTATCAATATAAGATCCATTCCCTTTCCTGTATTAGGCAGGCAGTCAAATCAAATGCGGACTCAGATCCGGAGCAGAATTTTTCTGATCACCGTCTCGATTTTCTCCACCCCGTGAGTTTGACTTGTTTTAATCGGCTTTATGTATGCAAGCAAAAATAAGCAAATCACATAAAGCTCCATTACCATTTCAATGATGAGACGACCATAAAACTAGCCTAGCACTAGCCGTAAAAAAAAAGAGTTTCGTGCAGTCCAATTGTGCATTTGTTTTCTTTAAACAATTTGTTAGTAAATACTACCCGTATTTTTGAAACAGAAAATGTTTTTATTGGAGTCTGTGTACTATTAAAACATCGACTTCAAGAAGACAGTGTCCAAGCAGTTTAAAGTAACCCGTGCTCTTGTGAAAATAGAAAAAGTCCAACGTGACTCTGAAGAAAAATAAATACGATTTCGTCATGAGCTTCTAAAGTAAGTTGCTGTCAATACTTCAAGAGCAAACAACAGAAAATCTAAAACTGAAATATACACATTTTTATTACCCGGCTAGCATGCCCATATGATCCGACTTCATCTACATATTACATTCGAGCCAATCTCAGTCCGAAAAAAAAAAAACGAACGAACAATCAGAACAAAATTCAGGAAACGAGATTTCCTCTTTTTTTTTTTGTTCTTTGCCAACAAATAAAATCTCCCAAATTGGTTTGCTTTATTTCCCCCGCAGTGCAACTGAATGGGGGGAAGACTACCGGAGTACTCCATTGGTAGACCTGCAAGGACTATCACTTTCTCCTGGTGCAGTACAGTAGTGGTTTGAAGAGGGCCCCCAAGTACCCTGTGCGCACAAAAACCCTGTATTGCATTTTCAATCCGATTCTAAAAGACATCCACTTTTTTATTTATTTAGAAATGCAATTTTAAACGTCTCAGCATGTCCTGTCCAGTCAATAGGTATATAGGAAGGTAGTAGGTAAGTGCCTTTGTTGCATTAAATTGAAGTATCTGCCAGTTACTCAAACAAAATCGATGATGCTCCTAAAATTGTTGCTGGACATTTTCGAGTGAAATTCGGCTGCAAGGCAATGAAATGCAATTTGATTTCAATACACAGAGGGGGATGGACAAAGAGAACAAAAGATCTTGCAATCGATGTTTGATTCAAGATTAAAGGATTTCCTGCGCAAAGATAATCAAAATTCAATTCATTCTGAGTTTGAGGATAGAATTTACGCATGCATGACTGTCATCTGCCACAGATGACTGAACATATTAATTAAGTTTCCAATTTGACAATAACCCACACATCGCTTTTGTTGAAATCCATGATTGCGGTGAGTATGATTTAATTGGAAATCCTGGCAAAACTTATTATTAAGCAAACATAAAAATTATCGCCGAATGAACTGAAAAGAATCCTCCACTGTACCTTGTTCGTACTAGAAAAATTAAGTTCATTCAGTGGAACAGTTTAATTGGACAAACATTCAGTGTTGTGTTGGTCGATGGCCCCTGATTGTTGGAATTATACAGCACAATCTTCAAATCGATTGCGTTCTGTTGAAATGTTATTCGCCAATAATTGATTACATTTCGTGCGCTCATTAATGCCAAAGGACACACTAATCACGAGACGAACGTGTAATCAATCACTCGGACATCTTTAATCATAAACACAATAACATCTTAATTACTACAGGAGTTGGAGTGACAACGGCTTGGGAACAATTCTACTGACAATTTCGGAGAAAAAGGTCTTCGGTTTTGAAGACATCTGCATGGGAATAAGGTAGCTGTCACAGATTTAGATCAGCCATTTGATTTTTGTCTTAAGAAAACAATTTGTTCGCATTTTTTTTTTAAAAGTGGTGGCCCAAAATGTGATTGCCTCCCTCTAAGGACAGTGGTGATTAAAAATACGTGGAAAGATGGCTTCCAGTCAAAGACATTCAATGAGTGGTGGGAACGATATATGGCTTTTTAGACCAACACCGAAAATAGGCAACAGCTCTTGTTCTGTGAAACAAGACATGCTTTAGTTCCATTGAATAATGTCGCAAATATTTTATTTAAATCTTGAGACTCCATTCTTCGAAGAATTTGGTTCTGCTTTTGTTTAAGAGCAAGTGTAAGCCTCAACATTAATATTAAATACAAGACATCAGACGGTACCCAACTCAACACATTTGGAAAACAAAAATAACCGCAGATGCCCCAAAAAAAAACCCGATAAAATATTCGACTCTCAAGCACATCTTCAAGATTAGTATTTATTTCTATTCGCAAATAAAGACATATATCATGATGATATCTGTCGATGTTTTATTTATTTTATTGCCGTACATGTGCGAATGAACGTGCGAGCATACCATTGGCATGAAATCGATTTTCTACTATTATCATGTGGGAAATGAAGCCCTCGAAAGGAGGCAATCAGTGATGTGGTCGGATATAAAAAGTAGTTCCGTGCCAGGTGTCGATGTTTGGGGTATCAGAGCTGTTGTTAAACTATTTTCGGTGACACAAGTTGAAATACGATACTTGAACACCTGTAAATCGATATACACCGGGGAGGACACAGAATGCTAATGGTGGAATTTTACCGCGTATTTAGTTGAGGTTGTTGTGCTAAAAGCGACTGTGAAGGTCTAGAAATATTCCAAGAGAAATGTGTGACTTGGCAATTGCCCTGTGAAGTTCGAAACTGATTTGAGAAGTATGTAGCACAATTATTTCAAGTGCTCTAGAGATTCTCAATTAGCCATTTGGACTCGGCGTAAAATTTTAGATCCCTTGAATTCGTCCCAAAAATGAGAAACTCCCACAAAACGAATGGCAGTGAGAAGCTGCCAACTATTGATTTATTTATTTATTTACAGAGAAAGCAAGTCAACATTTTCTCATCGATCAGGAGCCAAATCACCACATTCGTGAGTGAGAATGTTCATAGAATTAAGTTGATTTTATAAACGAAACAAAACCAAATTCGGTCACGTATTGCTCGTTCACGAAGGCCGCCATTTTTTTGCTATATATAGGTTTACGTTTTTGCATGTTGTCTGTCTACCCGTATACGCAGCAAGAGACCATGCGCAATACTAATAATCGCATTTAGTGTCCACTCCAGGCTAGATTTTACGAGCTCACAATGGCGATATTTCCCAGATAAAATTACCCATTGTGACCTACAAAATATTTAGTATGAGGATCAAAAATGAGTAATAGTAAAAAACATGAGCATGGCGTTGTTTTGTGTTAAAATTTCCGTCACAAGTGCTTTGCATTTTTTCTTACTCTAGCAAATACGTCACAATGTACAAATTTCACTTGGTCAATGAGACACAAAAACGGTTCAATTCCTAGACTCCAAGAGGCTGTATGGACATCTGGAGGATACCTTCGTTACCCGCGATCAAAAGGAGACTAAAGAAGCCTTAGAAAAGAAAGTCCGATACGGTTACAAAAACTCACTGAAATGTAGTTGAAAATTCGAGATGTGGCTAAACCCCTTTATGGAGGAGGGCTTTGATTAGGAAGCATCCCAAGAAGGTGAAGTAGTGCGACAAAAGTTAGAACAACGAGACACATTTCTGGCCTCAAGGCTATCTACCATCGACCAGCTGCGAAAGAAAAGAAAATAAAGTGCACGACTGGGTCGAACGTAACTTTCTCGTCCATCAACATTTTTGGTGCAAATGAATTGTTAGATTTATTTTTAGGGTGCATATTCAATATGAATGAAAAAAAACAAGTTATTACTTGGTTTTTAGGGTTGTATCGAAAACGAAAATGGGCTTTTCGAGATATGATCAGTTTTTAAAGTGAGCGTTTCCAGTGATTCGAACTGAAAATTAAGGACGCAATAATTTGAAAAACATCAATTTTACTCTAAGCATGCATTTTGGTCAAAATCATGCCGTTTTGAGGTGAACTAGGGAAAGCTATATTTTTCAAAAATTACTTTTTAAAAAAATCCATTTAACGATAATACAGAGAAAAACTGAGTTTTCCATTAAGTTAAAAATGATCATATTACCTTAGAAATTAATTTTTGTTACAATCGTATGGACCGTTTTCGAGATGTCCAAATTTCAAAAGTGCCGTTTCTCGATCTTTTAGCGAAAAACTGAGTATGGAGTTATGTTTACCTCACCTACTTCAGCTTAAATATCAATTTTTGTTGAAATCGTTATAGCCGTTTTCGAAAAAATCAAACTGGTATGAAAATTTTGTATGGGAAGTACCATTAATATTGAGGTTACCATGCAAACAAATAAACGGCCCTGAACTGAAAGCCCCTGAACTTTAAATCCGAAGTTTGAACGAAATCCACTTCAGCCACTTAGGCTGTAGGCCTCGGGCCATACAGACAGACAGACAGACAGACAGACGGACAGCATTTTGCGACCCACTTTTTTGAGTGCGCCTGTCATCGTTATGTCAGAATTGATTAACATCTCGAGTTCGAAATAATGCCGAATTCACAATGTCGCGTTGACGCGCGCGTGCGTTGACTGATTAGGTAGAAACAAAGCGTTCATATGCTGCCACACAAAATACAACCTCAAGCGTTGGATCGACTTTGGATCGTAAATATCGTAAAGTTTAACGTGACGCCTGAGTAGACCTACTCTCTACTCTCACTCGCGTTTGACAACTTTAGAATTTTGAATTGTTCGATTTGATGTCATGGGGTGTCCCGTTCTTAATTGGAGTGGCACAGAATCACTAATGTTTATCACACACAAGTTTTAAAAAGCAATATGATGTTTTTTTAAATGCAAATTAATTAATTTAGTGTGTGAAAATGACGAATGCCTTTTTTGTGGAGCTAATACTTATTTCTTAATGACATTAGTCATTGGTCTTGTATCTTTGTTAAGGTTGTTCTTTGCAGTACTGTTATGAATGATTTTTTTTTATCTATTTTGGAGAATCATTATTTACTTCTTAGACAAAAATTACAGCTACAAGAAAAAAGAGAGTAGACTTGAATTTGAATTCTGCTCTCTATTTGTGTAGATTAGTTTAAACCAAACCGAACTTTTAATTTGTCATACTCTACTCTCTCAACGCGGCTTCGCTTCAAAGCAGCATTTCGTTTTACAAAATTGTTGCTCGCGCGCTTTGGCATTTCAAATCGTAAAGTTTCGATAAAGCGTGTCAAAGCGCGCCGACGCACGCACGCGTTCAACGCGACATTGTGAATTCGGCATAAGGCACAGTCAAGTATTTTTTGTTTTTTGTTGATCTGCATTTAAAGCATTGTCTCTGTCATTCAACTTAATTATCTCTCTGGCAATCTACTGCCTGACAGTAAAAAAAATAGCTAAACATTTTTGGCGCCTCCGATTGCAACTCAACAGATCCCCGGCGGCGCTAGACGATGAATCCTCCGAACACATTCTATGTAATTGCCCAGCACTGAGAACTGGCTGAGGCTGAGAACGCATATCTTCCACAAAGGAACAGATAATTTTTCATCCCTTGAAACAAAATAATGCTTTTCGCCCCATGCACGCCATTGCATATCTGGGTTACATACCCCGAGATCTCCCGACATAGCTACCTATCCCTAGAATAAATAACGTAATCGTAAGAATCATCAAATAACCTCAGGACGAAATACATATTCCCAAATGGTATCCTAGGGCTGAAATAATCAAACCGAGAGAAAAAAAAAAATACTGAAAGAATGGCAATCTACAGCATTTGCATAGCCTTCTGGTATTGATAAATTTGGGAATAATACCATTTACAATGGCCCGTACTTCCAACCGGAGTATTTATCATGAGGATAAATTTCTTTCCGAAAAATTGGGTTGGAGCAGAAACCCTACCGATTCGATTTCTGTGAGTTTTTTGTGTTCTTTCGAAGAAATATCAAAAATACAGATGGAATATTCTCAAATGAATATATCTCAATCATGTTATCAATAAAACGTGTTTGCTTAGAGGCAAATAAAATTCTGAGCACGTTCTTTCATTACATTAATTCCGAAAATGGTATTCTGTGTTGTACCCCCATCACCGCTGCGTCGTCTTCGATTTGAAATTCTTTTAATAAATCGAAAACCCTTGAGGGCACTTTGTGCTGGAGGTATAAACGAGGGGCACGTGTGAGGTGTGAGAGAATCTGCATAGTTATGACAAGTAATAACTGGTGGATGCTTGTTCTGAGTGGAAAATGCTAATTTCCACTGAACCCATGTCCTTTTTGACGGTGAGCTATGATGGCACTCTGTCTCCATTTCTGTCTGTGCGTCGTGCCTCAAAACTAATTGCGCTAATAAACATTTTATGTGAGAGATAGTGCCTATACGACCCTCGTAACTCGTCTCATCAGAAGTTTACGAAATAAAATAAGGACAATAAAAAGACGTACAGTGTCTGTGGTCATGTTTCATACCTACACCCAGCCAAAAGTGTTCCAGTGAAGCTCGTAAATTTGAAAATCGAAAAAATATGAAGAACAAATTAGGAATGCCGCCATGGGCTATAGTTATTTAATAAATCCGAGTCGTTATAACAAAAAATAAAAGGAGGAAAATACAGCAAACGCACGAGTATGGATAATATTCATTTTCCACATAAAACTCTGAGCTTTTATGAGGTCATTTTGTTTCACTGTGAACGAGGATGTGTTTCACATCCCAACGGCACGGGTCGGGTTGAGATTTATTGCTAGACAATCTGATTCAATTGCGTAAGCGATTAAACCCAAATCAGTGATATAAAATGGAACTCAAAATTTCATAAGGATGTGATAATGGTATATGTTACTGTATACGTCCGGTGATGGACGATGAATAAAATTGTCGGATGTTTCACATTATCCTCGTTTTATTGTAGTAATATTTAAGTAAGGGAATAAGGGAAGCCCGAGAGTGATGTGTGGCTCCATTTCAGTTCTCTTAGAAAGAGAAAGAATTCCCATTATTTATGGAATGCGATTTAATTTAAGAGGCATTCTGCCAACCCAGTTTTCCAAAGCCTTGTTGACTTTCTGGCTTTATCTCACGGATATAACGTTGAAATTCAGAATATAAGGGATCGTCCGTTTCTGGTGCCCTTGATTTTTGAGGGCACCCTATAAAAAAAGTGTCAAAGCTCCGAGGCGGCAAATTAACATCTCCGCTGATAACACGACGATCGAACAAAGTGCTCAAAAAATATATATCTTGCTGAAATTAAAGATCGTCCAAGTGCACGTCCTCAATTTCAGCTCACACAATTGTTGGCAATCATGGTTACTCACCGTTGACTGAAATGGCTTTTCCAGCAGCTTTTTAAGCCGGGCAACAGCAGCAGCATTTTCATCGGTAGTACAAATGGTATGACAACGGGGATCGTTAGTGTTTTCCACCAGCAAGACAGTCTTACGAAAGTTTTGTCCAATCGTGCGTACAGTAGGTAGCAGCCTCATTATAATCTTCACTATTTTATAAGACTCTTTTATCTTACAGTGTAAGTTTTTCAAGAATAAATAAATAAATAAAAATAAATAAATTACAGCCAAAATCGTTCTTTTTATTAAACGCACTGTTTGATCTTAATTTATGCAGAGGTTGGGTACTGACAAAAATGTGTATGGTATTGTAAGAGAAAGACAGCCGCAAAGAGCTGTCACTGTCAAAATAACATTTGATTCAAAAAGAAACTTACATTTGGACCATCAGTTCGTTACAGACTTAGTATGATGGAATCAAAGCAAGGAATTCCCGACGCAGACTCTGATAAAATACAAATAAATCCTTAAAAGATTAGGAAGAATTTTTTTTTATTGAGAGCTTCCGTACAGCGAAACAGTCCTTTTATCGAATCTTATTTCGTCCGGCGGAATCTTTGATTTTACCAGCAGCCAAGTCAGTTATTCAAGACTTATCAAAAATTGTTACTTTCCTTTGTCCTTTCCTCGTCCTATATAATAGAAACATAACTCCATGCCAACTTCAACGATTGTGGGCGACAAGATTCAAATTGCCTGTATAAATATCCTCTCCAAAAAATGTAAACTAAGTTAAATATACAAATTGTGATAGAGAATTTAAAATGCATATCCTTTACTCACTCTTTCGGCAGCAATAAATATTTTATACCCATCTACTCCTTTTTTAAAGTAAACCAATAAAAATATTAAAAATTCACATGTGGGCTGAACGCACGCACACGAGTATACACAGGGGTCTTGCGAATTTCTCGAGGCATTCATATAATCTGCTTAAAAAGCGTAAGCAAATGGAAATATTTTCATACACTTTGTACAGTCCTTTTTTGTTTAAATCTAAGCAAACGTTTGAAAATAAATATGGTCTCCCTTAGCATATTTACTTCGTCCTGAGGCGAACGTACTTTGTACAAATTCATATTTCACATCACATGTATGAACTTGCTAAGGCAGGATACTGGGCTGGGAAGTATTTTCCGTAATACGTGGAAAAAAATACGCTTTGTTTCGCTGCGGGGTTCAGGTGGAAGCTACGTTGAGGAAGAGGCCGGTAGGCAGTTGCATTTCTGATATTTGCTATTTTAAGTGTTTGTTGCTTATGGCTTCTAGCTGGGATCGTAGCTTTGATGGGGCTTTCAATTTGTTACATATTTAAATTCAGTTCGCCCTACTAATAACAAATTTTACTCTCGACCTCACAATCGAAAAATTTGTATATTTTGAAAATATAACCACTGTGAACTACTAAAATTTGGAGTCGAAACATAAAATTGTTTATTGTTGCAAGGCCCAGTATATCTATAAAGAGGTTTACAGGATTTAGCTAAGCTTTTAGCTGGTAGCTTGTCCTTAATAAACGGCCTGAAGGTAAAGTGACGTATACCTTGTCTTATTCATCCTTTTATGATGGGCAACCATGAGCGGAATCAAATGTCCCTGCAATCCAAGCAATCTTTGATTTATTGGTAAACGGGAATGTGACTTGCCAAACCCACTGGATTCTATCTCGGTCATGAAAAAATGCTTGTCCAAGTGCAAAAGAAGATCAAGCTTCACCACTTATTTCTGTTGGCGTAAAACTTACCTCAAACTGAAGCAAAGGCTTCACTGGAGTTGTGCCTCCTTCGCTAGCATACTTCCACAACACTTCACAAATCACAATATTGGGCGATGCACAAAAACTATGAGGGTTAAGAAACGGCAGCTGGTATGTAGATATGTATTTTATAGGACAGCAGAAGTTCTTTTTAACTCTTGTTAGATACGAGCTGCTTTAACGTATTCATCCTTAGACGAATAAAATACTCAGTGGGTAATAACATATTCAAGAGATAGGTGCGTAAGTTGACACCAAAAGCAATAAAAAAAAATCATTTGATTGAACTTAGCGACGAAATGGGTGATCCCATTGGCCTTTTGCTGCAGCTTACAGGCTGCTTTCTTTCAAATCGGTTTTCGAAATATTTCTACCTAACCTTTCAAGCATTTTCACACATATTAAGTATTTGATTGTTAAATATAAGTGCATGCGCATTTCCCAAACAATTTCAGAACATTTTGGACTCCAATTTGTCCTTGAGACGTTAGAAGCTCCACAACATTGAGTGCTCTTCTCCACATTCGACTGCCACTCGAGATATACCAAAAAGAAAAAAATAGCAATACAAACATCGATTTAAAGGTGAACGTTCAAATTCAAATCACTCTACAACATAACAAAAACGATTGCAATGCTCATGCTGCTTTGCGTATGGACGGGGCGCTCTTATCTTTTTTTATTAGCAAGCATGGCAGTTAATAAATTGTCCACATGCGCAAACCTTATGAAGAAATTAATTTATGATGATGTAGGCATAAATTAAAAATCAACGATAAGCTTGAATTATGTTTGCTGGAAATAAAAATTAAAAAAAATTATTGGAATAAAATTTAAATCGATATTTTAAAAACTGAATGTGAGGAAAATGGATTTCGGTTTCAAAATATGTGACAGGGTGGTAAAATACATTAATTTCCAAGATTGCTTTTATTTATTTCGGCTCTTAATAATATTAAATAAATAAGTAAGTAAATAAATTAATATAAAATAAAAAACAATGAAGAAATCACTATTTTTAAATATGTCTCAAAGATCACAATCAGTGCTGCCAGACTGTCAAAATTGTTTCCCCTAGATAAATCTGAAAACCCCCAGGATTTGGTATTTAAAAGACAAAAAAAAATTTGTCTTTATTTATTTAACAAGTTTTATGTACAACTTAAATGTAGAAATTTTCAATTTGAAGACTAAATATTTGAGTGTGCTCTTCCGAATGAAAAATTATGCGGGAAATACCAAAACCCGATGCATATTGCTTTTTTAAATCATCTAGGTAGGAATTCACACAGCCCTAATACGCAACTTTGATGAAATTGTTGTTTATGAAGTTTACAGATGATGTGGGTGCTTAAATACAGAACAAAAATATTTAAGAAACTATTACAACAAACTATAACATTCTCCTTGTGAATTTGTCATTTTTTTTTAAAGGTTTGTTTTGTAAACATAAATAGTCCAAAGACATAAGAACAAATAATTTTTACAGACATTTTCGAATCGATCGATTATTTTACAGCATCTTAAAATAAGACACAGATTTATTTCATCCTCCATCGTCATATTCAATTTTGAATCATTTGGTAGGGGACAAAAACTACCTCATTCTTAAGTTTAAGTTACTTAGCCGTTCTAACGTTTCCAAAATACGGAAGCACATTGTAAAGTCACCAAAAAGGATATAATAGCACAATACAAATAAAATAGAATTTAAAAATACCACAGATTTTCCCCTAAACAATATCTCTCCCCGGATTTCCCCCATCGTAGACCAAAAAAAAAACCCAAAATCTGGGGGAAAACCCCTACACTGACAACACTGATCACAATGGTTGTCACAATCCGTAGCTTGCGCAAAGTCTTCTTTTCATTGCCATTCTTCTCTGGCCTCTTAAATTCTTAAGAAAGTGTATCATGAAAGAGGAACAAAACGGATTTTCTTTGGCAAAACAGCCGATTTGTGCTTATTCCTTCAATTTGTTTATTCTGCCTGTGGCTCGGCAGGGGCAGCTCTTGGCTGTTGTGCGCACTGCGCACTGATGAAAACTCTTGACGCTAATTTGATGATTTGATTTAGAGCTGTGCACATTAAAATAAAAAAAGCTCTATAGTTAGAGTGCTGGATTTCTGAGCGAGGTGTTTCGGGTTTAACTATCGGAAAAACAAAACCATGGCTACCCATGCATCGACCTTCTTATTTAACGTTCGGATGCCCGCCAAAAGGAAGCAAAATACATAAATATTCAACCCGATTCCACATGAACCAAAGTTCATTTGACGGAATATATTCGATAGCTTCTCCCTAAGACGCTTGAAAAATAGCGAAAAAAATACAAACGTCGTGTAGGGAAATCGCCAAAGAATCGCTTTATGAAAAGAAACTAACCGTGCATGCATCTCAAAAACAATTTAATGTTAGTTAACAGAACGAATCCCAGTGATGGTTCAAAGCAAACATCACTAGCGTCTATGCCCATGCATTGGAAGAACGCGCAAATTTAAGGGTGAACTTCTAAAGTGCACCCCAACTCAGTTGCGTACGTCAGTACTCAGTAACATCATCATCATCTTTCCTTCCAGTTGGGTAGGTGCTTTGTACAAATTAAGTAACATCAAGGCCACGCACTCTACATCAATTGTGCACCATTGTACGAGTAATTTCTGCATCAGCACTAGTGATCAAACCAACCTCCTGTCCATTAAATGTTTTTGCTGCCAACAGCTTGTTATGGCTTCTGTCTGTCGGTAGAATCAATTAGAATGCCCAGTTGGAATATATAATTAATTGAAGATGCATTCATTACGTCGCTTCTTCGTTTCTGTTATCGGTAACCGAATGGATTAGTAAATTAAATTGCAATCAACGCCCTGGCGTTTCCAATAATAATAGAGATGAGGTACGAGTGACGGCGAGTTTGATGTAAGGCAGTCAGAAAATAGCGATGTGTTTTTGCCAGCGGTAAATATGTTGAAATGTTTCCTAACAGTGTTGCCATTTTGTCGCTAGATCTAGTGGATTTTTAAGACTCCCTGCGATTTTTAATAAAATGTTGTCGCTAAAATAAAATCTAGTGAATTCTAGCGATTTTTTACTACCAAGCCCTGGTACTACAAACCATGTTAAGAGTGATGAACAAGAGCTGCTACAAGTAAAATCGGAAAGCCAACAAAATCGCAATCTGATTCAAGAACTAAATATAACCGAGTTCTCTGATGAATCCATCTTTGAGTTGGAAATTAATTTGTAATTTTTAACTTTCTTTTTTTCCCAAAACGTTTTTTTTTTTTCTTTAATTGAATTTGTTATCTTGAATCTGTTATTATTTATTTTGTTCAGTAATAATTTACTTTTAAATATTTTGTATGTATTTTTTTAACTTAAACTTTCAGCTGATATTTTACCGAATTCTTTTTTTTTCTCTTAGCGGCAACACTTTTTCCTATTTGTTGGTTTTTTAGTAATCGCTCTTAAAAAACCCAAAAATCTCTTCATTATCAAATAAGAAGTGACTCCACTGAAGACGCCTCGCTATCAATTCCCCTCATAGCACTTGGGGATAGTGGGACCTTAAGAAAAAGTCAATTGGAAGAATGGGCAATTTATCAAAATGAAAATTCCTCGTTACAGCGAAACGTGTTTAATGGCCCGTGGCAAGTTATTGTTTAGCACTCCATCTGGTGGCGAAATTCCGGATGAGTAATGAACTCTTAAGGGGCCAATCGGACCTTGTTATGCGCGCCCATCCGCACATAAATAAGGAACTTCTCGGCTCGTCGTCATCGTCATCATCATCGCAGTCTGATTAATAGTGTGCCCTGTTAATTGCTCAAGCGACTGGGTAATGGATACATGGGATTGCTGCGATAAAACCAGGAAGACAGAGAGATAATTTTATGTGCTGGCTAATTGCCTCCTTTCGAAATGAGGTGAACAGTCCTTCACAGACAGACAGACAACTGCATTGGTGTGTTATTCTGGTGGGTGTCTACCTGTTTGGAGTTGTGCGTACGAGTATACAAATCGGCCATGCGATGTTAACACGTAAAATGTATGAATGCAAGTTCGAAGAGGAGGTCGCCGAGTTTAATAACGTCTATTGATGTCGACTGCAGTGCTGTCAAAAGAAATGCAGAAGCATCAATTTAGCTTTTTAAGGCAGTTGTATATCAAAAATTGCAGGTCCTTTTGGAGAGGCAAGAACGTATAGTAACTTTCGAAGAAAACAAAGTTTCAGTTGTTGCGGAAGCTACAGTTAAATGGAAAATATTTTTCTCTTGCTAAATGTTAAATAAAAAATGTTGATTGTTCGTTTTTGGTATGATTCTTCTATGAGAAGCGTTGTTAATTAATAAATCGAGCTTAATAACACAGTTTCAATTTCGCCTCAGGCTGTCAGCATGTAGCTTGTATTCAGAAACAAAGTTCGATGTAAAGCCTTCCTTCAGGCTGCAGCTCGATATGCTACCTTTTTTTTAGCCTGCCTGTCACCACAGTTCAGTCGCTTCTGATTAAAAACTTAACTCCCAGAAGCAAGGAATAGGCCAATGCTTATGGGCATTTTCAAGTACCATCGATGCCATTACAAATATTATGAGAGACGATCCCATTTAAGTCTCTCTAGGTATGTTTTTGCTGCCGAAATAGGGGTAGGGTGACAATTCGACCTTACAGTCCTGGAGCCATTTCAAGTCGCTGCTTTCTTGGCATAGATCTTCGACTTGCTATAAACCTGGAGAAAAAAGGCAACAGGCGTCAAATCGCACATACCTCCCACTGACTTTGTCCATTCCACCCTTTCGGACCATTTGCTATAGAAACTCATGTTCCATACTTCTTTTCTGTAAAATCATGAATAGCTTTCCTGGAGATTTACGATTCATAACAAAATTATGCAGCTTTATGAAAATGAAACAAGGGCTTCTTGGCTTTAATCACATGTTGAAATTGAAATTTTGCATCGTTTAATATTTTGTATTTTGTTGTAATACTTTTTGTGTAATGAATTTTATTTTACCAAGTGAATTTTACTTTATTTTTGTATATTGAAATTGTTCTTATTATTTTAAATTGTTAGCCCCACATTAAATATTTTATTATAATGTGACATTTGCCTCTAATGTTAATTAATATAAAATCTCACAAACTGTTCTCAAAAGTTTAGCTGCATTATTTTCTATTTTGAGGTTTTGTAAATTAAAATATGAGGATGATGAATAAATAATTATTTAGCCAGCTTTCTTTAAATGTCGCGCCTTCTTTTTAAGAATGTAGTATGCGCCGGGCCATCTACTTCAAATTCTTCTTAAAAATTGTCTGCCATCTTGATCAGGTAGCGACCTCTATGCACTCTGACGCAGTGTTTTTACTCTCTCTTCATTTATCCCACGAAGAGTGGTAATTTTTCCCTTTTTTCCCTTTTCAACGTACTCAAATTCCGTTTTAAAATCCCACGATACTTTTTTCCGTCAAAATCCATTTTTTTAAAGTAAAATTTGTATTACACTTTAAGAAAATCACATAAAATTAACCTTTAGTATTAAAACCGCAGATTCACTGTTATTATTATTTTTTGGTACGAGAAAATTTTGATAAAAGACGATTTACACGAGCTGTTTTTTATGAACATTCAGTGTGTTGATAATCAGGTGAAATACAAGTGTATTGATAGAATTTCATAAAAAAATTATAGTTTGAATGTTTTTCTGTTAGATTTCTGAAAATCCCACGATTTGGTTATTTTTCCCTTTATCCCACGGAAGGCTTTTCGGACATCGAAATTCCCACAAAAAGGGATAAATCCCACGATATAACAACACTGCTCTGACGCCTGGCAAACATTATCGAAGGGAGAGTATTAAGAGTCATGAAAGGCGCACCAATTTGTCAATTTTTTTTAGCGAATTGGAACTTTTTGAATGATTTCGATTTGCTAACCTGACCAAACACAAACCTTTTGCCTTTTAAAATTAAGCTTTTTCGCCTTAAACGGTCCTTCAAGGGCAAACGCACGAAAATCTGTAGCAACCCAAAGCAACCTTCGATAAAATTGTTCGAAGTTTGCAAAGACTTTTGAAGCATACATTTCTCCCTCACAAAATGACATCAATAGTCCTTTAACCCGGCATGCAAATTTATTTTGAATAACCCAATCAGCTTGCGTTGATCAATAAAAATATGTAATCAAAAGTTGCTCTCCTACAGGTAGATGTTTAGCATGATCTTTGGACATTATTAAAAAATGGCAGCCTCTTGTCAAAAACTGTTTGCAATATTCTAGCATTATATCCAGCTCCGTCACTCGCTACCCGCTTAAGAACAGCCTTCCCATTGACGCTCCTCAACCGGAAAATATTCCTCAAAGCTTCAACCACTGACACAAGCACCATAGATGTGGAGTTGGCTACCCTTGTCGATAATCCATATTCACAGTGAAATACATGGAAACTAGTTTTCTTCATATTCAGTGTAAGCAGGTGACCACCTCATGTAATAGTTGAAAGCCTTTTAAATTCCACAATAAGCCCGCATACAGAGCACTCAGTTTATGTGATCAACATTTTCAAACTGAATTTACGTGCATCCATTTAAAATGTTCGGTTACCAAAATGCATTGTCATTGTCATGTATATACAAAATTGCATTGCACTAGAGTTAAGTTCGTTGTCACCGAAATCCACCTCGAAAGTTGCGTTGCACACATAACTTCATATCGCAAAACGCCATCCAATAACGCCGACTTTCGTAGCATTACCATGCCCCACTTGTGGTAAGCTGTCCAATATTCCTCCCACCCAACTCGTTACCTTCTCCACTGACATGCCAATGCTAATATAAAAATGGTGCACCTCCAGGTCGATGCGAGGAATACTTGCCCGGCACAATGGACCTCTGTTGCAATGGCCGTGGCCAGAGTCTTTCGACGAAAATTTCCCTTCATTGTATACGAGTGCACTTTAACCTGTGAGTGGGATTATACAGAAAAATCGATAGTGCACCTACGGAGGGTCCAATGGGAACCCATAGCAGGAATGCAAACATTTTCCAAACATTTT
Organism: Cheilosia variabilis; assembly: GCA_951230905.1. Lineage (NCBI taxonomy): Eukaryota > Metazoa > Arthropoda > Insecta > Diptera > Syrphidae > Cheilosia > Cheilosia variabilis. The sequence continues at coordinate 12,567,456 of OX579680.1, read as the reverse complement.
ACGAGCATTTTCGTTTTTAGAAGCTCGTCGGTCGGTTGCGGCTTGTCCTCGTTTCTTTTGTTGAGTCGAGTTAATTGGTTTCCACCGCCGATATTATGTTACACAGAACCGAGCCGCCAGCCGCCTGGAATATGATTCGCAAAATTACTTATCCACTCCGTAGGTGAGGGCAGAAATCGAAATATTTGCACAGCCCTAGGCAAACCTAATAAATATCGAATTTCATGAATCTAAGTTAGGCATACGTAACTACGTAACTTACATCATTCTCGTCGATGCCATCATCACCATGCTCAAAAAAATATATATACCTATATCCCGCGGGGTATCACTTTCAGAACTATGACATTTCTTGTTAATAGAGTATGAAATTCAGGGCAGGTGAGCAGGTGAGCAGGTTTGTTGTTTCAGGTTACACATGTGCGGCAGATAGGAAACAGAATTCGTCAAGGACGTGGCAAACTCCGTAGGGAAACGAACGACTACTTAAAAGTTGAAGGATGTCAGCCACCCGTGCTCTTTTTACTTTGCGGAAATGGTAAAATTTTCCAAGAAATTCCGGATATATTTCCATTTTGCCAACGCCAATCGAAGTTGTCGGAAACAATTCGCACCCAGAGGGATGCGGAGGACTGCCTTTCGTTTCGTCTCCCTCCGGTGTGATATCCTCAAGTGTGTGTGCTTTTTTTCGATTCCCCCCCCTCCCCCCCCAGACTCAGAGTGAACGAGTTTGGCTTTTTCAATTTATGCGCCAGAGATATTGAGATCACAGAGAATCGGTTAGACAAATAGCCTGCTGTCTCAGGTGAAGAATCACGTTATTTGAATATAAATGAGCGATAAGATGGTATTCATGTCCTTCAGAGTGGTAGCGGTTAAAGGTGTGTTTTTTTTTCTTTTTAAAAAAAAGGACCCCTTCCATTCCAATCATTATTTATATTCAAATGCTAAGGATAATAGTTGGGGAATTTAGTCAAAATTCCCTATACCTGCCGCTTTCACTCTGTGGAGGAGATCTTTAAAACTTTAATCTGATGGTATAGCCGTACAGCACGTGTGCGGTTAATGGTAACCAACAACCACCGTCAGAGATTTCCTGTGGTTTTTTTTAATGAATTTCTTGCGGCAAAAGCGTTTACACGTAAACGGTGTAATCAGCTATGATGGTGTATGCCTTCCGTTAAGGGCACTTTACTTGCATAATTACTTCCTCGCTAAAGAAAATATTTAATTAAAGTCCCTTAAAATATAAAGCGTTCACACATTAGAGGGCGTTACGTTTCCGCAATCACATTTTCCTATAGACGTCGGCATCAATTTTTTTGGAAATTACGTTCATTATCGAGGGGCACACTCGAATGTGCGTGACAAGCAACTCTGACCGTGTAAGAGAAAAGGCGCTTTGGAGAGTTGTATTTGACATCCCGATGAATGAATAAGGTTAAAAATATTGAATTCGTGGAGCTCTTTACAAGGTTGAAATATTTTTATGTCGGTATGGTGTTTGGGTGTCGATTTGCCATAGTTTATAGTAACAAAAAAATGTTTTGCCTTCGAAAAAAGTTGCTACTGTGACGTTGCTTTCTGAAAGACCGTATTTGACAAGTTTCTTGAGATTTACCGACCATCTAACTTAGGGGGAGAACAATTTGACAGCCGCATTCGTCTATAACAATCCTTATTGTCGCAAAGTATAAAATTTAAATGTTAAGTGTTCATTTTCACAAAACTTTTCCCAGCCAATGTTGATGTACAGGGTGTTCCAATTTTAAAGAAAACTTTTAAAAAAATTCTTAGAATTAGTTTTCGTATTTTTAATTTTATGCTTTTGTCGACCCCCATTGACTTGCTCGACTTGTAACAATTCGCATAAAAAGTTCTCATGCTGCCTAAGAGGAAAAGCTGCTTTTACCAAGGAGTGTTTCTACGGGATCCTACAAGAAGTATATAGCGAACGTCCTGAATATGTAAAGAGTTAAAAAATTCTAGGAAATTTTAACCTCAAAAAAGAAAAGAGAGCAATACAATCGAAAGCCTTTATGACACCTTGTCTAATGACAGGTTTAAAGTGTGTTTGAGAATTTGTTCACGTGGAAACTACTCACCCAATGCGTTTGGATTTTTCTAAACAACCACAGAAATTAACAATGAGCAATATTTGACTTTTATTTCATCGCAATCGACGAATTCATTCTGATTCGCGTAAGCTCTATAATTTCAGAAGCGTCTCTCTTGCGAGATGTGCACCTAAACCATAGATGTCGCTACTAAAAGACGCCCGTTTTATTTCCTGGGTCCTTTTTCGTGAGCCCAAATAGCACAAAAGGCTTGCCTAGGCTGACCGGACGTCCTCTTTTAAGAGGACAAGTCCTCGTTTTATCTAAAAAAAAGTGTCCAGTCTCTTTTTGAAAAAAATATGCAATTCGTCACCTTTTTGGAATTTATCAGCTTACGGAATTTTTCGAAAACTCAAAACAAAACACCCACTCATTTGGCAGCTCAATTTCTGTTTAAAGTAAATATATCGGTTTTCTTTGTTTTGTTTAGTGCGTTTTTTTTTAAGTGAATTAAGAAACAGCCAAAACGAAAATGAAAACAGATATTTAAAAAAAAATACGGTCAAACGACAAAAATAATCAAAATCGAGAATTAAATCAGAGACATTATTTTATTTTTGTTTTATATTTATAGTTAGAATTGACATAATTTATTTTTATAGCTTATTTCCTTTTATTTATTTTATTGAATTTGTTAAAATTTATGTTTTTTGTTTGTCTTAATGAATTAAAAAAATATATATATTCTGTTATTTTGTTTGTTCTTAAATTTTTCATTTGAGATTGTTGAAGGTGTCCTCTTTTTACTGGGCGTGGATCTGGTCACCCTAGACTTGTCCTTATCTACATCTACATTAGGTGCCGTTGGTATTTATCTTCTGTCTTTTAGCCTGATTTCATACCTCCCTGACGTAAACTCATTCTTTTCTTTTGAAAGACGCTGCTTACATTTGTCAAAACAACCATGAAAATAAAACCAAAACAAGTCCCAGAAGAAAAATTTAGATACTTCAGTCTGCACACCATCAAAGAGCAACCAACATATCACATTTCCCATGATTGCGACCATCACGCCACAGGCAACGACAAATGAGAAGATTAGAAATTTTATTAAGACGTCATCTGTCAGCACACTAAAAAGAAGGGTAACCAAAAAGCAAAAGAAAAAAAAGAAACCCCATCAGTCCTCCTGCGCCAGACAGTTAAGATCAATGACACATCGTCGTCGGGGCTGATGTAGTCATTTACATTCTCTAACGTGAAATTATGTTATGTTGAACCGCACTATTGGGCATTGTCAACATTCTGAAATAGACTTTCAAACTTTTCAATGTCATTACGACTTCACGGTCAACGGATTTTATATGGCACCCTAGTCAAAAGGTTCATCTATCCTCGAACGAAAAATAAAAAAAATACCTTCCAGCAGATGTTCCTACATTCCCCGACCACCATTCCCTGGGAATGATGTTGACTAATTCATTAGAAAAACTTTATTTCCCCAATATGTATGAGTGCGCAATAATCCGCGACGGTTTCCGTATGTCGTACTGTTTGCTGACAAATGGGAAACATTTTTATGGCCATTCAGCATTTTGAAGTTCACAACTGGTCACGTTCCACTTGAGTTTCAGTCAACAAGAAACGGATCCAAGTAAATATGAGCCTCTATCACTTTTCACGGGTCAACCATTTGATTGAATTTTTCTTTCTTTTGATGACATACTCGTGTCCAATGGCTACTCTGACCATCCTTTGGCTATTCGCTCATCGCTGTAAATGTTTCGATGGGTAGTAACCAATTCGCTAACGTCTTTCGTGTTGTATGAATTTCAAATAAATGGAAAACGACTCCACTACTGGTTTGTCATTAGCTTTGTGGTGTCTTGTCGTCGCAGTCGCCATTGGTCCAACTTTGCGGTTGAGTTCTCTCTAACAATTAGCTACCGGGCGAGCAAAAGAACATGCATTAAAGTAATTACACATCAAAAGCTGCACTGTACTGAAACGGGAGTCCTTTTGAGGTTTTCTTTTGTTTGACATTCGCGATAAAATGTCATTATTTCTTGATGCTGCGAGGCAAAATTGAGAGCACAAAAGCTGAAAAGTTGAAGTTGTTAGTCATTTTGTTTTTTGTTTTTGTCTTCGCCATTGTCTTGGCTGCGGTGTGTTGTAGTCGGAGTTTGCCATTGTTTTTCCCAGGATAATTATATGTTGTGTGTTCTTGCAGTTGAGAGTAATGGCTGAAACGGAGGACTGTGAAGATAGTTTATGATGACATTCTAACGTCATTCATGACATTAAGACGTTATCAAGGAGGGCCTTTGAATAAGTATCTTGCTTTTTCCAGCTCTTATCCAGAATTAATTGCGCTGCAGATGGGATTTGAATGAAAGTGTAATGAAGGAATTACCACAGCTTCCAGCAGCACTTTAATTTGCTCCTTTTCAAGTTTCGACTCGAAAGAAAAATCCTTAAATCTGTTGCGCTGTCGTATCCGATATAATATCAATATTGATATTTACTTTTCTTGACTGAGAGTGACATCTTAGTGTGGGGGTAGATAGCGCTTTGAAGACATACGCTGTTTAATGTAGTAGTTGACACGAGACTATCTATCACTGAAGCACAAGATATGTGGACGTCTAGTGTCATGTCCGTATACAGCAGACATTGGTGTACCCCAACCCTTCCACATATGCATGTTGGCTGGATACGACTGCTGCTCGTATGCAATATTATGAAAGGAAAAAGAGATATGGACTCTGTGCGCTGTACTTCGATAGAAGGGATGTAATAAAAAAAAAAAAAAAAAAACAGAGCGATGACTTTAAAGTTTCCTTTTTTGGATTTTTCTCTTTTTTTGCGTAACAATTAATACATCTAGTAAAAACAATAATATCTCCGCAAAACATTTTTTGCATTTAATATGATATTTGTTTTCAGCATAGGTACCTATATATTTACTTCGCGAAATCTATCTGAAAGGACTTAGTGGTCAACTATTACAGGGTTCGAAGGGTTTAAGCTTATGCCAAAGTTGGATAAATATCCGTGATAAGATTATGTTTAGCTAATACGTTTAATTTTTCTTGCTTGTGCTATTGTTTAACTTTAAGAGACATAAAAAAAAAAAAAACGAAAGGAATTTTCGTTTCAGCGAAAAACGAAAGTTACTTTATTAAAGTTTTCGTTTTTTTTGCTTGTTTATGTAACCCCAAAAGCTAGAGATTTTTTCGTTTCATGCGCTAAGAAAACAAAAAAACTTTTTCGGTGAGGTTTTTTTTCTATTATCTTCGACTATTTTGCTGAATAAACCTCACTTGCGGCTTTCGAAAAAGTCACTACTTCGAGGCCCTAAGCACGAAGCCATTCAATTGTTTTTGTTACACAAAACTCGTTCCGAATTCACTCATTCGAATCAGGACTTTAAGGCCCAGTCGCATATACAAAAATAGGTAAGTGAATAGAATATCATACTAAGCTTTGAGTCACAAAATCTATAACATGTATTTATCTAATCAAAACTTTAGTTGCAAAATCTCCAAAGGACGCTATTTTCTCCACACAAATTTAAATAAAAGTCAAAAATATATGTTGTGGAAAATGCAAACCGGACTGTAAGTGGCTTACAAGCCAATGCTGAGAGAAGTTTAAGTCACAACGTTCCCAAAGGACGAAAGATATCAACCTATTCGTTTCTACATACAATTCCATGTTGCGTGCGTCACTGTGATTTCATAAATTATGTGCTAGGATTTTCCTTCTTCGTGTATAAAAGCTCACAGCTCACATTGCATGTCTAGCATCAGTAAGCTCAAGACTAATGTCTTGAATGCCTTCGGGAATACCTAGCATAAGGTGTTGGAGCTACAAATAGCTAACAAGGTTATGGGGACAATGTTTCTCTCAAGTCGTAAGATATGTGTAACAAATATGTACTCGAAAATGTTATTGTATGCGAGATGTCCTGGAGTCCTTATGGTCAGTCCGGTTTATTTTACTATTTTATTATTTTATTTACTAACTTGAGACATGTTTCACAAAAGGGTGCACTGGGTACCTATAATGGAGACGAGAAACAAACCAACTTCTGATTGAAGTTTTCCTTAACAGTTCTGCAAAAGTTTACAGGCAATTGGTTTCATAACATCAACAGAAAAATCTGAATATGTACAACAAATGCATTAAATAAAATTTACCTATTTGTCATTTATGCAAGAACTGACAGACTTGGACCAAAACACAGTCACATTTGCTGTATTCTGAAAAAAAGGCCTTTCGAAATAAACCAAAAAAAAGACATGATAAATCCAAATGCCCTTGTTCATTGCGAGTAGATAAGTCTTAAGATTAGAACGACAGAATTGCGAGACCCACTTTTTTGAATTTCCCTACACAGATAAATCAAAGTCAACTGAATGCCCTTTATTCCCGACCTTCTGTCTATATATATTTTTGGTAGCTAAATATACTAAATCTAAAAAAAATTCTTTGCACTAAAAATGTCCAATAATTTTCCAATGATTACCAGTTACCACCTACCACTGGTAAGCGGTAGGTATTAAATAAATCAACGCGTGTCATTAATTCCTAATTTTGTATCAGCAACAAAAATACTGTCCCTCTTCCAACAAAGCCATTGGCTCATCCGTGCGTTTTCGCGTGCGTCGATCGTATCATCGCCCGTCGTCGTTGATTTTTACCAATCTAAAAATAAGTTTCGAAAATTTTCTCTCGTTTAATTGAAAAACACTTTTCATCCACTTTCATCCGCTTTCAAACAAAAGACTGACATTGATTGATATTTGTTACACCCGCATATAAGGATGCGTCGTGCAAAGATGCACTTTCTCAAGAGTTATGCACTGTTTTTGGAATCAACTCAAACAGCATCAGTGAACTTCTGTCTTCTTGTTTCCTTTCATGGACGGCAACGGGCGACGTTTTTGTTGACGAAGGCGAAAATCGTTGAAAGTAGACTAATTGGAGGAACGCAGCAGTCATAAGAATAGTACATCCAGCATCGGGGCGAGTGTCATCAGCAGCAGTGCGTGCAGAGGAGCCAAGTGAACTGAATGGGAATACTAAAGTTGAAATATATTACAGACTACAGTAGAACTAGATATATACGAACACGATATACCTAATAAAATTCAACGAATATTGAAGCAGGCGAATCGTTTTGAGGCGAAATCAAGAAATAGGAAGAGAACGAATAATGAAAGATGAAACACGAGAGAAATTAAATGAAATGCAGATTGCAGATGACCCGAAAGAGAAGAGAATATTTAGCGAAAAATATAAATTGATAATGTTAAATAACAGTGGGCAGTGTTCTCTTACGGCGATTTCAGTTCAGACTTCAGAGTACGGCGAAAATGTTTAAATTCGAGGAGAGCTGCAGCGAAACGTAATAAAATGAGTAAGTTAAGTTACTAAACAAAATAGGAGCGTTTTATTTGAGTAGCTCTAGGTTAGGTACGGAAATTCGCCTGGGGAAGGATAGCATAGATACGCCTTCCCTTATAGATTGCTGCGCCATTATTTTTTCTCTTAATTTTGCTTCAGAAATCAGAAATCGGAACTGTGATTGTGATGTGCATGTGGTGTCTGTTGAGTGTGACTCTGTTAAATTGAGTATAATATTCTTGTAGAATCAGCATTGGATAGTGAGTGAGTGGGGCGAATTCATCTGTGCGACTAGAAAACAAATTAAAATGTGAGTAAACCAAACCAGCAGGGTAGGTAAGGAAAGTAGGCAGTTTTGACAGATTTTGTATACAATTTGCTTTTACTGCTAACAGTAATGCAGGAAGAGTTTACCGACGATGAGGCTTATACTTTGATTTTCGGAGAAACGAACTTGTAGACTGCCTACTGCAAAAAAGTACGAAGTTTATATGTCGATACCTTCCCGGAAGAATGTATTAAGCGACATTTTTAAAATTTTAGAGGAGACACATAAAACTTACTGTGAAGGTGATCATTTCCGTATTTTGTAGTAAAAAGCATAATTATTTCGATTGAGATTTTTAATTATTCTATGAACGAAATGTCAACTAGATAAAAAGTTTTTGTTGCTTAGAACACTTATGGTCTAAAGATTGTCGCTTGATACAGAGGTAAATGGCGCTTAAATCATTGACATGGTAGGATTTAATACAAGATGGCAAAAAAAAAGGCGTTTAATTAATTTTTATTTATTCAGTTTTTTAACAAAAAAGTATTTGAGAAAATCTTTACAAATAACCACGCATACTTTAATTAGGTAATAGTTTAATTATGAAATGCAAAAATGTTTCAAGCGACTGCAAATGGAACAACTTTTCGGTGCCAGTATGTTCTAAGTGACAATATCAGTTTAACTAAGCGCCATGTGCAACAATTTTGTATGGCACTCCAATTCGAAATTTGGAGAATAGAACAATATGTAGGACAAAGCGTGTAGCACACATTCTTTTTCAATAAAAACTAAGTAGATGGCTCAACATTAATCTACAATTTTATGCCGAGTTCAAATGGCTAATTGAGAAGCTCTTTCATGACAGTTAAGCTCTCGGATGTTTGTCAGACGTTCGCGAGAGGTGGCGCAGTGGAAAAGAACCCAGGATGGAATTTAGTTACTTTTTTTTCTCGGAAATCGAACCTGGGAGCCCTTGCTTAGGCTCACACTAACCACTAAGCCACTGCGACTATTTATTGTGTAATTAAAATTCAATAAGCCTGTTTTTTGTTTGTGACCGAACAATACATGCGAAAATATTTCTACGGAAGTTCACCTTTCTTTTGGTCCATAATTCATAGAAATTACGCCGTAATCTGTACGAAACAGGAGGAGGAGATCTATGGTCAGGAAACAGGAGTAATCAAAATAATAACATTTTTGGTTTGAATAGGAATATTAATCCAAACGCTTGTTGTTTTTGCAAGTTCAAGGGAGCAAATGAATTCGATTGCTTCGTAAGTTTTCAATCCTAAAAGGCGCAGTTAATAGTTTTGCAAATAAAAAATATTTTAAGCCTAAAGCTTTAGTTAAAATTTGCGATTATAAAATAATAAAGGACTTAATCAACTCCTTTTGTGCATATACAAGGTGGCGCAAAAGTAATCCTCCTATCAGAAAATGCTATAAATTTTGCGATTGGCCCCTAATGTCAGTTCTGTTTTGACATTTGTGTAGTAAACACATGCGAAATACACGTTAATAAACAATGTTACGCTACACTGCTCCAGAACGCGGAATATTGGTGACTATTTATTTGAGCAATAATCGGTCGGCGACTTTGGCACAACGTGATGAGGCCCATTTCCATCTTAGCGGGTACGTAAATAAGCAAAATTTACGCTTCTGGGGCACTGAAAACCCGCGTGTAACCCACGAAGAGCCATTACACCCGCTCAAAGTCACTGTATGGTGTGCTGTTTTCGCTGGAGGAGTCATCGGACCTTTTTTCTTCGAAGACGTCGCGGGCCAAACGGTTACAGAGCAATGATCAACGAGTTCTTTTTGCCGCAACTTGATGAATTGGGATTGGAAAACATGTGGTTCCAACAGGACGGTGCAACGGCACACACTGCACGTGCCACAACCGATATGCTGAAGGATGCATTTCCCGGGCGCCTAATCTCCCGTTTTGGCGATTTGCACTGGCTTTTTGAAGTCGCGGGTTTATGTCAACAAGCCTCAGACTCTTGCAGCTCTTAAAGACAATATCCGTCAAGAATGTGAGGACCTATCGCCGGAAGTTTTGGCCAAAGTGATGGAAAATGCCATAAAAAGGGCTCAAATGACAATCAACTGTGGCGGCGGCCATTTACATGACAACATATTCTCGACTTGATGTAAAAAAAATTAAAAGACCAAATAAAAATTATCCACAAGAAGAATCAAAGTTTTTCATTTTTTTTTAAATTACAGCCAAAAAACATCGGAAGGTTATTTTTGCGCCACCTTTCTATTTGTAAATGTTGATATGCGCACAAACCAAACTCTCTATAGAGTTCAAATAAATTAATGCGCGCTTTATTTTAAATTTAGTTTTAGCTTGAGGCTTAGATATATTGACAATAAACGACTTGAAGGGCAATTCTGACTTAAATTGTTCATATTATTTGACACTGCTAGCTTGCTAGTGCTAAAGTATTTGTAATTTGACAGAGCAATCAGGTTTGGTTCGGTTAGGGTAAGGATCTGCCATAGCCCTCTTTAGTCTTTTTATTCACCTCAGCTAGTTATGAAAGAACAGACATTCAAGCCTTATTTTGCAATCAAGTCTTGGATATTAGATAAGGAAGTCGTCGGTCCGTTCTTCCCTTTGCAAAGTGGCATTTTTCCGTATCTTCTTCAAATTCGGGGCAATTAGATGAGCTTTCGTTGCAAAATCAGTGGAATCTTTTTTTTAAAAGCCGCCTGCATAAACTGGTATCTGCAGCCCGCACATATTCTCTTTGTGCAGACCTCGGTTTTGGCAATCCGTTTGTGCGGATTCATCTGCCTTATGCCGTGTTATCCCATCTACCTCGTTACAGATGTTGGCCTTTCTTCTTCTTTTACATTTTTGGTTTAACGATGACTACTTGCCAATGGTAGGTCCTTTGCCTCTCTCCGCCGATGAGCATTATTATCTTTCAAACTCAGACTGCTTGGTTCGATGTTGTTCGCAATCCGGTGTCTGTTCTTATTGGACAGAGCCTGACTATGGCAAGTAGGGCTTCGTTTTCAGACAGTCGTCAGCCTTTATCGATTGAGTACCTACCTTATAAAGGGTGATTTTTTAGCTGGTTTGGTTTTGGCAACACTGGTTTTGACAGCTGACGTGTGTTTAGTACCTTGTGTCACTGTCAAACAGCTTCAGTTTGGTTTGCAATTTAACCATGGATCGTCTTACAAATGAACAACGCTTGCAAATTATTGAATTTTACTATCAAAATTCGTGCTCGGTTCGAAATGTTCATCGCGCGCTGCTTCCATTTTATGATCGGCATTCTCGACCTTCTGAGCAGTCTATTCGGAAGATTGTGACCAAATTTCGCACCAAATTTACTTTGTTGGACATTAAACCACCAACACGTTTACGTACTGTGCGTAGTGAAGAAAATATTGCGGCCGTATCAGCTAGTGTGACAGAAGACCGCGAAATGTCGATTCGGCGCCGTTCCCAGCAGTTAGGCCTTTGTTACAGCACTACGTGGAAAATTTTGCGGAAGGATTTGGGCGTAAAGCCTTTTAAGATACAGCTGGTGCAAGAACTAAAGCCAGCCGACCTACCACAACGCCGAATTTTTGGTGAATGGGCTCTTGGAAAGCTGGCCGAGGATCCGCTTTTTTATCGAAAAATTGTGTTCAGCGATGAGGCTCATTTTTGGTTGAATGGGTACGTAAATAAGCAAAATTGCCGCATTTGGAGTGAAGATCAGCCAGAAGCATTGCAACAGCTACCAATGCATCCCGAAAAAGCCACTGTTTGGTGCGGTTTATGGGCCGGCGGCATTATTGGGCCATATTTCTTCAAAGATGATGCGAATCGCAGCGTTACTGTCAATGGTGAACGCTACCGAGCGATGATAACAAACTTTTTTTTGCCCGAAATGGAAGTTCTTGACTTGCATGATATGTGGTTTCAACAAGACGGTGCCACATGCCACACAGCACGCGAAACAATGGCGCAATTGCGAGGCGAGTTTGGTGAACAGTTAATTTCACGTTTCGGGCCGGTCAATTGGCCGCCTAGATCGTGCGATTTGACACCATTAGATTATTTTTTGTGGGGGTATGCCAAGGCTAATGTGTATAGGGACAAGCCCGCTTCGATTGACGCACTGGAAGCCAACATCCATGCATTCATTCGTGAGATACCGGCCGATATGTGTGAAAGAGTATGCCAAAATTGGACTCAGCGGATGGGCTACCTGAGACGCAGCCGCGGTCAACATTTGCATGAAATTATCTTTAAACATTAAATTGCAAGGTTCAAACTATCGATTCAAATAAATATTTCATTCATTTTTTCGAATTTTTTGTGTTTTTTTTTTAAAACAAGTTCTAAACCTCTTAAAAAATCACCCTTTACAACCCGCGATTAAATTTGCAGCTACTGAAGTATAGATTCGAGACATGATGACACTCTGACACTCTGCAGTACACATGTACAAGCGAGTACAAATTCCTTGTCGGTCCATTACACTCTCTCTCTCCTCTATTCACTTAAAATTACGCTACGCCCCTTTTGCCATTGTCGCAACTCTAAATGTCTCCATTATCATTAAATGGCATTGAACTCTAAACTCTTAGTCATGCTTCTTGGATTTTTCCAACGACCCTTACCAGAACTGACACACGCAGCCGTATCCATCAAAACTCCATAAAAACGCCAAATAAACACTGAAGCACGCGCCTCACGTGTCAGAACGTTCCCAAATGCTATTTATCGTTTCGATTTTTTTTTCGTCTGTGCATTTTTTTAAATTGTCTTGCTTCGTTGGGTATACCTTCTATTTATGGACTCTTACACTTCACCCTTGGATGCGCTGCACCACGCACCGTAATGAAGCCAAGATAAGTGCTAAGTTGCCAAGGTGCGCCCCTTGCCGCTGGAAGATTTTGCACTTGTCTTCGTTTGGAAATTCGCGCAGACAAGTCAGACACTGAATGGAACCTGTTTGTAACCTGTGTCAATGGTTGCACTCTACACAGTAGCAGCGATCGGTCTCCCACCAGCACACTGGGAGTAATATGACCTCATCCCATGTGGACTCCGTGTGGATAGCATCTGCTGCCTGGAACAATTAATAAGGATTGTCGGCTTAGGTTTCTTTTGTTCCCTCGGCCTATGGTGGTGTTACTACCCAACGAGCAACATCACCAACACCATCAACACCAAACGCCATCCAAACGACGACCTTTCCATCTCGGCCATTGTGGAAATTTTAATGAACGATGTGCGAGTGCCATTGAAATTTATCGGGCGAATTAATTTTTAGCCGTCGACGCACAATCGCGCTTCCAGACTTTGTTATTTTTTTTGTATGATTCCCCCGGCACATAGATGCATACGTAGATACTCAGATAGTTGGATCTCCCCCTTACATCATAGCGCACCCGACCAAGCTAGACGAAATTGATTTTCCAGAAAACGAAGACACGAACGTGGGTAATGTGAGGGTATATGGTTGCCAGTTGTTGCTCTGTTGGCGGTGGAGTGGTATTTCCCTACTCCAGCCCAACATTGATTAGATTCTGTAGTTCGAGACGATAAAGTTCCTCCCAGTAATGAGTCGGGAATAATGTTTTGTGCATGCAATTCTCTGATGGGATGCCAAGAGGTTATTACCATTCTCAGGTTGAGAGCTACGGCCCATTGCGGTGGTTGGTGGGTAAATTTACAATTTTCGCTGGCTTAATGAAGTTGTTTTGACTTGGCCACGTTTTAATTGCAGCGATTTGGTTGTGTGCACTTGTCGTTCGCTTGAACGGCACGTATCCACTACCTGCTGCGTTGCTATGGAGTTGGCGAAATGGTTGGACCCCGTTGCACGGCGGAGCAACTCTGTTGCAGTGCGGATGATGCGACCGTCTCTTTGAGGTGTAATTTGATTTTTATGACATTTCTACTCGAATTGAGTTTAGGAATTTTATTGGGGTTGCACCCATGGAGGATGCATTAAGTCTTCAAAACAGTTTTTCCCATCTCGTATGTAGTGCGCACAGCATGGGCGTGATTAAAGAGTTGTGCTCTGAAAGCTGAAACAATGTAAGGCGTTGATTGGGTTTTATGGGATCAAGTCGAATTAAGTACTGAACTGTGCGTTGATTTCCGAAGTGAGAGCTGCACTCGAACTATTTATATCTTGATTGTGAAGGGGTCGATATTTTAATGAAACGATTTGTTTTGCAGTTGAACTCAGTTTAGGAATCGTGTGTCAGGGCAGCCTGCATATTGGGATACAGGGCAACCAATGTGGCGATGACTTACTTTAGGACTGCAATGGTATTGCCGAAAAGATACCCTGCACTGGGAAGGAATCTAGTTTGAAAAAAAAATCTGCCACAAGAGGGCCAAATGTTCGTAGATCCTCAGGTTCCTTCTGTGTGCGAAAAAGAATAGGAAACCATATCAAAAAAAGGCAAGCTTGGTGAGGGCAATAAAGTAGCGCATTTTAAGATGGGAAATGTGCAAAAGTGACAGACGTGACACAAAATACTTGGTGGCTACCCGGATTCCAAGAGGCATCCCATTGGATTGGAAAGGGCTTCTCAAAGAGGCTATGAACGTTCAAGTTCCAAGCAACAAAAAGATTGCAGATGTAGGTCCTTTTGTGTCCATTTATTGATGCTGCCGATAAGGCAGGCTTCCAAAAATTATAGAGCAGGATTTGAATGAAAAACTTATGTATGACAAGAGTGTCGAACAGGCACTGGAATAAATAGGGGATCTATATTTTGGGCATTCCGAATAAACCTGCCGTTTCTCTAGGATGACAATGGAGAGTCGGTGATCAAAACCTGTTTAAAAGGGCTAATTCGGCGAGAGGCGAATGCTTCCAACAGAGCTCAGCTTTATATAGGCAGATAATGCTATATTTGCACTATCAGAGTGACAGTCATCTTACGTCTTTATATTTTATGTTTAGACGATTGCCAGATCTGACAATACTGTCAGGTTTGCTAATTATTCGACAATAATCTGACAATAGTGAACTCTCTTACAATACCAAATTGCCAGTTCACAAGGTTGCTAGGGTTTTGTCCCAAGCTCTGAAAATGTAATATTATCAGATGGCGGTATGAAAATTATCTGACAGTGACTTTTCCGCAAATATTGGAAGCAGGGCTGTGTACTGTAGCGGATAATGAAAAATAAAATAAACAAATTTATATAAAAAAAAACTAATTTATTTCATTTCTTTTAATAAAAAATAATTTAGCATTCATTTTGGTAATCAGTTTTTGTATTCTATGCTTACGTTTTTTTTTTTTTTATTAGATATCTCTCCATTTTTGCTGTTCTTGAAAATTGAAAATTGAATTGAAAACTGACACAGTGCAGCAGCAGCTAACTCTTCTTCATATTAGGTTCGCTCGCGTACGCGGTTGGAATCGAACGCAATCGATATAAATCGATCGCAATTGCACAAAGTCTATACACGTACTCATCAAAAATGACAGAAAAAGAGAAAACTAGCAAAATAACGAGTAACGAGCAGCAGCAGTTCCTCTCTTGGCTCGAAACAGCTCAGAGAAATTCAACCGGCAAGTACTGATAAAAATGTCAAACAGAGACAATACTGAGACCACCAACTCCGGCCGATTTCCCGTTACTTAGCCTACAAGCTATATTTTTTATGGAGTGTACACATCTGGTGCGCTAGTATTGTTACATAGAAAATCGTATTGACAAATGTCACGAAACATCAAAAATTCCGGCTCACCAACACACTCCCAGCAGATATGAGACACTTCCGCTGTGGGCAAAGTTGCTGGCAGAGTTCATAGAGTTTTATCCGTTAAATTTGAAATTGTTCGTTACGTGTGGATAATATTTTTTTTTAGGAATAAGTGCACATTTACGCTTAAAATGTTCATGAAAAATTAACAATGTAGATTGGTTGAGGGGAAATGAAAACATTTTGAGCAAATTTTCTTCATTATTTAAGAAAAATTTACACACGAAATCGAAGTTAATGATATCCAAAAGCGGAAAATAAACAACCATGTTTGTCCTAATATGTTTCTAGTTTCTAGTATATAGAACATCAACTTTAGATAGTTTTACTAACCAAACAAATCAAATTATTCGCCTTTTAACAATTTATAATAACTAACCAATGGCGTTCAGTAATGAAAAAATGTGGTATTCCCGAACTCTTTCACATTTCCCCACGGCTGCCGAGGTTGGCAGCATTTATTTTTGCATTTTCTGTATGTTTTTGCATGTCACACGGATTCTTTTTTGACATAACACCGATAGGGAAACAAAATGGCGAATTTGAAAAAAAATGAGGGGGCCAGCGGCAAGAGGATTGTGAGTTGGGGGTCTCAGTATGGTTTGTCTATGATGTCAAATGCGCAAAATTGACAGGAAACAAATTCAAAATCCATTTTAAAAATTGTACGCAAAAATAAAATATCTGAAAATAAAGAAAATTCGGTGGTGGTCTAATGTTCTCCTAGAATGTTTCATATGTTGGAAAAAGGAAGTTATAAATTTATTCGTGATATGGATTAGATTTCAAAGATGTAAGTGGCTCAAAGTAGCTCGAAGTGTATCCACGGAGTATATTTTCAGTTTTCTGAGAGAGTTTCGCTCAATTTTTCGAGTTTGACAGATTTTTAGTGCTTGGCTCGTGAAAGTACGCAAATGGACCTATTATTATTTACTAATGGGCACATTCAAGAATCTAGTTATCTAGATTGGTCTAGATTGAGATATAACCTGGACGAAAAAACTAGATTGGTCGTCGGGAACGTCACTTTTTCTACGTCGGGAACGTCAGCCACATATGAGAACTGTCAACTTATTACTCAGGCATAAATTTCTTGAATAAATTCGTCGGCTACCCCCCCCCCCCCCCCCCATAAACGTCAACTGAAACAGCTGCTCATATAACCGATTTCAGCCAATCAAAACCGAGCTACATCTAGTCAGACTTACTTAACTAGAATTTTGAACGTCTCCAATGCCTTCTTTGTTGAATGCGATGTATATATTATACACGTACAGTTGAACAGAAGTAATATTATATCTGCTCTTTTTCTCCATGACAAGAAGTTTGACAGTTTGGAAATAAACTGAAGGCAAATTGTAGTAGATTTTTGCGAAGAGTGCATTCAGATGAAGTAAATGACTTTTTTGATTTGCAAAAATTAACCAATACAACACTAAAACAAAGTAGAAATAAGTTGCTAGGTAGCAGAAGCATGCAAAAATAAATAAATGAAGTACATTGGTAGTTCTGATTGGAAAACACAATTGTAGGTCAGACATTTGGGACAATTTTTTCATTGGTAGACCTGACAATATTGTAAGATCTTGTAAACGTCTGAACATAGCTTTATAGTGTAGTATTTTGCAGACCTACAGAACGTTGGGTTGACTGGTATATTTTTTCATTCCTACTGCACATCGTTTCTTATATGAACTGTCCAAAAGTAGTGATGGGCGCTATCGAATGAATGCGACTATCGATAGTTAGTAACTGAATGATTTCGACTATCAAACGACTTCATTCATTAATTCAGTTAAAATGAGTAAAGCCAACTTACCTTCATTTTTTAGGATATCTTTGAAAGGAGTATATTTAAAATAAATAAAATAAAACGAGTAAATTTCAAATAGAAAAAATCAGACATCCACTTAAAGTCAAATTCAAACGTAATTCATCAATCCATTTATAACCCAAGAATAAACACTACAATTCTAGTTCTAGAATATAACCGCATTAAGCACACAAAACAAAATAATCACACAACTATCGAATAATAAAACAACATCTGAAGAATTAAGGCTACGTGCAATAATTGTAATAGGTATGTTATAATAATACGCATAATAAGCTACATATCGACAGGAAAAAGTAAATCTTTTAAGCAAGCGCACCCACTATCGAAAGAAAATAGTAATTGAACGAGAAAATCAGTCATTCAAACCTACTATCGAATGAAAATAGTAGTTGAACGAAAAGTTGAATCGTTCAAGATCAAGCCTGCTATCGAGTGAAAAAAGTAGTAGTTGAAAAACTTTTCGATCATTATTATTTTTTCAACTACTACCGAATGAACAAATTTTGAGCAACTACCAAATAAGTCGATAGTTTTTATTCGATAGTCCCCAACACTATCCAAAAGTCAAAAGCACCTGCAAACTACGTAGGTAACTTGAGAAAATTGTTTCTCTGTGCAAAATTTCTTAGAATGTTATGTGAGACGAACGAAGACATTTCATCTCGATTTGATTTTCTACAATTTTTACTAAAAGTCGACGTGAATATTTGTCAAAACAGAAGACTAACAAATCTATTCAAATATTCCCCTTAAAGGTGCTGAGCATAACTATTTAGCTCAGTCCAAATATTGGTACGAAAATCGTCCATTGAAAGATATATAAATATGGACATGGCGCCCTAAAAAAATCGCCTGCCCTCTAAGCTATCATGGGGGATACTTCCAATATCTTATAGCATCGAATTTATGTGGGATAAGGATTCAATTACTTTCAGTTGACTCATCCTTTTTCTCAATGCCAACAAACCACTGAATGTCGGCCACTGCCTCCTTGTCATTACAGCTACATCTTCATCTGCTAATCAAGAGCAACAAACTTTAATTAAATTGTTACCTCAATAACAAGCCGAAGCACGCTATCTTGTTATCCTCATTAGCCGTTGCTAATGAAGTTGCATTTCGGACTGTTGTTGTTAATTGATTGAATGATGAGAAATGCGGACATAGTTGAAAGAATTAATTGAAATGCTCAAAACCACCAGTCGAAGAAGGATAACAAAGCTCGAGTATGCATGCTCCTTAAATGAAAGCAAGTCCAGGGTTAAACGCAATCTTTATCGACTCATTAAAGTTTAATTTGAACAGAGTAAGAAAGCGAACAGTGAAATTAACTAACACGCGACGCGAATACACAAACGAACTGGCAGAGCAATTGATTTAGTTATGTCCATACGAGTATCGTGGGTGCGGTTAAGTTAAATTGAAAATAATTTCAATTGTTTTGAGTTATATCCGATGGAAGATATCCGTCTGCATAGATGTCGATGTCTAAATTGAAAAGAAAATCTCAATAGGGATTGCGACTTTATTTTATTTTTAATTAATGCATTTGGAACCGCATAAACAATTAGAAACAATTAGAGTTATAGCAAACGATAAGAGGGACAAACAGTCTGAACTCTGACACGCACGCTTTTTCAACTTGTCGAAAACTCTTGATCAATATTTTGTTTTCCTGTTTCTATATCGCAAATTTTAAAAAGGACTCTTTGCTTAGACAGAATTTTAAAGTAGCTGTCTTTCTGAAGAGACAGTTAGAGAGGGAAAAAATATTTTCTAAATTTACTTTGAATTTGGAATATCAGTCGTCGGTTCACTCAAATTTTGATGAATTATTTTCTGCGAAGACAAGTCACTGGTTAACGCTGATAAAACAGCAACAATAGTCGGCCGATATTATTTGTTACTAAAGCCAGCAGTGGTCTGAAAAGTGTTCAATAGTGAGTCTATATCATAATGATGACAGTTTTAGGTTTTGTCTTGACAGACGACAGCAACAACAACAGAATATAATGAACAATGTTGAAGAGTTTTTGAGAAATTTATAAGCCTGGAATCTGACTAAAAAGTTGCTGGTTCTGGAGATTCTTAAAAAATTCAGAAATTAAAACTGACTCAATCTGTAATGAAATCGTCTTACACAACATATTCTGCAATACAATCCTCTGCTGGAGACGAATTACTAAAGCTTTTTTCAATGAAGAACGTCTTGTGAGCTGCTTCAATTGTTGCAGAGGGTTTCTCCCTTTGGCAATATGCGACTTATTTGCATGCGATTTGGTCTTGAAAGTATCAGATGACGAGGCTGACCACTAAATGAATGAGTTAGCAGGACGAAGTGAATGTAAAAATTAAGGCTTGCCATTTGACTCTCATTGTAACAATGCCGAACGCACTATTTTTAAAAACACAGGAAATATTCTTGAATTTAGCTCGAATGTTACTTCGCTATAAATATCAAAAGCCCAAATTATAAGAACGGTACGCAAATTAATAAGAAAGGCGACTCATCAAATAACTCTCCAAAATGTCCAAAGAAG
Organism: Cheilosia variabilis; assembly: GCA_951230905.1. Lineage (NCBI taxonomy): Eukaryota > Metazoa > Arthropoda > Insecta > Diptera > Syrphidae > Cheilosia > Cheilosia variabilis. The sequence goes on along the minus strand of OX579680.1, from coordinate 12,547,576 downwards.
TCGCCTGAAAAATACAAATTATCCTGCAAATTAGTGAGGCTGAGTGAATCGTTTCGACAATTGGCAGCTCATTGATTTTTTTTGGCTTAAGTGAATTGACACATGACAAGAGAATATTTTGCAAAAAAGAAAAAAAATGTGCGAACGGGCGGACTACAGTCGTATAGGTACATTGGAGCGACATGCCATCAAATGGACACTGTTGACGATGATATTAAGCACCATAAGTGGGCTAGACAAGATGTGCCAATCACTGAGATGCCCCCTTATCCTATCCTATTCCGTATAACAATAATCGTCGGGGCGATATCGTTTTTGAAACTTTGATGACCATACGAAGTTTCTGCCCGAATTTGTTTCACTATCGTCAGCTTTCATGACATTTTTTCAAAATAAAGGTCTCAAACTCGTAATTTTGGCACTAAGTTGCTGCTTTTAGAGGTCTATCGCTTCGACGATAATCGTCTGAAAAACCAGTAATTTTGGCGCAAAATGAGCAAATGTCGGAATGAGGCAGTCAAGATTAGCCACAAAATTTTGTCGAAGGCCAGTTCGAATGTAATCCTCAAGGTGTACGTCGGGTTGGAAGACCAGGAACAGCAAGGAGCATTAGTAGACAGACAAGGTAACAGTGGCCCGAATAAAATATCAAGTACACAACATCGTTGTTCCGCATGCATCGCACTCCCACTGTTGGTGCTCTCAGGCAGCAACAGAGAACTTTTGTAAACTCCCGGGTGGGGAATAAAATTGTTCTCCTGTGGGATGGTTACAAAACCTGATGTTTTATTAAATTCATTATTAAATGGCACATTATTCAAGTTTTTAGATGAACGCATACTTACAATGTCTCTTTCTTATTTAAAAGTGAATATAAAGCTAATGAACGGATGTGATGATTGAATGTTAAACTAATTACAAAGGTTAATCAAGGTGAAAAGAAACCTAACCAATTTAAGCAAGATGACCGCTCTTTTTGACACTTTAGCTTTTAGCCGTAAGGGGGCTAAGTACGTTTGGTTATGCCGCGCTCACACTCAGTGGCGGGCTTGTTCACAACACCCACTGTGGTAAGAAGTGTCAAGGTATTCCTAATACCTATCAGATTTATAGGCAGCGTCTTCAGCATCACATGAGAACATTCAAGCAACACTTCATTGGAATTGTGTTCGTTTGTCAATATCATATGAAAAGAACGCCGCCAAGAGCACGAACTCAACTTGTTTGATCCTCTGTGGGAAAAGTTTCCAACTAGTCAAGCCGTAACCCCAACTTCTTTACAGACAATTTATTGTCAACAAGGAAACTAATTAAGTCGGGGAGTCCTACATCGGTCATTGCTTAGGGCAAAAGTTGCACGTCATGTGTGAGGTGCGACATCCATATACTTTTGACTCAATTCGATTCTTTCAGGTGTTCCTATCGACTTCCAGTATCATTAATCCGCAATCAATTAGATGTGAGAAGTTGCTACAAGTTCATGAATTTATTATAGGAAGCATCCTGATACAATGAACCGGCATGACGAGTTCGCAATTTTTATTTAAGCGTAAAGTGATAAAAGATGAGCGCTGTTGCATGTAAGCAAGAGCTCACAGAAGCTCTTCCCTATAGTCCCATCTACGGGTGGGAGCAGACTCCATACTGCTTGTAACAACCAACTTGCGCCCATTGTTTAACGTAACCGCAAACAAAAGGGTTGCATTTCGAGAAGCATTTAAGCAGGAACTTAACCCGACTGTATTTCTATTTTGTGTAAAAAAAAAGAAATATTAATGCAGAGGGATTTCCAAAAATATCCCTGTGACATTGGTAGCTATACGTATTTAAAACAAATTTCCACTGAAGAAAGACCTCCTCGTGGCGTCTTTTGTTATTTCGTAGCAAGCCGGAAGGATAACGCAACAATAGCATTTTGCGACTCTGTCTTGTGTACATTAATATTATTTTCTTTATCTTATGCGACATAATTCCAGCTCTACGCGCGCTGTCAAATGTGATAAAGCGAAAAAGCAATCCAAGGAATCAAAATATTTTCATAATTCAAAAGTTTATCTGCGACTGCTTAAAGTTGGCCATAAATTCACATGAAATAAGGAAAATAAAATCCTTGCTGTGCACATGAGAGAATGATTATCCTGTGTAGTGTATGTGCATGTATTTTCTTTTTGGCGTATTAAAATTGAAATGTTCGCTTAACAGTTCGCTCCCAGATTCTGCCTTTCCGCTTTATATCCATTGTGTCAGCAGTTTTAAATCAGCGCAAAATTGTGAAATTTATTCAGAGAACTTGGCGCTGCTCGTGTTTTTGTCCGCTAAATTAGACGCAGCTTTGGGATTGTTTTAAGGCACTTAGTACCTAATAAGAGGTTTACTTTGCTTGGATTAATGAACGTTTCATTTTTTGTGGCAAGTGCAAATATCAGCTTTAGAAGCAGTCTACACAATTAGATGTTGAAGTGGTACTTGTCTACCTTTTCGCCTTTCATTAGAGAAGTATGTATTGTATTTCAAGGTCGTCTGGATCTGGACCTGGACATTATTGAGGTCACCATCTAGCTCCTATACTTTGGAGTTGCGCAACTTTATTTTTTAGTTGAGATTTTATTGGACCACCGAGATAGGAAAAATCTTAGTTTCAGAAGGATTGGTCTTCTTCCTGGAGTCCCAGACATTGCCGTCGAGGGGGCAACCTCTAATTATCCATACTAACAAACAAATCGGCACCAATGGTATCAACGGAGCATCAGTGTTTCTTCTACTACTTGGTGCTACCAAAAGTGCGCCACATTTTCGAAGCACCATTTTTTGGGAAATTGGTCTGCACTGCGTTTTGCTTCGTTTAACCAGAAGCTTAATACTTCTGGAGCTATTTTCGGAGCTATAAACAAAAAAATGCGTACAAACCCGATTATTTTTTCCAAATTTCTACGAGTTCTTTTTTGAGTTCTGCACTCGGAAAACTGTTCGAAATTGTCAAAAACACCCAAATCGGAAAAATCGGAAAGTCCCCATCTTATTTTGAGTGAATGAGTTCTAACTGGAGATTTCAAAGAGCTTGTAAAACTGAGGAGAAACTAAACATTCTTCCAAATCCAAAAAGTTGGTCAAAATCTTGTTTTAAGCGCTGATTAAATTTTTATAAAGTCCTGGGAGACTTAAAAAATTAATTAATCTATCAAAGCCTAAATCTCGAAAACTTGTTGTCAATTTGAAAATTTTAAAGTGAAAACAGAGCTCTAGAAGTTTTTTAAAGTTCCTAAAGGTACAAATTTTGAAACTCAAGTCCAGTAGGAGGTTATTTTCGCAAGGTTACAAGTGACCGAGAAATTGTCGAAGCATAAAATGCAGTTGTCCTTTTAAGGGTCCAATACCCAAAGATTAGTTTCGCTTTTGTCCGTCCGAACCCACTAGACCAATTTTTTACGTTTCCCTGAGTTCTGATTTGAGTTCAAAAGTCTGAGGAATTTCATATGAAGCTTTTGAAACAAATTTTCCAACAATAAATTTTGACACGAATATTTCTCAAATTATCCAATTCGGCTTTTGAAAAGTGCTCAAAAACGCTTACAGCACCACGTTTCAAAATAATTTTCTCAAGCTCAATGCAAACAATAAAGGCGAAGGTTTGAAACCTCATCCATAAAATGTTTCTGTGTTTATTTTAGAGCTCGCATGTTTTCAGATTGGAAAATACTAAAACAAATTTAGAAAAAGAACTTAAGAACACTCATAGTTGAAGTGATTTTTTTCTCCGAGCTCTAAAAGAAACAAAATGAATATTTTGAAACAAATACTTGAAGGCTAAGCATAGCAAAATAAAAATAAATAGATAGCGGAACAGGTTCATCTACCTCTAGGCCTAGCTTCTCGTGACCATTCGTAGGGTGCCCTTTACTGCTAATTGAAGGCGAAAGTTTGCAAATTCAAACAATAGAACAGAAATCATGGGAATAAAAAAAATAACTTTCATAGTTCCCACGGTTTCTGATCCGAATTCTGTAAAGTGTTCGGCGAACTTTAAAAAAAAATCATCGCAGCCCAAATGCGGTTACATCCAAATCAGAAGCTAAAAGAACCCAATCAAAATGAGTTCTAAGCACAGTAGAAAGCTCACGCAGCTCTTGATTTGCGTTATCGCGTCATTAAACATTGAATTCGAGGAAAAATCCATTTCCCAACTATTCCCATTTGCATGGACTTGCGGAAGAGTGAACCCAATGCAATATTTCAATGCATGCATGAAAAAAATGTCAAAAAAATAAGCCTTACAATTCCATAAAGGCCTGATGGTGCTCATACACCTATACCTTATACCCACAGGATAGCAGTTAAACGCATAACGGGGAATGCATGTTGCACAATTCAAAACTAGTTCAATTTGATTTCCTTGTTCATGCTGCCTTTGTGTTTGGCCAAGAATTCACTTTCCAGCTAAAGAAACTAAGAAATATATTCAAATGGATGAATAATGGCTGTGCCGCGCTATTGCCTTATTCATATGAATGTAAAAGTTGAATGGCTACAAGCAAATGTCACACGGGTACGAGTCCGAATTTGTGCTCCTGTCAGCATTACGATGTATTGCATTGCGTTGGTAGCATCTAAGGCTATTCTATTGGAATCAGCAGCCTTTCGTTGGTAGCAGCGAATGGCGACCCCATATACCATCTTTTGCTTTGTCGGTCATCACGGATTTATATGCCGTTGCATCGTAGGGGATTTTTGTTACGGTTTGCAGTGCCACGGAAATAGTTTTCATCTCATTTCATTTCATTTTGGATCATTTTATTTGCTGTAAGAGACGACCAAATCTGTATTTTTATTTGAGTTAGTCACGTGGTCTAGTTTATCACTTAATTTTAAATAATTGAAGCGTCGTTGGCATAGTATGCGAAAACGAATAACTGGTGCCCACTCATTCACTGGTTCCAACCTCATTCACGAAAAATCTACCCCTCTGATGTATCTGCATATTGAATCTAAGCCACAAAAACTCAGTAAAAAAAAAAACTTATTCTTCACTTTTTTTCAACCAACAACAGGCCTTCCCATCCCAACACCTTCCCCTCAAATCTTCTTTCATTTGGCAGACAGTCTGGTACTTGACAAAATTATTCACAAGGATTTTTTTTCGCACTTAAGTCGCCCTAAGCCTTTCACCTCGGAGGTTAGGCACACTTTTTTCAGTTAAGGCGTCTGCCCCCTGTCACTTACTAAATCAGCTTTAAGTCGGCCGCACTCATGAAATTCGAATTATACCGGTTGTCCCCCCAACACTGAAATTGCGGTCGTATCCGTTTCCTAGAAATTACTTTACAATCCCTATTCAAACAACCAAGTCTAACGTAAATAAACATACACTACGCTCCATCCCGTTTATTAGTGGCACAACTTCGGACTTGAAAAACGCTCAAGGGACAGCCAACTAAGGGACAGGACACCAGATACACCCTTTCCGGATGGCCAAACGAGTTGAATGCGTATGAGATTAGATGATTTGGTGAAGATTAAATCAAATGAATTGCAGGGGCTTAAGTTTCCCTCTTTTTGCTTGTTCTTCTGTCCGAAATGTGTTGGCACAAAAGGATAACAAAGGAAATTCGAGTCAACAAGTATGTATTTGCTATCGGATGAATTTTTGTGTACTACTGGTCAACGGTATTTATTGTGTTCTGCTGGTTCGGATTTACCCTTTGTGTGCAGTTCGTTCGTTTATCCCTGACCCTTAAAGCAGGATTTTGCCATTGTGTCATTAGAGGGTTTTGTTAAGATTTTTACAATTGGATACTGGGGGTTGTATTTCTTTGGGGCAATTTTTTCAACTCTCTGTCATGAGTTGATGTTTTAAGTTTAGTAAATGACATGTTTGATGTTTGCAAAAGTAGCTATGTTTATGTGAAGGTTCAAGCCTACCTAAAATGTGTTGATAAAAAATATTAAATGTTTCCTTATCTTGAGTGGACTTAAAAAGATCTACAGCAGGGGATTTCCAATTTGTTCGTAATTTGGTCGGCTGTCATTGAGAGGCTGCTTCTCACAAGAAAGCGGACTTGGCGTATGGTCCTAAGCATGTTTGTGGTAGAAATAGGGTTGTCCAACTTGGGCACCAATTTTGTGCTTCATTTCCTGCTAAATTATTTCCTATTTCAAAATAATGTCGTCCTATGTAATTTTACGTTCAGTGGCGACGGAGTCCGGAGCGGATCTTAAGCTTAACCAATATATCCTACAAGCTTGCTCTATTAATGGCTACAAATTGGCCAGTCGACTAAGGCGTGATTTGGGGGATTTCATTTCCCTTCCGGAGTAAAGTAGAAAATTGTGCGAATCAAAGCTTTGAAGTCGAAATATCACCTACATATTTCAGCCTCTACCCGATGAGTTCGTAAAATCTTGACAGGATTTACGAGTATACAGCTGTTAGGTCACTTCGACAAAAGTTAGAATCATTCAGAAGTATTCAGTACCTCGACTAAAAAAAGCGCGTTTGAGGATCTTTTTACCTTCTGTTACATAGGTTATGGCGCTACTTTCACATGTCGATCTTCGACATCGGTTTATCCACAGACTCATTCACGTTAACAAATTAAAGACCGTCTTGGGTCTTCGGCAGAAATACCGGTTTTAGTCATCTTCGATCCCGGGATGCTAGTTCTTGTTACACAGAGAAAAGACCGCCACTAGATCCACCACAGATCGATTTTTTAAATGAAGGTAAGATTACTATTGTTCGGTTTTGTGCAGCAAGCGTGGGTTGGGTATCTGGACTGCATCCACTTCTTTATAGAGTTTATAGAACTTTCGGTGTTTTCTCAGCTATGTCAGTATCAGCTCTTCTTGCTCACATCGCCATTTCATAAATGAAGCGTATGTTGGGCTGATAGTCGGGTTCTTGGGCATGCTTTTGTCCACCGAGACATGGATCTGATGTCCACATCTGACTTAAGCTGCACCTCCGCATTTAAAGACCCCCACTAGTAAGCCATTTGCGCCGATAGCCTTTTTGTAGCTATTATTCTTTGACTCATTTCCCCACCCTTACACTCCTTTTACATCCTGCCCTGGAAATGATCAAAGTCAGCAGGCAGCCAACAACATTCCAAAGTTATCTTAAACGAGAACCTCTTTGACCAGGTTAAGGTGGGAGTCTCCCACTCATATACTCATCTATGTTTATAAAAATCCCTTCAACCTTAGCCCACCTATTTACTTACGCGAGGAGTTTACGTATCTACTTCCCTTTCAGCTTAAAGCAACCACGCAGCTCACGCCAACCGCACCGCCACCCCTAATAACAAATTAGCATCATAACAAACAAAATTATGAATTATGCTGCGGAAGGAGTATTTGTGGCTATAAAGAAAAGACGATTTAACCGTTTATACCTCTTACACTCCAAATGAAGTGATTATGGCATTTTAAATGCGCAAATAAAATACCCTTCGGCTTCCCTCTGCTGTTCACTTGAGGCGAATGGACACGTTTCTCATTAACTTTGCCAGCATTTTCAATTAAGTATACCTTGATGCTTTCCACCTCAAAAGGTACAAACATTTTGTTGGCTCTCCCCTTTTAATTCGTGCGTGTGTGCAACTTTCTATTTGCTGCTTTAAGGGTAACTTAATAAATTTACAGAATACCTAGTGGGAAAATAAATTTTAAAAATATCCATCTCGGACACATCCCTCTATGATTTCATATTACAAGTAATCAATTCAATTAGCAACAAATACTGGCTCCAATTATTCGCTTATATTTAGCCGGATATCATTTGGTTAATTATATCTGACTGTGTATAGCTCCTGGCGAGACCTATGTATAGTGACAGGCTAAAAAAAAACAACCAAGCGTGAACATTTTTGTAATTAAAGTAATCTGCCGTAATTTATTTGCATACAAATTAACCGCGCCATTTCGTCTCTTTTCTGGGGACCATTTAAAAGGATTAACTTTCCATTTGAATGTTGATTCCGAATGGACGTTGAAGTGTCTTTTCCATTTTGAGATCGTCCTTTTTAGGGGACAACCGAAAAGGAATGTTAATTTTCTTCTCAGAGACTAAAAATAAATAAAAGAGTAGGACCTTCCCTCTGCCTATTAGACTTTGTGCTTAGTTTGTGGATGCATCTCTGACTTTTTGTTTCGTCATTAAAGTTGGTCTCGGGCATATTTTCTTTTTTATGTGAACAAAATGAAAACCTGTACGAATGCAAGAACTTCCACCATATTCTTCGAAGTTAATGTGCAAGTTTGCTTAGAGCTCTGACGTAGTTATTTTCTATTTTGTGTGGTGCCAACCTTGAGTGGCGCTCTGGCCAATATGAAAAAACGTCATGCCCTTTTTAGCTGCCAATTCGATTGTGTCTATTGTTAGGTATATCTGAAGAGCTTGACTTGAAAGCTAGAGTGGGTTTTTGTAGTGTTTTTCTACTTTAGATGGCCCGTACAGAGTGAAGTGCACCTCAACCATTCTTTGATTCATGAACCATGACCTTAGACTCAATTTGTTCATTCTTTACAAAACGGCAAGAAAAACAATGACTGTTGGGCTTAAAAATGTAATTCATCCAAGCCAACCTTTTGACAAGGACAACTCCTATTTATATATTCAATTTAGGGATACATTTCAATATGTGGATAGCGGAAGTAAGTAAATAAGTAAGTGATTCCAGAAAAACAGAAATCCTACTCTAGTATACCTATTTCCCGGAAGTTGTTAAATTGAAATTCCCATCTAGACACAAGCGAAACGAACATGCTTCCGGAAACCTTTCCTCAGTCAGCAATCGGCAGAGGTAAAACTGGCGACTTATGTCACACGTGTATGGGGATGTAAATATTTCCTAGGATGAAAGATTAATTTTGTGTAAAATCTTTACACAGCTACCTACGTTATGCGTATCGTTTGAAACACTGATTGAAAATTAAAAGCAACCTTCCAACGAACGCTAGGCGTGTAATGATTTGTTGACTTTAAAACGGTCACGTGTTGTACACTTAAAGTTGGGGTCTGAACAGGTGCGCACACAATTATTAAACAGAATAGGATATCAAAGTCTGCATACAGATTTCGTATTAATTTACAATAACACCAGATCCCTGCTGAGCCGTATTAAAACTCCTTTGTTTGCGTTTTTAAATATTCATACTCGCAAATGGACCGTATCTAGAAAGCCCAGTGTGTCTTTTTTTTTACCTTCGATTCCGGCCGAGGCTTTTAATTTAAGTGAATTTCGTTCTGGTCATTGGTTTGGTTTTTTTTTTCCCCTCCAATGCGTTGGGGAATGGTCGATTTTAATGGCGTCCAGTCGCTCGAAATAATTTAGGGACGGATAGCTGCACGGTAGCACGGATCAAAAGTGAGTAAAAAAATAATGGCAAACACATTTAACTGTGCAAATATTTTAATAGACACAAAACCTGTCAGTCATGTGGTGTTTGAGGGCGAAATTATTATTTTTGTGAATACATTCATATTTTTCATATTCTCCGCACTATAACCCTCGCGGGCTGATGTCAGAGTACACAAATCCGTTGCATGCATTATTGATGGTAAATATTTGCATTGATTGGCATGTGTTCGTCGACTGGGAATAAACACAAAAAATGCAAGAGGCTGTTAAATGCACTATACTTATAGGGATGATTGAAAGGGCGGCAATGAAGCCGAACCAGTGGATTTATGTGTGTTGCCTTAATAGGGGTTTCGCTTCGTATTACAGCATATATATCTGAGAGTCTTTCAGGGAAGCACATGTGCAAACCTCACTTGGTATTTCTTAAAGCAGAAAAGGTACCTCTGCATCTGCACTGAACCATTATTGTAATGGTCAGCTCGACAATGAATGAGAAATGTCTGCAGGCATCAGAAAGTAAGCAGTTCCATTGAAATCAATAAAGTACCAAGTTTCATTTGCAGTTCAAGTTGAAAGTATCGTAACGCCACTCCAGTTCCAGGTTACTAACAGTGGAAGTAGGTACCACCATCCACCACATTTCGACATCGCTCACGACAAAGTTAAATGAAATTTAAATTCAAGTGTCGTCTGTGTGCAGCGAAAAGTACATTTTCGAAAAGTTACCCAAGCAGTCGTCAAACTTGGATAAACATTTTGCAACTTGCCTCTGCTGATGGGGGCGAATAGTTGACGAAACTCCCTAATGCATGCAATTTAAAGTTTTTTTTTTCTCTCACTCTTTTCATGATAGAATGTGACAATAGTTAAATTTGGAAGCGAAAATATATATTATTTGGAACTTCATATACGCGACAATCTATGCAGAAAAGTTTTAGGTAAACTTAAACAGTGGATGTAGGTAGCTTGCTTGGAGAATGAATTTGGCACGATTGGATGCAATTTTGTGATACTTTGCCCGTACCTAGGGTAAGGGCTGGGAGATTATTAATTAACTTGTAAAAGTGACACCTTTTATGGGGAATTTTGTTTTTTTTTTGCTTATTTTTTTAAAAGTGGACCAGTAAAGCTGTAAGAATCTCATATCGTATGATAGAACCACAACTTCAACGTTTTTATTCAGTAAACTTTAGCAACTCTCCTTGAACTCTCAAAACGGCGCTTAATGCGTTACTTGTGTTCCCTCGTCAGAAGACGGAAATACAGCCAGGTCCTTGACCACGTATAGGAATATGCGTACCTACACAAAAAAAACCTTGCTGCTGTGAAAGAAAGTGTTTCTGACTGATGAGTCGAATTTTTGTGAGATGAAACCAACAGATTGGTAAAAGCTTAGTTGATTTTTGAGTCAGCCAAATTACTGCATTCAATGTAGCCACCTCTGAGATGCATTATACCCCACCTAAAGCTATGCAATAACTAGTGGCAATTCGTTACATAGAAAAAACGCTACATCTTTGCGAAAAATGTTCTTCCCGTCACTTTTTAAGATAAAATTTTAGATCCTAGTAGTCCTAATAGTTCGCCCTAATCCAAAGAAGTCTTGCAAGAATTTTTTCGAAGCGCAAACTGGTAGAGGGTGCTCCATAAATTTGGAGGGTTTCCTCTTCTAGATTAGATATTCGGATTTAAAAAAAAAGGACACTGCCCGATCCAACAGAGGATTTTTTTGCCGAATTTTACATCTGGCACTTCAAAATTATGAGGGCACAGTGGAAATTTCACAGGCACTTTTAACTAAGAAGTCTAGCGAATGATGCTATCGTACACGTTTCTTTTCTTCGCAGAATGAAAACTGTGATAACTAGGTCTAGAATAGACCATCGGCGGCGCTCATCCCCGCTAACCAGAGACGAACTTGTGTGGAATATTTCATACGGTATTTAACAGAGTCAACGACTACATAATATTTGCTGATAGACACTCTGGGCTACGTATAAGTTAATGCAACGAAGTAATTTTTCGCACCGATTCGATACCAACAACAATCTGCCCAAAGCACCGCACATTCACCCCAGCGCTTTTATTCACCTGTATCAGCACATCCGTTTCAACTGCAACAACCAGCACCCAGCACCACCGCGCATTAACCCCAGCACTTTCAATATTTTCTTATTATCAGCACTTTTTAACCGACCTAGTTTAAGTTTATTTTGGTAATGTAACGTAGAGATAGAATTAAAGAAAAAATAAAGTTGAGTTCATTTTTGATAACCGAACGGGAAGGTTCTTTTATTTATACCGTGTCCGCAATGCCGGCTCCAGCCAAACTAGCGCCCTGTGCAAGATTTACAGAAAGCGCCCTTTTTTCATATTTGCACACATGCAGAAGTCTTTTCCACATCACCCAGGAAAAAGACTTTCAATGAGTTTTTTTTTTTTAATGAGGTATTTATTGTTTTGAGATTTTTGAACTATATTCTTTTGTTAAATGTAAGTGGATGTGCAAGAAATATACCTACATGAACAGGGTGGAATATTTTGAGATTATGTATGTAAGAAGTGAACTTGCACAGGTCTAGTGGACTTTTTGAGCGTGATATATTTTGAGTTAGATTCTCCTTGAAGTTGCAACATTGCAAGTGTTGTGAGTTAATGTGCAAGAAATAATTCCTCACAGGTGTGATGGATGTTCTTATTTTGGGCTTTTTTGAACAAGCTTTTTGTTGAAATGCAAATGGCAGTTTCGCGATGAAAACTTTTCTTCCAGTCATTTTTTCGATGCGAATAATTTCTAGAACAACTGTGCACATCGAATATTTGATTGTTATCCTGGTAAAATAACTCTATACCTCTTCATTTAGGGTAATCCGAAATGGAATACTTATAAAAATGTTTCGCAGTCTCTAGAAGACCTTAAAAGTCCCTTTACTACATTTTTCTTCTCTATTCCATAGGTATATATAATTACTTCCTTTTTTTATTTGTTCGTGTTGCTGTTTTTTAGGTCGGCCAACTGTATGTTGGGGGCAAGGAGGAGCCAGCAAGTTATTAATAAAATAACAAACGCAGTGATTCAGTTTTATTCCAATTTGTCAAAACCTATTAAGTATAAAAAAAGAATTTCACTTTAAAAACTGCTGTTGGCCCACCCTGTCGAAGGTGAAGAATTCTACTTTTTCAGGGGCAATGGCTCAACGCAAAGTAGTTTTGATTAGTAGTTTTACTCATCTCAATAGAACACTGTACCGAGACCATCTCAGCGCAGTCACCTTTAATCTTTTCCGTATTTCTATCGACGTTAACGCCCGCAATTAGTCCAGGTATGTATTAATTTTCAAGCCGGAATCGAATGACCAAAGCACTTAGCTGAGAAAATGATGGACATTAACGAAGGAATGATATCTGTTTCAGAAAATGGTCTAACACTCTCTCATACACCTGCACATAACACATGCGGCAAGATTACACCGAGTCATAAGAAGTGATGATTTCCCCTTAACCATAATGATGGCACTTAGCTGGTGGATGAATTGCCAGAAGTCGATGCTGCTGATGGGGATCTATTAAGCTTATTGCATTATTGTCATATTGCCCTAGTCTGTTGAAACAGAAGAGCTTGGCGCCTACGTAATATGTGCGTGTGGGTTATTATTGGTAATGAGAGATGAACACAAACTACCATGATTTATGCTAATTGAAGTTATAGCCTCTGTGAATATTATATACGAGTACTATGTGAGCGCCAGTGTCCGCCACAGGCGCTTTAGCTTTATGAGCAATTATAACTAAGGCGGTGTTTAATTTCATAAAAGAAACTGTAGTGCTGGTCTAATTGAAGCGGACATCTGAAATGGTTTGTTATAGCCATGGACTCAGAGGTGCTGACAAATTGTATTCATAAATAGTTTCGACTCCTTCGTGGGTGTATAATAAAATATTTCCAGTACAGTTCTGACACTGAAACCACGAAACGGAGTACATGAGTACATTGGGGTTTGAACAAGTCCACAAACCTCTGTAAATCTATTCAAATTTTCCAATCCTCCCTTGTTGAACTATCGGTGAATTTACATTTAATTAACATTCTAGAGTTATAGCTATTCACCAGGATATCCCCCTCGAATATAGATAAATGCTGGCTTCCAAGTCCGCCCTTATAATCGACGGGAAATTAAAGCTATAAATTTAATCATCTAGCTACAATTACTTCGAGTGTAATAAATCCCATTTAGATAGTGTGCAATTAATTATGCCGGATAGTGTGTGTGCGAGGAATTTGTTTACAATTCAAGTGTAATGTCTTTGTAATAAATTTGTCTTCGGTAATGCTAAATGTCGGCACGGAAAGGTGCACATTTTCAGCAGCGTCTAACCTTCGATGAACTAGAAGAAAGTTTTCAATTGGAAAGGGTCTGTGCTTCCGCCAAAATTGTACATGACTTCTCATTACTTTGTTCAACCAAATGTAAAGGGACACGTAGATGATGCTTTTAAAATGTGTGTTTATTAAAATGGGTACCGGAAAGGGGGACTGAAAATATGTATTGAACTGGAATTCCAATGACAGCGATTTCGCTTGTTTACAATTTTACCATATAGTAGTGAAAAATACTCACTGATCATGTACAGGCTGAGATCTTCGCTCATGGGCGGCGACTGCTAACGATGAAAAAGATGTTATCTTTTAATCGAAACATTTCACACGGGACCTGCGAAAAAAGGAAAGGGATCCGTGGAGTATTTTTTAAATCTATTCCAGTTAAAAATATTTCGTTAATTTCAAACACCTCGGGCCGGTCTGTTCACAGCTGGCCAAATCCTTGGTTAGGTTACCATCGATTTGGTTTAACCGATGATTACAAATCAGTGATAACCAATGAGTGTTTGTTCCCCATTTTTTCACTTCGGTCACCAAACCATAGATTTGCTTAAAATCGTTCCATTTTTCCAGTTCATTTGTCAATTCAGTGATTAGCCGCATCTGTGGATACAGTTTTTTTTCTGTCTCCTTGTTGTTTGTCTAAGTAATTTATTAATGAATCTGTTTTCACTGTTGAGTACATAAATGTCAAAATCAAATACATACACAGATACATTTTTTAAAAACAGAGGAATAAAACCTTTTTGGTGTGAGACAATAAGCTGAATCAGTACAACAACCAATAAAAATTGTTAGCCCATTATTGGGCCTCATCTCAATTTCGTCCACGAACGTCGCAATCATTTTCTCATTCTCGCAATATTTCCTCAATGTATGAGAACTGTCAAGGGACAAAAATGTTGAAAGTATTCTTAATTCATCCGACAGAAGTTGGGAACCAGTCTGTCCCCTCACCTTCCATACAATGGCGTGCAATGTATTGTATACATCTGTCAGTTGAAAACGTTAACTTAACCGAATAGATTTTATTGGTCAGGGCCTTCGCTCCATATTGTGTTTTATATATAGATAAGTTTATTCATTTTATTATTGGTTTTTTCTTTCAAAACTAATACCTACGAAGTACTTATAAAAGCTGGTTAAATCTCGTTAACCGCGCAAAATTGGCTGGTTATGGATTTCTTGGGTTAACTAACCAAACCGTAGATTCTCTGATAAATATTTTGCTTAACAAACGCAATCAATGGTTATCAGCTGAAATAACTGAGATTTATAAAATCCAGGTAATGTTCATGGCCCACCATACTCCTATAGTTAACACTACCGACCTTATAAAATTCGAAGTAGTCATAATAAAACTGGGAATCGGTTATTTACAGCAATACGCACCCAACAGCCACATGCGTTTATTTCAAACTTAAAAATCGATACAGCAGAGCATTGCACTTTGATTTCTGAATAAAAATATTCAATTTCAGGTCGTCGCACACATTCGTCAACATCGGCTGCCACCAAATCGCTTTAAAAACAAATAGAAACAGACTGTCAAACCTTGTTGGGCAATTTTCACTCCCCGCAACGCTGCTGAAAACATCAAACGTATGCATGTCAAAAGATGGGTATGCATTTTTAAAATGAACTTTTCCTCCCGTGTGTCCAAATAAAATAGTGAAAGATTATGAACCTGTTTGTGCATTTTGCAAATCAATTCTTTTTTTTTTCAATTAACATTCGTTTTATGATACAAGGACCCATTTAAAAATAACTTGTAAAGGTAACCATTGGCAGGTGTAGGAAAAAAGTTGATTTGAGTAAACAAACCGACGTCGACGTGTGTGTTCTTGCGTAAAAGTGGACAATACAAAGAGATCTGGGTCTTAGCTACCAATAGCTACTTGCATTTTGTGAATAATCCTCGCAGCCGAGGTCACCACCAAAGCTTAATGGATTGAAGTCAGTCTTTGAAATGATTTGTTTTCTCAATCGATGTAGGAATAGACTTCTGTGTCCTCTCCTATCCTGGGCATTTGCAATGTTATCAACACCGGACCAATGGCGAATTTCACTAGGGGGAGATGTGGAAATAAAGTCCCATTCGAAAATAAAAAAAATTGTTTATACCCAACCATAATACTAAAACTAAATTAGATTCCTAAAAATCCCACATAAATTTAAAATTGCTAAAACATAAAATCTTTTTTGATTTTAACTTTTTCACCACACAGGCAGAGTTGAAATGATTTTATATCGAATACAGATGGTAAAAAAAATTATTCCCGACAAACTGAACTGGAAAAAGTGCACTTTGTGCATTCCGCAAAATTTATACCCGTTGTAGATGGCATGGGAAAAGTTTAAAATTCGATTGAAAGTTATATGCGGAACCTGTAACTAAAAGCAAAGCTTGAAATTTATTTATTTTTTTTTTAACTTCTTCATTACAATGTTTTAGGGAAAAGTCAATTTCCTCTTCGGAATGCAATTTTTTGATTTTTTTACGGAGACTGATTCCAACAAACCATGCGATATGAAATCGATTTGTGAATAAAAACTACCCAAAGCTGCATTTAGTCATCCAGTGCATAACTGTATAGATTTATAGACGATCTGTGGCATAAGGAAATATTTCATTTTGATTGTACGGATAAAACGCTCAAATTCAGATAGAGAAAGGGTTTTTAAATTACTGTTTTAGCTCATAGTTAGGAGCATTTTCAATGAATGCTTCGTCACTATACAGCAAAAAGTATGCAGGACTACGTCCCTTTTACCGGATTTTTTTTTGTCAGTGGTAACTGGACACACAACATCGCACCCAAGAAGGAGCAAAGGATATCTGAAACGATTGCCTTTACATTCTGTCGATAAGTCAGGGTTACCAGATTGGCAGATTGGAAATTGAGGAACGGGAGACTTTAGACATTTTTAGGGGAATAACTTTTACATTGGAGTTTAGTTTCCAGTTTCAAATTTAAATAAATAAAAACAACGAAATATATTCAAATATTTTATTTAATAAATTTGTTAAATGGATTAAATCACTTGTGAAAATGCAAGTGCAAATATTGAAAGAGAAGAAAATAGGCAACGTGGAAGCTGTTTCTTTGTTCAGTAAAAAGCAGATGTATGCCTTTTTAATTTTGGGGACAAAGCCAATTTTAAGACGAAAAAGGGATACTAACCCTGTAGGTATGGTAACCCCACCTACCTATATCAGAATTGAAAGGATAAAAAAGTGTACACATAAGAATGCAGCCTCGGTCGATTCCCCATTTCACTTGTTTTAACATAGTTCTATTATATTAAACTGGGAATATAGATTCGTGGCGTCGGTACTTCCACTATTGGGGGGGACGCAGGTTCTCAATGAATTTGTATGACACATGTGATGTAGTTAACGGCGTTCGGTCTCCGGCTCGGATCAGTACTCATTCACAGATTCACAGAAAGCTGATGTTGTAGTCCTGCCAGTATCTAGTCCAAAGTCCAAAGTCTCTATAAGTCTTTTCTATTTATAGACAGGATTCACGGTAAGTTTGGTTTCCATTTCTTGTTTGACGAGAACTCCATTATAAATAAGAAAATATTCGAACTCTAACTTTTTAAAGTTAGAGCCTTTTGCTAAAATATTTAAAAAAAATCTCTACTCCTCAGTTGTGTGGGGCATCGATTGCATGACTGCAGTGACATTTCATGTCTCGATCTGAAGCGACTACTAAACGATCACGGTGCCGATTTGTCGAAAACTTTTGAAACATCGAATGAAACTTTCAAATTCCAGGGACGAACCAATATCAACGAACAAAAAATATCCGCGAGCCATTTGTGCAAGCATTTTATTTGATGAGGGAGACGTTGCGTGTCCTGAAACTTTTTTAATGAAGAATTACTCCACACGAAAGTTATTAACTTTACATAAACCAGAACTTCATAAAAAAACAATTTTTCCCAAGAAATGAGTAAAACTAAAACAAATTTCCGCAAGTTATTTTGTCTGTGTATTAAACATAGTTAAAATAAAATTCTTTCACCAAGAAAATCCCTACAATTGAGGTGTTAAAGGCATACAAATTCCGAGCACCTACAAAAACTACACTTTAAAGTGTAAATCAAAAATAGTTTATTCCACCGTATACCCCTATTAATTGCGCATTAAAACAGTGCAGTAAGGTCCCCAGTTACAAGCTGTTATTTCACAAAATAATTTGTGAGAAATACGAACGAAGGCAAAAATGATGAAACAAACCTACCATCGCATGCAACATTAGCTCGCATAATATCACCACAATTTATCATTAACCAAATTGGTTCTGATGCATACTTCCTTGCATAAATTTATAAATATTAAAGCTCGCAACTGTAGTAATTGGACAATAATAATATAATAACCATGCCAACAGACCGTGCCCGTAACGACACCTGACACTGGAAGCAGAGCGACACCACAGTGGCATTCTGTATCGACAGCGACATCATAATGGAATCATCATCCGTTATTACGCTGATGTTGCTACAGGTGGATGATGAAATATACTCTGTTCGCCCTCTCTGTACCTCGACTCTGGCATGGGAAATTGATTACTTGCGTAGGATACAACACTGAAGAGTGGAAGGCAAAGAACATAATTTCACTATCGATACGTAAATATGGATTCGTTTCGTAGTGCTTGGTAATTTTCGCAAGTAACGGGTATTAAATCGTTTCCAGAAGTATTAATACATTTTATTGAGTAAAAGATATACGATTGCGATGATGTGCTGAGTGGGTGTGTTGTTTTGATTGGTATTCGAATATCGTAAAGCGAAAATTGATGCTTTGTGTACTTATGATGTATGCATTGCATATAGTAATCGAAAGGTTTTCATTTTTAGTAATATACATTTTTTAGTAATTTAAATTTAAATAATCGTAATTTACAGTCAGCCATATATGACAGAGGGTGATGGATATTTTGGGTGACCTTTGGAATATAAACATCTGTGTTGAGTGCGATATAGGTTCCCACTAACCAGTGTTGTTATATCGTGGGACTTATCCCTTTTTGTGGGAATTTCGATGTCCGAAAAGGGATAAAGCACCAAATCGTAGGAATTTCAGAAATCTGACAAAAAACATTCAAGCTATGAATTTCTGGTGAAATTCTTTCAAAACACCTGTATTTCACCATGATTATCAACACACTGAATGTCCATAAAAAACCGCTCTTGTAAATCGTCTTTTATTAAAATTTTCTAGTACCAAAAAATAATCATAGCAGCGTTACATTCAGCGGTTTTTATACTAAAGGTAAATTTAACGTGATTTTCTTTCCGTGGAATACAAATTTTACTTTAAAAAAATGGATTTTGACGCAAAAAAGTATCGTGGGACTTTAAAAATGAATTTGAGTAAGGTGAAAAGGGAAAAATTACCACGCTTCGTGGGATAAATGAAGAGAGAGTGCTAACAACACTGCTACCAACCGAGAGAAATCTACATTTAGATTTGTCAGGTGCTAAATTTAAATAAAAAATAATTGTTTTCTACAATAATCTTAATTTGTTACAAAAGCATCATTGACATTCAGTATAAATGGATTCGGAAAGCATCTCATAAAGTGGTTAAAATAATAATACGGGATATTTAAACACGAAAATGTTTTATTTTTTTGCGAAAGTTAATTCTGACGAAAATTTAAAAATATTGAAGCAAGATTTTTGCTTCTTTTTTTTGTTTTAAGAATGAGAAATTATATGCAATATTTGATTGCAATTTTCACAACACATCAGTCTTTTAATGATATTTTCTATCGCATTTTCTTTAATGTGGGTTTCGATTGGGCTTCTTCAGATTCCCTCTCAGGTTTCAGATTTCGTGTGTATAATCGAACATAAGAATGTCACTTTCTCTTTTTTTGTTGATATTCGTGCGATTGGAATATGTGTATTGTGTAGCCTTCGACACTTTTTTACGCGTTTCTCATTCACTGGTTAAATTTAACATTATTCATATATTAACATTCGAAGTTTGCGGACAGATTGATTTCTAAACATTTTTACATAAATAGTTAACAAAAATAGATCCACCCGATGCAATGCATTTCTTTGCATGTAATACCATGTAAGTTTGTCAGAGGCTGGGAATTTATTCGTAAGACTCCCCTCAAAAACCTTCTTGAAAAAAGTCTCCGTTTTTTAAATTGCTTGTTTTGGAAATATTTTCCAAAGAATAATCAGCATAATATTGACTATAGACGGTTACCATACATTTTATAATTCGAATTGGTGAATAATAGAAAAAGACAAAAACTTTAACACAATTTTTAATTATTTTATTCTTTTTCATTTGATAAATAGGGCTTGAAAAAAATTAAAAACAAACTTAAATATATCACATTTTCCCGTACTAGATTACCTGTTCGCTCATTAAGAAAGTTATGGTACTTTATGATTATCATTTTGTTCATTGAATATTGGTTTTCTTAATATTCACTTTGTTTTGTTTTAATCGAAACGAGATACAGAACAAATAATAAACAACTTCTAAAATATGGAATATTTATATGTTTTTGTATACAAAATAATTCATTATGAACATCGGCTTCAACTACAGAACTGGTAATTATTACAGTGAATGAATGGTCACCGTAACTTAATGGAAAGTAGCTCGATCTTGTTGAAACTATAAATGCAGGCACGGAGTAGGTGACTTAATTACGATGGTAAACAAATTTCGAGCATTTCTTTTTCATTACAGACTACCTTACGATTTTTCAGTTTTGCCTTCAAAGTTATTCACAACTTAGCAACTCATATTTTATCGCAGCCAGTGCGCTGGAAATGTCCTTCATCGAGATAAAGGGTGATTTTTTAAGAGGTTTAGAACTTTTTTTAAAAAAAAAACACAAAAAATTCGAAAAAATGAATGAAATATTTATTTGAATCGATAGTTTGAACCTTGCAATTTAATGTTTAAAGATAATTTCATGCAAATGTTGACCGCGGCTGCGTCTCAGGTAGCCCATCCGCTGAGTCCAATTTTGGCATACTCTTTCACACATATCGGCCGGTATCTCACGAATGAATGCATGGATGTTGGCTTCCAGTGCGTCAATCGAAGCGGGCTTGTCCCTATGCACATTAGCCTTGGCATACCCCCACAAAAAATAATCTAATGGTGTCAAATCGCACGATCTAGGCGGCCAATTGACCGGCCCGAAACGTGAAATTAACTGTTCACCAAACTCGCCTCGCAATTGCGCCATTGTTTCGCGTGCTGTGTGGCATGTGGCACCGTCTTGTTGAAACCACATATCATGCAAGTCAAGAACTTCCATTTCGGGCAAAAAAAAGTTTGTTATCATCGCTCGGTAGCGTTCACCATTGACAGTAACGCTGCGATTCGCACCATCTTTGAAGAAATATGGCCCAATAATGCCGCCGGCCCATAAACCGCACCAAACAGTGGCTTTTTCGGGATGCATTGGTAGCTGTTGCAATGCTTCTGGCTGATCTTCACTCCAAATGCGGCAATTTTGCTTATTTACGTACCCATTCAACCAAAAATGAGCCTCATCGCTGAACACAATTTTTCGATAAAAAAGCGGATCCTCGGCCAGCTTTCCAAGAGCCCATTCACCAAAAATTCGGCGTTGTGGTAGGTCGGCTGGCTTTAGTTCTTGCACCAGCTGTATCTTAAAAGGCTTTACGCCCAAATCCTTCCGCAAAATTTTCCACGTAGTGCTGTAACAAAGGCCTAACTGCTGGGAACGGCGCCGAATCGACATTTCGCGGTCTTCTGTCACACTAGCTGATACGGCCGCAATATTTTCTTCACTACGCACAGTACGTAAACGTGTTGGTGGTGCGAAATTTGGTCACAATCTTCCGAATAGACTGCTCAGAAGGTCGAGAATGCCGATCATAAAATGGAAGCAGCGCGCGATGAACATTTCGAACCGAGCACGAATTTTGATAGTAAAATTCAATAATTTGCAAGCGTTGTTCATTTGTAAGACGATCCATGGTTAAATTGCAAACCAAACTGAAGCTGTTTGACAGTGACACAAGGTACTAAACACACGTCAGCTGTCAAAACCAGTGTTGCCAAAACCAAACCAGCTAAAAAATCACCCTTTATATATATTTCTCAAAAATTTGACGAACTTGAACTTGCTTTTCAAATGGTGTTCGGGCCAATAGTAACTGTCTTGTAGGGTTCCTTGCAAACTTTTGTTCATTTTATTGAATTTCGTATAGAAAATCTTGTAAATCCCTTTTAAGGTACCAAATCCGGAATTCAGTGGGATGTTAATCTGAGACAAGCGCCGCTTTATTGTCGAAACGTGTTCGCCATCTAATGCGAAAATATGTTGCATCGCGAAAGTCTAGACGAAAGTGCTCAAGTATGACCATGAGATTGATTACAGTTCCCTTTTGCCAAAAACGGGGTACAAATACACTTATTACATCTAATTTAGCTGTAGAATTTTCGGTCAACATCCATTGGAGGCATTTGCCATTTTTTAATTTCCATCAGGATATTATTTGCTTTTTTTTTGATTTTCTCTCAACCTACACCTATAAGGATCAATAACTCGAATACGCAGATTTTTTTCTTTAACCTTTTGATCAAAGGGCTGCACATAGTTTGTAAGTCCCTAATGCACATGTAGCAAGGTAGGCTGCTACAGGAAAGAAAAACAGCCACCATATCCTAGCCAACTGATATTTCAACCTCGGGTTGGCAAAATATAACTAAACAAAAAAACCCACCAGCATACCTTTTCCTGGAATACCACTAGCAAAAGACACATACATGACATACTAAGCTCATGTGCACCTACCCTTTGTATGTCCTCAACGAACACCGAAAGCTTATTTTATGTAAATCGCTGAACTAAATTCCTGCTCTGCACACAGTTCATTCGAGGGATTGTCGAAATGAACTGATTAACAATTCAAATTGCGGTTGTTTTCCTCGGACAAGAAGAAGAAGTAGACCAAGACAAAACGTCTACTGACCACCGTTTTATTTGTTTTCTGTTTTATTTGCCCATTTAGATGTGAAGAGAATGTATAAGAAAAAAAAAATACCTCGCCGACTTGTACATGTACCTGGCTTCTGTGGTATGCTTGTTGCAGGCATTTGTCGTGCAAATTCATTTGTTCTGACGGACATGACTAAGGAATGAGTCGAATGTGCCTGTCTATCCTAAGGTTCAAACTCAGTTAAGTTGGGAACTTTTGTTAATGAGGTCGACTACAACTATTCAAACAAAGCCATCTTACCATGTTACATCTTACATTCCGAAAGCCAATTAACATAAATAGGGTTGCCCACCTTACTCACAGGAATAGATCCCGAAGCCGAAATTTTATGCAGAATTTTAAATAACACAAATCTAGGCCATCAGCTAATGAACCGTACTACGAATTAACATAACCTCTTTACAAGTCACAATTTCAACAGCAAAAATAAAGTCAAATATTCTGTCGCACATCTCATGGGGTATACAATTTTCAAGGACCTCACCAGTTTCCAATAAATCCAATATGCACGTAAAGAACTCGTTATTTTCTTTGGCAATATTTGACTTGATGGAGTTGTTTGCTTATTTGCTCTCTTCCCTTTTTTTGTGCATATTGATAGCCATATAAAGTTAAAACTGAGAATACACAACGAGAAGCTATATGGAGTTGATTTTGAATGTCCTGGAGCTTATTCACATGTCCGTACATCAAGGGAATATCAACATGCCCCTTGTGCGACAGCAGCAGCAGAACTGCCTTCGCAATACGATGTGCGCTGATGCATTTCTTATTTCACGACACAAACATGGAAATTGCATTTAAAATATTTAGTATAGCGAAAGCAGGGCTGACGAAAAGGAATAAAATCAATAAAATTAATTGTTAATGGGAAATATTTATTTTCGTTGCAACTCAGGTATGTACTTTATCGGCAATTCGAATCGTTGATATGCCCACCTGGCGACGTAGTAATAGTTCCAATAAGAACGTCCTAGATCAATTCAAAACTCACCAATAAATATACCACAAGTCGTATAATAAAATGGTGGAGCTTATGAATATAATGGTCACTAAAAAAAAAAATGTTTAATAAAAACATGAGGTGAGGAAAGCAATACCCAAGCTTGAGATCAACAAGGTAACTTGTGACTCATCTGCAGAGAGTTTGTAGGTAGGGCGCACAAAATTATTTGTTAATTTCAATGTAAACTAAATATTTCCGCGATACTAACAATCATTTTTAGTGGCCTTGGGTCAGATTCTGTAAGGCGAAACGATCAAACGTTTTCGTGCGGACGAATGAACGTTTCGCCTTACAGAATGCCGACCCATGCTAAATTTTTCGAGCTCAAGTTTCCATACCAAATTGTATATTTTGACCTAGAAAATATATGTAAAACCGAGCCATGCTTAGTTTTGCCATCCCAAACCTATCCATCTGTGTGGGATGACGAAGAAAATACAAAAAAAGCTGCAACATCAAGGTCGGTAACTTCCCCACCGATACCTTGTAGATAACAAAAACGTTTTTTTGGTCATCAAAGAAAAAGCTTCCAGGAGTCTTTAAACTGTTATTCTTAAGGACAGTCGCAAAGTGGACATTTAAACGTCCCTATAGCCCTCGACCCGCTCCGAACGTAGAGGTACCTATTGCCAGCAAGAGCACCAGTCAGCGGGTTATCTTTAATACGATCATGCATTTCAACCTCCTTTTGCTCCCCTTCGCTCAGAGTTTTCTGACAGTTTCCAGTTGTTGGTCCAACAGAGATTCGTACTCATTTCCTCACTTCCTCTTTAGTACACGAAAAAAAATGAATAAATAAATAAATAGTTGGCGCAACACGTCCGCCACGTGAGGGACCCCAGGCCTAGCTTCCCACAACCATTCGTCTTGTGTGAGTTTTTCATTTTTGGGACGAATAAAGGGATATACAATTTTATGCCAAGTCCAAACGGGTAATTAAGAAGCTCTTCCATGACAGTCATACTCTCGGATTTGTCAGACGCTTGCGAGAGGAAGCGCAGTGGAAAAAACCTATGGAATATGGATTTTTTTGGGAGCCGATCCTGCGGCCCCTCACATATTAGTCCAACACACTAACCACCAAGCCACTGCGCATTCTTCTTCAGTATGCTCATGCAAGAATCGAAATCGAAATCGTAGGTCTAAAAAATCGTAGAATGGGAGCACAAATGACAGCTGTCAAATTGGTTGACGCTCGTAAAAGTGTAGCCAATTCGAGAAATGAACCTTTGAAAAAAAAAACGCCCTTTACATTCCAGTTGTGGGTATTTCGAAATCATTTTTTCTACAGTCAACAAGGTTCTACCCCTTTTATTGTTTATAGTCACGCTTTCAATATTCCCTTCAACTTAATTTTGCCAAATCAGCTCATTTAAAATTTGTGTACCTTGTTTTCATCGCAGCAATTTCTCGTGCATAGTCGAGTGTTTCTTTTTTTTATACCTTTGTAAAGGGTCCTTGGAAAATGTAAGGGCCATTAAAAGTCGGAGCATTTTTTCGTTTGTCATACGGTTAATGATAAATTTTAATTCCCTCTCGAAAACTTCGCAAGGACTCATGAACATCAGTTAACGCATGAGTGTTGCTTGAATTTACTGCAGTTCATTTAAATGCTTCATACTATTGACCTTTGTAACCGAGTGTATTTGGAATTTGTTTGTCCTTGAACAAGTTATAATCTGACATACAATCTAAAGGATACGAGCACTTAAAAAATGTGTAAATAAAAACTGCATACTCTTGATTTCATTCTGAAATACCTAGTACAAAATGAATTGTAGTGAATTTCTGATGGTAATTGAATTAGTCACAAAAATGTTTTTAAGTTATTCCATAAGGGGTTAATATATTCATATTCAGTTCAGTTCAGATAATGCCTTACCGTGATCCCCTCACGATAACGGGCTTAGTCACTTTTAGAAGCAGCGTTTGTATGGAGTGTTGCGCATGAATCAGCGGAAAATCTATCCGGCAAATTGGTTCAATTTGTTCACTGCAGTTGTTTCGACTTGAACTTGACATCTAAAGGGAACTACAACTGGCAGCAATCGCGTGCTACATATTTTTTGGTTTTTTCTTTCGTTTCCCAGAGGTGTTTGCTGATGAGTCAGCCGGCACAATATCGTGCTTTCAATTGCCATTCACGTTTCCGATGCATTTTTCTGTAGTTAGTTATATTGCGGTTTCCCATTGAGTAACACCCCAAAACACAATTGTGATAAACTATTTATGACACACTTTTTAATAAAAAAAAGGAAATCATAAGGAATAAAAAAAAACTGATGTAGGTACGATAAATGCAAAATGTAAACACCAAATTCAACCCCTCCAACTGGACGATTTTATCTGTCGAACATATCAAAAGCAGATGTCGTTATAGCACTCTTGTTTCTATTAATCCACACTTCTGCATCCGCATAGTCAACCATGCCATCCTAAGTGGTTCGACATGGAAAAGAATGTGTGCGTCCTTAATCTGATCGCAGATAGAAGGAGGACGAAATGAAATAACCATCAAAATGCTCTGCCTTCACATTAACGAAACACCAGACCGCAGATAGAGACAGAGACGTCTTGAGCGCCACACCTTTCGATTAATGATTATCTCTGCCAAAAACATCTGCCCAAACGAAATGGAAAAAAGGTGGAACCGAATCAACATTCGGCAGTCGGAACACGATGACGAAGCCGAAGAACACTGAGACTGAGAGAGATAAATTCAAAGAAGAAAAAAGTATTCAGTACTCAACCCTCAACGTTAAGTTGAGCAACTGAGTTATTCGCGGTGAGGTCAGTGTTGCCGCTAAGAGGAAAAAAAATCCGCTAGACCACAACGTAAAATCCGCTGGAAATGTTAGTTTTTGAATCGCAAAAATCCGCTAGAATTCGCTAAAATATCAAGCTGAAAGTATAAGTTCAAAAATACATACAGAATATTTAAAAGTAAATTATTATTGAACAAAATAAAAAAAAACAATCAACAAATTCAAATAAAGAAAAAAAAAAAAAACTCTTTGGAAAAAAAGAGAAAGTTAAAAGTTACAAATTAATATCAACCCAAAGATGGATTCATCTTTTTTTAAGTTTGAGGTAGAGACCTCGGTTATAGTTCTTGAATCAGATAGCGATTTTGTTGGCTTTCCGATTTTACTTATGACGTCGCCTGGTAGATCGTATTTATAGCAGCTCTTTTTCATCACTTTTAACATTGTTTTTAGTACCAGGGCTTTGTAGTAAAATATCGCTAGAATTCACTAGATTTTATTTTAGCGACAACATTTTATTAAAATTCGTCGGGAGTCTTACAAATCCGCTAGATCTAGCGACAAAATCGCTAGAACGGCAACACTGGGTGAGGTATAAGGATTAAAAAAATATACAAGGCAGATAAACCCCAGCCCGTATCGTGTTGTTTTTATGTCGACACGTGTCATGCTCGTGCCGGTGGCGTTGCGTTGCGTTTAAGATTTTACTTGTTCGGCTACGGATGTGAAAAGTTTGCACCTGTTTTCGAGTTGAAAACCCATGCATCATGGTGATGCAATGCAAATTTTTTATGATAAGCATTTTGTTAATGCCCTTTGAGTGACAGTCTTAATATTAGGTACTCTAAAGAGCTTTATACTTTACACCTTTTTTTGTGAATGAAAAGTTTGCCAGGTTATTGATAAAATTACCTTGCAAACATTATTTGCTAAGCGATTTTGCTGTTTCTCTTATAAGGTACCACTGTACCGAATCGGCTTCATGACTTGAACAATTTCTACCTGGTGATTCCGATTAATCCTCATTAGGTGTTGGTAAACGTGAGTGTTCCTTTGGAACATTTGAGAATAACTCTGAAGTTCACTTGCCAGTCGCCCATAGTTACGCTGGCCATCTGTCCTTTATTTAAAAGGATAGCCCTTTCGTTTTTACCCCTGTCCTATATTTTTTCTTTTTAATAAAGGACGGATTTTGTCCTCTATTTTTGGACCTGCCCTTTAAAACACTGAACAAAATTGTTTGTATTTAGTATACGCCAATTATATCACATCTCATCTCTCGTACGAAAAAAACAAAATACGACTGTTCAAAATGTGGACTATTACAAGTCGTTGGGTTACAGTAAAAGAAGGTGGTTGACTTTAATGCTATAACTAGAATCAGTAATAAAAATGTTTGGCCCACTTAAGGCATAGTTTTTGGAACAAACTAAATGTCCAACAGTTTTATGAAATTTTTTTACTGATCCATCTGCCGAAGCTTGGTCATTTTTCGCAGATTGTCAGGCCACAATGTTTCACGTTGCTGTTACACATTTTGAGTCGCAACATGTTTCAATGCCGGAAGTATCAATAGTTACCAAGGAACTACTTTTGTGTAGTTTTTTAAAAGTACGTACCTTTCACACTCTTATGTGAATTTATCCAAAGAAGAAAAACTGTTTATATTTATTTTTTTTGTTATCTTAGCGTTTTTTTTTTTATATTTATATTTTACATAATAAACAAAAAAAAAGGTTGGAAGCACAATAATTGTTATGCGTGTTTTTTTGAGCGAAGCAATATGGAAATTGCAGAAAAATTCCACTGCAAATAGGGTTTTACCCGACACGAAAGAACGTGTCGTGTTCTACTTTTTACAGAAATTATTTAAGCTGCTGGAGCATTGATAATACTTTTCTTGTATCCATTGTTTTGGAGATATTCTAATATTGCGATGTATTTCGAGATGCATGTGCATAATAAAAATTGCGTTTACTGACATCTGCCATATGAAAATATGGATTTTGTCCCATCTATATCATGTTTTATAATTTAGCGTTGGTGTGGAGAAACGAAGTGGAGACTAGAGGCGCTAAAATTTAGCGCGAGCAGGATACTAGGCCTAAGCGAAAAAAATATTGGTTTTGGTACCCCTACCCATACTTTTGAAATTAAATTTTGCAGACTAGAAGTACTAGAAATGTTGGACAACCACATGAGTTTATTTTGTTTTTAACGGAGTACAGTCTCTGTCCAAGCAGGGAAGCTCAGCAACTAACAAAAGGCTTTTCTTGAAATATCTACACCCATATTTTCTATGACTGCACATTTCTTAGAGTCAAAAAATAAACATCATTTCCCATTTTGACATTGATCCCAACTTTTCCATCATATTAAAAAAAAAACTCTCCGCCATTTCCATAGACAAACCATACTGAGACCCCCAACTCACAATCCTCTTGCCGCTGGCCCCCTCAGTTTTTTTTCAAATTCGCCATTTTGTTTTCCTATCGGTGTTATGTCAAAAAAGATTCCGTGTGACATGCAAAAACATACAAAAAATGCAAAAATAAATGCTGCCAACCTCGGCAACCGTGGGGAAATGTGAAAGAGTTCGGGAATACCACATTTTTTCATTACTGAACGCCATTGGTTAGTTATTATAAATTGTTAAAAGGCGAATAATTTGATTTGTTTGGTTAGTAAAACTATCTAAAGTTGATGTTCTATATACTAGAAACATATTAGGACAAGCATGACTGTGTATTTTCCGCTTTTGGATATCATTGACTTCGATTTCGTGTGTAAATTTTTCTTAAATAATGAAGAAAATTTGCTCAAAATGTTTTCATTTTCCCTCAACCAATCTACATTGTTAATTTTTCATGAACATTTTAAGCAAATGTGCACTTATTCCTAAAAGAAAAATATTATCCAAACGTAACGAACAATTTCAAATTAAACTCTGCCAGCGGAAGTGTCTCATATCTCCTGGGAGTGTGTTGGTGAGCAGAATTTTTGAAGTTTCGTGACATTTGTCAATACGATTTTCTATGTAAGAATACTAGCGCACCAAACGTGAACACTCCATAAAAATATAGCTTATAGGCTAAGTAACGGGAAATCGGCCGGAGTTGGTGGTCTCAGTATTGTCTCTGGCCATTTCCTTTCTTTCTTTCCTCGTAGGTACATCCCGATTATATCCTAATGAACTATTACATCGCTTATGACTTGCGATCACACCGCAGTTGCACCATCAAAATACAGAATGAGATGCAACAAAAAATATCCTTCAAGTGATTGCAATTACAAATTTGCCGCTGCTAGTAATCTGAACCTGAACAGATGGGCTATTCAAACAATAACGATTTCAGTTCTTGGAACTTCCATGATGCAAACCATGCAAATTCTGCCAGTGGAATTATTTCGTGCGCTACTAATAAATATATATAAAATCATAAAACTCATAAAACATCTGAAGTCCATATTGATTGATTGACAGGCACACTATTTGTTTATCATGAAACAGATTGAGAGGCAATTTCTATGCGTCGTAAGATGTTCGATCGGATTATTAGTCTCAATTGCTGTAAGCACTTGACCATCAATCTAACTTAATTGACGTAAATATTGATTGCATTACACAGACAACAATTACTGTTTTATTTGTTTGCACTGGCGATCCAAAAATAAACTTATAGCACTTTAAATTGTGTTTTAGTTTTAGAATACAAAAAAAATCCCTACCGCAAAGGGGAAAATATTATTTTCACTCATATAATTTTTAAATGGTGTACAACTTTGTCCGTTAATTTATTTATATTTTTATTTTTAAGACTCTTACTGCTATCCACCCATTCGACTCATAAATCAATGTAGGCAGCAAAAAATTGTTTGTATTTTTTGTTCTGCCATACAAAAATTAATTAAGTCAAGAGCCGGGTAAATGGAGTCCTTGTTGGGGGTTGTAAAATATCATACTGAGAGGTGGTCGTTTATGGAGAATTTATTTGCAAACAATATTTTATTTCATTTTTTTTTTGAATAGATTTGCTAATAACAAACTTACTCGGCTTACGATTTATTACATCCAATTAAAAAGTTGAAGCTAGATTTTACTGAAAAAAAATTCAACCGAGTAATATTTAAAACCCCTCTCCTGAGACTAACTATTAAATAAATAAATGAGTCAAATGCGTGATGCATTTGTTTTTCGTGGTTGTAAAAATTCAAATAAAGATTACACCGAAGCACACCAACAAACACCAATCAAATAGATGTCATGTATGAACCTTTGACATTTGCTTTTCGTCTGCTCTTCCGTGTGTCGTGTCACCAAAGCCATTAGTCCCCGGGACTGACACCTTGAAAACCGCATTTATCTTGGCTGCCGCTAATTTGTCATAGCTCATAGTGCCTGTTGACTTTTCATTAATCCAGACACACCGCAGAAGAGCGAAAGCAGGAGAAACAAAAAGAAAAAAATTGGTTCTAAAGCGGAAAATATAGCACCTCCACACTGTGGAAATTAGCGCCCCGAGTGCAGTCATTTATCATTTCTGGAATCTGCTCTATAGCCCAGCGCCAGCATCGGGATAGTTTCCACCCCTCAAATCCATTTGTATGATTTATTTCTTGGGGCTTTGCATTCGGTTTGGTTGGATTTTATTTTTCTTTCCTTACATGAGGAGCGTGTGATAAAATTAAGGAATTCCAGTAAGAATTTCCGCTTAATAGTTTTTAATGCATATTAAATTGAAAAATATATACGTACATTGTACAAGGATCGTTTTGGGAACTCAATCAGGGAAACTAGATTGGGCTAGGTTAATGGAGTGCAGGCTCTGCGCGCCGGTATGGGTTTTTAGAAATATTTTCCTTGGCACAAAGTCCCCTGCAAAGGTATTTGGTGTTGAAAGGCATTATTCTCCGATGGGCCATATACGAAATAGGTGTGTCAAATGGTGGACTTAATAAATTATTTTCAACACTCTGTCGGTTTCTTCTTAGTGCAACATATATTTCTACAATGCCTCACAGCTGAACGGGGGGGGCAAAACTTTATGGGCTTGAAAAGGTTTATTTACATTTTTGGTTCTTTTGTGTGGTGATGGTCAAGAAGCGGGACTTAAAATCTTACCGTCCCGACCTCAAATCTGTTTGGTTTCGCAGGATGTGTGCCCACTAATTGGGCTCTGTTCAAATTCCCTTCATGGTGTCAGCAGTCAGCAGCCATACCATAGACCACATTGAATTATTCCGCCACGTCGCGTCGAGCCAATTTCCAATAGGCAGGGTATTATCCCCAGATCCGTGGTGCACTTGGTAATGCAAAACACCCCACGGCGTTGTGTACCTACACATCATCGCACTACACAGTGTTTGCAATGGGTATTGTTTTTGGCAGCCACCGCGTCACTGATTACACCATCACTCATGACATAGCAACTGCGGGAATAAATGCATTTAAATGCAGTTCAACAGCTCATGAAGTGGTGGTTACAAGTCCTACGGCGGTATGGGGACTTCGAATATGGTCACAAAATTAACCGTGAACTAATGTAAAAAGAAGTCCAAAGAAAAAGTGAATCATTAGTGCTGTTGCTAACACATGAGTCACGACTTAGAACGTATGTGGGCCTGGTTAAATTAAATGAACACTCAGAAACTCCCGACTGACAACTTTGACGGTTTGGTGGTAGTACCACGCGACCATTTTTTTCCGTATTCACAGGTAGAAAAGTTAAGACTTTCCAGGAGAAGATTTTATTATTAAATTAGATAAACACTCAGAAAAAAAATAATTTTGAGATTCTTAGAAAATTGAAAGTTAAAAGTTCTTGCTTCAAATATTATTTTTGTTAACAAGAACTGGTTTTTAAGTTTTCAACAATCAGGTATTCAGCGTTAGAATAATATACTCTCCATAAGTATTTTATTACATCATTGCCAACAATTTCATTCTTAAATCAAAGATTTTGATATTTGGGTACATTTTAACCAACGAAAACTTTAGGCATTGGAATTTATTTTTATTTGTCTTTGTATGAGCTATGTGTCATTATAAAGTCACTTAAAGAAGAAAAGACAGTTTTTAAAAGTGACATAGCTCACAACTATCGAAACCTAGGCTGATGCGGCCAAACTTGTGCGTCAGATAATTTTTTCTTTTAAATTATGTCCATAAAAAGTTTTATTTGCGATGTATCATAACAAATCACATTCATCACAGGATCAAAGGTATACCCATTCTGACTACTTAAAAAAAAAAACACTTTCGGGCTTACCTCCATTATGTTTAATGACTGTTTTTAAAGAGGAGTAGGTAGTTTCCCTTTCTATTTGCTTAGATTTATCTATGTGACTTTTAGCCAAAAGAACGAATGGGAATTGAGTTACCAGAAGGTACATTGTTCCTTTGTTTGTATGGTCCTGCTAGGATTAAATAAAAAAGAGGAAGAGGTAAAGTGCAAAATATAATTTATTTGTCCACCTCATAAACAGATATCACAAATAATGCCACCATTAAAAGTTCCCTTTGTATAATTTCACTCCCTGCGGTATCGGGGAACAAACGCCAACATTATAATGGGAGCCGTTGGCTCTTTGATATCATTCTACTCATGGTTTGTGTGTATTTTGGGCTTTCCTACGAATGCTTTCTGTAATGACTGCGAAATATATTTCCTTTGTCTTCTTTCTACGACTGTAAAATGAAAAGCAGATGTGCAGTTTTGCATGAACCACTTAAGCCATTGCTGTATTTTTAATGAAGGTTGTGTCTGCCTGCGACTGAAGTTTATTAGAAATAAATTTAAAATCATTTTTGCTGATCGGAAGTACAGGGAATCAAATTCTATTTACATTGTAAAGGCACCTGGCTGATAAAAATTTGTCAACAATTTCCTCATTCACTTCTTTTTGATTTCTTCAAGAATGAGCCATCTTCTTATCAGAAAAACAAGGTAAAGTCCCACCACCCTTGTTGGATATCCTTCGACATCCTACGTGTGTTTGTCAAATGAAAAACAACAGATACATTCTACAGCTGGATTCCATCACGAATCATGTTTCTATTTAGGTAAACATTGGGAAATCGCATAGGTACGACGGCAGACTTTTTGGCTCTGCCTATACGTGTGGGGGCGATAGTATACCTAGCTCTCCCTTAAGTTACATTCCACTAAACGCAGATAGAACATGGTGTATTTATATTTATCTATTTGTATTGAGATTCCGCAGATACGACCGACATGTGGTTGATTTATGTTGACGTAATCGTGTGTGCTTGAGCTAGGTTCTTACAAATTTGAAGGTGAAGCACAAACTGACACCTGCCTAAAATCGGAGAGGCGCGTGGTTGTAAATTGATTTTCAAATATTATTTGTAGGTGTGCAAGTTTGATATGGAACTTAAAATTTCCCATTAACACTGCTCAGTTGATTTTATTTGTTTGCCATCAATTTAAAAAAGCACTTGACCCATGTTCAAGTTTCATCACCCTTGTACAGCCCTCAATTAATATTCCATTTGGGGAGTTTTGAATTTTTAAGTATCAACGCTGTTCATTTGGGCAAACAAATTCTAATCCCAAAACTCACCTGCGAGACCGTGTTTCGTACCCGACGCAAGGGTTGGTGGGGTTTCCATTATACCCACACAGCTGTTGAAAGAAAAAAACAATTAACCCTTCTTGATAAACATTCGTACAGTTTTCATGACTCTTCGAAACACGAAATTGATTTGCGACTTGCCGCGCACAGCAGGAAATATGCAAATAAGATTTTTATTATTCGGTGCTCTGTTTTATTATTTGCCCACCTTTTATCTACGAGTTTGTTTTTTTCGGTTCCTTTTTTTGTTATTGGTGGGATATAAAATTAGATTCTCTTTTCGTTCGGTTTCTGGTTTTATTTGTTTCGGTCTGATGGTCCTGAATCAATATTGTGTGCCCGCACTTTTCGAAAATAAAAAAATAAATGGTAATTTATTTGCCAGCGATTTTATTCGTACTCAAAGGATTCATAGAACTGCACAATCGCTAGAAATTTACATTTTGTCTGTGATTTAATCTACAAAGCTTTTTTTTCCGGTTTTGGCCGTCAAATGGCCAGAGGTATGAAGGGATTTTTGTTCTCCTAATTCGAGGAGTTTTCTATTGTTTCCTTTGGAGATTTGTACGGCATCGAGTGTGAGGCGATTTTGTAGGGAGCTCAAAGGAGGCATTGCTCAAAATACTGTGGGTGAATAAACTTTTGGCAGGCGTCAATCATTTTATTTCTATTGGACTTGTGTCTG
Organism: Cheilosia variabilis; assembly: GCA_951230905.1. NCBI lineage: Eukaryota > Metazoa > Arthropoda > Insecta > Diptera > Syrphidae > Cheilosia > Cheilosia variabilis. The sequence continues at coordinate 12,512,751 of OX579680.1, read as the reverse complement.
GCGGCTAACAATTGTCAGTTGAAATGGGTACCTACAAGTTTTCTTCAAAGTCTTGTGCGATATGCAGGTTCATCTCCATGTCTGACCAGGAAAAGTCTGCACACAACACGTGTAAATAAAATGAGTATTGCTTTAGATTTATTTATTAATGTTTCGGACCATTTACAGCAGGCATGTTAAAGATACGGCCCACGGGCCATGACCGGCCCTCAAGAAATTACCTGTGGCCCGCGACATCAATTCAAAAATATTCTAATTTCATGCGCATTTCTATTGCAGTCGCAATGCACCTGGTGTACGTTTCTATGTCAAGTTTCTGAATAGTCGAACCGTTTCTAGTTAAAAAAAATATATAACAAATTTCTTAAGTTTAGAATTTCTTACTTGTACATTGTATAACATTTGGAAAATTGAATTTAGATAAAAAAAATGGCACCTAAGGAGTTTGACTTTAAGAGCCATAATTTAAAGGATTTAAAACTAACAAACACGCCCTACAGTAGCCGTTTAAAAAAGGCCTCCATAAAAACCAGCACAGCAAATGAACTACCTCGTATATCAATTTTAACTAGAGGTACTATATTTAAAAAAAAAAAAAAACTGTCCTAAAAACCATAAAATGCAACTCTACAATTCCAGTTATTTTACGCGCGATAGCTAGGTACCTGAAAAAGGTTTTCCAATGCGAACCACCTCACGCCATAACAATACATTATATCCCTTAAAACTAAAATCCATGGGTGAAAAAGCGGAGAGCGCAAATCTCTGTTCAAATACCCGATGACAAACAAAGTTATTTATGCAAAGCTTTATACGTATAAAACGCTTAGTTATATGTTTTTGCCGCCCCCGGAGGGATACACTCAACGAAGGCAATCGGCTTTTATTGCCTATTCTTTTGAGCACAGGTGACAATGGTTGTATGTCGAACTTGAATGGCGAATTTTTAGGGCTGAGTAGGTTTTTTGTATTCCATTCCAATACCCAAGGCTATATTAAAATTGATCCATAGTGTGTAACGAGAGAGAGCAGACAGTTGAAATTTATTTTGCAATTTTAATAGTTGCAACAGGATTGTTTTCCAAGGAAAAAGAAACGATCAAAATCGATTGTAATGGATTAAGTGAGAAAGAGAAATTTATGGCAGTTTATATAATTCTTGTCATAGGTGTCTACATGCTAAGACTTTTGTAATAAGTGAGGAATTGTTCGCTTTAATCGAAGTGTTGTCGATATCGTTATAATCGATTTGCACTGTGTCGACATAAATGTGCGGAGTCAGCAAGCACCTTAAAGTGTGAAATTTCGAAAGGGTTGAATCTATTTTTTTGGGTCATTTGGTGTTGCTAAAGTGCTTAACAAGTACCCTTATCATCAACCATGCGAAGCCAACTAGACAATGACTTTGAGCTCCTCTGCAGCACTGTAATTTTACGCCAGAACAGACTTGTTCCAACTACTGACGCATCATTTATAAACGAAGGTGATATAAGTTTTTTTTTAAATATGTCAATTTGCTTATAGAATACCTGAAACTTACTGACACTCTTTACAAAGTTCGACAGCTTTCAAGAACATAAAGGTGCATCTGTTAAAATAATTTTTTTTTTCAATACCTCTTTTTTGTGAGCCTTTAATATAATGCTTCAACAGCGGCCAAAGGTCTCTGCATGCAATGGTTGCAGTTGTAGTTTGTTGTCTTCAAGTAATCACCTCGATTACCGTTGTCGTTTTCGACTCAATAATACACGACTCTTCCAAATCTGTATTTCGCTTGCCGTTTTTACACTACAAAGGTCGGATGAAAATGTCAAATGCCTTTTTGTACTAGTTTTGTAGTCGTCGCACGACTGTACTTTTATTAGGTACCTAAGAAAAAGCGACACTACTAAAGACCTGAAAACCACCTTTTCGCTTCCAACAGGTAGTCGGTTGGTTCAATAAGGCTGTGTTTGAGCGTTTGTATTCAGTTTTTTTTAAACAGAATTCATTTATTTTTAACGGAAGAACGCACACATAGGCATTTTGTTTTGCTCGAAAATCTGTCGTTTTCATTTTCATTTTCAAAAAAAAAATATGGAAATAAAATTGAAAATAACAATAAAAAACAATCGGAAGTTATTTTTTCAATTAAGGAGAAGAATGTTCATCTGGCGAAGGGATTCAAAAAGGGCTTAAATAAAGTCGATTTTGAACGTTCTTGGAACTTTAAAAAAATTGCTACAACTATAAATAACTATGCCTATGACCCTTTGACAAGGGACGGAAAGAGTTGGCAAAAGGTACGAATTTCGACACTGAATTGTATATTTTATTTATTCTGTTTGGCACAATTGCCAGATTGTAACATGAATTATCCGTCGACATCGAAGGCAGTTTCCACACCAATCTCATCACAATGGAGTGATTTCCCTGAATCGTCGGCCATTGATCTCCTCGCAAACTCGCCAACACCATCCACCATCCTGCACCAAAAAAAGAATAATAATTCGGACTTCCCAATTTCTTCTTTGGTCATGGTGTGGCACATATCCATTGACGACATATATGCGCTTCAATGAGGTCTATGGCTTGTGCATAGTATTTGCTTACCGATGGAGAAAGTCCCAAATTGAAATCATTTCCAGCACCGTTTTGGTATCCTCCGTAAGAATTCTTAAATTTGCTCATATCCTCAACACAGACGGCACTGATGACGACCGCAATGCGTCGGGAATGTCGACTTCAACTAGCAAGTTTTTAAACACTTTCTCACTATCTGAACCGTAAAACATTTCAATGCTCATCTTATAAATCTTTTGAAAACTGAGATCTTTCAAGAAGTAAAATCATTTTCTCAACAATTTATTTTCAAAATAAAAAATAAACAGTCTTTTTGCCAGTTTCATACAAGTGCTACCAATCCTTCGAAAAGATTTTACAACATTCTAGTCGTCTTCAAATCTGCTACAAATTTGGCGGGTCGTCTGTGTTAGGTAATGAGGATTGAAAAACGACACGACTCAAGAAACGACAAAAGTCGTTTTCGGTAATCGAGGTGAATATTTATGGTAGATCTGCTTTGGTTGTCCGCGCTAATATGTTGCCTCTCGGACAATAACTTGTTATTTCTTTATATTATAGTTCCTAAAAACATCTACCATGGCAGAACGTATAGGATAGGAATAGGACGGCGAAAAGTCTTCTGGGCTGTGATACTGATTGTAGAAATCCAAAATGCTCTGTCAAATAATGGAAAACAAAACCTTGAGCAGAACCTATTAACTTTGAAAAATAAGACCCAACTACATATTTGGATATAATAATATCTTGCATACATTTCGCAACATTTAAGTCGACAAACCTTAACCATGGGTGACAGCATTAACAAAAGATCCTCATTTCATTCGGTTTATGACAGAACAGAAAAAAAAAAACAGAATAAATATATAAGTTCGTACGCACCTGCAAAGTATGCTTAACTTATCCATACACGCCCAGCGTAATAAAGAGATCTTCATACATTCATGGCTGTGCAGCGCGACATTTTGGCCATTTCGACTGTAATAAAACCGTTTTCATGTAACCTTTTATGACCATACTCCTGTTATTTTTATTAGTATCCTGACATGTGTTATGCAAAATAAACAAATGAAAGCTGTCGGTTTATATAATACACACAACTGCCGGTTTTCGTTATAGTAAAAAAAAAACAATTCAACATGAAACTAGCTACATCCATGAAAGGCACATAAAACCTACACCTTGCCGGACACGACAAGAACGGCATCGTTATTTTTTCCCTGCCATCTAAAAACCATAATGCAGTGATAAATGGACAAATACCTTTGAGGGGCAGCCATTTTATCGGCTGACAGTTTTATTAACTTTCACAGAATCATTTAATGTATGACCTTTTAAGAGCAAACGTTTTTGCCTATAACAATGGCCAAATGCATTTGTTGGTTTGTCTGAAGCTGCATTCGTTTGTGGCACACCTTTCCAAGGCAGTTGGTACACCGAAACCGAGTGGTATTGTTCTGGAGTTTATCCAGCGAGTCTGCCCATCAGATGGAGAGCTGGTAATATGCATATACCATATGCATAGAATCCAAAGTGGCTTACAGAAATTAAAGTCGTACAGTTCAAATTTGAATTACAGGAGCTTATGTCTTTTGGTACCAGAACAGAGTATTCTCTGTACATGAATTGGATTGACTCTTCTTCAGCATTTCATTGGAAACTTGTTGCCCTTGATGATTGTATTAGTTACAAATTTTCGAACATTGTAAGTTTGAGAACAAATTAATAATTAAAATAATTTGTATAGAATACGGGAAAATGGTGCCCGCTTTCAGCTTTCATTTCTCCTTTACTTTTTATAGGCGAAAAGGTTTAGTAAGGATTTATCCAGCGCTGTTCAGTAGTCACTCAACTATCGAATTTCGAATCCAATTTATTACAAGTGAGTGTATTCGAAAATACGAAAAGGTATTAGAAATTTCACGTATTTAATTATACCCTCCACAGGAGGGTATGTAACGCCAAGAAGGAGTCACCGGAGACCTCATAAAGTATAAAATATATTCTGAATCGGCATCACATTCTGAATCGATTTAGCCATGTCCTTCTGTCTGTCTGTCCGTCTGTCTGTTGAAAGCAGGATAGCGCCCAAAGGAATTGACATAGGCGAATGAAATTTGGTGAAAGGACTTATTTTTATTGTCGTCAAGTTTGTACTAAAAATGGGCTATGTCGGTCAAGTAGTTCTGGTACCTCCCATACAAAATCAATCACTTGTATGCAGTGGAGGGTATCAAAGCATCGGCTAGGCCGATGATAAAACTTTTACTTGTTTTTATGTAAAGTGAGAGCCCGGTTAACTTAAAAAAAGAAATCAACGACACATAAAAATATTCGTTTCTGTAATTATTTCTCTCAAAAAATGTAATGTTTCTAATTTCCGTCGCTGTATACCAAAAGGAGTTTTTGTTAAGCCAGCAGTTTATAATAAATTACATTGTGGCTATACATCCATAAAAATTCAAATCCAATGCCAAAACACACAGCTTCTCCAGTGCGACATTGCTCGCAATTTAAATTTGTATCTACACGAACAAGGTAGATTCGTGCTTCACAATTATCCTCAACATACATGTATAATGTATATCTAATGTATGAATATACACATTAAACTTCAAAGCGCATTTCAATCCAAAAGTAGCTATGCACAGCTAATAACAAAAATATTAAAGTGAACTTATCGTTTGAGAATTTCCTGAGGGCTGCTTGAGCAGAGAGTATTGTGCAGAACTTCAAGAGGTCCTTTGCCAAATTAAGAACACTCGAGAATTGAAATTTGAAATGTCTTTTCGCATGTGAAATGAGTGAATTGTTTTTTGTTTTTATGGCAGTGCATATGGGAAATTTACCATGCGCTTAGCAACTGTACGAAATTCATTCTCATCGTGAGTGACATACCTACCTGTGTGCTTGTATGTTTGCGTTTTATTTTGTTTTGTATGTTTATTCACAAATGGCGTTGTTTCAGCACGTCCTGTGCGTACCTATGTTCATGATTAAACCAATTTCACTTAAATTAAGTTAATTCCTCTGTGGGCTGGTTGGAAGAATACACGTCTTTTGATTCGCTGCTATAAGTAAACACTCAAACCCTTAGTAGGTCCATCGGTACGTGCTTGAGCAGCCGGGATAATGTAAAGTTCTTGCGACATGCTCAGGTCATATGAAGGGTACCTATGTCTGAAAATAAAGCGACCACAGTGCTGCACTTCCAAACGCGTAGCACTTGAATATGCCTTTTTTAAGAAGCATTTAAATGAGTCTTCACTCATGCGTCGCACTGTCCTTGTGGCGGACAACTGCATACGCATTCAATTATTATTATAAATACAATCGATGGATGAATACAAAACATGAAATGCGGACTTTCGCGTGTTCTACATAATAACAGATCGGCAAAAATGTATCCGTATTGTGCATTGTGCTATTTGCGGCATGTGAACGTGAACAATTTTAAGGACGCTTTTGAAATGGGTTCACAGAAGCATTTGTCAATGTTCTATGATCTCAATTATTTATAGTATTTACATGAATTTCCATTCCGCATATATGAACACACCCTGAACCTGATTATTTTTGTTTTGTAGTGCGGCAGCATTTTATTTTACATTTTTTTTTATTGTTAGTTATAGCTGTGGCGGTGATTTGTAAAGAAAGGAATATAAATGGGAATCAGGTCACCGGTGTTTGGCTTTTATATTTTATTATGCAGACCAATTCAGTTTAACTTTAAACGGCTCGAAATGAAATAGTGACCTATGTATTATTCAAAGACAAAAAGGCTGTCAGGATAGCGGGCAATGAATGGGACTTATGCAGAACGGAATTATTCAGTTTCGAACAACGTTTAAACAACCATTACAAAAAAAGTTAATTTTAAGAACAAAAAAAAAACCGACTGACTGTTAAAAAAACTTAAAAGATGTAAACAAGACATATTAAAGTGTAACTAATTGACAATCGGAGGCTACCTACGCAGCCTAACAAAAATATGCGTAGCCTCCGACTGCCATATAAAGGGTGATTTTTTAAGAGGTTTAGAACTTTTTTTAAAAAAAAAACACAAAAAATTCGAAAAAATGAATGAAATATTTATTTGAATCGATAGTTTGAACCTTGCAATTTAATGTTTAAAGATAATTTCATGCAAATGTTGACCGCGGCTGCGTCTCAGGTAGCCCATCCACTGAGTCCAATTTTGGCATACTCTTTCACACATATCGGCCGGTATCTCACGAATGAAAGCATGGATGTTGGCTTCCAGTGCGTCAATCGAAGCGGGCTTGTCCCTATACACATTAGCCTTGGCATACCCCCACAAAAAATAATCTAATGGTGTCAAATCGCACGATCTAGGCGGCCAATTGACCGGCCCGAAACGTGAAATTAACTGTTCACCAAACTCGCCTCGCAATTGCGCCATTGTTTCGCGTGCTGTGTGGCATGTGGCACCGTCTTGTTGAAACCACATATCATGCAAGTCAAGAACTTCCATTTCGGGCAAAAAAAAAGTTTGTTATCATCGCTCGGTAGCGTTCACCATTGACAGTAACGCTGCGATTCGCATCATCTTTGAAGAGATATGGCCCAATAATGCCGCCGGCCCATAAACCGCACCAAACAGTGGCTTTTTCGGGATGCATTGGTAGCTGTTGCAATGCTTCTGGCTGATCTTCACTCCAAATGCGGCAATTTTGCTTATTTACGTACCCATTCAACCAAAAATGAGCCTCATCGCTGAACACAATTTTTCGATAAAAAAGCGGATCCTCGGCCAGCTTTCCAAGAGCCCATTCACCAAAAATTCGGCGTTGTGGTAGGTCGGCTGGCTTTAGTTCTTGCACCAGCTGTATCTTAAAAGGCTTTACGCCCAAATCCTTCCGCAAAATTTTCCACGTAGTGCTGTAACAAAGGCCTAACTGCTGGGAACGGCGCCGAATCGACATTTCGCGGTCTTCTGTCACACTAGCTGATACGGCCGCAATATTTTCTTCACTACGCACAGTACGTAAACGTGTTGGTGGTTTAATGTCCAACAAAGTAAATTTGGTGCGAAATTTGGTCACAATCTTCCGAATAGACTGCTCAGAAGGTCGAGAATGCCGATCATAAAATGGAAGCAGCGCGCGATGAACATTTCGAACCGAGCACGAATTTTGATAGTAAAATTCAATAATTTGCAAGCGTTGTTCATTTGTAAGACGATCCATGGTTAAATTGCAAACCAAACTGAAGCTGTTTGACAGTGACACAAGGTACTAAACACACGTCAGCTGTCAAAACCAGTGTTGCCAAAACCAAACCAGCTAAAAAATCACCCTTTAGTTGTACTTGAATGTGTCTTGTTTACGAATCTAATGACATCTCACTCTTCAAATTCGGTGAAGCCGTTTAGGCTAGAGCCTACAGGAGATCACAATGGAACAGACCTGCATACATAAAGCGAAAAAAATTACCATCCCTTCAGGCTCCAGTCGGGCAAAAAGGGAGAAAAACATAAATGCCATGAAATTGAAATAAAAATTGTCCTAAGAAACGGGAGCGCATTCAGAAATATCGGACTGCTCAAATTAACAAGAAATAAGAATGCAAAATAAAAAAATTCATGCGAATTTCTATTGCTCTTGGCTGTCGTTCGCAGATTAATTTATGGTGTTATTTTTCCTTTGCATATTCTTCGCTGTGAAGTTAAGAAGGTCATAGAATTTCGATCAAATTTGCATTGAATGTGAACTCTTTAAAATTCTGTTGCCCACAGTGATGCCAGATTACAAGATATATTTTTTTCATGATTTTAGACCTCCAAAATATGCATACAGTACTTTTTACCTCGAAATCATCAAATTTCAAGATTTTTGATATCAAGAACTTTTTAAATCTAGCACATTAAGAGAACCTTTTCTATTGAAGAAAAACGTTTTCTATTAATTCCATTATTATATATAATGTGAGTCGAACAGAGCCCATGCAAAATTTCTGTCTCACTAATGTTTTCATCAAAGGAAACATGAATTTTAACGAATTCGAGAAAATAACTGATGTAACGTGTTTTTGGAAAAATGGTTTCGTAGTACCCACTGAAACGGTTGTTGAAATTTGTATCTTTACAAAGGAATTGTTGAGCCTTAATGAACCGAAATTCTATGATCTTGATATAGGTAAGCAATGAAATTCTAAGTCAATTTAATTCAAATATGTTTATGAATTAGTAGTATAGTAAATCTTGAAAAAAAGATTTTTTGTTTCGGAAAAACAAGATTTTCAGATTTTTTATCTGGCAACACTGGTTGCTAAAAGATCACATGCTAAAAGAATTTAGAAATAATTGAACTAAGACAGCAGCCACATTTTGAGCTGTAGTAGTTCATTTTGATCACTTATTCAGTGGGTAGAATATTTGAACTTCATTTCACACGTTTTCGTGTCCCTCAAGGCAGTCTTGGTGGTCCTCTACTATTTTTACTCAGCAGTAAAATACGTTTCGTACCTTCTTTGAAGACCCAAACCTATCTATTCCCACAGACTTCCTCTATTTACTAAATGACAGTGTCAGTCCGCTATACAAATACTCATTTTTAGTGTCCAGGCTAAATTTTTCGAACTCACAATGGTGAAATTCTGCCTACAAAATTGCATATTGGGACCTACCAAATACTAAGTGCGAAGGTTAAAATGATTATTAGTAAGGCCCAGTAAGTTTTTAGCCTGAACCTTTTCTCCTCAAGTTCGTTCTTTTCCTCTGGGAACCTATTTATGAATTTTTCCAAGGGAATCATATACATACCATTGCATTTGTGGTTCCATCCGATATATTTAACTGGTGGAATCTTGTTTGTATTTTTTTTGCCATACCGATTGTTGCGTTATTCCAAAAACGATTTTTATAAAACGTTAACCAAAAAACAGGTAAAATCCGTAAGTGAATTTATGATTTATTACCATTTAACCCTTACCTAGAACGCGATCAATTGTTGGCCGCCCACTTTTGCTTAGTAATATTAAATCTGGTATTCAATTTGACACCGAAAAATAATCTCCGCAAATGTAGATTTTTACTTACATAGGCTGTGATAGACACATTTCATCCAGTGTTCCCAGACTTTGAAGACTGCGTTCCCTTTTTTTTTATCAGCAAAGGCAAAAAAAAATCCCCTTTTTTCCATTTAGTGAAATTTCAACTTTTTTTTAATAAAAAATGTGTAACCGTTACAATAATTTCCTTCTTTATTAGATGTAATATCAAAACGAGTGAAAACATTCAGATGCACAAAAATTATTACGTAGACGTTCGATGGCCTGTTCTCTTTCTTTGAATGTGAATAATTCGAAAAATGAAAATACGTTTTGGTTTTATTGGTAAACAATTTACGTTTCACAGAGAATTATAGTTTTTTCCCCATTTTTTATGACTGCTCCTCGTTTTCCCGTTTTTCATTCAAAAAGCGCCAAAATGGAGCTTTTTCCCTTTAATCTGTGATCAGGCTGGCTCCATTGTTGTTTGACAGGTCTCCTGAAAAAACTTGGTCTGCCATACAGAGCCAATTTAAAATTTGTTACTGTAAAGTGCACATACAAAACAAACCTCGCCTCGAAACTTTATGCCCAAACTGATAAACATCTGATAGACAAAACTTATCTGACAATGCATTCCTAGTCTTTCTCCACTACCCGGCTTATGCTTAACGAAACTTCCATCATCGAATTGCACATTATCCTTTTATAACAGGGTCCTTCCACACGGAATATTATTTAGTGAGCATTAATTAACCTTTAATTTAAGCTGACCAAACAAAGGGTTAGGATTATGACCGTTGCTGCTATCATCGTTGCACACGCAAGTAATATCACGGGTAGAGCTAAATTTCATTATACACTCGTCGTATAGCCTGCAGCATGAGCTGAAATTCCCTCTCTTTGTTATTAATTTTATCACGCATCAGTTACATCCTGGTATTTGACCATCTAAAAGCAACGAGTATTTTTTTTTCCCAAACATGTGGCCATACATACCCAGTTGTGAATGCTCTTCAGGGTGTATACACCCAGAAAACTCAATTACCGTCCATCTACCCTGTTTCTAAAAAAAAAAAAAAAACAGTCCAAGAAGAACGAAAGTAAAGGACGGGTCCGTAAATTCGGATGAGCTTCACATTTTCACTCCTCGCGCGCGTCGTGTTTTGTGCGGGGTGAGTGCGAGTCGAGTGCGGATGGACAATGACACAACTTCTCGTGAGTAGACAAAATAATGACGAACATGTCAGAGTTCGGAATGCACTGTGTGCACAGTACTGTCTGTATGTGCTTTGAACTTCCCCCATGCTTAATGGGTCATTACTCCGTTTATCTTTTGTGCAAACTGCCAGGGATGGAAATGATGATGCAGAAAATTGAGTACATTTATACACAGGTTGCTATTCAGCTCAGCCTTGTGATTGTCTTTTCAAATAGCCGCAAAGCGGACAACACCAGATGTCCCAATTGCAATCCACTCCAAGGTTGTGAGTAACATTTTGATATCCTTTTGCCTGTGGTACAACAGGCGCAGAATGAAATGTGTTGCCTTACCGGCGTGTGATGTCTTTTTTCGCCTATCAGCACTCTTCTAATCGACGCCTTTGTAACCATTAATCGACACACCTTGTCGTGTCGAAAGCAGCTGTCTTTATACCCGACGAAAAGGTAACCAGAGCCATGAGCAGTCGGCAGTGGGGAACAATGTCACTACCACCACCCGCTATCAGATCATACTTTCAACAAGAAGCGAGGAAGTCGGACAAATTAAATTGAAAAAAAAAGAATATATATAAATATAGGTAGGTATTGAAGAAAGCTGAGAAAATACTTCCTTCATAGTATCGCATTGTTGTGTTTGTGTTGAGGATTAGGGAAAAGCATTTGGTCACGAAACTTTGTCCTCTTGATTTATATTGACACACGTGCTTTGCTCAGAAACGTCTGCACGAGCTGTTGCTGATGTTGACACCTGTCTTTGGACTTAACACCCGATCGTGTCAAGGCGTGGTTAGCACTGTTTTTTGGAGCGTCTTTTTTTTTATTTTCCTTTGATTAAGTGACATTGGAAAGTGAGATTTTAAGCCAATCCAAATGACAGTGACTAACAGTGAGGTTTTGGTTCTTCGTTATTAAAAAAATAACAAAAAATGCGGCATACCTATAGATTGTTTCACCAGGAGTAACATTGAAAGCTATTGCAATAATGAAACTGTGATGAATTTAAATCGAGTAGAACCTTTTGGATTTATGTATCTGCCTAAAAAGCAGAATAAAGAACAAGCTGCGGTGGGGGAAAATAACCAACCCCAGCGGGGAAATAAATATTTATTTTTCAAGTTGTGAACCCCATGTGGTCAATGCAACTAAACCCTAAATTAGCCACAGCATAGCGACATCTACGGGGCGCTAGTTGTCCAACACGATAACTATTTGTATTGCAGAAGCGGCACAGTAGTTGGATACAAACTCAAGTGGAGCGAAGTTGTACTTGTCCTGTTCCAATTTAAATAAGTCGCAATAAATAATATTGAATTGTTAACGTCGAGTGTTTTCTTCTATCAAAGTGAAGTTATTTATCACCGAAGATGGGAAATCATTTAAAATCTTGAGAAGCTTTTGTCCACCTTAAGTTGGAACTGTCTGAGCTAGAAGCTATTGGTGAAATAAACTCAGTTGAAATCATAGACAAACCATACTGAGACCCCCAACTCACAATCCTCTTGCCGCTGGCCCCCTCAATTTTTATTCAAATTCGCCATTTTGTATTCCTATCGGTGTTATGTCAAAAAAGAATCCGTGTGACATGCAAAAACATACAAAAAATGCAAAAATAAATGCTGCCAACCTTGGCAACCGTGTTGAAATGCGAAAGAGTTCGGGAATTCCACATTTTTTTATTACTGAATGCCATTGGTTAGTTATTATAAATTGTTAAAAGGCAAATAATTTGATTTGTTTGGTAAATTAAACTACCTAAAATAGATGTTATATATACTAGAAAGATATAAGGACAAACATGGCTGTGTATTTTCCGCTTTTGGATATCATTAACTTCGATTTAGTGTGTAAATTTTTCTTAAATAATCAAGAAAATTTGCTCAAAATGTTTTCATTTTCCCTCAACCAATCTACATTGTTAATTTTTCATGAACATTTTAAGCAAATGTGCACTTATTCCTAAAAAAAAAATATTATCCACACGTAACGAACAATTTCAAATTAAACGGATAACATTTTATGAACTCTGCCAGCAACTTTGCCCACAGCGGAAGTGTCTCATATCTCCTGGGAGTGTGTTGGTGAGCAGAATTTTTGAAGTTTCGTGACACGCACCAAACGTGAACACTCCATAAAAATATAGCTTGTAGGCTAAGTAACGGGAAATCGGCCGGAGTTGGTGGTCTCAGTATTGTCTCTGGTTGAAATATCGCATTAGGAACGCGGAGAACGAAAACTACAAGCCGCAGTCAACTTCGAACAGTAGTCTTTAAAGCTATTGCAGAAAATCACCAGTGTTGAAACTTTGCACATTTAAAAAAAACTAAAAACGATTGCAATGATTGTTTTTTCCAATTTTTCAAAATGACCCCCTTTTGAGGGTAAAACCACCTACATTACGAACTTTTTTAAGGGCTATAGCTTTCAAACCAATAATCATAGTGATTTTCTATTTTGTACCGTTATAAAGATTGGAAAATAACTGGACTCCTGTTTCAGGCGATTTTAATTTGAGCCGACAAGGATAACGATGCAACACATATCACGACTTTTAAAAACTCTTCGCATATAAGATGTTGCAAGATCACTTGAGCCTTACAATAAGCTTTTTGTTAATTTCGAACAATCCGAAAGTGGCATTGCTTTAGACCTTTACGCGTTGATAGAAAAATACGAACTAATTTGTTTTCAATGCATGGAACGGAAATAACTCGTAAGTATCTATCTCCAGAGTTATGGCGACTGCACCTGTATAACAGAAAACAGGTAAACCAAGCCACGGATGCTGCCTGCTAGTTAAATTATTTTATGTGATATTTTCTTTTCCGTATTTACACAGAAGCAACCGAAGATCTTATTTTTGAAAATCATCCACCTCGAAACTGAATGAATAGAGTCACAACTTCGCACAGCGCCATTTTTGCCCCATCATCCATTGTTTTGTTTGTCTATTGTCAACGTTTATTCTTGCCTACGTTTTATGGCATTTACAGTATTTTGCTCCCCTATTGTCTGCCGTTAAACTGTTTTTTTTTTTCCCATACAGAGTCTGAAGGCAAAGCCCTACCAGCACGGTATGCAAATGTCAAGGTGTGCCCTTTTGGTGTTCAGTTTCTTTTCTTTTCTTTTTGTATAGTTCACTAACTGTCTAGCGATTATGCAGTAGGTGTATGCACTCAATATGTGACTCTGTGGTAAGCCACTAGTCCTCCACCGCGACTACCATCGCCAACAGCGAAGGAAGCATCACAAAAGAGATCAGATAACCGGGTTGCATTTGCCGGTAGCATACTATCCGTCTTTAACCTGTGCTGTCGCTAAGTCTCCATCGAACGACGACGACAATGCCTGCGGCCTCAAAGATACCGATCTGCATCGTCGTCGTCGCTGTCCCTATATATGCGGAGATTAAGGTGGTAACACGACCTCCGCGTCCGCATGTCCATATGGACAGATACAGGAAGCCATCTGCTGTAGCTATGAATTATTGGGTCAATTTGTTGTCATTTCCTTGTGTTCTTGTTCCCCACTGTGTATCCGTGTTGTTTGTCTGTTTTAATGCATCGCATAGGGGTAGGCATACAATTATTTAAACAAATGACGTGCCACTGAATTTATCGAATAATTAATTGACGTACAGTGCAGTCAGTTCCCAATCGCCCTTTCAGACTTTTTGAGATGATAATCCAGTTGAAAGCACTCGCCCTGTGGGATGGCATCTCAATTTACCCCACCCAAAAATGAGATATGATTTTGTTATCAACAAGAAAATTGAATTTTCAGTAGTAGAGACATTAAAATTAATTGAGGGAGTGGCGGGCAAATGCACCGAAGTTGGATGTGGGGAATGGATCATTTCCCTGTGATTGGAGCGTGGAAAATAATTTGACAGACCGCTATAAAAAACAACGGAAATGGTTTCGTTATGATGACAATTCTTAGTTTTGAGAAATATTTATATAACTGAAGTGACTGTCATAAGAGCCTTCGAAAAATCTTTAATGTTACCTACTGCTCAGTGTTAGCACTCTCTTTTCATTTATCAGCGTGGTAATTTTCCCTGTTCACCGTACTCGAATTCCCTTTTAAAATCCCACGATACTTTTTTTCGTCAAAATCCAGTTTTTAAAGTAAAATTTGTATTGCACGGAAAGAAAATCACGTTAAATTAACCTTAAGTATAAAAACCGCAGTTTGTAACACTGTTATGATTATTTTTTGGTAATAGAAAATGTTGATAAAAGACGATTTAATGAGCTGTTTTTTATGGACATTCAGTGTGTTGATAATCATGGTGAAATACAGGTGTTTTGATAGAATTTCACCAGAAATTCATAGTTTGAATGTCAGATTTCTGAAATTCCTACGATTTGGTGCTTTATCCCTTTTTGGACATCGAAATTCCCACAAAAAGGGATAAATCCCACGATATAACAACACTGCTACTGCTTCCTAAAATAATGTTTCTTATTATAGCATGAATCCAATATTTTACAGTATGTCCCCGAATACAACATTTTCTCTTGAGAGAAAATGTTCCCACGCCCTAGGCGGACAACACGACTTAATCAATAGTCAATTTCACATGACATACAATAGAACTCCATAAAATATAACTATGATGTCAGGCATGTGGAAATATCTTCCTACTTACATTCCATTCTGTAGTTACTTCTACCGCCAAGGACACCCCACAACCCAACATTCCAAAAGTGTCATAATCACCTTCTTGACTTGCATACTTAAAGGACACAAAATGTAAACAAATCAAAGCGAATACCACAAAAACCACCACTTCCATTCGTAACTAGGTCAATGTACCATCGAAAGTAGATTTCTCTGTGGCGTACCTACGAGTATGTGTCTGCATCTATGATAGAGACCACTTGGAGTCAAAATTAAGTGCACTTAAGTATCTGCTCAGAGGCAAAATAGCAAAACTATAAATATAAATTCCTAAATTAGACGGACGTGTGTACGCAGTGCACACTTTTAACAATATTACACCTTACAGCATCTAGGGGATTTGTCTACTCAGTTTCGAACATTCAAGTTGTACGTATCAGTTCTACAACAGCGCTCACTTTCAGTTTGAATTTATGAGCATCGCCCGATGACGATTGGAATTAGTATGGCAAATGGCACAAGCACTACACTCAACACTGCAGTCTGCAGACTGCACTGAATCGAATTTATTTTAAGCAGGGAATTTTCTCTTTACAAGGCGAATGCGTGAAAAATAGAACTCTCCGATTCTGAATCAGATCTCTGTTGTTGTACGAGGGGTAGATAAATTCGCCGCAAAAGAGAAAAAAATATGTTAAAATTTGTTCTGTTTACATTTTAGGGGACTTCGTTATTCCACTCCACTCTTAATGTAAACAGATTCGCTGGCAACGACTTCTGAGTGGACTGCTAAGAACTGTTGTTGAATAAAATCGTAAGTACAGCTAAATTGCAATAGATGGCGTCATACTGATTCTGTTGTTTTGAATGGGATGTTAGTTATATACTGTTGCTGTGAATTTCAGATGCAAGTTTATTGAGATATTTATGTGTGATGGTGACGTGCAAAAGCATAACCAGCGAGACTTCATGATAAGAGGAATTAGACGATTTTGGTATGCAAAAAAATTAACATCCAAAGTTTTATAGTCATGGACCAATATAAAACAAAAAGCAAATAAATAGTACGTTAGTATAATAGGACCCCCAGGCCGTATAACCTTAAATGTGTGACTTTATTCTGTCAAAGTGAGAACAACACGTTCGTGGGTGTGGATAAATCATTCACTTGCTTGCGGTACCTTCCACCACCGCCTCTGTTATGTACAACAACATAAGAGGAAATGTTTACAAATCCCCTGAGGTACATTCCCAATAGGTTCGAGGGAACCAATAACTGTAACAATCTGTGTATATATAGGGAGAATGATGTCCATATTGGGTAGCTGCACGTAATTTCCATTATTGCATTTTTAAATAGTTTTCAGATGTGTGAAAGTGTCTACCTTTGCTGTGAAAACCGAAAACAAAGTTACTTTTAAGTCTATAAAGTTTAAACACATTCACATTTCATAATTGTCAGGTGTTTGCAAATGTTGTTAGATAACACTGTAAAAAAATTAGTATGCCAAACTATATGTTTTGTTTGAAAGGCTTGCAGCAGGTTTTGATAGGTGATTCGCCAAACCCCACCCGGAGGAAAACAAATGCAAACACATGGTGGACGTACTTATACAAAAATTGAAGAAAGAATCTGGTAAATTCCGGGAAAACAATTGGAAAATTTTCGATATTAGTTTTGCAAATATATTTAAAAATGGCTCCCAGCGAAAGCCTTTTTTTTGCAATTGCCAATATTTTTGATGAGAAATTCTTTCAAAAACCTTCTATTGCTTTTGCACGGAACCTAAATCCAAAGCGAAGAAGAATAATGTGCAATACCAACAGTAAATTTTGATTCATATATTTTATATAATACAATTAAAGTGGGTACTTAGCTGGGTAGATGTGATGCCTTTCACGAACGAAATCCAAGTGCTCGAAAGCACACAAGATCAAGTTGATCACGCATAACAAATCTCCCACTCTCAAGTCTTACACATGCAATGCAATTGTTGGTGCAAACAGTGCCAACTCCAGCCAAACTAGCGCCCCGTGCAAGATTTAAAGAAAGCGCCCTTTTTTCATATTCGCACACATGCAGAAGTCTTTTTTACATCACTCAGGAGCTAGACTTTCAATGCGTTTGTTTTATTGAGATTTTGGAACCAGATTCTTTTGTAAAATGTAAGTGGATGAGCCAGAAATAAACCTGCATGAACAGGGTGGAATATTTTGAGATTATGTAGGTAAGAAGTGAACTTGCATAGGTCTAGGGGGATTTTTTATTTTGCGATATATTGAGTAAGATTGTCCTTGAAGTTGCAACATTGCAAGTGATGTGAGTTAACGTGCAAGAAATAATTCAGCACAGGTGTGATGGATGTTGTTATTTTGAGCTCATTTGAATAAGCTTTTTGTTTAAAATGCAAATGGTAGTATTTGTTCGCACAAGATAAAATTCATTTTTCCTTCCTAGCAGTGCGCCCCCAGAACTTGGCGCCCTGTGCATTTGTACATCTTGCACATATGGTTGGTCCGGCCCTGGGTCCAAAGCTGTGCGAGCTTGCATGTTTTACAGTGGCGTACATATTTTGAAGCAAGCGAAATGAAGAGAAAGTGAATTGGAGACATTACGAAAAGTTACAATAGAATTGATATGAATGGAAAAACTTATAACAGTTAAAGATAATATACAATAATTGAATTATATTGACTGGTGATTGTATAGAGGATAGATCATTGGGTAGTCTCAATCTCAAACACCTGCAAAATGCAAAAATATCCCGTAGGTTAAGGAATCCTGAAAATAAAACAAAACACGAAATAGGTATGCTGCGACGATACGGCGCCTGGGGTACTTAGACGGATGGTTATCTGCATCCATAGCTTATATAGGACACGACCTCGCACTTAGCATAAATGAATACAATAAAATTGCTTATCTAGCTAGTTTTCATTTCATATCTGACTTTTAAATCGACAAAAGATTGTAGAAGCATCCATTCCATAACATAAATCGTAACAGACGTCTCGATGTTTACCAACAAGAACATAATCGAAAATATCCAACGCGTAGCAGACAGTTGTTTGTAACAGAAGATAAATTCGCCGACAATTCGAACAGTGTTCTGCTCACTAACAGTTTCTGTTTTCACAATTTCTATCCCAGCATAGAACTGCAACTGAATATCAAACATACTTTCACCGAATCAATTCGCCACTCTTCTGCCACCGATGGGATGAATTCGCCTTCTGGTATTTTTTCCTGGTTCCTTTCCTGCTTGTAAAACCACCGTAACCGTAACAGCCACAGGCAGCCGCAGCACTCTCGCTTTTGCAGCCTTTCATTCTTTCGGTTCGTTTGTTTACCTTTTAAAACCTGAAACTGAATCCATGGCGGGGGCGCTCTTTACATGATTCTCTTGTCATGATAACCAACTAACCGGTGTTGTTGTATAGATGGGAAAGACCGAACGGCAAGGGCACACGACAAACTGAAATGGCAGGCAGGCAACTGGCTGGCTCTGGCACTTTTCGCTCCGTTATAATTCGCCCCATAGTAAGTGCCGTTATGTTGTGTTCGGTTCGATATCATGGGCACGGCCAGGCCACATAAGAAAGAAGTCGCCGCTCAGTCATTTAAACGGCGCGTGTGAGTACGTACACAAATCATTCGTTTGGGGCGGCAAAGACCAACATTTTGGGGTTTCCTTGTGCAGTGTTTTCGATTGCTGTTCCTTTTTTTTTTTGATACACAATATTGTAGAGAGTAAAAGTGCATCTGGTTTCTGGTGTTGGTTCGAAAATCTCTTCTTCTGTTTGAAAAGCGAAATTCCACTCGTCGTAGAGCATCATCCTCTCGCATGTTAAAACTTACAGCCCCCGTTAGGGAAATCAACAAAATATCAATCAGTGTCACTAATCGCGTTTGTTGTGTTTTGTTTTTATTGTGAAAAGAAGCGGAAAAGTGAATGAAAAGCAGTTCTCAATAAAGAAGGAAGAATTTCAAGTCGAAACGAACACGGACACCGGCAACCGTAATATAGGCTGTCTACCGATTGATGGTATGCACTTTGATGGAAGTGTTGCTCCGCTCATGGAATAAAGTGTTCTTATAGCAGTGTGGGGGTGAAGAAAATTCATGCGGAAGGAATTTAAGCCGTTGAGTAGTTCTATCGAGAGGGCGACTAATTGGAAAATTTAAATTAACGAAAGGCGCTGATTGATTTAAATGTTCGGAAAGAAATTTCCCGCCTACGTGAGATTTTACTTTGTTCGATAAAATTGTTTGTCTGAGTGATGTGTTAGTTTTACTTGTGAGAGTTGTGAAAATGATTTAAATTGTCCAAGAATCCAATAAATGTAGTGGAACATGTGCGCGTGTTAGAGGAGAGTTGTGATTTTAATGAATATTTCATATAAGGGAGTATTTTTGAAGTTCAAAGTGTTGGGCGCCATTTTTGGTTGTGATTTGCTGATTCGAAAAATTAATTCGCGGTGAAAAAAAGCCAAGAACAATATATTGCATATACATAAAGGACACTGTGGATACTTTTTTTTCTAAAAGTGGTAAGTTACTTAGTGTTGATAGCCGATTTAGTTGCATTTATGTTGATATCGAATTTGTTTGGCTCGGCACCGGAATAAGCCTTTTAATTTTATGCATCTTTCTATGTTGAACTTTATTTAAATTTGTGAATTAAGCTGGAAAAAACGCTGTAGCAATATAGGTACCTACCTTGTGTACCTAATTAAATACGTTGACACTTATTCACTCCAGTTTTGTCATCCCTTAATACAAAACTACTTAAAAATTAAGTCGAAACAACTAACAATTTTATTGGACTTGGCTGTCAACGGTTGGTACATAATATTGCTGTACTCATAGCAGTCATAGCTCATAGGAATGCACTTATATGTAAGTAGATAGGTACACATGTAGGTAGGTATACAGATTTTAAGCTAAGCCTTACAGGAATAAAAACAAAATTTTAAATCGGGCGCCCAACACTGCGACTTTACGAGAATATAACTCGAATTAAAATAAAAAAATCGTAAAAATTCCGACCTTGTCCATCTGTTTCAAAAATCGTGTTTGTAGTTCTTTTGTTAACTATCGTTACCTACCTACACCTATATATAATTTAAGCCTCTCAGCTGCCTAAAAAGATTTCGATATTGAAAACGATTTTCATGGTTTTGTAGTTTTAGAAAAGTCTCCGCATTTTTTTTTTTTAAATCTCAAATATCAGTTTCTTTGAAAAAAAAAAAATCAATCTTTTTTAGTTGGACAAGTTTGACATCTTTTGTAGATTGCCCTAGATTCCACCCTGCACTCGCTATGCTTGTCATATAAAAACGGTCATTCATAACCTTCAAACTAAATACTTTGTAGGGCACAATGAATAACTCAATTTGGAAAATTTTGCCATTGTGAGTTCGGAAAATTTAGCCTGGACACTAAATATGATTACTAGCATCGCGCAGTATATTTGAACATGAAGATAAAAAAGTCGAATCTAGTAAATTTAGGTACGAATCTGATGTATGGACGTGAGGGAGACTACTCTTCACCTAAACGTGAACGTGCCCAGCCCTCTCATCTTGTAGAAAACTATGGGCCTTACCAATAACCATATTTAGTTTCGACTCTAAATTTTAGTAGTGGCTATATTTTCCATAAAAATTTCGCAATTGTAAGCTTCCGTAAATTTAAAGTCCAGACTAAAATTTGTTATTAGTACGGCACAAGGTATATCTCGGAAAACACTTCTTTGCCAATCTCGGCGAACTTGCAAGTATAAGCACCAGTTTCCTCCAACGCTTGAGCCTAAGCTCCTGTTTGTTCAACGGGTAGTTTCGAGATCATATGATATTTGTACTGACAGAGCGCGCAAGTTCCAACTGTCAATATTGACAAGTCTAATTTTTGGTTATGTATTTATACACTAGTTCAATGTTATCTAGTTTTGCGTGAATACCTACAAATATTTTGTGCACTTGGTCTCTCTTTAAACGAAGAAGACCCGTTTCTCCTCAGATCTGTTTTAATCACATGAAACTTTGTCTGGTTTAAGGGGTTAAGATACCTACCTGCTGTCACTCATATGCTGACAGCTGCAATACACAAGGGTGAAATAAATGAGTTCGGTGAAAACATTTTCATTTCACTTGTTCCCAGAACCAGAATTGACAGAGATGGAGGTCCATTACATTTTTGAAAGCTACCAATCCACACCTGTTCACCATGATAGTGCCAAGCAAGACTAAATCTCAACTAAGGAAACTAATTTGACATAATTTCTGCCAGGATGACCTGATTTTGAAAAAAGTGTACACAAACAGCCCTCCCCCCTTAAAACTATCAAAAACTTATTCATAAGCTGCAAGTATTATATTCGTATGTATAATTATGTCCTTTTAGACAAACGGCTCACTTTTCACTTATCCGCCTGCTGCCGGCTTAAATCATTAATTTCCTGACTCATACAGCAAAAAACCTAATTTGAAGCATTTATCTTTTTGTACAAGCAGCAGCCTCATTTATCAGAAACGCCAAAGACACGCTTCATCAAACTGTGTACCTATCTAAACAGAACCAAAACTCCGTGCCCCAGTTAAAGACTTGTATTTATTGCCATAGAAGGACATCATCATTGACAAGGTGCATTTGATGTATATATTTTTTTTATTATTCTGCCGCCTTAATCGTTTGGTTTTTGTTGTCTTTATGACACAGTGATAGCCGCCACATGCTGTTTATTGGAATCGCCCTCATTAGCACCTGCCCGCTCTTTCGTTTGAGAAGCAATTAATCACTAAAGCCGTGGCTATAAATTCGCCTTCGAATGCAGATGTATCGTTTTACCTTTTTTACGTTTTCGATGAAAGAGAATCTGTCCCTGCTGAACGATTATCTCATCAGTTGAATTGGTAATCAAACGATGAGGCAGCAAATCGTCCGTTTTATGGATTGTGCCTCAGAAGCAGTGGGTTGTTTGGAAAATTAAATTCGAAGCAAACATCTTAATTAGGTTAAATGGGCACCATACGCACTTCTTTGGCGTATTTTGTATAGTAAATGAAGACGTCAATCATCGTTTTAGACTCCATCTAGCCGTATGAATAGAGATGTTGAACTATATGTCCGACGTCTGATGGGGTCTACGTGTAGTTACGTTTCGATTGAGTGAGTTGTCGTTCGTGTTGCTGGCGAACTCATTCTTTTGGACGTTTTTTTATACATAAGTCCATCACTTAGCTATATATCTAGTTGGTTTTTTGTTGTTCCTGTAGGTGGTTCTTTAGAAAAACGTCGTCGTGTAACATGAACGGAACGTATATTGATGCACGTACAAAGTCATGTTTGTAAGCTATTTCCATGACTGATAGTAAACCGATTTCATTTTAGAAATACGCCAATCAAAAGCGACATCTGGTATTAGGCTGGGTAACTCTATCTCGTACAACAACCCTTTATGATGCAGCTAAACCACAAATTTAGCATTGAGTAAGAAAATGCTACCACTTTTTCTTAAGTATTAATATAAAGAGTACATACATTTATAAACAAAAGGGTAAGGGGTATTATTTACAAACTTATTCCTATATGTAATAAATTTATAAACAAAAGGGTGAGCGGTATTATGAACACACTTATCCCTATATCCCTTTTTTTTCTTGAGTAGCATTGTACGAACTTTGTTAACTATTTCTTCGAGTAAGATATTTTCGTACGTATCCCCATTCTAGATCTGCATAATTTATACCCTCATATAGAAAGAGTGACGTATCTATAGTGGAAATTCTGTTTTAAAATAAAATCGAATGTATATGTTATGTACCCACTAACTGGGTCAGTGACAGGACTTCTAAATTGAAAATCGTCGACGATACATTTATTCGATTCCAATACATTTGCATATTCAAATCTCTCAGTTGCAATGTTTCGCAATCTGAATAAGGTTCTTCGAAATAGCTAGTCAGTAGTATTGATATTCGGGCATAAACAATGACATCAACAGAACGAGCAGTGTACCCTTCAAAACTTGAGACCATTTTTATTTTGACTGCACACATTTATGCAGCATACTTAAAGAGCAAATGGGACTACCGAAACAACTTCGAAATGTACAACAATTTTATCAGCTGATAAAATTCGGAAATCGGAAATTCGGAAACCTTCGCGAGAGCAGGCGCAGTGCTTGAGAACTAGGTGCAAATTTCATACTCTGGTCGTACATTAAAATGGTTAGCCAGACGTAAGCCTTGGAGCTAGTGCTGTTAGTTTTAAGATTAACCTGAACATATATATAATAATAAAATGGTTCGACCTATAATCACGTACGATGTCAGTTTTTTCTGGTTAACAGAAGTGATTGTCCAGACAACAGCAACAAACCTGCCGAAGGTAACAGAGAACTGCTCGTATGCTCTACCGAAAACCAAAAATAAAAGCTGTTGTTGTAGTGCTCCCGCACCTAAAAATCTTCATTTGAAGCTAAATATACCAAAAAACGTATCTAGAAGGCAAATTGACACCACGTTAAATGTGCGACATCTTTAAATGCTCGACTTCAAAAAATGCTTATTTTGAACTATTATTTCAGGCACTACACGCTCAAAAATTGTCTCTAGCCGAGTGCGATTGTTGCTCGGTTAAAATTAACTAAGTTTCTCCTAAAAGAACGATTTTTGCGTTGTTAAAAACTACCGAGACAAGAAGGTTAACACTTTATCAGTTGTTGTTATCAACCAAGTTTCTAGATTAATATCAACCAGCTGGTCAAATTTTACAGAGTTGGTTTGTTTTTTATGACCGAGAAAATTTGGGTGAAATTGTTAAATCGGTTATTTTTAACCCACTAAGTCTGTAGGACCTATATTAACAGTATTACTTGGAATTACTTTTAACCGAAAATTGATTAAGTAATTTTTCTGCGTGTGTGGCTAGGGAATACTTGTTTAAATAATTTATTTGTATATAGGCAGTTAGTGCAAATTTTGGACGGTAGAACTTAGTCCCCAGAAGTCATGTTCGGTTCACGGACTAATGGAATATCAAATCAGAAGTAGTCAGCTGAGGTCCTAGAATTAGAACCTACCACCAAAATCCCGAAAGCAATTAACACTGGTGCCGCATCGTATTCCAAGTTGAAGACAATTATATTCCGATCTGCGCCAGGCCAAAACCCTGAACCCTTTATAAAAATGTTAAAAAAACCTTAAAAAGAGTTGAAAGAGCAAGGGTTATAAAAAAAAACACATCATTTGGCTGAAAGATCTCTGTGCGTTTAAAATTCACTGAAAAGTCTATTGTGTAGGATGTTAAAGAGGCTTAGGTGTCTGAAATGCTCGCTGGCTAGCTCCTGCTTGGTCTTAAGTGATCGTCACATTACTTTTTTTGGTAGCACAAAATTAGCTAAAAAAAACTTTGGTTAGCACTGTTACCCCCGAGGAGCTGTAATTGACTCATTCATGTGTCATCTAAATGACATTTCATAAGGCACTTCACTCGCGTCGCATTTCATTTCAATTCAACTACAATTTGCCTGCAAAATCGGTAACAAGATAAATCACATGCAGACGGTTCCGGTCTAAATATGGCTCTCATTCAAAGTGCATAAATATGGGCTGGGTAATTGACCCACAATTTTTATTTTCCAAATTAAATACCACTTGTCCGGAACTGAGCAATAAAATAAATTGGCATAGTTAAATGGTGAAATGATTAGTTTGCCACACGCGCCTGACCTGATTAGAAATAAACAATTTAACAGGTAGTAGCTACCTGACTTCCACAAGTAAAACGTACAACTATACCACTCCAGTCGAAAAGTAAAGCCCATCTGATTTATTTATTCATATTTAACACGAATGCCAGCAATTCCAACACTTCCGTTTCTCACCTTGAAGCTCGCCATCACTCGTAGTCTGTGATCGCAAGTAAATGGCGCGCACACGCCAAGTGTCAATTATGATTTTTCAAATGCCACCGAAATTTATAAACAAAAAAAAATCGTTAATAATTTTCTTGTATTTTTAATTACAGATTGCGATTTACGGGAATGCGTAGAATGACGCGGCACTTCCAGCGGAGCGCTAACACATGGTGTTGCTCTGGGTTGTAAAAATCTGCCGGTGAAAATATTTAAAAAAAAAAAACGTTTGAGAGAAATTTGCCATTTGTTCGGGGAAAGAAAATATTGTGAAGACAGGAGATACTGCTACACAGGCAATCATGGCTCATTGGATGGATACGTTGCTGCTGTTTTTAGTTTTTGTTCAAGGTGAGTGTGTTTTTTGTTCCCTTCACAAATTGATCTCGGGTCGTGTTTCATGGCGTTCAATTAGCAACAGCTGCACCGTGTTAAGTCGTAAGAGTGGTGCCACACAAGGAGTTGACTCTGAAATGATCCCCAAGCGGGGGCTGCCTGTATTCAGATACATGGTATCCACTGCTTTGGTTATCACACCAAGAGGAGTCTCGTCGGGAATTCATATTTCTCATTGAGCGGTATAGTAGGAAGCAAAATTAACCTCGGTCAATTGCAGTCAGCGAACTTGTTAATGCTGCAAGTGTGCTTAAGTGTTAAGTGGCAAAGCGGAATTTTCCTCCTCTTCTTCGGTGAATTGTTTTGCTTTTTTCAATTCTAATGCCAGCCAGCAGCGGCAAGTGTAAGAAAAACAAAACCACAAAGCGAAGCCAGCAGCATTAGCTCCTTTGCGCTGAACGGCTGAGGCGGGTATATATCCCAGCGGATTTGTAGATACAATGTAAATGGAAATGAGAGCATGGCAGCTTGGATAAAAATGCGGATCGGTGGCGCTATGTGGCGCGTGGATTGCTTGCATTATGCGTGATATGTTAGGTATATGTTTTGTTCTTTAGATGCGGGGATAACGAGTCCCTTGGGGGTGATAAAAAACAAATTTATAAGCACACATATAGTTGGGAAAATAGTAGCGAATAAAGCGTTGAGTTCGTTTTAATAGGGATTAGGTAGGTAGAAGTGGGTAATTGCTTAAGTAGAATATTACCACTCTTAGGGGGCACAGCAGTCGAAATTGGTTTGTTTGATCAATTGTTCGCGCCCTATTGTATGTGAGAGGAACACGCCAACATCATCAATCAACCTTTGGCCTTGAATATGGAAAGCAATTGTGTCGGCAGAATGTGTGTAGTGTTTTGCTCGATAAAAACGCACGCTCAGATTTATGGTGAATTATTAATTTTGGTTGACGCGCACGATTTGACTTGATGGACTATAAGGATTGCAATTTGGATTGAGGATTTGACGATCAGGCTGTTCAGCTGGCTGAGCGACAGCTATCTAGCAGAAATGTTGACGGAAAATAGGTTCAAGTGAGTTTGATGTCGGGTAAACCTTTCATTATCTAAAAATTGTGCCCTAAAAAAATGCTTTTCTTATGATGGAAATAGGGGAGGTAGTTTTGTCATCAGCTTTTTGGTGTTCATTCAAATTTTGACTCAAAAAGTGAGTAGTTATTCCATTATTCGGGAATGCTGATTTGATGCACACTAGGCATGTTCAATACCTCACAACATGGCGCTAATTTTCTTCATACGCTACGACAACTACTTTTAAGCTCAGCTGTAAGAGTGGGCCTTTTATGACCGCCGAAGTTGCAAGAAACCTCTTAAGAAATAAATAAATTGAACGTTCACAACTCCATTGCAAAGGGGCAACAACTCGACCGCTTTGACGAGAGTTTTTGGTATTAAAACATGCCTCGGAAGGGCCCAAATCGCTTGCACAATTAACGATCTGAACTGAGCGTCATCCTACACACGTCATGTCATATGACTTCGGACATGATTCGCTTATGGATTATTACATCATATTATTTTCTGTTTTACTTGTTCATACCGCTTTGACTCTTCGTTTGACAATATTTAAAAGATAAATAGCGTTTCCGAGCCACTTAAGTTCTTATGTCAAAAAAGGCGTGTTCGGATTATCGGATATGCCATAAACTAATCTTCATCCTTAGCTATACATTGTGAACACCAAAATATTAAAATCTCATACCCACTGCATAGGGTCATTCATTTTTTGGTTTCGAAAGTAAGGCTTAATAAAACACAAACAGCGATTCATTTTTGATGAAAATTGTATTTCATTATAAAGTTTGGACCTTGCCATTAAGTGTGAAATACAGTATCATTCAAATGGCCGCCTCGGTAAGATTCGCAGCATGCGATTCTTTTGATGTAATTTTTAACCACTTTTTCGCACATTTCGGGCGGTATCTCGGCCATAACATGAGTAATGTTGGTTTTAAATGCGTCTAAAGTTCGGGGACTAAACTGTCTTTTGCGTAGCCCCACCGAAAAAAAATCTAACGGTGTCACCAAGAGGTGGCCAATTAAAGTCGAGTAATGCGCGAACAGTGTTTACGCTTAAGTCACCACTTTTGTAGTAAGTTTTAATAATTTTAACGCGTTGTTTGTTTGTTAAGCGATCCATTATCGTAAATGGCAAACAATCAACACATATTATGACACTTCAAATGACAGCTGAGTTTGACACGTGTCAAATGCTAGCGCTACCAACTTGAAACCACGAAATGAATGACCCTGTATTTATCGAATCCAGGTAGCATTATTTGGGATTTTTTTGATCTACTCGATATCATCGCAAAAGTCATTAAGACTCAGAATTTCAACATCTTTCTCTTGCATACGAGGAATATAAAAATAATGTTACCGTAACCACACGAGCGGTGTAGTTAATAGAATGGCTTTTTGAAACGACAACCAAAAACCGGCCGACCATGCACGCTCATCAAGTTAAACTGTAATTACCATTTTAACAGCACTTACCTCAGCTCAAAATAAAAATCCCCGCCAACATTTACCAACAGAGCTGCTACCAAAACAGTAGTAAAACATACAAAATCGGTTGGGCCTAACTACGCTCGCCCCCGGCTTTCTTATCTGACACCTACAGCACTGGCGAACACATTAACTGTTACGACCTCGTTCACTGTGTGCATGTCCCACGACTGATAGCAGCCAGTCGTCCTCGCCAATTGCCTAATAGCAGCCTAAAGCACTCGCCCATTAAACTCTTTAGTGCTTAATCTCTGCGTGTAATTCAGTTTCCTCTCGTAAAATTCAACAGCTAAATGTCATGCGAGTTAAAACTGCATTTCAAATTATTGTCAAACTCGAAAGAAAAAAGCTAAACCCCAAACCAGCAGGAGTTAACTGCACGGAATTTTATTTCCTTTCGACAATTTGTAAAATTTTATTACTTCGCCGTGCCAT
Source organism: Cheilosia variabilis (assembly GCA_951230905.1). NCBI lineage: Eukaryota > Metazoa > Arthropoda > Insecta > Diptera > Syrphidae > Cheilosia > Cheilosia variabilis. Next base: position 12,484,055 of record OX579680.1, on the reverse strand, counting down.
GAGGACGCGGACGTCGACGTCAGGCGGAACTTCTCCGCACACACTCCGCTGGAAGGTGTTTTATTTGTGTTCGTCCCACCAATTAGACTATACCGTGTACAAAATGTCCTCCTCCTCCTGGCTTTTGTTGTTGTTTGCATGCTTTATAAGCGATATTATTTTTTATAGCTAATTTTATGGATCAGCTTGGTGATATCATCTCTGCACGTTGTGTGTGCAGTTTTTACAACCGTCTACGATGGTCTGTCTGTAAGTCTGTATAAATCTGTACTACCTGGAAATTTCGATACGAAATCTTCTGAACTGCACACGAGTGAAAATCGTGCTGGACACGGGTCTATGGATACGTGTCCGAATTGAGATGGCGTATACATATTTCATCGAAATATTTATGACTTCATTTAAGTCACCTGTTTAGCACGATTGTGTACAGAAATAAATGCCAAACACGTTCCCTACAATTTAATTATGAATGTATGGACGGCGGTTACGTACCTGCGTGTGCTGCTTGGCTAATGAAGACATTTTCGCTGCACGACCATAAAATGCAGCTTGCCGGCTAAGCTGCGAGCTTAATCCATTTACCAATGGCAATGTCAACGTAAATAGGATTAATTGGGGATTCGTACTCGTATGAACCTTTTCTTCGCATAAGGGTGGACTTTTTCGAAGACGTTCCCTGCTTCAATGGGTGTTATGTCGATTTAAAATGTGGTTTCTTTTCTAATCTGCTGAGTTACTAGTGAAACTGTAAGCTAACAGTAGGTGTTAAATATCTTTCGTCAGTTGCAAGGCAACGTGGGTTCAGTGACTCAGCTGAACTACAAAGCGAGGGGTCTCAGGTTCAACGCCGAAGAAACATGAGCTGCACCTGAAGCTTTTGCACATCATGTGAACTTCTGACAGACAGAGGTTTGTATAACTGTCCTAGGAGAGGATTGATAAAAATATGTCACAGTTTATGCCTTTGTCAAGTTTTAATAAACGTTATCGTTCAGACTATCATCTGCCGCCTGACGTATACCACGGCCCACGGTCTATCTATAGGGTGCTACAACGGTTTGGAAGACTGAAAAAGTCATTTATTTCCGCTGGCTAAGAAGAGCGCCAGTCAATTTTATATAGGATATGTTGAGCCGATGACATAAATTCTCCGGCCCGTAGAGCAATCGACTCCAACCCAGAGATACAGTAGAGGAATGCCTCCCACAAGTGGAAATGGAGCTCATCCAACTGAATGTGCGCTGGGAAGGCGTAGAAGCTTGAAGCCAGGGTCTACACCTTGATCCAACTTTTTAACTTTCTCCATTACGTAGTAAGAGAAAGATATTGTATTCGTACAAAATTTCGAACTCGAGATGTTAATCAATTCTGACATTACAAAGATAGGCGAACTCAAAAAAGTGGGTCGCAAAATTCTGTCCGTCTGTCCGTCTGTCCGTCTGCCTGGCTGTCTGATTGTCTGTATGTCCCGAGGCCTACAGCCTAAGCGGCTGAACGGATTTCGTTCAAACTTCGAAATTAAAGTTCGGGGGCTTACAGTTCGGGGCCGTTTTTTTTTGTGCATGGTAACCTCAATATTAATGGTACTTCCCATACAAAATGTTCATACCAGTTTGATTTGTTCGAAAACGGCTCTAACGATTTCAACAAAAATTGAAATTCAAGCTTAAGTAGGTGAGGTAAACATAACTGCATACTGAGTTTTCCGCTAAAAAATCGAGTAACGGTACTTTTGAAATCTGGACATATCTCGAAAACGGTCTATACGATTGTAACAAAAATTCATCAAGGTAATATGCTCATTTCTAACTTAATGGAAAACTCAGTTTTTCTCTGTATTATCTTAAAATGGATTTTTGAAAAAAGTCATTTTTGAAAAATATAGTTTTCCCTAGTTTACCTCAAAACGGCATGATTTTGACCAAAATGCAAACTTAGAGTAAAATTGATGTTTTCAAAATTATTGCGTCCTTAATTTTCAATTCGAATCACTGGAAACGCTCACTTTAAAAACTGCTCATATCTCGAAAACCCCATTTTCGATAAAACCCTAAAAAACAAGTAATGCTTACATCCCGAAAAAAAGATTTGCTTAAATGACTTTGAATTTCAGTCAGACTCGCACTAAACGAGTAAGTTTCGTGCCACCCAGTCGTGCACTTTAGTTTTTAGTGGTTCTGTACACTTTTCAGGATGTTTGAGATATTTTGACGAAACCATTTAAAATAAGTTTACCTACCTCGACTCGAAACCTCGGAAGTGTTTCGCGGAATTTTGTGAGAACGTAGCTTGACAAATTACCACATGGGTCATACATAGGTACCAATTACATAGATAGGTTACTCGATTCGATGAAATCCTACCTTCTGATTCTCTTAAGATTTCCTAACTCAAGCCTGTGTCAAGTCTTCAAAATGTTTATCGCCTAATAGACGAAATCCTACCTACCTCGATATATTGCACTTGAGCTTTTCATATAGGTAGGTATTTTGTAAATATCTACTTCATCTCTGACTTGTCTTGTATTCAAGGAATTTCATTTCGCGACAGTTTTGCAAATTTCGTAGGTACATATAAATTGGAGAATTTTCGCATGCCGATCGCAAAAAACTCCAAGACCTCCTTTCTGCCATCTGTGCATATAAAAAACGCAATCGAACTACCACACTCGCTGTCTGGTCACCAGGGCGCAGTTTTATTATACGTCTTTCCTCCAACTTCTTAGGCATTCCGAAGGAACCTTGTCATTTATTGATCCGCATGTCGCTACTGTAGTGTCTGGCCTCCAGTTCGCCCGCTCCATTTGAGATGCAGTCGAAGTAAAATTCATTCCCAAAGAGCACGCCGCCGTCATGACTTCATCGACATCGCAGCGGACGACGACGGCCCGGCGTATGATTATTTTAATTGTAGGGTCGCAGACTAATAATCAAAAAATAAACATGGCGAATTCCATGTATCTCCGACTAGATGGGGTGCATTCAATTGAAGCCATTTTCTCTACCGAACGAGTGCAATTTGGTGGGATGCCGATTTGCAATCAATTTCCCAGTGGAGACTGGTTTTACTTTCTTTCCTCGAGCCCGATAAATATGTCCCGTTAAAAAGTTGTCGATAGGTAGTTATGCTGGCATAGTCCGCAATAATAACTCCTTATCCCCGTAATTAGTCTGCATCTCATTCCCACCACTGGCAATAAGGGGGATTGCATGCAGAATTGTTGTCACGTCGCCGAAAGTATCTATACTTGCGTTTCTAATCGCTTTCGCAGAATTTTTCGATCACAATGGGTTGAAAAGTTTTCCTCCTCCACTTCAAGTTGTTCTCTGTTTCGAGAAAACTTTTTCCCCGTCACGAGTTAGCGATTGTCAACAGCAAACGCTGCTGCTGATATCGCCTGCGGGAACAATAGCAATAAATCTTAAAACTTCGATAAAATCTGAGAAAGTTGCAGGCGTTATTCAATATTACAAAGTACGGGATAAACAAAATTCAATGCGGGAAGGAAATTCGCGGAACAATCAATAATTGCAGATGAGATCGGCCATTGTATCTGTGTCTACACAAATGGGTAACGGAATTTTGTGCAAACATTTAAAATAACAGGCTCATTTTCAGCGCTCTGGGCGACAGTAGCTATGCAACGCCCTTGCGAGAAAATTCTTTCGAAATATGTATCTGGATAATCATCTGCGGTATACATTTGCAATTATCATTAGCAGTCGTGTCGTAGGATGGTGTTTGATGTGCGAAGTAAAAACAATCCGGACGAGCACACGAAACTTAAATGCCATAGGAACAGGCGAAAATTCTAATTTTCTACCTAAAATTGTTTTGCAAATAAAATCCCCCCGCAGCTGTGTTGAATAAATCCCTGATTTTGAGAAACGAATGCTGAGATTTAAGTTTGATTATGAGTGGCACTCCCCGTTGTTGGGACTTGAAAAACCCATTTACATCTCACTTGCATTTCGCCTTAGCAAAAAAAACTGTCACTCGAACAAAGGATGCAAGAACCTCTTAGCTAATAACATAGAAGAAAAGTGTCAAAGTAAATCTATCAGCAACAGTATCGGAAGGACGAACAAAAACCCCTCAGCGTTGCATAAGTACCACCTATCACCGCTTCTCGAGTGACAGTCAAGTGTGAATAGTTCAATCCATTAAAATGGAATCGATCACAAAGGATCACTGTAAACACGGAACATAAAAGGTTGCAGCTCCATTGCAGGATGACAAAAAAAAAAAATAGAAAAACCCTTTGAGCTTTATTTTTTCTTCGAAGCGCTTTCTGTTTACTCCTTGAGCGGCAAAAAATTGTTTAAAACGAAAGTGTGATAGAACCTGCCTTAAGCTTCGGCATCATCGTCTCCACCGCTCATCCTCGGGTGTCATTCTCTCGCATTTTTATTCTTTTGTCAATCGCGAGGAGGATATAATATAGTAATAGTATATCTGAGCCCAGGAAATCTGAAGGATTAAATGGTACTTGTGTATGGGCTCTTATCGGGACACAAGCAGGAAGTGTTTGAAACAAAAAATGGAAGCGAGTTAAATTGCTTAGATTAAAAGGCGGTCCTGTGTGAGTTTTTTTTGTTTCCTTCTTCTATTTTACAGCAAGTGAAGCACGTCCTCAGCAGCTAAAGTGATGGCGAAAATTCTTCCTTAGGTCTTGAGGTTTCATTTGCAGCGACGCTTGACGCTTTGATGCACTCAGTGTCTTTGGCACTTTGCTGTTCTAGCAAAATGCACGACGTGTAAGGTTTCTTTTGCTTGTGAAGTTGCAATTTAAATTCACATTTTCTGAGGCGAAGGAGCACACATATTGACGCTGTAAAGTGCGGAAGAAGGTCCTTTCGCATGTTTATACATGGGAGTGGTGGTATATTGTTCTGAAGAATGATGTGACGCTTACACAGAGCTTTCCATCAAAGGAGACGTTTTAATATTTTTTCTATTCCTCTTCTTCTAAGGGTGAGTATAGTCGTGTCTAGTTTAAGGAAGCAAACCAAGGCGCAAACGCCCGTTTTACAAAATGTACCTAACTTTTTGGTAAACGACTTTACAATCATTTGATCGTGTGACGAAAAATTCGTGTGGTGTGCGCGAGGGCCGTTTTTTAGCAGCACGACTTACTTTTAATGCAAAAGTGCTGTGTTATATGTCGTCATTACGGATGTTGCATGTGCGTTGTGCTGGTAGGTATATATCTCAAGGTAGATGCCATTTAAGTAGCGAAAAATGAACAACACGACTTTTAATAAACGTCCGCTCATGACACGTAATGATTTCGCTAAAAATAGCTCGGTCACATTAGGAGTTGTGTGTTGCATACTTTGCGACATAAAATGCATGTGCGCACCTTCCTTAGTCCTTAGCTGAATTTGTTGTTTGACTCTGTCAAAAATCTGTCCTTAACTGTCTTAGAAGCCCACCTCTTTTCCACTTTCTTGAACCAGACTTGCGTATAAAAAAAATTCAAGTAAAACCCTTCAAAACAGACAGTTAAATGAGTAACGCCAGGGCCGGACCAACCATATGTGCAAGATGTGAAAATGCACAGGGCGCCAAGTTCTGGGGGCGCACAAATACTGCCATTTGCATTTTGAACAAAAAGCTGGTTCAAATTAACCCAAAATAACAACATCCATCACACCTCTGCTGAATTATTTCTTGCACGTTAACTCAAATCACTTGCAATGTTGCAACTTCAAGGATCAAAATCCCACTAGACCTGTGCAAGTTCACTTCTTACCTACATTATCTCAATATATTCCAGCCTGTTCATGTAGGCTTATTTCTTGCACATCCACTTACATTTGACAAAAGAATCTAGTTCCAAAATCTCAAAACAAAAAATACCTCAATAAAAAAAACGCATTGAAAGTCTATCTCCTGAGTGATGTGGAAAAGACTTGTGCATGTGTGCAAATATGAAAAAAGGCGCTTTCTGAAAATCTTGCACAGGGCGCTAGTTTGGCTGGAGCCGGCGCTGGTCAACGCGTCAGTTGCCTTAAATTTGCAACTGAATTGAGTCATCGAAATTTGATGCAGGTTTGCTGAACGTCTGTTTGTGGAATCGCATCTGGGGCCAGTTAATCTCCGAATTCATTAAAATTTCATTAAGCCGCCAGCTGCTCAGATATTTCAAAGGAGAACTCCGTCAAGTCGTCATTGCAAGTCGTTTCGGTTTCGAATTCGTCTTCCTTATTACATTTATCGATGTGCGCAAGCTGCACGGACACGTTGAGGAGACTCGCTAAAAACTCAAAACAAAAGGACTACGAATACGGTGAAGAAGACGCCATGCTATCATCGATATTGTTTGTAAGACCATCCATCTTGATGATAAACCGTCCAAATATAGCCATCGCAATCAATTGTTGACTCATTTAACGAGTAATGGATCATCTGGCAAGCACGATGAAGCACACGCGTGTATCACATTCAAACCCTTGTACATCGCATGTGTTGGCAAATAAATCAAAAGAAATTGAAACGCTGCGAATGGTTTCTCATTAGTGATTGTGATCACAGCGCGTACTCTCTAAGCCCATTATAGGGTTACACTGCAAACTGTAAACTCTACTCATAGCCAACACCCGCACACGCCCATTTGTCGAACAAAACTCTAAAAAAAGGAGCAACTCCCCCCGGCATCCGCCTCTAACTTTAGCGGTTCATAAATCAACTTCTAGGGCTAAATATTAAATCATATAGCTAAGAAACGAGGGGATCATAATTTCCCCCAGGGAGGGGTTAACTGTTTTATTGCCATACGACTGATTGACACAACTGCGAGCGTGGTTCACAGAGATTTTCGCGAAGTGAAAAGCATCTCCTCGGTCGTAGGGTTTACAAACTTTTAAATAGATTTATGGGCCCCAGCTCCACATTAAAAAATATATATTTTTTGCTTTTGCTCTGCTCCAAATATTTCAATATACGAACTAGAAAATTCATCTCCAAGGCTGGCTGACATTGCGTGGGCATCGTTGGGTGAGTAAATTTATTATTCGTCTGGCATAGAGAAATATTTTCTCTCGTTAATTGCACGAGAGGAATCCATATAGGAGTTGGGGAGAATGATCAAAATGCTTATGCAAATCGTGATAGACATTAGACGGAGTACGGCGGCAAACATTTTTCTCGGTATACGTGTGTGCGTAGTGAAGTCTGCATATGGGGTGCGGTTAGTCATACCACCTGTGAATGTTTAATCTAGTGATAAGAGATTTGAACCCAAACCGAAAGGGCAGAGGGTTCCTTCACTAGATTGCATCTTGAAAAGGTGTTTACTACAAGGTTTACAAGAACAGTTGTAGCCTTGTGACCTAAGCGGTGGACAGAAGTTTGTTGACAACATCAATTCGGACTGGTTTCCACTTATTTTAAAACCAACCACTTTTGGCTGTTCTTCGATTACAGACTCTTTGCAGATATGCTAAATGCTAGTAACGATCGACGATGGCTGTATCCTGCTGATAGGTGCTACAGGATAGCTGAAATTGTCTACTGATATGTGATCGCGCACAGTCTGTTCCTAAGGGGAGTCTCATAGAAACGCATCTCCTTCTCGCATCCGCTGCATGCTTAGTCTTGCTTAGGAGAGCTGCTAGAGACGGTTCCAAAGTCGATGAAAAGTAGCTCGATCTCGTCTTGAAATTCGTAGGTCTTCTTCGATGTCAGCGTAAAAATTCGGCGAATAAATGATCTACTGAAAGACGTACTTTTACGTGCCGATTAGTTTGTTGCAGAGTAGCTATGCGCTATGGTTCAAAACGTTCACAAAGCTCGGTATAAGGGATCTTATGCAACTTTAAGAGGGTAAATTGCTCGATTGTTGTAGGGGACTTTTGAACATTTTTTTGTTTATAAGTCTTTCCTCGCAAACTATTAAGAGCCGTTTGCTGATAAGACTCATAGCGAATTAAGTGCCACATAAACTCTTATGTGACAGTTTATGCCCTCAAAAAAGTAGCCTATAAGTATTTAAGTAGAACTTAAATCGTTAAGAGTCGTATGAGCAAACGGCAATAAAAGATGTTTGCTAATAAAAGATCATAGCCAGCGGCCTCATAAGTCTTGTGCTTTCATAGCTAAGAAAATCAAATCTTGTAGGTACTGGAGCGTGAAAGTCGTTCTTGTGACTTCTCCTTTTGCTCAATAACATTCTGATCCGCAAGTTAAATTTCTTAACTTTACCCGTAGGTGTTTGTTTCTGGCTAAACAGCGGGAATTCATCCACAAAGGCTCACCTGATATTTGGTCTATATTTCAGGTGCAGGTAGTGTTGCCAGATGGTTTTTGATGAAAGTAGTACATAGGGCTCCCAATCCCGGACTTTCACGGACAAATGACGATCAGAAAAAGAGTACAAAACTAGGACAAAAAAAAAAAAAACAAAATATTTTTTTTAAGAAAAATGTTTAATTACGGTTCCCAGGTATTTGCTTCCTTGACGTCTCAAAAGTTCTATTCGTTTCGAATTTTCATTTCTGGATTATTAGCTCTGTTCGTTTACTTGATTTTAGTGACTAAAAAAATTTTAGATTGTAAAGTTACTTCCCACTGAAAGTGGACGATTACTTCAGCACAAACTTTGTAAAATTATCTCTCACCTACAATGTAAGAATTTTTCGATTATAACCCGAAAACAAAATCGAATTATTTATAAGAGTTTTCGTATAATTAACAAAAGAGTTTATCCTACAGGCCGGGGGTATTCCGACCGCATATACATTTTTTTAATGCGACCAAAATAAATAAATAAAATAAAATAAATTAATACATTCATCCAATATGGGTAAAAAGTGAAAAAAAAAAAAAAAAAAAAAAAAAACATTTTACAGCTATGCCCACTTGAGCGTGGATCACAGTTCTTGAATTTGTCACACTCTCTCTTGGTATATGTATTTATTATTCACAATTCTCAATTACCCCAACTAGACCATAAAATGGTGAAAAATTACCGCCGGAAGGCCATGAAAAAAAAAACACACACAAACCTTTTATTTTACCAACTAAATTATGCAAAATGTAAGCATTGACTTCTAGAGAAGGACATTTTGTGAAATGAAATATAGAATAGATCCTAACATTATTTTTTTCGAAATGAAAAATTGAGCCAACAGAAAGGCACACGCAAGCACTTTAGATGGCAACAGATTTCGAAACAAATGTCCTACACAAAAATGTTCTACTTATTACAAATGTATGCTAAAGGGTCCTCCCCTGAGAAAGGGTATACACTTTCCATTTATCTGGGGCTGGCCTTTTTCTTTCTCTGTCGAAAATAAATTAGTTTATCATATAAATGGAGATATTTTTGTCAAGGCTCTGCAATCATTTGCCGCCCGAAACATGAGTCATTCCTTTTGGCTGTGCAAGCAGTCCGCAAAGCAACTCTTCTTAATAACCTTGTTGTTGTGAGTGAGTGAACAAATCCTTGTCCTCCCTCCACCCGATGAACCTATACGAGTATACCGTATACCTACTCCTTTTCAAGCGAAAATTACACACTCGAAATGTTTTTAACGAGTCCTGTGGGCACATCCTTTTGGCGGACACTTTAAATTAACATTAAAACAAGTGAAAACAGAAAATGAGAAAAAAAAGCTGCTTTCTAGAGTCTGAAGTTTTTCCCTTGACCTAAAATATGCGGCGAAATGTACTAATGGCTTCAGCCGCGTGCATTATCATGCAGCTATGGCTGGGTGACGTGCTGCATTTTTGTATTACTCGCCGGAGCATTTCGTTAATGTAAGAGAATACAAAGTTGTGAAAAAAAAGAATCATTCCCCAGAGGACCAAAACTGTAATGGCAGTGTCAGAGATTTTGCATAGCGACAGACAATTGCATGCAGCACAAGTTGAATGAAATACAATTCTGCGCCGCAAATACGTCGGGTTGTAGTGGGCCACGGCAAATGGGATGAATGTTTATAGTTTTGGTCATATTAATGAAGCAATTTATTTCAGAAATCGAAATAGATACCATTTAAATGAGAGTTCAGGTTATACCAGGATAATGCTTCTAGTAGACATTTCCCCTAATTAATGTATCAAAGATGTTTAGAAAAAGTGGAGCTCTTTTAAAGGTCGTTTGAAAAGCTTTTTGCAGGATCTGAAAGATACTTCTGCTTCGTCATTTCCAGTCGCCCTTTTTCAATTTAGTCTAAAGGCTACGTTTGCCATGAAACTATAATTTTTTTTCAAATGTGTGATCAATATACTACCCTTTCCGTCATTGGTTAGTCATTCAAAGGTTTCCACTTTTTACATCTGTTGGCAGAAAGGTTTTTACAAAATATGCACATTTGCGTAAAAAAATCGTCATTCTCATTAAAACAATAAATAATTGCTATATGTTATACTAATAATACTGTCCTTTCTCGATTATCGCAGCTAATAGATATGGGGGGAAGTTGCAATGAGTGAGGTTGTTGTATAAAATGTTTGAACCTAAATTGTAATGTTAACAATGAATTTAAAAAACAAGGCATCTAATGTTTAAATAATGCAAACATTTTTAAATTTACTGCAGTATAATTTGAAAAAAAAAAAAAAACAAATTCAAATTTAAATAAAATGTAAGGAAGAAGTTACACTTATCGGGATAGAATTTTTTGAATGGTTGCGACTACAAATTCAGCAATGATGAAAATTGAGGTCTTGCTATAACCGAGCAGTTGCGTTAATCGAGAACGTACTGTAATAGGATTTAAGACGTTATTAATGAAAGTGACGAATTCTTTCAGTTTCGTCAATATTTTTAAGCAAAAAATGTTAAGAACATTTTTTTTAATAACAGAAATGATTAAACTGAAGACCCACAAACTCATTGCACCAATTTTTTTTTCATTAGAATATAAAAATTAGGCTTCTTAAAGAGTTGTATTTCGGCCTCTTTAAGTTTAAGATATTGGCATTTGCGAAATTTTAAGTAGACTTTGGAAAAAAGTATGCCTATAGATTGATAGCATATTTCTTGTTTTGATTTTATTAAGATTGATATAAAAAAAAATTTGCTATAAGTTGGAGAAACGTAGAACCTCAAATATAAATTGTATTGAAAGAGGTGATTTATTCCACACTTGATTAAGGAATTTTTTTTAAAATGTGCCTCAAATCAACTGACTCCAAGGAATATTTAAACAGACCCTTGAAGTTTATATTTTTAACTTCTCTAAATCTTTGAATCGGGCTTTCGAAAATCGCTCCTATCTGCTAACTAGGGAAATGTTCGTGTAATTTTTTTTTTTAAGTATTTTCTTTTAATTATTCCATAGGATGACCTTCTGATGAAAAATGTTTTAACACAATTTCATCAAAATTTAAGCGTTTGAAAATTTGAGGGCACAAATCCGTGTAAAATGAAAAGCAATTTAATTTAAATATATTTTTCTCATCGTTATCGTTACATATATCGATTAGATTGAGTTGGGATCGAACTTCAACTCCACATGTATGCAGTTTTCAGTCAACACAACGTCAGTTTTTGTGTAACTTTATTAAGGAAGTGGTCTTGAAATCTGTCATGGGCTTAATTCAATAGGAGTTGTGATTATATTTATGTGGAAAATTGTGAGTGTAACTTGAGTTAGTAAAAAATCGTCAAATCGTTGTTGGGCGTTCGGTTTGGACCTACAAATCGCCAAATGGCCATCCAAAAATCGGCAAATCGTCATGGAGGCTGAAGGACGATAAACCTACAAATATGGCATCGCTGGTTTCCATCAGCAATTTGGGTAGAAGAGTTTACAATATTGGCTCAGAGTGGGACTACTCTCACTAAACGCCACTCCAAGGATGAGTGCGCTTTTTCGTCAGACCTCCTATTTCTGTAGGGTTTATTTTTTAATTGGAGCATTGCCCACCGCGTTTTTTGAATCGTTCGTTCAGATTTTTATAGAGCTTTTGGTTCCTTTTCCACCCGCTGATTTAGTAAGTCTCCGCTAGGTAAGGTTAGCTAGGGATGTGAGACAAATGTTGTACCTGGGGTGGCCCTAAGCGATCCATCAGTTTGTAAGATGGAAAAACCTTTCCTTAGGAATTGAAAGAAATTCATTTGTCAACCTTCGTCTACTTGTTCCTTATTTTAAGCCGGAAATAAGTGCAACTTCTCGTGCTACGTTGAACCATTTTTACAGGCTCTGCACGTGTGTATCGTTTTTATTCAACTCAACGAGAGATAATTGTTCCTCTCCTCTTCCTAGGTTATTCTTGGTGATTTGCTTATTCTTCCGGTCATAGGATGGCGACGCATGTATCGAGGCCTTCATGCATGCCTCTGATGTGCGCCAGCTCTTCATCAAAGGCAAACACTGCTTTCCTTTGGTTAATTCAAAGAGGATCCTCCTCTTTGGGTGATAAATAGGGCTACGGGGATCTAGTCGCGCTCCTACTTATTGTGTGCATCCTGAATTTACATCGCATGATGATTTTCCAACCTACTTCGAGAACACAGAAAAGGCCGGGTAGCAGTATAAAACAAAAGCCTTAAATAAAACATTGGCTCACAATAATATCGGACAAACGCTGACAGACGTATGGGCATTTTTCCCATCACACTGACCTACATAAGGCGGCATCACTCCATCACTTTCCAGCTAAAAATACTGGTAGGTATATTGCGCAACGCATACACCCCTGATTTATTTAAGGTGAACGCCACTATTTATACGACATCGCAAATCCAAAAAAATCAGCCTATAGCCACACTCAAAAATAACAATTCATTAATGTATTATGCGGGTTTCTGGAACTAATCTGGCAGCAACTTTGATTTGTTGTTGCCAGCCATAGCAACCGGACAGACCTCCGTTGAACCCAGTTTTACATTCCAGATGCTTTCGTCTGAAATGTTAATCCATAAATCACAACGCGCAATGCAACGGAGAGTGTGTCACCCTTTTATGTTGATTTCTTGTTCTTTCCTCTCTTTTTTTCAGTGGCATTCTTGTTTTTTTAACGTCTTGTCTGGGATGGAACAGAAAAAAAGACGAAAACTTTAATTTATGGCCGATCTCTTCCGTGATTACTCTTCAACTCATGGAGAGCATATTTCAAGGATGTGTACAAATGTATGCTTTCTAGATGAATGGGGTCTGCATGGCTGTGTAATACATACTTGCTCGTCTTAATTAAGGTCGTAATAAATTCTCACTTGCAGTTTAGTTACAGTTGCGAAGGAATCTCGTTTGGTATGACCGTTAATCATTTAAAACTCCGATGATTAATCCGTTAAGAGAATGGTTTGTTCGTCGTGAATTAAGAACGAAAATGTGCAGCCAAACAAAAAATGTATACCCGTCAGCATGAATATCAGATGACCCATTTGATGTGACTCGCAATACGAAGTTACCTTCACAATTTATTCCCCAAAAATTCAAGGAAAAAAAAGTGGAAATTGAATATCTCATCAGCATCACGGTTGATCTGCATTTAGCGGATCCTCATCCTCGACGTTGTGTGTTGGTCTATACCTATGCTCTGTGGGAATACGTAAATACCATTAACCCGGTTTGATGGCATCAAGCTTTGGAATAAAAAAAAAAACTCCCAGAACCAACCGTAACCACAACTTGAGACCAACACTGCCTGGCTGGGGTCTGCTCAGTTGTTGGATGATAATTTCATGCATAAAACACTGAAAATATTGTTTGCGCCATATTCTAAATAGAGAACGTGACACACAAAAATCAAAAATCAAAAAGCAAAAGCAAAATAAAGACCCAGACATTGGCGAAGGAAGTTTTGGTAAATTCGAAAAGTTGCCTTTGACACGGCCTCGCTCGCGTTATGTGGGCTAAATTATTTTTAGTCCCGTCATGAATTCTCCAAATGCCACAATCAAAGTTTATAGCATTCTTTGCGAGGGAAACAATTTTTTTATTGCTTCTGCTGTGTGGTTCCTTTTTAGTGGTTCCCTTTTCGTGTAGGCCCAGACACTTGGTACATTGCACGGAATTCGGGGCAGTTTTAGTTTGTAAAAGTTTTTTTTTCAACTTTTTTTTTTTTTTAATTTCTTAATTAAGGGTTAATTCGGTTCAGTTCATTTGAGTTCATTTGTTTCATTGAAGTGCACGTTTAAGGGATTTGAATATTGTCGGTGTAGGAGTGTCGTTAATGGTTGGCTTTTATCGCTTGCCTCCACGAATTTAATAGGTAGTTGTAAATTTTCATCTGTTGACATCAATAGGCAGTCCAAGTGTTGCTTTGACGGATTTTAGTGTCTATACTCGGATGTAGTTATGCTTAATTATATTGTTAAGCATATGGGTATAGATGCCAGGGAAAGTCGTTCTGTGTTAGGGTTCGTTAAAGCTTTATTTTAACTAGGTACTGATGGTATGCGGGATATTAATATCAGAAACGGTATTCCATTTCGACGGTGATTTTTATAAAAATAGCTGAATGCGCTAAGCACTGCGTTCAGAAGGCAGTAAAATGCAATCTGGCGCTATGAATGGATTCAACATTTTAATGAAAATTCTAAATCCAGTCGAAGGTGAGAGGCAATTAAATTAAGAGGTTGTGGACAGTTCGGCAGGGAGAAAGATTTGTCAATCGCTACTCATACAGCGGTATTTTTTGGAAACAAATGCGCCTTATAGAAATTGAAAAAAAGTCAGTGTCTGCAAAAGTTCAGTTATTTTCTTTACCAACTATTCAACTGCCAGATTTGGAGCTTGATTGGAGCCTACTAAATACGTTCGAGAGGTCGTAATTCCACTGCAGTGTAGGGAAAAGTTCATTTGAAAAGTTTTCATTTGTTTTTCATTTCACAAAAGTCGGTTCTGAAATACGGCTGTAATGGGTACGACAAAAAAAAAAAACGAATGGCCAATAATTTATAATGATTTACCCCAACTGAAGCAATACAGGAGTCACGTCATATATCGCTCACAATATTTTTGCTCGTGAGGTACCCTTCAATCCTCTGAAAGGGGATCATTTCAGAAAATGCTGGGACACTTGGTAACTCGCTTTTCGTTTTCGTAATTGCCTCCCAATATGAAAAGTTTGTATAACTTATTGATTTTTAAAAATTATGAAGAGTGCACTGAAAAGAAAGAGATTTTGGGGGTAATTTTAACAAACGCTGGGGTATGAGCTTCATCATTACTAAATTTGAGGTAAATCTGATAAACAAAATATCTGTTTACACACACGAGTTTATATACCTAAAATGGGCTGTTGGCTACAGACAAAAAGACATCTGTCTACCGATTTAACAGCTTCTCCTTTTGCCTCATTTTATCTTTCGCGAAGTTCCTGTTCAGCATGTTGGTTTCCTAAAGAGTATTTTGATGGCTCTCGTCCTTGTTACCATCGTTGTCAGATGTGCCTCTTGAAACTATGGGTTTCAACTTGCTGGGGGCCTTATGAAACTGACAAGTTACGACTACGACATCAGAGGTGGCACTTTCGATGGTTTCCGGACATTGGTCTTCTGTACTTAGATCTCCAGCCTTTGTGGTCACAGGCGTCGTTGGAGTTCCTCTCCATAGCTGTTGGATTGGGGAAAATGGTCAATGTGACCCGTCCGATTCTTAGGGGCCTGACCCGTTGCCCTCTGGCTTCAAAATGTTCTGTTTGCTACCACGATGTTACTTTCTTCTTTTATGTGAAAATGATTCCAAACCTGAAGGATATATACCCAAATTCTGGTTCTTTGTACTCATTTTATCGATAGAGGAGTGGAGGAGCTCGAATAATATTTCATGGCCTCTTTTTGAAGCTCTCCCCCGCCGGGGACCGAACTTACGCTGCATGGATCCGCAGCAAACATTGTAACTACTACACCATGGCCAACCACCCCTTGCGAAGTGAACTAGTATTTGTTCGTTTCCAGATGTGATGTCGTGTAGACTCAGCTTACCGATGGTATTGTCAAAGCTGCCCTATACGTTTTCCTCCCTTGGCAAGTACGATTTTATTGACACATTGAGAAATCTACTCATAGGATCTGTCCAGGAGCTCTCAAAACTATTATTTGGAATTGTCCTGCAACAGGCGCTTGTCACTTTGTCTAAACTTCAAAACTCTTTGCATAAGCATGCTTTGATACGGATATACACTCGGCTTAGGTTCTCTGATAGCTCAAGACTTTTTGCATTAAGGTAAAAAGATGGTAGCAATCCACGTAGTAGATTTCACAGTTCTTCTGCCGGATCCATCATTAAAAAACTTACAGCGCGTCAATGATAGCTTTCGGACGTCTAGGGAAGCCTCCTTACTTCCTATGTGCATACTCGGATGTCACTGAACTTAATTACTCTGGATATGTCAAAACCAATTTTTTACGAGGGTGTTTACATTTTTTTTTAAACTGCGCCACCTCTCGCGAACGTCTGACAAACATCCGAAAGTATAATTGTCATGAAAGAGCTTCTCAATTAGCCGTTTGAACCGGGCATACAATTGTAAATCCCTTCTATTCGTCCAAAAATTGAAAAAAAAAAACTCACACAAAACGAATGGCTGTGAGAAGCTAGGCCCAGGGTCCCTATATGGCCCTGTTGCGCCAAACATATTTTTTATACATTTTCTAAGATAGATGATAAGATAAAATAAAAGAAGCACGGCCTGTCTTTGTCTACTAAAATTCAGTACGCAAGACCTTTTATTTGCGCGAGAGTGTATTTTAATTTTTTCCCTGAAAATTTTCATTTTAAAATATTCTACATACGTTGTATGTACAACAATTTTTGGCCAAGTTCAAGCCTTCCTTTTTGTTAAAAAAACAAACACGTTCTATTATTAGTCAGATTTTTATAGATTCCATAAATTTCTGAAAATCATGTCAAACATGGAAACCTTGTGGACAATCCACTCGAGACAGAATGCAGCCTTGCCTGGCCATCTATTACAATTATCATACGGCAACAATTTCTAAGACCAACCTTCAATTTCTGCAATAACCGCCTTCCATGCAAATGATGTTAAATTGTTCCGTAAATATTCACACCTTTAAATAATAATAATCCATACAAATGCGGCGAATATTTTACACCGCATATTCATCGCATTTCTTCGGCAAAAGGAAGAGAGAGAGCAAAAAAAAATGTGTACAAAAGAGGAAACGCTGATTTGCTCCATTTGCACATGAAGCCATTAATAGCTCTACACCCAACACGGACCACAGCAGAGGCAGACATGATGAAGAAATAATGAAAGATTTATACTTTAAATGGTTTTTATGTCAGGATAATAAGTTGCGGTATTTTTCATAGCAGAGATCCTTTGCGTATACTCGTATCTGCTATCGCATTTAATTACGTTCGGCGCAAAATTTTAATGATATACGGAGGGATATATTCTAACATAGAGATAGACGATAAGCGAACACAAAGGGAACACGATGCCATGTGAGCGTTTCATCTGCATACATATTATACAGCTACAGCGGCACGTTCCCTGTGACGCTACCAACGACGACGAGACACAGAAACAACGAATGGGAACACCATGGATAACCAGAAGATATGGGCTTATAAGCTGCACCATCGTCTCTGCCACATTTGGGAATTAAATCATTTATTATGGAAATCTTCCTTTACGGATCGTGAAATAATCATAAATTGCATGCTGGATTTTTGAGGTTAGACGAATTTCAAATTAAAAACAAATAATAAATGGGACATATGATAGCTCTCTTTTGGTAGGTATATGTGCTCTACATAAGTGGTGCTGTCAAAAGAAGCACCTGCCGAATAAGTGAGTTCTTCCAAAAGTAGCTCATTTCTTGAGCGAAATTCACTCGCATATGCACGGTAAGGGGGTCAAGCTGCATGCCTTTTGATCGATGCGAATGAATTTATTTATTTTGGTCACGTTAGGGAAGAAGGTTCGTGTTCGGTATCCGATGCATAAATCTGGCAGAGACAATATTGTCAGTGTCCGAAGTGATTTCTTTCCTTTGACAGCACGCGAAATTCACACAAAAAAAAGGAAACCAAAAGTCAGTTCGATGGAACATTTTGATGGTTCCTTTTATGTCTGGGCAGGAAGTGCTAGCACACGTGTGGGTCGTAAACCATGCCAACTCATAATGAAACTTGATAAATTTGATGAGGGCTTTTCGCTCAAGCCTGTCATTCAAGCGATAAGGCTTTTGGTACACTGGCTTTTGAGTTTCGATGAATTCGCTCGATATCCTATAAGAACGCTGACCCCTTTCGGCAATGCAAACGAAAAAAGCTACGGCGAAGTAACTATAGTCGACTCGCCTTGCGTTTAACAGGTGGGAACTTAAATCAGGAAACTATTGCGATCGTCTTTTCGCTGACGGCCCACCAGGGGTCGTGGTGGAAATAAGAGAACATCACACTGGATGTATCACTACAGAAATATCTCTCGCGTTTCATCGCGTTTCATAAAGCCCATGAGGGAAGAATCCATTCAATGTTGCCGCAGTTTTTTTTTTTAAAGTGTAACAATTTCTTTCAAAAAGTGTAACAAATTGAAAAGAAATGTAACAAACTGAAAAAAAATTTAAAATTTTATAATTTTACAAAAAAAGCTCTTTATTGATCTACATGTCCATTTTGTTTATAACAAATAAAAAAAAACTAAATTATTGACCAGTAAATTTCAATTTCTATTTCACAAACTTTATTTACGACGAGATGTAGAACATTGTCAACGGCGACGCGGCGCGACAGAAAAATATTGTTGTATTTTCTCGTTCCCTCGCATTCCCATTCGCACTCGCAGTTTGACGTTTGGCACAACTTCTGCTGTGTGTAATCAAACAAATACATTGACAAAAATTTGTAGAAGTTTGTTCGAAAGAAAAAAGTGCTGCCAGTTCAACTTTTCAATATCTTTTAACGAGAAAAACAAAAAAAATATTTTAATGGGAAAATGTGTAACAAAGCGAAAAGAAAAGTAACATTGTAACAAAATTATAAAATAATTAAAAAGTGTAACACTTTTATTACACTTGTATCATTGTGGCAACGCTGAATCCATGTTTCCGTGAAGCTATTGTGAAAAATAGGTGACCATTTTGAAACTGGTGTGGTGTAACATCTCCCTAAACTTGCAAGATAAGTTCATATCTTTTGCAATCAATTTGGTTTTACCCGACTAGACACAGAGAGGGTTATGTGTTTCGCGCGTATCCTATATGTCCGTTCCTTCGTGACGTCTTGTAGCCTAAACGGATTGACCGAATTTGAAGTGTGAGGTGTCATTATATTCGTATTCTTCCCCGGAGTGTCATAAGCTAAAAAGATAAAAATAAAAAAAGCTGTCGGAGGGTACTCATATATTTTGTTAGGCTGTGTATTACTATGTAGACTGTCAATTAGTTAGGTATAGGTTCAAGTACCTGTGTCTTGTTCATATCTTTTTAAATCTTTTTTTTACAGTCAGTCTTTCTGGTTTCTTAAACTAACATTTTTTATTAGAATGAGTGAGACCCCGAGTGCAAATAATGAGAACTTTTTAAGGTGTTTGTCCGGAATAGACTTAAAAACTACTGCACGAAATTGACTCCGGTCTTCACAGTTCTATCGCAAAATGTCGCCATTAAAATATAGGGTTTGCTTTGTCGTTACCCATTGTCTAGAGATGGAGATCTATGGTATTTCACAAAAACCTCAACTATTTATGTACGTTAAACGTAAAAATTGAAACGGTTACGTATTTTAAACACAAAAATAGAAAAACACATTCAAAAGCTTGCACCAGGAAGATCAAAATAGAACAGAAGACAAAATGGTACAGACAGTGTGTACATAGCTCTGTTTTTCTGTAGATATATTTTTCCCCGATGAAATGGCCGAATAAAAAAGTCCTCTATATAAAGATCCATAAGCCTTGTAAGCGCGGTACCTACCGCACCTTAAAATCTGCAAAAGTGTTCTCTTAAACAAACATAGACTCCAACTTCAACAACTTTCTACTGCAAAGTTTATTGGTCTGAACTTTCCAGCAAGAAGAAAGAAATGAACAGAACAATGCGCAGCAGCACTCTTTCCTTATTTCCTTAAGGTTTCAATTGTTTTTTATCCTTCGGCTTCAATTGTACTGCGACGAATGTACCAAGGATTCTTATTCACCCCTCACTGACAGCAGGACATCGCACTAAATATCTGCTTTGAATATCAGCTCCAACACGCACTGCACAAGACAAAAGTACAAAATGGTCGGAGAGGCAAGGATTTCTTAATCATTTTCTGCATGCTGTGCAAAATGTTTGTTCCCCATGTCATATACAGCTCCACACACGATATAAAAGCCTAGGTTGCCTACACCTACTCTGTAGGATTAAAAATAAGGTGTTCTCGTTTGAAATGTGTATCCCGGTCCCGACACTGTACGAGCATACGCGCGGCCCTAAGATCTTTGGATTAGTTTTACGTTTCAACAAGGATGCAGGTTACTCGAAAGCAAATCGGAATGGGGAAATTGTGCCAGTATCCTGGGGGTGTCTACCATAGACACAAGCAATGTGCCCATTTCTAAATTGCTAAGGGAACCGCATTGAGTTTATTTTCAGAAATAGGAAACGTCGTCGGTAGGTTGAGGAAAAGTGCGTACTTGCTATATAATAGAAACGAAGGAAATGCGATATGATATCCAGGCACCCTGTAGAGAATTGGATACTACAACTTTACGTTGCACAGAGAAGAGGCTTACTCTATTGTATCTAAACCATCCCCCAGGCACGTGTGATATTTTGTATCTTACTGAATGATGTGCCCTCCAGTCTCATCATATCTTCCACCATAACAATGTAAATTTTGTTAATCGCTCCTGAAGCCAGTGCTCATTGCTCCCACTAAATATGTCAGCTTGACTTTAATTGAAATGTATCTACACATGTTTTGTGAACAGAAACATAAATAACGCGCCAAGTGAATAATAAATTCGACTCGAACACTGTTATTGGGAAAAGTTCGTTTGACTTTGAAAAGAGATGCGGACACTCGGGCCGTTTCTTTCCTCATTCGACACACTTTTTTGAGCGATGTATTTTTAATTTTTTTACGACTGTCAATATATCACTTGAACATGTGTCCCGTCTTTATGGATTTGACATTTAATTAGTGGTTTGGTTGTTTATGATGTTTTTCTACTCGGCCAAATTGAAGATGAAAGAAATGAGTAAATCTGTTCGGGTTATGGGGATACCCATCTGGACGTTCGTGTATTTTATTTGGGAGCCTTTTTCGTTATAATTCATGTGAATCCATATATCTACTGATGCGTGGGCGTTGCTCTTTTCCAAAGGGTTGTGAGTTGGTGGGCAATTATTTAAAATTTTCATCGCGATAAATCTCATTTAAGGTGACATGTTACTCTACAAAAATGGGGCAAATATATACTCTGTATTTACCCGATAAGAATTCAGGGCCCACGATGGCTAACTGTGGCACTAACTCAGCACCTATTCGAAATTCTAGTATAAAAGTAAAATTGCAACGATGATCATCTCGCTCATATAGTCAACATTTTGCACTGACATTTTTCAGCCAATTAGTTAAGTTCTAACTGTGATGGCCAGCTTTCAGAGTTTCCCCACCCCCCCCCCCCCATAAAAAAAAAAAAAAAAAACAAGTGCACTTCTGTGTCGCACAAAACTTTTTTTTGTATTCGATTGGAAATTGGACTCCAAAACCACCACACGAGTCTTGTAGCCGGTTTCCTTTCACCCAATGTTAAAAATCAAAATGTTCAATGTCAAAGAAGTTTTTTAATCGCAAAATGTACTTCTTCTAAAAAAAAGTGACTATAGCCTGGATTTTTTCAACTTTTAGGTGTTTGTGCGGACTAGGTTCAAAAACTACTGCATAGAATTGACTCAGGTTTCCACACTTTCACTTTAAAATGTGTCGAGTAAAACATAGAATATACGTTTTGTCATTAAACGCTGCCAGAAGTGGAGATCAAAATTGAATGCCGAGTCTTATAAGAGCTATACCCTCGGATGTTTGTCAGACATCGTCGGGTAGTCGAAAATAACCTTAAGATGTAATTTTTTTTTTTTTGGGGATCGAATTTGAGATTCGTCTGACGGAAGACGAGTGCAAACACATAGCTTCTATGGATTCGTCATTCTCAATGAACTTTTCTGGATTAAGCAGCTCGTGCAGCTGTCTAATTTGCTTAAGATGCGTTCTCCTCTTTGAAAAGAAGTGCCCCATCCTTGGTTTTCATTCCTTCAATCCCTTTTCGAGCTGGAGAATGTACGGCCAGAGTGACATGCTTTTGATTGCCGTCTAGCTTTTCGCTGAACTCATTTGTATCAACAAAATCTGTTGGCATCTCAAATACTTTTCGTCCTACTCCCAAGTATGTCAAAACCAATCGAAGAACAAATCAATGGTACCTAATCGCCTACCCATTAACCAGTCTCATCCGCAAGCGGAAATTGAATTCCTCCTTTCCCTACCTTATTTCAGTGGTACTAGTCTATGAAAAATTGCAGCACACAAATTTACAGATCCACATACCCCCCTAAAGGTAAAGTTACTCTAATCGCTTTTCAAATCGTTTGCCTGCACCTACATCCTACATGTACGTCGAAAGCGTAGTACAGCCAATATTCTATACCAAGAAAAAAACACTCATCTGGGCTGAAAATATTTTCGTTTTCTATTTTCACCCTCAGGTTTGCACTCAGACTCAGATACACTTCGATGTGAGTAGTCGATAGGTGCGTCTTAAAATCTTCAAAACGGCTTGAGGAAGTTTCCTGGAATTTAATCCTTTTTATTTCCAAAATACGCAAAATACGCCACTACCGGGAGAATTTCGATAAGTTATATAAAAGAAATCGATAAGACAGCAAATCGATGCGCAAACTAATAACCAAGTTGTTCTCCTCCACAGAACAGAAGATGGAACTGCTTTTCGCTCTTCGGGTTTGTTTAGTGGTGAGTGAGGTAACCTGTTTGTACATTTTTGTTTCATCTACCCCTTATCGATGCTGCGCATTCATTTTTTTAGCAGAACATTTCTTAGATCCTAAAGTGCACAGACCACCGAAGACATCTTCAAATCGATTTCAGAATTTGTCCAGCATAGTGGGATGTGACATAGAACCGCTTCCGCTTAGAAGTTTGAAAAGTCTCCCCACCACCCTGGGGAGATCTCATGAAAATTCCCGTAGTTCCGTTTTTTGTCGGCAAAAATTATCATCAGCGACAAGACAGATAATGCTTCCCCGGTCTTTCCTGACTCGTGTCGCCCGAAGTCCCTGGGGCTGAGAATGAGAACTGAGACCAGAAAGAAAAAAAAAGAAAAATTTATATTGGATTTCATGAATTCTCTCAGGTGTGTGCGGTGGTTGCTTATGGCTCACACACACACGTCATAAACTTCACTGCTGACGACACCGACCTATGTGAGTTTTTACTCCAGGGGGGATGATTTACAGCGAATGTTTATGACATTTTAAGTTAATTGAATTTCGTGGAGACGACCGAACAGAGTACAGCACGTACTGTACCCACGTTCAAGCAGAGCTCATGTTCCTACGGTGTATACTCTGTCCCATCCGCCACTCGAACTGATATAATCCGAATATTAAATTTCGTTCACTACATGCACGGGCACCGACAAGTGCGAACAACTTCCTCGTAATAATAATTAGATTACAGATTTAAGTCCACCTGCCTACTTAATGGTAATGCCCGACCAAAAGTCATACGAACTTTTGTGCCTCGAAATAAAATAAATAAAAAATCCTAAGGAGTCCTGTTGCTGACCTCTTCAGCATTGTTTGCTGTACTCAAAGAGAGGTACAAAAAGATTTTTCATCGAGAATATGAAGTGAAGAAGGAAGACCTCGAATTCCTTGTGGGACTTTCATTTTTGGGTCTGGCATATTGGTTCTCCCCGAAGAGAAACCTTCTTCAGTTCCAGCTACCAGGGATATGAAATTAATTGCTAATGTGGACATTTGTTAGATTTTCTTGTTGAATTGCGGTAAGACTGGGATTTGAGCAGGTCAAACTTGAGGTCCCCTCAGGTCATCTGTCTGTGATTAATGATAAATAAACGAGAACACGTTGGCCAAATGAAAAATGGCTATACCACTCGACACGGGTCGGTTTAATGTGACGCTCCCTCTGCTATCCGAAAAAGGTGTTGAGTTGAAAATAATTTTATCATGGAGTGAGCAGGGGCGCCAAAACTGTTTTAAATAGACATATTAAGTCATTCTTCCTAGTTACTTATTAAATTGCTTCGCAAATTACTCTGTAAGGGTTTTACGAAGTTTTTAATACTTACTCTCACTTTTTATTAATATGCGAAGTCCTTCAGTAATTGTCCTTTTATCGGCACTCCGTTTGTAGAGAAGAACAAGCTGGTGCAGTTATTATTGGAACCAATTACCCAATGTAGCTCCTTTTATATAGCTTCATTACTTTCCGTTGATTGCGTTTTAAACTCCTTGAAATGTTTATCAGCTGTCACCTTGAATAACACTGTAGCATGCAAAAATCACTAGTAAATTATTGAACTGTCTAAACCCTCGACAGTGGGCGGTGTCATTTATTTGAAAATGCAAAATAGTTGAGATTCGTGGTTGCAATAAATGAGTCAACATTTAGCGCAATAAACAATACAGGGTGGGCCAAATACAAGTTTCTTTTTAAAAATGAATTAAAATTCACAAAATTAATTTTTTCCATGTATTTTGGGTGGGTGCTTCATTTCGTCCAAAACTTCTATTCAAAACACGCACTGCTTGGGCTAAAAAGCAGTGATGCCAGACTTTAGAGGCAGGTTATCCCATGGTTATACCCAAAATATCTTTTTTATCTCTTGCCAAAATATAAAAAATCCCACGAAATATTAAATTAAAAAAAACATGTAGTTTATTAAATTCTGTTAGTAACAAATACAAGTTACATTATACATTAACTATGCAAGCTAACAAAAATAAATACATATTAAGATACGTTTGTATATAGTACAAAAATAGAATTGTAGGTACATCTTACACATTTGAAAGACGTTACAAAAAAAAAATGAAACATTAAATTGCACTCGGCATTAAAATGAAAATAATATTCAACATAAAATAAATATCTTATGAATTATTTGAAAATGACTGGTATGCAAGAAACTTATCTCGGTTTCAAGTTTCATTATTCTTGATTTTTCATACAAAAATTTGATTTAAGAATGAGGTAAGGTAAATTTATTATTTAAAAAAATACTCGTGAATTCATTCACAGATATGTAATTTTATGAAATAGTTTAGGGAAATAAATATAAAGTGCACGACTGGGTCGAACGTAACTTTCTCGTTCATCAAAAGTATTAATGTAAATGGAGTGGGAGTATTGTGTAAGCTCCGAGTTGTTGGACATATATTTTTAGGGTGCATATGGTTGAAAAAAAAAACAAGGGAAAACTATATTTTTTAAACTTGACTTTTTTCAAAAATCCATTTAACGATAATACAGAGAAAAACTGAGCTTTCCATTAAGTTAGAAATGACCATATTATCTTAGAAATTAATTTTTGTTACAGTCGTATGGACCGTTTTCGGGATATGTCCAAATTTCAAAAGTACCGTTACTCGATTTTCTAGCGAAAAACTGAGTATGCAGTTAGGTTTACCTCACCTACTTAAGCTGAAATATCAATTTTTGTTGAAATCGTTAGAGCCGCTTTCGAAGAAATTAAACTGGTATAAACATTTTGTATGGGAAGTACCATTAATTTTGAGGTTAACATGCAAAAAAAAAAAAACTGCCCCGAACTGTAAGTTTGACCAAAATCCGTTCAGCCGCTTAGGCTGTAGGCCTCGGGACATGCAGACAGACAGACAGACGGACAGCATTTTGCGACCCACTTTTTTGAGTTCGCCTATCATCGTAATGTCAGAATTGATTAACATCTCGAGTTCGAAATTTTGTACGAGTACAATATCTTTCTCTTACTACGTAATGGAGAAAGTTAAAAAGAGAATAAAAGTACATATTCAGATATTTTTAATGACTTTTTTCTAAACATGAAAATATTTAAATCGTAAGTTGACTAATTTTTTTATTCTTAATGAAATGAGCAATTAGGAACAAAATTTGACCAAAAAGTAAAATCCCTTTCTTTTTGTACTATGAGGTCTGGAAAATCCCTTTGTCCCTTTTAGCTTATTATAAGTGAGAAAATACGACAGAAAGGGATAAATCCCCCGATCTGACATCACTGCTACAAAGCACCAACTTTGGAAATAAGTTATTAATATTTTCCAACGTTGTTCAAGCATAAATCGACTCATTTCGTTCCGCGGAGGTATGATACTGGCTTTCTGTCAAGACTTCGAGCGGAAAACAGCTGTCAGTGTCAAAAAAACCTATGATTTAAAAAGATACCACTAGATGGCCCACCTTTTATGCGTTGTTTCAGAACCAATTTATAAGAAATATGGACCGAATGAAAGGTTCGAGGTCCGCATAGGTCTATTTTCGACACAAACGATCATATTTAACGAATCAGACAGGTGTTGGTTTCAAAATTAAATTGAGTTTAGATGCATGTGGTTTTTACTGATATGTGCCATTGAAGATAAATGAATTTGCGTTGGTCAGTGATGCTATATATTTCGAATCGGAAGCTATGTAGCTCAAACCTATTTTACTGTTTCCAAGACTTCCTAGTTTTACTAGTTACTTATTAAATTACTTTACGACATGTCATCCATCTGATCATCAGTCCGTAAAACCAACCACTTTAAAAGTAAAACCTGTCCACTGCTCCCAATTCAGTTATTTCTCTCGCATTACCCAATAGCCGTAATGCGCCTCTTAGGAGATCCGGTTCACTGACTTTGAAAATAATAGAGAACATCATGAGATATCCTCGAACCCACATTCGATTTCCTAACGTATTCATTAATATTAAGAAGTGTATTGAATTTCATTACACTAGCCATGTTATCGAATGTCTTTTGGGGATTTATTTCCTCGGCTCAAAGGTCATGATTAGAGGTATACGAAAATGGAGACTCCTCGACTTCCGAACAGGAAAATCCGGACGATAATTAAGTTTGGTATGGAATGTCCCTTGAAGAACGGACACTAAGGACGAGTCGCAGTATGTTGAGTATTTTCCCATATGGAATTCCTTGAAACAGCACAAGAGGAAAATTTCCCAATATATTCCCATACCCAGTCGAAAGTGAGTTTAAACTTTACCCAGGTGTTCAATATTTCATACACCACTATATGCCATAGCCATCTGTGTGTTTTTTGAGCGTGCCGGTGTCACTCCCCCGTTGGCATGTATTGTGCAAAGCAAATATCTCCAAAGGGTATTTGATGATAAAGTATACCGAGTGGCAGCACGTCGGAGGATTGCCATTTATCTTACAGCTCCAGACTGATTCAGAATTGATGTGTCCTGCTCGTCAGTCACCTGTTCGCCGAAGAGACTGAATCAAAATTAATTAGCTGCCCCAGATGGCTTGTGTGAGTGTGTGAAAACATCAAACTAACAGACCACTAAAGGACGTCATAAAATAAATGAGCACCAAAGGTGCTGCGAGCCTTTGTAAAAACCGCACCCAGGACGAAGGAAAGCGAGCGAAAAACACACTTCGGTTAACAAAGGTTCTGCCGGTATATGTATGCCCATGCCCATTGCCCATGCACCCCTCAAGAAACATCTGTTGTATGTTTTGATTGTTCGCCCCTATACTGGGAACGACCTTTTTGCCATGGCCACGTGCCGTCAGTTTCTTTGAGGTTTTTAATGCACGCCTGGTGTCCCAGCACAGTGGCAAAGGTGAGTTGATGCCGAGTCGACCGGCCGGTCCTTTTGGCCTTTTAAATGTGCGATAGCTGTCGAAGAATAGTTAGTCCCAGGATATGGCGGCTCGATAACACAACAACTGACAGGACAGAACACATTCTGTATACCAGGCTGGTACCCTGCATGCATAATTTATTGGGAGCTAATTCCTTTCAGCAGCAAGCACATCTTCTTTCCCATATACAGAAAGTTCATTAGGTAACTTCCTCGTTAAAGATACAATACCGCCACGAGCTTGCATTGAAAGTTCATTGAAACCATATCACCCCCAAAGCGAAAACATAAATTCAAGACCAGCTCCCTCACCCTCCTGTTTGGCACAGGAGTATAGGTTTTTGTTGGCAAGATGCGTTCGCCGAGAAGGAGCATTTGCTATGACAAACAATTACGAAACGCGTGCGGTACAAGTGCCAATATCTTCAATTGGTGCCAATTTAAGGGTTGAAAGGTTAATGTCTATTTACTCTTTGCCTGGTGGGATACGAGCGCGGTGCGGTTGCCGTTTGTTTGGTTTGTGGTTGTTTAGCGATTCATAGACACGAAGAAGTTGACGGGGTAGAAAGAAACCCCTTCCGCAGAACCCACTCGAAATGAAGCTGTGACATAATGTTGCTTCGTGCCTAAGTTTGCTTTGGGAAAATATTTCCTGTTTGCGAGAAGGAGCCCTTTGGCGGGTTGTTTATGGGCAAATATTTGCCAATCCCATCTAATGTCGTGGTTATTTGTGCGTGCATGGAATAGAAGGACCTGTGGTGACTTTTGACGGGTTTAAATTTGTTTCTAATTGATGGTGTTTTAATGGCGGCGAACTGACGTGATTTAATTTGATTGTGGGGAAGCTGTAGTCTTACCGCATTTTGACCAGAACGAAAAAATTGTTTTACTGCAAAAATAATATTGTCCTATCGACTAAACATGAAGCCATATTTTTGTAATTTAAATTCAATTTTTGTTTACCTAACGAACACGCTCAGAATTTCAAACAGAACAACATTTTTACCCAACTGAACAAAGGGCGGGTAATGTTTTTCGCGCGTATCCTATGTCCGTTCCTACGTGACGCCCTGTAGCCTAATCGGCTTGACCGATTTTGAAGAGTGAGGTTTCATTAGATTTGTATTCTTCCCCGGAGTGTCATAGGCTAAAAAGATAAAAATAAAAAATAATAATTTATAAAACCAAGCAACTGACCGTAAAAAAAGAACTAAGAAGATAGGAACAAGGCACATTCAAGTATACCTTACTTTTTGGCAGTTTGAGGGTACTCATATTTTTGTTAGGCTGTGTTGGTATAGCCTCCAATTGTTAAATAGTTAGATATACTTGAATGTGTCTTTTCCACATCTTTTTATTATGGTTCCGTACCGAAAAGGGAAAAAACGGAACCTTATTAGTTTCGCTTTTGTCCGTCCGAACCCACTAGACTAAGTCTATATTGATTGATTGTGATTGATTGATATTTGATATTTATTTCTCTTATAGTACTTATAAATATAATAAGAAATACAAATCCATAAAAAATTCAATATGTTAGAAATTACAAAGTAAAGTAAGAAAAATCTTGTGGCATTCGATATTTTATTCAGATTGAGTTCAAATAGTGTTGAATGCCACTTCAAAAGGAACAAAACAATTATATAGGGTGGGGTATTAAACAAAACAAAAATAAAAATGATAGAAAAAAACAATTTTTAGCCGATTTAATTCATTTAACATGATATCAATTTGTTCTCACTTCACAAAGATGCAAGAATTTATGTAATCTATATAATAACATCAAAAGAGGCAAAAAGTTAGATCAAAATATTTGAAGTAAGAGAGTTTAAACTATAATAATCATGGGAAAACAACCAATTTTTTACGCGCTTTAGAAAACATACGGACATGTGAACACATCTGATTTCTTCCGGGAGGACATTAAACAAAATATTATATACAACTGAATATGAATTTCTATATGCGGTGGTTCGATAGTTTGGCACTTGTAACATATTAAGTGAGTTATTGCGTAGGTTATAGTTTGAGATTATACGAAAGTTACGGTTACCAGACTTCATAAAGAACGCTTTTAGAACCTTAAAACAGTATAAGTGACGAACAGGAAGAATCCCTAATTGACAAAACAAAGGAAAACTAGGATATCTACTAGGTTTACGACAAATTTTCCGGACAACATTCTTTTGCAAGACTAGCAATGGCTGAACTTTGTTTTGATAGCCACCTGCCCAGCAATTTATACCGTATTGAAGCTTAGAATTAAAAAGTCCATAATAAATTGTGGTTAGGAGCTTAGTTGAACATATGTTACGAAGGTAATAGAAATGCCTAAGTGTGGAGATAAAGTACTTCTTCAATGCAATAGCGTGGGATGAAAATTTCATATTCGAGTCAAATAGGAGTCCTAGGTACTTAAATTCGTCTACATTCTCTATCAAAAAACAATCATCGCTACAATTTTCACTAGTACACAATAATTGACCAAGCACAATAGTTGCACATTTACATTGATATAATTTAAATTTTTTGCAATTCGGTGCATGAAAGTATACATCCGGTTTTGGATTAATAGAACCAGATAAATTAAAGAACATTAATTTAGTCTTAGGACTTATTACAAGTTTGTGTTCAGCGAACCACTGTCTTAGAGTATGTAAATCATAGTTTATATCAGAGATAAGATCTAAGGGACTGTTTACGCCATACGATAACCCAACGTCGTCAGCAAAGGCAGTAGGTGAGCCTCTTAGATTGAGGTGGAAGAGTGAGTTGATATAGATCAAAAATAAAATGGGACCCAAGACTGAACCTTGTGGTACCCCAAGCCTCATTAATTGCGCGTCACTTCTCGTCTCATTCAACTTTACTCTCTGGGATCTATTATTCAGATATGAGTTAAACCATTTAAGCATAAAACCACGCACACCTGCACTTTCCAGTTTACTTAACAGAATTTTATGGTCAACCATGTCGAAGGCTTTGGTTATATCGATGAATAACGCAGCTGTACATTTTCTTTTGTCAAGGTTACCCATTATCTGAGAGCAGAAGTCTAAAAGTGCGTCTTCGGTTGATTTTCCCTTTTGAAATCCAAATTGAGAAGGATGAAAGAACATCGTCTTGTCTAAAAAGTTTACCAACCTAATTTTTATAAGTTTTTCGAAAACTTTACTTATGCTTGGCAGGAGAGAAATCGGCCTATAATTTCCTATTTCAGTTGGAGAGCCTTTTTTAAACAAGGGAATAACATCTGCACACTTTAGACCATCAGGAAAAACACCAGAAAAAACACTACGATTGAAAACATCAGCCAATACATCCATAATGAAACAAGCAATATTTTTAAGGACAACGTTAGAAATACCATCGACACCAAATGAATTTGAGTTATTCAAACTGCCAATCATACTTAAAATCTCTAAGGGAGTTATAGAGTCAAAAACAATACTTCTACAGTGCCCAGAGTTTACATCACCAATAGCAGAACATTGAGAACATAGATTTTGAGTTAGTCCACTTTGTAAATTAAGTCCGATACTTGAAAAATGTCTATTAAAAGCGTCAGCGATTTCATGTTTATTTGTTATTTCTTTATTACTAAGACGTAGAACAATAGTTTTTTGAATGGACGATTTTTTGTTGAGAATGGTATTAACAACTTTCCACTCTTTCTTAAGATTTCCTCTAGCTGAACAAAATTGAGCACGGTAATAAGAGTCACGGCAAATTGGTAATTCCTTTTTCAAGTCATCACAAGTCTTCTTATATTTCATTTTGAGAAATACATTGCTAGGGTTCTTTTTGCACATTACTCTAAGTTTATTTTTAGTTGTTACTTTATTTAATAAATAAATAAATAGCCAAGGTTTAAGTTTATGTATAGATTTTCTTGTGGTCAGAAAACTGCTGCTAGCAATATGACTGTTAAGAGTGGTTAAGAAATTAAAATATGCATTCGATACGTCACTACAGTTATAAACATTGTCCCAGGACTCAAAACACAACTTATTTCGAAGCCTAGTATAGTTTATTTTTAGCTTGCTTTGGTCACGTTTCGGAATTGGGCTATTGTTTTTGGATGTTATGCTAAATAGAACGCCGGTCATGGAATGGTCAGTAATAAAAAAATCAAAAACACAATACTCACACTCTATGGAAGCAACATTTCGAAACCGTCCATATATATGGTCTAAACAAGTACCTGATGCAGGCCTAGTAGTCTCATAGATGAAGTTAGTCAAGCCATTTAAAGCTAACACAGATATATAGTTTGATACAGTAGGACTTTCATCTAGACAATCAACATTAAAATCACCTACAATAATTAAGTTTTTGGATTTCTCCCTATCTAACACAATAGAAAAATCATTAATAAACATCGTTACATTAAACATCAGCAATCTATAAACACATAAAAAAACAAACATTTCATTATTTATTTCGATGGACACCTTTAAGACGTCTGCACTAGGACAATCGACTTGGGAAACATTAATGATTTTATAAGCGTTCTTTATAAAGCAGCCAACGCCACCAGCTGCGTAGTTTTCGTTTGTTTTAGCATAGAAACTAAAACCAGGCAGGAAGTAATCATTTTTTTCAACCTCATAGATCCAGATCTCAGACACAAACACAATATCCGGGACGCACGCAAACGAGTTAATATGTGCGACGAGCGCAGAAAAGTTTTGTCTCAGACTTCTAATATTTTGATGTACAATAAATAATTTTTCATTGCAATAAGAACTATTTGTTAGAACAGCATCACAGTGAGGTTTGCATTGGACAAGGAAAGAAGAGTTATCAATTAAATCAATTTTGGAATTCATAATATTAAATACAAAAGAAAAAGACAAGAAAAACAGACTCAAATGAGTGAAATATCACTAAATGATCTGATCGAGATAACTCTTCCACCCTCTTCTTTTCTTAATAAAATTTGATTTTTGTTAAACCATACGTATTTTGCACCTTTTTTCTTTGCTATCTCTTTCGTCTTCATTAAAAGAGCTTGCGTGTAACGAGTAAGGGAGTCGTTGACAAATATGCTGCTTCCTTTGTTGTTCTTTATGTTGCTTCTGCTTACATCCTCGTTGGAGTGGTCAACCACTTGAGTGATGAGTTTGTTTTTGTTTGCTCTCTTTGCCCGCATTATGCGTTGCTTAATTGTAAGGTTAGAGAATTTTACGCAGATGATTGGCTTTGGCTGAGATTTTGAGCGCATTTTTTTAACATAGCAACTCACAATTTCACAGTCAGCAACATCTATAGATAAAGCGTCACTGAAAATTTGTTTTGCCTTTTCAATTGCATTGGTGTCATTGACATTTGTGACACCAACAATGTCTATAGACTTAATTAGCGATTCTTGTTGTTGCCAATTTAATTTGGACTCTAGACTTTGCACTTTTTCTCTAAGCTCTACGTTCTCTTTTCTCAACTCGGCCAATTCTTGAAGAAAGCGAGTGTTACAGTCTTCCAATTTTGACAGTTTGGCATATATCATCTGGAGAGTAAATTGACTCTCAGTATTGATATCACTGTTAGATGATTCTCTAATTGACGGCTGAGTGTTGGATTCTCCAGTTGGAAGAGTACCAGCTTTAGATGGAGCGTTGTTGTTGGTGCGCTTCTTGGACGTTGATGGAATTTGATCATGCAGAGAGCGTCGTCGTAAAACTGCACACTTATCGCACCGATATACATTGCCACTTGATTTATAAAATTCAGCATCATCTTTAGTGATATTCACACAATTTAGATGAAAAAAGCACTTGCAGTCACCACAATATATTTTTTCAAGGCAATTGCGATCAATTTTTTGTCCACACACAGAGCAACTCATTTTGAATTATGGAGCCAATACCTTGTGATGTGTACCCCACGACAACTTGACTGAATTGAATCAGAAACTAATTGACGTAGAAGGCCGAAATTCGCACACAACATCTGGTATAACCTATAGTTAAACGAAAAATATCAATGGTAGCGATACCTGGTTTTAGTCTAATTAGTAATTTGGTAAAAAAAATATTTATATTTTCATTCATACATAAAGCTGTTTATTTTTTGATTTAAAAAAAAAAGTATGTTAACCTTTTTTGTAGATCATGCTCGTAGCTTTATATATGCAGAAGACTGTTTTGCGGAAAAGTCAATATTTTAAAAGATATTTACAAAAAACTGTCAAGCACTATATAAAGTACGCTCCTTTTAACCATTTTTCATTCGTTATTGGTGTGTTCTCTTAATCGATTCCAATTGGAATTTTTAATGCATACTGAACTCTACTCATGCTCATTCACACACCGACAGTCACAGTCACAGACCACACTCCACAGTCCACACTAGTGTTTGTGCTCTCGGTCATCTCCATCTCCATTCTCCAATTCTCCATTCCTTAAATCGTATTCTCTTAATCGCTTTCCATTGGAACTTTTTCAAAGAATACTCTTCCTCATGCACACATGAGAGATGAGACATGGATGTGTTTTAACTAGGAAGGGGAGCTACGTTGCCATGAGAAATGTGGAAATGATTCTGGCCTTCTGACTTCTGAGTTATAGGTCTCTTTTAGTATTCGTTGGCTGTTAATGAAAGCTTCACAAATATTTAATTTAGTTATAATGCTCCTGGTTCCCTCGGAAAATGGGAATGCAGGCAGGATTGGTAGTGGATTAAAGTCCCACTTTCAATGCTTCCCACCTTCTTACAAAAAGAAAAGAATCTTCGCAATTTCCAACTCCTAGCGAAGTACGGAACCCTCAGTGCGCGAGTGACACTCGCACTTGGCCGTTTTTTTTTTTATTACAGTCAGTCGGGTTTTTTGCTTTTTTAAATTGCAAAGCTTATGCATATTAGACTAGACCTAACTAGAGTCACAAATCAAAATAACAAAATATGTTTTTGGCTGGATTTTTGGTCAAAAATTTTCATTTTAATTTCTGACCGAATTTAAAATAAAATAGATAGGATTCACTAGGCAAGGATATACCTTCGATGCTGGATAAATGAATGTTTTGGGCATATTACCTTTGTGAAGCAGAAGTTTTGAGATGCGTCGTCTCCTTGTTAGTTTTGGACTTATTAATAGGGAAAGGCATCATAAGTTCTATTTACTTTCGGATGACAAAAATGCTTTGAGGCTTTAATATAGGCTTTGATCTGCAATCACAACTGATCTTAGTCATCATGTCTCCTATTGGTTCGAGTATGTAATTTTCCACATTGATTCTATTTCCGAGTAGGGGTTGTCCGACTAAGGTAGGGCAAAGCAAATCATATATTTATTCATGAAACCACTCGCTGCAACTTTATTGCAACGGAAGGTATTTTTTTTCTCCATTTTGTGGAACTGATTTAAATTATTTGTGATAAATGTTCATTTTTCACGGCCGTTCCAAGAATGTCCGTCTAAAGGAACGTAAAATGTATGAAACCAGAAATAAAACCTGGGTAGAAAAATGAGCTCGTCTTAGGTAACTATATCTGAAAGGGAGCTGTGGGACATTTCACTGGCAGATTTCACTGTCTGCCTTACTAATAACCAATTTTAGTTCCGACTTCAAGTTGACAGAGGGTCATAAAAATGTTTATTGGTAAGGCCCTGTGTCATTAAAGGTGGTGTGGTATAACACTCAATCCACCCAATTCATCCGACGTGTGTCAATACAATCACAAACCAAGGCGACCCTTTTAATTAATTTCTTTAAAAGATCGTAACTATGTCAAATGAATTCAAAAGCAGTGATCAGAAATTCACAGAAATATTCACAGAGCGAACACCACAATGTGACAGCTACGAGTGACCCTTCATTTGGCTGAATAAACATCGAAAAGGTTAACTACCGAACGCCTGTATAATTTCAATTTCAATTCAATTTCACAATTTGCCTACTTCCCTATAACTATGATCCATAAACCCTAACTCTTGGTATATTAAAAGTCAAATTCAGACATATTTCGAACTAAGTTCATCAGACCCAACTGGTTCCCTTTCATTACCATAGCGGAACAGAAAACGACACACACCAAAAAAAGGAAAGCACTGAAAATCCATCAAAATTCATTCACCATAAACTCATATCCCTAATCCAAGTATGCTTGCCCGAGTCCGTGTCCCGACCTATTCCACATGAGTTCCACATCAATGAAACGTGACCCAATGATGTGGCTATTTAAGCCGAGAACAGGGTCGCCGACGAACCAATTTGTAATCATGAAAAGATTACAAAACGAAGCGAAGAACGAAACACAAAATTCAAGTATCAAAAGAGGTATGTTTTAGCCAACTCACGGCATTTTGGTAGGCAGCTGCTTATCCTATATCACTATACAACGAATCACCTTAAAAATTAATCGTTTATTTGATCAATAAAATCCTTGACCGTGAAACAAGTAAACGTGGTGTTCAAATGTTAAACACACACCCAAGAGGCATGTTAGATCGATACAAATAGAGCAAAGTGCATTTTGACACCCTCTTCCATCAGTTTCAAAAAAACATCTGGTCTCGCCGCATGCTGTGCCATATCACACTGACAACTGCGATATCGATTTACATGGCATGCGGTGCGTTATTGTGATCGGGTTTTTCTTTTCTCATTTCATCATGGGGTGTGAAAAGAGCAGTCAGCTAGGGTAACGTCATTTCCTTTCATTTTAGGCGCCCCTAAACGAGTAAGTGGTCCTGTTGAAAGACAAATTTGTCTAGTATCTTGAGTGTGTTATCCTTTTCGCTTGTTCAAGTGGAGTCAGTGACGCTGAAAGTGAAAGAAGAAAAGAAATGAGCTGCTCAGAATTTTACGGAAAATTCATTAGAATTTATTGTTGTTAGAAACGAGATATGTATCAGTGTTGAGGGAGACATTGCTGGACCAGAAGTATGTTGATACCAACAGATCATATAACACTCAATGAAAAGGACAGACGAAAAAATATCTTTTCTGGTAACTGAAACCGTTGTTTGAAGTCGAATACATATATACATAAATGTATTTTTTAAAAGTAGTGATAAACAGGACGGATGCGATGCGAACGGGAGCCATGGGAATTGCAGTGGAGGCGCTTATTTACTGACTAGAACGATATAAATGAGTTATCCTGTTTAAATATTATAATCGCATTTTGCCCAAATAAAGTTTGAGTATGGCAAGATGCATCTCTAGCGCCATCTAATTTCGACGAAGCTAAAGCGACCTTAGGAAACGAGATAGGAGTTTTTATGAGTTTTGACGACATTCGTTGGTTCAAACATGATTATTTTATCGACGATATACAGACACAGAGGTCATCCACACTTCTACAGTCATAAATCCAAAATCTGTCGGTCTGTCACAAGGTAAAAATCGGTAGACGGGGTGATTTTATATAACCAGTGCCGAGTAGCACCCAAGACAGTAAAAGGTTGTGCTATAGACGTTATAAGTGGAAGAGAATGGACATTGCTTACCTTACAGAAAACTATGCAAGGGTGGAGTACCTACAAATGGAATCTATTGGAGTATGTCCTATCAAAAGTGGTCCCTTGCATGTCGGATATAAATGATCATTAATTTTTCGGTTTCGAAAGTAAAGCTAAATAAAACACACACAGCGATACATTTTTGATGAAAATTTTATATCATTATAAAGTTTAGACTTTGCCATTAAGTGTTAAATACAATATAATTCAAATTCTTTTGAGGTAATTTTCAAGCACTTTCTCTCACATTTCGGGCGCTATCTCGGCCATAACCTGAGTAATGTTAGTTTTGAATGCGTGTAGAGTTCGGGGACTATTCGCGTGGCCAATTGACGTCGCCAAAACGTGAAATTATGCGACAAGGATACATCTCACGCAATAAAGACATAATTGGTCGTGTTGTGTGGCCTGTCGTCCCGTCAATCCCCACTATTGTAGTAAGTTTTAATAATTTTAACGCGTTGCTCGATTGTTAAGCGATCCAGTTTCGTAAATGGCAAACATTCAACTCATTTATGACACTTCAAATGACAGTTGAGTTTGACAGGCGTCAAATGCCAGTGCTACCAACTTGAAACCACGAAATGAATGATACAACTCTAATAGTCCTAAGTTAAATGTGGATTGCAGTAGACTGAACGTGGGCGGTTTCGCGGAGTTTTAGCCCGTAAGGATTCGAGCCACTGTGGCCTCATGCAGGGCTTCGCAGCTACCATCGGAAAAGAAGGGAGCTTGCTGCGTTAGATGGCTGCCCACGAGCCTCAGAAATGCTTGAAAACTGTCCTGATCCCTTATAATATCACACGATTAATATTGGTAACGCGTCTTAATACCTTAACCAATCGATAGGTACTCAAACAATTTTTAACGTCACAAATGAAACCAACAAATTAATACTTTGTAGAGTGAACGCTTAAGTGGCATGTAGAACAATTGGGTTTCGCCACGATGAGGTGGGCGGGCCCTTCAGTAGACGAACCACCACATCTGAGGCCAGATTCTGTAAGGTTGAAACGTTTTCGTGTGTACTTCTGCAACTTAAAGAAAATCATTCGTGCGCACGAAAACGTTTTCGCCTTACAGAATGCCGACCCTGGCTAGACGCACAGTTTCCTCGATGGCTCCAGAACTTTCGTACTACCAATAAGGTTACAAAGGCACATTGCTGTTGAAATTGCCAAACGCGCCAAACTTGTCAATAAAAGAGGCTCCTACGAATGTTTCTCTCACTTGCACGCCTTTTACCATCAACTCAGCCCGATTAAATTCAAACGAATGCCCACCAGAGCAGACTCATAAACTGAAAAATGCAACCACCATGCAGTTATAATTATTTAAAACAAGCCCCAAAGTCACAATCATCCCCTAAAATATGAAAACTTAAGAAATGTTTTAATAAAAAAAAAACCGCAGACCGCAACTCATTCAAATGGCTGACTCTGGCAAATTTTCTTTGTATCCTTGCACTCGTTACATCGCAGGCCGCATCCCCTGTACGATCCAGACAATTCCGCATTAAGCATAAGATAAGGAAGCACGGAAAAAACCCAGCAAATCCACATCACGCAGACCGTAGTTAAAAATGCAACCAAACCGTCTCCGTTGGCACAAAAAAAAAAACAACAAAAACAAGCGCTCCATCATTTATTTATGCACGCGCGTGTGTTTGAGTATTGTGGCTCTTGATGTGTAATTACGTTAATGCATGTTTTTCCGCGCGCTAATTTTTAAAGTGGCTTCCTTAATGTGGTGCCCCCCCCTTTGCAAGCGTTTCGCCTTTTACATGAAAGGATGTGGGGGAAAAAAAGTTATAGAAAGGATATGCTGTGCTGTTAAGTGAACACGAAATGATTAAGCATTCGTCTGGTTAGCTTTGTAGAGAAACGCCCGCAGAAGTTGTTGGTATGACCTCATCTATCATTATGTTGAATTGTGTGGGGGTTTTGCGTTTTTTGTTGCTTTGCTCTGCTGTCCGTTTTACTGTCCATTTTGCAGTCAAATTAAAGTTGAACCATGGATAGATGCGAGTGCTTTCTGTTCCGTAAAAATAGCACATCATTGTGGGTGGGTGTCTTGGATAATATTTTCACTCACAGATGGCGATATTAAAGCGCGCAAACTTTCCCTTTCAGAAAATTACTATAAATCAACACAGTCCTGCAAACGCTCCTTAAAGTGTGTTCCGTAGCTAAATTCCCTCTCCAATTGATCTAAAAGAAATCACTTAAATACGGCTCTTAATCATGAATAAAATGTAAATTCCATTGCGTTCGCATTTAAAGCGTGGATGTAAAAATTCTCAATAGCCTATGGGTGTGCATACTTATCTGTTGAAATGTTAATCATAAATTTTTGTATCCCCCATTCCAGTGAGAGCACTTTCCAATCAGAAGGCAGGCTAGAAAATCAGAATCAAGCGAATCGCACTCACAGCCAACGCGGCAGTGGAAATTACCAATTTAAAATTACATAGCCCACCCGATGGGAGCTGATTGAAAAGCTGCCCAATAAAGATGTTTTTATGTGTCGCCTAATTGCCAGAATATTATTGTTTATTTTTTTCACGCGGATATTGTGTCAATTTCTCGACGGACGATGATGACACAATAAATTGTTTAATTGGATGGAATTGAATTTAAATTCGAATGGTGTGACGGGCCTTGAAGATAAGAGTGTGGTAGTAAGGCTTTGGTGGAAGATTTTTATAAGACGACTCTATGCCATTTGAATACTAATTCAATGGCGGGTGTAATTAAAATGTTTCCTAGATCAGGCTAAGTAGATTTAAATCAATTATGGCTATGGGTGGAGATCTAAGTATTTGAATAACGCCTTCAAAAGCGAGTGTCTTCTATAAGTATAAACGATTTGTTCATTGACTTGCTACAAAACACACACAAATCAAACGGTAGATATTTAGGTGCCGCAACGGACCATGATTACTTTGCACGTTTGAAGAACCGTACGGGGAGATGGGGTACATTGATACAATCGACTTTATTTGAAAACAAAACGCAGCAGGCCACTCAACGAAGCACACAGCGCAAAATGTCAATCAACGCAAAAACATATCTGGTTGACATCACTGTTCAGTCAGCGCCAGGGTTCCGACTTTTAAAATCGTATTTCGAAGTAGATGTAAAGGAAAAGCGAAGTAGAACTAAATTTTTTGAAGTAGATTTTTAGATTTATAAATGAAAATTTTTCTATTTTTCAAAAAAAAATGAGGGGAACAAAAATTACATATTTATTGCTATGACAGAAAATGAATATATATGTACATTTACATAACATTCCGTTTTTTAATATTTAAGAATCCATTGCCATCAACAAATTTTTATTAAATCAAACGGTGGAATATAAACATCAACAACAACATTTTCAACTGTTTTTACATTTAATCTATTTCGGAATTTGTTTTTTTACTAAATTCATTTCGGAGCGTTTCCTTTCGGCCGCTGCACTACTGTGCGGTAAAATAGCTAAGGTTAACATGTACTCTGTTTCTTAAACATAAGGATTCTCCGACAGTATTTTTATTCACCATTAAGGAAACCCAAAACTTTACTAAGTCTTTGAAAAATAAAAGCAACTTTTAAGTTTTAAGAAATATTTGCATATTGCATGTGCTGTGACGAATTTGATTTGCTTTTGCCAATTTAAAGTCAATTACAAAACATACTGCCATACTTTTTCTTTGATAATCTTTTTACTTGTCGGCAAACCAAATAAGAAAAAAACAAACAACAGAAAGACGAACTTTTGTTGGGTAGCGTGAAAGAGATAACCTGCAAGTTTTAAGTTTATTTCAAAAATCAAATCTTCGATAATCAGCGCTGCCACATAATTATTAGTTATTCTCTGATTGATCTACAAATAAAAAATCGAAGTAGTTTGTTAACCAAGCGGAGTGATGAAGTAGATTTATGAGATGTTGCGAAAATCGAAGTAGATCTACTCCGATAGGAGAAAAGTCCGAACACTGGTCAGCGCTTTGGCCCCAACATGCACAAAAGTGTTTCGAACGTCTGCAAGTAAATTTTTGTCGTTTCCTTCGAGTGAGTCTTTTTTTTCGTATATTTGATGAGCATATGTCCTTCATAATTTTTGCAGTGTTTATAATTTATGCGAAATTCCTTCCATATCTGCCTTGGTAGGTACATTTTTAAGTTTCTCATCCGGAAGGGATCCCATCGTATTGGCAATCAAAAGCATTTAAATCATTTACCGGCATATTAACACTTGCATTGCCTTGATTAGAAGAAGTTGGTGTTTTCGGTGACAATGAATCATTTGTACGAAGGCGCTTTAGCTTTGCACCGGTATCCATTTCCTTCCTGTTATTTGTGTTGACAGGGCTTCTTTGTACTCCTCTACCAACCATAGCGAATACTTTTAATTTTACTAGCAATAAACGTTCTCACCTTGATAACAATTCCTTTTATAATATTATTGCCGTACGTTGTTCTTGTACTTAAACAAAAATACTGTTCGTCAGGATAAAAATTCCTTCTTAAAATATGTAAATATATAAGGCTATCTTTTCGCCAACCAGACAAACCAACCGATAACTGTCAACTCCTTCATAATGTTATATTTAGTTAAAATTTTGTTATAAAACGTAGCTTTAAAATTTATTTTCTGTGAAGTAAGTAAGGGACACATTGATACATATACGACACCTGGGAGTTTGATGCGTATCAAAGTGCCCCACAAATTTTCTCTGTGTAAAATACAACGAAATATTTTTATATTTTCAAAGGAAAATGGTGCGAACGTACAAACGAATAACGGATAGAACTTACATCGATCAAGTTGCAGAGGCTTCTGCGATATCCTGACATATATCAATGTACCCCGTGAGTGGGGCAGTTTGATACAAATTCCATTTTTTAATAAAT
Organism: Cheilosia variabilis; assembly: GCA_951230905.1. NCBI lineage: Eukaryota > Metazoa > Arthropoda > Insecta > Diptera > Syrphidae > Cheilosia > Cheilosia variabilis. Next base: position 12,441,902 of record OX579680.1, on the reverse strand, counting down.
AGGTCCTAATATTTTTTGTGAGTGGATCTGAGAGTACATTCTTCTGATAAAACGTAGTTAGAAAGACACTGAACACATCAAATATTTTACTTTGTCATTTCTGTCAATATGCTGCATATTTTTTAGTTCCTAAGAAAATCATACAACTCACCCTATGGCTTCCCCAAACTATTAAAATATATATTAGACGGAAAACGGAAGTTTCAGAAGCTTCAAGATTTTGTGACAGTTTAAGCGTCGAGTAGGTACACTGTTATACCGCCTTGTAAAAGCGTGGCGGCTATACCTGTCAAAAGATAGGTCAAAGCAGTTGTCAACTTTCAAATTGCTACGAGTAGTAGTTTATAAAAAAATACTTTTGCTGCTTAACCAGTTTTCGCTGCATAAATTGAGACTTCTTAAATCATTTAAGCTCCGAGTTTTCCGATTTTACCTGCCTAGCTTTTCTTATTTTTTTTCCGTTGTGTGCAAGAGGTTTCCACACTGTGAGTGTGGCACAATTAGTTTCAACAAGAAATTTATACCTCCATTAATTAAATTTCAAAGTTGAAGCTTATTATCCAGAAACAGCGTTTTAAATGACAGGTGCGGGCAGGAATTTTCTAAATAAATCACAAAATTCGAACTAAAAATTGCCCTATTCCCACACAAAAAACAAATAACCAAATAAAAATTGCTTGCTCAAATTGGGTTCGAAATTCCCACAAAAAGGGATTTTTCCCATGATCCTGCAGCACTATTTGCTGTTTTCTAAATGTTTGTTTAAAAAATGCATGCTTATTAAGAAAGCATCATGTACACAATTTCGCAGTCATTACGGCTAACAGTTCTGATATAAATGTTGCTACATGCTTTGTTTTTTATGGGCAGTGCCCTAATTGCAAACCATTCGGAAAGTGCTGAAAGCTTAGATTGGCTACACTATGAGCACATGAATTCTTTGACAGTAGAAAATCCCCATCCAACAGGATGTATGCAATCCTCTCTGATGATTCTTAAATTTTCCGAAAATGCAGCTTTAATTTTATTTAACTTGTGTCCGGGGGAAAGAAAAAATAAAAATAAAAACACCACGTCACACCATGAAATGTATATTTAACGTTCCCATACAAAAGACTTTTTTCAATGGGGGGAAACCTCACTGTCCTCCCACACTGCTTAGCTCAAAAGGAAACCTCACTACTCGCCGACAACAACAACAACGACGACTATGACGACGACGAGGACGACATTCACCACTCACCCACCAGTATTGAAGCTCAAGTAAACATCCAAAAATGGCACACGACCTCTCCGTGTGGCTACATCTCCCCTCGATCGTAAATTTTCTCTTTCATTTTTCAGTATATTTTTTTTTTTCATTTGCTCACCGCTTTCATATATGCCATTTGTGCCTTCACACGATAATGATGATGACTGCACGTTGGATGGGCCATTCAACGCCCCCAAAGCACCACACCATATATACCAATACCAACCCACGATGAAAGAGTATGAAACAGAAATGCATTTTAATTAATGTCCTCAGGATACCATACACAAGCGCGCCGTCCCGACTCTGCTGTCTGGCTTCGATTTTGTAAGCAGAGGCACTCGACTAGTCGTCGACTAATGTGATAATTGATAGGAATGTAAGCGCATTGTTCCGGCATTTTGATTCCCACCCATCATTAGGGGCACAAAAATATTTGATTACCAGAAACTTATGAAATTCGAACCCTAGTTGTGGAAGGAAGTCACGAAATGCTGTCACCCCACTTAATGCAACAATGTCGCGCCAAACTGAAATTGGAATTGGAGTTGTATAAGCATTAAGGACCCTGGAGTGGTACCAGCAAAAGCCTCCCCTTTCGAGTAATCTCCTCGGAGGATGGGCCGGGGGGTATGAGACCAGTTAAATTAAGATCCTCCACTCGTTACCTAATAAAAAAGGGACTCACATGGTTTCGTTTGGCAGGAATTTCCATTTCGCTTTGCTTTTCGGTTTTTTTTTTTGGTCGTTTCTTTGTCATTTGGGAATTTGCTTGCACACATATACAGGAGTTGAAAATTGGATTGGGGGGAAGCAGCCATTTAATTGGCTTCTTGTTAGAGAAGACAGACGAAAATGAATTTGTAACAAGATAGGTGTGGCTCTTCTGTGTGGTACGTTCCTGTTGTCATGATCAATGGCTGTTAATATTCACAATTGAATGTGCGAAAGAGTTTCGCAGGGGGCGCCCATAAAACTCCGAAGACGGGAACATTTTTCCTCGCTCTCGTGAGTGAACAATTTATGACACGTAATAAAGTAACCCGATGGGCACATGTGCACTATGTGTGCACCAGTGTGGGGAGGGATGAGCCAAGCCGCAACAGCAGTCTACCTCTGTATAGAAACGAAGCTAAGATAAATCTTCATCATGTCCGAGGCTCTACATCTGGTTGGTAGTTAAGCAGTCTTCTGGAGGCTGCATGGTGTCGGTGGTGTGCAAGAACATTGTCTTGGACCGACTACGGGGTTACGTGCATTACAATTGATAAATTGGAAAATTATGTTCAAGTCAGTCCGACTTGGGAGATGTTTTTCCTTCTGTTGCATATAGGATAGGGGAATTCCATTGCCACCATCGAGTACACACATATTATGGGTCCAATCGGGTCAACTGAGATAACCGGAAGAGTTTGGTTTTAAATTGATGGAGAATTGAGGAGATAGGGGTAATGTGTCCCGTTGATTGAGATGACATACTTTGCATCCGTAGCTGAACAACTGACTGATGGAGCGATGAAGGCATCGAGGGTCAGGGTGTGATGTGTTCTTGCTTATGAAACTTTTGTAACTTTTCACTTCATGAACAGAATTTTCGTTTTATTCATCCAACACCAAAGTTGGCAAACAATCATGCTCAGCAAGTAAAGTTTCTGCTTCTATACAATTGGCAGTAATCGCTTGTGTGAAAGAGGTTGCCTTTCGAAGGGAAACCTATTTTTACGCACACACTTACACCCATATTCGATCTGCCAAATGGGGAACATGGCGGCAACACCCGGCCGAACAAACCCAACACTAAAAGTGAACACACCATTAACTCTGTTGTAACATCTGATGTTTATGTTAACAATTATTGAGGCAGTTGCTGCTTTCTGCCCAAAAGGCAGATAACTTTCCACCAATCGATTTGTATACCTATGTAAATTTCCCTCTAATTCCTGTTAATTTTCCATTCACCTTTAAGAGATGACTTGGATTTATTTGGGCTACAAAGAGGCATTTTGTGGATTTTGCTTTTAGAGAGGACTTTTGGGACTGTGAGGATTGTTATAGAATTAAAATTTTTTTTTTGGAACACCTAATTTTGTTGAAGAATTTCTCTCGGAAAAGGTGAAGCTTGTTATGTCGCCCGAGATCGTTGCATAGGTATAGAAAATAACTCTACTCCTAAATTGAGGCTATGTGATTTTAATTTATAAAAGGGGATTGTTTAAAAACTGAATTTTTTGTGAATACTTTGCTGGTTCTTAAGAATTGCTCCTGTTTCCGTACAAGTGTTGCCGTGTTGTGGGATATTTTCCTTTTCGTGGGAACTTTAATGGTGAACAACTGTCTCATGGCAGAAGGGTGAATAGTCTTCCAATCATGGAAAGGGAAATATGATCAGCATAAGAAAAACAAATTTCAGCGACTGATTGTCTGTAGATTGTTTGTAGATTTGTCCCATACTGCAAATGTGGGAATGCAGAAACTCATTCTTACTTCTAGCAGCTGTTTCATTCAATGTTTTTCTTGAGTGTTGTACAAAAATAAAATCGCTTGATAATTATGGGAATTTCAGCAATCCGCAGAGGGAACAATTAACCCAGTGACGTAGCAACACTGGCCCATTTGCAATGATTTTACAAATTTCCCTGAATATAGTTATGATATAAGTGCTATGGTTGGCCCTTTGAAAGATCTTGCTGCGACAAGAAAACTCCCCAGCCTATTCACTCCATATTCAGCAATAATATTTAAAAAAGAATTGCAAATTGCAACCCCCTTTAATTTGTTTATTTGTTTATTTGTTTATTTATTTAAGTCTACCATTTTACAATTTACAGACTATATAATTACATAATTTAAAAAAAAAAAAAAAAGCAAAAAAAAACTCTTAACATAAGAGAAAAAATATTTAATAAAAAAAAAACAAAAATAATAATAATAAATAACTAAATATATGTATACATAGCAAAAAAAAAACTCTTCAAGTGAAGAGAAAAAAAAATGAAGTTTAAAAATTTATCGAAAAGAAATAAGGAAAAAAAAACTTCCACTTAGTGTGCAAGAAAAAATATAATCAATTACCCTAAGGGAAAAACTTGTGCTTTTAATAATTACATTCGTAATATTCTAAGCAAAAGTTAAAAAACCCTATGAGCAATTATAACAATTCATTTAACCGTTTTTTAAATGCAATCCTGTTGATCGAAATATCAACACTGGAATCACCGGAGTTGCATATTAAATTAAAACTCCTAATGCACCTTGTTAAAGGCTCATTCATTCCTTGTCGAATGATTAGGTTCATAAAACAATCCATGCACACGTAACGGTATTCCCGGAACGTAAAAAGAGAGCTTGGACAGTAAAAACATTGAGTTTATTCTTCCAGAAGCGATGTCTTTTACAAACATTATGTCCTGAATAAGTCTTCTCGTTTCCAGGGACTTTAAGTTTATTATCCGACATCTTTCTTCATAACTGGGCATTTCTACTGACCCATTAAAGTGACGAAGGCAATATCTTGAAAAAGACTTTTGTACACGTTCAATCCGATTTATATGCACCTGATATGCTGGTGACCAAATAATAGAACAGTATTCTAAAACAGATCTTACTAAAGAACAATGCAAGGTTTTAAGAGTTTGTATATCTGAAAAATCCTTGCTGTTCCTTTTAATAAATCCAAGAAGAGAGTTAGCTCTGGATATTGTGCAGTCTATGTGTTTATTGAAATTTAATTTTGAATCAAACGTAACGCCCAAGTCTTTTATTCCCTCAGATCTAGTTATTAAGTGCCCAGCTATAGAGCAACCATAGAATATAGGCAACCTAATGTGGAAAAATGACGAAACCTTACATTTCCCTAAGTTCAGTTGCAAATTATTACAATTACACCAATCCGTAATTGCGTCTATGTCAACCTGAAGCTTTTCGCAATCGGCTACAGATTTGACTCTACAAAAAAACTTCCAGTCATCAGCAAATCCCAGACACTTACAGAAAGATACCCTTGAATCTATATCGTTCACAAATAATGCAAACAACAAAGGTCCCAAGTGACTTCCCTGTGGGACACCAGACTTTGCTTCAAACTGCCTCGAAAAAGTATTTCCTATTCTAATTAACTGTTTTCTGTTACTTTAATGTAGGTATCCTCGGCTCAAAATCAAGAGACCTCCAAATATGTCTGCATATGGGATTTACTGAGACCTTAACATTTTCGCTATTTAGAACTAATAGGCTACGAACTCTTTTTCGTCTTGAGAAGGATTACATTCAAAGCGCAGAAGACAGAACTGTTTATTAGAGTAGGGGATTTTCGAACCAAAAATGCAATAGCTTATTCAGTAGTAAAGAAAACGCAGAGTGATGTCCTATGTGCTACCATAAAGTTTGGGCAGAATGAACATTTTTTCGGGCAAAGCACACGCTCCGTTTTCAAATATGTGTCAATAGTTTGCTGAAATTGTGGTAGGCTTCTATACTGAATACGTTTTCTGGTTTTTGTTCTGTAAAATCAAATTTTTGGAAAACTAAATTGTCGTACTTCGTAGAGTTCCTCGGAGGTATTTACAAAAGGCTAAATTTGGCGAGCTCTATTCCGAAGTGCGTCGTTTTGTAATTAAAGTAAATAGTTGGCCATTCAACCATTCGTTTGTGAGTTTTTTTTTTTCATTTTTGGGACGAATGGAAGGGATCTACAATTTTATGCCGGGTCCAAACGGCTAATTGAGAAGCTCCTTCATGACAGTTGTACTCTCGGATGTTTGTCAGACGTTCGCGAGAGGTGGCGTAGCGGAAAAAAAACTATAAGTTGGAATTTGGGTTTTTTCGTTTTGTAATTGCGGCAGCTTTTATTCGTTAAACTTTTCGTCTTTACCGTCTTTCGTCATGTTAGGTACTTCCTTAAAGGCCGAGCTTATGGAGGCAATATTCACAATTTGAAGGCTCAATAGATGAGTGGTAAGCGCCGAGAGGACCCAGACTTAAACTCCGAAAAATAACAAAAACTAATTTTTCAAGCTGCTCCATCTGTCGCGCACTTTTGACAAATATATGTCTGTCCTAAGCAAGCTTCTCATTTTAGCCGTAAAATTATAGGCTACTTCCGGTGTTCCAAGGCTTTGAAGACAGTTTTCCATCAAAAGTATTATTTTTCCCCTAAATTGGAAAAAGAAATTCCCTTTTTTCAACCTAAGTGAAATTTCACTTGTTTTCATATGAAACAATTACATTTAAACATTTTTATTAACGAGCTAAAAATAATCATATAACATAAAAATATACTTATTTTACAAAACTTTCCTTTTCTATAAGACATAGCTAATATCAAAACGAGGGAATGCATTCAGATGCACAAAAATGTGCAAAGGCTGTTTTCTTTCTTGTTTGGTATGGACAATTCATTCTTTGAAAGTTGTTCGTAATGGAAGTACGTTTTGATTTTATTGTTGAAGAATTTACGTTTCACAGAGAATTTATGATTTTTGTCCCCTTTTACATTCAAAAAGCGCAAAATTGGCGCTTTTTCCCTCAATCCGGGCTACTTCCATCCGTCCCAAAAAAAAAACTCGAAGTATTGGTTTTGAAAAGTTAAGCCAAGTGTTTTGAAATGGAGCTTTTATGTTCATTCCTACTGCCATTTTTTTTTTTTTACAAAATACTGTGGGAGAGTCACGCCAGCGTTGCCACTTCAAAAAAAGAGGAGCGCAGTAGATCATTAAAAAAAAAATAAGATCAATTGCTTGGAGCTATATTAATAATTGCCTTAATGTATTTTTATACAATAAGTTCACAATAAGTTGGCTTCGTTTAGACGTTCTTTACAGCGGTTACTTTTATGCGTGGTTTTTGTACAGCAGGCCAAGAGAAGGCTTATCGAAAAAAAAAGTGCAGCAGATTGGATTTAGAGGCAGCAGATTTATTTTTTTGCGAAAAGTGCAGTAGATCTTCTGCTGTTGCAGCAAAGTGCCACCGCTGAAATAGTACTCAACTATCGTATATGCAGCGTTTGACAAAATTTCCCAATCCTGTGTTAAAGTCGTATAGGTTCGCCTTTCCCGAGAGGGGTATTTAAAAGATTATTGTCTGTAAATAAGCACGGCCCGACAGCCACTTAAATTCAAACGACTGTAAGTAGATTTGCTGCTCTTGATTCAAGCCTTTCGTTCACAATTTGATGGACGCACTAACTAATGCATCAACTTAATCAATTTCTTTAGGTATAGGCAATAGGCATGTCATGACATGAGGATGTAAGATATAATATCTCCTCATTGATTTACTAATGAAAACACATTCATTAACCACTCACATAAATTGTTTCTCTGGCATTACGAGTCAAAGTTGCCCGCCCTTGTCAAATCATTACTGACATCGACAAGTGCGTATAGCAGATGCCCAATCATACGGACACATGCCAAACCTATGCAACCGCGTCATCGGTTTCCCAAAGAAAACGCGTCCCACTGGCTCAACAGATAATTATTTCGAAAGAGCTATCCTTCTATCCATCCATCAATCACTCGCTCATTTCAGTCGATTTTCACCACATCTCATGTGTCACGTTGGCGTATATCATTTTCGCATCTAAAACAATTTTCCTCCTATTGAATCCCTCCAATACCAGAGGATATATCCCTTCTTATCGCCACCATCAGACGTTACGTCTACGAAAACGTCGATGGCAGCGACACTCGACACACGACACACAGAGGTCTTGAGTGTAGACTGTGTTTACCCCAAGCAAAGTTGTAAACACATCTTCGGAAGTAGTTGTTGATAGCGGTAATCTAAGCTCAGGAATGTAAAATTAATTCACTCAATACCAGACCGAAAAAAAAACAGACCTACGAGTCGAAGTAAAAATTGTTGGTCGCTCTAATACACCTTAATCGCAAGCCCTTCCAGTCATGACAGCAACGACATCGCGCACACAGCAAAAGAGGCGAAAATAAAAAGGAAACACTCTTCAAACAGTTACTGCAGCTCCTTGCGCTAGATATGTATCTTTTTTGAATTGTAACACGGTCGTCTCGTAGAGAAAGTTCAGCTTTTCGTCCTCTCCAAGGAGTCATTACAGACACAAATAAGCACACAACACACAAAAAAAAAATTAAGGAACATGGTTAGTGGAAGGACACAAAAAATGGAAGAAACACGACCGAGCCACGTAAAGCATCAACTGACAGTGGCAGCGGTACTCAACTGCCTACCATACCCAGTATACCCACGTTGAAACTTTTCAAGAGTACAGAGATGATGTCAAGTACACAATAATCCCCCCGAAGCAACTTGCCGCCTATTGTTCTGCGGTTGAGCTTTGTGCCGGAGATTCCTCTAAGGTTGATACTACTTCATCCTTTTTTAGGTTTCGCAATGGGTGGCGGCACCGCCATGGGAGAGTGCTTCCCGCCCAAAAGAGCAAGACAACATACTCGTATATAGGTACATGCTATACAGCGTATATAAATCTTGAAACTTCCCAAGTCTAATAGAAAGACATGGCCCTATAAAGATAGTTAGAAGAACATACAAGATGGAGGAGCACGGACCAGAGATAAATTAAACAATTTCCATGAATAACGAGACAATCCACTTTGTGGAAATTGTGTAATCCTTTCGCTTTCAGTTCAGTTCATTTATGGCTCGGATGGTACTCCGGTGGGAGGCTTCATAAAGAAGCATCTACTGCTGTCTAATCAGTTGATACTATGCGGATCAGAGTTTGGGCAACCATCTGCTTTAATTGTGATGTGCTGTGGCGGTATCGTCTATTTATTGAGCTTGTGAAACTCTCAAAGTTTTAGGTGCTGGTTGTGCAGTGCGGTTGAGCTTGAGCCTTTGCTGGTTGCAGTTTGCGAAAGATTTAGTGAGCTAATGCTTTGGAGATTTCTTGGAGAACCAGCTGAATTTTTCTGTATATGGTGGTCCTTGGTGTAATAAGGGGCACATCCTCCTTCTAATGCTTAATCTGGGGAGAAACAGACAAACGCATGCACAGTTGCATTATGTTGATCAATATAATCTGCTAGGATTTTAATTGTATCCTCCACTTAACAGAAATTCTACTGATGGCAGTCTTATTTATCCCATGCGAATTGAAACTAACAAAAAGTCGCATCCCATTGATTGGTCTGCAGATACAGGGTGAGTCTGGGAGGTGAGCGATATTTTTAAAAAAGCAGTTGATTTGCATATTGAAGTAAATTAAATTCAAGGTGAGGTAGATACGAAAACAGTCATGCGAAAACAAAAATTTGGTTCTATCGTTTTCGTCTTCTTACTGTTTCAGAAGCGATGTGGTTTTAATAGAGGAGCTTTGGTTTTCACAAAACTTCTTGCACGTACCTGTGATTCTGTTTAAAAAAAAATAAAGGCAGCACTTAAGTAACCGAAAGAAGTCATGCGGAAACGAAAATTTGCTTCTATCGTTTTCGTCTTTTTACTGTTTAAGAAGCGATGTAGTTTCAATAGAGGAGGTTTGGTTTTTCACAAAACTACTTGAACGTACGAGTGATTCTGATTAAAAAAAATAAATAAAGGGAGCACGAAAACGAAAATGTGCTTCTATCGTTTTCGTCTTCTTACTGTTTAAGAAGCGATGTAGTTTCAATAGGGGAGGTTTGGTTTTCACAAAACTACTTCAACGTACGAGTGATTCTGATTAAAAAAAAATAAAGGGAGCACTTAAAAAAACGAAAGAATTCATGCGAAAACGAAAATTTGCTTCTATCGTTTTCGTCTTTTTACTGTTTAAGAAGCGATGTAGTTTCTATAGAGGAGGTTTGGTTTTTTACAAAACTACTTGCACGTACCTGTGATTCTGATAAAGGCAGCACTTTAGAAACCGAAAGAAATCATGCGAAAACGAAAATGTGCTTCTATCGTTTTCGTCTTCTTACTGTTTAAGAAGCGATGTAGTTTCAATAGAGGAGGTTTGGTTTTTTACAAAACTACTTGAACGTACCTGTGATTCTGATTAAAAAAATAAAGGGAGCACTTAAAAAAACGAAAACAGTCATGCGAAAACAAAAATTTGCTTCTATCGTTTTCGCCTTCTTACTGTTTAAAAAGAGATGTGGCTTTAATAGAGGAGCTTTGGTTTTTCACAAAACTACTTGAATGTGTCTGTGATTCTGTTTAAAAAAAATAAAGGCAGCACTTAAAAAACCGAAAGAAGTCATGCGAAAACGAAAATTTGCTTCTATCGTTTTCGTGTTCTTACTGTTTAAGAAGCGATGTGGTTTTATTAGAGGAACTTTGGTTTTTCACAAAACTACTTGAATGTACCTACGATTCTGTAAGAAAAAAAACACCACTTCTAAAAAATTAATGAAGTAATTTAAAAAAATTTTGTATTGCGTGTAATATTATCGATTTTCTTCTCACTCTTATGTTGTTCTTTTAATTATATCGTGGATAGCAACCAGCTTCTGTTTCTCCATCTACTTCTTTTTCCACCCTATTTGTAAAGAGTGGTAAAGTGTAAGTGGTATTTAACTCAAGAAATAATCAAACAAAATTAAATGAAATGAAAATAAAGGAAATAAATGAAAGAGCTGTGTTTATTTTTCGCAAGAAACGAAAACGTCTTTCGTTTTCGCAGTTACATGAAGCAAAACGTTCATGTGAACGGAAATTATTCAACGTTCATTTCAAAATAGGAAAAAAAAAATAGTTGGCGCAACAGGTCCGCAGGGAACCTACGTTTAGAGTTTTTAATTTTTGGGAAGAAGGGATCTAGAATTTTATGCCGAGTCCAAACGGCTAATTGAGAAGCTCTTTCATGACAGGTGTACTCTCGGACGTTTGTCAGACGTTCACGAGAGGTAGTTTTTTTTTACTTTTAATTTTTAAAATTGTTTTTCTATGTCTATTTTTGTTAGTTGGGAAAAGGAGAATAAGCCGAACTTTAGCGCTTTGAATTTGAAAAGTTGAATCTTGAAAGCAAAATTTCCACCCGCTGCCGTTTGTTGAAACTCGGTTAATGGAGGCACTACAATTTTAAATAAATCTGACAAATACGACAGGAAATTCATCTACGGAAATCCACACATCAGTCCAAATTTCATACAATCGGTTCTGCAATAACGACGGAATCGGTGTACTACAAAAAAATCGTATACCCTATTAACATATTGAACGATCGTCTCGAAAGATATACTATTCTTGTCGTGTATTCAGTGCCGACTATGACTTCAAGAACGTAAATGGATTCCTTGGGACTGATCAATCGTCAATTTCAGTTTATGGTACAGTCCATTGGGTTCTATTTCAAGATTTTGCCCGCCTCCAACTTTTAGGTGCATAGTTGCTTTCGCTCAAGTTATAAGAGTCTTCGGCAGAGCTATCAATTTTAGTATTCTTCGACTATAGCAGATTATTTGTAGCTTGCATTTGAATTCCAAACCCATTTATCCACAACACTAACCGCTAGATTGCTGCCTTATTATCTTCGCTAAATAATGAGGAGCTTTGTCGACTCGTTACCCCGAATTAAGTAAGTCACACCCCACACAGCCTGCTTTCTAAATGGACCCATATTATCGTCCGTCACTTTAGCTGACTCCAAACTCATTTTTCAACGTCATGCTCGGTTCTATAATGTGTACAATGTACATGTCCATTCATTTCACATGCTGTCCAGTAATTGAATATAAGCCGTCCCTCAATTTTTATTGACACCATGATAAGTCCAACTGACATTCAACTCAGTAATAACAGCACAGGGTAATGGCATTTGTCATTAGTTTGCCCTGATTATGCGTATACGAGTATCCTGCACTAATTATATAATGATTGTCCAGGGATATATTATAAATAATCAATAACAATCGGTTTTGTATCAACAAATCGACGAAGTCGGTGCCACTCACAAATGAGTCAGCGAACTTTTTATTTGTTCGTTTATGACACATCCTGACACAAATTCATGCGTACTCCCATCGCAGCAACCGATTGTTAATTATAGTCACGCATGCTGATAGCTGTTGAACCCATAAGCGCCTGTAAAATCATCAACCCGACTCCTTGAGCTCTTTTTTTTTTTCTATATCCTAGTTATCGCTTCGATCGAACCCACATTCTAACCAAGTCTGTCGCGGTAGGTTCATGTATTTTACTCCATAATTTGCGGCAACTGGCACGCACTGATACCTTAACCTTACGTAGCCGCTGCACATTGAGACCTGCTTTTCGACTCGAAGCCAGTGGGTTGCCCATAAATTAACCATTTCCAATCGTATGTTTTATTTAGCATGATAATTTGTACCCACAACTCTGGTACCTGATTGACCCGGTTATCCTTTGTGCCCGACATCAACCCCGTGCCAAAATAAATTACATACCAGCACATAAACACTGACATCAAATGTGGCGGAGGTATTAATATCACTCTCTCTCCCTACCGATGCGCCTTCGCCCGCTACCAGCAAAGCTGTCTGCAAGATTGATTTGCTCCTCTGCCGTCGGTCGGGCCTAGTACATACACAAGAAGGGACTGTGTTTCCTTAAAAGTTTCATATCCTATGACTGCGGCTGCGGTTCCGTGGATGGTAATGGCAGTGACGACCTCTATTTATTTACATACCTGTCAGACCATGGGGTGTGAATGGTTGGTCGTCAGCGTTCGCATCCACCAAACGCTCTCTATAAAGGTAGAAGTAACACTTTGTGCAAACAATCGGAAATTTATTGGCAGTGCTCACATTTATTTGCTCGACATTTCCATTGATATTGTTGCCTGCCACCCCATCGATTGGAACAACGTACCCTCGTGGCGCAGCCCGGGATATGTATTGCAATTGCCGGTGGCACTGTGCAAACACGAATGGAGGAAGCGGAGCCGTGATGTTGTTGCTGGGCAATCAATCCTTTGAGCATGTAATAAAGCGTCTTCGGGTTAAGTCGCATGGAGACTACCTATATTCGTGTACCGAGAGAGTGCTAGGGGGCGTCTGTCGATGTGATCAGCTTTACTGGGCAAATAAGTAATGCTCTTCCCGAGTGAATAAGTCATTTGTGCGGTGGCTAATAGATAGATGATTGCTGTGAGTTAGTTTGTAACCTTTTGGCAATACGTTTTTTGGGGTAATTTTTTTCCCATAGCATTTTTATTTGGGAAGGCTGCTGAGCCAATGCGGGAAACATTTGCCCGAGAGCTGCAACAAATTTGTTCGATCTTCAAAATTTATTCATTAGCTGTTTTTTATTATCAGCTAATTTTTATAATAATATAATCAGATAATTTTGTTATCCATTTAGATCATCGATTTACATGCACTTACAACAACAGCACATGATCCTGCTTCTCATCGAGCTCACGAATCATGATCAGAAAATTATTTCTAGTATTTCCCACTATGTGGCTTGTTTTATTTTAAATCACGTTGCCAGACTAACAAATGGAACACAAAAATTCAATTGATTTTTTCGCATATGAAAGAACTGTCCGTCCGTATTCCGAGCTATTTTGTTAATTGATAAACAATGAAATACCTACATGTTCCATATTTATTTCTAAAACACTTATTAAACAAAACAATTTTTATTAAATGTTTAGAAATGTTTTGGTTTGGATGTGGACACCAAAAATTTAAGAAATGTTTCACAGCTACCCAATCGTGATGGGAAATAATTTTTGTTTTACAAGTTTCCCTGCAGAAAGTGAGTGCTGTTTTTCGATTATTATTATTTTTTTAAATAAAATAAAAAAGTCCAGAGAAGCTTGGAATACCTAATGAGAATGTGATTTATTTAATACGATTATTTGAATTAAATCGCGTGTCGCGTGATTCCCGAGACCAAAATTCTGTGCCTAAAAGTTAAAACATCTTAAGTCGACTTAAGTTGTTTTAGCTGTTTAACGTTATTTGAATTGTGTTCTCCTTACTCTATTTCTTAAGCCAAAGCAGTTGAAAAAATGTCAAATAGTGAGGAAGTTATAACTGTTTTAAAATGGATTAAGTCATCAACAGTAGTGCCTTGCATAAGTTTAAAATTGCTCTCCTGAAAAGTGGACAAAATTGACATAAGATGTTTTGCCTTTTAGGCACAGAATTACAAAAAGAAAAACCTTACTCGCCGCTCCTAAGATATTATTTTCTTCTAGTCCAAAAAAGGATAAAATTGAAATATTTCAGAAACATTTAATAAATAAATTTCAGAAAACTTTTATAAGTATTTATGAAATCTGTCCAATTTGCTTCAGAAATATTTTTAAAACATTTCTGAAATGTTTCGCTGGGTTGGACACACCTTAATATGCCAAGATAAACTCAAGCGGTAGCAGCAAAATATTGTTCATGTGTTGCATATTTGAACATAAAATACTAAAATTGTTTCACAAAAATATATTTGAAAAAAAAAAAAAAAAAAATTATGCAAATTTGATTCAAATATGGTAACACACCCGAAATGACATCTGCCTTGAGTGAAGTCACGTTGAGAAGAATATTTGCAATATGGCTGGTGGCAATATGAAGTTTGAAATACCCTGCATTATCTGTTTTGTTTTTGAAAGCAACTGTTGCCACAATTCCAAAATTAAACTTTTCAATAATCCGTTTTGTTTAATTTTCGTGATCTGATCCGGATCAGATCACGCTGATAATAAAAAACAGCTATTGAGTAGAGTGAACTCGGCCTTGCAATGCAATTAGACCTGCAATGGTAGGTAACATTGCTTCCAATTGTCACCAATACTACCAGGAGCGACTGAGCAAATAGACGTTTTCCATCCGATATCTCCAACCGACAAGCGGTCCTATACTTAAAGCGATTCCAATTACCGCCGCGAATGCAAGTGCTCTGCAGCACCACATCGAAGTCCTTCAACAGTTCTCCCATAATAGATTTATTTCCACCCATCTCCTTTGGGTCCGCCAACGATAATTCACCATCATCGATTCCTGTGCTTTGTTTACCCTCGGGCATTTAAATCAATTCACATCGACTGCATCCATACACTCGACGCATGCATTTTGGCTTCAATTGGACACACTCTATTATCCCAGCCGTATAGGTATGGTCCTTCCATCATTGTTATAGTTCCACAAACTGCAAGCGGCGCATGTAGTTTTTTCGCATGGATGCAAATCTAGAATTTATTATCACGTTGATGCGGCAAAACTGCACATTGCGATCGCATGTGCGTTTATGAGCTGTTTATATTCTTAATGGCAGGATTTCCATTTAGACAAACAACGCGAGATTTCATATGTATGGGCTGGGGTGGGTCGTGTGGGCGTTCGATTTCAATCAGTTCCCAAAAGGGGGCGAGTAAAATTCAATTAAATCAAAAGCTTGCAATAAATTTTCAAATTGCGTTGCCTATACACACGCAGCTGCGATAGTGGCTAGCATGTTGTGCTTTGCATTTGTGATTGTTATTGATTACACACTATTATGCTACGAGTAGTTTTCCTGTTACGTGTGGTTCTGGGGCACTGAAATGAATATTGAAATTGATTGCACATTTTATCCGTGGGAAAATTGAAGCCGACCGGAAGCTATAGGTCCCTTTGTTTTTTTTTTTTTGTGTTGATGTGGCTACCATTTGGCTGCAGATTGCCACCAATGTTGCATAGATTGATTAATTAGTTCAGTAGAGTCTTTAGTGCGTTGATGAGGAATTGGCGATTTTATCGTTTTTTTTTTTATCGGAAGCAGTGTGCATTTTATGGTCAATGTGTGTTTTTAGTGATTGCTCCACCTACCAATTGAGGTCAATTTCGGCTGGGGTATAACAAACTTATTTTTTTTTCTCAAAAATAGAGCTGATTATGTTTTTACTTTCTAAAAATACGAAAAACAGTACCTGCAGTTACCAAAAAGTTTAACAGTAGGAAATGCATTGCTGTACAGAGGTCTCTTTCATTCGTCGCAAAAATCAATAAATAAGTAACAGAGACGAAAGACTGACATCCCAGTCCCAGCGCTAACTACCCGTATTTATTTGTTTTATGACAACTTCATGAATCCCCTTATTGGCTAAGCCTGCGCTAAATCCGTTTGCTTTCATTAAAGAGATATATCTAAAGGGTGTTTTTTTTTTTAGAGGTATAGAACTTTGAAATGGAATAAAACAAAGATGATTTTTTAAATTGAAATGAAATTTACTTTATTCGAAAGATAATCTTCTGGCATTATAATTTAAATATAATTTGTGGCATATGACCGCCACGAGTGGCTCGGACGTAGTCTAATCTGGAGGTCCAATTTTCGATGAATTTTTCCAACCTTTGTGGCCGTATATCGGCGAAAACGCGGCGAATGTTGTCCTCCAAGTGGTCAATCGTTTCGGGCTTATCGGCGTAGACTAGCGACTTCACATATCCTCACAGAAAAAAATTAAGCGGCGTTAAATCGCACGATCTAGGAGGCCAATTCACGGGTCCGCAACGTGAAACTATGCGGTTACCAAACGTTTCCTTCAATAAATCAATTGTGGCACGAGCTGTGTGACATGTTGCGTCTTGTTGAAACCACAGCTCCTGCGCATCATGGTTGTTCAATTGATGAAGGAAAAAGTCAGTAATCATGGCTCTATACCGGTCACCATTGACCGCAACGTTCTGGCCAGCATCGTTTTTAAAGAAGTACGGACCAATTATTCCACCAGCCAGTCAGTTTTTGTGGATGTAACGGTGTCTCAACATACACTTGAGGATTATCATCACTCCAAATTCTGCAGTTTTGTTTATTGATCGCTAAACAAAATTCGCTTATGAAAATTGGGATACGTATTTCGAACAGAACCATGATTTTCAAAATAAATTTGCACAATTTGGAAGTGTTGTTCAGGCGTCAGTCTATTCATGTTGAAATGCCAAACCAAACTAAAAAAAAATCACTTGACAGCTGACAAAATGGCCGCCAGTTAAAATTGTGTTGCCACCACAAATCACCAAATAAATTAGATTTGCACTTTACATTTAAAATCGTGAAAAGTTTGTCAATAATATGCAAAGAAAAAAAAATCATTTGCAGTTGAGCTTTTGTTGTGAACAGTTGGTGATATAATTAAACAAAATATATATAATGAACCGTTTCGAAGCACTCTTTGAAAAAATAAAAGGGTTGTAAAATTAAGGACGAATTTTGAAATTGGAGATCATTTTCCAACCGTGGAAAGCTTTCGTTTAACGTTAGACGAGTATTGAAGGTGTTTTGTCAACAATTGGACAATGGCTGAGGTTTGGCAGCGAACGAAATAATTGCTTAAGTCCCTTGCAACAGATTCTATGCACACTACGTTGGATTGGAAATGAAGGGCAATATCATCGAGTCGCTACTATGCACGGAATAAGTAAAGCTACAGCGTGCAGAGACATGGGAAAAATGCATTGAATGCAATGCAGGATATCGACCATTTCCAAATGCAGTACTTTTAGGAGACAGCGCTTATTCTTTAAGTGAATGGTTAATAACACCACCAAGAACAAATCAGGACGTTCCAGTGGAACAGCGCCTTAACCGAGCTCATAAAAAGACTAGGCGAATCATTGAAAATAGTTTTGGTATGTGAAGTATACGAGTTTCTTTCATTCTCAAACATTTAATTTTTTTTTCGGAATGTTGAAGGAAAAGTTTCCATGTTTAAACTATCTCCGCCTGCAGCCCACTATTGCAAGTAAACTCTTTTTAGCCTGCTGCGTTCTACATAATCTGGAAGTAAACAGAGAACAATCAACGTCGGAGAACATACACGCATATGTTTTTCACTTTGCAAATTTACGAAACACGATTATATAAATGCAAAGTTCTCTTTCTAATTGGTGAAACACTTATACTTTTCAGTCGTGAGAACTTTGCATTTTTAGTGAATTGTGCAGGAATTATTTTTTTTGCAAAATTGCAAAGTGAAAAGTGGCTGGTGAAATAGGGCCCAGTACTTACACTTCGCTCTTTGGGGCTCTCTTTCGGAAAAATGATCCCAAAGAATGCTTGTTTTTCGCCGCATTGCCATTTTAAAAATCACTTGTTTTTGATGATGGAAACCGAACAGTTCCACTTTTCCTATGAGAACTTGCCTTAGATTGGCACTTTGGCAGTAGGCAATAGCCAATATCATTAGAGAAGGTTTTTTGGTACAATATCTGGTTGAACGACATTTGAACGGACCTTTGAGAGGCCAAAAGGGCTCCCATAAGATATTTCCAACTTCATCAACAATTCACGCAAAACCTCCTGCAATTCCTCACCACAGTCCAAATAACATTTAACATGCACACACTCCCAGCTGGAACCCACCCCTTCCAACATTTATCTCAATGATTCCACCTATTTAGAGTTAACGTTGCGATTGCTCCCACACAGGGCAGGGTATTTCCATTAATTTTCTTGAATTTTTCAAATATCCTTCTTTTGGTTCTCTGGCATACAAATCTAACGCTGTCCAATATTTTACTCTATTTTTCAACAGATTACACATACAGTTTACGACTGGTCGAAGTACGGATACCAAATTACGTGGTAAAAGGACTTGATGCACAACTTGAGTGCCTGTACGACCTGGACGGTGATGTGCTATACTCTGTGAAATGGTACAAGGATGGCAATGAGTTTTATCGATACGTACCGAGGGATATGCCACCGTCCCAGACTTTTCTGCTGCCAGGTGTAACGGTTGATGTAAGTATATGCTCTCATTGCATGGTAGAGAATGCTGGAAGTCCATCCCTTGATGGGGTGTTGTGCTGAGAGTTGTAATGGATTTTCCATCGTGTTTCAGTATAGCCTTGTGTAATAAATTGCACTTTTCACTTCTTCTTAGTTTTGTTTGTATGTGGAATCCCATACATTTATGTACATCCCATTACATTTAGTAACTGTGATTGATTGTGTATTTTCGATCGTTATACGCTTAATGATATTGATTACACCTACTCAATCATGATTTAATTTTATTATTAAATGGATTGTACGTCTATGTTTGTGTGTGTGTGAAATTCCTGTAGTATATTCATGTGGAATTAAATTTATTTTTTTCTCTCTTCTATTTTATGTACAGTTACCCAACTCTACCGATGCGATGGTGACACTAAAGAACGTCAACTTGTCGTCGACAGGTCGTTTCCGGTGCGAAGTTTCTGGGGAAGCTCCATCATTTCAAACTGTCACCGAGCACGGAGATCTCGTGGTTGTGTGTAAGTAAAAACAATTTTTCCCTATTATATATTTCCTGTCATTTATCATTAACCGTAAAGGCAATGCTGTCAGTTTGGTGTCATAATGATGTCAATGTGTAGGTGGCATATGGGGAAAAAACAAAGCGAGTCTTTGTGGCGGTGTATAGCTCTAAAAACCGTAAAAATAGTTAGTATCGGAAGTGAACAAGCGCGGATATTTTTATTCCCCCTTAAGGAAAGTACGCGTGACGAAAGTTCTTAAGGTATTTTCTGCATGAAGCCTTAAGAATGATTGCTTATTATTTTTCGGCGACTTTGTGTTTCCGGTACTGATGAGTTTTATTACACGCGCGCGGTTGGGAAATATCGCTAAATAAAAATCGTACTAACCTTAAGCGAGCGGAAAAAAACCTAAAAACTGTTTTTACCAATCGATTTAAGGTCTTTGGATTCCTTTTTTAGTGGTTTGCCATTAAATACCAGTAAAGAGGTAATAGAATCGGTTGCAGCCAAGATCTAATGCGTAGGCTAATAAGCTAAAACGTGCATCGTTTGCATCTGTTAGTAGACCTTAAAAGACCGGAAACTATACAAAGCTGTCTGCATGAACGACTACTTTGTGTAAAAATACCTTTTGAATCATGACCACCTGAAAGCGCAAGTGCAAGTTGTCCAATTGTAGAAAAACTATGCACTCCTTTTAAGCTTGGGGCGAGTAGGATCATTCAATAGAAGCAAATACAGAAAACCAGTCTCAGGGATATCTAAGAAAGTATCTTTAATTCTCCCGTGTCAAGCTTTGTATAACGAAGGTTGAAGTAAATTTTGAAGTAAAATTGGCCAAGACGTGTTGGAGAGATTTTCTTGTTATTTACTCTTTTTTGCATTTTTTGCAATCAGATATAAGGATGTTTCTAAATTCTGACAAATCGTCTATGCTCTAGGAGCGACTTGTTGAAACTTCTAATTCTTTCGGGGTAATCTTTATATGTCAAATTATGTGTCAAATAGCGAAAAACTCAGCATTGATTATGTTTAGAAGTCTACTGAAATCATGACACTATGGGACGACTCATCCGAACCGGACCCCACGTTGCCATTATCGAAACTCATAGTGGTGCAAATAAATAAACCTCTGGCATATGAGTAGCCTTATCAAAAACGACTTCCCAAAACAGTCCGCCGTACGTCTCCACCTATAGCACTTAACAAAAGTCATTAACGATCGCATAAACATCGCAATCATGTTCATCACTCACGCAGCCATTAATGGAAAAATGATTAGAAAAATTATCTTCCTTCTTAACCACAGAGTTCACTTGTTACCTCGTGGGATGTGCAAGTTCCGGTTGATGTTCATTATGAAAACAAAGACCATACCCAAGGGTCGAATGGCAAAGGCCAATGTTTTTTTTTTACCCATTTTCGTTGAAATATTGCTTTTCGTCATCAACTTCAAACGGAAGTCCTTCTTCACTGGGTACGACGATGCCCCTGCCGACGCCACCGCCTTCATTGTGAAACTTTTTGATTGCTTTCCACCTCAGGGGCATGACCCTTTTTCAGCTCTTCAAAGCTCTTATATCTTTTCTGTTCTCCATCCTTTTCATTTTCAATAAAAAGGATAATGAGCAGAACACTTCAAGGACTAATTTGAGTTGAACCCTAAAAAATAAAAACAAGATATTATTATCAATCCCTGAAGCCGGATATACCTTAAGAGGGAAACATATGTATATTCCCCAAAGATTGTTCGTTGTTGATAAACAATGCCCACCCACTCGAACCGGGGCGCTCTAAATTATAACTCAAGTGAGCTGTGTTCCAATTAGCTGCCCATGTCGTATGATTTGCCTTTTGTGCAGCCCCCCTTCGGCTAGCTGTGGTCTAATAATAAATACCATCGGGTCTATTATCAGGACACCGGCGGACTGAATATGGAGCCCAGAGGGGTTTACGCCGTATTTCGCGGTTCTAAACAAAAACAATTGCTATCGGCCAACAATGGAGGAATATGCATGCATGAAATTTACATCCTTGCTTTTTATTTTCCACAACTGGATCGTGAACAATGTGCTCCCTTTTGGCCTTTGAATTTTGTTGCTTCGATGTAGGTGGACATCCAGTTTAGTTCGGCGTTTGTTTTACTTTTAATCACTTTAGCACCGAATGTCTAAACCTTTTTTCCATTGCTGTTGCGTGGAATATTTTTTTCCCATCCAGGATCAGCCGGCTGTGTGCTTGGGTGAAATGAGTGCACATTGAATAGGGAATGGAGATGGGAAATGTTTGAGGGCAAAGGAGAATCCTGCTCCAAACTACTAATTGGTGCGTTTTTATGCTAGCAGCGCTGTTCTCTTTTGGTCCTTTTTATCGTGCAGAATTCAAAGGGCTCGACGGTATGGAGAAACAAATTTACATTTGAAATAGTTTTGCATTTCTATTTCGAGCTCAAGTGTTTTCAATTTACTGATTGCTTTGACCATCGGCTTTTTTTTACTTACAGATCTTCCTGATAAAGGACCTGTTATGACTGGTGGAAGACCACGATATCAAATTGGCGATTGGGTGCGAATTAATTGTACGTCGGGACGATCGAAACCTGCGGTTCTGTTGACATGGTATGTCAATGGAGAGGAAGCCGAACCATCTATGGTGCGGGGATATGAGAAGATATTATCTGGACGCGAGGCATTGGAAACATCAGTATTAGGGCTGCAGTTCCGGGTGGAGCTGCATCATTTCCGAAACGGTGACATGAAATTGAAGGTAAGCTTTATTTAGAAACATCGACTATGGAGATGTGGGTTGTATTTGGGCTGGCCCAACCTAGAGCATTTTTTTTTGTACAACTCTGGGGTTTACATTAATCTAGCTGCGATTGTCAGATCGCCCCTTGGGGCCTCAAAAATAGTCTGGTCTCGGAGATTCCATCTTCGTTTTTACGTTTTACACTGCTCTGTCCATTTCGTCTGCAAAAAATCACATTTACCAAAGTTTCGGTTTCAAAATTACATTACAAATCTTACAGCTTATCCAAAAAGTAATTCCTTGAGCTAAACTTTGGACGGTGAACGGTATTGATGGTATGGCACCTCTTGTCGAAAGTGTCTAGTGTAGGCAGTTACAATTAAAAAAAGAAAACCCAACAAATCAAAGAAGAGGCGATTCATCCCCAAACTTCTTCCTCATTAAAAAAGTGATTGATTGACCGTAAAGCTAGAATGTTTCTTAAAAATAGCCCCAGCTATATCTGTCCTACTTAATACATCATTTCGTTCTATTTTTAGTGCGTTGCACGGATCTCGGCAATCTACTGGCGCAGCAACGAAGAGTCCGTCGAAGGAGATCGCCCCCAAAAGGCACCGGTCCTCGAGTCGCGGGAAACAGTCTACGCCAGCAATTCACGGGCCGATCCAGTCCAAGGTATGTCATTCCGGGAATTATTTGTTACAAAACTTTTATCGTTTTTCATTCAACCAAATGCAGCCAGTAGAACGGACGTCAAATGCTTGCCCAGTGTAGTGCTCATACTCACATTAGTAACATGTGCGCTTAGCTTAACACGATATCAACGAATTCATTTATATTTCATAAAAACGCTATCCCAAAGATAGCTCCATTAAGTCCTCATTACAGTGCACAGTTCATTTTAGTTCTTAAACTTTATTCCTAAACAAAATATGAAAAACAAAAAACATCCATCACTCTCTATTTTTAAGTGTACATTTTAAATAAATATTTTTATGTGTAAGATATGATTGGCCAAAATGTTAAAACAAACAGTTTAGCATCGATTTCTGAATGAAGGATACCAAAAATGCATTTTTAAAACTAAACAAATCAAAAATTACCTACACATATTTAAATAATTACACTTGTAGTGTTGCTAAAGTCTTGTACATTGTCTATAATATTATTTTTAGCACACATACGTAAATTTTTAAATTCTAAAACACTATTTAAAATTGTCTTCTGTGTATAAAGAAAACTAATGTAATTGAATTAAGCGAGAAAAGGGAGAACTCTTTTGTTTTTTTTTGTATAAATGTATAAAGTGAATAATCTTCAGTATAATTAATGTTTAAGTAAATTTTAAGAATAAAAATCAAAGCTATAAGAGGAAAATCCACAAATTCACAAATTAAATTATAAATTCTAATAGACTCGATCTCTAATGTTACAAATAAGATCTAGGTAGTTAAATAAAATTACGAATATAAAAACAAAAATGTATATCAATTGTGAATAAACGAAATCAAAATAAATATATAAATTATTTCATCATTTTTATTTATTTTTAATTTTTTTTTGTTGTTTTTCAATTTGTTAGAATTGAGCACATGGAAGAGATGAGGAGTGTCTTTTAAGACCCTTTTTTGTATTATAGGGAACACAATCGTATGTGAAACATCTTCGATACAGAAGCGGCTTGGAGCTTTGTAAGGTAAAATGTACTTGCAAGCCGAGTTTTTATTTCTTTATAATGTGGAGAAAAAGCCACGCTTATCTGGTCTTTTCCTTTTTTTTTTTTTTGCATATCATTAGGAAACTCACCCAAACTTTAGCCTGTGGTATGGAACCTACTATACCTATAAGCTATAAGACGTGCGGGAATATTTTGCTTGGGTTCGAACCACCGTTTATCGAAGTTGCCTGCACTAAACCTCAGAGTCTTGTGAGTCGTTAGAGTTAGAGTTATTTTCTGAGTGATGCAAGCTTTTTAAAGATTTATGTTTGGACGGCTTAAACAAACATGCTGTCCTTTTAAGAGCTTAAGGTTTTTTTTTTTAATTTTTTTATCAACTTCTTTCGGACCAAAAGCTGAACCAAATTACGGATTTTTACTTAAGCTTCAGTTGTATTCTTATTTTGCCAGAAGCTTTGTATATCTTTTGGAGCACTCAGGCTTAAAAATTGGAAAGTTGTGCACCCAAATCGAAACTTTGTTCCACTGTCGTAATTTTTTTCAAAATGGCTATGCATTTCTCAAGACCTTATGTTTATAATTCACGGTTTTAGTGTCGGGAATCTAATATAAGAGCAAAGCCAGGGCAATCGCACTGTATGCTCACAGCGATGTTGTCGCTCATAGTTCTTAGAACGTTTCATCACTTAAGGCAAAGAATTTAAAGCTTCTTTAAAAGTTGTACGAGCTCATAAGCAATAAAGGCGACATTTTACTTTTTATAGACACTTCACTTAAACTATACTTAAAAGACAAAATTGAACTCCCAAATGATTCAAAATCATTGGGCAAAAATCGCCAAAAGCAGTTTTTTTAATTCCCTATAAATATACCCGTTGGAGGAACGCTCAGGTTCTGATTTCGTCACAACTACCATGAACGAATTACAATGCCAAAGTTCAAGTTCACTTTTGAAAAATATTTTCATTCACAAAAACATTTCAGTGGCATAAGAAAAAAAAATGTAAATTATCACCATCCAAGGGAGCGGCATATTCGTTAAAAAATATTTACGACTTTAATTGGTTAATAAATCGCACACCCAATTTCGCTTTTTATCTCTGTGCATAAAGTGAAACTCACAACAAAGTATCCTTTGAGATTACAAAAGTATGGTTTCAATTACACATTCTGAGATTCGTTTGAATAGACAGAGGACCGAAAAAATAACAACACTCGATGAGAGGATGATCCTTTGAAGAAAATTTATACTTTTCATATAAATTTACAAGGCGGTTTTTGTTTCTCGGGTTCCCAAGTTAAATAAAAACGTATTGAAATTCAATAGCTACCTTTACAGGACCACCGCACACAGAGTTAGAACAGAGCAGCAGAATGAGATAAAATAAAGATACACAGCATACCTCACGTTTTTGTTGGGTGTTGGTGAGTTTTTTTTTCTCGTAAACTCTCAGGTCCTTACTATACTTATAAAATCATCCGCCCTTTGCTCGGTAACCTTGACGCTTTATTTTACGTGGTATACCTACTTCCGCTCGAATTTTAGTGTTTTCTTGTTTGTTTGCCTGGTGTTAAATTTTGCCAAAGGTTATTTCTGTGAAATCGGATATGCAATATGTTAAAATTGAGAAAAATAGAGAACACGAGACTAATATTTGATCAAATGTATTTTTCTGTCATCTTTCTTTTGCAAATCAAAGCGAAAAAAACATTTCACATTTTTGATTGAAGGATACTGATGTGAAATGAACAACTCTGGAAATAAGAACATTTAATTAAAGTCAAACTGAAAGCATTTGCATTTTATAATTACTTTGTTGCGATATGAGAATCAGACTCTCAGTTAGAAATTAAGATCATTAGGTTTTTCAAGATTTTGTAAGCCAATTCGAGAAGGTATTCAATGATTGAAATGCAGAAGGATTTTCTGTCAAACCGTCACTTGGAGGCAGTCATATAAAATGCGTTCCTCTTTAAAAAGAAACCACGAAAACGAGTGTCTGTGGAAGTTTGTCCGGTACTGGGGTGCTATGTGGACAACCATGTGACTTTTTCAACATAAGTCTTGAGAAAAATTGCTCACAACGCAAAAGCTAGCACCATCAGGCTTGACGTCTGAAAAGACTGCAATTGCTGGCATAGGCTGATGATACTAATTGCAAAAATCAACGGGCTGTCAGCGTTTGACAATATTGGAATGGAAACATCAATCGTTTCGTGATATTTTCAATCCGATTCGAAACTATGCCACAAGCCCACTGCATAAGTGAAAAGTAACCTTGTCGATATCCATGTCGACTCTATTTTCTGGCACCGCCTAAGTATGTAAGCTGCTTTATGGAAAGAGATACAACGATTCCAATACGACTTAAATTTGTAGTGCGAAAATGTCCGTCTGGCTTTCTCCGTTTTTCAAAGAACTGCGAGGAAATGTGCTTCAAAAATCTGCGCGTATCTTGAAAGCCCATTTTACACTTTTTCCAAAACTGAAACGATGTTAAGACTTCAGTTTTGTTTTAAGAAGTGGAGATATTCACCGAGTTGTTGATAGGATTACACTTAACTTGTCTCAGAATGCGATTTTAGCCAGCGTAATACATAAATGCATGTGCGGACAACCCTACGGGCGTAACTATAGACTAAGCGCACCATTCCTTTTAAAGTATATTATAAAGAATGTAGAAATAATTTCATCTGATAACCAGTTATTAAAAATATCTCCACATCACTGACTTTGTGTAGCTTATGCTTTTGCTATTTTAATTATGCGCAATAGTAAACTTCCCTGTTGTGTGCCATCTTTTTTAAAACTTCTTCTCATACATTATGTAATCTAATTGGGACATCTCTGCTTTGAATGTTGTGAGTCCTTTACTATAAAAAGAACATTGAACCTCACTCAGGAATAGATATACTGGGTAAGAAAAAAATAAATAAATAAATTTCTTAGACTTAAAGCTCCCACACAATAACTGCCTTCACCTGATTGCCGACACGGGACTACTCAACGACTTTCTGTCTTCAGCATTTACAAATTTATCATCTCGAATAAGGTCATGGGAAATGATTTAATCGGAATGTCTACAAATTGGCAGCGCCATCTTCTCCAAGGCTGTCAATTAAAGGAGAGAAACAGCAACAGGGATTAACCTATTTTAGTAACAAAGGGCAAACAAAAATAAACACAAATTTAATATGAAATCGTAGCCGCAAATCAGATAAATTTTTCGATTCGTAAAAACTTGTGTTGGTCTTTAAAATGATACCGATTGCAATCTTTGTAAGGACTTAAATGTTGAATCTGAGATGGTACTGGTAGAAGTGAGTTGAAAATCTGTTTTAAAACTGACATCTGCTCAAATATAATATTATTTTAAGTATAAAAATTAACAATTTCTTTTCTAAAATTGGATTTAATATAAAGAAGACGAACAAGTGGTGGTATCCCTTTGCATTTTGTTAAAATTTCCCTCATGTTACCAGTACGTTTTTTTTATCAAAAAAAGAGTAAGCAGTCTTTTAAATAGCATCCATAACCAGGTCCACTGGAGACAACAATGTTTCGAGTCAACCGTTTTCAACCAGGAATCCTGCAGTTTCTATTTTTTGCCCGAGAAGGACAGCCAAAATGTATTACAACAGCTATTTTAAGTACATACTTAATTCGTATAAATGAATTGAGTCGAGCTATATTTTAAGTAAGTTTTATTAGATAAGGCAATGAAGATCTGCTAAATAAAATATGAAGTGGAAAACAAACAAAATGATCGTTATGGAAATACGAAAGGCATCAATCGTAAGATGCTTTTCAGTTTACCTGAAGAGAATGCCTTCGTAATTAAGTCAGCGTCAAATAAAATTCAGAAACCTCCACTAGTCGGCTACTTTGTGGAAAACTTAATGCGCGATACCAATAATCATATTAACTGTTCAGGTTCAGATTTTAAAAACTCACAATGGCGATGTCATGTTAAATTACCCACTACAAAATTACAAACTAAAAAATATTTAACGTGAAGGTTAAAAATGATTCTAAGTAAGACCCAATGCGCTCTGTTATTTGGAACAGCCATTCGATATTGAATTTCTTATTTTATCTGGTGGACTCTTTTCAGGAAAAGGAACTTTTTGTAAGGTATTTCACAATTTTGGCAAAAAAGGAGACGGAAACGGATGCTAAAATTTAGCAGCATCTGCTTATCCTTTTATTCTGTCATCAAATTTTACACGAAAGGGGAAATTTCCCCACGACTTACTACACTGCATCGGGTTTTTAGTTTGCTCCTATGAAATATCTTTCATATGAAAGATATTTTTGGTGTAGATTTGCTGAAGTAAAACCTTCATAGTTCTGGATCTTCTTGCGCGTAAATTGGGGTTGTCGGACTTGATCCGACCATTTAATTCTGGGTCTGTACTTTTGTTGCAGCGATTTTTTGTCACGTGTTTTAAAACCAAAACCAGTTTGGAAAATGCGTTTAAGGTAATTTACCATCGAGGGATATACCGCTGTGTTCGGAAAAGTAGAGGGTTCGGACTTGGGATACTCATTTACGCAGTAGATTTTTCTTCGAAAAAGTGCAGAGAATTAAAATTTTTTTGTTTTGCATTTCCTTTATCATTTATCCTCCCGATGAAAACAGACAAATTAATCAGGATTGATCTTCTATCGACTGAAGAAACTTAAACTTCGAGACTTAAAATACAAAACTTATAGTGAGATAAATAAGGAAGTAGGAAGTGACATATAAAATAAAAAGAATCGACCTCTCACTAAGCTATCCACGAGCACCACACACAGCTTACTAAGTCATCCTCAATGGTCGTCTAAACAGTGACCAAAAATGCCACCACATGAACCTAATCTCAATTTCGTATAAGTAAATTGAGTTCTCAAATCCCCTATTGTGTCCCTAATCTTCGACTTAAAAACCTCACAGGAAAGGAATTCATAAGCAACCTTTAACTATTTTGATACAAACCTTCTGTACAAATATAGCAACATCACCCAAAATATCGATACTTTCCCTTTTCCATAGGAAACACCTCAGTCTAATGACGGGAAAACATCCACAAACGAAAAAGATTACAATTTTTGTATAAGGACAAAATCCCAAGCCCCAACCCGTTCAACTGCCGTGCTCTCCAACTATCACATTGAGATGATACTTTAAGCAATTTCGATACTGCTTCCTCGATAAGCAGCTAAAAATGTTCACACCCTCTGTGCTGTTGTTGTACTATTATATCGATTCTCATCGAAGGACTGAAAGTCCTTTTCGAATAAGGATTTGACCAATTTCCACTCAACAATCTCGATGCTCATCTGCACCCTATATATATATTACGAAGTGCAAAAGGGATATCCTCTCAAGCTTCTGCTAATAACTCGAAACAATTTAAACGGAACTTTATTGTGTGCAAAAATCATCGTATTACCTTAATGCTATTTTTGGAGAAGGTGCTACATCGACATCGTTGGTAGTACAGTTCACCGATGTTGGCACACATACCCGAACGGTAAAATAAGTTTGCGGTCGGTTTGAGGTGATTTTTTTCTTTTTGAGAGCAGAGGGCAGAAATGTCCGGTAAGTGTTGCTGGATTCAACTTTACAAGTTAAGCACCAACAAACAATTTGTTGGCGTAAGCTGTTGGCTGCGGAACTTTTGTCAAACACCAATATGACCGAGGTCGTTTTTGTGTGATTTAACAGAACTTAAATGTGGCTACGAGTGCTCTACATGGAACCGCAAACACTCACAACAAGCGTACGTTGCTATTTAGCATAAGGCCCTTTGTATGTCGTCCGCTTGTGTATGGCTATTGGCCATGTCGATCGATCATTTTTGACTTATTTCCGGGGTAAAATAAAATCGATAGTTTATTATTTTAAAGCTTGTTATTCAGTGTCGAAAAATATGAGTGGTGGGCGAAAAGTTGCTTACACAAAAGTTTTAGAGAATAAAACGGCCTACAAGTCCTGCTAAGACAACTTTATGTCAAATGCCGATTATAAGCGAGTTATTAATCGAAAACAAACTGGGGCCCTAGTTTGTTTGTAGATTTGTAGGCCCCGAAAGTTAAAAATCAGTCACCCCCGCTAAAGAACTAAATCACGGTTCATGTTGAGCCCGAAATTTGGCCAGTTAGTTTTTATTTTCCATTGAAATTTCCACATTGTTCCCCCTTCTATATTAAAACACTTTCATTTGGGAGTTCCCCGCGGCCATACGGAAACGATGCCATCTGCCAATAGAGGACGAAAATGCTTTAATCCATCCAAACTGCATTACCCAAACGTTTGGCCCTGTCATTCGTGACAAAAGGCAGCGCAAAAAGAGCCAACTCCTTGAAAATTATATACTTAATTTTCCAGATCGCTACCTCCTACAATCGAGCGTGAGTGTCCCTAGAGGCACTCCAAAAGCTGTAGGAGAAGACACCATTGCATTGAAAAAAAGCAAGAAAAAAAAAATTCACAAAATTGTCTGCGCCTCTATAGGGTACGACGGCACGACTTTGTGACTTTATAAAAATTAAAGATCCCTGGCATTCATCCTTCGTCGTCGCTCTAATGCAATGAATTGCCAACCGTAGGTATACATCGTTGTCCCTTCAGGGTGAATGGTGGAAACTTTTATCAGCGATTTAGTTTTATGCGACTGCATTTTCTTCTCTTGTTCTTTAACCGTCGCTTTTCCTGTTCTTCCTGCCTTTTATGCATTTCACTTAATTTCGGAAGAGTTACCTCGTTTTCGAAAAAAAAAAAAAACGGATTCCCTATCATTCAGTGGCCCACTGCTGCCTTGAAATTGAAGTGGAAAAAGTGCTGGAAAAAAAATCTCTTTATACTCCTCCAATTTATAGGAAGGAAGATAATAACCGGAAGTTGCCCCATAGACAACGACGAGAACTACGTGCATCTAACTGAAGTCACCTCTGGACCAACAACAACAATGACAACGAGCCAACCGAACAGAACCTAGTTCTTGTTCCCTCGGCCGAGCAATCAAATTCTAATTCAGGGTAAAACTTTGAATATCTCTTTCGCAACAACTACTGTGTGTGTGTTTTTTTTATCCTTTTCCTTGGCGTCCTGTGTGTGTCTGTCGTATGTCCACTTCCATGATGTCTGCGGGGATGTCTTTCGATTATTCCTATCACGTGTGCGAAAAGGAGTAGCCCAAACCTCGTCCCCTCGAGTCAGCGGATTCGTAAATTGTCTCCCATATGCACTCGTAGATGTGCATGTCATGTGACCTGGAGGCGGAATAGAAGTGCCTGAAGGTGGCGTGCATTTGTACAAAACAGGATATCCACAACCAGGTAACTATATAGACCAGAGAAGACAAAGCTGATTGAAGCATGCAACAGAAGTAGTGCTCCTCCAGGTATAGATCTCGGACGTGAATCGTCCTTATATCACGTGTGATACATGCTAAAATGTATCCAATGATTTTCTGGCGAGGGAGTATGCGACTCTGAGCAAACCTGGGAATTGTGTCTGCTTAGGACATGTTTACCACGTCTTTATGCCACCATAGGGCTAACACGAATGTCCCGTGTTGATACTAAATTTACAGGATTATTAGAAATTGCCGGGAAAATAAGTGCTTTAGTGTTGGGCAAAGTGACTTTTAGGATGATTGCAGGGCACATAAATTAAGACCAGGGATGGGTACATGATTGCTTGTTTACTTTGGATAGACTGGGTTTTGAGGCTGATTTCATATTGGGACAGATAGACTTTATCTTACTAAAGCTGAAGTCAAAGAAAATTTATTCTTCTCTAGCCTACGCATCATCCAATATACGCTTGACAACCGCGAGGACCTCACTTAGAAGAAATGTTTTCAGCTGGAGATACCTCGAAGATACCTTTTTAGCGGCCTACAATCAGCATACAAAGATTCAAGCGCAGACTGCTACCTGTGAGCGTTTTTGGTGCAATGTTGTGATTTTCCCTTCCTAGAGATCTGTAAGCATGATTTATGAAAAAGACTCCTCCTTTATCAATAATTTTTGTTCGTACAAAATTCACCCCAAAAATAAGTTCGCTACCACTTACGAACCCACTTCAATATGAATTTATCTAAATCGGCTTGTTTCGTTCCGCATTTCGACTCAGTTCCTTTCACTCTTTCACAATACTTCACAAATACCACATAGCAGCACAGGCAACAAAATAATTAAGTTAACGACCGCCGCCAAACGTCACAACTCACAAATGCCAGTCGGTTACGCTTCAGTAGCTATGCCATTCTCCCCATATACGGGTATTTTGCGTGTGCAAACAATGGTCTTGCGGCTTGGCCTCCACTCCAACTGCGAGTATGTACATGAGACCATAAAATGTTTTGTTTCTGTTTTTTTCCTCCAGCGCGACGAAACATATTTCGCTGCGCTAATTAAAATTTATCGCAATATTTAGTATTGTCTTCGTTAAGTACTCCAAATGAAGCCCAAGGAACGAGAGAATGACAAATACACCACACCCACACGCACACTATCAGCATCACCCTAGGGCGCAGCAATTTGTTGTCCTTTGACCAGTAAATTTTAGCTCCGGAAAAAAAAGCCGACACAAGATAATAAGACCATCCGGTGTTGGGCATACTGATTCTGTTAAGAAAAAAATATATTAGATCTGTAGCCGGAAGGCGCCTAAGACATCACTCGTCAAGATGAGAAGTGTCCTTTGTTTTCCACTGGTCTTTTTTTTTTTTTTTCGTTCGGCAACAGTGAATGAAATCATGTCATGCATCCTTCCCCGGCTCCGTTGAAAGGGGAGTAGAAAATTAGATTTGGACGTGACCGAAGGAGAAATTGGAATTGGACCGCATTGAGTGAGTCTCCTGTGTTGTTTTTTTTTCTGCTTGTGTGTTTTTTATAGCGTTATCCTCTCATGCAGCCTGATATCATAACCGTACCACCGTCACCTTTTTATGACTGGCGAAAAAAAGAACAACGACTAACCGAATGACGAGAGCGAAAAATGTCATAAATGGAAGACGAGGACAATCATATGAAACAAGGCTTCAAAAAAAAAAAAAAAACCCAAATATCAACAAAGGAATGGGAAGTGTGGCTGCCCCTCGCGTGGTTTCTTTGTTCTCAGTGTGGGTATAAGCGCCAGGGGCAACAATAACAAGAAATGTAGTATATGGGGGTCCCGACTCTCGACCCCCGACTCGTGGAACAATCAAACCCTATATTCGTTATTATTTTGCCAAAGCGAATGGGGCGTACGGGCCGGGCATACGATGGCGGTGGCGTCTTGTCGCATGGTATTTATTTCTCTGCTCTTATTTTGTGCGAATTTCTGTTGATTGTTTCGCATAAAAACGAAAACAATGTTACTTTTCTTCTTATTGTGTTTCCATTGATTTCGCAATTGTACTGTGTCCGCGTTGTGTGTTGTGCTTCGTTAGCGTGTTGCTTGCGCTGAAGTGGGAACGTGTTGATGGCGTAAGGAGGATACAAATACATTTTACTGTAGGGAGTGGATCGTAATTAAATTCGACTTAAGATGACACGGGAATAAAAATTGAATTGATATCAATGGGAGTAGAATGAGATGACAAGTGCTCTCGCAGCATGGCAACATTAAGCCAGGAATACCTTGTACTGAAATGGGAATGGCTTTCAATTGGAAAAATAAAATACCCGATTGACGATGAGCATTTTTAAGTGCGTGGCATAGAAAGGTTAAATGAACGTAGCAATGAAGATGTTTGAATTGAGGGATAGTCACCTTTGTTTGGAGTGAGTACAACCAGTATCCAGTGATCCCAGATTGGGGGAAAGTCGCCAATTTTGTCGATTTTTTCTAACAAAAGGGGGAAAAAGGGGGAAGGGATTTTCTTGGGGGGAAAACAATCTAAAAAGGAAAAAAAAATATTTTAAATTTTATTTAAATAAAGTCATCGAAAGACTACACTATTTTTAAGACCCATGTTGAATGCATTCGTTATTTGGGGTTTGGCGTTTCATTTATGTCCTATCGATATCATCAAGGAAAAAGTTAAAACGTATTGTGAATTTGTTAAGTGTACACTACAGGGGTCTAGAAGTAAACGTCAGCAAAATTGAAGATGTAAGCTAATAATTCTTATATTTCGATGTGGTTTGCCTTAAATTAATTTTGTTACAGAAAATAAAAGTTCGCAATCTACTTTTTTCTCTTTTTAAGTTAATAAAATATTTTTTTTTGTACTTTCCCCATGCTTTGAAAAAAGAAAAAGCTCGTTCCAGCTCCAGCGAGGACGAAGAGAAAGACAAAAAAACAAAAGTGCATGAACGTCCATATTTAAATAAAACATAAAATGTTAAAATAAAACTTAAATAAGCGTTTTTGTTTTTGGGGGAAAAAAGGGATTTTTATTTTTGAAAAAGGGGAAACAATATTGTTTTGGTGTTAAAAAAGGGGGATTTTTTTTTTTAATCTGGGATCCCCGAGTACAACACTCAACACTCGAAGGCTGGTCCGCAACATGACTAACTGATCAGCCTTTGAAGTAAACGACTGTAAAATCCGGAATGAGAATTTAAAAAAGGTCGATAAGGCTCTCAAAATGTGGCCCAGCTTCGCGGGAAAGTCATGGTTCATGAGAACTGGGTGTATGCATCTTGAAGGTCAGTCCTTTATAGCTCATAGTTTGCATTCGTTCCAAACCCCCACTTTTGACTTACCAAAGGGATGACAACAAAATTCATCATAGATTCATAGATTTCATAATGGAAATCTATAGGTCTGTAAAGATCGGAGTTACCTATAAATAAACAGACTGAAGGGAACCACCTAGGACCAGAGTTATTCACGGAATCTATGACCATATGCATACCACGCCTGAATCCTTGTGCCTTACACTGGACTAGAGAGGTATGTTCTTGCCAATCTCGAGGAAACTAAGAAATGAATAATATAAAAAAAATACCTAAACAGTCTTTAAGGTACTCGACAGCTACTACGTTGAAGCTTGTTTGAGAATGCCTTAACGGAGTTTAAAATTAGGGCAAGACTAGATAACTGGGCTTGTAGATATTATACAGGCAGCAAGGCAACCAACGAGATAAGAAATGGGCAGCCCTTCATAGGGTTACAAGGAGCACTCAAACTGAACTCAAAAACTTATGCCCCACAGAAGCTTAACATAAAAATACCCATATGGGTTGAAGAGTATAGTCGGACCTAATAGAACCAACCAACCCAGGGGACACTTGTCTGATATCAAGGTCTCTGAGGCCCGCCTATAAATCGAGGCTTAGAATCCAAATTCTTACCAGTCATAAACACAGATATACTCCTTTTAGTAAAGCTAAGTATGTTAACGTGATAATTATACATTACTGCATGCAAACCCGAACCTGACGTTCACTGCAAACTCCCATACAGCTTTGCTCACTCCACTCAATCCTCAAATCAATTACTGTAACTTGTATTCCCCTTAAGCTGTGTATACTTCCTTCCATCGACGCACAGACATCATAAGGTGTATGTTTGGCGTAGAAGCCCGCATTTGTAATCACTACCGGTCTTCACAAAGGCCAGCAACAACTTCCAGGCAATATAGTAACTATCAGATAGCACAGTTTGTGACATCTCTTCGACTTGCATTCGTATTGCTTACTGTACAGGTACACGTATCCATGCGCTTACTGTTCGAATACATGTGCGAGCTGTGTGTCCCGTTGTGCATGTGCGGTGTCTGGGCTTTGTCTCAAACCTAATTTCCTGCAATTATTCCTTACTATTGTGAGATAAGCAAATTATTTACATACGGCAATGTCCTTTAATTATTGCAACATTAATTCCTTTTATGTCTTGCTTAAGAGCGATAAGCAAACCTTAATTTAATCCGAGAAAACAATCCCCCTGAGTTTGGCATTCCTGAGTTTGGTATATCTCTCCATAAACTTTCTGTGTAAGGACATGGTTTGATATTCAATATTTTGCTGAGCACAATTCTTGTCAATTTCAATTGCAAGCACATTTCCCATAAATGTTAACGAAGCACATTATAGTTGCAACGTCCAATTTGATTTGAATGCCTTACGGCGAATTAATCTTTCAGTGCAAACTAGTACAGTAGTATGTACGAGTATGTGTCGAAGATTAAATTAGAGAATGCAGTAAGAAGGAAGTCATTGAAAAATTAAAAGCCCTGTACGAAGAATGGAGTAAAAATTAAAGCAAAGGTTTACAACAATAGTTACACTGGAAGCAATTAAGGCAGTAAGTTGTCTTATAAATCAGAAACTTGAAGGCGTAGCTAGGACATTTATTTCTGATTGCTTTGTGGGAGCAAAGTTCGTTCTGTTGGATGTTTTATTTACTCAATTCTCCGCCTTTTTTGCAAACATAGCCGACTGGAGGCTGCACGAAATCAGCTGACTAATGAATAATCGTTCGTAAAACATATTGGGTCACCTAAGACGATTTTTAACCTTCACCTTGAGTTTATTGCATGTAGTTTTCAAGAATAAGCTACCTGAAAGCTTAGTACCATCAATTTGCCCAATGCCTCACGCTGTATTATAATCAGTCCTTATATGACGAAACTATACCCTTAAGCTAAACCTGCAACTTTGAGAATGGAATCTCCTTATGTTGGTATACATTACAGCTTAAAAATTGGTTAAGTCTCAGTGGAAGCGATTTTCGAAAAAAGCCTTTGGTGGTAGGAATGACGTCTCCAAATTATTTTTGCCAAACAAAAGTTTCATCTATAGAAAAGGCTTCTTAGGGAGATAATGGACAATCAAACAAAAATTTCGTCATAATTATAATAGAAGAATTTTACACCAAATCCAATAGAGGAAGGCACTGAGGAACTGCTGACGTGCCGAGCTTACTTACTTACTGAATAATCCGGAATGGACATGATCCTTTAGCAATACTGAAAGTAATTCCACTTCCGCGCGTAGTACCTAAGGCGAGATTTCTCTCTAAAGAAGGGGACTAAAAAATTCGCTGATGTTGGTAGTTGCACTAGAACAAGTGCAGGAAACGATCGATTTCGACGAAGAGAAGTCTATCGGTCGCTCCGAAAGGAAGTGACGACGCGACGCAATCCTTTCATATTTCGTTTTCGTTCCCCCCAAATAGAGAAAACGACACACACTGCCTTCGATATGCACCAGCGTTACCACTTCAAAAAAATTAAGCGAAGTAAATTTGACCAAAAAAGTGAAGTAGATTCAAGAGAAGGGAAGTAGATTCCAAAGTCATAGTTTTAATGATACATTTATTTCCATATTAGTTGTATATATAAAACATGTCCAAAACAACGTTTTAAGATCTACAAAATATTTTTTTTTATTAATATAAAGCTCTCATAAAAGCTCTTCTCACTTAATTTTTACTATTTTTTGCAACGTTTTTAGAAAAAAATATATTATAAGTGGTGCACAACGATATGTTCATTAAATTATAATTTTGCGTACCAATCCTTATTCACATTCTTGATTACTTCAAAATATCTATTCATCGCTCTTGTGATAATTCTTTCACGTATTTCGCCACACTTTTCGGAACAGACAGGAACCAAAAACAAACCAAACGTATCACCTATTTGACAGAAAATTAAAAGGAAAACAATAACTATTGTCAGAAAATTTTGTGTTTCAAGCTTTTTTTGAATAATTTTTTTGTAGTTTTTTGTATTAAAATTGAAGCAGACTAAATATAAAGAACTTAACAATAGTGCGAAGTAGGGAGCAGATTCTTTTCTTTTTCCAAAATTGAAGTAAATCTACTTTAATTGAAGTAAAGTGGTATCGCTGATATACTATATATACTATACCCACTACTCCAGAGCAAAACCATGATCACGAGCAAAAGTTGAGTCCCTTTTAATTTGAAGAAATTAACTTCACCGAATTATGGACTAAAGCTCAATTTTTGTATGACGATCAACGTGCAATGATATAGCTTAAAATATACTCATCCTCTTTTTTGTTTTGATTGAGAATTATTTGAGTAATGGCTGCGAAATTAAAAAAATTAAAGTTGGTAGAAAACGGTCCAAAGAAGTAGGAGGTGGCAACAAACGTTACAGGCTATTGTAGCCTTTTCGGAGTCTTAGGAAATATTCCAAAAAATTGTTCATCGAAATCTGTCCAGCAGTTTTCACGTCAACCTCTAACAAACATAAGTCCTGCTTCTCTACAGAGATTGTCATTGATTATTGGCAAAAGATCAGAAATCTCGAAGCGTCCACTAAAGTTTCCTACACCCATGACGCGACCCTTGATATTAATATACTGGTGAGTAAAATGGTCAGTAAAATGGTCAGTTTTTTTTATAGGCAAACGAGTACCGAGCATCTTCTTACTAGCAAAACAACATCTTATGGCATGTTTACATCTTTTTTTCTCAACGTAAGGAAAGAGTTGGAAAGTGGACCAGACGAAGACCAACTATTAACAGCATGGTGTGACTATCATCTGTCATTCATTATGAAAATTTCATCTTCAAGCTTATAGCCCGTAAAATTTTCCGTTTTTTCCCAAATTTTATTATTTAAGGAGGTTAAATGCGTGCCATTCCATTTTGAGTGGCAAAATAAATTGAGTGCTTAATATGACATTGCATCAGTGATGGGACTTGAGAAAAGCGAAGCGGTGGTAGATAGCCTTAAAAAAGGTGGCAGAAAAGTGGTAGAAAACTAAATTTTACTCGTCGTGGGAACCAAGAATTTAGGCATTTTTACTTCCTATAGCTCTTGATATTATTTAAGAATTAAAAGTATTTGAGGTAAACTCATCAATATAAACAAGTAAAAGGGTTATCATCGGCCTGGCCGATGCTTTGATACCCTCCACTGCATGCATACAGAGACACATGGGCCTTATATTGATTTTGTATGGTAGGTACCAGAACTACTTGACCGACATAGCCCATTTTCAATACCAACCTGACGACGATAAAAACAAGTCCTTTCACCAAATTTCATTCGCCTATGGGTGCTATCGTGCTTTCAACAGACAGACAGACAGACGGACAGGCAGACAGACAGACGGACATGGCTAAATCGATTCAGAATGTGATCCTGATTTAGAATATATAAAATTACAAAAGTAATGACAAAGTGAATTCACCTTCCTGTGGAGGGTATACAGAAAAAGCGCCATAGATTCAACCCATCATTAAACACTAAAAGTCAAAGCACCCTCGCACAAATACAGTCAAATAATTAAATATTAGCGTAGTAAATGGTGTACCTACGATGGGTCTAAGAAAGGCGAGGTATAGGTACTATTTTCAATTTAATACAATGATGAAAGAGAAATATTATTAGCGAATAGCGATGAGTAAAAGGTGGTAGATTTCGAGTTCAGTTTGGTAGAATTTAGAAAGTGTACAAAGTGGTAGAAGTCCCAACACTGCATTGCACATACCCACGCTCTTTGCTTAGCCACAATTGAACGGGATACACAGTCACCCTGCACACATTCCCAATCGCATCAGTTGCAAATCCAACAAAATAGGCACCCTTATGACCCGCAATGTCAGTCGACATACGCTTTCCAATAAATAAGGAAACGAAATAAATTTTATCCGTCACCCCATCCAATTTAAGATGTTTCGCTTAGTTAGTACACGCGGCCGTTAAGCGTACACCATAAAAAGGCGGCACATTACGATTTGATGTCATTTTTACATCTGCAATCCGCATACTACCAAACCAATTACTTAAAAAAAAAACCGAAACAATAAAAAACAACAAGCCATAGCGTGTCACATGTCAGCCCATGACTCACTCACATATCTACGAAAAGACAACGAAAATTAGCTGCTACAGCCAACCATCATGAGGGTGTACGTAAACCCGCCGCGGTTCCTGGCAATAAACTCAAAATCCAATTACCGCTGTAATGACCATAAGTATCACTATCACACCCCGGCATTCCGCGACACGAAAACGATTACTCAGTATTAGTGTCGTGTTGGCAGAATAAGCCGGTAAGGCGCTTCCTTCTGCCCCGATCGAGCGAGCGAGCGGGTGACTGCTCCCTATCCGTGTTGTCGTTTTTAATTAATTAACATGCAAATCGTCTAATTGCAGTGACCAGGTACGGTTACCGCTGCAGCACCATTATGTCCTCCGGATGTTATGCGAATATCGCCCATATGCTCGGTCACATCTGCCACAGAGCGAAAAATCCTCGTTAATCACGTTTAGCGGGAATTTTGCAATCCTTGGCTGAGTAGGCACATTTCACGGGACGATGCGGCAACACTATTCTGCAGGGCATTCATCAGCGTGCAGCAAGATGAAGGGCTCGTTAGGTTATAGATGACCAACTGACAGAATAGTTGGTTCCGTTTAGGGAATTTTTCAGTCAAAGCTAGGAAGATTTGTTTTGAACCATTCACCGTTATTACGACAGACCTCTTTGAATCTTAG
Organism: Cheilosia variabilis; assembly: GCA_951230905.1. Lineage (NCBI taxonomy): Eukaryota > Metazoa > Arthropoda > Insecta > Diptera > Syrphidae > Cheilosia > Cheilosia variabilis. Next base: position 12,401,686 of record OX579680.1, on the reverse strand, counting down.
ATGGAATTAGACACGTTCGGGAAGCAGCGTTGGTGTTACGTATGATAATGTCGTAGACGAGGACTTATAATCATTTTGGGGGTAGGTTCTTTATAAAAGGACCTTCGTAACAATTTTGTTTATGAGCTTACCTCATCCAACTCGATGGTAACAAAACTGCCATAATGCGAGAAAGTGGTAGGTTGAACTATTTTTGAACGGACAGCGTATTTAGAGACAGTTTATGTGACCCAGACCCTGTAAATAAATTTGAATCCGATTTTGAACCCCCATCCCCACATAAGCGAATCAAAAAAAAAAAAAAAATTCCTCCACTCAAATCTCAATGCAGCGCTCGTCTGTGAAACAATCGAAACCATTGATAGACGTTGCATAGCAATTATCCATTGGCAGGCATCCCCGAATGCTCACATATCTGCATAGGAGCTACCAGTTACGTAACCTAGTTGTGCCCTCGAACAATGCTTTTCCGAGATTCATATGAGTGCCAATAACGAAATACCCAGCCCAGTGCGTCACGTCGGTTGGAAACCAATTTTAGAACTGACCACTTGGCACATTAAAACCGTCAGCCATTTATCAAGTTGTTCGACTCGAAAATTCCCCCATGACTGAGGATCAATCCTCCGTATAGTGCCCCTGAGTAATTGCGACTAACTGAGATTGGTCAGAGCATATGCGGTGTCAGGACCGCGACGGCAATAAGCACAAAGAATTTTTCGAGACCAAAATTGCATACACTGCACGAACAAGAGCCTTCCACTTCCATACGTCTTTGCATTTTTGTTGTGACTTATGGTGTGTCATCGGTCAAACGTTCGACTTTGGGGTGTCCTTTGGAAAGCTACCGTACCGACCACCATTACAGTACCTTTGCGGTGCATGCGTGTGCAAAATGTATGACAAAGTTACACACCGTACCAGCTGACGGTTAAATGGAAAATTTGCAATCGTCCTTTTAGTAGTCGGCACTTTTGTAGGGCTAGAAGAGGAAAAGGGACCGTGCATCGCATTCGTTTCCATGTAGAAAAGGTTGGGTGATTTTTTTTTTGTGCCAGCAAGTTCTACATTTTTCGATAAACCACAACAGTTTTTATTTTCTTTGCTCTTCATGGTAAGGGAACCATGGCAAGGAGGCGGAAACAAAACACAAAAAAGTGTTGCTATTTTTTTTTTTCGGTGGCTCTTTAGGAAGGGACGCCTACGAATGTTGCACCTGGCTCACCGATTTAGCTGTGACCTCAGTTGTGGTCGGAGTACTGACCAGGATTTCGGATAGTGGGGTTAGTTCAGTGTATGGCAGTGTAGTTGCACACCACAGGTGTAACCGTGTAACCAACGTCAATGGTGGCCGAACACCACCACTACTGATGGGCAGATTTGTGTTCGTTCGGTGAACATGAGTAATGCTTATTGTGGTTGAGAGAGCATTTTTTACACTCATTTTGTAGTTCCATTAAGAAGGAGCTTATAAATATTAAGTCGGGTGTCAGTGGGAGGGTTTTTGTTTCCCTCTGCTGGCATTATGTCCCTGTGGATTATATCAATGATTCACTTTGAAAATTGTTTTTTTTCCAAAGAAAACTGATGATTGAGCTATGCAACAGTAGGTTGTTATGTTTCCGTTGGTTACGTTAAATGAAAACCTTTGACTATTTAATTATTATTATTTTATTCATAAATAATATTACACATAATAAACTCGATTATTTGCATTATATGTATTATACCTAGTGGTACTTAATAACAGGCGTGTGGTCGGCTTAAATGGCTGAAGAGGAGGAAGCTTGATTCTCCCTTTTTCACAAGCCAAACCGGAAAAACGGATGTCCAAGGAAAGGAGTCATTTTATAACAATTTCTTATTTTAATGCAACAGGTTTGGCTTAAGGCCGTGTATAACATAGGTAAGTACAGGGTTATTCATTTCGTGGTTTCATGTTGGTAGCGCTGGCATTTGACACCTGTTAAGCTCCGCTGTCATTTGAAGTGTCATAATATTTGTTGAATGTTTGCCATTTACGATAATGAATCGCTTAGCAATCGAAAAACGCGTCAAAATTATTAAAACTTACTACAAAAGTGGTGGCGTAAGTGTAGCCACTTTTCGCGCATTACGCGATGATTATGGTCGTCCTAATCGACCGACTACGCAAGCAATCGGTAAAATTGTGAAGAAATTTTAAGAGAGTGGAGAGTGGCCTGTGCATCATCGTAATGTACGGTCAGTCGAAAATATTGCTGCTGCAAGTGTAAGTGTTGCTGATGATTCGGATTTATCGATTTTTTTTGACCGGAGATTGAAGATCATGACTTGGACGATAAATGGTTATAAAAAGACGGGACAACAAGCCACACAAAACGACCAATTATGACTTTGTTGCGTGAGAAGTTTCCTGGTCGCGAAATTTCACGTTTTGGCGACGTCGATTGGCCACCAAGATCATTTGACACCGTTCGATTTTTTTCTGTGGGCTACGCAAAGGACTGTGCTTACGCGAATAATCCCCGAACTCTAGACGCATTAAAAACCAGCATTACTCAAGTTATGGCCGAGATACCGCCCGAAATGTGCGAAAAAGTGGTTAAAATTACCTTAAAAGAATCGCATGCTGCGAATCTTCCCGAGGCGGCCATTTAATGATATTGTTTTTCGCACTTAATGGCAAGGTCCAAACTTTATGATGACGTAAAATATTCATCAAAAATGTATCGCTGTGTGTGTTTTACTTTAGCTTTACTTTCGAAACCGAAAAATGAATGACCGTTTAGTTGACAAAATCGGAGTAGCACCTCATCCCAGTGAGTATCGATTTAACTGATGCTACTCATATCCAAGAAATTTAGTAGCTGTGTCAGGAAGGAGAAAGTCCTATGCCGAATCCGAACGACTGACTTGAGAAGCGTTCTCTCAGAAGTTTGTTCAACGTTTACCGGAAAGGTGCAGAGGCGATTTGTAAAAGAAGTTAAATCGAGATTTGTTTTTTTCCTAGAGTTGAACTTGAAACACCTCGACCTCAATTTGTCGCAAAACTGAAAACAGACATAAACGAATGGTTGCAAAAACCTAGCCCCAGGGTCCTATATGGACCTGTTGCGCCAACTATTCCATTTACCGATTTATTGTGGTTTTGCTTTGACAACTTATAAAAGAGCTACTTAGGCAACCACTAGAAGAATGGAGCAGATTTTGCTCCTGTGATTTGGATTATCCCAGATAGTGGAGACGAAATAAAAAGTTGCACTTTTGTGTCACAATGAGTTTGTCATTGACACGAGGTCCTCGGTATTATTTCTTGAAAAAGAACAATTGCTTGCCAAAATGTGCTGGCTGAGTACTAGCTCCAGTCGGCTCTTCGTCTTGGTATGCATGGTATAGTGGTGGGTAAAGTGATTGCCTATGATCCAGGCAGGTAGGTACAGTGCTACCGATCGTGGAAAATATAGCAACAATATCAGAGATCAGAGCTGTCTCACTAAGACCGTGTGGACGAAAGTGTCTGTTGGAAACATCTCTCAACTTAAAAAAAAAATACAGCGGTTTCTACTCGTGTATGCAATGCAGAACCAAGCAAGCAAGGTGCTGTCCGAGCAAATGACTTCCGCAAAACCAGCTCGAGATCTCATCTAACGATGAATAATGGACATTTAACTAAACGAGCGTTGAGCAAAATGAAACCAAAAGTAGGGACATACATAAAAATAAAGTGCACGACTGGGTCGAACGTAACTTCCATTAAGTTAAAAATGACCATATTACCTTAGAAATGAATTTTTGTTACAATCGTATGGACCGTTTTCGAGATATGTCCAAATTTCAAAAGTACCGTTACTCGATTTTTTAGCGGAAAACTTAGTTATGTTTACCTCACCTTCTTAAGCTTAAATATCAATTTTTGTTTAAATCGTTAGAGCCGTATTCGAACAAATCAAACTGGTATGAAAATGATGTATGGGAAGTACGATTATTATTGAGGTTACCGGTTACAGGCAAGAAAAAAACGGCCCCGAACTGTAAGCCCCCAAACTTTAAATCCGAAGTTTGAATGTAGACCTCGGGACATACAGACAGACAGACAGACGGACAGAATTTTGCGACCCACTTTTTTGAGTTCGCCTATCATCGTAATGTCAGAATCAATTAACATCTCGAGTTCGAAATTTTGCACGAATACAATATCTTTCTCTTATTACGCAATGGAGGAGAGAGTTAAAAACCTGTTCACATGCAGTCTGGTTAGGATCATTTTCAGCACTTTGTCACAAATAGATGCATACTTCCAGGCTTGGTTGGGAAAATTACTATTAATTATTTTATTGCTTATGTACCGAGTTCGCTTTTCATTGTTTTGCTGATGTTGAAGGTTTCTAGCCCACCTATGGAACTAAGTCCTACTATTACGGTTTTATTTAAATACCATCCTGTGGAAGTAAAATACCCATACCCCTACAATAGCAAAAGTATCATAGCCAATACAAGCTTTCGCAAAAATTAAAAATAAAGTGTAACCCATTTCACCTATCTGCGTATATTATGCACGAACACGAGGGTGTACCGTATGCCTATTGCATATACAGCCAGTGGAATCGCCATCAACATTCCGATAAAGTAAGCATTTTAAAAATTTGTTTTCCATTCAATTAATATTCATTTAGTGATGTATGCACATATTCGTAGCACGATAGCAAAGTTTTGTGCAAATGCAAATCTGACATGAATGAAAATTTAGTTCTGTGAAAAGCGAAAAAGCATTTCACAACATTTGAACCAAACTTAATTGGGTCGGATTTGTTTGCATTAAAACAAATAACATTGAGATGTATAGCAGTATTCTCGAAATTGAAATGCAACTGCTGCCATTTTATGATAGGAAACTAGGCAATTTTCATATCACGTCACAAAGTTGCAAACATTTTATTTGCTTTCAGCTAACCATACTTAGTGCGCGCGAAATGTGGAATAACAACAAAACTTAATTACGTGTACAAATATTTTTGCCATTCCGTTTTACTAAGGCTAATGACTGGTGTGGTGTGGTCATGTCGCCCTATTCTAGTTTGTGCACAACTTACTTTGGCCGGCAAGGTTTCGGTAACATGCACATCAAGTCCAGTGGCCGATCTGTATGCGTACGGTTAAAAGGACCAAATGAAACCTTCGGGTAGCTATCGTGAAAATAAAACTTTTGCTTTTACATTGGTTCCTATGTTTGGTTTTAAAATAATTTATTTTTGTAACTAGTTTGCTCTTCAATGGGGGTTTAGATTTTTTTTGCATTAAACAAGTGTTTGTTTTGGAATTAACTTTGCTGCAGAAGTCACGGAAATTACATTGCTGAGCATTTCTGTAATTGGGTTGGTGGAAATTCACTAGTAAATAAGGTGATTGTTACAAAATTAAATATAGTGTAAATATTAAGTATAGGTACCTTCAAAATGTATTAGCATCAGACAGAAAAATAAATTGTAATGCCAACAATTTTCGTTGGTTAAAATGAACCCAAATATCGAAATCTTTGATTTAAGAATGAAATTGATGGCAATGATGTAATAAAATACTTATGGAGAGTATATTATTCTTACGTTCAATACCTGACTGTTGAAAACTTAAAAACGAGTTCTTGTTAACAAGAATAATATTTCAACCAAGAACTTTTAACTTAAATTTTTTTAAGAATCTCAAAATTCTTTCACTTAACAATCTTTTTTTTTCTGAGTGATTCAGCTTATTAAAAAAAATCATTCGCAAGAAATGGAACACTACTTAAAATTTTATAGACGCACTATCATAGCCCTCCTTGTGTTTTCCTCAGAGTTCGATGATATTGAATTGTGGTGGTGCACCCAAAAGAACAATACGCCTATTAGTATGCAACAATTTTTGACGTTGTGTATTTAAATCAACACCGTTGGGTGTTTATTTTTTTTTTTATTAGTGCAACAATTTAAGGAAACAAAATAAATACATTCTCCGCTTCTACAAAACTTCGCTTTTCGTTTGGTGAATATTTCATAAAATTCAGTTTTGAAATAACGGCTATAGGAAAAAAAATTGGGAACCTCTCATTGTGTTGATTAAAAGTGATGGTGCACAGTAAAACCGGATCAACTGTCCATTTAAAAAATTGAAGATATCAGTTCCGAATCCGCTCAACATGATCAACATGATACTTAACAGTTTTAATGAGAAGTGGTGAAACACACTGTCGTTTGAGCTCGCTTCGCTAGTTCATTATTTTTCTTAATGAAAAATAGTATAAATAAATAGAAGAGATAATGGGGAAAATATTTTTTTTTTATTTTGTTTACCGGCAGTTTTTTTTTCGTAAAGCTTTCTTATACTCACGGACCGTTTAGAAATTATTTAAAAACCGCGACTTGGTACGCACAGACCACTGAAATAATATGAAAGCAACATTTTAGCCGGTCCCCATGCTAGGAGGGCCTTTGCCCAAGCCAAATTAAAACTGAACTTTTATGTGAGCTTGGTAGTGTCACATTCTTTAAGTTTAAGCCCCCCAAACTCTAGACCCCCCTGTGCACTTCAAACAACGTTTGAAGTTGTCGACGAAAAGAATGAACACAACCAACGAAAATAAAGATAACACGACATGCTTACCAACAGTCCACGTGAGAACATTTCTCAATTAAAAAGCTGCTTTGAAACGATAATCAGCCCTCTTTCAGAAATCTTTAAATTCCTATATCTGCCGAAGAGTAAAGTTGGACTATTTCGATGAAAAAAAAAAACACCGAGTCGAGTTCTGCTTCATGTCAAGCCCTGTATTTTTCTTTTAGAAATCCAAACCCATTGGGTGAGTAGTTTTAGAGTGGAACTTGAAACATCTTCTCAAACAAATAGAAAAGTTTTAAAATTTATTTTAGGCAGAGATATAAATAGATATTCCCAACCAAAGATCTTCTTTTCAATCATGCAGAATCCACAGAAAGGGATGATACCAATAAATAAGTAAACAAGTGGAGTGGAGTGGAATTTTTCAAAAAAATGCATTATCTCGCTCACTTGAATGCTCAAAGATTTTGGTTTTCCAATTTAAACAGGCCACAACCACGACCAAGAACATTCCATCAGGATGGCGTGTTTGCACCTTATTTAAAATATTTAACAAAGCTGTAGGTATTTCCACGGAACTCCAGCAAACAAATGTACATTTTACGAAATCCCTGCTGCAATGAAAACATCATCAACAGAGCGAGTTTAATATCAAACCCACAGTGCATGTTTTTGTTAACAATTTTCTGATAATCAAACAAAAGATCAAGCAACACCATGCGATGCAAGTGTGCTTCGCCCCAAAGGATCAATTTCCTCTTTAGTAGTACATAATGGCAGAGTTTATTGTTATTTTTTTCGCGCACGGAATACCTGGATAAACAGACAGTTGCACAACTTTCGCCTCAAATTTTACTATAATGTTGAGCGAAAATTGGGAAATTAAGAAACTTCATTTAGCTCCCAGACACTTTTACTCTTTTTCTTTTACAAATTACTACCATCTACCACCACGTTTGGCAATTAATAATACCGAAAGCAGTAAAACCATTTTATTCATCGTCTTTACCCAAGGAGTCCCTGCGCTAGTAACAGAGCATTCAACTTGTACTCGTATGTGCAACATTTCAATCCCCCAGTTGAGCGGAATCCATTCCGAAATGTATAACAAAAAGAAAATTGCACTTCAAACCACCTTTTCGTTGTAGGATTCACCTGAAGAGAGCTGTTAGTTCTACCTTTACTATATACAAACTCTATGCCAGTTTTATTGATGCAATAAACTTTCCACACTCACCCCAAAATATCTGTCGTAGTACGCCTCCACATTCGCCACCCTGGTGGATGCCACTGCCACCCATGGAGACATTTGGAAAATCAAGTTAACTGCTTAGCAGGTAGCACTCATAAAAACCGAAAATCTTCTCTAAATCACATCGTCATCCAGCAGATCACACGAGTGGACACTCAGTAAATCTGCCATGCCATACATGAGCATGACCATACAAATCTGTTGGTGTGTGTGTAGGTAAAAAATTGACAAGATAAACCTGAAAAATGTGCGTCACCATAACAGGTGAGGGTGGAATTGTTGCCACAATAATATCACACAATAAAATTTGATAACTTCTTGAAAGAAGAAAAATGAGATTTTTGCTCCTGCCAGATGAATGTGTATACATTCTCTCACAAACACACTCGACACTCCCATTAAGTTTATCATTCCAAGTCAAGCAAAGACCAGAACAGAAAAAATAAAAAATAAAAAAATAACAAAGTGGGGATTAGTGGCGGTAGAAAGTGGAATCCGAACGAAAGAAACAAGGACACCCACTTCTTCGGCACCTAGTTAGGATGCGTCGGAATTGTACGTGGTAAATATATTGAAGATAATATTGTCGCAGATAAAAAATGAATTGCATTTGGAAGGTGGAGGACGGTCACGGTATACCACACAAACTCTACATTTATCTGATGTCCTCCTCATCCGCTGAGCTCATCAAGGAGATGAATAATAATAATAAAAAAAAAAAAATACCCCTCGTGTCATAACATCTCAGCGAATAGAGCCGGGATAATCTGAGAAAGAATTCCCTTTGGCGAGATTTTCTTCTATTTTTCTTTGCTCCATTTCCATCTTGTGGCAAGGAGTCCTCGCCACACACCCCGTAGGCGTAGGCGATGGCGATATTTATTTATTTTGTGCGAGGGGTGCTAATTTGTAAAGTTCACCAGCAGTTTCTTTTGAATATGTTTGAGATGTCAATTGACAGGAGGTACAAGTGCCCAATAATATTTTCGAGGTGCTTGAGTTGAAAGACTTGGAAATCGGTGACAGGATTTTGTATAACTGCACGGATAAAAAATGTCTACTAGTCACGTGTGTGTATATGAATATTAGCAGTTGAAGACACCCGAAATGAAAATATCCACACGGAGCGGCAGAAGATTAAGTCTCTCAGATTCGCAAGAGCACGAGCAGTATCTGAATGTTCCCTTTTGACAGAAGACAGCTGCGCTTGAGGATTCATTTAAAAGTATCTAAGACTTTAAATGCTTACATGCTCCAAATAAGAGATTCCGCTCCGCTGACTGTCGTCAGAAACTGGTAGACTGAATTAAGCCTTTTTTTTGTAAAGAAGACATTTCCCTTCCATCATATTAACCGTCTCTAGTACTCGTTATTTTGATTCCCCATTACTGCTAATGTATTCCACAGACTAAATATCATTGCGCGCAGTAAAGAAACGCTCCCGAAGAAGGTATCTCTGAACGAGCCGCACTCTTTGGCGTTTTCTTGTTTTCTTTATAGAAGACTTCCCAGAAGTGCACTTGTAAGGCGCCAATAACTCTCGCACATATGTCTGCAGCTGCACTCTACCCAATTTTTTTCTTGGTATGCAGTTGGGATTGCAGCATTGCATATACAAATTTCCAAAATCCACCTTGTACTGGTATAATATTCAGCGCCGTCTCTGATCCTCTTTTGGACGTTCTTTTTTTGGAAGTCCTCTCGTCTCGTCAACATTTTTTGCTTTTTTGCCTATTCATGTTAAGAGCTTTCGTCCTTAGGCGGAGAAATGCACTCTATATGCGAATTGGACGGAAACCATCTCAGTATCCGTCGAGAAGTAACGCGAAGTTGGGTTAATTAAGAGCTGCACGGGTAACTGCGTTAAGCATCTGCGGGGTAGGTTAAAGTCCAGGCCAACCGCCTCACATTTTGCTATGACATCTGTGCCAGTGAAATTTAATATCGCAACTAGGTAGCTCTGAAATTTTTATTGGCACTCGGCCGCAGGACTAAGGATGAGGACCAAAATCAAAGCATCATCTGATATAAAATTGATGTATCTATCGGCAAAATTTGATTTACGGAAGGGAGAGGAAAAACATATCCTTTCGTCTGCAACCAAATTCGAGCCCAGAATTATTATATTCCGGACATGGACATCTTCAAGAGATAGTCCTTTGAAGTTATACATGATATATGAGCGCATTCCGATATCATTTCGAAGGACTATATCTTTGAGGAAGAGGACAAGTATAAGTATATAGAATATTGGACCTCTCAGGATATCACATCGCTGGCAGTTGCAAAAAAGAAAAAAGAAACAATCCTTCGGAGACAAAGTGCAGCAAGGATGCGGTTTTCTGCTGTTTTTTTTCTGTTCTTCTTAGATTGCACGGTCGATAGGATATCCTTCTTCCTTGACTGCGCGCTCTCTGCTCACAACAGAAGAAAGATTAATAGTGGCCCAGTTTAAGTATGCAATAAGTTCAGACTTCAGACAATTGAGTGTGCACAACGCAGACATGGATGAGAAATTCGGCAAAGGATCACGGAAGAGGAGTGGTTTTTTATTTAAGGAGGCAGATATACTCTCACAATGCCATCACCTTAGATACCAGCGTTTTATTTTGGCAGCGTACTTCGTAAAATGGAAATTGATGAGATGATTGCTGTTATTTCTTATTTGGTAGCAGAGCAATCACTTCGGAGATCGAGGCGCTGTGATTTATAGTTTCATGTCGGTCTGAATTTGGGCGCAAACCAGACAGATGATGGGAGCTTTTTAAGCAGATATACCTACGTAGTTCATACAGTGAAAGGCGAAAGATGTGAGCTCAGTGGGGAGGTGTCGTACGACGAGAGGGTCGATTTTGGACAGTCTGGGAACGGTTATTTTTTTGCATCAAAACTCTGTACTCCCAGTGACATGAATGGTTATTTGACGACAAATGTCTGCCAGGGGAGCTATGATTTTTTAAACTATATAAATACACTAGCTGACCCCGCGAACTTCGTACCGCCTACAATTGATTAAATTGTTAACATCCCTTTAGATTTGCGGGTCGGCTTCTTTATCGTTTTCTTCCGCGCTAATGAATAAATAGAGCTGGTACGGTCAGATTTTCTCAATCAACCAAATCAACCAAATAAGAATGTGGGCAATCGGCAATCCTCGCTTCTGGCATTCGACCGAGTGCATCCAGAAACGCGATTGTCCAAAAACATTGTGCTTAACGATGAAGCCCATGATCGCTTTAAGCTTTTCTTTTCATGCTGGTCGCTCGAAGAAGCCCGGGAAGTAAGTATCGCCGTTCGGATAATTGTTTTTCACTTCAATTTCGCTATAGAACAATAAATATCAGTAGTTGAGACTTCTGAACACGGTGTTTCAGTGGTTAGTATCCTGGACTACTTGAGCCACATGCCACATCACATATTCTTAAATGCTTGCGATTTGCGCCCACCACAACAGCACCACCTATAAGGTCCAAAACTATCTTGTAATTTAAGCTGCAACCAACCATACACATCCACAACATTTCATTGAAATTGGTTGAATAGTTTTGGAGATCGACAGCAGCGCCACAAAATTCCATTGAAATCAGTTTAGTGGCCTCAGAGATGGACAACAGCGCCACCTATCGCGTCCACACATCCACAAAATTTTATTGAAATCGGTTGAGGGGTTTCGGAGGTCGACAACACACGTATGTTCACTAAAATGCCTATAACTCGTATTACCAATACTCATACAAACCTTGGTATTGACGTCGCCTTTCATTTGAAGTTTCCAGAAACAAAATCGGTTCACGCATTAAGAGAACATCAATTCAAACACAATCCGACTTATTTTGGTATATATATATAGAAGGAGATAGATGAAACGCGAAATGTGCCTACAGCGCCACCTGTTGAGAATTTTCCGAATTTAAATTTTTCTCAAACCATCCCTGATTCAAGACAAACAAAATAAAAACAAAAAAATCATTCAAATCCGAATTACCCGACTATATATAGGTAGATATGAGTTTGTGTGGAAAAAACCCAAAAAAATACTGAAATTCATGTGTGTTTTAACACACGCACTACACAAACAAACGTTTTCCGATTTCAACCAAACTTCACAAAACCCACATATAGACCAGTTCCAAAGATGTGTGAAAGTTTGGTTAAAATCGGAAAATGCGTTAAGGCGTGAATCGGCGACAAACGAACACAATTTGAAGGCTCAATTTTTATATATTTACATAGATTTGAGTGTGGATTATGTTAAGAGTATAGTCCGAATTTTGTTGACTGTCGTTACAAAAAATAAAAAAAATATATGTATTGCAGTGAAAGAGCTTTGGAGGTCAACTAGGTTTGTTGCAGTTTGTCTATGGATTAACAGTGGCAAAACATATGTACTAAAGCGAGTCTTATAGCCCTCATTCCTTAAGCAAATCTCGCGAGAGTCCGAAAAGTATTCTAAAAGCGATACATTTTTTTCGGTAATGATTTTCCTATTTGCTTTGTGAAAGTACCTTCGGTGGCCACCTGTATGATTTCAGATAACCTTTAAAAAATAGTGTGTGAGCGTAGGATTTACAAATAATCAAAAGTTTTTCGCTTACGTGGTCGGCAACAGTCTTCTTAATCTCTTACTGGTAGGGAGCGAAAATCTCTACTGACGAGCGCATTTTACCCCCGGCTATATGATTTGTTTCCTACACAAGGAGGAGCAAAATTAAAAGAGGGATAAAATGCCTGGATACACGGCAACATGGAAAAAAAGGAATTAACTAAAGGAAAAGCGAAGGAAAGCAGCAAAGCATTTCCCCTTGGATAAGTACCTTCAATATGGCTTATATTTTTTGTTTTGAGCTAGTTTTTTGCTTTATCCGGGATCTGTCCACTTCCTTTGTTATTTTCCTGTTTTATTTTTTTATACTCACTCATTTCTTTTGTAGGGGTCATTTTCTTTCTTCTTTTTTTTTCCTGACCGCTGCAGGTCTTTTATGTGACGATGATGTGCCCTTTTAGCTTTGCGTTGGAAATTCTTCTTCTTTTTTTTTTGATTTCAGAAGAATGGGGCAAAAGTCATTGGTCCTACCTGAAATTAAGTTAATTAGAAATGGGACTAGTTTAAGTTTAATGAGGTTTAGAAGCAGTTGGTCATACTGTAGGTGTATCCTTTTGAAGTGGATTGTCATTTCCCATTGATTTTGAAATGATTGCTGTTTTTTATAACAAGATGACTTTTAAAAAATTCATTGAAGGATGTGCCGATTGTCCGTTTCCTAAAATATTTATAATAAAATTTTAAAGCTTTTCGACTTGTATGTGGATTTGCTCCCATGTTAAAAATGTCCACCCAATACATATATGCTCGGAAAAACATGAGCGCTAACATGAGTCAACATTTAATTAGTTTTTAGTTTTCATCGCAAGTGGCCAACTAATTTAGGCTCACGAAAGTTGTATACTTTCAGATTTCAGCTCAAAGGTGCCGCCTTTCGGGGAATGCTTGCGAATGAAGTGGATTACCTACCGCCTTCTGCTCGTTTTCTTGTTGCATCGTTTGCATCAACCTTTGAAACTAGTACCTAAGAGGATCGGCATCGGTGGATATTCCTGTGGTCTGCGACTACGATGTCTCGGATACAGATAGCTAGCCACGTCTTGCAACTTCAGTAGCTAAAACTGATCAGTTTCGAAGCAATTTCTCGGAACTCACGTCGTAAAGAGGTCTTCCAAGAGAAATGAACTCATCCATTCAGACGGCTGAGTGATTTTTCCACTTCACTCATTAAAAACATTTGGATATCTAATGTATTCGACGAATAACAACTGTCAAGGCTGCCGAAAAGTCGATTTAACTTCAAAGCGTACCCACCAGACGGCGACGTGATAATTTGCACCCAATAATCGAGTGAGTACTCACCCACATAAAATAGACAAGGAAACAATGAAATCAATTTTCAATTTTCATGCGAAAACAATGGAAAATCCTTAACGACATTTCCTTCGTTCTACACGGTTGTTGGTTCGTTATTTTCCTCGTTATTACTTCTTTTTGTCTACACAGCGTGACGACAAGAGTTGTGCATGCTTCTTGGGGAGGACGTCCAAGGACCGAACTAACCACGTTCTTGTCATACTGATACTCATGTAGATGCTGTGCATCCTGCATCCTTCCTATTCCTTCCACTTATTTTCACAGTCAATGATGTCGATAACGAAAGCACTGCCAGTGGTAAGGACTGCATGCAGTTCGAAGATATTCCAATTTATGGGTCGCCATCTTTGTTATCCTTGCGTGTATATGGCGAGTGCAGGGTGGAAATGTTGCTGAACAAAGGAATACATGAACAACAATTTAAGAAGTTTGCATTGACTGAGTGCGTATACACTCGACCCCCAGACTTGACATACAACATGCTTTGTGGGCGTGCGTAATCGGCCCACTCCGCATTATAAACTCAATCAAAGCTGAATGTCCTGTTTGTTGATTTTTGTGTGTGACAATACTTCAGGTTGACAGCAATATTTCCTTTGATTCGCAGACTAGGCGCTTATTTTTCGAATTCCTCTTCCTCCCCGTTGGGCCGGAATTGTGATGGAAAAATATAACAACGAAAATTGTACCTCAATCTTGTTATTCCATGTCGCATTCATTGGAAGGGAAACTCCTCAGATTGTAGGTACCTGTCAGTGTGGATCATTCAGTACAACACACCATCTGACATCTAAGCGAAAGCTATCAATAATAATGCACACAACATAAAACTGAGCTTGACATTTTCTCTCAGAACTGGAGGGAAATAATTCGAAAAGCTCTCAAAGGACCTTCTGAGGTGACTTTCGTCCGCAGTGTCTACCTGTACAGATTTGAATTTAAAATTAAGGCAAGCGTAATTTAACCAATAATTTAATAATGAGATTTTTTTTCACCCCACCGTTGAGTGGATGTTTATTTTTTTTTCTCGATAGAATAGCATCCAGCACAGCATGGGCTGCAAGGCTTTAAATTGCTCTCAGAGAACAGCAGTCGCTGTTGATAAATCGAAAAGAAAATATTTTTCGTTCTTCTTTGACTTTGTTTGGAGGAATTCACGGAGATGACGATGGAAACGCTGCCACTAGTGTGGCGTTGTAATTGAAAATTGAAAAGAAAACGGAAATGTCTGTATGGAGTCGAACAGAGCGCTGTAGTGTTTTCGTGTGTTCTGATGGTTGCAGATGTTTTTTCTGCGAAACTAAAGCGATTTCGAGGTTTTTCAAGAAGATTTCCATTTCCCCGGACAGAGTTCAGTGCTAAGTTCCATTAAGCTACTGGAAAGTACTTTTTAAGATGCTTTCTTAAAAAGTGGGTTAGCTTTAATTCTGTCATTCTTTTTAAATAATGTTTACAGTTTTTGGTTACTCTGAGTTCTAAGAAGCTCAATACTTCTTTTAGGCGTTGATGCACCATCTTGTAGGTATGTGAGACGCTATTTAAATGATATAAATTGATAGGTAGATTGTCCTTTCTAATTTTGTAACTGAATGAAGGTTATTGAGCTTGCCGCGCTTATGACGTGACTGAAAAGTTTTGGAAACGTAAAGCTTGTTTGTGCAAAATGCGAGAGTTTCTTTGAAGTGAGAAGATAAATTGAATTGATGTCGAAAATATTTGAGTAGGGATGTGCTATTCCACTCAAGCTTGAAGCAGATAGACAGCAATTCACAATTTTGTTGTGGACTAACGTACTGTACGAATTTTATAGTGCTATGCCTAAAAATGTTCAGGAGACGTATTTTTATACCTGCTGATATACATTTTCCTTTACCGCACAAACAGTCGTAGGGGACAGAGACAAATCCTACTGAGACCCGCTGGCCCACTCAATTTGTTTTTTTTTTTTTCAAATTCCGCCATTTTGCTTTCCAATTGGTGCTATGTCATTATGCCAATTAGAATCTGTGTGACATGCAAAAGCATAAAAAAAGTACAAAAATAATTGCTGCCAAGCTCGGCCAACCGTGGGGAAATGTGATAGAGTTCGGGTACACCACATTCTAACATTACTGAATGCTATTGGTTAGTTATTATATATGTTTTTAAGGCGAATAATTTGATTTGTGTGTTTAATAAATGTATATAAAGGAGATGTTTTATATACTAGAAACGTATTAGGAAAAACATGGTTGCGCATTTTCTGCTTTTGAATATCATGAACATCTATTTTATGTGTAAGTTTTTCTTAAATAAATTAAGAAAATTTGCTCAAAATGTTGTTATTTTACCTCAACCAATATACATTGATAATTTTTCATGAATAATTTAAACAAATGTACACTTATTCCTAAAAAAAATACAATCCACACATAACGAATAATTTCAAACTTAAACGGATAAAATTCTGTGAAAAATGCCAGCAACTTTGCCAAAAGCGCAAGTGGCATATGTAAGGTGTGTGACGGTCGGGGTATGGATCTTGAATCCCCTGTGATGGCAACGGGTGGCACGCTTGCGATGCTCGGACTAGCTCGCCGTATTGGGGTGGGGACTTGTTACCATATTACATAAACCCGTCAAAAATAAAAAAAATATCGTGCCAAAACAAAATGTCTAACACACACACATACGCGACTCTTATCAAGTCTACACCTGTCAGGCGTCTGACGTTATTGGCACCTGGGATAATAGCAGGTTGGATGTTATCCTACATAGGCATGCCCACTACCATTGAAGCTATTTACATACGCTTCACGCCATTGTCAACGGTGGCCTGGGATTTTCCTTCATTGACCCCTTCTCTTTTTCTTAATCACGAGTAATCACTTTACTTTAACCATATCTTCCGCCCTTATCCCTTCCTTTTTCTTCCTTTTCTCACCGAACCAATAAAATGTCTAGCCACTCATATTAACGAAAACAACGCATTGAATTACGAATCTTAATCATTATTTCTTCATGTACATATTTCAAGTAAAACTATCGAAACTTCATCATCGCGTTAACAAATCAAGTCTAAGCTAAATCGTACTCCTCAGTAGGAAGCTATCCCTCTTACGTTATAGTTAAATTTTAATATAAAAATCAATCTACTATGTAAATAATGATACGTAGAGAATATTAAATTGTAATAATAACATTAAACTTTAAGACTTACGTGACCATTAACGACGTCCAGATGTTGTTGTGCGCACAAAAACCCTTTGATGATGTTGTCACTGTTGTTGATTACTAGATGTATAATGATGTCAATTTAACGTTCTCTTTACACAAACTAAACAATCTCTAATTTACAAATTAAGTTTAACAGCTTAGGTACTGATCGCAATGGCGATATCAATAAAAGGAAAGCAAAAGAATAATAGAAATATGAAAATCACGATAGATAATAATAAAGACCGGGGGGGGGGGGCAAAACTCGACACCACGTTTGTTCGCTGTTCGTGGACAAAGTAGGAGAAATTTCCTCTCCACAAATTGCCCACCAAAATAGAGATGCGATTTGGTTTTCTTTTATGCAGATTATGAACCAATGCAATTTCAGGGTTAGGATGATTAGACGCTGCGATTGGACGCGATTACGCAGCCCTCTAATCAGTTTGCGAGTAACCTGGCCTTGCAAGATTCCTCACCGGCGAATTAAATTCGTAAATTGTAAACGACTAATGAAATTATAGTTGTCCTACAACTACCAAAAATGGTTACCTTGAACCACTATCGACTTTTTATTCTTCTGAGTTCCTTCTTGGAATAGAGAGCAAAATGAAAAGATCGAACGTGGCGATGGGAAGTCCAGATCCGCCATCGCGCTTTCATTTAGTACTCATGTACTAATTGGGAAACATTCTGGATGGTATAATTGGGAGGTGTTTGTAGCAGGAGGGGGAAGCTGCTAGAGATGCAAAATTAAAATCGTATTGCGGGTGTACGCTACAGGTGCGAGTTGGTGAGCCGGAATTTTTGAAGTTACGTGACATTTGTCATTACGAATTTCTATGTAACAATACTAGTGCACTTAGAAAATGCCACCCCATGAAAATCTAGCTTGTAGCAAAGTAACGGGAAATCGGCCGAAGTTGGTGGTCTCAGTAGGATTATGGTACAAGTTGAAGGTCTTTAAAGTATTGATGCAACAACGAACTTCCGAATCCGAAATTCCGAAGTTATCAGTAGTTCATTTCCCCAACAATTTCAGCTCGGCATTTGACTGGCATTTGTAGTGAAAATATAGTTAAAATGTGCGACTTGGTTGGGTATGGGTCTATCAAAGTCAACTCATCTGTGCAAAATATGGTAGAACAAAAACATCCTCTATTACTAAAGCTCCATTGATTGATTTATCTGAGGCAGGTCGTAGAGAAATATTTTAAGCGTAGGGGCCATGGCTGTCGTAGCTAACCTAGGACAAAATGTTTTAAAATCCCGGACTTTGGAGGACATCATCTGCCTTGAAAAAGAGGACAAAATAAAAACAAAAACTAGCTGCATGTACTCAAACAAAAATATATTTCCTCTTTAAAATAACATAAAGCGCCAGATAAAATGTTAACTTATTTTCATGGTAAAAGGGGGATAAAACAAAAGAAATTACAATGAAGCCGAATGGGCACGTTCAATTAAATTTTGCAGCTTGACATTTGAGCTTGACATGGGAGTCAAAATAAGATCTGTTTCATTTTATGTTTTCTATCAGATTTGTGTTGGCTCTGTTTTTCTTTTTAGTACATAAATAGTGTGATGAATTTTTGTATTTTCAAAATTAATTGTTAGGGGAAAAAACAGGGCAATTTCCTGAAACGTTGGAGGACGTTCCACGTCGGGTCAAAAAGAAGACATGTCCTCCAAAAAGAGGACGCATGGCAGCCCCATTTAAACGAAGCGTAAAATTTAATCTTTCGTAACGCTGAAGCGACGGAGCCCGCCTCCTTGTGGGGGATCCTCACAGCGCCTGAAAGACCGTCATTCAACCTAATTGTGCTACCACTGCGCTGGGCCCAGGCGAAGGCTCAATAGCTTTAGATCGAGTTTGATATGCGAACCATTTTCATATGTTTATAAAATCTCCATGTGATACTAAGTTTGTGCATAAATAGAGGTGAGCTTTTTCGCTCTGTATCTAGATTTGGTATCCTCCACGCATCTTAGTCCCAAAACGAAGCATGTGCTGACCACCGTTGATGACAGGACATCCATAGTTAGGTACCTGTTAGTCTTTGGCGTTTTAAAAAGTTTGGTGAACAGTTTTACAATTTACAACTGGCTACATAGCATCGTTGAATATCTCGCAGTAGTTTGAACGTGTGTACAATAAACAACGGTCCGTCACTGGGGCGAAGTTTAAAAGTGATACATCTCTTTTCCGTGTTCTGCAGATCTACAACAACTACTTGTAGCTGCAAAAATATCTGCGCTGCCTGTGTAACAAACCCATAGATGCCTATCCAAGCAATTCTATTACATCTCACCCAACTCGACGGCTCTTCAGAAATATCCTTTAACTTCACGGAAGTAACATCCATAACATAAGTCAATTTATTGCTCATATCTCAGGCAATGTATCAACAATGCAAAACAAAGTACAAAGTGCACACTTAGGGAACATATCGCAAAACATAAACATTACATTATATATCCCTCATCGATAAGAACAGTCACCTCATCTCCTGCACAGATACCACACCACCGCATTCGAGAAGGCCTTGTCGCCCAGTGCAGAGAAGAACAAAGTCGCACCCTTACCCAACTGTGAAACAACCCTCTATACGGTCTTAGCGGGCGAATTTAAAGCGCCACTAAGTACTGTCAAATGCACTTCTTCTTGGATGCTATTTATCATATTTTATAAAGTCCTTGCTTATATCCCCCGGATGTGCACGAGGATATGCAAAGGGATATGTCTTACTGCTGTTACACTATACACTATACAGCCCGCATACGAACAACTACTGTCTGCACTCTGCAACCAACTATGTGTTCGAAATAATGGCGCACAATAATTTCCCTATTGACGCCGCAAGGAAACCTTCAGAAGGACATCTATGGCATATATGATGCGGGGTATAGTTCAACATGCACCAGCTGTCTAAGCGACGACAACGTATACGAAGGAGAAGGATGACAGCGTTTTACTACTCTGTTTGGGATATTATTATGCAATCCAGCAGGGTGTACATTGTAATAGTTGGGGAGGAGGAGCAGGGGGCGACTATCTGAGTGTGTGTGAGCGTTGTCAGGTTGTACAATGTACACATGCGATGCATTTGCATATCCATTATTTGCGATCAATAAAATATCGAAACAAATTCTTCGTTATTTCGCAAAAGGAATCGAAGGCGGGTAACGAAAGACTTTCTGAACTTACTGACAAAACGTTCGCATTCGAGACAAAGCTACCTTCATGGATTGTGTCATAAGAACGAAGGAAATCTTGACAAACAAAAAGCAATAAACTAAGAAGTTCTCTCACGTCTTGGGGAGAATAAAAGTACGAGTAGCACCAACAACAAATGAAAATTGCATTTGTTGCCACGAATTCCTGTGCATAAAGTCCTTTTATCCTTTCCTTTTCACACACACACCCCTCCACCCAATGTCCTGGAGAGAACAAAAAGTCTAACGAATATATGTGTGAATGAGTATTCTTTTCGGTTGGTATCCATGCAGTGACGTGTAGAAAGGATAGCGCATATTAAGGACGACCAGTAGTGGGTGGGAAATTCAATACATCATTTGTACGTGTAGATATGTATGCGAACGTGTCCGTCCAGCGTACACGATGCCCTCAGTTTAATGTCATTTGACCGGCAAAAGTTCACAAGCGATTTTGAGGTATAGTTGATAAAGGACTGATCATATTGAGGTGTAAAAAGATGGACTTTCCACTGCTTCTGGTGCGGAGACACCATACGGTTGGTGACTTCAATGTTTTTACTTTCATTGCCTTTGTGTGACATATGAAGGTGCCCCAGGACTGCTTTTGACCTTTGCGCACAGTAATTAAACTTCACAAACAATTTACTTAAAAAGCGTTCTTGGAGATGCTAAAATGAGTAAACCTACTTTGTTTTTGAACGTCCCAACACTAACAGCGGACTTCGCAAAGTTTACTGCCCCGAGTGGTAATTTTATTCTGTTTCTAAGAAATGGGTTTTCCAGGGAAGGTAATGGGTCGGGAATAAACTCATTGCGAGCGTTCACCTTTAACCTATAAACTTACAGACCTGCAAAGCGTTGCTTTTGGGTGTAGATAATGAGGGTCTAAATGCGGCTTCCATTACTTTGATATCCAAGCTCGACCTCCAATCAACTCCGTTGCGCATATACCGCCAAAGCTTAAGCTTACATCCGAACCGGCGTTGGATTAAATGTGAAAAAGAAAACCAAATCCTTCCAAGTTCAGTGGAAACACAATGAAATCAGACGATTTTTATCCCGCTTTGTACTGAACACTTTAAAAGCTTTCAATACCATGTCCTACATTTCCTCTAGTGTTGTGCGAAAATCGGTTTATCATTTTGTGACCTTAATACCGTATTAGGTATCCTGCCGCCTCCACTGATGCTGCAGCACCTACTCGCATTTTGCCCTGTAAATCATTCCCACAAGGCACACATCTCGTCATTCTTCATCGCGCCAAAGGGCAACGAACGAAAAAGAAAACAACCCAAACGAAAGCATCCATTTGATTCACGGATGAATGATAGGCCAACAAAAAAAAAGAAAGAAAACAGAAGCCACAAAACGAGCGCCCACTTCCACTTTGATTCTTGCTTTTTCACCACATCAGCAAATCCTTTTATTCGCTGTTCTTTGCTGCTTTTTTTCTTGTTGACCTCTCTTGTTTGTGTGTGTGTGTGTGTTTTTTTTTTTGTTAGCCTACCCCTGACAAGACAACGTCCATAAGCGAAATAGAGGCCTCAACGGAATGACGATGATGGGGGCCATCGTCGCTATGAGTACCCTGATCCTTTCGCGAACAATTTTTGTGATGGCATCCGCGCGCCAAGCCAATGCCAATGGCTGATGACAGACAGTGGTGAGAGTTAAGAGGATTTCGTGTACCTATATTGACAAACAAGGTTTTTTTCCTCAGAGTTGCTTTTCATGTTCCAAGGATTTCTCTCAAGGATTAAAGATATTGGTTACGGATTAATGAGTGAATTTCCCTTTCGCCATGCTTGATTTTTGTTAAGTTTAATTGGTTTATCCGGTGTTCCCTGATGGGTGTGCAAAAATCGAAAAAGGCAAACAAAAAAAAACCCAAACATGGTCGCAAATGACAAAGATGAAGAACGCATTAGGATACATGTCCAAATGAATTATCCACTGTATTGCTACAGGGAGTAATTGATTGGCACTTTCAAGTGACAGTAATATTCGTAGAAGGCAAATGAGGGAACCGTTGGAGGCATAACGAATCCGTTATATGTGTATCCCGACGCGAGCCAATTTCATTATATAGAATTCAATAACACATCCTTAATTAAGTTGCGTCGGGATAATGCTTTCAGTTTCAATTATTGAGGCGATTCTCTCGCAGTTAATGACGTTTCGGTGAGAGTAATATGAAGCGAAAAGCTATAAGTTTGAGATGGAATACACTTGATCCGCTTATCATATTTATTTTGTATCGATTGAGGATACTTTCCCGGAAAACTCAAGCACAAGATCAGGATGTTTTCTTTTGTAACACCCAGATATACCCATTACTTATGGAAGTCGAAAAGAATATTTAAAACATCAGGATTGGACAGGATTTCAGAGGGCAACCTATCCCAATTTGCTAGAAAACGGAACTACAAACACGACAAGGGGCATTGGACTTTTGGGTTTGACAGAAAATTACAGGAAACTGTTTTCTGTTGGGGATATCTAAAAATACGAGAACCATAATTTATATTTTTTTAGTTTACGCATAACAACATCTGATTTTATAATAATCTGATTTTAGTCAATACAAGTGAAAGAACACACTTGTTAAAATTAATTAAACAAACGTGAAGCGAATGGCAATGCAATTCCGTCATTAAAATGCTGTTACGTTCGAGTTTAAAAACAAAATAAACAATTTCTTTTTCTGAGACTTGGCAGGCATTTGGCCGGGCAATGCCTGCCATTGTCCTCTCACATTTATGTGTTTCAATTTAGAATTTATTGCTTGAAATATTAATTAGCTTCATTAACAAGCAAATTATGGTAGATTTATATTTATACCGACAGATGTCGTAATTGTGCAACTCGCTTGCAATTTGTATGTCATGTAACCTCTTGTGACATAAGAGTCAGACATGTTTTTTTCATTTTCAATTTTCTCAAATCCGGTTTTAGTGTTCGATTAAGAATTAATAGGGGCAGTCAATACTATAAACTTAGGGTCTATATTCACAATTTTAAAAAAATCAGCATACAAAAATTTGATATTAATTTGTTTTCGTAAATTTCAAGTTTGAAAGTATTTTTTTTTTTTTTCAAAAACTATAAACAGCAATATTTTGATTTAAAAATAATATAAAGGAACAGATTCCTGGCTATAAATGCTATAATACTTTAGCGTTGCCATTGTTTTTTAATTTTTTTTTTTCATATAATTTTTTATTTGTTTTTTAATTACCCTTCTCGGTTAAACGGAGCATGATCCGTCGTTAACATTTTTTGGCATCTTGGTTGTCGTAACTCTCCCCTACTCGGTCTATGTGCAGTGAACTGCACGTTACTCTGTTTTTTTTTTGTATGCAGTACAAATTAGTGTATGTTACATTATTTTGAAACGTGTATGGGCTGCTTTACACATCTCTCTACGATTTTGCAAAAAATTAGAAATACTACGGTATTTGGCATTTTTTAAATAATTTCTTAATAGTAATTTAGACCACAGAATATTAGCTATTTGTAGTTTACAGCTCGGTAAGGTGTGGTATGTATTTAATAAAATTTACGAAACATTAGAATAGACCTTTGGATATAAGCAGTCAATAGATTACAGATTTGAATGCTTATTCGAGCTGTGTCGAAAATTCCGGTGTTCATTGTGTCAAAATTATTTTCTCAAAAAATCGCCTATTTTTTAGTAATCTCGCCTCTCACTGAAGATATATAAGTACATAATTATTATTCCATGTGAGACGAAGAATTGATTTCCCTCAACTGGAGATTTGCGTTCGACTTTATAACAACACTCGGTTAGGGAGTATTTAAGCGAACTTTTAGACCTTTTATATTATTTTTTTTTTCTTAATTCTGACTCGCCGTTGCTATAAGAGGCACATCGACCCGAGAAAATCTATTGTACCAGAGGACCAGACATTTTTTTTTAGGCTATTAGAGTTTCTTAATGTAGCTGATGGAACTTTCAGCAGGGGAAATCTTTCCTTCTTCTGGACTTATTGTTTCCCTGAAGAAGAACGTTCTTCTAAAACTACAAAGGACTGGGAATTCACATATAATATGCTCAGTTGTTTCGTCTTCTTCAAGACATAGGCGGCACTCCGAAGAGTCGACTAAACTAGGCTTTTGATATCGTGCCTGCGTAGATTTAAAATCTTTTTGGCACTATTTCTGAATGGTTAAATAAATCTTTTGGATTGTCTTCT
The DNA here is from genome assembly GCA_951230905.1 of Cheilosia variabilis. Lineage (NCBI taxonomy): Eukaryota > Metazoa > Arthropoda > Insecta > Diptera > Syrphidae > Cheilosia > Cheilosia variabilis. Next base: position 12,377,310 of record OX579680.1, on the reverse strand, counting down.
TTTAGGCCTGAGATGCTTTCGCAATGTGAAATACAGTTATTGGCTCCCAGCCTTTTGTAGCAAGATTTGGAGTTTGCGCAGTAGGGTTCAGGTTTCGTTGAAGTGTGTTTTTGAACCTCTTCTGGCCGGATTATCGGCGTTCTCGTTACCTTTAATTCCCTCATGGCCAGGAACCCACTTCATTTAGGTTTTGTTTCTGGTACAGAGTGTTTGGAGGGTATTGAAGCAATGCAAGACTGATTTTGAGTCAATGAGTGGTGGAGCCAAAAATTGTTCGGCAGCCATTTTGTAGGTTTTCATCCGATCATGTTCGCTAGCCTGACTTTAATCTTTTTTTTTAAATCGGAAATAATAAAGTTATATTGAATTTTGTAAGCGCTTTCTTTTATTTGATCGTGGGTTTTAACAGCGTTCTCTGATCTCAGGTTTATATTATCATACTGAAGGATATTTGACCTTACACATACCTGGGTCCTGGGTGAATGTCTGTAATCCCCTAGTATAATAACTTTCCTTATGTTTTTTTCAGCAGCTTTCCAATTATACATCCTTGGAGTTGAAAGTTATTGCCCTACGAATTGAGGTAGCTACTCTAACGCAATTTTTCTCGCTCTGAAGTCCTTGTTAATGCAAACATTCTATCTCTTCACCGAACAAAGTATCCCGACATTAAGTTGGCTGATATTCGTTCACAATGAAATTATCTCGTGATTTTGGACCATAACCCTGACTCGTTTCTACCTGCGTGACTATTAAGACTATAAAAACAATTTTAATGACTTTGTAGCACCATTTCCCCAGTAAATAAAAACACCAACTCCACTTCAATCCGGGATCTACTCCCAGTTTTTAATGTAGAACAATACTTCTGCTTTAAATAAGAATAATCCTTCATACCATCAAAGAGATACAGATTTAGATATGTGCACAAAATTCCTGTTACCTCTGGTTATGCCATCGTGTATTAAAAAGAAATTTCAATATCGAAACACGCATAATCCGAGCGCATGGAATGTAGCGAACAAAAGGAGAAGCCGACAAAATTGTGCAAAACTTTCTTCAAACTTTGTGCTGCGGAATAGGAAAATTCAAAATTTTTGGTGCATGTAAAAAAGTTGTAAAGTAGCTCGTTGAAAACTGGTTGCATAGCCAAAAGGTTTATTATTGAGCTATGCCATGGCATCCCCAATCGAGACGGTCTTTCTTCTTTTTTTATACTGCTACCTACATCTTGTAGTGGAATTAATTTATCGAACAATCGATCTTGAGCAAAAAAAAAAAAAGTTTTATTGTTTCCCGTTCAAGTTTCGCCCAAAGCGGGCGAAAGTACAAATTGATACAAAACAGCGTTGCGGATGGGAGTTAACTTTTTTACGCGACGATTACGATATTGTTGTAGGAGCCAGACGTATCCCTTGAGTGCAGAAGGTGTGATTGAGACGTGTCGTTGCTTGTTGGCTTTCACGCGGGGGGATGATATACGTGATGTTGTAAAGGTTACAATGAAGGTGCGTGTGTATTTGGGATAGAAGGCTGACTATAGAACTTGTTGCTTTACACGCACAGGTTTTGAATTCAAATCTTAGAGACAGGATATAGTGGGGATTTTTGTAAGGAAAACTGATGTTGAATAAGAGACCAGTCCTTTTGTGAATTTAAAGGAGTCGTTTAAAGAGACTTTTTCATCAAATCGTAACTTGGTCAGAGAATTTTTGCTGGCGAACAGAAAAAGGTCAGCGGTTTGACAGACGTTTTCAAGAGAAGTCTTACCACAGAAACTTGGTCGCCAGTTGATGATGCCGCCTCTTTTTGCAACAACATGCGCCCGCTCGGTTTTTATGTCTGAATAACACCCAAACTCTATTTTCATGCCTGAAAGGACTATGCTTAAGAAACGTATCACTAAGCCAATGCTTAGTTATGGCAAAGCAGCTACGGTGAATAGAACTTCCTCTAGGAAACACATACTGACCACGAATTCCCCATTTTCGTGGAAAATCAGTCAAAACTGACCACATATATCTAAAAATCTACCAACGACATATTTGCAATAGCTCCAAAAGCACTGTGTAAAAATTCAAACACAACCCCACATGATGGCCTAACTCGACCAACGACAACCCCTTGTCCATGTCCCCAATAACTCACTGCCGTCGAAAACCTCTTAAAAAGCAATTGCAAAATTCGCACGTTGCTAACCTGGAAATAATTAAAACTGAAAGCTTCAGTTTCGCAAAAGTCCTCCAAACAAATTGAAGAGTAAATTCCCCCTTAAGTGCAATGATTAAGTAAACGACCAAACGGAAGCAAACAGAACGAATTACTGCACAAATAAGCACTAAAAAGGAAAAAATACCACATCCTTCCTCCTCCTGGGCGCCACTATATTCAATTTATCTACGAAAATTCAACATCCATATCGGTCTCTGTAATTCAATTTTCCACTCAGCATAAGGCACAAAAGTTCATCTCATTGTAATTACAGCAATTTACATAAGGAAACTCGCCCCCTGAGCCATTGATTAATTCCTTAGTCGGTCCTCCCAGACTGTACACAGTCACACACAGCCACACATTGGGTGGAGGACTGAAGGAGACGGTTAAAAACGGAATTAGAAATCGCCCACAATGCCAGCATAAGTTTATCCCGAGGAACAAGTAAAAATCGACCACAAGGACACAGTTAACATTTTTCCAATGTTCTATGACAATTCGCCAAATCACCCGCATCTTGCGACTATTGTGGGAGTTGGAGCTCTCGCACACAAGGACTCTCGACGATGATAAGAAAATAATGATGCGAACAAACGACAAACGACTCGAAGTGGAATTACATTTTATTTGTCCCAGCTGTAGGAGTAGTTTTTTTTTTTGTTGTTGTTTGTAGGTGAATTGCATGAGTGAGTGTAGTCCTTGTGTTGCTTAATTAACTATCATCTCGTGGTGTTCCATTAATTTGTTTCTGAATGGGGAAATTCGAAAATGCCAAACCGCGTAAATACATTTCAACTTGACATGTTTAAATGAGCCTTTTGGGCCAACTGTTCGTGGGCGGCTTGGGAATGACAACTATCGGAATGAAATGGAGAACAAGTGCGAGCTGGTAATAAATTTTATCAGAATTAATGTGACGCAATGACAGAAGCATTTCAGATAAACGACTGAAGACAATGGATCCCGGCAGCCGTTTACGTTCCCAGAAGTCAGCCATGAAATTCCCCTAATTTAAACATTTAAAATGGAATTCCATTCGGTGTGAGTATGGAAAATGCGCACTTCCGGAAATGTCATGAACATAGTTAAATGAATAAATAAATAGCACGAGTCATAATAATAATAATAGTTAATTAATATTAAAGAAAGAATTAGTTTCTGTGAGGACATGGGCCTCAACCAATACTTCAGTGCGCACATCACTACATCTTCAACAACATGCGGCAAATACAGGAAAGCAACTGTTATACCCTGTGGTCAAAGGGACTATTTTGTGACCGCAGTCTAAATAATATATGTGCACACTTTTCAAATTGCTTCATAGCCAATGTCCAAACGCAATTACTTTACAATCACATCAACTGTACAGTCCTTCCCCTTTCACGTATAGGCAGCCGTTTCTGGCTGGCCAGCAAAATCATCTATACCACAGAGCGAGGACCTACCTAGCCCCAACAGTATCAGGTGGATTCCACAGTTTTCGCTCGCAATATACCCGTCATTTGGAATGGCGACGGCACCGCAAATCATTTTCCAATTGCTTGGCTGTTACCGTCATTTGTACTCTTGCTGCCGCAGTCAATGGTCGACTCAGTTCAGTGGGAATTCGAAATACGCAAATTCATTTAAAATTAAAATGCACAAAATGCACATGCGAAGAATCTCTTCAAACAAATGCACAGAAGTAGATTTGTGGAAATATCGATTCTACCGCAAAAGTACGAGCCGCCAGGGTACCGAGGGAGGGTAGGTAGGGTTCCGAACTGCGGTTACGACAGGTATATAGCAGGTCTGCATTACCAGCATCTGCGATGCAGGCTGGACATCGTGTCGTCATAGCGCTCTATGAGGTGATAGTGGTGGTAGATGGTTGGTGGCTCGTGGTTTATGCTGTTGTGAATGACCTAGTATCGACTTCTGGTGAAACGCTTTCAAATGAAAACAATAGCGACATCGATTTCAGCCCTAGTTCAGCGGATGCGTTGTGCCTGATTTTGTGTGGGTGTGCTGTTTCACCTGCCAGTCATCAAATTTTAGATGAAAATATCGGGTGCGATTGTTTGTCGCGGGATATCTTCGAGTTTATAAATTGATAATACCGATTTGGCGAGGACTTGGCCCATTTTACCGCTAATTGGATATGGTTTTCGATTAAATTGAATTGGATGCAGTGTGCCGCTATACCATTGGTGGTATAAATGAGTTTTTTTTTAATGAGAATAGCTAATTAGCGGTTGGAGAGGTTTGAACCAAGTTTCAAAAATTTTGTATTTTAAGCATGACTAAAATTCGAACAGTTTTTAATTTTTCTTACATTTGCAGTCTCAACAACTCTGCCTCCAAGAAGTAAATAACCTGGACCCTAGGGTCCAGCTTCTCAAAACCATTTGTTTGTGTGAGTTTTTCATTTTTGGGACGAATGGAAGGGATCTACAATTTTATGGCGAGTCCAAACGGCCAATTGCGAAGCTCTTTCATGATAGTTGTACTCTCACATGTCCGTCAGACGTGGCGCAGTGGAAAAAAAACCTTAAGATGGAATTTGGGTGTGTTTTCGGGAATCGAACCTGGAAACCCTCGCTTAGTATTCCAACACACTAACCACTAAGGCAGTTGCTTATAACCACGGTTGCCACTTGCAAAAAAAATTAGCTACCAAAATTGAAAAAATAAAGGTTACCAAACCAAGATAAAATTTACCAAAAATCTGGAGACGTTGATAAAACACAACACAAACACAACTTTTGCTGACCAAAAGCATGATTTTCTAAACTCAAATTATTTCATTTAATTTTCATCGAAGTGGCTATTCGCACGTAATTTTTGTACTGACTGACGTTTGTCTGGCTTCGGGACACGGCTACGTATTTGACATAACGTAATGGCATTTTCATTAAAAATTGTGTTTTAAGAAATAAGTTGGGCCTTAATACGTGGAGGATCGTGCCCGAAAATGAAATACTTGAGTATAGAGTCCCTTTAGCGAGCGAAACAGTCCACATTACCCCTATTTGCCGTTGTTTAACTTTTACATTTCGTTACGTAGCCGTGTCCCGAACGACGTGCGTATAGCAACAGCCTTTTAAAATTACTTGGTTAAGAATAAACATTTATGAAACATAAGACTTTTTAATTTAATAAGAACTTTGTCAGTCTTAAAGCAATTAAACAACGTCAACAACGTTGTGTACAAAATTACCATTATAAACAGAAACAGAAAAAAGTTCAATGTTCACAATCTGTCAAAAGGAGAAAATTATTGCATTCAGTAATTTTGTGTTCACAATCTGTCAAAAGAAGAAAATTATTGCATTCAGTAATTTTTTGAATAAAACAAAAGTATTAACAATTGTGCATTTGATACAAAATGAGAACACAAATTGTAGAACAATTTTGCTTCTTTCCAAAGCTATAAGCAAGTGAAACGTAAATTGTAGAAAAATTTAGTTTTTTCCAAAGCTAAAGATTTTAAGAATCCACATACAAAATTTCGGACCATTGGATAGTCATTGCATTGTAATTAATTACCTTTAAGTAAGTGTTACTAATGCTCGTGGATCTGTTTTTTCCAGACGGTGATCAGCTGCTTGTTTGTTTAATGATCGCATGCTTTAATTTTTGTCTTCACGTACTTTAAGAGCATCATAGAGCTTTATTTCTGAGAGTCTTTCAAGTTTAACGATTAAAAGTCAAAAACTGAAACCTTATTTATGGGCATCAACATTTTATCATTATTTCGGAATAGTAATTTTCAGACGAGAGTCATTTTTACTCCGTGCTTTTGGGCTGAAAACACACCGGATCAAGCAAAACGTTTTAGATTCGATAGTCAAAAGAACGTTTTTTATTTGAACACACACCAAGCGAGACAGAATGTAACAAAACAAAACGTTTTATTTTCTTGTTTCGTTTGGTGTGCGTTGAAATAAAACAAAATGGACTTGCTTTTAGTATTGTTCAACATGTGGTCGGACTCAGACGATGAAGTTGTGCCAATCTTATACACAATTTTTGAAGCAATTGAGGAAAAGGACGCAAATAGCAGAGAGTGGTGGGTACATCCTTATAATCCAAAACGAAATGCTGAGGAAGTGATGATAAAATTAATAGCAGAGTTAAGAACCCATCCTGAAAAATTTTATAATATCACCAGAATGCGGATTGAAACTTTTGATTATTTGCTGGGATTAATTGAAAATGCTATCAGAAAACAAGAATCAAAATTTTGTTTTGCAAAAAACAACAGGTCAGCTAACGGCAACGAAACATGTTTTTCTGTTTTGCTTTGGTTTTTATGTTTCGTTTCATTTGGTGTGTGTGTTGCGCCGTAAAAAAGTAGGCAATTATCGTCAACGACGATGGTTCGACACAGTTTTGTTGCATTCGGTATGTGTTGCTCGTATACAAAGGCATATATTTTTGACATTCACCACCAAAACACTTCAAAACAAAAACATGTGTTTTGTTTCACAAGAAACAATGTTCTCTTGTTTCACGAAACAAAAAAACACGTTTTGCTTTATCCGGTGTGTTTTCAGCCTTACTTATTCAAAATTATACCTGTTTCTGTTGACTATGTGTTAATTTTTTTCATTGCAAACCAAGTATTTGCAAGTTCAGTTGACAAGTAAGACACTTCTGCGGTTGGGCTTAATGTTACAACTTTCAATATCTCCTGGTATTGAGTGTAGCCTTTCGCAAAAACTGAACAAAGGTAGTAGGCAGTATCTGCCAACTGAAACATAGAAGTATATATATTCTCATGGGTTTGCTTAAGATCTCAACCTTAATCGACGTGTAAATTCCATAAAGATCCCGAGCCCGTTGATCCCCTAACTCTGTGGTGATTTGAGACAACCTCAAATTAAAAGTGTAAATCTAATTCAAACTTTATTTTATTTTATCACAATAAATATTTTCAGAAGCCCTACTTGAATGAAAGTGCTCAATAAATGTTTAAACAAAACTTCAACACTGTAAGTTCATTCAAAATTAGTACACTCCTATACTGATAGTGCTCCATTTAAAATAGAAATCGGTTCTCTCCAAGTTTGAACGTCCTGCTTCGCCAACCACATCTGCTTTCATTGCAGAAAACTATAAGTTGTTATTGTTGTTAATACATGGAGTGGAACGATGATTAATAACTTTCCAACTTTGCTGCCCATCTCTGGGAATTTGAAAACCATTTTTAAAAAGCTCTGCGAACGCTAGTAGCATATCTCATTCTTTGGCAAGCAGCTGGTAAGCTTGGTCTAAGCAGTTATTGTGTATTACGAGAGAAAAGTATTTAGAAAAACATTGTCTTTTCCACTATTGTTCGCCTCATCAATAATGTATCTCTGTCTAATGACAAAAATAACCCGTAAATACACTCAGAACCGAGAAAATGAAAAATTTAAATTTAACAAATTTTTCGAAACCGAATCCCGCAAGCGTTTTTGACTACGAAAACTTGGAAATAATTCTTCGGCCTATTGAATGCTTAACATCCCTTTACTGGTGCGTTGCAGTTTTGATATATTTTCTATATCTAATTCACCGTTCATCAGTTAAAATATCGACACGACGTCATGTGTCACGATATCTCATTGATTTCCACACGAGTTCGATCATAAGCATAGATCACGATCAAATTACGAATACTTACCACTTCTTCAATACGCAATCTAGTTTGCGGTGCGAAAAAATCTCGTCTACTTTGCAGATCCTGCGATATGCAGGTAGTAACTGCATAAGAAGCTGTTCAAAATCACTCTTCCAAATAGGATGTATTTTTTACGAGACTGTTCGTACAGTCTCAAACAATCAAAAGTTAAGGTACACCCCTAGCATTGATGGCAACAAATGTTACGTATACGCCCTGCTTTCTATGAAATTAAAAAAAAATCCATCCATTCAAATAAAAATCGTTTATTTTTCCTTCCACATTACCAAGTAAATTACTTTGTATGCCAATTTTGTAAAATAAAAATTACAAAATATATTATATTTGTGCAATAAAATTCAAACATAAACTCAATAACAATATGACTTCTGTGACTTTTGTCGATTTTTGTTTTCTTTTTAAATACTTAAGTGCAGTTAACTATAGAATTTCATTTTACATTTGATTAATTTAAACACTTACTTTAGAGCTAGAATACTTTACCTATTCGCTATTTTCTTAAGTTTAAGTAAAAAATAAAATTTAAGAAAAATCAACTATAATCCAAATGAGTAGTTTACTAATTTACTTTATACAATGATATTATGCATACATCCAGTTGCGAAATTTTGTAACATATTTCCATCTTAAGGCTAGGTTGACAAAAAAAAAAAGTTTTCCTTTTTTTTACATAAAAATTTCAAAATTCTGATATTGTTATTTCTTATTTAGTGTTAAGTTTAAAAGTTGTTTTGAAAATTTAGGACTTTACATTTGGCATTTAAAATATGGATTTTTAGTTCATCTCTCAGTGCGTGTAATCATTTTTTTGTTAAGTATTTTCCTAGTGTAGGCCTCGAGAAAGTAGTTACCTAATGCAGTCTACGTATTTAAGGAGGGACATTGATGATGTAAGGGCTGACATTGTTATGCCTATCCAATGTAGGCTGAGGGCTGATGTCGCCGTTGATGTGCCTGAAAGAAATATGGGTTAAAGTACAGTTTTCTGTTGGGGAATGAAAAAGCGTTTATAACGTACCGTGAACCCTGGATTTTGCAGCGACGGTTTCACGGGACTCGAGCGCTGGCGCTCGTTGCTGTTTGTCACTTTCAACACTCTCTTCGTTGCTCTGCCAGTAGAGAGAGGAGATTTTCGCCACGCACTGAAAGTGATTTAGGAATTTAGTGGATTTTCAATTGATTTCGTTTGCAGTCGCAGCTTACCTTCAACTTCATGTCGCCGTTTTTGAAGTGATATCCTCTGACACGGAACTCGAGGCCTAGTCGGGCCACCTCGAAGACGCCATCTTTCCCCACAATATTCTCGAACTGCTTGAGGTATGATCGATTTGCTGGTTCGCCGTTTATGAGCCAGCTCAAATGGCAGACTGGTTTCGATGGAGCCGATGTACAATTTACACGGACAACATCTCCGATCTGGTACCGCGGTTGACCGCCTGTTATTTTTGGGCCGTGATTTGGAGTCACTGTGGATGAAAGAAAGCATGAACTGTTTTAAAAATGCTTCACCATATGAAGTAGAAGTAAAGGCAGTCTTGGTTTCATTTCACCAGAAGCCCTGATCAAGCGAAAATATTAAATGTGACAAAGAAGCTGCCACTTTGCACTTTTCAAACTATGTGAATTTGGAAACTCCGCCTTGTTACGAAAGTAGCATGCCGGTCCCAAGCCCGGGCAAAGGAGGAGGGTTTGAGGTAACGGTTAGCCTATCCTCAGTAGAATCAAACTGTTAGTGTATTCTAACCCACAGGAGCCAGTGGTTGTCACTCAACACTTATGAATGGAGAAACAAAAGGAATTGTCTACTCCAGGTGGTAATGGCAATAGCCAAAATCCATCCGTAGTTTTCTCGACTACGGCCGGGGTACGGATACTGGAGGCCCCAACATTCATACTTGAACCCACAAGCGACTCTTGCGGCTCTATGTCCGATTCACTCGGCAAACTGAGCATGGGACAAGCTGCTGCACTTTGCACTGCCACTGACGGCTTGACTCGGGATACCTCTTTGGTTGAACGGGCTCCTGAAGAGGCGGTCCTTGAGCTGCGCCTATCCAAGGGACAGTGGAAGAGGAAAAGGAGGAAGCTGTTAGATCTACGGCGCAAAGATGCTTCATCTGCTGAAGGCGCAAGCACGTCTCTCAGCTCTTCGGCGGTGCCTTTGAAAAGGAACAGGTCGGCGGAGGTCTCACCAACTGAAGCTAACCAACCCCTTGGATCGGGCGCTGCCTCCTCTTCTGCCGAACGGAAAAGCAAGAAGAAGCGACCCAAGCTCGTTACGAGAACAAACCCCCCTCAAGTCTGTGAGTCTGTCCATGCGCGGTCTCCAAATGAAGCTGGCGCGCTGCCACCAGCAATGGAAGCAGTACCGGTGGACGGAAACCAGATGCTGCGACAGTACCCACTAGCGTGAGCTCCGGAGGCTCTCCTGTCGTTGGAGCTACCCGTGCACTTGTAATGAATGAAGCAGGTGCTGAAACCAACTCAGGTTGCAGTACCAGCGGACAGACCATTGTTGTCGCGGATGGCTCTGACGGTCAGAGGGCTCCTTTTGAACGCAGAACAGCTAAGGTGCGTGATAGTAGGCTGTCCTATAAGGATGCTGCTGTCTCCTCTCTAGTAGTTCGTATAGGGAAAGCAGGCAATGATAATAGCATGAGCGGTGCAGAGTGCAAACACTGCAAAGCCCATCTTTTGGAGCTTGTCGAGGCAACTAATGCTTGTATCCAGGTTGAGGGCTGTGATTTCAAGGACGGAACCTTCATGGTGAAGACCTCTTCGCAGCAAACCTCTGAATGGGTCAGCAGTATGGTGCCGAAGATCCCTCCCCTTGGGACCACAATTTTTGTCTGCTGGATCCCTGGGAAACTAGGGAAATCGGCGGATGTGCTCAAGCGTCTGCGTACCCAGAATCGTGGTCTCGACATAAAAGCCTGGATTGTCCGTTCTCACAGGCAGAGCAAAAGCCGTCACGATGAAGATGGTAGTTCTCTGGTTGTGAGCATAGACAGGGCTTCTGCCGAGATCATTAAGTCTAGGTACAACATGCGTCCCTATCTGCATCTTGGTAGGATTAATTTCCATTTCAATGCCAAGTAGTGCTAATTGTGGTCGTAACTCAGAGTCTACATCCATTTTGTTTAGTCAGATAAACCTACAACACTGTAAGGCTGCTACTGCTCTTTTAAGTAGTAGGCTTGCAGTTCGTAGAACAAAAAACTGCATAACATCCATCCAGGAACCATGGGTGTGGAAAAATCGCATCTGTGGCCTTGGTGAGGTGAGCGGTTCGCACAACGTTCTTTACGATAAGCAGTCCGAGAGACCTAGGACATGTCTTGTTGTATCGAAATCCCTTACGGCAGTTACAATCAAACGGTTCTGTTGCCAAGATTTGGTTGCTGCAACTATTACTTACCATGCAAACGGCAATTGGGAAACCTTTGTCGTTGCATCGGCTTACTTTCCCTATGACTCTTTAACTCCTCCACCACCAAAGGCTGTTGCTGATCTCATAGAGTACTGCGAGTCCAAAAAGATAGGTCTTGTCTTATGTTGCAATGCTAATGCTCAAAACACAGTTTGGGGCAGCAGCAAATGTAATATACGAGGGGATCGTCTTCTGGACTTAATCTTATCGTCTGACATCACCATCAACAATGTGGGTTGTCGACCCACATTCGTTACATTCAGGAGACAGCAAGTAATCGATGTTACCCTGTCCAATTGGCATTGCAAGACTATCGTAAATTGGAGGGTATCGCCAGATAGCACTCTGTCAGACCACAGATACATCGAATTTCAAATCTACTGTGAAGTTTCACCTTCGCTGGAGAGGAGAAATCCGAGAAAAACAAATTGGGCTCGGTTTGAGAAGGAGCTTGGCAGTTCTGTTAAAGCTCCACTCAAACTAAGATCAATACAAGGGGTGGAGAGGTCTGCTCAAGACCTGAGCAGCGTCATTACCCGTTGCTTTGAACTAGCGTGTCCAGTTTCAAAAAACTCCTGTAGAAAACCGGTCCTTGGTGGAATACGCGAACTGCAGTGTATTCGCAGAGAAACCAGGCAGCTCCTGAATCGGTCTTTAAAAACCAATTCAGAAGAAGACTGGAATCTGTATCGATCGAAACAAAAAGAATTCAAGAGACTAATTCGTAAATCGAAAAACGACTCTTATAGAAAATTTTGTGAGGAGCATCCAGGAGTGCAACCAGCAGGCTTGTTAAAGTCCTCAAAAGGGACAGACCAAGTAAACTGGAATCGCTCCAAAAATCTGATGGTACCTACACTGAGACAAAGGCGGAGACTTTTAGTCTCCTGCTGGAGACTCACTTCCTGGGAAATCAGGTCACTACGTGCTCTTCAGTGGTACCGCCAACGGTGGCCACTTCTGGACGGACAAATACCACGCGGCGTAGCTGGTATATTGCATCCAGAGTGGTGACGGATGACGCTATCAAATATGCAATTGCATCTTTTGAGGGTTTCAAGTCACCAGAAAGACTGGTTGAGCTGCACGTGCGCAATGTTGCTCTTCGATCGCATCCTCTTTCTACGATGCAACATGCCTATCAACGCGGAAAATACTGTGAAACTGCGCTTCTGAACCTCGTTGGTAGGATTGAAAGCGCTCTTGATCGGAAGGAGTACGCGTTGGGTATTTTCGTTGATATTGAGGGTGCTTTCGATAATGCGACCTTTGACAGCATGTGCAATGCAGCCAGACATCATGGTGTAGATGAAACATTGGTGTTGTGGATTAAACCAATGCTAATGCACAGGATGTTGATTGCCGAGGCGGATTGTGGAAAATGCGTCATGACTGGGGTAAGCAGAGGCTGCCCTCAAGGTAGTGTTCTGTCTCCCCTTTTATGGTGTATGGGAGTAGAATCTCTGCTAACGGTTCTCAATCTTCCTGGAACCTACACACAAGCCTACGCGGACGATGTCGCCGTTCTATCTGTCGGTTCGGACTAAGGGACTGTCTGCTCTCTGGCGCAGAGATCCTTGGGCTTGATCGATGATTGGTGCACAAGAAATGGGCTTTCAGTGAATCCTCTTAAAACTACGGTTGTTCTCTTCACGAGAAGGAGGAATGTCGCTGGTCTGACTCAGCTCGTGCTAAAAGGCGTCACTATCCCGATCTCCGATGAAGTCAAATATCTGGTAGTAATCCTCGATAAAAAGCTTCTTTGGTCCAAACATGTTGAATCAAAAACCGATAAAGCGATGTCAACTTTCTGGCAAGACATGGGGCTTATCTCCTAAAAGGGTCCTTTGGATCTATACGGCGATGATAAGACCACTTCTCTCATATGCATCGGTTGTTTGGTGGAACAGGCTTTCGCGAAAACGTTTTACTGCATCTTTTGCCAAACTTCAAAGATGCACAGGGGCCTTCCCTAGCACGCCGGGCTCTGCTCTAGATGCTATGATGAACCTCCCCCCTCTTGATATTTTTATCATGGGGTGTATGCTGAAAACCATCTCTCCGTTAAAGAGAGGTGTCTTTTGGTACCACGCGCATTGGAATTTTGAAGAACTTGTGCGAGAATTATGCTTTGACCCATGTCTTATGGATATGCCGTCTGACGCAATGACACCAGAAATCCTACTGCGACAAAACTACCACGTCAACTTTCCTCAGGAAACGCTATATTGAGACAAACAGGTGGAGGTCAAGAAGCATTTGCGTTTGCAGTGATAGCCAAGCTGCATTAAAAGCGCTGCTTAACCCTCTTACCTCGTCCAAGTTAGTGCTCGAACTCAAGCTTTCTCTGAACTCGGTATGAAGGCTAAACAAATTGAATCTTGTTTGGGTCCCAGGTCACACTGGTATCCAGGGAAACGAGATCGCTGATGAGCTTGCCAGGCTGGGTTCAGAAGAATCTATCTCAGGACCTGAACCTGCGTTGGGTCTACCTGCATCTGCGGTTCGAGCTTCCATTGATACTTGGGTTTCCCGTAAACACGAGTGTCGGTGGCGTGACTGTACTGGGTGCAGACAGACTAAGCGACTGCGTCCGGACATCTGCAAAAGGTCGGCGTCTTTCCTTCTATCCCTTAGGAGAATTGACTGCAGACTGCTTGTGGGCGTCCTTTCGGGCCACCATGCTTTTGCCAAACACTTAAGTGTATTGGGCTTGAGCGACACCACCATTTGTCCTGCTTGTGGAGAGGACGACGATACGGCGGAACACTTCCTCTGTAGCTGTCCTGCCTTTGCTCGCATCAGGTGGCGGATCTTTGGGGCTGATGTGGTGAGTGCCGACCATCTAAGCTCTTCATCACTGAAGCTCCTTCTCCTCTTTCTTCGAAAGACGGGAGAACTAAGTACATAAAAGTAAGGTGTCTGTTTGGCAGTACAATGGACCAGTAGTTGTGTCTGAGTGCTCCAACGGATAGAAACAACCTTCAACAAAAAAAAAAAAAAAATGTGAAAGTGTCATTTTCGAGATGCACACCTTGGAACCACCAGCCGAAGTCAGATTGCCATTCAAAACGGGCACTAACAGAATGGCAATTATAAATTGAACGAAGAGCTTGGCTCGTTCTTTTTAAAGGCCAACCTTGAGAAGAGCACTCAATCTTTCATGCCTCGCAGGTATAACAAATGCAATGAAGACCAAGAAGAAGACTGCATGACCGACCAGGGATGGAAAATGCCATTTTCGATTTGTACTGAAAACTGTTGTAAGATCGTACTGAAATGGAGCCAGTTGTATTGAAAACTGTTTTTCGTATACAGAACTGAATTCAAAATATTTTATTTTCAAAAACAAATATAAATTAAGCAAACATTAACATAAAGTAACATTAATGACTTCATACCTACAAAAAAATAGTTTATATTTTTAATCTATGAGCTCTTCAGGGCTTATACTCTCAATTTTCACATTCATCTTCAAAATGTTGCCCTGAACTTGAAACTTGAACTTGAACAGGATGAGTTTCTTATAAAATTTTTTATTTCAATAAAAGCCCAGAGAGTGTCGACTTGAAGTCGGTTTCGACATTTGGACTTTATTAATGTCTGGTAAGAAAAAAACCTTTCGGCAGTTGCTGATGAGTGAGTAATAGCGAGAACGGCTTGAGCAATTTTATAAATATTTTCCAACATCAGCTCATTATTTAATGTTGAATTTTTAGCATTGTTAATTTGTTGAATATTTTTTGTTTTTTCATTACGAAAAAATTCCAAAACAAAATTCAATATAAAATCAGATTTTCCTGATACAACTGCTTCTGAAGTAGAATACTCCAGAAAATTTAGAAAGGGATTTGGAATATTAATTTTCTTGTTCATGTCTTCCAAAATGACATAAAAAGTTCATCATCTGGATTATTTTAATTGTTTTCTTAGGAAAAGCATTACAAATTCAAAGAAAATTTAAAAGATACAGATGGATAAATTGTATCGAATTAAGGCAAATTGTACTTTTGTACTCGAGCACACTCATTTGTATCGACTTTTCCATCCCTTATCAGCACTCTAATACTATTTTCCCACCAACGTGATTTATCCAAAGTGATTTATAAATCACGAAAGGCGACTCCACCGAACTTTACGTGTTTAAGTGTGACATTTTTGTCAACTTTGACATTAGGTGTCCAACTTTCAATATTGTAGATTCGTCTTTTTTTCTGTTGTTTCTGTTTTTTTGCCATACCTGCCAAGAATAAAACAATTTTTGGTTGTATGTAATTAATAAAAATATCAAAAACTCACCGAAACACGAATAAAATTACAAAATTAATAATTTTCTTGACAGTTTCTTCTTATTTTTGTTCGCTGAATAAATTGCTGAAGTTAATAACAGGTATGTTTGATTTTTTTTTGTGAATGTTTGATTTTATTTTGTGTGTATTTGCGATGACAGATACGAAATTAAAATTTAAATACGAATAAATCACGTAAATATTAATCACGAAAATGTATGATAAATCGCGTAATTTATGAGATGTTATAATAGCTAAATCAAGTTGATTTAGCTAAATCACGTTGGTGGGAACATGGTATAAGTCTGGGAGCGCACAGCGATTTCTGTAGCAAATTCAAATGAGCAAATCCCAACAATGGCAGCGCCTTCACAGTGACAGTTAGTCTGGGAATCTGACCATTTATGACAATATGTAGAGGTAGACTTGAACTTGTACCAGCCGATGACAGTCGTGTCTCATGCAATTTGCTTCTCAGCCGGATTCGTATAAAACTCGGTTACTTAATGGCCGCCCATCTCTCCTCCATTTTAGAAGCCACAAGACATTTTCCAAATTAAAAATATCTTGCTATCCGCAACTAACTGGGAAGTAACGACGGCTTCACTCGGCCTTCCTGCAAAACCCAAATGATTGCAACTTTTCTTGAAACATTCATCCCTCCACAACGAGGAAGAGGTCACAGGAAAAAAATAAAAAAAAAAAAATATCCCTATGACTTGTTACGCTTTTTTAAGAGTTGAAGGAAATTCTTCCTCAATAACTCCCACTGGAGCAATAGTCCCAAAAAAAGAACTCACTTCGAGTGCGGGCTCTATATTATTTTCCCGCTAAGTGTGTTGTATATGTATATATAAATATTGTATTTAGCAACGCGTGTTCTGTTCCTGTCTTTATCGCCGACAGTTTCAATTTGCCGCCTTTGGCGGTGTTGTGGGAAGAGTCCTTGTTTTTTGTTGGTTAAGAAAATATCAAAATATTCATAGCTGGTTAAGATGTTTATTTTGTTTGTGATATTTACGACCACGAAGAAGAGATTGCTGCTTGTAAGTTAGTATTTTACGACTAACGCCCAGTTAACCGCTGGCGGTTTGGTTTCATTATCAATTGGTCAATGAATGATGTAGCAGCAACTTTTTGGCTACCTACTAGCTGGTTATTGAAATTGAAGAAGAAATTTGTTGCGGCCACGAAAATTGTTTCAAACAATTTTCGGAAAGAACTTTTCGAGCGATATCGCCAGTTTGAGGAAATGATTACCATTGCAAACAATAACCGTTCACAAAAATCGGCAAAAGCCAACGCTCGCAACGGGGATGTGGTAATTATCCTGCCTTAGATGTCATTGCACGTACTGCTCGCATGAATAGCCATTGTTCTATTTTACAATAAGAATGCGGGACGGTTGAACCAGCGAATCGTCAGAGGAATTCGTGTTAGATCCTTTGAATTCAGAGTTCACATTTTGAGGGCGCACATGACGAAGACAATGGAGTAGCACAGGTGAAACAGTGGCAACGCAGCAGGACAATAGCATACTCCGCATATGTGAATACAAACCTATTTTGAAATTAATGCCAGTGGAAGCCTACAGCATTGACACACAATAATGGGGTAGACTGCGTCGAATGAATGGCTATGTGTGGCAATTGTAATGTTCCTTGGAAAGGATGGAGAAAAACTGACTACTTACTGACTACGGTCATCTTTTCCGACTCCGATACTGTGTTGAATGCGGGCGCCTCGCCGGACACTTCGCATCTGTACAACCCAGTGGATGCCATTACCACACGGCGAAGAGTGAGGATTGTGTCTGAAGAGTTGCGGAGCTGAAAAAAAAGAAACGACTAATTAGGTTCACTCACAAAATGGTGACAGCGAATAAAAATAAATCTCGGACATTAACAAAAATACTAAAACACACCATCAGTGCAACTTATAATCAAATAGCCTGCTTAACCGCATCCATTAAAATACAATACTACGTCGTACACATACTCGTACTATAAGCCCCCGGCAACGACTTATAAACTTACACAAACTGCACTTAACGACGAAACTCATATGCCATTAAAAATGTTCACTTTTTGTTTCTAATTCCTTTTATTTATTACCCGAGGAAATTCAATTTCACACTCTACCCCTGATAATTGTATCTTGTTGCCTGCCTACAACAATTAGTGTCTGTCCGTGTGTAGGTAGAAGCCAGCTGAACATGGAGTGACAACATTACGTGGGCCACACAGCGGGGCGGCTATAATGAAATTAAAAAACTTTACTCCGACGTTTTCTTTCCGAGAAATTAACCTGTACTACAGTGGGGGCGGGAAATTGCGGGCGGTTGCCATTGCATCAACTATTTCTATTTTACGGCGTACATGTTTTATATACCAACGTCAGGCAGCGAATGTGTTCGTGAAAATTAAGTTTCTAGCGAAGGGGGTGTTTTTTTTTTTCTGTCGTCGCTTATCCAAACTCGGAAATCCCATGTGAAGATGAAAAAATCACGTAGCCATGTAAATCCTGGCGAAGCCCCCACTGTGCTGGCAACGAGTCGCAGCTCTCAATCTCTAACTTTGATCTTTATGCACTCATCGTATGCTCTAGCGTTACTTTTTATCCGTGCTGATGTAACATCCTTTTTATTGTACTTGTACTGGTATCTAGTATCTGTTTTTTTTTCTGCTGCTGCTGCTACGGCTCTTAAGAGCACTCTGACGGAAATCAAATATGTCGCGCTACCATGAATGAAAGAATGTGGCGAGACTTTGGAATACTTCACAACTTTCTGAACGTGACTTGAAAATTTGTTGGGCTTGAGAGAGCCGGCGAACAATTCACAACCACGTATCCTTTTTTTTGCTCTGCCTGCGCGCTTGTCAAGATTATTTTTTCTGGTTGCCCTTTGAGGAGGTGGTATTGGTTTTCCGGAAGTTTTTGATTAAATTAATGACCCAAATATTCTATCTACCCATCAGTCAGGGTTGGGGCTGTTTCATTTCCAACTGAAGACAGGTAGCTCTATCTTTGTTTGAAGACTTCTTCAAGAAATATTCCTTCTATAAATTAAGTTGCTTCTCCGCCATCTTTCGGTACACCCAACACATTTGAGCCAAAACATGCGACCACCACACATGCCTAATATCATTTTATTGCGGAATTTTCGTGCGTGGCCTGGTGATGCCTATTATTGCTGCGGTATTTTTGAGTTACTTCGTTGTCACGAAGGATTTCGCCAGAGAAAGAGCGAGAGAGGGAGTGAGACACACAATCTACGACAATGGCAACAGCCAAGCACTTCAAAAAGACTGATACAAATTGTGGTTAGAACTTCAAAGAAAAAATCTCCACCCGCATTGTGGCATGTGTGTGCGGGAGACGTGTATCCTTGTGTGTCAATTTATACCCCAACATTGTTGAGTCTAAGTGGTTAATCAAAAATTCTTTATTCGAGTCACTTTTCAGTTGATGTTGACGACTACGAGTAAGTTGTTGCAGTGTAAATTACATCAAGGTATTGCCGAAAAGGGATTTGACTTGTAGGACGTTTTACTTGGTTTATTTATTTATGTCGGTTCTGTGAAAACTGATTGTGGCTAAATTGATATACAAAGATATTTTATATGCGCGGCATTTTAAATGAGGCTATTTGCAGGAATTTCGAGTGTTGCTTTATCACATTTGATAACCTGTGCGCGTATGGTGGCTACGGGTGGCAGTTCTTTGAAATATTATCAGACTCGTCTCTAAATCCCATCTTAGAAGAATGTGTGTGCTCCTATGGAGAAGGTGGAAACCTTAATTTAAAGACTGACGGAGATATTTCTGACTATGAATGCCACGAAGCAGGTTAGACTTGGGAGGATTGAAAATGGTTCTTTTAAGCGGGATTTGGAATGAGGAGAGCTCATCAGCAACGCGACTAAGAGATCGAAAAAGTATCTACTCCTAAATAAATAAATAAATAGTTGGCGCAACATGCCCGTCGGGACCCTAGCTTCTCACAATCATTCGTATTGTTTGATTGTTTCATTTTTGGGACGAATAGAAGGGATCTACAGTTTTATGCCGAGTCCAAACGGACAATTGAGAAGCTCTTTCATGACAGCTACACTCTTGGATGTTTGTCAGACGTTCCTGAGAGACCTAAAGTTGGAATTAGGGTTTTTTCGGGACTCGAACGTGGGACCCCTCGCTTATTAGTCTAACATACTACCACTATGCCGACATTTATTTACATCTACTTCAGGAAATTCGCCAGAGAGCTACTAAGTTGTAGAAAATATAGGAAAACCAAAATAAGTAGTTGGCGCAACAGATTTTTCTATCGTAGACCTATCTGCTCAGAACCATTCATTTCGTGTGAGTTTCTATTAGTTGGACGAATGGAAGGCAATTTTATTTTTCGCCGAGCTCGCACAACTGAAGAGAAGCTCTTTCTTGGCAACTACACTCTCGGATGTTTGTCAGACGTCCAGGATATAAGTAGTTTAAGTTTTTCCGACGGTCCAGCACACTTACGACGGAACAAATCTATGACGTCAAAGGTTGAACCACGATCGAACATACTCGTAACATGCCGACACGCGAGGTAAGGCACAATGACTTTTAAAAGATGACCCAAGTTATGCATTCAAAGGCGCTTCTTTCTACGTTCTTTATTCCCTCATGGGTCCTTGTGACTCGGCTCCAACGTCTGTTGTCTCTACAGACGACCTTCGGCTCTCTACAACAAGAAATAGTTGACAAAGGTCAACTTTGTCTTTGTCATCAACTTTTTTTTTGCATTTCAAAATGCAACTCCCGTCGTTTGGATGTTTGTAACGCTTAGGAAAAGATGCTCCCAGGGGAAATAATATAGCAAGGAAATTATAATGTTTCATGGGCATCGGTTTGACAGTATTTGTAGCTTTCCCGGCATCGTAACTTGGTAACTTTTTATGTGCTTCAACCATCTAAACTAATGATGGTTGGAAAGGTTCTTAAGCGGATGCGTGGTTTTGCAATATTTTGGACCCAGGCCTTGCTTTGCAATATTTTTCAAAGTTCCATAAAATTTAGATTTTCTCTACTGATTGCGTAATAACGAGTACTTGAAATTGAGTTGTTGAGTTTGATTGCAATTTCAGCTTAAAGCAGTCCATACATCTGCCTCGATCTATAGGTTCCATCTTGTCATATCATCGAGATCCATCGTTTTGTGAGACCTCATCATCTGCGTAGGCTACACGTTTAAGCAGAATTGCAATAGTCCGGCAACATTTTCCGGAGAACACTACTGATGAACAACCGAAGCGCTAAAGGAAAACGAACAGAACAAAGTTTTGCTGAACTTTAAACTCCGCCGAAAACTTTCCTCTACAATACACCACACAGGCAGGGACCCTCACCTGACCCTGATACCTAATCAGCATTCAGTTTGTGGGCAGTGTGTCCCATGGGTAGACCAGGGGGCAGATTCCGTGTATCAACGATTGTCTAAACGATATCGTTTTTGCAACTTTGATCGACAAAATAAGCCATAATCTGCTCGAATTTTTTTGACAAATGTCAGCTTTCATTATATTTGTGGAAAATAAACTGGATTAAGCTCTCAAACTTGTAATTTTAGCACTTATTTGCTAGTTTTGGAGTTCTATCGTTTCGACGATAATCGTTTGAGTGCCCAGTCTTTGCCGGAACTATAGACTTGACAGCTTTTGTGAAATATTTTAACAACCTCTGTGTGAAGTAAATATTATGTCGATTTATTTTAAACAGTTTGCCTGGATTCCCCCAACTAAACCATCAAGTGCAGGTACTTACCTTTGAGATTAAATACTCACATGTTTCAATGAACACCGCCCATCCTTACAAAATAACAGTCGACTTATAGGAAAATATTGATTTCCCTGCAGTGCACCATCCAGCACATTAGTCGAAAGCACTCTCGCAAAATACCCATGTGAATCACCTGAGAAGCCCTGTTCCATTTTTTTGAATTTAAAATTGCCATTTTCCTAAAAGTTCTGCTATAAAAAAGCACACACACACAGACCCATATGTCCCTTCCATACCTCAAGCTCAAGGCTTAAAAATTCCAATAAACATGCTGCCAAGTCCCCAGATCAGCCCACACCTTTTACACTAAAGGTCATGCCAAACCAAACGCCCACAGTTGGTCGTTTCGTTACACGGAAAAAAAATAAAAATAAAATCCACATTGCAAACAGTAAAACGTGTTAATAAAAAATTTAAAATAAAATCCATTTGAAGGAATATATCGCAGCAGATATATATTCCCCCAGCATCTTACACTAACTACCATGGTGGTGGCAACTTACATCAATATTCACACCGGGTAATGAAAATGCCCGGCCGGGTGGTGAATTCCTAGGCACGTACCGATAGATCTCGTTCCCGTCCTTGTACCATTTCACTGAATACAATGATTCCCCATCTAAACTGTATCGGCAGCCCAGCACCGCTGTCTTAAATCGCAGTATGTGGTTTGGTATTTTCACCTCGGTCATTGTGATCCCATTCGCCAAATCTACATAGAGAGGGAGAGAAGGAACAAAATT
Source organism: Cheilosia variabilis (assembly GCA_951230905.1). Classification (NCBI taxonomy): domain Eukaryota; kingdom Metazoa; phylum Arthropoda; class Insecta; order Diptera; family Syrphidae; genus Cheilosia; species Cheilosia variabilis. The sequence continues at coordinate 12,355,146 of OX579680.1, read as the reverse complement.
TATGTTAGCAAACGTTGTAAATGCGAGCTCCTGATGAATAATGAATTCAAATGCGAACAGATTTTGCACCGCACCGTTAATCTAGTTAATGGATTGGCTAGCACCACATTTTCTCGACCCCCTTCAGTCTTCTGTATGTATGGCCAACCTTGGCATGAATATCCTTACTAGAGGTAGGAAGAAAAAAATCGCAGCACGCGCCTTTACTGTTGACTCATTACCCCAAGGGCTCTGTGCTTAAAATATTTTTGCAAACGTCAGCGTTTTCAATTATTATAGAATGAAAAGAAATCCCCAACAGTTTTTATTAAGTTCATGTAATTCGACATAAAAAGTCTTTAACGAGCACTGAGGCAATTTACAGGACTTTTGTCGGTCGGAGTGTATGTATGACAAAAGCGTTTCTATGTTTTTCCATTTAGCTGTTAAATTCAATTTATATTCGTCATCTAAGCAGAGATGAATCAGCACCAGTTGTACGTAGGTACTCTATGTACACATTTCGTCATGCAGTAGTAATGTCCTTTCCAGTTTCCAATGAATGGAGGCCTACCTCGGTGTGCACTTACAGGTGAGTGGGGGCTTAATTGATGATTTGACAATTCGACCGCTATGTGGTGGCTGGTAGCATTCATTATGGCGGACATTTTTGTTAGGTGTTTGTATGGGCTTTTGAGTTTGGACTCTTTTTCGATCCCAAAAGGCTTTCAGCATCAGACTCGGAGTCTAGCGATGCAAAATTAATGGCTACGTGGACGGAAAGGACATTCTGTTCGGTTGTGATTCATGGGTACGATGAAGTGAGGCGGATGGTTTGGTTTGAAAAATTACCGGAACCAGCCTAAATGCTGTTGGGAAATAATTTAGAGGGTATTCATGTAAATGGGTACATGTATACAGGTATAAATGTGGGGTGGTGGAAAAATGTTTTTTTTTTCTGGGTGTATTAACGGCACAGTACCATTGCAGATCTTACTACAACGAAAGTCCATTAGGAATGAAAAAGTGAGGTAATATTTTTCGGTCAGGAAATTTGGTTTATATTTTGTAAGGATCATTTTTGTGCGCAGGGGTCATTCATGATTCATAAGGAGACTGTCAAAGCTGTGCAGTAATTAGCTGGTCTATGGCGAGGGAGTATTGCATTATTAATCAGTTCCCGGTGTATCTGGTGGTAGGGATAAGTTGGTTAGTTGAATCGATTGGATTGTAAATGGCGAGCTGGGAAGGGGATACGAAAAGTGCATTTGAGAAACGGAGTAGAGCTCATCGTGAATAATGTTACTACTCTGTCTAACTAAACTGATTCTTAAAAGGTTGTCATGGACAAGTGGGTAAAGGAGCTAGTTTGAAATATTTTTGGGTTTCGCCTTGACAAAGATCTGAACCGTGATTAAGTAGTTCAAGGGACCACCGATTTATGCAGTATGAAACTTCGTCTAGGATCAGTAAAGATCAAAAAAGTTTATGTCAGAGTTCGGAAATAGTTTTTAAACGCCTGTGGTTATGGTGGAAGTATTTATATCTTGCAGAGAAATTTTTATAAGGAAAGGTATTTCCACAACCTTTGTTTATTTGAAATAGCTTTCCTTATAAAAATGTCTCGTGTGAACTACACAGAACTAAGTGAACTACCTCCAAAATGAATCCGAATTGGGTGCATTTTCTACTGGCTCTGCAAAATAAGGCCCCAAAAATAAAATGAAATAAGGCCTCAACAAATTATACAGGAAACAACAACAACGATTTTTAATAACATTTGGGCTGTTATTTCCTTTTTCGGGTCCGTATTTCCTAATGAAAATAAGACCCCAAAAGAAGAAATGAAGTAAGTAATTTTTGAAGACCAAAAACATGCTTTTTGTATATTTTTGTCTTTAAAAATATTAAGCGAAATAAAGAAAAATATACCACCGCCGAATAGAAGATATTTAATGGACGGAACTCTTAAAATAGTTCCCAAAGGTTGCTTTAACCAGCTCCTAGTCATCTATATTCATTATTTTGAAAAGGTAGATACAATATTTTAATTTTAAAATAAACATTAAAATTTTTAGTTTATAGTTTATTTTACTAAAAATCCAAATTTAAAAATATTTACAAATTTGTTTTTAGGTATTGCCGTTATTTTTCATTTTAATGAATAAAAAAACGAGAAAATATTACGAAGAAATGTTGCAATATTTAATTAAAAATACATATATAATAGATTGTAAATTTATTTCTAAGAAGACAATATATTGAATAAAAGAAATGAAATACACAAAAAAAAACAAAGAAATTGGGATGTTATTTCATTTTTGAAAATTTCATAATGAAATAAAGCCCCAAATTTGGGACCTTATTTAATTTTTTTGTGGAGTCTTTTAATAGCTGCAAAATGGCAAATCAGCTTTATACCAACCTTATTAATGATGGCTCCGATCGGAAGTCCAAAACGAAGGTGTTGAAATGTCTACCCTGTAGAGGTCGGACAAGATACCTAATACAGCTGGTTCAACCCTTAGAAAAACCAATCTTCTGATTGGCATCCGAACATATAGCATGCTCGAGGTGGAAAGTTAATAAAAAAGCCATCAGTAACTGGAATCATTATCGACTGGACCCTACATGACTTGGGAGTGCGATAAGTAGGTAAACTTCCAGTCTTCAGTTCTGTACTCAACGAGATCTAAGTTCATAGTACACGAAGGCAACACTAGAGGCAATATCAAACAGTTGTCAGAATCCCATGACGAAGAGTTGAATCAGCCGACCTCATTTAGTTGTTCTGTGGAAAGTTGTTGTAGAAAGCAATCCAAATCCAATATTTTCTGCAGCTATCGTCAGCTTTCTGGAACCCCCCCAACTCCACAAGACTTATAAAAGTTAACAGCAACTCACTGCCGGGATAGCAGCATTATTTTCGAGCGTTTTCCAGCTATAAAAAGCTCATTTCAATTGTATCAATCCCTTCGACACAACAGCTTATTCCGTTAAGCCGGTGAAGGCTACAAAATCAGTTCACTTGGAAAAACTAAATTCCCCCGGATCAAAGTCTAAAAGTCTAGATCCCTTTTTAGCGCCGCTATTACTTTTATAAACACCCTTAAAAAAAAACACTCCTTATTCAATTCCAAAGGACAAAGAAAAGCGTCAAAAAATTACTTCAACAAATTGAAATTAACCTATTTGCCCAATTAAACCACAATCCCCGAAAAAATGTCCGTGCTTTGCCACTAGCTGGCACCCCAGAAAGTAGTTATGAAAACGAATTGCTCCTTTTTCACAGAGAACACTTTTTTCCCATCATCATCGTCGTCGGGGAACACACACACAAAACTAAGAATAATAATGAAAAATAAAATAAACCAAAGGATACAATGGGAAGTTAAAACTTTTACAGTTGCAGAAAGAACAATGAAACTTGCCACACACACACACATACACCCCTGCTGATCCTTTTGCAGCGCCACACAACGGATCTGTGTTTCCTTTCGCTGCGGTAATAGTCCTTTTGAAGTGGAAAAATAATGCTTTCCAATTTTTGTTTCTATTAAAAAGTTTTCCCGCCCGTGCATGTGTACGGGGTGCTCGGATTTTCTTTTCTTCGCATTCCGAACAAATTCTCGTTTTTCTCTTCACCGGAAGTTGCTGGTGCTGCTTGGTTTTTTTTTTCTCGCATTTTTTCTTCTCTCTGCAAAGGGCGTTCTGCCAAGTGGATATGAGGGGGCGTTAAAAAAAGGTTATACTAGGCAAAAATTAAAAAAAAAAAAGGCAAAAATCTCTGGAGAATATTTTTATTTTTGTTTGCTTTGGAGCTGCTCCTATCGACGTCTTTCAGTGGTCCGCGGAGGCACAAGTGCATAACAACTAGCTATATATGACTAAACTACTCATGGCGAATTCTAGTGGCAAGGTGCTTCACTTGGTATCCTTTGTAATAATTTCGGAAAAACAGTTTGATGAAGCAAACAAACAAGAAGAGAACAAAATTAAGCGGGAGAGAAGCCAAGCAAAAATAAAAGAAAACGAAAAAGAAGAAAACCAACAAGGATACTTTACCCAAAGTAATTTCATGCATCGCTGGCTTTTCATTTCGGTTTAATTTGCTCTGTAGTATATTTTTTTTGTTCATTTATTCCCCTTATTGCTTAGGTTAGCGTCTTATTCTTGCTCTACATCTCTTCTATCAATATCCCATTGAAATTGCGCTCTTATATCTCTATTTTGTGCAATCCAATTTTTTGTTAATTTTCCACGAAACGGAAAATATGTCATGCTGAGCTCAGCGCTGATCGCTTGTGGGCCACGATGTTTGTTTCTTCAGAAAATTGCTTTATTATACGCTTTTAATAGGACTTTATGAAGTTGTAAATGAAATGGAATGACGAACATTTAATGTAGTTGGAGTTGAGGATACGTATGTTGGGGAAATTGAGAGCGGCAGCGATGAGGAGATAAATCGAAAATTAATCTTCAACAAGTTGCTAAAGCTACCGGACAATGGAAGAGGTGACACAAATGGTGTGGGAATTAGTCGAAATTATAGACAAACTTAGTTAAAGACGAAGCCAAATCTGAAGGTGATCCGACATGATGACAATCACTGTCAGGTCACTTGGTACATATGACTACGGACGTGAGAGACAAGCAATAATATGTACCTTAGATGTCTCGATAGAATATACCAATGGATCTTATGTCCTCGAACTTCCAATCTTTTCAAGTTCATGGGGAGTTTCTGAATCGTTTTTGTTTTTTTAGTAGATTCCGACCGAGTTAAAACTGGCCCTGAGATTATTTCATAAGAATGATTGCAGAAAGCTTACACAAAGAGGCTCAACAAGTGCAGCTCCTTTACCCTTCGAGCCCTCGTAAAGTCCTACGACCTAGAGTGGCTTTTGAAAAACAGATTGCTTTTGAAAGACAATTGTCGTTCGAAGAGGCCCAACATCGTGATCAATTATGTCCGATGCCTGCATAACAGAGAGCTGCCCAACAACAAGCTCGGTTCCGACAAGCGCGGGGCTCTAAAACTAAGAGTGGTTCCTGCGTACACTCAGAGAAAAAGTTGTTACTTTTGTAACTATTGCCACTGTCATTTTATGAATTCGAATGAAATTTGTCGAATTTTTGCACAAAAATAAATTGAAAATAGTTAAGAATCAATCATATTACTAAGTGACTAAACAAAATAGTTAATTGGGACTATTTTGATATTAGAGCATAGTTGTAAAACATGTAAGAAGTATCAATCAATTCTGACTTTTCTATAATAGCTTCCTACTATGAAATGAGTCACTCGAGGACGACAAGCTGACAAGCTGTATTTTATTTTACAAAAAATTAATAACACTTATATTTCTTATTGTTTGTATTTTTTTAAGTTCTAATACAAGATATAATAAAATGTAAAATGACAAAAACAATGTTGATTTTTTACAGAGAATTTTCAGGAAACCAATTATTCTTCTTGTATACGCGGCACGTAAAAAAACTATCAGGTAAGCATTTTTCAAAACAGGTATCGAAGATGACGATTTTAATAGTCATTCAAAGACTTCCTATTCGATAAAGTAAAATTTAACTATGAACAATGTCATATATGTCACTGCTTAAATAGTTAGATTAATTATCAAAACGTTGATTCTAAAAAAATAAATTGACAATCAAAATAGCCACAAATCACTTTCATTATTAATATCAATGTTAGTTGTTTTTACTATTAAATATATGACTTTGACTATCTAATAGTTGGTTTTGAAAAAGACATCAACTGACAATAAAATAGATAGAAATAACCTCTAATCAGTTAATTTTACAAACATTTTTAATTTTCAAGTCATAAATAACCATTTTTTAACTATTTAAAATAGTGTTCCCGTTTTTTACTATGAAAATAGTTAAAAGTAATTAAAAGAAACTATTTGTCCCTGTGAGTGTATGGATGCTGCTGCTCTCTGGCGAGATACGAGGAAATCCAACAGTGGACTCTGCCAATTTTCTTGAAAAAAAAAAAACAGAATAATTCACTGCGAGACCCAAATTAAATATAAGCGCTCAGTTTGTTGGGTAGGACAAAACTCAGCCATGTGTTCGAGGGTCCATCGCAGGGTTCAGACTTTTGAAATCGCATTTCGAAGTAGATGTAAAAAAAAGCGAAGTAGAACTAAATTTTTTGAAGCAGATTTTTAGATTTATAAATGAAAATTTTTGAGAAAAATAAAAATTGCATAGGGTAAGTTCGGGCTTTATGGCGCACCTCGCAAATATAATACTTCCAAAACTCTAATTAAAATTAAAACAATGCAGAAACTTCAGTCTTTGCCGAACACGTGCGCAGTAAACATAGTTAGTCGGTACGACGAGTTTCGCTGAACAAAAAAACAAAAAAACAGAAAAAAATTTGCGTGATTGTGGTTTTTTATAATTTTGCCCTTTGTTTGGATTCGTTTTTCTCGGTAAGTACACAACGCAGGTTTTCGGTGTGAAGAGTGGAATGCAGAATACAGTTTCAGTTTTGTTGTGTAACGGGAAATATTTGAAACGAAAAGAGAACTAATTTTTTTTTTAATGTGTTGTGAATAAGTGATTTTTGTGTAATATGGCGCAGGTGCAGGTGCAACCGCGCTACGCACCCGCGCCATAATGCCCTTATGAAGTTTTCATGTAAATTATAGTTTCATACCTATGTCTCTTATGTATTGCATAGTTATGTTATATTATGCATATTATATAATTATCCATTGTATTTTAACTGTAAGTTATTTAAAATTATTTCAGAAATGCCAAATATCCGCCAACGAGTCGAATGGGCTCCAAGATTTTGGGATGTGGTGAAGATTACACCACTACAACCAAAAGGGACGAGTGGATGCAGTGTGTCCTTTGTGGACAGTGGTCCCACGACTCCTGCACTGCTTTCAGAAACACCTGCGATGGATGTGGGCGCTTAAATAAAAAATAAAAGCTCCTCGCCATATTGCCCGCAGGTTTGCGCCATATTGCCCGCAAGTAGGGCAATATAGTTTTTTATAAACTATTTTTAAATTAATTTATTTTTTGTTAATGAATTTGTTTTATTATTTTTATTTAATTTATTTATGTTATCTACTGTTTTGTTTAGTTTATTAAAAAAAAAAATGTGAATTAAAAAATGTTGTTCGTAGTAAAGTTATTTCAGATTGACGTTAGGTGGGCCATAATGCCCGAACTTACCCTATTTACTACAAAGACAAAAAATAAATACATAAATACATTTACATTGGGTTTTTTAATATTTCAAAATCTATTGCAATTGTTAAATATTTTGTTTTTATGTAGCGAAAATATGTAGATTGCTTTATGATTTAAATAAACGTAAAAAATTATTTAAACAAATATACCGTCAACAAATTGTTTGAAAAATTTATTAAATTAAACGGTAGAACATAAACATATTTCCGATTTTCCAATAAACATCTTCAGAACATTCGATTTTTAACTGCTTTTATTCATTAGGTGACGAAGTAGATTTAAAAGATGTTGCGAAAATCGAAGTAGATCTACTCCGATAGGAGTAAAGTCCGAACCCTGGTCCATCGCATACCTACTTTAAAAAAAGAACCTCCCAAGGCAAATGTTTCAAGCAGTTGCTCTTCATATCTAAACACACGCATAAATGTTGGGTAGGGTCTAGGGTGTCTCCTTACCGAGCACTGAATATACCCATCCTGATGCATCACATGAAAAAATGTACGCACTCTCTTCGGAGCTAAGTCCATTCCTTCAGTACCCTACGGATATTAGTCTGACCAGTCTGGCTTTCCTTTGAGAAGGAATAAAATTGTCATTGCTCTGGGTCGCTTTCAGACCTTTTGACAATCCAACCAAACTCGATAACACAAGGCGAAAGCCGAGAGGATATACACTCTGCAAGGGACAGGCAAACGACAAAATTGAGTAACACGCAACTAACTTATACTCAGCGAGGAGCAGCACAAAAACTGAAATGAAAACAAGGACAAATCAAGCAAGGCATCAAACTGGAACAAATACACGATCCAATGTACCTATATGGTTAACACCCCACCGACCGGATATGCTCTCAAACGAGCACCCCGCTCGGCCCTCATGCCACATACATACATCGAAGCCACCATCTTATTCCCATTCGCATGCAAATTGAGCAAAACGACCTTATTATGCAAATTGCAAACTGCAAATGGTGAACAAAATTGATTTTCCTCCCAGCGCCACACATCTAAATCCACATCTTTATCCTCCGCCCCAGCTAGGGAATTGTCTTCCATCTAGGGTTTGACGTTAACGTTGCCAGTTGCCGCTACAGATAAAGATACACACGTATGATATTGTAATGCGTTTCATTTTTCCATTTTCTATACATGCTCTCTCGCTCTCTCTCCGGCGCTGCTTATCTATTCAAGGTATCTCATCAAAATGTGAATATGTAGCTGCCGAGTTTAAGCTCCTTCAAGCTACTTTATTCTCGCTCGAACGTCGCACTATATATGCCGCACCAGCCCGACTCCCTTCGTGCATGTAATGCAAGTTTAAGGGGAAGTCATTATAAACAATGCACACATCTGCAGCTTAGTCCTTGCATACACAAAACAGAAAGAAAACTATTTCAAAGGGGAGCTCTTTCGACATCGACTCTAGTTTCGCACATCCATCCAACCTCCCGGCTAACCGAAAACAGGTTATCCGATGTCGTTCGGAACGTTCACCGGGCATGTGCTCAATGCATCCCTGTTTCCCGTCTCAGCTGTATATATGGCACTGCTTATCTTGATTCTTCTCTGGTCTGTACCACGTTACACAGGATGCACGTGCATGCATATAAGAACTTCCCACTTTGTTCTTTGTCCATCGGACACCATGTAAAACGATGCTGCGATTGAAAAGAAATACAGCTCCGCACACGGTCGAATAAAAATCGTCCCCATTGCATTCGGCCAATATGTTATCCCCACTCGTGTGCATCCTGTATCCGGTGCGCAATTTGAATGTGTGTTCACACTTCCGATTCGCCGTCCAAGTTATGAGACGAGCAGTGGCCTAAATGGTGGTAATGAAATTCTACTGCAGAAATAAAAACCCTAAGTAACATCCCGGTCGTAAGGATCGAGAAATTAATGTGTTTGCATATACACGGCCTGTGTAAAACGGCGCAACACCTATATACAGAAGGAGAGGAAATGTTGCTCATATTGTGCTTCCGCTTTGGCAAAACATTATGAGCAAGGAGCCGTCGCACAATGTGCGGATTTAGGATTTCCTCATCGGGTTCCTGCACCTTGGCACAAACAGACACACTTCCAGCAGGCACATCCTGTTTTAACTGCCGGCTGCCAACACTCCTCCCATCGTGTATTGTATTGTGTGGATGTCCTCTTTTTGGAATGCTCCCTTCGAGCAAACGAATTGCATAGTTTAAGGGTTTCGGGCTATTGTTAAGCGTTCTTGGCGTCGGTCGACGCTCGTCGGCACCCATGCACTGGATGAGGAGCACACCGAAAGTCCTGTTCACATATCATCGTGTGCTTTTACCGCCTCGTTTTCTGGATTGTAAATCTGCTGCACCTGGCGACATATTGTGCTGGCGATGGCTTACTAGTCCTTAGTTCACTATAAATAATTTTCCTTCATTGCCCTGCGGCATTTGGACGGTGACGGGGACATGGCAGTTATGAGCTAAGACGAAACATTTTGCGGTCGTAGAGGTATTCTTTGGTTTTTTAGGAACTTTTTTTTGGAAGCTACCAATCCGACTACTGGTAGGAAGTAGTGCAAGAGAAACTGCAGCAAACAGAGCAGTAGGCTGTTCTTTTGAGCCTTGCAATTTATGAACTCAAACTGACCAGAATGGATGTCATGCGAGTAGATCGTACGTCATTCATGTGTATGCCTGTGTGTATACTGTATATATTCAAATGAGGTGCAATTTAAGGAAGTGTTAATGGGAAGTTATAGAGGAAACATTGTGTGGACTTGGCTTCCTTTTGTGAGCCTACATATCCACCCAGCGTTGACACTCCAATTTATCATTGTCCTATAGGGGAATTATTGGGATGAGGCTTTTTTCAGCACTTGCTTTGGTTACCAAATGCGGTCGCTCTGTACAATGTAGAGAAATAGTAGCGAAAGTAGGTCTAAGCCCCTACAGAAACTAGCCTTGATTTGTCAAAATCAGGCATCCTCTGCGACCGCGCTTTTCATCAACTGTGCCAGGGTTGCATGAGTGGATTCTCTGAAACTCTGCCTCCGGCTAATCTTCACTGGATGATCTATTGCATTACAAAATATACTCAAATCCGCCGGTTGACAGTGTCTTCACTGTCCGTATTCTTTCGCGACACCAAAAAGCCAACAAGCAACAACCCTTCCTATGGGGAAACAGTAACTTTATCCCACCGCAAGGTGTTTGTCCAGAATTGATTTGAAAACAACAGCACGAAATTCCCTCCTGTTTTCACAGTTGCGTTAAAAAATATCGCGATTGAACGATAGGATATGTTTTATCCATTATCCTCTGTCCAAAAGAGTGCAGATCTAAGAAGAGAACTTTCCAATAACACCTTTCCGCTCCAAGCTTTGGAATCGAACTGTGTTAGCGGCACAGCAAAGACATGAATGCGAATTGTCGGTTTAATAACCTAACAAATATTGACCCTCTTTTTGAAACAACGCTACAAATTTTATTCAACCAAGACTCGTTACTGCTGGTAATCTTATAATGCGGATTTATTAATATAAATGCCAAACATGCCCATTAAGTAGAGGTGAACGTTTCGTTTTTTTCTGCCACTTCCTATATCTTCCATAATATCGTATACCATCCTCTATGGATACAAAATTTCATAATAAATCCTTCACCTGGGTGATATTCATGAGCGATTATACCCGATTACACTCTAGCTGTAATGATGGCGGCGAAATTTCCCAAAACAACCAAACAATCATTGTATACACATCTACGCCGCCCTGCTAGTAAATCGATCAGTGCCGCATTAAGCCAGCGCGGGGCCTGTAGCAAATTATATCAAGGAGTCCCTTGCTTTAGGTTATCAAGTGCATGATATTAAATTAAAAAAAAAAAACTGTTACAAACCAACTTTTCTGCATCATTTTACCTGTGGTGAGGTTGCACCAACATTTTTTAATAAATATTAACCCTACCCAGACTTGAACTCAGACGCCCCAGTCAGGATCACAGCCAACTGCGGCATTCATTTCACTTGAAAAGTCGTAACTTTAACAAATCATAAAACTAAAAAAAAATAAAAACTCAACTAAACAAACAGGCAACGACCCTGATCTGTCAAAATATCCCAATTGAAATTGAATTTCATCTAATTGACATTTGGCTGTGGCAATTTGACAGATCTAGGTAAATTCATGTACAGTAAAACCCGCTGAAGAGAAACAGTAAAATGTCAGAGTCTTTCTTGCCCAAAAGATAAATAACATTTTTTTCAGCTTTAAATTTACTCTTAATGGAATTTTTAAACCCGCTTAAGTGACATTTTGTTTTCACTTAAGCGGGATTCGTTTAAGTGAAAACAAAATGTCACTTAAGCGGGTTTAAAAATTCTACTAAGCGTAAATTAAAAGCTCGAAAATTTTGTATTTATCTTTTGGATTGGCCTGGAAAATAAACGCTTGTGACATATCAGAAACTCAAATGTCATTTTCGAGAAAAAATAAGTGAAAGCGTTCAACAAATTTCTTGTTCTGTTCTATTCAACATTTTTTTTCACTTAAGAGAGTTTTTTTTCAATAAAAAATATAAAATATAACTGGAAATATGTTTCAGGCATCCGGGTTTTTCACTTAAGCGAGTTTCGATTAAGCGAAGAGTTTTATAGGTAATTGGTCGACAAATACTCGGGTATGAAAAAGTGTTTCAGATAAGCGGGTTTTTCTCTCATGCGGGTTTTACTTAGGGAATTCTCCAGTTACATTTGCAGTACTGCCAACTTACTTGTAGTGCCCTAGTTCAAAATATAATTGGTGGGGTGACCAGCGCCCACTTTTACAATTGCACTAAAAGTTTAAATTATAGTTTAAGATTTTGATGCAACTCCTTCGATGAAAGTACTGTAGGGGAAGGTATTGTACCTTGGTCCGGATTTCAGTTTTTTGCCAATATTTTATGTGTCGTTTTTTCATTAGTTTTTTTTTTTTTTTTAGTTAATACCTGAAGTCTTATCTATGATATGGCGAGACTACCAAGAGGATATTGCTTATCATTCATTAGAAAACCTAACTTTTATATACTCACCTCAAACGGTCCAAGGTACGTGATTGTACCTTGGTCCACGGAGTATTGTACCTTGGACCGAAAATATTATCGAAGGTTTTCCTATAGTTTTAAATCAAACTTTAATTTCGTTCAATAAAGAAAGTAAAATGATATCATTCTTATTTTATTTCAAAAAAGCAGCAAAAAAACAAACCACCATTTTGAAGCTTTTTTGCTTGATTAACACTTTTTATTTCAAATAATAGTTTCAACAAAAAAAAAACTCTCTTAAACTAAAAAAAACTTAACAAATGACTTCAATATTATTTTAAATCTTACTTTAAAGGAACTAGGTATAGAAAAAAACAAAATTATCACTTTTTTTTGGCCACGCGTTTGGTACACGCGCTATGATAGGTCCAAGGTACACTAACGCGACTCTAGCCATAAAAATAAAATTTAGCGTAGTATTTAAAACACATACGTACGGCAATGTGCTTCTATCTAAAGATAATCAATACACTTACCGAAACCGATTAATGTAGAGGAAAAGAGACAGAAAATTAGGCTCTATACAACTTTAGAGAAGAGTTAAAAAAATTACTTTTTTCACTGAAAACTGTATATATATATTTTTTCCACCGACTTGTGCAGCTGCACGTTCAAAAAGAAACTGAGAAAAGAAATGAACAGAAGAGCAACATTCCACAGGGAACCGGTTTTTGCGTGCATTGTGTTTTTCTGGAAATTGCCACTCGGACCAAGGTACAATCGGACCAAGGTACAATAGCTTCCCCTACCTACATTAATTTAAAAAAAAATACTCCTTTTTTTTAGGGCCCCCGAATGCGCGGGCCCACAGCATTCCCTACTCTCGCTACGTGGCTAATCCGCCACTGACAACTATTTGTAAGAATCTATACACGTTTGTTTATTCCCTTTTCTCCGTTGCTTTGCTGTGGACGCAAGACAGATTACAGAGGACACAAGTGAAGCGCAAGGAAGACAAAGCAATTGAGCGGAGAAGATCTGTCAGTTTTACCTTTTTTTGGGATAAAAATACTTTCCCTTGAATATCCGCGCAGATGGTGTCTAACTCGAACAACGAGTCGAGTGTGTGTAACTGAGAGCTATGGGTGATTGATAAGCGACGATAATGTGATGACACTTGCTATTTATCCTTGAAAGGATACACTAAATTTTGCTAAAATGTTTTATTTCAAATGGGAGAGTTTTTGGCACAAATCCAGAGAGATAGTGCGAAGATTGTTTGTCTGGTGCTGTTGCTGTGTTGCTGTTCAAATGAAGGAAGACGTAAAGTGTGCCAAATTGATATTCCTTAGTTGAAGGACCATTTCATTTCTGAAGGGTAGTGAAGATGGCTGGGTGTCTATGTACATTTCTGGCCTTTTGGGAGTAGGCGAAGATATTGCCGTTGATGAACAAATTGGGATCCTGTCAGGAGGGTATCAATCTTATAAACATTCATACGAGATGTGGTGTTAGGATGAAATTGTGTTCCAGATAATGGAACGGTTTTCGTCATGTCAATGGTGAGGTGGTTTTCCTTTGCAGCTGGTGAATTGGAGGCTTTGTGTCTGACTATTTTGTGGAGGGGCTTGTAAACGATACGCTTAGCAATTCCCCCAAAAAAGTGTCCACTTTCATTGTTTCTAGTATGCCTCCTCCTACTGCAATTTCTGCCCCCTGCTGGCCTTCTGCAAAGTTATAGTTAACACTCCTCACACAGTTAGTAGCACCCATTAGCACGAGGCCAATTTATGAGAGCTCTGTCTTTACGGAAATTCCTTTTAACCACACTTTGGGAGTGTGACAACACGAATGCCTGTTCAAGTTGGTCCTTATCTGAGTTTGAGGAGAAACCGCATATTCCAACACACAGTCGACAGATTTCTCGCCACATTTGCCACATAATTGTGGTCTCTGAGCATACCAGCACTCTGAGAATAAGAATAAATACCTACGGTAATAGATCCTTTGCAAAAGTTTTCCCCTTAAGGTCTTTTGGTTTGTTATCAGCCTCGTATGGGAAGGATTTTGTTGCTCCAACTACAGAGAGTTCCCCGGCCCTTCTTCCAAAAACCGAAAAGACAAAGAGACCCACCAACATCCTGCCATCTAACATGGAACGATTTCGAGATTATTCCTTTAATTAAGGAAAATAAACGGCTTCCTTGGCACATCCTGGGATTATACTCTTGACTATTGCCACGGAAGTCTTAAACAAATACCAACTTCCATTGTAATCCACATAAAACTGTATACATAGAGAGAGCGAGAGAGAAAGCACTTCTAGGGCTGTTTGCTGTTGTCTTTGTTGCAATATACTTAAATACTCGCAGCAGGTGCCGTGTGACACCATTTTCCTACACAAGGTCACCGAACTCATTATACAGGCTGAACTGTCATGTAGATATCCTCGTACTTATCCACCTGGGCTGGTTGTCGCACCGCACCCGCAGTAGGGGTGAATCCTACACCCAGCTGTTCATCCTTATTTTCATAATTGAAAAACTCCTCCATCCTTTCGCCACGCTCATCTCGTGCTTCACAATCCGATGGATTAATTATTAACGCGCTCCCATTTCCCATGTAACTTGGTGTTGGGTCCACTTTTAATCTTTTTCCCCTTGATGCGCATGAAAAAAAAACAGGAGCTCTCTGTTCCAAGTATACCAGGAAGGCTCAAAGGCGGATTTGAATAAAGGTGACACAACAGGGAATTCCATTAAAAGCTTCGAACTAAAAGTTGTATATCCTTTGAACCGTAATTAAGGCAATTAACCACGCACTCACTGAGAGGAGCTGCTTCAAACTGCAAAAGCATTCGACTAATTGCCTCGCATAAATAAATGTTATGAGCACGCGTCTTTCTCCTACGCTTTGTGTGCGTGCGATTTGTCGGAAGTTCGCAGGCGACAATTGGGAATACTCTCAGACCCATCGTCATCTACATAGTAGGAAGGTAATCCGCACTATTTGCTGTCGTTATCCTTTCAAGAGTGCTAGCTGCTAGCGACCTAACCATTTATTGTAGAAGTTTATTTCCATCAGAGCATTTTCCCGCAGCGCCTGGTATTTTTCTCTCAATCGTTGTTACGTTGTGTGCGCGGCACAATCCCAAGCTGAGACAATAAAATTTCCACTCGTTTGTTGTGCTATTTACATAATTTGTGACTTAATCAAAATAATAATTACTACCTTGAGTTGAGTCGAGCAATTTCGACAGCCGTCTTTTGGCAATGGGTATTTATGTTTTCTTCGTTGTCAAGGACATCCATCTGCACATCGCTGTATAGACAAATACCAAGTACCAAAGGGATTAATTTAAATAGGTATTTACATTTGCAAATTGCTCAAAATTATATATCCATAGAATATTGCGAACGTCTTACCTCAGTAGGTTTTTCGATGGAAATTTTACAGAATTTTGATGAAAATCTGAGTTTTTGAGTTTGGAAGAGGTCTATAAAAAGCTTTCTCTAATGGAGTACTTTTTCATGTTATTCGGAAATTAAGGGAGCAGTTCACGTTTGACTTCATTGGAAGGGATTCATTTCAACATTGTTTTAGTTTCCAGGATGCAATATTCAACGGCTTGGAGTCCTCTTTTACATTGTTGGTGCAATGGGATCTCCAGTGCTCCGCTGCGGGGTATCAAGTCGGTGTCCTGACCGAAAGGGGTTTACATAGAAGATTCAGCACGCAATCCGCAGGATAACCAACATTTTGAGCAGCATAGTTCACAAATGTCTTGTTTGCTATAAGGTAACATTGGGTACGGTTTATTTTTAGTATAATTTGTCTTTCAGGACCTTCTTACGAAAAATTGTAACCTGTTCAAATTTCCAGCTTTTTGACAAGAAGTAAGATTGGCGAACCAGCAAAGTCATGCGACTCACAACAGATGTACCCGCCTAGCCCAAGTGGAGACAGAAAAGTGACTGTTCCAACTCTTATTGTTTTTTTTCTCTTCGTGTTCTGAATTAAATCTGCGCAGTACTGCATTAAGGAAATACGTGCCTCTGCCTTCTGTACAATTCATACTGTCTTACACCTCGACTCGATAGCCAAACCAGGTATCCAATTGACATTGTTTAGGCTCATATTTCGTTTGGGTCGATTGTTAATAGCGAGTTTAGTCTTACCCTAGACCGATTTTGGTTTTCGTCACAGTCGATTTCCCTTTCGGATAGTTTAGTAAATTATTATTATTAAATTTCCTCAGCACATCAATGAGAACTAGCTAAAGATCAGTAGTTCGTCGTTCAACTCAATTTCTATTCTGCAGCTTTTGTCCAAATTTTAGGTGCAAAAAAGGCTTAACAGGGTATTTTTCAATGTCCATTTTTACGAAATTCTAGCCGGACCCGGCATAACTCCGTTTTGACCAAAAAACTCGAATAAATCAATTTTCCGGAATTTTATTTCCGCCTAAACCTGAAATAGAGCAATACAAGCAAAGCATGAAAATCGGCACAGCGGTTATCGAGTTTCAGTCCGGAGGAATGATATCATTATATTAATATGTATCAAAAGTTTCCGTTCGCCTTTTTTAGTGTTTGTTATAAAATGAGTAGAATGAAACTTATATCATTCGAAAGGTACTGAGCCATAGATGTGCAAAAACTAAAAATTGTAGGTATATGTCGCCATTAAGGTTGTTCAAATTAAAATCACAATTCCCTCATACAAAATGTTTATCAGTTAAATGAAAGCATTTTGGTGACTTTGAATTTGTCGCCGCCATATTACCATAGTAACAACGTATGTGAATAAAAATCATCGTAGATTAGAACCTATTTTCGAAGGAATGCAATTTACCTACCCCTAAAAGGAAGCAACTGTATAACTTTCTTTCAATGATAATCAGAATAAAACAAAATAATGCTTAAGTTTAAAACAACGAATTTATCAAAAAAAAAAAAAAAAACCCAGGATTAACCTGTCCATTTAGAAAGAGACTTAAATTTAATGGAGCAGCAACTCACGGCTCACGGGCAGTTGACTTTTGATTTGATTTTTGTTTTTAAGGTTTAACACTTTGACCGCTGATACTTCAAATTGACAAATTGTCATACAAATCTTCAGTAATGCCAAATTTAGAAAATTTTGATAGATTTGTATAGCAAAACATACCACGAAAATTTTCCTTATGATGGGTTTTTATGATAAAAATTGAAAATATGCTAGATTGCATATAGCATATTTTATTTATATTTAATGTTAAAATATGCTAGATTTAGCATAAAAAATGGAAAATATTTTTCGGCATACATTTTTTGCTCTAAATTTTCATAGTGACGGATTAAAATGGAAATCATGAAAGAAAAAAAAAAACAACAACGTTTTACGTGTTGCCACTAAAAAAAAAATGAGTCCGGTCAATTGAATGATTTTTATTTTTTTTTAATTAGGTCAAAAGATAAAATAGGAATTTTTGACCAGAAGTCTTTATTTTTCTAAACTAATCTTAAGTCTAATAAAACTGACAATTTATTGAAAAGCTTTGCATCAAAACGTTATGCCGAACAAGGAACTTTCAACTCCCTTTCGGGGTTTGAATTTGGTAAAACCAACACCTAAATTGCAAAATATGCTAAATCACCTGAGGGTTGCCGTTAACTTAAAAAAAAAGTCACTAACTCGAACCTAAAAATCCACCAGATATGGTAAAATTTGCAAATCTTTCATAAATCAGGATTTTACAAAAAGAACAAAAGGCTTTTGTTTGATCGTCAGCAACAGGTTTTATCCATGACCTAAACTCTAACTCATTTTCCCATTTTTGCCTGTACTTTTGCGCGTACAATTTCTTATTTAATGGTAGATCCATCTGGACTGGAAATATTATTAATAGTCATAATATATTGCAAGTAACTAGCTGCATGCCCACTTTTTTTTTTTTTTTTTGGCAAAAAATCTGCAATATATTTCTAAGATTCACATTTCAAAGAAAGGAAAACGAATTAAAAACGCAGACTTACTAAGTTGAGCAAAAGTTTATTTCTTCGCAAAGCCAAAATCTCCACCCCAACCGAAACAAATCAACAAACCAAAAAAAATCAAATTGAATATTGTAATTTGCAAGTGTCAAACTCGAGTACCAGGGATGTAACATCACCAGGGGCGTAATAATTTAGAAAAACATTTTTTTGCAAAAAGTCATTAGTAACTAGAATTTTTTAGTGACAAAAAATACATATTTGTCACTAAACTTTTGAAAATTCCACTAGATATAGCGACAAAGTCACTAAAACGGCAACCGTGAATCGCCTTCCTTTCAGTTTCAGTCTTGTTTGAATGCACGCCCAGTCACATTTGGTGGGAGCATTCGAATGAGACTGCCCGAGGAGCCGCTGTATTCTAGGATTATTCACAATAGATTGGTTTCTGTATGAAACTGTGAGTGTGTTCGTTAAGTAAGGCGAGCTATCATCCAAATTATAGAAATCTATCCTTTATGTCTAGAACATAGAACAATATTGTTTTTCAGGTCAAAAAAGGTTTTTCCAGTTAAAGAATGTTTTCGTTTCGGTCAAAAATCGGTTAGACCGGATTTCAGAATTTTCTCCTGTCAGAGTGAAGAGTAAGATATGATCGACCTACACCATCAAGCTCTGTAAATAGATATTTATGACTTCCGTTGTTAAGAAGTTACAGTGAAACTTTCAGTAAACAAATCTGACCCCGCACAATGCCTATTGAAACTAGCTATGCTGAACGATTGAACAAGCTGAACCTATTACTTATTTATGTAGGGAACCGCTCGTTGTATAACATTTCCGTACATAATTACCACCGTCGACATTAGTGCCGCATAATAGGTACCGTCAATATCGTGCCACAGCCTGACAGGTGTTGTCGGACCTAAATATTATATACCGAAGGACAACGGAGTTTTTTCCCCCGAATCACGCAGCTATTGTCCACGAACACAAATGTACAATGTACATAACAACTCTCCTTTCATTATCCTGTCAATGACTCTGGTGATTTTTTGTATTCATACCATAACCAGTGTCACCAGACAATTGCATCGCCCACCAAATTCTGAGAATCACTATCTGTCCATTCCATTCACTGTTACGCGCAAAGTCACGCAACTATAATTTGTTATGCGATTTATCGGCACCATTTTCATCGTCATCGCCAACAATAGAGCCACCAAAACCTGATTAATGTATCAAGGACGGAATAAATTCAACATTGTGGTCTCCCCCATTGCATTTCACGCTAACGTACTTCAGATATACACACCTCCAAACCGACTACCACTTGCCAAATAATTCCCAAAACCCTCATCTATGTGTGAGTCAGTCTAATTGCATATGGGAATGTGCGAGCACTGCTCCAGCTCCTCGTGTGCATCCTTTTCATATGCAGCCAAGTGCAATCGAAGCAAACCGCTTTTCGAAATGCTCATGTTTATCATGTCCTCTTCGTTTAAATTTAAGTGCTCCTCTCAGTAGGTTGGTTTTTCGGGTGAAGCACTCACCCACACTCGTATTATATATGCATACAGAGCGGGGTGCAAACAAATTAAGATCTGAAAATGAATTGAAAACATTTATTCGCAAATAAGCTTGAATAATTCTGTCGTTTTTTTTTTTCTGTGCACTGCGCTCCCGAAGTGGATGACGATGGATTGGTGTATTTAGTCAATTGGTATAACCGTTTACCATCTCCCCTGTGTGGGTATCCTTCAAACGAACTACACAAGAGATACGAGTACCCGCAGCAACACCACAGTGGCTCTGCCTATACCGCACAGCGCAGCAACGGGAGCTGAACAGTAATAGGAGAGCTTGATCGACATCCTTCAGCGCGGAACAAAGGATTTAAGAGAAAATACCTGAAAGGAATTCGTTAATGAGTTGAAATTACTTTCACGACGACCGACGAGGCAAACACCGACGCCACCATCGTCACTCCTTCTTAACTATAAAGTACCTAGTAGAGTCAACCCTTGCAGAGGGCGGCATTATCACCCTCAGCCCCAGACATTGCATTTCGTTGCTTATCCCGCGCGGGAGCACTGCTGCTTCGCTGGGTAAATGTTATTTATGGCGTACAAAGTTTGGAGTTATTTGGGTTTCGTAAACATTTGATTAGTTTCACAGATGAATAAGTTTGTTTAGAGGTAACATCAGCGAGCTATAAGGAGGAATCTTCCTCAAAAGGAGACGACGACGCTTCTCAAGTGGATTCCTTTAAACGGAATCGGGTGTCTTAGCGAATTTATTTAAAAATTCTGGCTGTCGTCGTGCCAAAGGTAATAATTGGAATTCAAATTGTGCGAGTGTTTGGCGATGGATTTCAGGGCTAAACTTTTATGGTTTCTTTGATTACCATAAATGGGGGAGGGTGTTGTGACTGGCATTTAAGTGAGTCGCAGTGGCATGGAGAAGTCTAAGGGCTTTGAAATACGACGCCATTCGTCCGAAGGTGGATTCAAACTTTTCCTAAAGACTGGCAGTTATGGGATTACTGAACTTTAGACAGTGGGGTGCCTTGGCATTTGCTTTAAGTCAATCGGTTCAGTTTCTGCGGGTTGAGTGTTAAAGAATCATGTTGGCATTTGTCTCATTTGAAGGTGTGCGCCGAGGAACAAGAAGAGAAGAGTCAACCCTAGATACAAAACCTCTTTTCTTTTAATTCTGCGCGAGTCTTTTAGATGAGTTAAAACTGACGATGGGTGTAATTTTGGAGCCCAATTTAAGGTGGCAAAAAGCATACATATTAAGCAGATATATTTTTGACAGATGCTTTGTATGCCAGTGAACTATCTGACATCTGCTGTGATTTGGATGCTAAGCGCTATACCATTTTGACTTTCGACTTCAGCTACGACAAATCACTGATAGGGTCAGCTTACTTGAAAGGCAAAATCATGACAAGGACGAAGGCTGTTTCTCTGCGAGTGCTGCCAGGAAGCTGTACGGAATCTATTCGTTAGAAAATTTGAGTGCATAGCTAATTTCCATTCACAGAGATAGTCCTTATCCTTTTTAGTTCTTAATTTAACTATACTTCAACCTTTTGGACTTGTAAGTCTTCGAGATCTCCAGGAAAATTTAGTATAACAGCCGTAACGCTGGACAGGTTCGTCCAGTATGTATGTCTAGTCTAGTATGTCGAGAAAACCTAGTCCCGGTCTTGGGACTTCCGAAAGCAGTACTTTCTGTTTTCAAGGCCCGAATCTTCCTATGTCGACCTTTTTGAACGAAAAACGGTCTAGGCTTCAGCACAAACGATGGCGGTTGCCACTAATGTGTCTCACTTCAGATGTACCAGGCTTCTGCTGTATATAGTTGAGACAAAATAAAGTATGACGATGGGGAAACCTCTCCTACCCACTAATAAATATTTTTTTATTCTAACCTAACATTCCATTTTTCCCCGGCAACGCGAAGCACAGTTTTCCAATTATTCTCGCCGTGCGCAGCCAAATCGTCATTTTTATATTTCCATTGATTTATGCAAATAGTATGCAACAATCCAGCAGCACCAGTCAGCCAGTGCCACCTGGTGCTGCATCTGTTTAAAAATGATAAGCAAAAGAAAAAATGTCCACGTGCTTTAAATTTATTCAGTCAAAAAAACAAATTAAAAACAACAAATTTGATTTATTTACGTAAGCCCGCTTTCGCATGTCAAAAACCACACGCAAAGGAATATATATCACAAGTGCTGCACATCAGCTCATGCCTACCTTTAGGGTATCACCTATCACGTTCACGTTCTAGTGATACAACAATAACAACAACAAACAAACGAGAAAAAAAGCAACAGCATCTTTTTGCTGCAGTAACAACAACAACAATGCGGTAAAAATAAACAGAGCACCTTTGTCAAATATGTTGCAGTGGACTCAGTCAAACTGGCTGCAAAAATCAACATCAACTGACAACAACACAAAACTAAAACACACATCAGGATCAGGACTCAAGAGGGCAGCGGCAGATATGACCGAGCGGGCACCGCATATATAATATAGGTATGCATCCAAATTGTCCGTGGAATGAATGGGTTTGGTGGCGGTGGGTAGCATAGCACACAGGTAGCTACAGCGGAAAGGAAAACAACACAACACCACAGGAGAAGGAGACACCACCCGGCCTACTATACTCAGCCACACCTGGTGGAAAAAGTGGAATTTTTGTTTTCATTCCGTTTTAACAACACACACACATGCACACATGTGACTGCTTTTGCATGTGCATATTTAAAATGATAAACGCTTTGCGGGGTGGGGGGAGGGAAGTGCCGCTCCGCTGCTGGCTGGAAGGTGGTAGGCCATACTGGAACCCCAGCTGAGTGTATTAAGAAATTAAATTAAAACTTTTTAAAAATGAATTAAATTGTGACAGACGCTCTGCTAGAATGGTAATCGCGGTACATTTTAACGCTTTTTGAGTGCAATACGGAAGTCGTTAAATTGAAATGTTAAATGCTTTCTCGCGAATAACTTTTGAACTTTTTGATCTGTAGTTCTAAATGGACAAGCTCTGTGTGCGTTCAGTTTGTTAAGGTACGTTTCTCTCAAAATGTTGTTTTTATCAAAAATTTTAAAGACCAATAAGGGCATCATGAGCAGTGTTGCCGCTAAGAGAAAAAAATCCGCTGCACCACAACGCAAAATCCGATAGAAATGTTAGTTTTTGCATCGAAAAAATCCGCTAGAATTCGCTAAAATATTAAATATCAATAAATAAAAAATTCAAGACAAAAAAAAAACGTTTCGAAAAAATAAGAAAGTTAAAAATTACAAATTAATTTACAACTCAAAGAGGGATTCATCTATGCCTAAGTTTGAAGTAGAGGCCTCGGTTATAGTTCTTGAAACAGATTGCGATTTTGTTGGATTTCCGATTTTACTTATGACGTCGTCTGGTAGTATAGCAGCTCTTTTAATTGATTTCTTATTGTTATTATACAAAGTTTGTAGTACCAGGGTTTGGTAGTCAAAATCGCTAGAATTCACTTGATTTTATTTTAGCGACAACATTTTATTAAAAATCGTCGGGAGTCTTAAGAATGCACTAGACGGCAACACTGATCATAAGTAACAGAAAGAGAGTGGCATTCGGAGGAGTAGGAACGGAGTACGCAACTAGGGGCAGTAAAGTGTCAGGTCTACTCGCAACCGAAGCGACTCAAAATGTATAATACGCGGCCCAACAAGTCGACATTAAGCCCAGCTGTTAGAGACAGTTCTTCACTTCTTATATTTGGAGCAACCGGAAAGGACCGAAAAATAGTTAATAATTAATGGCTAAACTACGAAACTTTCTTTAGACATTTGTGCTCTGAGATGTTTATCTTATCTTTGATTTGGCGTAGTGGAAAAACCCTTCCTCAAGACAGTTGTGCTCTTAGAAGTACTTCAGATCTTTTCTAGAGATGGCGCAGTGTAAAAACCCCTTATGAAGGCTTAATTTGTGTCTTCAGGAAGCTAAGCCTAGTCCAGTCCACTAAATTATGCTGAATCACTGAACCAACAAACAGAGAATTGTAGTCTCTACTGAGCTACAACTCTGTAACTCTCTTTCGCAGGTCTGCGAAGGCAATTTTGAGCCCCTCAAATGTTAGACCCTATCCACCACTCGTCACGATGCGTTGTATAAAAAGCCTGGACCTTGTCAGAGTATCTGCGGAGCCTACTATTGAAATAGTCGATTGTTCGAATAATATTCAGCCAATAGCTTCACATTATAAACGCCAAGCGCTTTGGTCATGACACGCGTTAAGACCATCAAACTTACATCTCCATTGCTAAGCTTGTCGGTGTCCCTCCTGCATATTTTTCAATTAAAATTGTATTCGCTTTACAACAAAACCCAAACCGAATCCAATACAACACACGAAACAAGGTCGCGTTAGCACACAAGCCAAACCGAATTTCCCCTTAACAATGCACCACCATTCAGCGGGATCAGATGCACTTGACAAATCCATATAAACAACCGCACAGCCAATTCGCAATAAAAATTTCATCATTTCGCATTCTTTTGTTTGAAAACGATGGCTTTGGCTTCCTCTTTGACAATTGTTATCCTGTCCATGCTCCGCTCGAGTCCCGCTTCAGTGTGGACGAATCCTTTTTATGACGACCCACACCCGCCAAAAAAAAAAAACAAAAATAGCGCAAACAATGCACCATTCGAGAGCGGCCAAAGCAAATAATAATTCACAACATGTTTGGATTTTATTTCGTCACGAAATCATTGCTCGTATATTTTTTATTGGTCCCATTCACAAGGACGAGTAACCGCCCTCGAAGAATATTTCCAAAAACAAAAATAAGGGACATCCGAATAGGAATACGAATGAGCAAAAAAAAACAAAAAAAAAACCAAGCTGATCCTATCGGGAGGGGTGCCGGGCACAGAAATCACCATCCCATACAATATGAAGTATTATACAAAAGGACATCAAATAAAATAAACAAAGGAATGTGCTATCATTCATTTTTTTTTGCGCCGAGCTTTTTCCCTCCTCAAATGTGTGTGCTTGGATTTTCCTCCTCGTATAATATAGAATTTTAACACAATTCATCTGGCTTTGTCGGAAATTGATTCCAATCAATCACACAACTCCATATGGGAGCAGAGCAAACAAAAAAAAGACAAAAAAAACAAACACCAGCTACCCGCTTAAAAGATGTTAGGCCTTGTACATCAGACATTGACGTGAGAATAGTACACACGCACACAAAGAAAAAAAGAAAGGAAATATAAATCGACGTGAAGGCAAAAACGGAAAAACGAAATAACAAGCCGCGGGTCATGGCGCATCATTCATTCCATAAAGTCAGATAACTGCAAAGGATCATAATTTGTATCCTTCATCTGGAATATTTCGTTATTTATCTTGTGGACGCATTTATTTTGCTTTGTCAAGTCCGTAATGATGTGGCTTAGAGTTTTATCTCTAGCACAGTCAGCAGAAAAAGATATAGGTACAGTGATATTGGCAAGTGTGATCTTTAATTTACTGGCGCAGATAGCCAGGTGTTCAGTGGTCAACGGTTTGCTAAACCAATGTTCCCAGACTTTATTAGCAAAAGTATTTCTTTTCCCCTAAATTGGGAAAAAAACCCCCTTTATTTTTCTTAAATTAAATTTGCACTTGTTTTTATATGATTTTATATTACAAGCTTAAAAGAAGCACGTACCATAAAAATATACATGAATTATACAATAACATTCTTTTCTTTTAGACATAATAGCAAAACGAGTGCATGCATTCAGATGCACAAAAATTATTACGTAGACGTTCGATGCGCTGTTTTCTTTCATGCTTAATATGAAAAATGCATTCTTTAAAATTTATTCGTAACGAAAATATTTTTGAATTGCATTTCTAAACAATTATTTACGCTTCACAGAAGTTTTTGATTTTTTACCCTTTTTTAAGCTTGTCGATTGTTTTCCCCTTTTCATTCAAAAAGAGCCAAAATTGGTGCTTTTCCCCTCAATCTGGTATCGCCGCTCCAAACACGTGAAGTGGGTATCATTTATAACTGGATGAGGTATGATGGAAAAGGGTTTCTAGTATTTGATGGTAGAGACATAACACAGAAACAGACTGAGGTTATAACAGGTCGCACAAGTTTGCATTATAGTCCTCTGCGGACATAGATCTTAGATTGAAAATCAATCCGCGATACTAAAAATCATTTTTAGGGTCCAGACTACATTTTTGAACTCACAATGGCGGAATTTTCCATACAAAATTGCATATATTGTGATAAAATATTAATTGTGAAGGTTAAAAATGATTATTAACTAGGCCCAATGAAATGATTGTGCGGGTATCGATTTATAGGTCCTCCTGACCATGACCTCTATTTTAGATGCGTACCTACATTAACTGCTTTTTTGTTTTTGTTTTATGTTACCAATAGAAAGTTCGATGTCGTCTGCTAGATGGCTTTAGTAAATCTGCTAAACCAACAAACAATATTTCAGTACATCCATAATTAGCCATCGTATCCGTACTCAAAGATAAACGAACTTCTTTAAAGAGCTTAAATTATTTGTAATATCCAAACAAAAAGCTATAAAAGGGTAAGAAAAGTTCAGCAGTACCCCTACTCAGAGCTATAAGAACATCTTGAGGCAACTAATGAACCTTCAACAGAAGCTGTCTGGGAATATTATCTATTTATTGTTTTTCGTTCATTATTGTTTGTACTTCAAATTTACTTTTCATTCATTTTTTATTGTTAAACTCTTCAATTATTTTGTCTCGTATATTTCTGTGACTCACTGTACTTAATCCAGAGAAAACGTTTAGTGCCGGTTTATCACAGTTATGCTCTGAGTGCAGAGATAACAATAGATGTGTTTGTTGTTGTGATTAACGTCGTTTTTCCTTGCACATTTTCTCTGTATGCGGTACTTCGGGAATCGAATTCTACCTCTCGTCCACTTGGATTATAGACCTAGCTGACGCAACACACGCAATTTTGGTAACCGTATCAACTAAATAAATTTTGTAATTTTGTTCTTGGGAATTGCTTTTTTGTTTACCGTTTTCATCTCCAACCCTTGGGTTTTGTCGTCGGTACTATACAACAGAAGCTATCATAGCCTGAAAAAAATGTGTTGTACCCATTTACAATGGAGCTGTTAAAACCTCGTAAATGATATTCAGTATACACTTTAATAGAACTGCGCCTAAGAACTTTTTGAGAGATCGAGAGAGCCCATTTTGGATCCTCCTTTAGCCTCTTGATGGAAATTGTGTAAGACCCTTGAAGTTAGCCTGTAACGAAACGTCTGGGTGTCGCAACTTTTTGTGAGCAAGCCTAGCTAAGGATTATAACAACCAAAAAAAGTTACCGCAATATTTTTACCACTCGCATTGCAATAGTATACAGAATAAAGGACGTCGATTTCGTGTTGTGGTGGTGTGCCCTTGAAAATTGCTGATCATGACAAGACTATTCTGAATCATGAATGCTTCGTTTGAAGAAAATGCTGCTAGGCGTTGACTAAGTTACGTATTTTAGCGTGCCACACGTACGAACAGCGCAAGTTGCGCTAGAAGCACAACGAAGCTTGGATCCGGGACTAAATTCTTTGGGCTAGTAGCTAAATCTTATGAATTCAAAACATATGAGCAAAGAAGGATAACTTAGCAAGTGGCAACCACGTTCATTTGGTCCGATAACAAGCTGACCTAGCTGTTTCGACATTTGTCCTGAATGATCGGTCTAATAGAAAAACTCTGCATTGCTTCATACATCACTCGTCAATAAGACGCCAAAATACCTAAGATTCTTCAACTGTTTCAATTGGGTGTTCACGCGTCTACTTTCATCCTATCTTCAACAAAGACCATAGACGGCTTCAAACCATTTAGGGCTGTACTTTTTTCGAAAACACAGCTAGAGATTGCTTTGAAAATACTTTGCAGAGCAAGCTTATTCAATAGTCTTGAAAGAAATCGTCATTTAAAATGTGTGCTTAGGTAGATAGATCATAATTTATTTTCTATAGGAACAGTTTTTACATTTTAGAATACAATTTTTCATATAGTGTAAATTATATGAAAAATTTGAGACACTGTGTTTTCCTTTCACACGCTTTTCTGGAATTTAAGAGAGGTATATGTATATGTATATATAAGATCTCTATTTCACTTTTCCTTTCACACGCTTTTCTGGAATTTAAGAGAGGTATATGTATATGTATATATAAGATCTCTATTTCACTTTTGAAAATGTGTAAGGAGATTGTGTGAAAAGTTAATTGTTTCGATAAAGCTTGTGGTTCGAAGCGCTGTCGAAAAAGAGCTTCGGACAGGAGACATTATAGAAGCAGTGCATTTTCATGCATTCAACAGCTTGCGAATGGAAGCTGTATAGAAGCACTTATCTTCGCCTACCCAAGTAACAATTTTACTTCGGTAAGGTTCAGATTTGTAATTTCTGTAGGCAACAGCTTCAATAGAGCTTCTATAGTCTTTGTTAAACGAAGTTGATCTATTTCGAAGCAATTGTTTCGATAATAACTTCAGTAAGTCCTTTACGAAGCATATACACAGGCTTTATAGAGGGATATGAAATTAAGCTTCGATAAGATCTCTATTAGACATCTGAAAATGTGTCTGGAGATGTGTGGAAAGTAAATTGCTTCGATGAATTGCATTATAGAAGCAATGAACTGTCATGCAGTCAACCGCTTGCGATTGGAAGCTGTACAGAAGCACTTACTCGTACTTCCTCCTAACTTACATATGGAGGCTTTATAGAGGTAAAAATTAATTTCATATGAAATGAATCAAAGCTGTCTAAAGAAACCATAATTAATGAATCGGGGGAAAATGACAAAAAATAAAACGCTTTTAGCACAGTGAAAAATATGTCAATAATGTGATTCTAAATAAACACTTTTCACTCATAAATAAATTAGGTAATACCAAATGTCTTGCTTACAACTTCGGTCGAGTAAGCAGCAAGTTTATTGCAAATCTTAACAAAACTCTAAAATGTATCAAGTAGTTCAGATTTATCACGGCTACAGCATTATGACGAATTAGCCTAGGGGGTAGTGTATTGGACTACTACGCAGCAGGACCCATGTTCGATTCTCAGTGCGGCGCATGTAAGTAAAATATAAATTATAAAGAGTACGTAAATGGTAAACTCCATGAAAATTGCAAAAAGACGTTGGATAACATTTAATAATAGGAAAAAAAAAGAAGAAAGAATAAGCCTCTATAAAGCTTCCATAAAGTTTCGGAAAGGTCTATCCAAGCTGTTCAGGAAGTCTTAAACAAGTAAATACTTGCATTAAAGTGCGCCAAATGTGTTTCCATTAGACCTTATGTAGTTAATATTGCGGGAGGTGAAATTGCTTCGATTTGACTCTGTGACAAATATGTCAGATATGTGATTTTAAATAAACACTTTCCGCTCATAAATAAATTGGCCAAAACTGAGTTCTTGTTTCGGTTGAGGAAGTTGCAAGTTTATTGCATGTCTTGTAGAAACTCTAAAATGTATCAATTAGTTTAGGTGTGCCACTGCTACAGCAGTATGACGAATTAGCCTAAGGGGTAGGGTATTGGACAACTACACAGTTCGATTCTCAGTGTGACGCATGTAAGTAAAATGTAAATTATAACGGGAACGTAAATGTAAACTGCATGTATTGCAAAAAGTCATTGCATAATATTTATTAGTAGGATACAAAAATAATAAAATATGTATCTATAATAAAAAACATAAATATGTGTCCCTTTCATTTTTCAACTTCTTTAAGATTGGGGCCCTACTAAGGTAATGAACCTACTTCTGATAAACGTGAGATGCTTATTTTTCGAAGCAGTAGCCAACCGCGGATGTTTATTGCCTTCCAGAAGAGGAAGTTGTGTCTTCTCTAAGGTCTATCCAAGCTGTTCAGGAAGTCTTTGTACAAGTAAATACCGGCATTAAAGTCAGATGTGTTTCTATTGCAGTCAATATTGCGGTAGGGGAAATAGCCTCAATAGCACCTTAGAATAATCTCTTCCGTTCAATAGAAGACGTTTCTGTCTTTTTAAGCACAGCTTGAACTGCAAAAATCTCAGTTGAGCAAGTCAACTAAAATCCGCCCAAAAGAAAACAACCTTAATCTTTATTACCATTAAAAAAAAAGAATGTTGTACTTTGATCTTAATTCAAATATAATAGCTTCCACTTGTCGGCAACTCAGCTGCTGAATTTTCACCACATTAACAGCATTTTATTCAAAATACGCCATCAGTTAACCTCTAATTAGAATTGACTTGATTACTCCTCCTCTGTCTATGTGTATACAAGAATATCCCATTACTCTCTAGTCTCTGCTGCTTCCCTGCCCAGACTTTTGTGGTGAAAAAAAGCAAACTTTGCTTCTGTAAAGCAATAATTATAGGAACGAAGAAAATTAAGGTAAACCGCACAAAGAGTGATTCAATCCTAATGAGGCGCACGAGGCGGTGTGAAGTAAATTAGTCCACTTCAGGTTTGTTCTCACCCACAAAACAGTGTTTTGTTCCAGGCAGTACAAAGAACAAAGTTTGTTTTTCGTATATACCTAGGTTTCCTCCCTGCGTCGGCTTTTCTAAGGCACCTGCTACAATGTGCTCCCCTTGGCAGATGCGTTATTGTGATAATAGCTATAAGTAGGTATATACTCGTACATCAAGAAGCTGACTATTCCTTGGCTGAAAGTTCAATTACCTTAAACTTTTTCGTTCAACAAGCAGCCGATATGTAATAGTATGAGACGGCAGAATAATCGCTACAACGGGAACAAACAAAATGTGGTATCGCACTATACACACAAATATGGTAATTCTACGCCCCAAATTTTATGAAACTTAAAATTGGGATACTGGGGCCTTTAATGGAGGGTCACTCTCATTTAAACATTTAAACCGAGGGTGTTATTTGAGATATTTTATGTATGTAATCAGGAAGGGAAGAAGTTCTCAAAGTTGTTAATTATTTCGTTTCCGAGAACTGTGGGAATGTGTTTCTTAGTGTCCTCTGGTTTCGTAATGATTACGTGAGACTTTATTGAAGTTTTATTATCCAATTACCCAAAAAAAATTGTTGCAGAAATGTTGAAAGCCGCTGTTAATTCGACTGCATTGATTGTCATAATTGACCCGACATCCAATGCTGTCAATTTAACAGAGACATGGTTGCACATTCTACAACCAAATCATGAAAATTAGAGCATTTGTTGTAGATTTTACGACTTAAAAAAATGTGACTGCAGTAGCATTCGTTGTTGAATGAACAAAACAATTTTTTAGTTACACTATATGTATGTGTATAAACTGCAGATTTTGGTTGTATTATTCAGAAAACTTTGCAGCCAAAATGCAATCTCCATCGTCAAATCTACAACTCGATTTGTAAAAACTAATACAAGGTGGCGCAAAAATAACCTTCCGATGTTTTTTGGCTGTAATTTAAAAAAAAAAATGAAAAACTTTGATTCTTCTTGTGTATTATTTTTAAGAGTCTGAGGCTTGTTGACATAAGCCCGCGACTTCAAAAAGCCCCACAAAAAGAAGTCTGGAGCGGTCAAATCAGGCGATCTTGCTGGCCAGTGCAAATCGCCAAAACGGGAGATTAGGCGCCCGTTAAATGCATCCTTCAGCATATCGGTTGTGGCACGTGCAGTGTGTGCCGTTGCACCTGTTGGAACCACATGTTTTCCAATCCCAATTCATCAAGTTGCGGCAAAAAGAACTCGTTGGTCATTGCTCTGTAGCGCTCACCATTCACAGTAACCCTTTGGCCCGCGACGTCTTCGAAGAAAAAAGGTCCGATGACTCCTCCAGCGAAAACAGCACACCATATACATACTCCGGGGTCTGCCATGCCTGGCAGCATCTCGTGTTGTGCCAGTCTCTTCGAGGCGAGCGGCTAAACGTCGCAGTGTTTCACCAGTAGGCGTTGGACGGCTAGGAAATCTGCGACGAAATTCACGTTGTGCCAAAGTCACCGACCGATTATTGCTCAAATAAATAGTCACCAATATTCCGCGTTCTGGAGCAGTGTAGCGTAACATTGTTTATTAACGTGTATTTCGCATGTGTTTACTACACAAATGTCAAAACAGAACTGACATTAGGGGCCAATCGCAAAATTTATAGCATTTTCTGATAGGAGGATTACTTTTGCGCCACCTTGTACTATTTGCTTTCATTTTCACAGTTCGTTGGTCTCATATTCACACTTTTTTTTTTGTGAAATCTGTGCACTAAATAATTAAATAGTTCGAAACTCTTTTAATTTAAGCAATCTATAGATTTGATAGTTATACACATTTTTAAGTTCATAACATGGCAAAATAATTTAGGCTTTCATAATTTTCAGTTTGAGCATTAAGCAATTAAACAATTTTCTGTCTAAAAACCTGAATCATTCAACAATATGTTAGGAAATGACAAGCAAGCCTTTGTTGAAAGAGAGAGGCATAAATTTCTACTATTTTTATTAACATTTTTTTTTTTTTTGATGATAGGATAAATGTCCAAGTGTATTTTACTGGTCCTGATCCTGATTTTCTAATAGCTGATGGACAATGAAGTAGAAAATGATAACCCAAGTTCGCTGTCAGGGAATATTTAAGAGATGTGCTCCGATCTCAGCAGAAGTAAACTCGGTTTTGTGAGCCCACGACCTAGTTCAAAGAGCATTATGCTATTCACGAACTATTTAAAACGACATAACACTCTTCGACAACGTAAAATTGCCCACGACATCAAACATCAGCACGTCCAAAAATAATGTATTTTTCCTATTCAAAATGCTGTCTTCAACATCCTCATCAGCTTCAAGCAAAAAAAGGAAATCACTACCATTCATATTTAGGAAAGTCACAAATTTCACAACACAAAAAAATGGCAGAGTTGAAGACTAACCGCGATACTAATAATCTTTTTCAGTGTCGAGGCTACATTTTTCGAACTCACAGTGGCGAAATTTTCAATACGAAATTGCATATTGTGACTTACGAAATATTTAGTATGAAGGTTAAAAATGATTATTAGTAAGGCCCTAAATGTACAACGGAATGCACAAGTATAAATAATAAAAGTGTTTTATCTAGACGAGTGGATTACGGAGTACGCTAAATGCAGCATATTCACAACTCAATGTAGTTTCAACTAAAAATGGTTGGGGCTTTGAATGCTTATGTTGTGCATTTTACAAGTTTTAAGATCTTTCAACAGCATTTTGTGCGCACTCTTTGCATTTTGGTTGTAGATTTGACAAATTTATAGCTGTACATTTAACAACAAATATTGACAACGCGCTGTCAATTCCACAACAAGAAATTGCGATCATTTCTACAATTTTACTGCTAAAATGAGAGCAAACGCCGTAGAGCTTATAATTTATTGTGAATATGAACGCAATTGCTGTTTGATACACGAATACAGAAATCATTGTGATTTTGAGTGCCACATGTTGTAAAATGTACGTGTAAATTACACCTACAATCTTTATGTTACTAGATCAAGACTATAGACCTTATTCCTTTGGTAGCTAGACTTGAGTCGGGAACCTCAAATGAAACTGTATATCGACCCAATTTTTAACCCGAGTAAGTTTTGGTATGGCGTCGTAAAAAATGGTCGATCAGATACAATGCCTGAAGTCGCTGCTCCTTTCTTTCCTGACTAAAATTACTTCCAAGACAACGTTTTCAAATTCCTAACCGTATCTAGCTGAGATGCTCCGATGGGCTGTTGATCATAAAAGCTCGTCCAGGTACATGCAAAATGCATTCCCTGTGGTCATGCGACTGCTGAATGCGTCAAACGCGGAGATAGTGAGCTTGGAAAATCGTAACAAATTCTTTTCTGGCCATGCGAGCAACAAGTTCTGTGATCAGAATATCGTGGCTGAAGAGAAGTCGTAATCGCCTTGTAAAAAGGAAATCACAAACTAAGCCAGAGACACACTCGAACGACATCCTACAGTCTTGAGGTGTGACTAAGAGCTAAAAATATGGGCTGACGATGGTCAGTGGTCAGTCGAAAAAGGTTTTTTTAGACCACGCCAAAGAGTCCTTCAAAAGCTGTTACAATTCTTCAAATATGACCTCGTGCGTGGTAGTCTTTAGAGCACACCTATGCGACATCAAGACCCAGCTGCGCCACTCGAGGGCTTCTCTATGATTTGACTGCACAAAACATACGCAAGACGTCTCAAAAGGCATTGTATGTCAAAAGTAAAATCATTCCCAAGCTCAGTTTTTCGTTGAAAAAGGGTTTAGCTCTTCAGTGCGAGCTCTGTTTACAGCATCGGCTGGCGAAAGGAGTCTTACGATGATTGATCTATTGACCATCGATAAAGCCCCTAAGCTGTTGGAACTTTGGCCGCAACGAAGTACCTCAAGTCAGTCTCGTTGTTCCAAAAGTAGAATGGCCACCACCTGGCTCTTTAATGCAAATTGGTGTCCCCTGTTGCCTGTCGATAATACATCGCAACCGAACGTCGAAGATCTTTTCCACTCTTCCCATTTCAGCACCGAGAGAGAGAGAAGCTAAATTTAATTACCTCGTCCATGTCAATGTGTTTGACTGTTGACATCTTATGCCTCACTCAGCATTTAGCTAATTATACCGAGAGGAAGCCCGCAAAAAAAAAAACCCCCAACCGGAAAAGGATTTTTAATTGTTTCGTTTTTCCCAGCAGGCATTCAAATAAAGCTAATTAAGGAAGTGTGAAGTGTTTCTGTCACACTCACGTCCGTGTGCATGTATTTGGGTTAATTATTTCCACATCTACTCGCTCCCTTTTTGTCTATTTATCCGACACTCTGTGCTTTCAAAGTGGCACGATTTAATTACGGATCCGCTCCATGAGTTTTTTTTTTCTGCAATCCAAAAAAGAAAAATCCTTCCAATCGGCATCAAGCGCTTTTTTCTCTCTCTCCTTTATATTCGTGTATCCCAAGAGTACTTACCTACTTGTGATTTTTTTTCACTACCCTCAATTTTTCTTCAATTCTCATACACGGGTGTATCGAGGACCTTATGAAAGGTAAATCAGGTGATTTGCGGTTAGGAAAATCATAAGTCGTTATTTGAATGGTCGCAGGCTTGTGTCTCCCTGCGCGCTCGATGAAAATCCAATTAAAGTTTAAAATATCGACAAGTGGGTAGTAGGCACCCACCTACCCACTTCAGTGGAAAAATGAAATCCCAATTGAAGACCCCAAATTTAGTACAAAACCGACGCCTGTACAGGAGTGGTCCTTTGCCGGGATTAAAATGTAAGCGTAAATGAGAAATAATTCATACGTACGTATGTAGCCAACGGTAGGTGCGGGATTTGTGGCTATGGTCGTCCCCGGGCTCTGTTTTGGGGTAGAAAACCTAAAGCTGGAAAAAACCAATGAAAATGTCAAATTTCCCTGCGCCCCAGCGAAGGTCACACTAAAGTGCGGAGACTATAAAATGTTTTTGGCAGAATTGGCGGTTTGCTGTCGATACGAACGAGCGAAAACTTTCATAAATTCGATTTCGGTGCTTGGCAAAAATACAACCAAGAAACAAATAAAAAAACCAACATCTCTAATGGATTTGGAGCACGCGTATCCTGAGCACACTATAATGCTACTATGATTCGCAAACTCCCTCGCAGTGTCGGTTCAACGAACCGACAAGTTTTCCGAAGTAAAATCAATTTTGCGAACGACCCTTGTGTTTTGTTTCTCGTCGCAGATAGGGTGTAAATTTTGCACGGTTGCGAGGAGATTTCAAGGATTTAAGGTTGCTGCCAGTTAGAAAACTGTGGCAACACTCGATGAGGCGAGGAAGTTTGATGAGTTTCTATGCTTCCTAACGTTGTTTTCTTGGCGGTGGCGCAGAGAGTAACTTGCGATGCCCTAATGGAAAGGATGTATTGGAAATTGTTTCGAGGACATACAATATTTTGTCGGAAAGATTGTTTCATTTCAATCATAAATCGATTTAGTTTGAACTGATTTCAATTTAAAAGTTTTCGGATTTCAATAGCTTGTCGTAGGGAGCTACTCATGTGTGATATCTAACTTTAGAGGCAATTTGTACCAAATTGGGGATTCAGTTTTAATATTGAGTGACTGTTGATATACAGCGGGATCAAGTGGATTGCGTGTATTTCGACATAAGACAGTCGGGAGTGAGAAAGCCTGTTCGACAATGCAGTTACGAAAAGATGGCCAAACAAGGAAATCTTGGACCATAAGTTTAGCTTTAAGTTAGCGTTTGTGGGGGCACGTTTTAATATTGGTGCGATTGGCAGGGACCGACTGTATTTTTCACAACCATCTCTGTTCTGTGTATATAAGATTTCTGACATTTTATTTTGAGTAGGAATCTTTGTCGAAAACGGACCAAGATGTATTTGAAAATTCAGAAACCGAGGCGGTTTCTTTTTTTCGGGATGTAAGCATTACTTACTTGGTTTTTAGGGTCTTATCGAAATCGAAAATGGGGTTTTCGAGATATGAGCAGTTTTTAAATTGAGCGTTTCCAGTGATTCAAATTGAAAATTAAGGACGCATGTTGAAAACATCAATTTCACTCTAAGTTTGCATTTTGGTCAAAATCATGCCGTTTTGATGTAAACTAGGGAAAACTATATTTTTCAAACTTGACTTTTTTCAAAAATCCATTTTACGATAATACAGAGAAAAACTGAGTTTTGCATTAAGTTAGAAATGACCATATTACCTTAGAAATAAATTTTTCTTACAATCGTATGGACCGTTTTCGGGATATGTCCAAATCTCAAAAGTACCGTTACTGGATTTTTTTTATCGGAAAACTCAGTATGCAGTTATGTTTACCTCACATACATAAGCTTAAATATCAATTTATGTTGAAATCGTTAGAGCCGTTTTCGAACAATTCAAACTGGTATGAAAATTTTGTATGGGAAGTACCATTAATACTGAGGTTACCATGCAAAAAAAAAGCGGCCCCGAGCTGTAAGCTCCCTAACTTTAAATCCGAAGTTTGAACGAAATCCGTTCAGCCGCTTAGACTGTAGGCCTCGGGACATACAGACGGACAGACGGACAGAATTTTGCGACCCACTTTTTTGAGTTCGCTTATCATCGTAATGTCAGAATTGATTAACATCTCGAGTTCCAAATTTTGTACAAATACAATACCTTTCTCTTACTACGTAATGGAGAAAGTTAAAAATATGCAGTCGAACTTCGATAACTCGAACCATCACTTGCCACACAAAAAATTCGAGTTATCAAGACTTCGAGTTATCAAGTTAAATACAAAATTGATATAAATATGTACATATCTATTTATTTCCTAATATATAAGACAAAAAAAGTATATAAAGTAAAAAAAGTACCTCTAAGTCTAGATAGCTGAAAGCAAAGTGCACGAGGCTGCAGAGGTTTAGAGGTGGCAATATCTCAGACGGGGGCTCTTCACGCCCGTTGAATAAGTCCTGGATGATTTAGAATACAGACTTTTGCAATATACTTTGAAATCATTTGAACGGTGAGATATGACATGAACAACAAGCTGTTGGACACACAGTGATTCACAAAGGACACAACACTTTTTGTTGTTTTCTCTTCACTAATCCAATATTTTTGTAACGAGAGGTTGTGAGATTGAATTAAAGCCCAAGTGGGCGCATTCCACTATTTTGGCCTACTCAACATTTTCTATAAAGGGTGTTTTTTTAGAGGTATAAAACTTTAAGTTGGCAACACTATTTTAACTGGCGGCCATTTTGTCAGCTGTCGAGTGATTTATTTTAAGTTTGGTTTGGCATTTCAACATGAATAGACTGACGCCTGAACAACGCTTCGAAATTGTGCAAATTTATTTTGAAAATCATGGTTCTGTTCGAAATACGTATCGCGCACTACGTCCATTTTACGGTCAACATAATGAAGCTCACTTTTGGTTGAATGGATACGTCAATAAACAAAACTGTCGTATTTGGAGTGATGATAATCCTCAAGTGTATGTTGAGACACAAAAACTGACTTGTTGGTGGAATAATTGGTCCGTACTTCTTTAAGAACGATGCTGGCCAGAGCGTTGCGGTCAATGGTGACCGCTATAGAGCCATGATTACTGACTTTTACGTTCATCAATTGAACAACCATGATGTGTATAGGATAGGAGCTGTTTCAACAAGATGGCGCAACATGTCACACGGCTCGTGCCACAATTGATTTATTTAAGGAAACGTTTGCTAACCGCATAGTTTCACGTTGCGGACCCGTGAATTGGCCTCCAAGATCGTGCGATTTAACGCCGCTTGACTAAATTCTATGTGAAGTGTTCTATGTGATATGTGAAGTCGCTAGTCTACGCCGATAAGCCCGAAACGACTGACCACTTGGAGGACAACATTCGCCGCGTTATTGCCGATATACGGCCATGGATCTGTAAGGTGTGACACTAAGTTTTGGGGGGATATAGGAAAGATTCGTGCTCGTGCACATGGCTTATGCATTGGGTGGAATTCGGATAATGACATCAAGACGGGTAAGGGTTCTAAATAGCTCGTAGAATGAAGGTACATTCGTTCTAAACCAAGTGCAGATTGTTTCGATAATATTTTTGGCTTTATAGTTGACTTGTGATATAAATTCATTGCGTTGAGAATATATGTCGTCCGGTGCTTTGTGTGGATGAAAACTGCCTCAACTTACGAGGGATATTAAGGATTAATGGTGATAATTCTGGCGTAAATGTCATTGGTTCTGTGTCATTGTTGTAGTTGGCCAATTGGCGCACGACTTAATTACGCTGTAGCGCATATCAATAGGGCATACCAAATTTTGTATACCTCAAAACATGCGAATGATTTAAAAGATTGGACAACTTCCACGTGTCCGCCTTTGCCCGAATATATATTTTCAAAATTTTCATTCCAGGTAGGCATAGTTCATCACCCACAGGCAACTACTTTGTAAATGCAAAATTTGAGAATAAATTTGCGACGAATATGCATGGACTTTCCCTTCGCCGCAGGGTAAGCCCAGACAAGCAACATATGAATACAAAGCCCCTTCCGAAAATCTCTAAACTGAAGAAAGCTGTTCCCAACTGCCTCCCTGTAATCCAGCTGCTACATTTGTACCTACTCGTGTATATGCGTGGCATATTCTTCTAGGGCCTCGCAAAATTTCGCATACTTTCCGCTTGGCGAAATGCCAAGTAGGTTTACCCGGCCCTCATCGCCACCCTTCTCATCCCGTCGGCCGTCTGCCGAAAATAGGCAAAAATTCCCTTTTAAGCATTTGAAAATAGGAAATAATGCACGAGCACTGACAAAAAGTGAGCAGACTTATAAAGTGGTAAAAAAGCCAACGAAAATACCGTTAAATGGGTAAATAAAGTTCATCCCCTGCCCTGGCGCCGCCCACCGCAATCGCACGACTATCCTATATTCTGTGGGTGGGGTTAGGCGGGAATGGGTGAAATGTTTTGAATTTTATTTTTATTTTCCGCTTACAGGTTTGCTTTTTTTTTCTCTTCCTTTCCTGTATATCGATACTGGTGCGCTTACCCCTTGAGCTTTAAGTGAAAATAGTCTGCCGCGGGCACGACGGAAGAACGGAACTGGGCATAGGGTGGGTGTAGCAGGCCTTTGAGTATTCATAGATGTAGAATGGGGGGTGTGAGCCGGAATAGTATAATATTTTCATGTATGCGAGGGCGTTCTGTAACCGTGCACAGAGACAGCAACGGGGAGAAGTTTAATAACATAATATCCACCTAAAGTGATTCTACCGTTTTGTTCGTCGTATCCCTTCAGCGCGGAGATTCAATACGTACGGAACTACACTGGCGTGTAGTAACATCGCCCGAAAATGGCAGCAAGACGATGAAAATAATAATAACCCAAAGGGTGGTCGGCGCGGGGATGATGCTGTGAAGAAAAAAAAATTTAAATCCCGATTTTTCTTGAGGGATGTACGACGGGCATAACGGCACAGAGAACAGTATCAAATACAACGAATGGGAGAGGAAAGTTCCCATAAAATAAACATTGCCGATGAGGATGAGCTGCTATGCTGCCGTTGGTATATATTTTTATGGTCGGCGGTGTAGGGCTGTTGGGGGTGGCAGGGCACTATGCTGGACAGAGTGGTGAATCTTCGATGGTTGTGCGGGAGGATGATGATAGGATCACCGTAGTTTACTGTTTTTTTTTTCTTTCTTCTTCTGTGTACTTATGTTATTCCAGCAGGAGGAGGCGCTGGGGTGGGCATTCTATTCTTTCCTTTAGCTGTTGTTTTGCTCTGCCCAACTCTGGGGGTTTTTTGTGTGGCCTACACTGCTCGGGAGATTGTGGTGCAGATCCCGTTCGTTGGCAGCGATAGCTCATGCGGGCGAGTGGGTGACGGGAGAGGGTTTTTCTTTCTATTGTTTTCCCATTTGAGGGATTTTCTTTAAGATTTTTACACTTCTCGATGGTTTTGCCTGTCAACTTGCTGTAGATAGTGCGGAGGGTGGGCAAAGTGTGAGGAGATGGGACGTGAAATGCGCTACACTACAGGAGATCAGATCGGTTTAAGGATGAAATCATCAGATAAATAATATTGACGTTGACGAAGTTTGGCCATGGCTGTTATAGGTTGAACAGCGATCGACTGTGTTCTTCATTGTTGTTGTTCTTGATGGATGAACAGAGATATAGTGAGCGGAATGTTTTCTGAAAGACCAAGAGGATTGGATGAACTTTACGGATTAGTTTAAGTGCAGTTAGTATTTTCTTGGTTGGATGTTGATTTTTAATTTCATTTAAAACGATTTATCGCGGAAGTGGGTCGTTGGATTAGAGTTGAACTGATGCGGCGTAGGGCGATGCGATAAAGTGAATAAGTGAATTGATTCCTTACAGAGTGCTTAGTTTTTTTTCTAGCTACAAATTAATTGCAATTGCATTTAAAGCCCAGTGTGGTTGATAAGGACTCATGAAAGGGCAAATGCTGTCAAATAGTCAGTTAGGGGAGTCAAAAAGCAAAGGAATGGTTAAAACAGCTGTAGCCGTAATCGGAAAGTTTGTTTCTCAGTCGAACAATTCATCGATTAAGGGCCCGGCAGTAATTTAAAAGTGTTTACAAACGTAGCCCACAGTCGCTTAGTCTGCTCTTTGACATCGGGTTTGACTTCTTCATGAATCCATTTTCCAAAAAAAACCGCACCGCAATTTTAGCAAACAATTTTGATTGCTCGTCAAGCTTGAGCCACTTTGTATAGTGGATGTGGGTCCGGTGGAGCTTTTTCCTTGTTTTGAAACTAAACACTTTATCGTCAACAGAAAGTTATCCAATCGATAAAATTGCTATCCTAGCTATGGGAGTGCTGCTACCTAATCTAATTTTCCATTAGTGACGAAGAGACGGAAATACTTCCGCTCACAGAACAAATTCAAATCCCCTCATGCAATTGAACTAATGGTATGAGCAGGCATCGGAATTACTTCGACTTTAATTACAAAACAAAGCCATTTCCAATAATGTGTCTCAAAAGCGACGCAACGTCAACATCCCTGTTTCGCATACTGAACGTATCGTGCGCACCTACACACAGCTATAATGATTCATTTCCTTAAGTAGACCCACAGTTCACCCACTACTGTCATACATTTAACACCCCATTCCACTGTAAAATACTACCAAGTGTGCGTTTTTGAAAACCCAATACATGGCAGCGACAACAGATAAGGTAATTATCGAAGTGGAAACATCATGGACGCAGATGTCTATCGGAAAATTCTACTATTTTTTTTTGCGCCTCATGTTGCTTATGCTCTCTGACATGGAATTTCCAAAACATCTCATTTTGATATGCAGAGGCATATCCCATCAGCAGAACATCAGCATCACTGGTATAACTAGAATGTGTGTATGGGTGTGGCGGGCCAAAGGATGAAGGATGGCTTAACACTGGTTTGTGAAAAAAACAACTTTTCAGTAATGGGAAAAATAAAACTTCCACGTTTTTATGAATCGGGTGGAGTGGGACTGTAAAATTTAATACAGAAATGAAGGCACTGATGGGATCGCTTTTGCTGAGAGGTACTCAAGCTGAGCTATGGACCAATGCAATTTGTATTCTTATTTTCCGCCCTTACTCAGTTATAACGAAAACATAAATTAGAGAGTCAAACATTCCCCGATGAGAGACACCTGTGAGCCGAGATCTGAAACTGTGAAGAAAGAAGCAGAATGAGTCGGGCGATCAAATAAAAGCTAAATGTTGTTCTATGGTAAGGCCTATGTTTTTGTCAAAATTTCGTACGATTGCGGTCGCAGTTTTAAAGTGATGTGTACACAAAACCACCCAGCCAGCTTTACAGTTTTATTTACGTGGGCTAGGTATATTTCAATTGATTGTTTCGGGAATCGTTGTAATAATCGGGTACTGTTAAAAAAATTAATATTTTAAACATCCAAATCATACGGTAAGTCTACAGTATACAAAACAAATATTGTCCCTACAGCGCTACAGTCGATATTGGAAGGAAATGCTTCAGATTGATCCACACCATCTTTTCGGTAATTGTAAGGAGGTCCTTAAAACACATCCAAGGTTACAAAACCTGTGTGGGATGATTTTGGCGAGTGTTTGTCGCTCTGTTTAAGTACAAATAAATTTTACAGACGTTTGAAAGATCGGATATAAAAAAGCTCACGTGCCTTGATGCTATTTCCTTAATTGAAGTTGAAGATGAAAGAGGCTTTAAAATCGTAGGCCAGTACCCCAAGCACGATCAGCATCGGACACTGTGGAATTATTTAGAAAATGACTATTTTTCAGGAAGCAATGGACTTTGACGAGCTGAATATATATTAGCGAATTGCAAGGGGTTGAAAGCAGGTACACGCAGTCAAGCCGAAGGGACAATTAAACGAAAAAGACTCCTGAAATCAAGCGGTGCACTTCACTTTTTAATTTTTTCATTTATACATAAGAGGGTTCTTTTGTTTCATCAATTCTGAAACAAAGATGATACATGCAAAGCGATTCTTACAATTCCATCCGTCTTCTCCTTAGAACTACAGATTAAGCGGCTGAAAGGATTTTCCTAAACCTTCATGTGTTAAGCCTAGCCTTTGATTTTTTTTAATTATCAATAACTTAAGAAACACTTAATGAAAGATATTATAAAAAGAAGATAAAAATGCAAAAAAAGAAAACAAAAAATGCACAAAACTTGAAAGTAAACCTAATTGTCTAAAATACAAAAATAGGAGATAACTACACAAAAATTAAAAACAAAATTAGCATAAATACATGCATTTTAAGCAAATTTTATAGTCCATTAAAAATATACAATTGTTGAATTCATTCAAAAATGTTCTTCCAAATAAATATTTA
Source organism: Cheilosia variabilis (assembly GCA_951230905.1). Taxonomy (NCBI): domain Eukaryota; kingdom Metazoa; phylum Arthropoda; class Insecta; order Diptera; family Syrphidae; genus Cheilosia; species Cheilosia variabilis. The sequence continues at coordinate 12,312,020 of OX579680.1, read as the reverse complement.
ATATTTAATATTTTGTGTCGCGTATGGGCTCAACAACTACTCCGCCGATTTCGCTAAAGAAGTTCAAATGTTGTTCATATTAGTGGCGCGTTGTCCGAATAAGATCCGATAGATGGCGTTATTGTTTCCGCAGTGTTTGTATTTCAATTTGTCTACCTGAATTCCACGAGAACCCAATTTTTGGATGCAGTTCTTATCATTGTTATATCATATGTATCTCGCAGGATTTTTTTTCATTTGTATTGAAAATTGATCAATAATTTCTGAGAGCTCCGTATTCGAGGTCGAAGTATCAGGAAAATAAAAATAAAGTGCACGACTGGGTCGAACGTAACTTTCTCGTTCATCAAAAGTTTTAATGTAAATGAAGTGGGAGTGGAGAAGAGGGCTGATTATGTAAGCTCCAATGGAAATATTTTTAGGGTGCACATTCAATATGGTTGGAAAAAATTTCAAGTTGGTAATATTTGCTAAAAACAAGTTTTACGTAGCTGTTATTCGAAGTTGGGGCAGTGTTATTATTTCAAAATTATACCGAAAATATGTGAATACAGATCGGAAAATGGGTAGTAATTTTTGATAAATGTATAAGAAATTGATTTGTTCGAATTTTTTGAGAAAAACTAAGTACGGGATCTTATTTAGAATACTTATGATATCTTTAATATGTATTTTGGTCAAAATCGTTAAAGTGGTTTTTGTAAAATTTCTCAGACAAAACAGTACCAAATATTGTCTAGTTTGAAAAATACTATTGTTTAACTATTTAGCTGAAAAGCTAATAGCAGGATGTAAGCATTACTTGGTTTTTAGGGTTTTATCGAAATCGAAAATGGGGTTTTCGAGATATGAGTAGTTTTTAAAGTGAGCGTTTCCAGTGATTCGAATTGAAAATTATGGACGCAATAATTTTGGAAGCATAAATTTTACTCTAAGTTTGCATTTTGGTCAAAACATGCCGTTTTGAGGTAAACTAAGGAAAACTATATTTTTCAAAAATGACTTATTTTAAAAATCCATTTTAAAATAATACACAAGACTGAGTTTTCCACTAAGTTAGAAATGACCATATTACCTTAGAAATGAATTTTTGTTAAATTGTATGGACCGTTTTCGAGATATGTCCAAATTTCAAAAGCACCGTTACTCGATTTTTTTGCGGAAAAATAAGTATGCAATTATGTTAACGATTATGATATTATTTTTACTGCATATCTATACCATGCAGAATATTATAATTCGCCTTGATTTTTGGATAAGATCAATCGATGATTTTTCATCTGCATTATAAGGATATGTTTGGCAAAAATTTAATTTACTTGAAAACAATGCAACGATATAAAATTTTCTTCGGGACGCGTCCATGCCTGCTCATTCAAAGTTGAATAAAAGCGAAAGTACTCTTAGAAGCCGACGATTTCTCTCATCCCTAGGTAACGAATGGTGCCCTAAAAAACATGGAAGTATTTAAATGGCAGGACCATCATTTATTCAATTTACAATTAAAAAAAAAAACGGCAAATAAACACATTTTTAATGACTTTTTTTTTTAAAGTATATAAAATTCGATCGATATAACGAACGCGCTCGATATAATGAATGGCATCAAACATTATATCCATTATATACATTTAAAAATGTACACTCTTAAGTTTTGTCTTAGAATGTAATTGTTTATTTTTAAAAACTTTTCTAAACAACAGGCGTGCACAATCCCAGAACCAAGAAAATAGAAACACTTTAACGAAAACTTTATATAACTGAGTGAGGAGTTGATGGGATTAGTCCGAAGAATTTTCGTAGTTGCGATTTGTCAACTGTTTTCGTTTTCTTGACACTATATTTAAGTAAGGCCATTTATGAAGCATATTTCTGACAAAAATAGTAAATTCATTCATTCAGGGTTTTCCCGATCTATAGTTACTTTTTTGTCTCTGTGAACTCTCTACCCAAACAACTCCAAACACTGCCTCCGTCTGACCCACTTTGAGGCATGTCTTCAGTTGTGGCGCTGCTAAGACGTCCTCTTGACAGTTAAATAATCAGTGAATTTTTGGTAACTACTAATGCATACAAAATAAGAAAGAAAGGAAATAAGTTTTGGACGAATGTTTATGCATTTTTAGTAAAGTTTGTAATGACCGAAAAAAAAAAAAACGGAACAAAAAAGTTCTCCATACCTTCATGACTTTAGGAAGATTCGTTTCAGGTAGCAAATTTTGCACTACGGAACACACAAATCGTGTACTTTTGGGCATCCTCCACGTTTTGCCTTATAAAGCGTACTTCAATATGGACTTGACAACTTATTTTTTAAATAAAACTACTTGAGGGATCTCAACACAAAATTTGTGGGCTTGAATTACTAAAAAAACATTTATGAATGGAATCCGACTTCGTTCATATGTCCACCACGGGAACGTGTGCAGCGCTCGTTACGTTAAATTTCTCGTTCAATATTGGCTCCGAGCTCCTCTTACGTCGCCGTCTTGCTGGCATAGACCAATGACTTAATGTAGCCCCCTTAAAAAGAAGTCTAGAGGCGTTAAATCTCGGCGGCCAATAGACCGGTCCGTTTCTAGATAGCACTTTCACCGAACTGAGACTTAAATTGTTGCACCCGCTGTGTGGCTTGTGGCACCGTCTTCTTGGAACCACATATCAGATATCACTGATGTCCAATTCATACAATTGCTCAAAGAAATAACGTTTCAACATGTCTTTGTAGCGAATACCATTTACCGTAACGTGACGGTAAATTTCATCGACGAAAAAAAAGCGGCCCAATGACGCCAACGCATGAAAACCGCACCAAACAGTAGGTTCGTTCGCGTACGCGGTTTGAATCGAACGCAATCGATATAAATCGATCGCAATCGCACAAGTCTGTACACGTACTCAACAAAAATGACAGAAAATTAGCAAAATAACGAGTAACGAGCAGTTCCTCTCTTGGCTCGAAACAGCTCAGAGAATTTCAACCGGCAAGTACTGATAAAAATGTCAAATGCGCAAAATTGACAGGAAACAAATTCAAAGTCCGTTTTAAAAATCAATTGTACACAAAAATAAAATATCTGAAAATAAAGAAAATTCGGTAGTGGTCGAATGTTCTCCTAGAACGTTTCAAATGTTGCAAAAAGGTAAGTTATAAATTTATTCGTGATATGGAGTAGATTTCAAAGATGTAAGTGGCCCAAAGTAGCTCGAAGTGTATCCACGTACTTTGGAGTATATTTTCAACTTTCTGAGAGAGTTTCGCTCAATTTTTCGAGTTGGACAGATTTTTGTGCTTGGCTCATGAAAGCACGCGAATGGACCTATTGACTTTTTGCGGATGAAGAGCTGTTTCCTGAAGGTGCCAGTTACACATATTTATCTTATTGACCAATCCGTTTAACCAAAAATGCGCTTCATCGCTGAAGAAAATTGAAAATTGGCGTAACGCCCTTAAAGTTGCGACCACCGACTCGGAATTTCGGTAGTAAATTTCATTTATTTGCAAGCGTCGTTCCTTCGTGTACTTCACCATGATGAAAATTTTGATTTTACTGAATATTTTGACATTGACAGTTCGATAATCGGTTTAAGGTGCCGAAAGTTCGAAGGTGTCAAGTCGCTAATGAAAGACCCTTTATATTCCTGTTGCCCAAGGTTCCTGAATGTTTCTCCTAGTGCATCCAATATTTTCACAAAAAATTAAGCATAACTACATAAGACTGAAATGGATTTACTTCTTATATCTCCTTCCTATTTTTACACCGTTTTTATTTGTAGTTACCTTAAAGAGTCCGCCCAGGGAAATGTCCATTTTTCTTTCCCTGTATAGCCACATTCCTACCTTTTACCTTTGCTCCGTGTACCGTAATTCGAATGCATTACCTCCTTATGAGCATTCCCATGGAACATTACCGTAGCAAAGTGCATACTAAAAGAGCAAACTTTCCAAGTACTATTCAAGTCCATTAAAGTTTTCTCCGAAAAATGTTTTACCCCATTAAAACTTGCATTCTTGAAGGAGCACTCGTTTGCTTCCATCAGCTTAATTGCACATAGCACCAAAAAATAAATAAATAATAAAAGCTTTCCCTTAAATTTAATTTACCGAATAAAGCAAACGAAAATTAAGTAATTACAATATTTCAGAGACAGAAGCAAACAAACAAGACTTGCACAAATACGTGGAAGTCGAACAGAGAAAAAAAAAAAAAGCTAGGAAAAAAACAAAAATCCTTAGCCTAAAGCAGAACAATTTATCATTCTTCCAGTCGACTGAATTTTATTGCGTATTTTGAATTTTAATACTCGTATCGCAGACATACTCTACAGTCTACACCACTGACTGTGTGTAACACGCACTTAAAAAAATACAAAAAATTAACGCTCGCTTCAAAGAGATTGGATTCTCAAAAGTTGTATTCTGCTCCGCAGCATCCGTGCATGGTACCTTCCTCCCCACACGAAAAGAAAACAATTTTACACAGCCATGCATCCTATCGGGGGGGATAACCAAAGATGTATGTGCGTAGGTGAACGCGCCTCCAAATGTGAGACAGGAAAAAAGAATGCCACACCAGCATATGAGCCGAGTCATCGTGTTATCCCTTCTGTGTGTGTTCAAGTGTCTCAGCACAGGGCCATATCGTCCTTCCGATACATTTACTCTTACGTTCTAATAAATAATTAATGACGTTATAATGTAGCCAGTTGCGGTATTCTGTCTGTCAGAGAGCACTCCGCGCGTCGGTTGGAGCGTCGATTAGGACAGCCCTCCGTTGCGACTCTGCTACAATTAGGTAGTCGTTGAGCATTTTCGTTGAATACAAATCACCAAATTAATAATTTCCATATCAGTGCACGGCCCTCTTAACAAAAAGACATCGGTACCATGGGAAAATTGGAAAAATTACGAAAATTATTTGAAAAGAGAGTGGCCGGGGGGATTGCGGTGTAATTAGGACAAGGATTTTCTTCAGCTGATGAGTATTTTTATTGATGAAGAAAATCTGTTGGCTAGAATTTGCATTTGCAGAGGGTATTATCAAAGAATATCACTTACCAATTAGGAGGATAATCAGGTGAATGATATGCCAGTGGTCATAACCCATAATTCTATGATATGTGCTGTGACAGTGCAATGATGGGGATGGACAGACGGAGGAGGATGACGACTGCTGATACTGTGACTGTGGGTTGGTAGCCTTGGCTGTTGATTGGCGCCGCTGCTGGAGGTGTTGATAATGCTGGTGATGGTTGTGGTTGAGAGAGAATTGCTTATCCTTAGATATGTTGTAGTTAGATATGTGAAGATAGAATTCATTAGTGTGAGGATATTTTTTTCTAATTATCCTTTCATTGTGTTTGCACATATTTTTTTTTTCTTTTTCTATTTCACTTTACTGCTTGGGGACATATTTTGCATATTTGACAGGATATCACTCACAGAACTAATTAACCGCACCGAAGCTGAGGAAAATTCGATCGCACTCGCACTAGGCAATTATCGCAGCAGCAAGGGCGCATAAATCGTTCATAATTGAACATAAATTCATAACCTTTCATTTGGGTCCTTCGACCGTTTTGTCATTGCTGTCCCGGGTTGTAAGGAGATTTATCCCCTGTCAGCTGAGGGATTTCACAAACTTACAAAGCGGCTGTGTTTGCGTTATCCTTAAATTTCCATCCCCATTTGGTTTATTAAAATAAAATAGGCAGGAAAACAAAAAATAAATCGCTTCGTGTTTTTTTTTTTTTTTTGTTGCTATATTCCCGAGACACACGAAGAAGAACAAGCAACCCTGACGTACGTTGCGCGTACGAACCGTTAGACGTGCGAAACTTGACTAAAAACAGTTACAAGAATGTATGTGGAAATTGGAAAGTTGGCATGATTGTGTCAATGGTGGTGGTATCGCGCTTTCTATAACAGCCCCAGTGTCCTTATTCACGAGCTGGTATTTTACTTCAAACATTCTCGATGACGTGACTCGTTGTGCCCTCTGGTATTGCTCTGGAGAAGTCAATGCGGGTTGGGACTTGTTGGGAGTTTATTTGCTGTTTTGAGGACTTTGTGCTCGAAGGATATTTCTCTGTGAGAAAAGTTCAGAGAGACCACGAGAGAAAGAACGAAAGAACGAAGCAAAGCTTTTTGTGGGTAGTTTTGCAACTCTGAAAGTCTGGTAGCAAGAAGTAGCTGTGGGCTTGAGGGGGTAGCTAACTGTTACTAGGGAAATTTTCCCCTTAGTTCGAGGAGAAGCCGTACGGAACATCGAACAGGTTCGACTGGTATAGCATGAGAGTTCGGTGGGTTGGGAATTTTGAATAATTGATAGGAAGGTAGTCGGTGATTGTGTCATACATCAGGTAGAGGAGGTGATGCTGGCTCGGTATTTTGTAGGACCTTCAGCGGAATTGTAATATAGATCCTTTTGAGGTTATTAGTTTTCATTGAATTTTTCGAATCTTGAAACAAAGTTATACCAAGGTTTTTTCTTTTTGAAAGAGGTTCAAGTGGTTAATCAACGAGTTCGTCGGATTGGACACAGGTTCAAGGATAGGAATGTAAATGGAAGAGTAAAATGTTCAATTCCTTGTCGACTGTGAATCGAAATTTTACGGCAAGATTTTGGTCACTTTAATAGTGAGCCGGTAATTTTGCGATATCGAGCTTAGAGACTGGAGGAGTGACAGCCTAAACTTAAATTTATGCGAAATTTTACCAGCACAAGAAGTGATTTCCTGCAAAAGTGGGTGTTAAAATAGCAGGATGTTAATGCAGATCTTTTTTATGGGAGACACATTTCAAAGAGTTTTATGATTGAAAAAATAATGCGAATGATTGATGATGACTGGCAATGATTGCATTCAAGACTTAAATTATCTGGTTGGTAAAAATGAATGCCATCTTCGCAGATTTTCGAAAAAAATTACATTTTTGTAATAATTCAAAAGATCAAAATGCTTAAATGATTAAATTATTTTAAAACCCTGCTGAATACACTGCCAACCATTTAAAAAAAATCTTTTTATAAACCTCCGAGCAGCGTTGCCACTTAAATCTTTAGCAAATGTACTACGTTAGCCAACAAAATGTAGCATTTTCAAACAAAATGTAGCACCTGTTTTTTTTTCTTCTATTAACAAACAAAATAAACAATTCCAGAACGCAGTTAAGATATGATGCTTTTTTTATTTGTTATGTTTCTAGAACAGTCGGACACACTTGGAGTTTTTTTTGCACTATTGTAATTGGAAATGTGTATGGGTAAGAGTTCATGTCTAACAAGCAAAGTCATATTGCAAACAAATGACTTCTGACAAGCGCGACAAAAGGATTTGCCAGACCTATATTCGACCAACGAAAATTGGTTTTCCCATTCCTTGCAGTATCTTTGTGTGCGAGCTGAAGATTTGCACTTACTTTAGAGTGATGCCAAGTTTTTAAATCTATTTATTTAATTATAAAAGCAAGAGGGGTAAAATTCGAAATGTTGTTCGCAAAAAAGTAAAATGGTTAGACGGATCTTAAGAAATGTAGTACTTTAGGTTTACGATGTAGTATGTAGTACGGCATTAAAAAATCCAGCAAATATGTAGCATAGTACTACATATGTAGTACAAGTGGTAACGCTGCCTCCGAGACAAGCAAAAAAATATTTCGATCATCAGTCATCAGTAAGTAAATAATAATCCCCTATCCAAAATCATACGGTGGCAGTTTCACATTTCAATAAAGAATTGAAATGCTATGGCTACATAATTTACTAAGAGTCATTAATATTATTCATATAACAACCTTGCACTGAAAGCGGGAGATAATTCCGATCATTAATTTGTAATTATTAACTCAATTATTCTACAACTTGTTGTTCTTAGGTAATCATCTCTGACCGTTAAGTGTTTCACAAATCTGACAGCAAGTTTGTGTTTTTTTTTTTTGTCATTAACAAACCATAAGACATTATTAACCTATTCATATCGCAAGTCTTCCAACCGTCCTGGGCAAGAAATGATTTTGTGTCAATCGAAATGACTAATTCATGCGTGGATAATGCCTATTTAATTGATCCAATGAAATGGATAAGACTCTGTATACCTAGTATCATTTCTAAACGGCTTTAGTGTTATTGATTGATTAATGACCTCTTTGGACTCTTTGATTTTGGTAGTTTTTAGAAAAAAAAATGCTTATTTAAAGAACATCTGCATTTAGAAACAACCATATTTAATTACATTTTAAAGGTCAGGGATCGCGAAACTTTTTAGAGCTTCGTGCCATTTAAAAATAAATAAATAATTTGAAGTGCCTTTGGCGTGCCATCATACAGTCGTGATCTAGTTTTCTAGTGACTACTAGGAACAAAAATAAATGATTTTAGACTGCGCAGCATTTTATTTGTAAACTTAGCTGTTAATTCATTTAAAATAAAAGAAACAAATCTCAGATTAACAAGAAGCAGAGAAACAATGAACGAACTATTTTAGTGTGCCTTTTGTTGTTGCAAAATTGATGCCAACTAGCTTATCAGGGCTGTATTTTGTCACTTTAAGCAAAATGCAGGCTGAACTGGAATGATCTGACAAACGGTTTCCAAACGAATCTTTAATGTTATTCATTTCTGAAAATAAGGATTCGCACGCATACGTAGACGAAAATATTGTCAATAACGCCAATATTGTTCAAGCAGCTATATGTGTCGGGAATTGAATCCCAAGTTTCCATTAATTTGGAATTGGCATTCTTCGTCGTATTGCCTAACAGCCGTTCTAGCTCAATTGATTCCAAATCTTTCCTTGTTTCGACGAATTTTTTAAGCCATATCGACCTAGACCGGAATTCGTTCAGCTGCATTTCAATTTCCAACCAATCAAATTTGGACAAGCTTAGCTTATCAAAGGATGTCATATCAGGGACATAACAAACTTATGCGTTTCCGATAACTCTTTAAATTGTGAAAATCTTGACGAAAAGTCTTCGACTGATGAATTGATTACCAACAAAAACTCTACAGCTATTTTTACTTCGTCTGGTTTTTCATGTAAATTCAAACCGCCGTTAAATTTTCTCAAGTTTCGAAAATACTTGTTGTTTTTTTAACATAATATCAATACTTAAAATTTGCAGTTTACCCTCAAAGGCGCGAATGGGATCTATCAAGACAATTACAGTTTTGTTTGCACCTTGAAGCTTTACATTTAAATCGTTAAAATGTTGGCAAATATCAGTAAAAAACATCAATTTTGAAAGCCACCACCAATTGTGAATAATACTCTATTAAAAAAAATCAGTCTGGCTACCCGTTGGTTATTGATTTTACGATGCCGCTATAAAATACTGGTTGCTGCTCTGTGCGCATATGAAATGCGCTGACCGCGGAGAATGCCAAAAAGAGAATTTAAAAATTCCAGAATTCGGTAATAAGATCGAATAAGAGCCAAAAAAGAAAATACTTAACTATAACTATAGACAGCTCAAAGGTGCAATCGGATTTTTCAATAAGTGTCGTGCGAATAATATTTCGGGTGGCATGGGTTCGCCATCGCTGGTACGCTGGTATAGGTTTTTCTTTGATTTTATGATTCAAAAATTAAATTTAAAAATTTAAAAACTTAAAAAACTCGTGTCAATTTATCAGAATAAATCAGTGGTAGATAATTTTTCAGATAGGTAAAATCGCACGAGAATTGGGGCCAATCGGCAACCCCTTCATCGAAAAGGCCTTCGTGCCAAATTTCGATGATTCCAAACCAAGTGTGCCAAAAGTCGTCGTTCTTAAGAATATTTTTGTAGATGTACTCATTTGATTGAAAATAAAATAAAATTTATTAAAAATTTATTGAGTATATTTTTTTAAAAACCCCCGGATTTCTGTCAAAAAATCTTAAAAAATGCTTGGTTCTAATGAGGTAACTTCTTGCCGAAGTTTGCCAGCGTCACCCGGGCGGAATTTCTGGCTATCCGCTCCGCACCCTCGACCCGGTGATGCCAGATCGTGGGTAATTACCCATTTAATGGGCATTTTCACTTCAAAATAAGCTAAAAGGGCGAATGCAATTCTATCTGAATGCAATCATTTTATAATGCACACTCTGAAGCAACCCATTTGGATTCATTCAATGTATGCACTCATTTTCAGTTTTACAAATGCAAGATCTGTCATGTCGTTGTGGTTCGTTGTTGTCAATGTACCTACGCCTACGCTACATATTTCATTGTGCACTTGTCTGGTTTTCTTTTTCTTATTTTTTATTTTCGCCATAATTTAATTTTTAAAACGTTGTTTTAGTTGTATTAACCTAATTAATTATCTATTGTAGTACAATGTCTGCAGAGAAAGGAAGCAAAATGCGATTCCAGACCAGCTGGCTTGATGATCCTAAATTTGCTGCTTGGCTGAGGCCGCTGCTGTTTTTGTTTTTATTTTGTTTAATTTTTGTGCTTTTTTATATTTACGTAAATATGTATGTATGTATATTTTCGTGGGGAATATCGTGGGGTTTTTCTAACAACGGCGTGGCAAAAAGGGTATTTTTGATAATCGTCGTGGGCAAGTCAGTCCGAAAAGCCTGGCATCACTGCCTCGACCTACCTATGACTCCGCTTGCTCTGTTAAGCAAACTCTTATTATTGAGGAAAAGACTCCTGTGTAACAAACAGCCAGGCTCAAAGGTGTTGCAACTCCTGTGTTGTCAAGCCAAAATTCAAGCCTATCACTGACAACAATCGACAAACAATTTCCGAAATTGACTCGAAAGGCTCTTCCTGAAGACTTGCCACACTAAACTCGTCATATGCGTCGGGAAGCCAACTTTAGACGACAACTTCTTCCACAGAAAACCATTCTATTAGTAATTGTCGAAGCCAACAGCAGTACCACCCCAAACTATGTGCTATCACAGGACGACAATGATATAGTACCCTTTTGGGGAGCAAAAAAGCAAGCTTCGCAAAGTACGGTGCAATCGACCACAAAATGCAAGGGAACTACTTCCAAACATTCCTCCACTCTCATGAGAAATGGCAAAACTATCGGCATCCCCTTGTCACCCTCACCAACTCAACCAAGTTCAGTCTGGAAAGCTCTCAGAATTTTCTCCCACCAGAAATCTACTACAAAATGCTGTCATCCCCAAAGCTTCACCAAAAGGCTGTTCGACTGCGAGTATTTCTTGAGTGGCCAAAAAGTGTCAATATGACCACTATACGAGCTCATATAGCCCACCTAACCAAACAACAATGATACGGTAGAGCAATTATCCTGATTTGTATTGATGTGTCTCTACGGCCAGTCCCACGAGATAGCTGTGCGGTCGGAACGAAATGGAAAAATAAGTTAATTGCCTCGTCGGTCGTCCGCCGGCCGCGCCATTTGGGATTATTGACTAAACTGTCATTGTTTTCGAGCGTTTTGTCTACCGCCGCTTTATGTACGAGCATTCCCACTGTCGGCCAGCATCGAGCGATGCGTCTCGGTAATTTTCTCCTGGCCCACATTAGAATCCATAACAACTCCTTGCGCAAAATTTGCGCTCCACTTAGTGTGTTGTGTGTCCCCTGTCATTTAGGGCCGCCGGCTAATTGTATATGGGCACAATGTAAGCCCCTTGACACATGTACTATAAATGCATGGTGTGCGCGGAAAAACGATTGGCCATCCTCGGGACAGCATTAACAGGCGTCCTGCTATGATGGAGAAATATTGCTACCATACTCGAAACGGTATATACCATCCAGCAGTCGTAAACAGTGGAGCTCTACCATTAATATGGTAATAAACATTCATCTCAGGGGTGCTGTTTAGAATGAGGCCAATTTTACGGTTATGTCGCAGCTGATTTTGCAGTTATCCTTAATAAATTAGCTTTTGCCATTTCTTGTGCTGTGTTTTTCGTTACGTGTACTCTTTGTTTGTTGTGTCCTACATTTATTTTTGATCACGTAGAGCAATCATTATTTCGAGAAAGAAAAAAAAAAAACCCAAAACCAAATGATTTTCGAGGTTAAGCGATTTGCAATGAGATAACAACATGGAGTGCAGGGAAAACATTTGCGGAGGGCATGTGCTTAGTCTGGTTTCGGGGATACGTCAGAATGATTGGATATTGCAAATAGATTCAGGCGTTAGGTCAGTTGGGAGGGGGGATGTGTTGCCTGCACAAAAAGAGGGCCATCTGCTGACGTAAGCGCTAATCGCGAATTGGCGAATGAATTTATACGCGTATCACGATTCCGGCCGCAAATTGGAAATATCGCCAAAGGCGATGGGTCGTAGGTTGTTTCGGCCATTTCGATTAGATGTGGTATGCCGCGCGGTCGTATTTTATGTGTAAACTAAATCAAGCACGCGAGCCTTATGTCGTATAAAGCTTATTTTATGTGTAAAGTAAAAAAAGCGCATGGACAATTGTAAGTTGACGGTTGGCTTTGGGTTGATATTTTATTTCGACTCCTTCAGGTATTGCACCTAAAAGCGAATGCATCCTTCCTATGAATTAAGTCTGTCTAGATAAAATTTCTGTTGTGTGGAAAATTGTAAATATATATATTTTTTTTTTAATGCGTTATGGATACGGAGTCCATTCGTCCTCTTTTCCGCTTTGTTCTTTTTCTTTACTAAAAAGTGTGCTCTTTTATGCGATTGAAAAAATGGTCACCGTACTTATACTTATCACTTTCCACCAGCAGCAGCTGGTTTGTAGGCCATCAATCTATAGGATGAAAACACCGACGAAACAGATGCGAGGAGCGATGGCTAAAAGTTGAGCCATTAAGAGGCACGATGACTACCTATTCAATTAACTACTTATTGACCTTTCGACTTCTACACGGAAAGAATTGAAAATCACGAATTGCAACATTTTAAGTTGCAATTTACGAATTATATATTTCTCGCAACGAATTTTTCATGGATTGATACAAAAATTGGTAATTTGACATTGAAAACGCCGGAGAATACCAAATTCTGTTTGTTGCAATTTACGATTAGAAGTATCAATTCGAGCTTCTTTTATTTGTGGTAATTTGCGAGATTGTTTGGCGCAATTTACCACTCTAATAGGTCAATTTCTCAAACACCACTTTACAATCTCAAATTGCAAGAAATATTTGGTGATTTACCAACACAGAATGATGAATCAATAAAACCATATAATAATTTAAAACATGTGAATTGAAAACGTAAACTGACGTAGAGAAATCGTAAATTACAAAATATTTTTTGTAATTTCCGTGGAATCAATTACCTGATGTGTGCAATCTTTTTATGCACAGTTCATAGTCCATGTACCTATCGAAATCCTTTCTTTTTATGGATGAAGGCATATATGTGGTATTGCTAGACAGCTGCAATCATGAAGCCAAATCTTCATTTTGCACATTGCGTGTCGGTGCAGAGACAGGTAGTCGGTATTCAATCTTTCCTTAAAGCAGTCGAGTTAATGTTGTAAATAATTCGTATTGATAGGTTGTGTACTTCTAAAAATAAAGCATTCTGGAATATATATTGTAAGTACCTATTGAATAATTCCAAAAATGCTGAAGTACGCATATAAATCTGTATTTTTTTCAGAATGTACATCTCGCTATTCGAAAAGAAGTGAATTGGAATGGATTCTAAAATATGTAATCGCGAAGAATTGTAAAGTTTCGTATCAATGTCAAGTTCATTTAAATATTTTGTGTGCATTTTAAATTTCAGCATAGACCAAAAAACCATCCCAGACAAATCCCGTTGTCTCCGGACGATATGGCGCCGTTTGATATTCGTGGATATCAGGAGGAAACATAATTATAAAATATGACTCTAAATATGTATTCGAAAATAACCGTATTAATAAAACTATGCATTTTGCTTTGTAAATCACAAGATATAAGTTGCAAATTGAGAATAAAGTTTTCTTATTTCACTATAAAACATTTTCAATTTAATACGGCGATGCCTCAAATCACTACTCAAGAAACGTAAATTGCAAAATATGAATTGCAAATTAATAAAAATAAGTTGCAATTTACGACTAAGAATTTGTAAATTGCAACTACTGAAGTAGTAAATCTACTCCCGTTAGTTCGCAAATCAACACTATTGAGTTGCAATTCAAGACTAAATGGTTGTAATTTGGTAAGGGGGGAAATCGTAATTTACAACAGAAAAGTGGTAATTTACGAATTGTTTTTGCAATTTACAATCCATGTAATATCAAATTGATTACTATTTGTGTCAAATTGCGATCGGTTATGGTAATATGTTTTTCTCGTTTGATCGCATTATTGATAATGAAAAGTGTTGATTCACGACTTTTGAGGGTCAATATCTTCACTTCGCGTGAACTAGTAAATCCTTAGCTAAGCTCTAAAAGTAGACGAACTTTTCGTGATTCTGCGCTTATTTTTCTTGATTTGATCTTAAAATTCTTTCCGTGTAGATCTGGAAGTCCTACGAAGAGCGGGGTTTCTATTTGATTGAAAGTGGACCAGCAACAAGCTTAGAGTAAGGACCTAAGTATTTTAAAGATCGCTTTTCTTGGGTAGTGAGAAGAGTCTGAAGGACAAGCGGTTCCACAAAGCACCGCGTGTAAATGTAAGTACACGGACTGTATTCAAACACATTTCTGACTCAAACAGACCAGTTGAGCAGACATTATTGTCCATCGGCTACAAATAAGTACAACTCCTATGAGCACAACGCCATTCGATAGAGTACACCTGATTGTTACGCTAAAATCTAGATGGATGTGATCACATCTAAAAAGATCACATGTTATGGAGTCTCAGGACCGTAAATTCTGGAGCTTCGATTTTTAAAGCAGCTGTCGAGCGCGAAATGGGTCCCACAGCTGAAGGATATATTTTTTCTAAAACTTCAAGTCAATCTGTTAAGACAGTTACAGAACCACAGTCTGAGATGGATTTGGTTGGCCATTTTTTTGAGCAATCGAACAAATTTCAGAACGAAGCCTTGGTATCCAAAAGTACTAGCCCCCTGTTCTAGCCCCTTTGCTGATAGCTTTCGACTTTTTAACAATCTTATCTGAATTATATGGAAGTCGCGCAACAGCTCTTGATCTTGCCTAAAGGCTTTTCTGACATCGACGTTCGCAGGGAGATTATAGTTCCGACTTCAATGGAACAGCGATCGTTCCCTGCAACAAATGAAACGAAGTTTTAAGCTGTCCCAAAACCCTTAATATCAGTGTAGAAAAAAAAAACATAACTAAGTTTTCTCACAACATTTTTAAACTATTACTATCCTTGATAAACGGTTATAGGTTCACAAGAGACCCTTCTCTTCGAAATTATACTTTGTGTATAGTTTTCATAACCTCCTTCAAGCTACGTTCTTATTTTGTTTGCGTTCGCACATACTTTCGGCAAGACGCTAATCCAATTGCCCTACTCATGCGAATATTACCATAATTATCGCAAATGCCCTAATTCGCTCACATAAAACTCTCTCTCAAAGGACACACGGGAAGTGTGTTTTTCTACTTACCTAAGTCTTCCCGGAAACTCCGCTTTAAGTCGTGTCAGTAATTTTCATTTGATCGGTTTAATTCCATGAGCGGATGTGTGTCTTGCTCCGAAATTGTTTTTTGTACCGAAAAATCACAGATACCCGCGCAATAATAATCCGATTAGCGGGAATATCTAATTAGCTTTGTCCTTTGGTTTCGAAAGAAAATGAGACGATGAGAATACCTACGTATTGCAAATTGATTCTGTTTGTTTGTCAATGAATGCCACAGACCTGAACTTGGGGGGAGAGTGACAATATAGGTGTATATAATGCATTAAGCGAAGGACAGGCCACACATAAGGGTTTTCGTTGTGTAGTAGCTATTGTCGGAGACATTATTTTATTGGACCTGCTTTGTGCAATATTTTTATTGAAATGCCATGCCACGATGATTCAGAATCAGCTTAATAAACTTTCCTCTCCTGCAGCAATATTTTCGCCGGAATGGACTTTTAGTTATGTGTTCGCCAATATTTATTGACATCAAAGAAAGATGAAATGGACAAGTGCTTTCAGATCCAAGCGAGTGCAGGTTAAGCTTACGGGCTAAATTGCACGGCATAACTGGTTAAGGGTGGGAGTTTTTTTTTAAGTAAATCTTTTCACTCCTTGGTCAGTAATTCCAAACTCCGATGAAATGAAAAAAACTTTAAACTTCTTAATTCTCGTGGGGAGGTAATTTCCAACTCTAATGAAACGAAAAAGCGACAGACTCGTAGTAGGTATAGGTTAGGTACGTCCCAAAATTAGACGTTGATAATGACTATTGTTCGGATTTTCATGCACTATAGGCCTCAAAATATGCTCTTAAAATATGCGCTTAAAAATGCAAAATATGCATTTAAAATATGCACTTACAATAATTAGTTAAACTTAATTTCGGTTCAATTTAAGAACACATTTTCTTCAGTTTATAAGAATATGTTAAATTTTTTATTTTTATTATTTAATAAAATAGTAACTTAAAACGAGATCAACATTTAATAACAAAAAAACAAAAACACAGTTAACGTAAACATAAACATCTTCCTTTGTTTAATAAAAATAAATAATTCAAAATAAATTCCTTAATTCCTTTATTCATGTTGAAAAGTTTTATTTGCATAGATCATGAAATTTTTTTTTAAATTTTCGAATTCAAAACGTTGGCGATTCGGTCTTAAGAATGCCTTATACAACGAAAAAGATCTCTCGACGTCAACTGAAGTTAGTGGATCATTTTTGAAAGAACAAATCTCATCGACGGTAAAGTTTTTTGTGTAATTTTCGTCATTGCAGTCCCGGTAAAGGTCTTACTTATATTTTATATATAAAAAATATGCAAATATAGTAAAATATGCACAAAAATTGCAAAATATGCATTTATAGTAAAATATGCAAAAATATGCACGGTTAAATGTCATTTTAAAGGAAATTTCATGATACGTATACATAATAAGTTACCTTGCATCCAAGGTGTTCATAAAAAACATGCATTTGCATGGAAATCCGATCCCTAATAATGACCCATGAGCACCAAGGTGGTTTTCAAAATAGTTACATTCGATCTTCAATTCTCCTTTTGATTTCAATTATTTATCGAGCTTCATAAAATCTCACCGCTATCGCTTAGCTTTCTAGGCCGACCATACTTTCCTTCTGTGCCGACATTATCCTTAACCCTACTAAATAATTTTTCGGTAACTGTGAGAATACCTGACGGAAATTTATAGCCCCTCGCTATCTATCGGTACTATCTGAAGTGTCATGTTTGATGCATTACCTTACCCCCTCCAACCAACCCACGTCTGCACAAATATCGCACTCACAGCCATCCCTTAGTCCTCCTCGACATCCTCCTATTATTCGCCTGTAGGTATAATTTCTCACACACAATAAACGTCTTTGAATTTCATCGATAACATTATGTGGCAAGGTCGATAGCAGCCAGGATGAGAGCTGTTGTCAGTATATAATGTATATGTGGAAAATAAAATATCACTTTCCACGAAGGGAACAAAAGGTCTTCGTGTCGTGATGATTGGACGGAGACGAACGATTTCCTTTGACATTTTGTTTTCTTGTCGACTCGAATTTTATCAGCTTTTGTGAGGCTGGATTTTCGCATTTGAGTTTGACCGACAATGTGCCACCGATTAGAACAGAGGTTTTCACACCCTTCAGCAACACTCTTGTTCTAACTGAATTCCGTGCGCGTTAGATTACTGTTCACATAGTCAAATGTAACGCACATTGCTGGTTTGAATGGAATCAAGTGTTACAAAACCAAGTTATCGCTCCCACACACGAGACACCATTAATACACGCAGTGTGTGTAAGCCATCCCCTTTCACCGTTACACATTTAACCACCTTTTCGGCCCCCATCGACTGCCACCACTGGCTGTCTCTCTATAGTTGGCAACTGTGTTTTTTGATGTTAAGGGATTTTTGGTTAAATATACGCGCAGACAGGGGATGGACGGCAGCGTTGACAGCTTATTAGGCAAGGACATGTGTTCTCTGCGATTAAGGATTTTCGAAATAATACACCGGTTACAGAAAAAAAAATTCCATTTTGTTTTGCGAGTTAATGGCTGTGGGACGTGTGACATCTATCAAAGTCGAAGTTTTTGTGTAACTTTTTCGCGTGTTACATGGCTTCAACGCAAATGGCTTAATTAATTTGTATAAGTTTAGTGTACGAGTACTAAACGATGAGCACCTGAAATTCCTTACAGGCATTCCAATAAAATTGTAGTTATTTATTTTCTAAGCGATATGTTTTAGGTGCGGTTGCTGGTTGACTTTGGCATATCGTCAGTCGGTTTTGGTTGATTAAAACAATGTTTAAATATGTCTACAGGGAATTAGCTGATGCGATGAGCGCACTAACGAGGCATTCAATCAGAGCCTACCTACTGTTTAACTTCTGGGATTGAGGGAAGCAGACTGCGCACAACAATAGTGAGCTACCACAAACTCCGGTGAGGATCCAAATAACAGAATTTCACAGAAAAACTGAAAACCAACCGAAAATAATTGACGACTTCTGTTAGATCGTTCCCGCACTGTTGAGGAGTCTCTACCGTAGGTACTGCACTGGTATGTGGAGTAATGTAAGACGAGCCAAGGAGAAAACGAGGGCCGGGACTCTTTTGCCGAGCCAAGTTGTGGAAATAAATCAAGTCCCAGGACATGTTTCTCTAGTTTCAATCAAAAAGTCCGCAGATATAGACGTAGATAAATGAAATGCAAACATTTTTTTACATCGCCAGTACAACTTAAATACCCGTAAATTGTAATTTTGTAAAGTTTTGTGAAATAGGCCCCAGATGTCTCGTCTTCCATCTGCGCATTTTCGTATCGATATATGTTAAGGTTATGCTATTTCAGTAGTACTAAGTCAAGTGAAGTAATGGCAGCGAAAAGTTACACTTTGGGTAAACACTGTCGAAGATATAAGCCGCGACAATGAAAGATTTAGGGCGGTTTGCTTCTTTTAAATGAACCAAAACGAGTTAAATCGATGAAAAAAAATGTTCTTGCTTATCAAAACTCCTAAAACTCTTCTTTTCCAAATTAAATTGATTTTTTATAATTTCTAGGTTTACCTTATTCTGGTTCAAAACCATAAGAAATACATGAAGATCATTCCAAACTTACAATTTAGCCTGCAAACCAATCGCTTATATCATTTTAGGAGCTTTTAAAAGTTTTTCTTGTTTTACGCAAAATTCTCAAAAGCTCAAAAGAGTTTTGAAATTATACCCCTCTTTAATATATGTATAACCAGCTGCTAAGATTTTGCTAAAGAAAATATAACCTCCTTAGGAACTTTTTAAGATTTGTATTTTTTAGTTTGCGAAACTTAAATTTTAATGAATTAAAGTTAAAATAAAAACTGAAACCAAACTCTCTTTAAAAATAGTCTGTTTGCCCTCTGCAAGCAGTCCTCCATAAAACCTCGAAGACTAAGCCTTGGAAGCCGACATCTTAATCATATTTATTTCTCATGGAAATTAATATATTTTGGGCTCTTAATTTTAAAACCTAGAGTTCTTATCTGTAATAAAATATAAACAAAATCAGTATTGGTTCTGATTATTTGGGAGAACAGTTTGCGCATTTTGCTCCCGAGCTTCAAATGCTGCGTTTTTTTCGCAAGTGGCTAATATATATCTGTAAAACTGGGCAGTTGCCAGAAGTCCTTGTTAACTACGGTCGAGCGATTATTGTCAAATTGTTGTTTCTGTTTGCAGCCATCAATTTCCTTATATTCCAATAATGACAGAAGTTCCTAAAATCAATTTCCTGTCAACTCAAAACAAGAAATAGAAATCTATTGCCCCACAGGTCGAAGGGTTACATTCGAAATCCGTTTGGGCAAAATTGCGATCATCACGCTCTACATAGCAGACCCCATGGCCCGCAAAGTAAATTCTCGTTCACAAATGCGAAATTCTCGTTCACTCAGCATCTGGCGAAGAAAGTACGAATACTTGTCCCGAAACCCTGCGGGGAATAAAGCGTTCCCCCAAAAAGGTATTCCACGGGACACGGGACTGAACTTCATACGACGAGTAACGTATGCACGAAGCCGGAAAACATGACATGATATACCATTTCCATTATATACCCTCTGTGCATTGTGTGTTTGTCTGTCATCGAAGCGAATGCCTAACTCTAGCGTGCACATCTTACATATGTACGTCTTATCCAGAAATGCTGCATTTACCACAACTGTTACAAACGCCTATGGCGTGCATCCGCGCACCTCTTTCTCCCCCTCAAATTCGGTTGACGTTGGTGGCTGCCCGATGTACGAGTGTATACAACAAGAAGCCAAAATGCATTAACCGTGTTTACAATGCTTTTAGAGATCTTAGATAATGCCTCCGGGCACATGGTGTCCCATGCGAAAAACCGTTCCCAGTAACCGTCACAAGTACTGCTTCCGTGCCACCTCGCGCATCATCACCGAACACAACAAGCAAGGAGCGAGAGGTGATGGGTCACTGTTGCACTTTATGCAAATGCATGCCGCCAAATAAAGTGAATAAGCCATTCCAAAGCGCACAGGGCCAAGTCTGTATGCACAGACAGATGATAGCTCCTCCGACGAGGAATGTAACGCAGAATGAGGTGTGGACCAGTGAACAGGACAAGCGCTACAAATGATTGCCTGATGCCTGGTCCCTGTTGGATTGCGAAATTGTAAATGAATAAAACCTAATCGGAGGCGGACCACTTGGTTAATGTTGTCCGGCTTAGCCGCATATCAAGCCATTTGTCAGCTGAGGGTGGGCTGTCCGACGCGATAGCACACTCGTGTTGGTTACATTACTCATCGAATGTCTGACGACGGGGATAATTGAGTTGCTTGGGTGTATTTCTCTTTGAATGGAGGCGGTGAAACCTTCGGAGAAGTTATTTTCAGTTAATGAGGTTATAACAAATGGGAATGTAGGGCCAACACTGCGGTGGGAGTGGACATTATTTGTAGTTCACACAGGAAGTTAGAAAAGCATTGTACTCTATTCACTGCCGGATTGGGTTACGCGCGTGCCACTTCTTCTGGCGAAGTTTTCCATTAGCCTTAGGTACACAATGTTTAAACAATTAATAACGCTTGTAGGGACAGAGATCATTTTACGTGCACACTTCCCGGCTGTCAGCATTGCCGGTTGCAACAATTAGTTTTGCAATTGATTGCAGTCTGCTCACTGAATGAAAGTCGTGACCAGCGGTTAGAGTTACCCAGCGCGATGGAGTATATGACGATGAAAGTCTTGCATTTGACTGTGCATTGCTTGAGTGGACCGATGGATGTAGTACCACTTCGTGACTGAGGGATTGTATTTCGCCAAGCCAAACGCTGCGAACAATGAATCTGTTTATGTTGAACAAATGCGAGTCTGCACCTTGCGATTTCATCACATGAATTTGACAGAAGAAAATACAAGAGTTCTTTGGTCTTTGAGCGACAGCCGCCTGCAGCTTCAAAACTGAGAGTGCAAAGTAGGTCGTTGATAGTAGTCCTCGGAAAAGCTCGCAAAGATATGCACCTTCTCTACACGTTTATCAAGCGAATTTCACGGAAGAGCTATTGATATTTACTGATTTTCATCATTAAAGCTTTTACAACATTTATGGGGCTACACCCAGAGAAAAAAAAACGTAAAATCAAAGAAAACCACTTCGATTTAAATATTCTTCGCAAAGACTTGGCACCGACTACTAACATTTTTAAATCAAAGTGGCATGGCATTAATTCAAATGGTTTCCGTACTCTAAGAAGTATATATCAAAGACAAACCATACTGAGACCCCCAACTCACAATCCTCTTGCCGCTGGCCCCCTCAGTTTTTTTTTCAAATTCGCCATTTTGTTTTCCTATCGGTGTTATGTCAAAAAAGAATCCGTGTGACAAGCAAAAACATACAAAAATAGATGCTGCCAACCTCGGCAACCGTGGGGAAATGTGAAAGAGTTCGGGAATACCACATTTTTTTCATTACTGAAAGCCATTGGTTAGTTATTATTAATTATTAAAAGGCGAATAATTTGCTTTGTTTGGTTAGTAAAACTATCAAAAGTTGATGTTCTATATACTAGAAACATATTAGGACAAGCATGACTGTGTATTTTCCGCTTTTGGATATCATTGACTTCGATTTCTTGTGTAAATTTTTCTTAAATAATGAAGAAAATTTGCTCAAAATGTTTTCATTTTCCCTCAACCAATCTACATTGTTAATTTTTCATGAACATTTTAAGCAAATGTGCACTTATTCCTAAAAAAAAATATTATCCACACGTAACGAACAATTTCAAATTAAACGGATAAAATTCTATGAACTCTGCCAGCAACTTTGCCCACAGCGGAAGTGTCTCATATCTGCTGGGAGTGTGTTGGTGAGCCGGAATTTTTGAAGTTTCGTGACATTTGTCAATACGATTTTCTATGTAACAATACTAGCGCACCAGATGTGTACACTCGATAAAAAATATAGCTTGTAGGCTAAGTAACGGGAAATCGGCCGGAGTTGGTGGTCTCAGTATTGTCTCTGGTATATATTTTTACCCGACTGGACACAAGGAGGGTTATGTGTTTCGCGCGTATCCTATGTTCCTACGGGACGCCCTGTAGCCTAAACGGCTTGATCGATTTTAAAGAGTGAGGTATCATAATATTCGTATTCTTCTCCGGAGTGTCATAGGCTAAAAAGATAAAAATAAAAAAAGTTAATTTAAAAATCCAAAAAACCCGACTAACTGTAAGAAAAAAGAATTTAAAATACATGAACAAGACGCATTTAAGTACCTATAACTAACTATTTGACAGTCGGACGGTACTCAATACTCATACATATATTTGTTAGGTATAGGTACTTAAATTCCTCTTGTTCATATATTTTTAATTCTTTTTTCTCACAGTCAGTCGGGTTTTTCGGTTTTTTAAATTAACTTTTTTTATTAATTTTATCTAACCACCTATGTACCTTGTTTTGACGTGGAATCATGCTTAAATCAAATTCATCTACCGATAAAACATATGTAGCGGATGGCGATTTAAAACAACGTTAAATTACCTATGCAACACTTTGAATGTACGTAGATGTCATTTCGAAGCTTAATATTGGAAAAAAAATATTATCAGGTTTCACTTTCTTTCAAAGCTACGTTGAGAGTAGCTAGTTGCAATTTTTCAAAAAACGATCTTAATGTAAAAGTAAATAGGTTTCACTTTGAATCTAGGTTGACTTAATTTAAAATTACATTGCGTATTTAAATCAAATATGTTTTAACGTGAGAAGGAATATTCTTTATGAAAGTTAATTCAACGTAAAATTATTTAGAACATATTACATTTTAGTTTACACTAGCTGGTACCCACGACTTCGTCTGCGTAGATTAGGACTTCGAGTAGCTCAATTTAAATATTTATTTCTTACTTATCGGGTCCAAAACTTTCTTATCTTTCAAGACAACCAATTATCCCTACACATTTAAATTCATTGGTAAAATACACAGCTAATAAAGGGTGATTTTTTAAGAGGCTTAGAACTTTTTTTAAAAAAAAAACACAAAAAATTCGAAAAAATGAATGAAATATTTATTTGAATCGATAGTTTGAACCTTGCAATTTAATGTTTAAAGATAATTTCATGCAAATGTTGACCGCGGCTGCGTCTCAGGTAGCCCATCCGCTGAGTCCAATTTTGGCATACTCTTTCACACATATCGGCCGGTATCTCACGAATGAATGCATGGATGTTGGCTTCCAGTGCGTCAATCGAAGCGGGCTTGTCCCTATACACATTAGCCTTGGCATACCCCCACAAAAAATAATCTAATGGTGTCAAATCGCACGATCTAGGCGGCCAATTGACCGGCCCGAAACGTGAAATTAACTGTTCACCAAACTCGCCTCGCAATTGCGCCATTGTTTCGCGTGCTGTGTGGCATGTGGCACCGTCTTGTTGAAACCACATATCATGCAAGTCAAGAACTTCCATTTCGGGCAAAAAAAAGTTTGTTATCATCGCTCGGTAGCGTTCACCATTGACAGTAACGCTGCGATTCGCATCATCTTTGAAGAAATATGGCCCAATAATGCCGCCGGCCCATAAACCGCACCAAACAGTGGCTTTTTCGGGATGCATTGGTAGCTGTTGCAATGCTTCTGGCTGATCTTCACTCCAAATGCGGCAATTTTGCTTATTTACGTACCCATTAAACCAAAAATGAGCCTCATCGCTGAACACAATTTTTCGATAAAAAAGCGGATCCTCGGCCAGCTTTCCAAGAGCCCATTCACCAAAAATTCGGCGTTGTGGTAGGTCGGCTGGCTTTAGTTCTTGCACCAGCTATATCTTAAAAGGCTTTACGCCCAAATCCTTCCGCAAAATTTTCCACGTAGTGCTGTAACAAAGGCCTAACTGCTGGGAACGGCGCCGAATCGACATTTCGCGGTCTTCTGTCACACTAGCTGATACGGCCGCAATATTTTCTTCACTACGCACAGTACGTAAACGTGTTGGTGGTTTAATGTCCAACAAAGTAAATTTGGTGCGAAATTTGGTCACAATCTTCCGAATAGACTGCTCAGAAGGTCGAGAATGCCGATCATAAAATGGAAGCAGCGCGCGATGAACATTTCGAACCGAGCACGAATTTTGATAGTAAAATTCAATAATTTGCAAGCGTTGTTCATTTGTAAGACGATCCATGGTTAAATTGCAAACCAAACTGAAGCTGTTTGACAGTGACACAAGGTACTAAACACACGTCAGCTGTCAAAACCAGTGTTGCCAAAACCAAACCAGCTAAAAAATCACCCTTTATATTTATTTATTACCAAATATAAATACCTATGATGAATTTTATTATCCCTAACTTGAGATATAATTGGTTCGTCATTTAAACTTGGATCCCCTACTTCATCCCCTTCACGTCTTGTTTTCGCGACATAAAGTAGCCTATGCCATTCTCAGAGGACCCATCTATCCCTGTACCAAAATCTATAAAAATTGGTTTTGCATTTATAATACTAGGATTATATTTGTGCAAAAATGACAACTGACAACAAAACCTATGTTTGCATTGCTTATGAATTGTTTGAGTAATGGCGATGAAAAAGCAGTAAAGTCAAAATATTTAGGTCAAAATCGCTCCCAAAAAAGGCATGGCAATGAAAGAAATAGCCTATGTCCTTTTCAGGATCTTAAGGAACATTTCAAAAAAAGTTCCATCGAAAACTGTGCAGTAGTTTTCACGCCAACCCTCAACACATGAAAACGGCTACAGTCTTATTATATGATTTTTTTCCCTGAGTGTATTGCTGGCATTTTTGTGGTCACTGCACTTTTACGCTGTATAATGTACATCAGTAATAATGGGAATTTGTATAGAAGAGTTGGTAAAATAATTATGCTCACTGTTCCCAGGTAACAATTTGACTTCGATTAGGTTCAAATTTGTAATTTCTGTAGGCAACAGCTTCGATAGAGCTTCTATAGTCTTTGTTAACCGAAGTTGATCCATTTCGAAGCAATTGTTTCGATAATAACTTCAGTAAGACCTTTACGAAGCATAAACACAGGCTTTATAGAGGGATACGAAATTAAATTCGATAAGATCTCTATTAGACTTTTGAAAATGTGTCTGGAAAGGCGTGGAAGCTGTACAGAAGCACTTACTCGTACTTCCTCCTAACTTACATAAATGGAGGCTTTATAGAGGTAACAATTAATTTCATATGAAATGAATAAGCTGTCTAAAGAAACATCAATTAAAAAATCGGGGAAAAATGACAAAAAATAAAACACTTTTAGCACAGTGAAAAACATGTCAATAATGTGATTCTAAATAAACACTTTTCACTCATAAATAAATTAGGTAATACCTAATGTCTTGCTTACAACTTCGGTCGAGTAAGCAGCAAGTTTATTGCAAATCTTAACGAAACTCTAAAATGTATCAAGTAGTTCAGCAGTGGTAAACTGCTATAGCATTATGACGAATTAGCCTAGGGTGTAGTGTATTGGACTACTTTCGCAGCAGTTCGATTCTCAGTTCGACGCATGTAAGTAAAATGTAAATTAAAACGAGTACGTAAATGTAAACCCCATGAAAATTGCAAAAAAGTAATAACTGATAAAATGTGAGATGCTTCTTTTGCGAAGCAATAGCCTACCATGGATGTTAATTGCCTTTCAGACGAAGAAGTTGTGTTTTCAGTAAGCTGTTACCAAGCTGTTCAGAAAATCTTAAACAAGTAAATACCTGCATTAAAGTGCGCCATAATATGTGTTTCCATTAGGCCTTATTGCGGGAGGTGAAATAGCTTCGATAGTACTTTACCGAAGTCAAATCGTTAATTGGGTTGTGTGTGAGACGGAATATTGTACAAAAATATTGGGGGAGAGCCCCATGTGCTAGTGGAACCAGCCGCCAGTGGTACATCATATTGTCCATCGAATTTCGGAACCAAATAGGTTAGTGGCAAAAAGAAACAGGTACGCTTGCCACGTCTTCATCAATGAGAAATCGATTAACTGCCATTGTAAGCCTCGTCACTTCGAAGGTAGATTACAACGACCATTTCATTCAGGACAGGCGTGCTCCTGTTCATCATCTCAATCTGATTGACAGCGTATATTGTAAACGTATTACGAAACAATTTCCGTATTTATTGAATTTCTTCCCTCTCCTTTGCACAAATGAGAAAGAACAACTTTAAGGAGACTATACCGACTATAGAAAAGGACCCCGCAAGCAGAAAACTTTTTGATAAACAACGAAACTCACCCACGCCACAATGCTGCGTGTAAATTCATCAAAATTATTATCGAATCGCACGCGCCCCCATAATTCAGAGTCCTTCCGTCTCCATCTCTGACGAGAAGTAACTGAGTTGCAGATTTTCTTCCCCTACACAAATGATGTTTACTTTTGCAACAAAATTTGATGCGGGTCCTTTCGTTCTTGATAAAAGAAACGAACAACCAGAGCGCCATGGAGTGTTCTGGTCGTGGTTGTTTTTGTTGGCCCCTTTCGTCAATCCTATCACTCACACAAAAATACTGGGGCTCTATGCTGAACGCATATACATGAAAACAAAAACGAAAACGAGCCGAACTGTGCGAATTTTTGCTGAGTAATTTTTCTTTCGGTTTTGCTTGTTTGAAAGTTTTCCCTTTTGTTTATCTTCGAAAGCATGGTAATGTTGGAATTTCAATTTGATTTGATTATGTACAACCCCCGTCGTCGTAGACTACTTCTACTACATACTATACTACTATCTACTACTACTGCTGATGCTGATGCCACTTCTTCTGGTTACTTTTGGGGAAGCGTTGCCTCCCCAGCAGCAAACCCTCAAATGAAACGGCACAAGGACTTAAGTATTCCAAGAAAGTTCTTTATCCAACCCACGAAATAAAAGGAAATTAACTTTTTTTTTCCTTCCAACATATATGTAAATCCAATCTTCAACTGTGAAGGGAAAGTAGGGGGCAAATCTTTATGCCCATGTGGTGCGGTGGGTGCGCTTATTTTAGGCTCTCATACAGGTAACTGCCTCATTCGGGGAGAGTTCCAGTGCTTGGGTGAGGCTGGTTCATTATTTAAATGTAATTCGCATAAATTTGCTGGATAAGTTTGAAGACACATTATGTGAGTATGAGTAGTTAGGTGCCTCCTAATAAAATAAAGTACACACCCAGGGCGAAAAAAAAGAGAAAATGATTTGGTCGTGGTTGAAATCGAATTCAGGCGACTCATCAAATTGGCTCAGGCTGTCATTCTAATTTGTTGGGATGTCTTTAAGTGCTTGGTTCAGTGGAATGTACTTCGAATAAGAGGCAAATGGTGGAACCCGTCTCGTAAAAATTCAGCAGCGCTAATCGCGCAACAGCAGTTCCTTTTCTTGATTGGCTTTAAGGTGGTTTCCTTTTGTAGATGATGTACTATTTTAAATGGAGTTTGGGTCAAATTCGCAAGACTTATGACTTCCACCTCTCATTAAAATTTGCTTCTCCAATCTCCACGCGGCGTTGGAGTGCTCCGTCTTGAACAAAAATTTTTATTTTATTTTTATGTCGAAAACAGTGCCCAACTTATTGTTTAAGTACATAACAAAAACAAATGTTAAGGTCGATAACAACCTACCTACCGAAATTATGGATATCGAACTGGTTTTCGATTAGGGTCTTTGAAACTTTTAAAATTTGATCTATACGACCTGGCCAGCGTTGCCAGTTTGGGGGTTTTTCCCCCAGATCTAGGGTTTTTTTTGACTGACGGGGGGAAATCTGGGGGGAGAAATTATTTAGGGGGAAATCTGGGGTTTTTTATTTTGTAATGGTGCTCAATTATTTTTTTCTTCTCACTAAAAAGTATCGTAAGTGAACATTAAAAGCTATAAAGCAACACCAACAAACCAAATAAATTCATGTTCCATTTATGCCAATTCCATTCCAACGCATTCCGATATTCATTGGTGACAGAATATTAATAAACCCCTATCTAAAGCTACATACATCACACACTATTGCATTTGCGAAAAGGTCACAAACATATGAGAAGCAATAAATAGAGCGAGGCTTTCTTTGTATTTTGTCTCTTGCCAAAACCAATTTGTGATTGTTCCTGGATCGGGATGTATCAATTTTACCCCTTCCGATCAAATGATCAGAATGTTCACGAGCAGATGTTCAAAAACAAAAATGAAACAACGATAACTATACCTATTTTAGGACTTATTTATGAAAGTTGATTATTTTTACTCCTCTTGAAATCTAAATTCACTTCCTTTTTTTTTAAAAATAAATACATATATACTACAAAATCTTTTTATTTCTTTAAATTCGTGTCTTTGTATTTAGTCTTAAATTTACAATAATTTGAAACAAATAAATTTGGGGTTTTTTTTTTAGAAAATAGCTAAATCTGGGGGTTTTTCAGATTTGTCTGGGGGGAAATATTTCTACCATCTGGCAACGCTGGACCTGGCTGTCCATTACTATCCATCCGGCCCCCGAGAAGCCATATTATTAAAACTACACAAATTACCTGGTAAAATAAGTTCAATTCAATATGAGTTCCCAAAAAGTTTTAGCCCTTGCGTGTCAAATAATACCTTTCGAATGCCATACCCATACTACCGTGTCAAGGGTAATCACCCCTTATACCGATGATACCTCTGTGTTTTTTTTTTCTTTGCTAAGGCTCCCGTTTCCTTGAACGAAGTTCAACTGATTATTGACAGAAAAGCACAACTGTACAAATAACCCTTTGATGGTATCAAATTACCCCCCTTTTTTGCTTCCAAATTTGTACTCAAAGTAATAACCATAACAATCATTACAACTTTTCACTCGTCGAAACAGCCGCGCTGTATCCATCACGAAATGAAGTCTTTCAACAACTTTTCACCCTTTTTGACGCCGAACTGAGTGATTACCATCAAACGGAGAGACAGAAATTTTACGGAAACAAGAAACAACAGAAAAGCGAATGAAAGAAGGACGAACCAAAGCGTAAAATAAACACAAAAAAAAATTATTTCACTCTTATAATCCTTTTAAAAAAGTTTATCTTGTAATTTTATTTAAAATTTTTTTTTTCATTGCCACACCGACATGTGGTGCGAATTTGCATTTACATACAGCACCCTCTTAAGTGAAAACAAAGGGAACCCTAGGTAGGTATGTTTGTGGAAAAAAAAACCAAAACTAGTGAAATCCCAATGAAATGATTCACTTAAGTGCCACACACACAAAGTTGCAGCGAGTTAAGTTAAGCACACCAGTCGGGGTTGGAAAGCTGCTCGCCCCCATGTCGTCCATTAGCATGCTTGAGTTGTGCCATGTCACTAAGTTCGCAGACAGATTTGACCGCGAATGTTGTTGACCCGTAATGTCATATAAAATTGGTCATTCGGATGGCAATGGATTGTGGACATTAAGAGATGGCCACAGGGAAATATTTATCATGTAGGGGGGAATTTTATAACTTCTGCGGGGGTTTTAACTTTTTAACATTTTAATTTATTTTCGCAACATCATTTTGGGGGACGCTTCTATTTGAAATTTTTAGGGCTGGTTCTTTGTAAAAACTTGTACTGGCATTGTGATTGGAGTGTTAAAGAATATATTTGATTTAATTTTTTGTAGTCGCACCAAGTCCATTCATTACTGGAATTCTTTTGGAATATATGTGTTGCCTAAGATTCTCAGATGAACCTTCGGCGAACGAAATGTGAAACCGAGGAATCAAAATGTTAATGACATAAGTCATTACTAAAAAAACAGGGTCAGGGTGTACATTATTTTTCTAATGTCAAAGTCCAGTCCAGAGACTGACGCAAAAGAACGGGATGCCGTTTGTTACCAAGTGAAAATTTTTTAGCGGATCATTTGGCCTTTGCTTCTAAGTGCGCTCGTGCATCTGTGCGCACTACTTACTCGATGAGAACGCCAGACCTTGGGCAAATATATCCTACACTTTGACTTTCAATTCAATGTCAATTCAATTCAATTCAATGGCTATCGTGCCAGTTTTCGATCGTAAATACTTTAGAGAACGTCTGCCTAATTCTAATAGAATGAGTTCAATAGCACGTCGCGTCGTGAAAACCGGGCTCGGTTTTTAACCGAAAAAAATAAAAAATAAATATACACCGGACTGGGGAAATGCCAGACTTCTTAACTGAAAAAAAAAGAATATGTTTCTTGTTTAGAGACATTTTTTGAAAATGTGCAAAATAGTTTCTTCAACGAGCCAAGTGCTATTTGAAATATTTTCTTACATTCAAATTGTTATTCTCAATCATATAAACAGTAAGAATATTTTTGTTATATGATTTATTGCGCCGTGCTAATAACAAATTTTAGTCTCGACTTTAAATTTGCGGAAGCTCATTATTGACCTGTAACTTATTTTTACTTCTAGAAACGGAACTCAGCTTTAGTTTAAACGCATAATTCTATTCGTTTTATGAAGATTTCTATTTATTATTATTTTTTGAATGAAGCAGGTCCTTACGACTTTACACTTTAATTAAATTATAAATTAGTTTTATTTCTTAAATTAGATATAAAAAAGCTTAACATAAATAACCTAGAATTCAGAAATCGCCCTAAAAATGTAAGAACATAAATAAGCACACAAAATAAAATTCAATTGACTTTAAATCTATATAGGTACCTACACTACATATAACGAAACAAGAAAGTTTTTACATAAACAAGAAGTAGCATCATTTACCTGACTGAAATTAAGATAAGTCACAGAACGTTCCCTCGACGTTCCTGGAGGATTAATTGGTGGTGGCAGCTTAGCTTGTATTTCTATGTCACTAACAGACCACTTGTCTTCTATGTCATGTCTTATGCTCTTTAAGAAGCAGATGTTGTACATCTTGCCTTCTCTCTCATTTTTTCGGCTATAATTTTTTTTTATTGGAACATTCCACCAATATATATAATCGCATGGACTTAAGTGGTCGTAACTTATATCTATACATGCTCCGTCTTCGTGCTCTGCATCAAGTTGTTCAATGAATGAGTCATCAGCTAAGTTGAAATCTAGATCAGTGTCATCATTCACCGAATACGAACAACTCTCGTCAGAGTCCGAACTTTTAACACGTTCAAACCTGCCCCGACCGTTTTGTTCAAACCTGCCCCAACGTATGTTGCCACGAACAATTTAGCTTCAATAATTTGTTTGTGCTCATATATAAAAAAAAGTACCTTAATATCGTTCTAAATGAACCTTCGGCTTCGAAAAATATTTTCCACAAATAAAAAAGCTCACCAAAAAATTTGTATACTCTTACAAAGAAAAAAAAAAAAGTTGGAAATGCAGCGTAAAAACATCCACCATGAGCTAGTTCAAGCAACAGAAAAGATGACTGCAAGTCGTTGACGTATAAAACAATATTGCCAGGGTAAAAATTTGGTTTACGCTCTCAAATATTTTTTTAATAAGATTTTATAAGTGCTGTTCAAAGGTGCCCACGTTCAAAGCTGCCCCCTCTTCCTATACCTAAAGTTTTTTTTTTTTTTTTGGCTAACTGTAGGAACAAGGATTTTCCAATACGCATCAATTGTTGCAACAAAATATGTATTTATGTATGTACTATGTATGCATTTTTGTCAAACAGACTTATGGGCCTTAAAATAATTATTATCCGCACCTTATTGCTAGTTGTTCTCCCTCTGTTTTTCATATAGCTTTCAGTGTAGATTACTCTCAAGTGTAAGCCCACCCCTTTAGTTTGTGCAATTAAATCGTCTATCGCTCATTTTCGCCTGAACAAGCTATCTCCCATCAATTTGCTCTGTTCTGATATTCCACTCACTGATTCCGTTTGTACAGCTCCAGGCTTACACTTTGACTTTCCTGTTAGTCAATTTGGCATGCGATGATCGGTATTCCAAATACTAATTAGGGTGCAACAACCCACTGTGCATACACGTATACATATCAATCATTTAAAATCCATATATAGCCAGCAGATGCACTTGCTCGTAAGGCATTCCTATTGAACGTTTGCATACTGCTCCTCGATTCAGCAGCGTTCGCGACCACCTCACCAAAAAGCAATATTGAAGTTGCTAGTCCAGCATCTCGGATATGCACCACTAAATACACTGAGCGTACCATTATGGCGGTAGGATACCCACTTACCCAGACGAAGGGTGTATAATTTCAATTCTAAGTCCAGAAATCGAATACGCTCCGTTCTTCATTTCGGAACACAATGCCAATGTGTGCCTCACACAATTCAAAATGCATGTTCAACTGGCGGTACGATGCGGTGGCAGGGGAACAATTCTGGCAGCTCGAACATCCAGTTCAACCAGAACAGATATACCACCGCAACGCCTCTCCATTGATGCAACCATAAAGTGCACCACTCAGTGGCCCAGAGCCCAGTGTGTTCTGCGATGTTCATTATTGTTCAGAATCAACGTGCTACACATGTTTCCACAAGTTGCCGACTTTTTTGTTCCCGACCAGAGTTGATTCTGATTGTTCGCTGATGCAGAGCCTTACAAGTGAAGGGTGCGCCGCCCCCGCCACCGACCCTCCATTTATGATTAAACTTTATGCATCTGGTGGTGGAGTAAACTTGTGAAAATCGGATATTTCATGGCATTCAATATGCACGGACATTGTTGTATAGTGCCCAACTCGGTCTGTTTGTTTCAAACCCTTAAAAAAAAAACAGTACCACAAACAAAAATCTGAAATGTCCGACACTCTAAAGCGTGAACCATATTTATGCGGTCTAGAGCTCTTTTCCGGAAACAAAAGGACCAGAAGAATCGCAGGAAAATGAATTTATTTCCATCCATAAATGACCAGCGATTTTCCAATAAGTTCCCCTTTGTGCAAAATGAATGGCCGGCAGAGGCAGACCCGAAAAGAGTGTGTTGGTGTTGGCATGGGCAATGACTTCAAAAGTTTGCCCAGCAGCTGATAAATCGCTTTTTTGTTCGTTTTGCTGATCGCTTTCGGTTTCCCATCAGTGCTAACAGAAAAAGCGGATTGTTCGTCCTTTTATCAATGTAACAGTTTGGTTTTTATACCAAAACTGGGCCATTGGGATGGCGCAATGGCAGGGATTCCGTCCAGGGGGAGTGTTAATCTTTGGCAAAAGTAAAAAGTCATCCAGTTGAAATACTTAAAAATAATGAGAAAACAATAGGGGACAGGGACTTGTGTCTCGAAACGGACCAGAACAAGTGATTTGTCATAATGGCGACTAAATACGAAGGGACGCATCCGCATGGACATGGCCGCATGTGTGGCAAAAGGGAAATTGGATTTTGTTTGAGGAAATGAAGTACTTAATTCTTAACAGATTGCATATGTCGAAAGAGAAGTCTGTTAGATATGGAAATGCTATTTCAGTGGCAGGTTGCTGTACCTACTTGTATCTTGGCATTGACAGGACACACTTGGACCAATATTGTAGACCCAATGCAAAAGTATTTATTTTGGTAGTTGCATATTTTGTAATATTTAGTGTAAGAATGGCTTGAACAATATTTTCAGAAGAGGTGTACTTTGTGTCGACGGTCGACTCGAGCCTACATAATCTCGAACCTGGGACTACAAAGTTCTTAACAAAAAAATTCAAACCAAGAATAAAAGTTGTCAACCACTGTTTCGTCGACCTTAGGCAGCATGTAGTGAGCGCCGAGCGACTGAGCGATTGAGAAGAGAGTAGAAGGACATGCACTACCTACAAACGCTTTGTCAAGGCTTTACTCACTGAGGAGACTCGTCTTTCCGGTTCTATTTTACGACGCAGAAGCTTCGAAGCTACCGAAGAGCGGCTATGGTTTATGTCTTAGGTGGTGGTTTTAAATGGATTCATTTCAGAGCAGGAGATTAACGATTCTTCACAATTCGACATAAGCTTTAGGTGAGATGCAGAATTGCATCGGGACATTGAAAAACTTGGAGTGTGCAACTGAAGGAAGCTTGATAAGATCCGCAAAGTATTAGGACGGCACCTTAGAAAATAAGGTGCTAGCCTGGCCTGGACGAGGACAAACTTTGCTTCGTGGTGAAAGGTCTTAAATGTTCGACTACGGGCTGCCTTGGATTCGAAGTTTTTAGTTTTCTGGTGCGATATCTAAATGACGACGTAGTAAAATTAGTTTGTGGTCGAAATAAAATACTGAATAGGTACAGTACAAATTGGAGGGTCCTCCCCTTTGTTGGCGTTGTTTTACAAGTATTATGATGAAAAAACTCTGACTCTTTCTGAGCTCGGTGGTGTTTTTGTCGCCTTTCATCAACCAACGGGTGATGTCCAGTGTCAGGAAAATCATAAAACTTGGTATGGTTCTGTACAGCTTATGTGGACAATCAAAGGCAATTATGCCATAAATATCTTCTGCATCGTTTCCAAGACCTGACATAGTGACATACTGATTGGTGGTCACCGTCAGCTACAATGGCCTAAAGTCCTCTAACATTATTTGAAAATGAAGTCGTTTGAGGTGTGTCATTCGTTAACTGAATATGGGATATACTGCGTATTTGACGTTTGGTAAGACTCGACATGTCAGAGCTTGGACATCTGATTGATTGATGTGAGTGGCACCGCTCATTGAGACTGCACCAATTTGTTGACCTATTTTCCCTGATTGATATATCCAGCAAGCCTATGTCCACTTCCGGATGTGGTGTCATTTGAATCTCAGTATTTGGGGTCGCGGTTATTCGTCAATACCTGGCATATTGAGCAACCGTACATTTTCTGTGCATGTCACATACACATACATCTTATGAAAAAATTAAGAGTCTACTGGGTTTTTTGTTAATGTCACTCTTATAAATAAAAGCAATGCTGCATAAAGGGGCAACAAAGACATAACTGCACTTTTGACATACGCATCATAATACTTGTTTTCGTGGAGGAATCCCAACAACTCCTTAGCCAGCCGGTCCGCAGTAGTTTGTATTGAATTTGAGCTGTAAAAATGTGCATCTTTCCATTCATATCTTTTTAATTCTTTTTTTTTACAGTCAGTCGGGCTTCTTGGTTCTTTAAATTAACTTATTTTATTAAATCTGTATTAAATGCCGTTTCACTTCTTTAACACAAATTGACTGTATAGGCCGAATTTTCTACTCCAATGGCACCCTGACATTTTCGCAATTTTTGGTGGTGGCATTTTCTCTCCTTGTTCCAACTAGGAGCCGGTGAAACAAGACGCTGTAGGCGCCACGCGCCCATTCATTTCCATCAGGCATAATAAGAAGATAACCGTCCAACGAACAAAATTCCCCGTTCATTTCCGGCACATCAATTTGCACTAAGTTAGCGGATACCTTCATCGGCACTCAGTATTAGCAGCAGTGACAGTGAGTTTAAATTTTTCTCTCGCTACCCCGCTCACTGATGACGTTCGACGGAAATTCCCAGAAATTAATTATTTACAAACGCCAAGACGACGGACGACGTAAACGAACGAACGCCATCTACCTCTGACTCTAACTCTGACACACGATTGCCAACTTTGAAATGGACGATTGAAAGTAATCATTCCAGTACCGCGTCAGCATTTACATAAACTCGGAGTAAAGCACTGTAGCCATGTTAGATGTCAAGCGAATGGCATGCGACCGTAAAACATTTCACATCCAACACATTCCAGCTAACTCCCTTTGTACCATCGTTGGCCATCTTTCAGACAAAGTGGCAATGCCACTCTCAAGCAGAGAACTTCCCCAGCCGAGGATCTCCAATAGTGTCAACTGAGTCTTCAATTTATTTCTGTTTGACAGTCAGACATTTTTTCCATATACTTCTTCCAGTTGGCTCGAAATTGAACAACACAGCCAGCGAAACAAAAAAAAAATCTTTCCAAAGCTCGTGTAATTGCGATAATCAATTCAAATGAGAAAAGTCCGTACTTACTCCTTCAAGTCATGCCTCAGCTCCTCAAGAAGGAAGAACATCAACTGTGTCAGTCGTCTTCGGGGGAAATTCTAATTTTCTTTAATTGAAATCACTTTCACGTTAATTAACCCCTTTTGTTGGATTTCAGGAAATATTTTAAAAGTCAAAGTCACCAAGCTTCGTGCCTCTATGTACATTTTTTTTTTCTTTTTCGGAGAGCGTTCCGACGCCACAATAATATACAATACACCCTCAGCCTGAACAAACGGTTGGGTGCTTTAGAAAACCCCGCGCGCTGTGTTGTTAAGTGGAAATTATTTTTCAGTCGCGCGAAACGGAGAATCCTTTTTCGCTGGGCGCCGTACTCACTCCAGGCGGACATGTGATGCCAATTCTCATCTCGACGTCGACTTTTATCTGCTCTTTGGAGTCAAAAGGGGATTAAATTTACGCAGCAACTTGGTAAATGATGGGGAAGTAAGTTTTATTGGCTTCCATTCTCCGAACTCTAACCAACAAAATACGGTGAGGGCTTTGCCAAACAAAAATGAAAGAGGGACTCACTGAAAATTCAAGTTCTTTGATGGGGATAATGAATTTTAAGAGAATCAATAATGCGTGTAACTGGATTTTTTAATTCAATGTCTCCTGCAGTCGTTCAATTCGAGTCGAGGGATTTACGATTCTTGTTGTTGTATTTTTGTATATACGCATAGTATTGCTCTTAAGGTTTCCGCGTATAATGTGTTTGTGTATATATGCAAATAAGCCCATTCGGTTAATTTTTAAAATTGCTGCCGAGAGTCATTATCGTTTTTACGCTCTTAATGGGTGCAATTAAAAATACATAATACAACTCAACGATATCCCTTTGCCCTGGCATGCAGATGGATGGCTTAAAGAGATAGGTAGCTATTATAATATCGATGGCATTGGCTTTGGCATGTCATGTAAGTGTCTACCCTTTTTTGCGAGCGCTGCATCCACTTAATTGAGACTGCAGAATTGATATTTTTAACTCTGTGGAGTACACATGCAGTTTTTTTTTTTTGTAATGTGACATTTTACAGGGAAATTAATTCAATGGTGGTTCAGGTAACAAAATTGCTGTAACCAAACCGATGTGACAGACGTGTTAACCTGTACAATTTGTATGGTTTTGTCAATAACCTAGTATTCGGCGAGAACTGACGGATTGATTGACATTCTAAATATGGACTGCTAGTGAAATTGGGGATGACAGACGGACTGTCCCGCTATAAGGCTTTTGTCCCGCAAGTGTCCCGCAAAATGTCCCGCACTTGTCGCCATATTATTACTTCATTGTTATATCCGTGGGACACACTAAACAATCACTTTACAAAATAATAATTTATTTTATTAAAAGAGTTAAATAAGTTAAAATATACATTAAAAAAGAAGACTATGTGTGTTGTTCAGTAAGCCAGAAACAAAAGTGAGTTTGCGAGAGACAAAATGTCAGCTAACGCATGTGCCAGGGTGGCAGTTGTGAGGACTTCACTAATGCTGATAAATCTTTTACTACAACAATTATTAAATAAAATAAATTACAATTACTATTAAATAGAAATTATAGCGCTAGCCCTAGTTAGCAATTATCATAACTTCTTACAAAGTGTGAATTGCGCCTTTATCTGATGATGATAGTTCAGTGGTCTGGGTCTCCGAACCCAAAAAGTTAGCCATAGGTAACATAAAAATGTACAAAAATTAATTACGTAAACCAAATATTACTTACAACAACAAATAAAATGTAAACTAAAATAAAAAAGTTTTTTTCACTGCAAATGCAAAAATGTCCCGTCCCGCCAGCCAATTTTTCAGATCTGGCATAAGTGAAATGTGAATTTCATATAGGTACTTCTGCGAGAAAATATTTTCCAAAACAGCACAGGCGCTACGGTTTTACAGGTTTACAGCGGATTAGCAAAGAAGCACAGCCGCCGTCAAGTTTAAATTTCCATAGTAACGTAAACAAAAAAGCGACATCTTGTCCGAAGAGATTCAATTCCATAAAGCCTAGTATGATGCTTGCGCTTAAATTAAGCCCCCATACAAAAATGTCTCCAAAGATAAATTTAAGCAAAGCAGCACCCAGTTCAAACTGAATTCTTTAGCCACTGTATGAAAAACCTCTACAGAATTTAGGTAGGCGTATTAATGCAAAATACATTTTTCCACAGCTAAATTTTGACCCAAAAAAAATTCGTTGTTGTTAATTTTTTTTTTTTTTCTAGAAATGGAATTTTTTAACGTGAAGTACCTGGAAGAGATTTTTGAGGAAGTACAAATAAAAAAAACGAAAAAAAAATTCCAACACAGTTTTATTTATAACGGAACCTACACTGTCAAAACTAAGCGAACATTAAGCGAATCGTGGAGAGAAATATTGGGGAGGCGCTTTATTTTAGCTTTCCTGGAACAGTTTTGGACTACCATGATCTAAGCATTTTTTTTATTTGAATAAAAAAAGGGTGAACAACTAGCTAAACAAAGATAATAAATAAATAAATATTTAGCGCAGTAGATTCATGTAGGTACCCCGGCCCTCATATGTTTACATTGATGTTTTTGTAATTTGAATCCCTTGCTAATCCTCTTGCTTTTATGGGCATAATATAACTTTTTTTGTGTTTGAATTCGTTTGGTTTGTGTTAAGGGTTTGATTAAATTAAGATCACAGTAGCAGGACATAAAAATAACGAAAATAAGTAGGTACTAAGACTAAGTAAAATATAGAAACATCTATTGGTAAATAAATATATAAAAAAACAATAACCAATCCTACATTATGCCTTTCTATTATGCTCCCATGATCTATATAGATCACTGATTTCCATGGTTTACAACAAAAGTTGGATCTCGTACTATTGTTGTAAGCAGAGACAATACTGACAATACCGTTACTTAGCCTACAAGCTATATTTTTATGGAGTGTACACGTTTGGTGCGCTAGTATTCTTACATAGAAAATCGTATTGACAAATGTCACGAAACTTCAAAAATTCTGCTCACCAACACACTCCCAGGAGATATGAGACACTTCCGCTGTGGGCAAAGTTGCTGGCAGAGTTCATAGAATTTTATTCGTTTAATTTGAAATTGTTCGTTACGTGTGGATAATATTTTTTTAAAGGAATAAGTGCACATTTGCTTAAAATGTTCATGAAAAATTAACAATGTAGATTGGTTGAGGGAAAATGAAAACATTTTGAGCAAATTTTCTTCATTATTTAAGAAAAATTTACACACGAAATCGAAGTCAATGATATCCAAAAGCGGAAAATACATAGTCATGCTTGTCCTAATATGTTTCTAGTATATAGAACATCAACTTTTGATAGTTTTACTAACCAAACAAATCAAATTATTCGCCTTTTAACAATTTATAATAACTAACCAATGGCGTTCAGTAATGAAAAAATGTGGTATTCCCGAACTCTTTCACATTTCCCCACGGTTGGCAGCATTTATTTTTGCATTTTTTGTATGTTTTTGCATGTCACACGGATTCTTTTTTGACATAACACCGATAGGAAAACAAAATGGCGAATTTGAAAAAAAAACTGAGGGGGCCAGCGGCAAGAGGATTGTGAGTTGGGGGTCTCAGTATGGTTTGTCTATGGTTGTAAGCATAATAAAAAAGGCCTATTAGTTCTTACTTTCTCAACGCATATAATATACTACATGCAAATTTTGACTTGGTCGTTTAAAGTTTATTTTGTTTTCCGCTGTAAAACAGTAGCGCGTCGATATTTTTGGAACATGCGTCAAGTTGGCTACTAGCAGTATATATGTGACAGGTAATAATGGACGGATCTCTGTGGTGGAAATGATGTTTACATTTGGTATTTGAGAAATTGTTATAAAAATAAAAGACAAATCTTCTTTTCTTTATTGTTTTCTCTTTATATTTTCTTGAGTCAATCTTTCTTCACATTCCTCTTTGAAATTAATCCTATTT
The DNA here is from genome assembly GCA_951230905.1 of Cheilosia variabilis. Classification (NCBI taxonomy): domain Eukaryota; kingdom Metazoa; phylum Arthropoda; class Insecta; order Diptera; family Syrphidae; genus Cheilosia; species Cheilosia variabilis. The sequence continues at coordinate 12,271,603 of OX579680.1, read as the reverse complement.
TTCTATTTATTTGAGTCATTTCTTTACTTTCGTATATGATTTAAATAATTTTCGTTTCGTTCAGTAATTTTTGTGTAGTAGATTGCCTCCAAAAATTATTTTATTGAGCGCGAGTGACGTTTATGTCATTGAAGTATTTATTATGTCCACCGTAAAAATAAAATAAAAGGTGATGAATTTAAAAAGAAAAATGTATGTATTATTTCGAAGGACTTGATTTTTTCTTATAGAATGCGGCTGATTTTTCGGGCCAATATTTTTAATTTTAAAACGAAAAACTACAGTCCAAGATTTTTTAAAATTTTACAGTAATTGTGTCTCAATCAAACATGGCAGCCTTTCTAATAATCTACTTTCTTCAATTTTAAATATCCTGCTCACAGTTATATACAGACAAGCCGATGCAACAATGTGACTTTAAAAAGAGGCCTTTTGTCTTTCTCGCAGTGTTGTTTGCATAGGGTGTCTCGTTGAAAATCACTTGTTGCATTTCACCGGAACCATTATGTAAGGTTGAAAGAATTGTTAGCCTTTGACAGTTTGAATGGAACAAATATCTAATAGACAAAGTATAAGTACCTCCTGTTCTTGATAGGCGACTATATACGAAGAAGAAAGTCGAAAAAATATAGATACTCATTATATAAATATAGGCACCTTTTTTATTTTTGTCATACGGCGGATTTTCAAAGCCCATTTTTTATCAACTTGGGACCAACTGAAATGTGAGCTTCCATAAATTTAAATTCCCATGTAGGCACAGTCAATTGTGCGGAGAAGACTTTTCTCATTTCAGTGATACCCCGTACACAGCCGACTATAGGCACACTCCACGCATCAAATATTAAAGCCAGAAATATATTCAGGCGCCATCTGCCAATAAAGGCAATTACGTATAAAATGTAACGTTTTGTTTTTCCATCCCTGTACAAGGACGGAGAATTAATTTGCGTTTTGTTTTTCCATCCCTGTGCAAGGACTGAGAATTAATTTGCGATTCATTCAACCTCGATATTAAATAATGCAGTTCGTTTCACTTGCAGCTGTTAAAATGTAATCTCTTAGCCAAAATGACTAGACGCACAACCAGCCACAGTTGCTTGTCATATTTTCACTAAGCCCCTATTATCCTTCTACTGGCATTTTCTTCAAAAAGCTATCCTTCACAGCGTTGCATAATTTTGTACTACACATGGCAGCGTAACACAACACAGCATGGGTTTTCCATGCAGTTAAATTTATTCATCAATTAAAATGTTTACACTCATCCAAAAATGAAATGAAAATTTCACTCCACTTCGCACTGGTGGGTGAAATCCAATTTCACACGAAAAAACAGAAACAACTCCAAACACAATGTTGAAAAAAAAAAAAAAAAAACAAGTACCCTGCAACAGACACATACTTCCTGCTCCATCAAACCAAGAGCTAGCTGCGCTCCAATCCACTCACACTCGCACTCACACTCCCACTCAGCTCTGCTATGCCACACCACAAGTCCAATAACAAAAGCAACGCATTTTCAACACTTTTTTGCGTTCCCTTTTGTTTGGGAAAACAAAATTTTCATCTGCTACCGCACTTGTCACTTGTCAGCTCAGCAAATGTAAATCCAATCTAAAGTGGATGTGGTCCGCTCATCCTCTACCGCGCCGCACCGCACCGTCGGCATCTTAACACCCACACAAACAGAAACACACATATTTGCTCATCTCGCCTAGCTGCGCTGAAACGTTAGCAGATGCAACTATGACGGAAACAGAGCCAGCAACTGTAGCAGGAGCAACCGTCGGCGTCGACTCATCAAACATTTAGAAAACATTAAAGCAAACCCCCCCCCCTACATTGAAGGAGCTGTAAGATATTTTACCACGCGATCTCCTTTTTCGTTTGGTAGATTGTTGTTGGAAAAATCGAAAATAGATTTCTTTGAATAGCACTATCTAGATTCAGCCTTGTAACTATCAGTCAAATAATGGCGGGTACCTACCCACATACTTCGCAGTAAGTAAACCTCAGGAATGCATTCATTCAGAATGAGGGCCGCAAACAGGAGGAAGGGTTGTCGTACCCTTCCCCGGTTGAATGACTTCGAAACGCTTATAAAGATTGCATGGGGTAAACTTGCATTACTTTAAGAGTGTTGTGCACTTTACAAGCGGAATGATTTTTTGGACAGACCACCAACAAGAGCAGACACAGTCAGATAAATTGCTCATGGTGTGGTGAGTGGTGGTTGGTTGACTAACGAAATTGTACGGATTATGGCGAGAGATGGATAAATCGCTGTGCGCCTGATGAATGCTTAGCTTCTTGTACACAAGACTCGTGAGAAGAAAGGGATTCGAGTGGGATGGGTTTTCCAGCCACAGCTTTCGGAGTGAAAATCTGCTGGGCAACTTGTTGTCATGTCTCACATGTCCTTCATGACAAGACGCAGTACCAAGACGTAATGAGGGGCTTGTGCAGACTGAAGTCAGCTGATAGATTGACCGGATTGTAAGCATTTGCAGACATTATTCCTCAGTGTATAAGGCATGTAGGAAAAGGTTCCTTATTCATAACTATTTTTATAGCCTGGTGTAACCACTCAAATGAAGCAATCCCTTCAATCAATGAAAGCGGAAACCTTCATTAACAGGGACAGCAGTATCCCAGAATACCTCCAACTGATCAGATAACTGCGCAAAACTTTACTCATTTATAAATATTTGGTCGGAGGAGAGTATGTCTGACGAATGCAGCGTCTTTAACACGATATGAGTGACAGAGGGAGCCCTCTTGACTCTGACAACCGAAGATACGTTTTTAATATTGGACACAAGGCTGAATGTCAGAAAACAAATTTCAACGGCTCAACCCACAATGCAGGTAAATGTGTGGTGAGTCCAAAACTGACCCTGACCTATAGTGGACTACGGAATCCCGGATCGACACCCACCGTCTTCCTCTCAGGTTTAATTGACACGAAATACACAGAATCTAGTTCTGCCAAACCTGACAGGTTGCGCCGAATGACGATGGAGAAAAACCCCCTGCTGCTGCCTTAAGATCGGAGGTAATCTTACCGAGCCTTTTGGTATCAAATATGTTGTCAGCACCGCATCTACATACAACAGATTGTCCAACAGTCGCATAATTTTTGAAAAGTCAGTGTACCCTAACAGCTGTCGCTGGCCAGTTTGCAAATATTGTGCCATCCTATAAGCAGCAAAACTGGGATTGGAATGAGTTCAAAATTAAATAATACTCTGGCAAAAAGAAGGGACACCTCGATACACAATCGGCCGACTGAAGCTACGTATATACTCAGCTTTGTTATGATAAGCACATTTGAGTAAAAGGAATCGATACCCGAACCCTAGTTCCTGCTTTTCTGCATTAAAAAGTTATTAGGGAGACAAATTTCTTCGACTGATTTTGGGTCCCAAAAAGGGTTGACGAAGTTTGAAGAAAGCAAGTTAACAGCGAACTCTGCGAGGCGTACAGAGATACGAGTACCATTGTGGCCAGCTTATTTTTCGACGAAGACGACTGGGAATTATTGTGGAGCAAGTGGACTCCAATGCACTTTTTCTGAAAGCCTTCGATTCAACGCGAAAGTCTTTGCTCTATGTTTCGAAATCAAAGATTAATTTTATTTATAATTCTGTTTGTACATTGAAACTTATTACAAAAAAGTGGACTGTGTTTTTCTGCTCGATCTGCTTGCGCTGCACTTGACGCTCCGTTGTAGACTTACAAAAGACCCCGAGATCGGATGCCCATCGTTGGTTGTTGTTGGTTCTGTTCTGGCTCTCGTGTCTCGTGCAGGGTTCGGACTTCAACAATCCATTTATGCAGCAGATTTTACGTAAAAGTGGACTAAATCCGAATTTTGCGAAGTAGATTTTTGTAATTTTGTAAAAAAAAGTGTCACTACCTATGACTGAGTCTAAATAAATATGTGCTTATTTTTTTTTTCATTATTTATGTATTTATTTACAAGAACATTTATGAATAAATAAATAAAATTAAAATTGTAGATCACAAATCTTTCATTTCATCTTTCGTAACTCATTTTTCGTGTAATTTTTATAAGAAAACTTTACGAATAATATACAATCATCTTAGAACTTAGAATACATTTTCCATTGATAAACTTATATTTTTTTAGAAACTCTTTTTTCTTTTATTTCTATTACCAACCAATAAATGAAATGGTGTTTTGATTTGTGTTGCACTTGCAACCTTTCAACGAGTGTGAACGATAGAAGTAGTAGTACCTAGTGGAAGCAGTCCGACAGGAATCAGAATCAGGTCAGGCATACTCTGTCTAGGAAGTGGGAAAGAGGTGGCATGCTCATTTTTATTGTTGTGTGCAGTGCTGCCAGATTTTTTCACCAGAAATCGTAATTACTATGTAGCTTTCAAAATCGTGGAAATACGATTTTGTTGGAATTAAGAAAAAAACAAAACAAAAACACAGAAGAACGTTATTATACTTCCATTTAGAACAACATAAATGACCATAATGACATACCTTTTCTTGCAGCAAACTCCTTTGAATTCATTTTATTTAACAAATACCATCAAAATAATAACACACTTCCACAAAATTTACGGCTCAATCAAAAGCAAAACAGAACATCAGGCAATATGGCCGAATGTGTTACTGTTCAAAATGGCACAGTTTGTTCCACTGTACACGTAAATTTACTGAAAAAGCAGTATGCATAAGCATTAAGCAGAACTACAGACGGGCGGATTTTACTTCACCCTCACATTTTTAGAAGATATTTGGAAAATTGCAAATGAATTTTTATATTCATTTGAAAAATCTTGGAATTTTATGATTTTTTAGCTAAAAATTAAGTCCTACAATCGTAAGAATACGATAAATCGTGGAATCTGGCACCGCTGGTTGTGTATTCGTTCAAACGTTTTCGTGTGCACGAACGATTTTTTCTGCAACTTAGAGCAAAACGTTTGTGCGCACGAAAACGTGTCAACGTTTACGCCTTACAGACGGAATTTTTTGTCGTTGCAGCTGCTGTTAGCCAAAAGATGATCGCTGATGTCTCATCTTCTAAATGATTTTGCGAATGTCTAAGTAGTCGTAGACACTCTAGGAAAGGGAAATGGACTCCACCAACTTGGAGTGAGCAACTAAAATCGGAACAAGACTCTAGTTACGGTAGCGTGCATTTGATTCAGCATCATTTCCATAAGCTTACCTGCGGCAAGGTATAGTGCACTCGACAAGATCTTTTGCTACTACATAAAATGTACTGATGAGTGTAAGACCCGAGACAAGTGGATATCGCTTGGTGTCTTTTATAAAAAGGTGGTAAAAACGCTACAGCAAAAATATGTCGTCAACCCGCAGACAATTCACCCCTTTGTCAAGTGTTGACGACGAAAACGTCAAGCAATACACCCACTCCATCATCATCGAAATTTAATTTCCCCAAAGGGAATTGCTCTCAAATTATGTCAAATCTGTCATTGACTTTGCAGACAAAACAAATTAATTCATGTATTAATACTGAAATTTAGCATGGAAAAAACATTATTTTTATAACGTTGAAAGCGGTGTTTTATTTTATTTGCGAATTATAAACAGTTTTCTTCTCTTGCTCAGTACTGAACTTTTCTTCTTCAAGTTAGTTATTTTTTTATTTTTTTTTTTATAACTATTTTAAATAGAATAAATTAGCTCCACTATCTTCTGTCAAATGCCTCATCCAGTTGCCTTTGTCTACACTTTAAACATGGTAAACCGCAGATGGAATCGGAATTGTCCATGTGGACCCGCTAAGACAGCGTGTCAAAACTGAACCAAAAAATATGCAACAGAACACTGGCTGAACGGTAACCAATCACTGAGCAATCTCGTATGATATTCACTGGAGCCGCTAACGAGCTCTTGACTATGCTAGTCAGCCCACTTTCAGCGCCATTTAAATTAATCTTAACGCCGTGACACACAACAGTTATAGAACCCTTTGTCAAATAAGCCACTGTGTGCAGTGTCGCCAGATTGGGCGCTTTGTCGTATTTTGGGCTATCTTTCTTCTTAAAAAACGATGGAAATTTCGTCAATGAGCGCCCAACACAAATTTGGGCTACATATCGTTTAGCAAGTTTTGTGTAAATTTTGTTTGTTTTATTTCTTCACAAAACTACAAAAAAGAAATATTTTCGAACAAACCCGCAATTTTAAAACTTGGCAGCACTTTTGCATTCAAGTGACATCGAACATTCGTTTAACTTGCAGACACACCAATTCATTTTGCAGGCCTTTTGATTTGACACAAGCACACAAGCCACAAAGGCCAGTTGCAGAAGGTAGTGGGTAAAGTACAAATAAAAAAGTACTTTAGGAATTGGGAACATTTTCAACGATTTTTGGGCTTCTTCCTGGGCAACGACTTTGGGCTCCAATTTTTCAATGTTTGGGCGCTTTAAGCAAACTAAATTCGGGCAACCCTGACTGTGTGCTGTTTCATTGAGCACAAGTCTACTCTACTCTTAGTTGCTGAGATCGGTGCTCAAGACAGCATGCTGCTACGTATCGCAACGTTCAAAAACGTTCATCGCTTTGCATTTATTACGCCATTCCGTAGGTTTTTTAATCACTTGGCAACTGAAATCTACCCCCGACACTCTCTCACAAAACACACCAACCGAATCCACCCAGCGGCATTATATAAATATTTTCGACCTCCTGCCCAACAAAATTGACAATTGCCGCGCAACCACTTGATTCATGTCACAATCATGCAGCAATACCCCCACTCTACCAATTCAAACAGAATAAACATAACCATCAGCGTTATAATCACCGAAAGCACAGTATCGAAATTTCCGCTGAAAACCTGCATAGAAATGACATCTTTCATCTATACGCCAACTTCCGCCCGCGGACCGACAATTTTATTCGTTTCTGGTCAACGCATACAGAGAGCTTAATACTGCTAAATACTATAAACATGATGATGGTGAGTCCTAAAACAACTATCCGCGCTGCGGATCAATTAAAAATGTCCATTAATTATAAAACACTATACAACTAATTATTTGCGAATTTGTTAGTTGTAGCCGTCGGATATCGGCCGTCGCCGTCGGGCAATGGTAATCGGTCGACAGCCTTCACCACTGTCTACTATACTATCCCTAATCGGCTGTCAAATCGTATGACGAAATTTAATTTCGTTTGCGGACCGCAATAAATTTCATTTGCCATATAAATTCACCAGTTGCCGTCGGTCGCCGCCAGTTCCAATTGCCCCGCAAACTTGTGAGTGCACGCGTAATTTGTGGTTTCATCTGGCATTTGACCGTTTGATGGGATTTATAAGGAGTCAAAGGATGTATTTTGCTTTTTGTATTGCCCGATGTCCCCCCTTACATATTATAAATGTAGGTAGGTATACGTGAAGTTGACCGCATGCACTGGCAACCAATCACATCGTATCTGGGTCTTAATTTATTATTCCTTAATTATCTTCAGGTCCGGATCGGTGGAGCGTTGCATCGGATATGGCCATAAAAGTAAATCTCTTAATGTGCGTGTCCAGAGGAGTCCCCCGCCCCAAACAAAAAAACATATGGGCTCTGAGGATAAAGTTCAAAATGACAGTCGTTCCGTTTCGGGCCAGTAAGTTTCTCTTTTTCGGACTCGTATCTATCCATCTCAATTCTCAAGCTCCCTGGGTGTTATTGCAGTATGCTGGCGCTAGGAGGACACTCTGAAAGTATGGTGTGCTATTCTGGGTTTTAATGGGAGGGCAAGTGTCGCCTTCACCTTAATTTGTCGTCCCTTGGGAATGAACCGACCCACGGTGGACTGTAGCAAAAGTTTACTCTATATTAGCTTCTCGTTGGTCCTATGCACGAACGTATAGTATAGGAAAGGACGACGACTGTTTTGAGAGTGATGCATGTTGCTGGGGTGCATCTGAAGTTATTCCATGAATATTTGGTAGGTGCTCAGGAATTAGGGTGAGACTCTGTCGGGCACAAACTCAAAAATGGTAACAGAAAAAAACCTCCTGTTTCTCTATTGACCATGAATACTAATTAATCCGGTTAAATAAATTTTCCATTAAATCGTAGCTGGTACGTGTGTTCGGTGCATCGGAAGATATGAGGATAAATGGCAGATAGTCCCGTGTTGGTTGGCGATGCTTTGGTCACCATTAAGTTGGATGGATAACATGAGATAGCAACTTTCATCTTAATATTCCGGGAGATGATTCTGTTGAGCGGGCTGACTTATGGGATAGCACATCGGACGGCAGCAAGGACGAGGATATTTACACAGAAGATAAGAGGAATCGGTGGGCCGACTCGTCTCTTGTAATGACATGAGATGGGAAGGCGGGAAATGGGAATAATGATGGCAATTAATTCATCGAAGCTCATGGCGCAGACATGCTAGTCTCGAGGGCATCATTGGGCAGTCGGTTCATATGTGTGTGCAGCACAGCTGAATGGATGGACCGAATTTTATTGAAATTGATTTTTGGTGAGTCTTCGGCGCTGCTCGAGAGGGATAATGCGTTGGATGACAGCCTTAGGTTGAGTTGGAAGAGGACCTCGTGCAATGTGACGGATCAATCTACAGATCGAGCATGTTGGTTGAGGCCCGCAGTATGTTGGTCTGACACCGAAAGTAAGAATGCACATTGCACAAGGCTCTTCATCGATCGAGTTGTAAATCTAAGAGAAAAGCAATGGAATGTCAATCAATAAGCTGTGTTGGAAACTCGACAGAGATGCGTCTGTCTTAAGAAAGTAAGTGCACCGCGATCAAGGGAGTAGGAAGGATCTACTCCACCAACAGTGTTGACGAATCTTACCAAGAGTTTCATAGACATTTCTCGAGTACCACTTTCCGCTGAATTATATGATCTAGATATACGTTGCGTTCCAGTTCTACGGCCGAAGGGGTAGAGTCCTGTTTGGCGGGTTTGGGACTTAAAGCGACTTGAATTGAATGGCCAGAAAGACAGTTCCTTGTTCATTACATAAGATACGCATCGACCCCATAGCTTGCGGCCAAACTATGTCTTTTAAAATATCAAGCGCAACAAGCTTTCCTTCACCGGAGTTCGGCCACGGAACCCTAAATGATCAAATTTTTTTTGGCGGGGCCCCATATTAATATTAGCAGAACCATTGACGATGACGATTATGTTTTTTTTACGGAACCCCAAGGTTTCGCGGAACACCATTTAGGAAACGCTGCCATAGATAAACCATCAGTGGACATATATGACAAAAGCCGTGGTGCCAAAGATTAAGCAGTTTTAAAGATTCAAGACAACTTATCGGAATCACCTACCTCCCACTGCTCGGAATGGCCACAGGACAGATGGAATGGCTTGTTCAATAATTTTGAGCACATCAGTGGCTCAGGGGTTACTTACTTACTTATTAGTTAGAGTGGTAGATATCTGATGGTATGATTTTAAGGTATAGTTCCATAAAGCAAATTAAAAAAAAGAAAACATTTTCAAATCACCTCGATCCAATCCATGGCCCACCTTCCTCTGCTTCCTCCAAACTCACAATTAAAAAATTTCAAGCAACGTTTCTTAAATAAATTATTGATTTATTAACACAGTCAGTTTCTGTTATAAAGGTGCACTTGTTACTAAAAAAATAAATATATTAGGTGCTTCAGTTAATTTTTCAGAATCTTATATATAATTTTAAGGAACATCAATTAATAAAAAAATAAGAAAAGGTCGAACTGTCAAAAGTGTTGCCGCATGGAATTCAATTTGAACTCTTGTTTATTTTATGCTTTGGAAATGCAGATAAATATACTAAATGAAAAACATAAAACAAAAAGAGGACCAAAACAGAATTTTTGGAAAAAAGAGATTGCAAAATAGACCTGAGTTCAGAAAGAGAACATGTCCTCTTTTAAAGAGATGTTCTGGAAGCCCTATCTTAAGGTTGGGTCCGTAAGTCATAAAACATCTCCCCTAGGCCGTTTCACAGAAAAACAGATGCTTAATTAGAAAGCTTAAAATTTTTGTTGATTCATAGGTATACAGATTGGGGTAATGTATGGAATAGCATATCGGATAAATGGCCGCCACGGCTTTGCTGGAAATTTTCTATTGCCGTTTCGCATAAATGTGGCTGAATTTCATTAGTACACCTCCCAATTTCCTCTTTCAAGGCGTTGGCGGTCGTGGGGTTGTTTGTATAGACCTTTGATTTCAAAAAACTCCAAAGAAAAAAGTCCAATGGTGTTAAATCGCTAGATCTGGGTGGCCAACTTTGATAGCAAAAACGGTCGATTACACGATGGGGAAGTAACTCATGCAGTAATTGAATTGTTTCTCTGGCTGTATGGCCAACGTGTTGGTCACATCCATATCTTGTAATTTAGGCACTAAAAACTGGGCTATGATGCCAACATAAGGAACACCATTAATTCTGTGCCTAAAAGGTAAAACAACTTAAGTCGACTTAAGTTGTTTTAGCTGTTTAATGTTATTTGAATTGTGTCCTCCCTACTCTATTTCTTAAGCCAAGCCTGGTGAAAAAATGTCAAATAATGAGGAAGTTCTAACTGTTTTAAAATAGACTAAGTCATCAACTATAGTGTCTTGCATAAGCTTAAATTGCTTTCCTGAAAAGTGTACAAAATTGACATATGATGTTTTGCCTTTTAGGCACAGAATTGTTACTGCCTGACCAGCCGCATTTTCGAAGAAGAATGCTCCGATAATGCCTCCAGTCCAAAATCCGCACCAAATTGTCACGCGTTGTGGATGCAAATGCAACAATTTTGCCGATTAACGAAGCCATCAAGATGAATACATTTTGTACGAAAATTGCAATGAAAATGCTTGTTCTTTCGTATAGCGCTAGATTTTTACTAATCCCGAACTTAACTTTCTCCATTACGTAGTAAGAGAAAGATATTGTATTCGTACAAAATTTCGAACTCGAAATCTTAATCAATTCTGCCATTACGATGATAGGCGAACTGAAAAAAGTGGGTCGCAAGATTCTCTCCGTCTGTCCGTCTGTCTGTTTGTATGTCCTGAGGCTTACAGCCTAAGCGGCTGAACGGATTTTGTTCAAACTTCGGATTAAAAGTTTGGGGGCTTCCAGTTCGGGCTTGGACATATCTCGAAAACGGTACATACGATTGTAACAAAAATTCATTTCTAAGATAATATGGTCATTTCTTACTTAATGGAAAAATCAGTTTTTCTCTGTATTATCGCAAAATGGATTTTTGAAAAAAGTCATTTTTGAAAAATATAGTTTTCCCTAGTTTACCTCAAAACGGCATGATTTTGACGAAAATGCAAACTTAGAGTAAAATTGATGTTTTCAAAATTATTGCGTCTTTAATTTTCAATTCGAATCACTGGAAATGCTCACTTTTAAAACTGCTCATATCTCGAAAACCCCATTTCGATTTCGATAAAACCCTAAAAAGCATACCGATTGAATTATTTAGTGAGGTCTCCGGACGTGATCTCTGTGACGCTCACATGTTACGCTTGTTTTGCAGAAGTTGACCGAACTTGATTATTTAGAGGAAGTAAAAGTCGTAACAAAGTTTCCGTAGGTGAACTGCGGAAGGATCATTAACGTGTTCCTTCTAAAAAGAAACAAACAATTTTTTATATATATATATTTATGTAAAAATATGGTTATTATTTGTTTTTTTCTTACAGTGTTAGTTTTTTAACATGTCAAAAGAGAGCGATGACCACCTGCTCAATATTTGTATCGTTCAAGTAATGCTTACATCCCGAACAAATTTTGCTTAAAACTTTGAATTTCAGTCAGACTCGTACTAAACGCGAAAGTTTTTTTTTTGCGTTGGCATCACTGTAGTATTGCCAAAGTTAAATTTTTGCGTGAATTATGGGACGCCCTTTATGCCATAAAATGCACGGATCTTAACGGTCATGTCAAAAATAAAACGTTCACACACAAATGGCTCTGAAAAGCTGAAGCCCTGGCCATATTGTCAACATAAGTACCTAGCTGCAACAAAACCATTATGAAAGAGGACAGTATCTAAGTCCGTCAAACTACGTCCCCCGCGCACAACTAATGGCTAATAAAAGCCACCGCACATTATGTGCTATTAAAATTAACCACTTCCGCCCATACTCGCAGCATATTACTGGTCAGCCATTGAGTGCCCATATTCATTCATTCCAATATCGAAACTAGTCCACAAATTCAATAATCCTTAATTTTTATTTATCGACTGCTGGCGCGCAATGAGTTGACGCCGCAAGCAATTACATGACACATTTAAGTGTCTGCAATAAAATGTTGACTGTCTTGCCAGTTTCCGCTTGGCTATAAATGTGGGATAAGGTGAAACGCAATGAATTCGCAAACACACCTACCCGCCTGTGTCATCATCCTGCTGCCAAGGACGGATGTGTACTTTCTTTATGTTTGTCGAAGCGAAGAAAAAAATTATTATTAAGGACGTGGATGTCCTGCTGGCTGGTCACATAAGTTTATTGCCTGTCAAACATAATGTCAGAATCACCGAAAAATGCGCTAAAATAACAATACCAATCTCGAGCCATTTGAACGGGCTGCTGTCAGTCAGTCGTAAAAGTGGAAATTCAATATTTGTACCATTCCGATTTACCCGGTGAATCGGTTGTCCTTGGCGTTGATGTCACAAATTTAAATTTTTCATAATTTAATTAAATTGAATAATGAAACGGCCGTCCCGGTGTTGATATCGCGACTGGCGCACTCAGACAGTGACTGGTGTTTGTAACTGTATAATGTCCTGTTGTACTTTTTACATGGAACGGGCCGGGCAGCGTGAGTATGAATGACAAGAGCAATCGACATTCGTTAGTGCTGTTCACTTGTCCGATTCGACGGCGAGATTTCCATTTATTTTCACTTTAGTTTTCAATTCTAAATTGGCGATCTGCTATGGCATTGACAGGGGCACGAAGGCCAAGCTGTCTAGTCAACTTTGTACTTCCACTTTGGATTGCTACTGCCTAGAATGGTAGTCTTGTTGCTTGAGTGTGGACTGCAGATGGCAAGTGAAGCACAAATGACACTTTACTTCTTCGTCTGGCAGAAGGGGGTTAATGCTGTTAATGCTAGGTATGTACAGAGTGTATTTCAGTTCAAATGGGGAACAAGTTAAGGACTGCTTTTTTTGACTGAATTGGAGTAAACGATGGCGGGGCACAGCGGCGACTGTCAATTGTGAGGTTGATGTCTATAAGATGTACATCTCCTATCCAACTCAAACGCCAAAGCGCAGTTTTTTTTTAACTCGACAACTTTGCTACAAAGATTGAATATACAGTACGCCCTCGGTAAAAGCAACCCTCGATAAACGCAATACGTCGGTTAAAGCGACACCTAAAATTTTACCATTAGTGCCTCAGTAATTGCAACTTTTCAAAAAACTGTGACTCGGTAAACGCAACTTTCCATCTCTTATTTCATTTAATTTTTGTTTCGTTTTTTTTGTAATTAGTTTTACTGTAACTGGGCAGTTATTTTACAGCTACTTCTCTCAAAATTTTAAACACACATAGATCGTAGGTGCATTTTTTTTTTTTGCATCATACAAGAATAAGAAGAAAAGGAGAGGAAAATGTTTCGTATTTCTTACTATTACTAGTGAGAATGTGATTTTATCGCGGTCGGTAATTGCCGGATAAAGAAATCATGGCTATCGTCAAAAAGGTTCCCAAACTGTCTATAAGCGAAGGCTGAGATTTTAACCAAATTGAGTAACGGTGCATCAGTATAATCGTTTTGTGAAACATACAAGTGCAACAAGTCAAGCATTAGCAGAATAAAAAAAATTTAAATGAATTAAATTATATTCCTTTTGTTTTCTTTTACGACGAACAATATTCTTTTATTTTTTATACTATGGCTTTCACCTTAAATTCTAATTCAAGGCACATTTTTTTTGTGACTCGGTTAAAGCAACAACCTCAATTAACGCAACTGCTCGTATTTCCACCGGTTGCTTTTACCGAGGGCGTACTATCTAGTTTGGCTTTAAATTGTCTCCACCAAAAAAGAGTCAACGCACCCAACCCAGGACACTCAAATCTGCTTTTGAAAAGGTCTGTGCTTAAAAATCAAATGCCTTGAAATTTGAAAACCTTGTACAGGGCCACCTTACGTACAGTCTCACTCAAAATTCAAGGGTGACTCCCCGCTTCATTTTCTCCAGATACGAGGTAGGCCAAGTTGCCTACAACCTCAAAGTGTGTTGTTGCCTTCTATTTGGTACGTCTATATTGGGTGTCCTATCTTTAAGACAGCATATATTCGGTTTTGTCCTCCTTTGCAAACCAACGATTAACAGCTCGCTCTATTCTACCAACTATGCCAATATCGTCGGCATATGGAAGTACTTGTACTTTTGAAAGATCGTACCCTCGTGTGCCTACTTGTAATGTTAAGAAAGTCTCATGAAATCATGCTTTAGGTCTTAGTTGGCATCAGAGGTCTCTGTTAGGTCATATTTACTAAAAAAAGGGACTTTCTCCTTCGCTATCGTCATCCTGTCGGAAACTAGTCTTCGGATAGCTCGTCTCTACAGATGATAGCAATAACTGCAATCGTTAAAACGACTTTAGTATCTCGACTTTTTTTCAAGATCTGTCTAAGTGGGCAGATTTAATCGACTTTCCTGACCTAAAACCGCAAGACTAGGTAAGTCAACGCCGAGGAAATCAGCTAAAATGAGAAGCTTATACGAAACAAGTTCTTCGATATTATGTATGTCTCTAGGGCACATTTTCGGAACCAAAACTTTAGTCTTTTGATGGCAGCAGTTAAGCTCAACAAATATTTGAGTAGTGCACACATCTTGTTGCCTGTCAAAAATAACTTTACAAGCTGCTCCAATGACCCAACTTGGATGAATACAAAAATCTAAAGAACCTCAGTATTACTACCACACATTGACTGTATTTCGCGCTACCATTTTCATTGGACCAAATCGCTCACCACAGTCAATCGGTAATAGTGTGATGTTTTCTACCTAACGGTGACAAGTTCTTGCTCAACTTTTTATTGCGAGAGGTTTTGCCTAGGCCTGCCAGAAGTTTCGAAGTCCTCGATTTCCTTCATTATCGCCCAGAAAAATCAGGTAGCAGTATAAGCCTGCAGTAATTTATGTACACCTGTTCCATGAGGGTCCTTATGTACCTATTCATTTAATTTGTTGCCTTGACATTTTGCACTGAAGTAATACCAACCCCAATAATACCACCCCCACTCTCAATGATCCAGTCGATATGACTCAGACACATTTATGTCCAATCTTCCGAATACATGTACCTATAATAAAACTTTTATCGAATATCTTTGAAGAAAGTTTCGTTCCCAACGAAAATGGTTCTCCCCCACACAGAAACGCCCGACACTAAGCGATGAAACTCACAACTAGTGTAAGTCCACTTACTTCGAAGGAATGCCCATCAAACACTCTGGGTCGCTGGCAAACCTTGAAACTAAATTAATTCTTCGATTATGCTGATAAATTTCATCGACAAATTGTCAAGTCGAATAATCGTTCAATTAGATTCAGTCGGATTAAGAAGTGGTCATCCCTAGATAAGCAAATAACACATTCCTCGCAAATCACCAAAACCCACACCATCGACAGCATATCTCTCTTATCGCACAGGGATACACCTGCACCTACCTGTGTTGGGCCCCACACCCACAAACTACCGCAAAAACATTTTGCTATTAGTTGTCTTCAATCGTGATATACTGCCGACGTAAGTTATTCTCATTTTGTCTCTACTATGGCAGAAGCATCCTTGCTATCTATATACCACGCACTTTCCTTACGACACAACGATGAAGTCGATAAATTCAATTCTTGCAAACAATTGACAAGTGAATATTTTCCCCTGGTATCTACCTATATTTATGTGTGTACAGTACATCCCCCGTTCGCACAACCCCACCATAATCATCATCGTATTCGTCTTCATCACCCCCATTCCGAAAGCGAGAATCCATCCTTAGCATCAGCGAGATAATTTATTATTATTGCTTAGGTAAGCCAGTTCTTCTTCGCTTGTGCCACAAAAATGTGGTAATAAATTTGCCAAAGAAAAAAGTGGAGAAAAAAAATTTAGAACACAGAACGAGGATAGCAAATTCAATAAAACAACGAAAGTAGAACAAGAAGGCACGGGGTGAGACGTGAGACACGTATAAGAGGAGCAGAACAAGAAACATTAAGAAAAGTGCGTTACAAAGAAGTAAAATAATTATCCTTGGCCAGAGGACACAGCCACACAGCACACCACCAAAGGGGAGAACGAACCAAACACGCACGTAGATCTGTCGAAATTAGTAGGGCAGTCTAATCGAAGGAAATTAACTACGCTGGTGGCAACGAAACGGGGAGAAAAAACATGGATACCATGTTTATTCAAAAGCGACATCGGCTTTCACTTGACAAATGAACAAGGACATAGACGTGACTTATTGCAAGCAGTGCCGAGTGTAAAGGGTTTTGTTTCTAAGTCAGGGACGTTGTTGTAACATGCATGTCTCACCCCAGCTATAGGTTATTGCTAGTTTTGCGAAAGTAGAAGTAAAGCTTTGGAGAATTTTTTCAAATGTTTATACATGTTTTTAAAAGTAGCTGGAGGGTTTTTAATGTGGTGGGTACATTTATATTCCACTATATAAAGTGAGATGTCGGCACAGTGTCTTAGAGGCTAGTGTGTTGGACTTCTAAGCGAGGTTCGAGGTTTTTCCACAGAGCAAACGTCTGACAAGAGATACGGTCGAAATTCTGCTTTCAAAATTCAGCTTTTCAAAATTCTGTCTTCTCACAAAAAAATTCTGTTTTTTTTAATTCTGCCTTACAAAATTCTGATTCTGCAAATTTAAAGCAATAAAATTCTGCTTATTCTGCTTTTTTCCAACTAACAAATGTAAACGACGAGAAACAGATACAAAAAAAAAACATTTTAAATTTATAAAACATTAAACACTATTTACTTTTAATTTAAAAAAAAAAAAAATTGAACTAAAATTAAAAAGATACAAGAAGAAATAGCTTAAGTACTAACAAAAAAATTGAGTAAGCAAAAACAATATCTATTGAAAAATAAAAGTAATGCAATTTTTAATTAAAAAAAGACATGAAGCAGTCAAAAATTACAACTTTTATTTATTATAATTTCATTTGTTTTCTTTTTATACTTAATTTCGTCAGTATAAAAACAGCCGCAATGATGTTTAATCAAAATTCCTTCGACAATCGACTCGGTAGGATCTTCGATTACTCTAAGACCATTTTCCTAGGAGGTTCGTTGTAATTACAGTTACGCTGCGATTGATGGTTTATTGGACAGAAAAAAAATTGTCCTCAGTCTTCCTAAAAAATATCAATAGCAGCGTCGCTTCTTTTGTTAACTTTCGTATTTCCATAATAAAAATATGAAAAATAAAATCGGATTTTTAAAAAATACCCACAGAATTTTGAAAGCAGAATTTTGTAAAAAGAATTTTGACCCATCCAGAATTTTGACCCCAACCCGTCTGACAAACATCCGAGACCGAGAGTATAACTGTTATGAAAGAGCTTCACAATTGGCCGTTTGGACTCGGCATAAAATTGCAGATCCCTTCCATTCGTCCCAAAACTGAAAAGCTCATGCAAATCGAATGGTTGTAAGAAGCTGGGATTAGGGTCCGTACGGACCCAACTCTTTTTTTTTTTTTAGTTTATGTAAAGTGGGATATAAGTGCATAAATGTGGCCTACGTTTTCCTAGCGATCGCCATGCGCCTTATGAACGAGAGTACGTATGTTCATACCAATTTTTAATCTAACCTTAACCTTTCGATATGGGAGTGGATTCAATTTTGATACACTTGAAAATACACAGCAATTTCACTAGCCACTGAAGTTGATCTAGTTTCGATTGGAGGTGTCAAACCCTAGAAAAGCTTGCCCTGTATATGCAACATTTATAGCCAAGGCAGGTCAGTTAGGCCCGAAAATCCGTCGAAGATAGGTACCATGAGTATTTTCAAGAAATCCATATACCTAAGTTTAGCCTTTCGCCAGTTTACATGAGAAATTTGTGATGTGAAAAGAATGTACCAAAAAATACAAAAATCTTTTCTCCGTCCACTTCATACAAGATTTACAATTATTAGCAATCTATTTGTCGTCTCTGTCCATACCTCTGTTTGGAATATGTATATATTTCGAATATTTCGAAAGAATATCTCGGTTTGTCAGTCGGATATGCCTTCGCCTTGCAGTTCGCTTACTCCTCACGGTTACGAATGGAAACCTTTGACTCCGCCAACTGCATGGCCCGAAGTAGCACAAGTCATATAAAAAATTACTTCATGGTATGGGTTCAGATTGAAAATTCTTACCATCGCCCTTTTGATAAACAATACCATGCAAATGTCCAAGAAGTTGAATATTTCCCATTCCATTCCACTTGACCTTTCACCATACCAAACTCAGCCACCATTGAATAATTTTGCAGAACATCAACCACCACGCTGAAAATTAAGGGAAGACTCCATCACTAAAGGTCTAAAATATTATTTCGTTTCCTCATTATGAATTTCACTATTTAATTATAATCGAAAACAACAACAGCCTTGCGCAACATCTCGCTAATGAATTAATGCACATTTCCAAACGTTCTCTCTCTCTTTCACTTGCAGTTAAATACTTTAGCTCTCATAGCGCTGCTTAGGCAGACCACCCTGCAGCCCATCCACCTCAACAAGGACGCCTACAAAAAATATTGCATCAGATTCCTTTTGCATATTTCAACGTAAACAGAGTGCGCATATCAAATCATTCTCCGCCGTTTTACCATATTTATCACCCTTCCCCCCTGCGCGATAAACATCCAGTGGGAAACTCTACACCTGTCTGCCTGGAATATCAGCAATTCAGAGTCTGTTTGCAAAACGAACATCTAGAGC
Source organism: Cheilosia variabilis (assembly GCA_951230905.1). Lineage (NCBI taxonomy): Eukaryota > Metazoa > Arthropoda > Insecta > Diptera > Syrphidae > Cheilosia > Cheilosia variabilis. The sequence goes on along the minus strand of OX579680.1, from coordinate 12,252,620 downwards.
AAAAAAAGGACGAATTTTCGGTGAAACTCTTTTTCGTAGCCTGATTGATGTGAATCGCAGTCATTGTTGAGACAGTTTATTGAGCGTGACACCAGACAATGACAGCGGCAACGAAGACTGGAAGCACTTTAGCGATACCCCAGCCGCTTCTCCGGCTGTATCCATGCACTTATCCGATAGAAAATTGGGGTTAGATACCATCGCAGGTACTCACTCGCTTTATAATCATTTAGAATGCCAGAGTGATGGTGTGGATAGAAAATCAAATGTCTGGAAATACATATTCGTGAATTCCTCGCCAGTGATCCTCTTCATTTATTTGTTAAATGAGAAGACGCGGTCTTACCCTTATTTGCGAATAAACTCTGTGTCAATGATTGCACAGCATTAGACTCAATGTCATGGCCTAAGTGGTTTTGGATTGCCATCGTGTAAAATATGCGGATCAAGGAGGGCATTACTGCTGTAAAAAAGAACAACGAGTGTCAAACTTTTTCCATGCGAAAAATTCAACCCCTGCCGATGCAAGTTTGAGTCTTCCACGACCACCATCTAGAGTAGAAAAAAGTTTGAGGCTTCGCGTCCTATTTTTCCGTCCGTGTTTCACATGCTGTTTAATTAACTTTTCCATAACATCGCCGGTGTGAGTTGGTATGGAGTATGTGTACCTACATCTATATAAATGTGCGTGTCTATGCCGCGACCGCGTGAGTTTCCATCTATCCCTGTCGGTGTTGGCGGGGAGTCTTCAAGCACTAGGTATAGCGGAGATGCACGACAAAGTGTGCACAAAACTTTCAGCCACATTCCCTAATTTCCTGACCAAGTTTTCCAGGTGGGGGCAGGTTAGTAGCTTCGTATTTAATTTGACAGTTTTGATTATCTTTTAACATGTGGATATGAAAGGACAGGCGGTTCTGAAATACTTTGACCCCACTGATGATGAGTTGGCAAGTGAAGTGGTGGGGTGGGGAAAACTTTTGTTTTCTTGTTCAAACTGAGTTTGACGTTTAGCACTGAAATTTCCAGAGAAATTTATCATGAGCTGGTTTTTCTAATTCTGCGAGGCTTTTATGTGTGTTTGAGTAAAGGCCGCATGCGACTTTTAAAAGCAGTTCAGTGGGATCCACAGCTTGCAAAACTATCTAGGAATTTGTTTAAGGAGATGTGGGGCGCTAGGTATATCGTATCGTAAATTTTGTGGTGGTTCTGGATCAGGCAAAGAGAAAACCAGAAACGACCAACCGGAACAGAAAATCTCGCAAGTTGTATAAAATCTACCACCTTTATAGTCACTTTGTCTGCAGTTGACGAATTTGGTTTTCGTCAGCTTTCGGTTGGCATAGTTGGTAAGGATCCCACTGTTCTTATTCGATATCTAGAAATCCACACGATCTCATATTTCTCTCCCGCCAGAGAAAAATGTTTCGCCACTTTTTCTTTGCTGAATACAAATCACAAACGACTGCATCGCACTAAACTTGCAAACATACAGGGAACGATATCGTTTTTGAGACTTTAATCACCAAAATAAGTCATATTCTGCTCGAATATTTTTGACAAACGTCAGGTTTCCTTATATTTGTGGAAAATGAACTGGATTAAGCTCTCAAAATTGTAATTTTAGCACTTAATTGGTAGTTTTGGAGGTCTTTCGTTTCGACGATAACCGTCTGAAAAGTTACGGAATGGGTGCCCAGCTTTTCAAAAATGTAATCAAGAAAATACTAATTTTCCGTGATGATTCTTTTGAGGTTATACCTTCGTTACAGCTTGTGGCGACATATCTAACGAACACCTCCACGCGGTGTTAATACCCATCCATCAAACGAGGAACTCGATGAAATACGATGAAGTCGATAAAATATGGCGTGCTAACTTCCGTCGCCACGCGTTTCCGTGAATTCGTTCTTTTCTTCGTTTAGACGCTGAGTGAGACGAGAGTTTCGAAATTGTAAAATTAAAATAAGAATCAGTAATAAAATAGTATAAATAAAGAATAGAATTTAATGGGCCTTACCAACAACCCAACCGCAAATTCGAGTTTAAGTAATTTCGAAACTAACTATAGTCTCGACTTTTTATTTCTAGGTACCAACAATCAAAGTTATCGGAACTTTAACTACATCTGACTTTATAGCAAAATTATAACAGTATTACTCAAAAGCGTTATAATTTTTTTCTGAGCTTTCAAATAATTTCCTGAAATTGGCAGTTGGTTGTATTTTGAGTGAAATATAACAGCAACTGTTTTCCATGCTTGTTTTTTTGACTGTATCATTGCAGCATTGTTAATTTTGCTATCAATATCAGCCAATGGTTTGACACAGTCAACTAATAAAGGGTGATTTTTTAAGAGGTTTAGAACTTTTTTTAAAAAAAAAACACAAAAAATTCGAAAAAATTAATGAAATATTTATTTGAATCGATAGTTTGAACCTTGCAATTTAATGTTTAAAGATAATTTCATGCAAATGTTGACCGCGGCTGCGTCTCAGGTAGCCCATCCGCTGAGTCCAATTTTGGCATACTCTTTCACACATATCGGCCGGTATCTCACGAATGAATGCATGGATGTTGGCTTCCAGTGCGTCAATCGAAGCGGGCTTGTCCCTATACACATTAGCCTTGGCATACCCCCACAAAAAATAATCTAATGGTGTCAAATCGCACGATCTAGGCGGCCAATTGACCGGCCCGAAACGTGAAATTAACTGTTCACCAAACTCGCCTCGCAATTGCGCCATTGTTTCGCGTGCTGTGTGGCATGTGGCACCGTCTTGTTGAAATCACATATCATGCAAGTCAAGAACTTCCATTTCGGGCAAAAAAAAGTTTGTTATCATCGCTCGGTAGCGTTCACCATTGACAGTAACGCTGCGATTCGCATCATCTTTGAAGAAATATGGCCCAATAATGCCGCCGGCCCATAAACCGCACCAAACAGTGGCTTTTTCGGGATGCATTGGTAGCTGTTGCAATGCTTCTGGCTGATCTTCACTCCAAATGCGGCAATTTTGCTTATTTACGTACCCATTCAACCAAAAATGAGCCTCATCGCTGAACACAATTTTTCGATAAAAAAGCGGATCCTCGGCCAGCTTTCCAAGAGCCCATTCACCAAAAATTCGGCGTTGTGGTAGGTCGGCTGGCTTTAGTTCTTGCACCAGCTGTATCTTAAAAGGCTTTACGCCCAAATCCTTCCGCAAAATTTTCCACGTAGTGCTGTAACAAAGGCCTAACTGCTGGGAACGGCGCCGAATCGACATTTCGCGGTCTTCTGTCACACTAGCTGATACGGCCGCAATATTTTCTTCACTACGCACAGTACGTAAACGTGTTGCCTGTTGGTGGTTTAATGTCCAACAAAGAAAATTTGGTGCGAAATTTGGTCACAATCTTCCGAATAGACTGCTCAGAAGGTCGAGAATGCCGATCATAAAATGGAAGCAGCGCGCGATGAACATTTCGAACCGAGCACGAATTTTGATAGTAAAATTCAATAATTTGCAAGCGTTGTTCATTTGTAAGACGATCCATGGTTAAATTGCAAACCAAACTGAAGCTGTTTGACAGTGACACAAGGTACTAAACACACGTCAGCTGTCAAAACCAGTGTTGCCAAAACCAAACCAGCTAAAAAATCACCCTTTAGTTCTCGCAATGCCTGCGTCCAATTTAAGCTGCGGCTTCTCTTTATTTGCTGTCCATTTCATATTTATTTCATATTTATTTATTACAAAGTCTGACGTTTAAACTTAAATAATGGGTTAGACTCGACTTTCTTCGGATCGAAAGTTACAGTCTCGATTATCTTAAAGTCGAAGATAACTTGATTATTGGTACATAATTTATTTTAATTTTGACTATTGCCCTAAAGTCGAGTCTAAATTTGGTTGTTAGTAAGACCGAATCTGTTTCCTGTCACAGATAGCAGGCTCCAGCTTTCTTAGTTTTCATTTCGCGTGAGGTGTGAATTGCCCTGCATTGGTACCGTATCAGGTACCAATAATTCCTGGCATTGTATGGCAGTCACTTTCGCACTGATTATTTTTGAGCATTTTAAAAACCAACTCTCCGCCATTTATATATAGGACCACAAAGCCTCCAGTGCAATTATCGACCGGCAATAAAACTGCACTCACAAGTGTCCATGACTGCCCCCTTTACAAACAAATGTAACAAATTTTTAAACTTCGGTGCGGAGGGCGAAATTAAACCTTGTTCTCTATTCACCAGTTAACTTAATAATAATACTTAACAATTGTAAAGTAGGTAATTAAATAATAACGTGCCTTTTAACTATACCACCATGACATTGCGACATCCGGCAGAGAGCAGGCTACCGATATACAAATACATAGCGATTTATTATTTAGAAAGCGTAAATTTGAAACAGTATCGCGTGCGATTAGCTGCCAGGTAGTGACGCTAGTACTGGATCCACTGCGGCAATTCGTACATAACCCATGTCGAAGTGCTACTGCTATTGCATACGCACTTACCAGCCACTAGCTGGATTCATTTTTAATTAATTTATTTTGCTATAATTAGACATGATTCGTACGAGTGTCGGGCTGCAGCCACCACTGCCGAATACGACGACATCGGCTTAGGTACATCGCGTACATGTGCGCGACTACATGGTTATGTAAGCGCCAATTTTCAAAATACCAATTACCAACTATTAGCTTGTTGGTGTTACAATGTTACCTATCTGTTATAGTTGCCTTCACCCCTGGCGAAGTGGTGGAGGATCCTACAGGTTTGCTCCTGCTGTATAAAACTGTCGACAAAATGCTTTGCTTTAATTTGCATTTCATTGGATTCGATGGAAATTGAATGGGCTTTGGAATCGGTGCGTTCCTGGATCGTGCTACGTGGAAATCGTAAACCGGTGATGAGGGTATTTTTTACTTGTGCATTGCGAATTGCGGTGGGGCGCTGATGAGGGTCTGTTTTGTCTGTTAAATTAATGAAAATAAGCTGGCAGTGGAAGACGTGGCCTAATTGTCAAACTATACTTGGTTTTATGGATCGAACGTGGAGATGAAATCGGTCGTGCGTCGGGCGACTATCGATTGTCTTGGATTGAATCTGAATTGCAGTAGATTGGGACAGTTGCGTAAATACTACATTAGGTTGGGTTGGATTGTGGCCTTGTGGGACTTGTGCCTGAAGTTGACAATTGGCCTTTCGCTAACCAGAGGACATTTTGATGTAGAAAAAGGATGCGACGCACTTTTACTTTATTGTGGAATAATTGAGGTAGAATTAGATAGGGCAAATGATTATCCACAAGTGGTGAATGGAGGTTTGGTGAGAACAACACAATTTATCGAAAAAAAAATTTCGATTCAACAAAATGTCTTGAGTATGTAAATTTTTTTTTCAAAACTCCGTAAACTTGTCGACGCAACCGAATGTTCATGACATTTTTAAGGTCACATAGCTAAAATTAGTCCTTTATAATTCATTCGTTCATATGGAAACTTCCTTCTTTGCACTTATTCAAGTCGCCATTTTGCGATTTCGAGGACATGAGTTTTAAATTTTTCTTTTCTTAATTATAGAAACGAGACAAACTTTGAAAATCCTTGATACGTACCCTCGTTTTTTCTAGTCAAAAACTAGGTATTGGGTATTTTTTCTTAAATTATCTCAGATGTGGTTTGCTTTTTAAAACTTAGCAACTATGAAAATTTCGGAATATATTGGATATATTTTTTAAAAATCGTTCTCCAGACCTCGAATCGAATTGATATTGAACACAGGCTGGTGGGAGTATAAGTGAAACCACCCAACCAACCTTAAGCCATTAGTCAGATAACTTATGACTGCAGATTTTTGGTTTGGCTTATGGGACTATTTCAGCTTTCTACCACTTAAAACGTAAATAACGCTTGAGCGCTATTTCGGGACTACAACTCATGTACACAATAAGAAGAGGAATAAAAGTGAAAGTCCAAAACCAGCCTATGGACTTGAAGATGTTGACGATGGTGGCAGCAGTACTTTAATTGGAAGAATTTTAAGAAATCAGAGGAAAAGGAGCCGTACATAATTGTAAATTATCCATACCTCAGTCTGGGGTTTTAAGGATACCGTTTTCAGGATCTGCAAAGAATCAATTATTTTCTATAATTCTTTATAACTCGGAGCTATGAGAAGCTGTGACTTTAAATTGCTAAAGATTTTTTGTCTCATAATACTGGGCTGTAAATTTATTAAAGACATTTGCTCATTATAAGCGTTCGAAGAATCACTTAGGAGAACTTCTTTTGAACTCATATCCTTCATATGATGAAAATTGGCATTCCCGGTTTTGAGCTTAATTTCATTCTAAGCTTTGTAAGCTTCAAGTTCAAATAAACCAGCCAAAGCTATTTCTATTTTATTAAACAAATTGGCAAACTGTTTTTCGAGTAAGAAATAAGAATGTTGGAACTTCAGAGTAGAACAGATTAAACAATATTGAAACAGAATTTTGAATAATTGTCCTACGAATTGTTAAATTTTCATTGTTCACTTTTGGACCCTGCAGAGTTTAAATCCTTCAAATTCCTCGATATAACTAATGCATTAGCAGCCAATTTCGAGCGATAAGACTGTATAAATAGAAGTTACTTTGAATTAAGCTATCTGAGCAACGCAATAAATCACATAGAACATAAAATTGTTGTTTTCACTTAAAAAATATGAGCAAATAACTTTTTTTTTGAAGGGCTGATGTTGAAATATCACTAATAAAAAATAGTACGTTCAACATCAGTTATTTTGTGAAAGCAATCTCAATATCTTAAAACGTAAGCAAGGAGGAGTGATGTAAACGATCTCCGGTGAGTTTGATACTCCCAACTGAAAGCTATGCATCTGAAACTCTTTTGAAAACCTGAGAAGAAAATTTTTTGCTAGGCGATTGTCAGAATTACATTGAGGAGTTGTGCAGCATACAAGACCTACACGGAAAGAATTGAAAATCACCAATTGCAAAATTTTGAGTTGCCATTTACGATTTATATATTTGTCGCAAATCACAACGAAGTTTTCATGGATTGATACAGAAATTGGTAATTTGACATTGAAAACGGCGGAGAATACCAAATTCTGTTTGTTGCAATTTACGACTAGAAGTATTAATTCGAGCTTCTTTTATTTGTAGTGATTTGCGAGATTATTTTGCGCAATTTACCACTCTAATAGGTCAATTTCTCAAACACCACTTCACACTCTCAAATTGCGAAAAATATTTGGTGATTTACCAAACCTGAATGATGAATCAATAAAATCTTGTAATAATTTAACACATGAAACTGAAAACGTATATTGACGTAGAGAAGTCGTAAATTGCAAAATATTTTTTGTAATTTCCATGGAATCAACTACCTGATGTGTGGATTTTTTTTATGCACAGTAGTCATAGTCCATGTAGGGTAGAAGGGGGAGCATTTGCCGGGATTTAGGAAATCTGACCTTACGCATTGCCTTTTGAGTGATTTATTTGTTTTTGATATCTCATATGAAGCTTTCTTTATTACCTTGACTTTAAAGTACATTTTGCCTTGATCCCTCAATGATTTCTATTTTTAATTATTAATTAAAAAAAAAAATCAAAGTCCTGGCAAAGGCTCCCAGGTAGGGACGGTTTGCCATGGGGATGGGGAGGGTATGCCTTGTGCCTGAAAAACAATCTGGCATCTTGTTAGCCTAAAAACCGAAATACTGGAGTTAATGTTGGGTTTGAATAAAGACTCGAACCCGCATCTCGTAAGCGTTACTATAAATTTTGGCTTTGTCATTGGTAAAAGTAACCCACAGGGTGGGTTTGCCATTGGTAGAAGTAACCCACAGGGTGGGTTTACCATTGGTAGAAGTAACCCACAGGGTGGGTTTGCCATTGGTAGAAGTAACCCACAGGGTGGGTTTGCCATTGGTAGAAGTAACCCACAGGGTGGGTTTGCCATTGGCAAATTCACCCCATGAAGTGGCTTTGCCAGGCAAAGCCCCACCACACAAATATGGCAAAGCCCCCCCACATGCTGTTTTTTCGATAAAATATTAACAATTTTTTTCCTTGTGGAAACATATAATCAACCACTTTTACTTACTGCAGCAAAAATGTATACAAAAGATATTATGTCACCAAAAGTAATTTATCAAAAAAAAAATATTAGAAATAAAGGACTATATATTACCTTAAATTATTGGTTCCAGAAGACGAAAAACACAAATTCACGTCCAACTTGGTTGGTGTTTAGCGGAGAACTGTCAAACTTCGGGGGAAGTTTGCGCTTAGTGATGGGCAATAAAAATCGATATTTCGATATTTCGCACTTTGTTGTTTCGGGGAAAGAAAATCGATTGGCAGAGGTACCCCGATGGCAAATGCTCCCCCTTCTACCCTACCTATCGAAATCCTTTTAAGTCCTTTCTTTTTATGGATGAATGTATGTATGTGGTATTGCTAGACAGCTGTAATCGTGAAGCCAAATCTTCATTGTGCACATTGCGTTGCGGTGCAGAGACAGGCAGTCGGTATTCAATCTTTGTGCAGTCGGGTTAAAGTTGTTTAAATTTAAATATAACTAATTCGTATGGATAGTGAGTGTCCTACTAATTATAAAGCATTCTGGAATACATTTTGTAAGTACCCATTGAATTCCAAAAACCCTGAAGTACCTATGCATATAAATCTGTATTTTTTTTCAGAAGTTACATCTTGCTATTAGAAAAGAAGTATCAATTGGAATGTATTCTAAAATATGTAATCAAAAAGAATTGTAAAGGTTCGTATCAATGTCAAGTTCATCTAAATATTTTATTTGTATTTTAAATTTCATCATAGACCGAAAAACCACCCCAGACAAATCCCGTTGTCTCCGGACGATATGGCGCCGTATGATTTTCTTGGATATCAGGAGGAATACGAAAATAACCTAATTAATAAAAATAAGTTGCAAATTGAGAATAAAGTTTTCTAATTTCACGACAAAACATTTTCAATTTAATACGGCGATTCCTCAAATCACTACTCAAGAAACGTAAATTGCAAAATATGAATTGCAAATTGATAAAAATAAGTTGCAATTTACGACTACGAATTTGTAAATTGCAACTACTGAAGTAGTAAATCTACTCCTGTTAGTTCGCAAATCAACACTATTGAGTTGCAATTCAAGACTAAATGGTTGCAATTTGGTAAGGGAGGAAATCGTAATTTACAACAGAAAAGTGGTAATTTACGAATTGTGTTTGCAATTTACAATCCATGTAATATCAAATTGATAACTATTTGTGTCAAATTGCGATCGGTTATGGCAATATCTATTTCTCGTTTGATCGCATTATTGATACTGAAAAGTGTTGACTCACGACTTTTGAGAGTCAATATCTTCACTTCGTACAATTTCTCGAATTGCGCATAAAAAGTCGTGAATTAGTAAATCCTTAGCTAAGCTCTAAAACTAGACAAACTTTTCGTGATTCTGCGCTTATTTTTCTTGATTTGATCTTAAAATTCTTTCCGTGTAACACAAGCTATCCAGTTGTACATTGACCTTAACATTTCCTTAGCAGATCATTTTTTTTAACAATTATACACAGTGGAGGAACATGTTGCTTAAGATACATATACATTAAGTTAGCAACTGCTTTTTTTGATTCACGTACACTCAAGTTTTTTTCCTCGAGCAATACCCCTTATTAACATGATATGATTTTTTGTCTGCTTTGCTAATTTATTCTGAGGCAATTGCTTAACACTTTGAAAACAATTTTCCGTTGTGTTTAATTATTGTGCTACCTATCTACGCATATTCTCTGATACAAACATCAAGTAGCCATGTTTGAAAATTACCACAAAACATTTGGGTATTACAAAAAAAAACAAAACCTGTTTAAAAGAAAACAATTTGCAAAATAATATAATCCAATCGAAGTGTCCCTACTCGAAATAGAATAATTACTCCAATTTACCCAGACGATCTGCTTCATTCAAATATTATAGTTGAAATGCTTTCAACACAAACTGCATAATGCACTTTCAACATATGCTGGCATACAGTTTACCTACAGTTTGACAATAAAATGCTAATCCTAGTGAATAATTCCAAATACAGCCGAGCCATAACACAGAACTTTCCAAATTCAATCAATTCATATAAATAATAAATCCATGTGCAAAATAAAACATCGGATTGTGTGGTTTCCAATTAGCTATTAGTTGATTATAATGTTGGAAGATCGGAATCAAGATTTTCTGATAAAATTTTTAAAATTGTAAATTAGTCTAAAGTACAGGCTGTAGATTAAAATTTAGCACTGCAATATGCACCAATATGATTTTCTTATCTCTTAATACAAATTTTCGCCTGTGGGGCTACTTTTATCAAAGCACGCAGCAGATGTTATCGTCAAATTTTTTTTTATTAAAAAAAAACTAAAATTCAGTCTTCGTACTCCATACAATTAAAACTGTAGGAAAATTTAAATTACATATTTAGTTTAAATTTAAATTTAATAAATAAGTAACTTATTTTTTAACTTTTGGTCTTGCGAAATCATTTTAAAAAAAAAATTATGAACACAAAAGAGCTATAAAAAATCATACAAAGTCTTGATGAACTCAAAACGAGAGTCTCAGTTTCGACGGCCGAAAATAAATACAAAAGACACACCTTTTTAAGGGAAAAAACGGAACCTTATTAGTTTCGCTTTTGTCCGTCCGAACCCACTAGACCAATTTTGTTCCTAGGTCTATCTCAGAAACTAATTGACGTAGAAGGCTGAAATTCGGACACAACATCCGGTATGTTGGAGGTTGTTTCTATCCGTTGGAGCACTCAGACACAACTACTGGTCCATTGTACTGCCTAAGTACAACATCCGGTATAACCTCTAGTTAAACAACAAATACCTACCAATGGTAGCGATACATTGACTGGTTTTAGTGTAATTAGTAATTTGGTGAAAAAAATATGTTCATTCGTACATAAAGCTGTTTATTTCATGATTTACAAAAAAAAATGGATGCGTACCTTTTTTGTAGATTATGCTCGTAGCTTTATATATGCCGAAGACTGCTTTGCGGAAAAGTCAATATGTTAAAAGATATTTACAAAAAAAAATGTCAATCACTATATAAAGTACGCTCCTTTTAACCATTCATTCGTTATTGGTGTGTTCTTCTAATCGATTCCAATTTGAATTTTTCCAAAGAATACTCTTCCTCATGCACACATGAGACATGGATGTGTTTTAACTGGGAGGGGAGCTACGTTGAAATAATTCTGGCCTTCTGACTTCTGAGTTATATGTTTCATTTTAATATTCGTTGGCTGTTAATGAAAACTTTACAAATTTTTTATTTAGTTATCATGATCCCATATGGTTCCAGGTAAAAAAAAAGGATTCAACTAAGGCAAACACACACACATCATAATTTATGTGTCGGCTAACAACCCCCAATTAAGGAATTCTAAACAATGGTTCCGCCGGAAAATGGGAATGGAGGCAGGATTGGTGGTGGATTAAAGTCCCAATTTCGATGCTTCCCACATTCTTACAAAAAGAAAAGAATCTTCGCAATTTCCAACTCTAGCGAAGTACGGAATCTTCGGTGCGTGAGTGACACTCGCACTTGGTCGGTTTTTCTTTCAACAGCGCCAGCTTTCATGAAAGTTAAATGCACACTGCGACATTTCAGTGCATTGTGCAGCAGACAAACTCAGGTTCTTTCTCCTCATTGCGTCATAAGTGAAAGCTTTTAAATGCGTTCGACGTTGAAAGATATTCCACTCTTCTCTTATGGAGCGAGAAAAATTGTGCGGATAGCCTCAAAACTCAGATAGATAATTCAATTACTCAGTGTCCTTTTTCGTTGTACATCGTTAATGCTCTATAGGAAGCATGTAATTTACCAGTGCGATAGGCCACATACCAAAAATTTACCCGGATGCGTGTTTGATTTATTTACAAGCCTCGACAATGCAGTTGTGTTTCTATGGCAATATCCTCCAAATGTCAATTTGTACTGGAAGATAACTTTGATGCGCCCATTATTCCTCTTCTGTGTTACAAATGACCAATCACAGCAAATGTGCCCTTCGGCCGCAAAGCCTAAATAAGGAAAAATGCTAGAAATGCATTGGTTTTATTTAGTTAAAATACATACGTCCTACACTGCGATTTGAATGGTATTCCAAATGGGTTTTCATTTATTTCAAATCCCACACAAAAAAAAATGCCCGTCCAAAAATTTATTGAATTAACCATCATACCGTCCACAGTACTAAAATCAAGCATTTCCACACACATTTATTGAATAAATAAAATAAATTTCCCAAAAAAAAAAGAAAGCATAAGCTCGAAATTCCTAGCCAAGGACACACCAGTGTGCCCACCTTCCCACTCTGTGGACTATTTTTATTAGATGGCTCGATATAAAATATATGAAGCCAAATAGTTTATCGACAAAAGTTGCACTATACACTAAATTATACATAACTGTCCAGTGTCCATATCATATCAGTATCCGATAGTGTTTTTCATCCTTATTCATCAGTGGCAATTGAGAACCCTTTCAAATAAAATGCCTGATACACTCACTGTTCAGGTTCAGCCTAAGCACCCAAGGAGTTGTCATTGATTGCAAAGCCCCAAAACTCCAGGATGATTTATATTTTAATTTCATTGGGACAATTTTTTATCTGCACATCAAGAGAGAAATGATAAACCAAAAAAAAATATGTATACGAACCAAATAACCCCATTGGGGACAGGGATGGACTAAAATGAAAAACGGAAAACGTTGATATTATGTTCAATTTTTATGTGCTCATTTTTTTTTCTGGGACAATATTTCGAAGGACAGTCGGAGATATATTTTTTTTTACATTTAGATAAGTATGTCCCGTACCTACCTTCTCATATAAATATAACTGCGAGTGGCTTTTGTGAATAAATATCTAATTTCTGTGAGAATATTCCATGGAAATTTTATGTTCTGTATGAGAGTATAAAATAATGCATGAGACTGCGGAACGAGCGATAAAAGTATCAAATGGACTTGGATGTTCATAAAAGCGAGTTTCAGTAAATCGATGGGAAAAGGGGCAGATAAATTGCATAGATGATTTGCCGCAGTCGAGCTGGGAAATTAGTACGCGGTGGCTGATGTGTTGGTTCCATCTTGAGTCAATGGATCTAAAATTTCTTCAAACTTATTCAAATTCCCGGAATATCTTTCGATTGGGTTACCAAAGGACTTGCTGGACTTTTTGTTCCAAAAATCACACAATTGTGAGGTGAGCTCAAGCTTTGATGGTACCTACATTTTATAATTTCTAAGAGGAAGGGAAGCGTCCAACAATGCAATATGAAACTTGAAACTGTACTGAATATTTTCATAAAAATAAATAAATAGTTGGTGGAAAAGGACGCTATATAGGCCTAGCTTCTGACATCCACTCGTTTTGTTTGAGGTAAGTTTTTACCACGAATGGAAGGGACCTGCCATTTTATGCCAAGTCCAAACGGCCAATTGGGAAGCTCTTTCATGACAGTTATACTCTCGGATGTTTGTCAGACGTTAGCTAAAGATGGCGCAGTTGAAAAAACCTAAAAATGTAATTTGTGTTTTTAGAATTTTTGTACTTTAAAGATGAAAAAATAAGCAACCAACAAATCTTCATCTAGATATTTACTATTGTTCAGAATAGGTATTTAATTTTAGAGAAGAAAATTCGGAACGCTGACATAAAAGTTCCTTTTAATAAAATATAAAAATAAATAGTTGGCGCAACAGGTCTGTAGAGACCCAAGGCCTAACTTCTCACAACCATTTGTTTGTGTGCGTTTTTCATTTTTGGGACGAATGGAAGGGATCTACAATTTTATGCTGGGTCCAAACGGCTAATTGAGAAGCTCCTTCATGACAGTTATACTCTCGGATGTTTGTCAGACGTTCGCGAGAGGTGGCGCAGTGGAAAAAACCATTAGTTGGAATTTGGTTTTTTTTTCGGGATTCGAACCTGGGACCCCTCGCTTAGTAGTCCAACACACTAACCACTAAGCCACTGCGCGAAGATCCTTTTACTGCAGCAAAAACCAAAAATTAGACTTGTCCTACGAAGTCCGTCCTTACACTTGCCAGTACTTTTGATACAACAAAATTTTGATCTATGCTGTAGTTTTTTGTTTTGAAAAATATTCACTTTGGCAGAAAGTTCTACAACAAATTGCAAGTTGTCAATACGGCATCCCGCCCTTTTGGCAACCTCCTCCAGACCTTGAGCTTGTTTTTTGGGACTTGTCTAAATGACCCGCAATTTTAAACCGAGTCGCCTTGACTACACAGTTCACTGTGAAGCAGTCTTACAAAATTTTGAGTTTTGGGTGCTTGATAAACTTCCGCAAGAGGTGAGGCAGTGAATTACTAAACCGCAAAAGTGTAATCTGTGTTTTTTCCAGTACTTCAAGCCACTGCTCGTATAGACTGCTTTCAACTCGCGAGCTCAGTGAGCAGCCTGCATCATGCTTTCACTATCCCCATATTGGCCTCCAAGTGACTATGTGCTGGGAATTGGTCCTTGGAACATGTTGCTGGTTGTTTGAATACCCACATTCTTCGGGTCATGTGACATATTTTTGACCGAAACTACAATTTGCCTCAATAAAAACTTGACACAACAATCTAGTTCAATCGATCACTATGTAGACATACTGAATGGCTTTAACCACAAATAACGACAAAAAGACATGATGCATTCTGCCAGTCGCTATAGAAAAGGAAACCAACCGTCATGAACGACCTTAACCACTCGGTACACTTATTAAAGAAACGGGTCCGTTAGATTTTAGCGACATTGTCAAGAGATAGCCTTCGGGTCCGAATACTCGAATTTTCATGAAAGTGCTTTATTTCTTTGTTCTCGCTTGGAAAACATTTTCTAATTACCTAATCCTCCTAAGTCTCTTTACCTTCGGAAGAGTCAATAAGGAGTAACTGACATTGTTCAAAGTACAAATCCACCAAGGAAATACGTTTGAAAATACCTCGAGTTAACTGCTTAAATCTTCCGTTGACCATGGACTCTATTTCGAATTAAAAAATAAGAGCTCCATTCTACCACGTCTTCTCGAAATAGCAGCTAGAACATCAAAACTCTGCAAAAAAAAAAAAACTACATTAAGAAACACCTCCAGAGCTCAAACCTCCTCCTCCTCTTACATAAACAACACATTCACCCCCATACATATCCTTCAATACTACAATAGGTCTGTTGTATTATCCCGAAGCCAAATAAAAGAGACGAATAAAATAAGCGAAATAAAAATCTCGATAAATTTCAATGGGAAATCGCCCAACAAACCCAATCAATTTCATTGCTGTTATTCCTACGTTCAGTTCAGATTCAGAAATGTACTGGCAGGATTTTTATTCCTGCTGATGTTGGTTGTTTAATTTTTTTTTGTTTGCTGGCCAAAAGTTATACGCTCTGTTGTTGTCTCCCCATCTCGGCAATTCAGCATCAGCAGCATGTGTTTGTGTACTTATGCCGGAGCGTCCCCGAAAACTTTGCTCTTGCACGAGCACTCTGCTGGTATTTAATTTAATTATATTCTCTTTTCTACCTTTCGTCCCCCCGATCCCGAGAGTATTTTTGCCATCCACCAACAACTGTTGTGTTTTGCAATTACAGTTGGTATTGGTATACCGTATACCTATATCCAAGGCATGGATATAAGTGGCACAGGGGTATTTACATATCCACAGAGACTAACTACTGGAGGATGGAGCTTTTATCATTGCAATGATACACCTAGTAACAGACAACACTCAATCGAATGTATTTTTGATGATCGTCCTTTTGTTTGACTAAGGTTGCAGTAAACGGTACCGAATATGTGTACTCTACGGGAAACGGGAGATGTGGATACTTCGATGACAGTGCGGTTGCTGTTAACTGACGGAATGCACTTGCTTATTGGAACAGCATATACGATTGTGGTAAAAATGCAATTTGGCCGAGTGATTCAATTGGGCCCCAAAGAGGAGTGGATATTGTTTTCCGAAAATTATCGAATCTGGGGTTTTAATGTATATGATCTGATTTGCTTGGTGTATCGGTAATTGCCTAGGCATGAGCCCCGATTCCTAATTTTGTGTAGAATGTAATAGATGAATGATTTGACAGTTGCGGACGGAGCAAACATTTGGTTGTTCATTTTCAAAGTGCTTGAAGGGATATTTATATAGCTGCAAAGCAATTTACATCACTGAAGTTTACAGTGTTTTCCGAAATGCATTCTTTGGTGGATGTCCTGCATACTCTGAATGTGAATACGGGAGGCTGCAGAGATATGAAAACGCGGATTCGGTGCTGATAATATGGACTAAGAAACCTACAGACTGTTAGAAGGCGGACGGAGCCGCAATTTACACGAGCCGACTTTTCGTTTCCATAGATAATAATTGCGGGGCTGCTTAGGCATATCATGTCAATTGGTTCGGGTAATTCCAGCCAATTTTTTTCTACGTGCGGTTTACATAGCAGAGCCCCTACTGCGCTGACCAGTGACAGAGAGTCAAAGCTTAAAATTGTTTAAGCCCTGGTTAAAATTTCGAAATTAGAAAGAAAATTCAAATTTTTCATGTCCAGGTTAAATTTCTGACTTATCATAACCGAGTCAAAAAATGTGGCTCTTTTATTTTCGGGGCAACATTTTTAATTCTGTCATTAGGACAAATGTACTAATCAAAAAATTTAAATTGTTCATACTGTAAAACTCACTATGCTATAAACATAAATCAGTCATTTGAAGTAATCTTTAGAAATCACATTTGTCGTTCAAAACAAATACCTAAAATTATTACTTCGTATGGCAACCATCTGTGAATTTTGAAGCATATCTTACCAATAATTCCATGCTTTTAAGATCTTCCCCGTTCGACAGAAGTTCCTTGGCAGCTAAGATCATTTTGAATTTAATTTGCATTTTACTTGTTGTAGGAACCAAGAATTTACGCATTTTCAATTTCTGTAGCTCTTGATTTTAATTAAAAAAAAAGTTTTTGAGGTAAACGCATCAATATGAAAAAGAGCTACAGAAAATACGCCATAGATTCAACTCGTTACTAAACACAAAAAGTCAAGACATAGCAAAACACCCTCCCACAAATACAGTCAAATAATGAAATACTAGCGCAGTAAATGGTGTTGGACTGCAAGTTTTTGCTGATGCAAATTTCAGATAAAAAATACTGATAGCTGAGTGCGTATGGGTAAAAGTGAGGCGAGTAGGTATATGTGATGGAAAAGAATTATTATTAGCGAATACCGATGAGTAAAAGGTGGTAGATTTCGAGTTCAGGTTGGTAGAATTCCCGAAAGTGTAAAAGTGGTAGAAGCACGGTTGCCACTTTGGCAATTTTTTTACCAAATTTGGTAATTTTTTTATTGCTTTTTGAGTTTTGGTAATTTGGTAATTTTTATCTGGTTTTGGTAACTTTTTGAACAGGAGCACCAAAAATACAAACTCGTTATCAATTTATTTAAATGCTGCCTTACTGTTTCTGAGTGAAAGCACCACCCATGTAAACCTATTTTGTTCAAAAAATTATTTTATTACTGAATGCACTCATTTTCTTCTTTTGACAGATGGTGGACTTCGAAATATTTTCTGTTTATAACTACATTTAGATATGGATAGGTTAGTTAATCATATTGCTTATTTGCAGACGTAAAACTCGAATTTATTAAAGTTATAAGAAAAAAAAGGCTCGGAAATGGTAGATGATCCCATGCCTTATAAAAGCTGGTAATTTTGTGCACAACGTTGTTGACGTTGTTTAATTGCTTAGACTGACAAAGTACCTACTACGTTCCTTGAGTCTTATGTTTTATAAATGTTTGTTTTTAAACAAGCAATTTTAAAAATCAAATAAAATAATTTGAGTTTAGAAAATCATGCTTTTTTGATCAGCAAAAGTATTTAACGTAGATATTACTATTGCATTAGTAAGTTAAGTCTATAAAGTAGTCGTTGTTTAACTACTTAAAGACTGACTAAGGTTCCAACAAAACCTAATGTACCAAATTGAATATTTTAAAAGATTTTTTTGTTACGTTTAAAATTTTTTTATCAATGTCTCCAGATTTTTGGTAAATTTTATCTTTCATGGTTTGGTAAATTTGTATGCAAGTGGCAACCGTGGGTAGAAGTCCCATCACTGGGAAGGAGGGATTTCCCTGCTCTACCGTTCTCGTCGTTTAACAATACCCTGTTCAAAATTTTTAACTCTTTCATATTCCGGTCAAAAATGAAAATATTTCACGGCCAAGTTTAATTTTCGAACTAATTTCAAGCTTAGCCATCATCATCATCGTGTTCCATGTCTGCAAGATTATTAAATAGTTAAATAAAATAAATTTATAAAGTTTTATTTTGGCTTAGAAAATTTATTACTATTTTATATATTGTATGCCAATTTTTGTATGAATTTTTATTTAAGTATTTAAAAAGAATATAGATTTATTTATCTACAGTACCTAGAGTTAATATTTTATTATTTAAACTAATTAAAAAATAGAAAAACATATTAATTGATATTGACTTTGTGCGGTTATACAAATATAATAAGTGCATTTTATTAATAAAAGTAGATACTTATCGCTTGATACTTTTGATAAATGTCGCAATCAGGACATCTAGCACCATCTCCTTAAGGAACTGATACCGCCTCATGTGAGTTAATTTGTGAAAGCGCGCGGTAGAACTGAGGGGCAAATTTTCTCCATTTCTCCCTTCATGCACAATTAAATGTTTTAATTACCAAACGTTGCTAGAAATTCCAAGCAAGCTGTAGCCACAAGCGCCAAATGCAAATGTCACATCCAATCCAATAGACAAATACTTCATGCCTGTCCAGCAATAACTTATACAATACGTCTTAAAAATTTGACAACAAAACGCGCTTCTGTTTTTCACAGTTCACACTTCACACCCAGTAGGTATGTCAGAGATAATAAACATCCATCCAAAGTGATTTGAATAAATCAAAAGCAATCACTCACTGTTCGAATAGCAACAAATATAACGCCGTTTGCACGACATGGAAATGTATGCATAAATTGGCCGCTGGCATTGCGGTCTCCGAAATGAAGCCACCTCTCCCATACATTATATTCGTACTCAAACACAAACATCAGACCGACTCTTTCTGGCAAAGCGAAAATATTACCACAGCACGACGCTGTAGGTTCTTCAAAAATGTTATACACATTCACTTCGCAAACCGCGCCATTCCATGGTATCCTTTTTTTTGCTCCTAGTATACAGGAAGTTGCATTGAAATTTTAATGGCAGCAAAATGAAATGAAAAGTTTCCTCGAAAATATACTTACCCACATACCCCTCCGCCTCCACCTCTATGACGCCCAACGAATCGTGAACATATTCGCAAGAAAACGAGAACAATTTCGCAAAAGTTTTCTAATTTTCCCCCGCGCCCAAGGGCGATAGCTACACGAATGAAGCACAGCTCAAAAGGGCTAGGAAATGTGCACAGAATGAAAGCAAGCATAGTTATTTGATTTCGTAAATTGATACGGGTTCAGTACACACATTACATTAATATTTATTTTGTAAATTACCCGCTGACAATAAAGGTCGCAAAATGCCACGCACACGTAAAAGGATATCGGTTGAATGTGTGGATGAAGAATTCTAATAAGCCCACATGGATGCGACCCAATGGCTTGGGACAAGTTCAATGAATTAGCCTCTGGACAAATTAGTGGTAGATATTACTTGCAAAACTATGGGAGGCTAAGTTCAAATCAGGGGTAGGTCTTCGCTTGCAAAGATTGGCTACCTATGGAGATGATCGCTGGCATTTGAATTGAGTAATTATTTGCATATTCTGTCTTTTCGTATTAAGAGTGTTTCAGAAAGCTTCCGCCTTGGGCGAATGGTTCTTTTCTAAAATAAATTGTATGTTATATAGGTCGGTAAAAAAGTAGTAAGCTGACATACCTCGTAGCTTGAATACCATCACAGTCTTTCGGGAATGCTAACTCGTGCTACCTATCTAGATGGTGGAGATGGAAATTATTTTGTGAAATATAGAAATATTGGAGGCCTGCGAACCTATATGGGGCGATGTCTTTCTTGAAATATTTTTAGCGAGAAAGGCAGGTCAACAGCGCTTCACCAGCTCCACGTTTCATTTTTGTATTTATATTTTTGTGTAGTTGTAGGCTATGTTTTTTACTGGGAGTTTGAATTTCACACTCCGAAAACAAAACATTTGTTGCGGTACCAAGCCAAGCAGGATCAACCCATCCGTCCCCATGGAATCGTAGAAGCAAAGCACATAGCAGTCCGAATATTATTTTCCAATTCCGATTGCGACTAATAACCACCTTAACACTTCCACAACAACTTCCTAACCTTCCACCCACCATCAACATCCCGAATACAACCCTCATCCACACAGCTTCTCGTCGTTAACTTTTATTGCTTTCAATAACTTAACCACGCTATTCTTTGCGAGAACTTTCATTTGATTTATCCTCATGCCACACACATTATCGTCGCCATCAAATTGATATATTTAATTTAGTTCCTACAACACAAACAAACAAAAGCGCGTGCACCGCCGCACACACTGTCGTCGTTCGATTAAAATTACACCTGAATCTGACCCAATATCGGGGGACCGCCACCATATTATTATCATGGTTCGATAATTTCATTGACTTGGTAAAAATATACGCTCACAGTACACAGCCCGCATGACATTTAGTCTATTAAGGACGGTGTAAGTAAGAAATATGGGCAATAAAAGAAAAGAAATAGAAAAGGGTCTTCTCGGGTGGTGATATGTTGGCCCAAACAAACAAAACAACCGACGAAAGGAATACGAAGTGGAGCATAATTTAAATATCAATTGGAAATTCATAAGAGGACATTCCTCGTTTTATGAGTGGAAGGAGTTTTTGAGAAAAAAAATACAAACATCGTGGGGGTATCCGAACAAATATACCTTTGAGCTTTGAGATTCAGTCGGTGAACTTGAAATTGGGTACTCCAGACATTTTGTTTTACCACCTGGAGATCGGTTTAGATATAAGTGTAGGTTTGTAGTCGACTTTGAAGAAAATTCCATTATTTTAGTTTTTTTTTTTTTTGTTGCGAAAAAACTTTGACATAGGTATATGTGCGAAGGAAATTTAATGGAATTTAATTTTTTCTTTCTTGGAAAGGTTAAGTATTGGCGTGAGTCAAACTTGTCCATAAGAGGTACCGAATTTGTGCAGTGATTTTAGTCAAAGTGCAAGTAGTGCAAAGTGCATTAAAAGAAAGGAAATAAGGCCAAAAGTGATTGAAAATGACTTCAAAATTATTGCGAATAATTGCAGTTGCAATTGCAGGTCCAAAAAAAATAAAATTACTAAAAAATTAAAATTTGGCAATGATTTTATTTTAATGATTGACTATTGCTACGAGCACTTTTATTTTGTGTATCCAAAGCAAATACTTTTCTGACTAAGTTTACGAAACTAAAAATACATTCATTGTTTGTACGAACCTTTCATTTGGTGCGTATTTCATAAAATTCGGTTTTGAAATAACTCCGACAAAAAAAAAGACTTCTAGTTACATAATAAAAGTTGATTGGCTTAGGGTGGTCCTTGATGAAGCGCATTTATAACGAAATAGTCTCGTTGGAATCTTACTTAGATCACAATAATTGGCAATTTCAGTCTTAAAAGTAGGACATTTAAGTGAAGCCGTTGATCTAGATCTGTCTAATATGATGTTCCCACCAACGTGATTTAGCTAAATCATCTCATAAATTACGTGATTTATACGTGTTTAAATTTGAATTACGTATCTGTCATCGCAAATACACACAAAATAAAATCAAACGTACCAGTTTTTAACTTCAGCACTTTATTCAGTAAACAAAAAACAAAAAAAAACTGTCAAAAAAATTATTTCAAATTCAATTTTCTAATTTTGTTCGTGTTTCGGTGAGTTTTTGATATTTTTATTAATTACATACAATCAAAAATTGTTTTATTCTTGGCAGGTATGGCAAGAAAACAGAAACAACAAAAAAACAGTAACTAGGTATCTCACAATATTGAAAGTTGGACACCTAAGGCCAAAGTTGACAAAAATGTCACGAAAAGTTTGGTGGAGACGCCTTTCGTGATTTATAAATCACTTTGGCTAAATCACGTTGGTGGGAACATGGTATAAGATAATGTACAAGAGATTGAAATGAAAGGACGAGATTTTCTACCAAAGTGATTATTATGATGGCACTCCAGCTTTTTTTTTAATACAACTTACCTTTAATTCCCTATGCACAAAAGCCTACACCAACAAAATGCGGTGCTTTTTTTGTTAATCAATGCTTAGCACTAGTTACTACAGAAATGAGAAATAAAACCAAGGAGTACCAACCATAGACAAATCATACTGAGACCCCCAACTCACAATCCTCTTGCCGCTGGCCGCCTCAGTTTTTTTTCAAATTCGCCATTCTGTTTTCCTATCGGTGTCATGTCAAAAAAAAATCCGTGTGACATGCAAAGACATACAAAAAATGCAAAAATAAATGCTGCCAACCGTGGGGAAATGTGAAAGAGTTCGCGAATACCACATTTTTACATAACTGAATGCCATTGTTAAATAGGCAAATAATTTGATTTGTTTTGTTAGCAAAACTATCTAAGATATATGTTTTACATACTAGAAACATAATTATGACAGACATGGTTGGGTTGTGTATTTTCCGCATTTGGATATCATCAACTTCGAGCAAGTGAAAACAAACATTTTTTGCGGCCAACTGAATACACACAAGAACCAATAAAATTCGGATTTTATGTTCGATTTGGCAGCAGAAATCTGAAATCTCAGATCAAAATCTAAAAAGCCAAATCGAAAACGACATTAGTAACGGGAAATCGGCCGGAGTTGGTGGTCTCAGTACTGTCTCTGGTACCAACTACTTTCGCTAAAGTTGGGTTTTCCCAGAAAATTTCTGTTTGAAAAGGGTTGTTAAATGTTGCCCATGAATTGTTGTTAATGTTTTTTCTTCGTAGTTGAATTGTGCATGCGATAACAATTTAAAGAATATGACATGCTTATTTAAACTAAAAATTTCCTGTCAGAATAAATTTAAAGACTCCTTAGTTAGAAATATTCTGCAACTAAGTTTCAAAAAAATTTTGCCAATAATTTTTAAAATAAATAAATAAAAACTTTAAAATTTGTTGTGTAATAAATTGATGGGTTGCTGATCACCACACATTGTGAACAAGACTACAGGATCACTTGAATAATAAGTGCGGAAAATATTTTTTCAATTTCTTAATTGCGTGATGATCAGACAGCCATCAACAGAAGCAACAAAAAAAGCCGAGCACACTACAACACATAATTTGTGACACGATCAGTTCATTGATCAGTGGCAAAGGTGCAAGCTAGTGTTTTGCGGATCTAAATCGCAGTATGTTGACGATCCGTTACTATAATACAAAATTTCCGACAAAATCAGCTGTTGCTTTTATCCAGAGGAATATTAATTTAGTTACAACATAGCTTGAGGGCAAATGTTTCATATAAAAATATGTTAAAAATCACTATATCAAAAGACTATACACGGTTTTTGTCGTACCAATTACAGCGTTACTTTTAATTTTTTTTATAAAATATGGACCAAATGCATTTCCGCTATATTTTCACAAATTAACTTTTAAGGGTAAAGTAGAAAAATATCGTGATAGTTAATTTACAACTAATTTGTTTAGGAACAGAATTTAAAAATCAACCAAAACTGGGTACTCCCTTAGTAATGAGCGAAACCAGTAACATAAGCACAAGCAACTTAATATTACACTGAAGCAAAATAGTTGAGTGGATGCTTATAATTTTTATTTATTTATTTTTAATCAGTTTCCTTACAATTTCCAATAATCGTCAACACACGAAATGTGCCTCCGACCGAATCGAAAAGTTCAGACTTATTCTACACATGACTTTAAATTCCCATTCTCGTACTATCTATATACGAGAAGTTGTTTTTTCTCTCACACACTCATTATATTCCGGTTACAAGGAAAATGTGAACAAGCTGAAAGTAAACTGATAGCACAGCGGACGGCAGACTCACAATCACAAGTGGAATTGACCAAGTTTCCAACGACAGCTACTGCTACGAGAAGAAATCGAAAAAGTTTTTCATTCTCATTTTCAACAAAGAAATGAAGGAGAAAA
Source organism: Cheilosia variabilis (assembly GCA_951230905.1). Lineage (NCBI taxonomy): Eukaryota > Metazoa > Arthropoda > Insecta > Diptera > Syrphidae > Cheilosia > Cheilosia variabilis. The sequence goes on along the minus strand of OX579680.1, from coordinate 12,228,323 downwards.
GAACCTGTAAAGGAGAGACTTTTCAAATTTTTACTAGCCAGATTGTGGCCAGGAATTGCATGAAATATTGTAAAAGTGCTCAGTGGCGGATCTACCTAGACCTACCTCCGTCATTTACATTGTGGGACAGTGGTATATTTATGTGGGCAGATGCTTATAGGTAGTTATTAGGGGTAGACTTTTTGGGGGTAAAGCTTTTGTAGACCGACTTGTCCATAGTGGTGTTCAAAATAAGTTTTCGTGCATATTTGCTGGCGTTGTGTTTTTAGGCTCAAACGAACGTGGCTCTTGAAAGTCTGAATCAATAATCGACTTGACCAGAAGAGAATGGTGAAATGGTGAATTAGCTTTCTAGCAAGAAGGAGCCGTACTAGTGCATGTAGCAGAAGGAAATACGTCTTTTCTGACAAATTCAATACAAGCGAAGAACTAAAATGTATGGCCATGGAAAGAGCAAGTCTTGCTTAACCGTGCTAAGAGCTGGTATGTGGGTAAAGTGGTCTGGTCGGTGTAAAAAAGCGAAATCGAAGAAAGGAATGATACCTACAAGTCATTGAGAGTCTTTTTATAATCCCCGATCTCTGTAAAACATGCTCGAAATTTTAAATGCGCCAAGCTCTTCTGACATATTACACATCAAAAGTTAGTAAAGCTTATTAAACGTTCATATTAACTTCTATGCCGTTCGTTGCCAACAAAATGAAAAAGGCTTTCTTATTCGACCAGACCCTTACTCACAGGGAAATTGTTTGAAAATGCATGAGAAGTTATGTCCTATGTAGGCCTGCCGTTCCCGTTCTCAATTTGGATACACAACGAAATGCAAAAAAGTTGAGATACGGTGAGATGCAGCCCCTACTCCTTATAATGAAGTAGAAGAATGGCAGCTTTCATCAACATCGTGGCAAAGAAAGCGACTGCTTTATTAAAACTCTTGAAGAGCGAAAAGTCGCCAGAGATGGTGTCGGTCAAGTCGGTTTTTCCAAATCAATTTTATGGCTGTTACATCAACCAAAGCTTGTCAGGTTAAAGATGAACCATGACCACTGATCTGCAAATAAGTTGTTTTGGCAGACCTTTCGCTGTCTATGAAGAGGAATGTGCAATTGCATTGAAGGAGCTTTGTCGAAAGATTGTGGGCCACATTCCGATAAGAAAGGAGTCTAAACTTCAGTTGAATAGAGTTGGGATGAAGCTCTTTTCGAAGTTGTTCAGTTCAACAGGACAATGGGGATGATAGGTCAGTCGTCTTGAGCTGGGCGGACAATATAGTCTTACTGCAGAAGAACCCACTTTGTGTGTTCAAATGACTAAAGCTTGACGAATTTGCGACAGTGAATAATATCCAGCAAAAAGTTCTTAAGGCCCTATTTAAAGAGGTGGTTCTGTTTTCGGGTGAAGGTTAGGGGCATGATTATTGCGGCTTTCGTTTAGTTAGAAGCAGCTATTCTTTCTGAATATGCGGACATACATTTTGTGGTTAAAAAGAGTTCACACGAAAGAGTCCATGAGCTAGCCTCTGTATTGTCCTGCTGTCCAACGAAAATTACATTTTTCTCCTTGGAGCCATTTACAATACCGCCGAGCCAGTGATGCCAATTATTTTAATAGCTAGGCTTTAAGGCTTGTTTTTTTCCAAAAAGGCATCTTTTTTTATAGTAAATATTTTTCTAATTTTTTTTTTTGATCCAACTGACCTCTTATTTTTTTAATGTATGATTTCAAGGACGAAGACTACCTGCTGGACTAAAACTATGTTTGTTTTGTTAAATACTTTGTACCTACCTATTAAGAATTTCTTCTGTATTTGTTTTGTTTCTTTATAATTTGTTTTTTTTTTGTGGAAATAAAAATTGTTTTTGTTTATATTTTTATATTTGTGTTTAGTTTTTAATTTATTGTTTAAGTTTAGCTAAAAAAAATATTTTAGGCATTATTTTATTGAAAAAGGCTTCTTTTTTCTCAAGTGAGGCATTTTTTCGTCCAAATTGGTTGGCAACGCTGCGCCAAGCTGTATTTGGTAAACGGAGTTTGGTAATAACCTCTCACTATTAGCATTGGACTTCGTCGAGGTTGCGTGTTGTCACCTCAACTTCTTATTACTTGCATGATTGCTATAACCCAGCTCTATGGGTACATGGTACAACTTTTTGAGTTGGGAAGGCCAAAAGTTGGGTTTGGTCAGCGGACCACTTGAATGTTTTGCAGCCGGGTGTGATAAAGCCAGGAGTCGAAGGTAAAGTTCCGAATTGATGGTCGTCTGCAGAACGCCTCCTCATTGCGTTATCTCAGACTAAATGCACTCGGAAGTCTTCGTATTTCAAACTCATTTCATCCTGATCCTATAAAGCAACTTAATATTATAAAGCTTTCTGCTGCAAGCTCAATCTACGTGTCCATTGTATGTGCGCATCATTTTTGCTGTCGGTAAGTGCTGCAATGATTTCTCTAATGAACATTTCAGCAGCATGTGCCCATTTTAACAGTGCTTTCTTCTCAAAATCGTAAAAGCTCCAAAAATTTACACAGTTATTTTGAAAAATTCACGAGAACTTATTGAAAAACTTTTGTTTCCAAAAATTTACAAAGTCATTTTGAAAAATTCACGCGAACTTTTTGAAAAACTTTTCGTGTTTAAATAAAATACTATAATTGCTACTTTATACATCCATTTATCAATTATGGGTTTATCCTTTTCTCTTCATACTCATGAGTAAGAAGTCTGAAGACGCATGTTTTTCAAAACATTGAAGCAAATTTATTTAAATTTTGTGGTGCTTCATTTACTTTGGATTTTGAGCAAGCTTTAAGAAAGGGGTTGAGGAAAGTTTTTCCAGCTGCCGAAATACGAGGGTGCTGGTTTCACTACTGCCGTGCTATAAAGAGAAAGGCTTCGAAAGTGCCCAACTTTTTACAAATTTTGCGGAAAGAGAAACAACAACATTTTCTTTCAGTTTTCAGCCCTCCCACTTTTTGAGTTGTTTTAATTTATTTTTTAGTCATTTAGACATATGGCCTACTTCCATTTTAGAATTGTCGACCTATGGCTCAAATTATTGTGAACTTTTGGCTCATCTGGGTGGGTTGTAAGTCCACAATTGATTTGTGGACTTTTGGCCTGTGGACTTATGACCCTGCGCCTATTGGCATGCATTTCACTGTATCCTATATCAATTTGGAGAGCATTTTCGAACCATTTAATTCAACAATCAAACACGGTTTACATGCTCTATTCAGAGCGTTTCCCATAAACTTATTTGCAATCGTCTTGCTGCCAAAACAACAATAAGATACTTCATTGTTAATTTTGTTTGCCAGCTCAGGCTATCTGGTGAAGGTGATATGGAAATGGGAATCCATTTGAAAATTACTCCTTTGAATTTGAGCTTAGATTAAAATTCACCACGAAATCAACGAGAACGAACAAGGGGATGTAATTGAAGTAAAGTCTCGTTCATCCCACACAGCGCCTGATGCTGCAGCTTATGGCAAGGAACAAAAATGAAGTCTGCTCCTATTCCATTGCAGCACTTGATGTAGCGAGAAATGACGGCGCGCTGGTTCTGGGACTTACCGGAAACACACAGAAAAAGGCAAATTTCCATTTAAAAGCGATTACCATCACCCGCCCAATATCCATCCAGCAATTCTATACATATGGCTGTTGGATGGCATGGGTATCAACCCCTTCTCCCTAGGTATACCTTCAACTATTTGCTTCAATTTATTAGCTTCACAGTGATGAAGATCCTTTCATCAAAGGCATCATTCATTCATTTATGTCATTTCGATATTATGATGCTCCTTTTCATGCCCATCATCATCATTATCGTCATCATCGTAGTCGCCGGCATCGTCGTCATGATTTCCCTCTCCACTCCCCTCCGCCCCGCCGGTCATCGGTCGGTCATCATCATCATCAGCGTCATTGAGTCGAATCGAATCGCATCATCGTAACCCTAGCCCGACCATTGGACTGGCTACTTTTCCTGCTCTCTCTATATATGTAGTAACTGAAATGACCGAAAATCGAATCCTTTCCGTTCAGGAAAAGAAAAGAAAGGAATTTATATCCATGTGTGTATAATATGATGGGGAGGGGAAAAAACACACAAATGGCAAAAATCATCGAAAGATGAAAATAGGGACATGAAAATATAATTCCGTGCGGGTGGGTATATATCGATGATGATCAGCAGTTACGTAAGGACTCAATATCTACGACTGATTGACTGACTGACCAACCTAGATGATTGGGCCGCCACCCTCACAAGTCATCCCTGAAAGTGGCATAAACTGTGCACGAACGAGGGTGGCAACAGCGGGTGAACGATGAATGAATGGGTGACTCTTCTACCGTTTTATACAACTCGGAAAAAGAATTGATCCCTTTTAAGGATTATTGCTTATCAAAATGTTACATATTGATGAAAAATTATTCCATCCTGCAATAAAAATGTATGAGGATCGCCATTGAAATGAATGACTTCAGATTCAGTGACTGTATGTGTCTGAACGGTTTGGGGCGGAAGTGAGTCCTGGATAGGTATGTGACGACTTTTCACACTCGACAGTGTAATCCTGCTCGTGTATAGAAGTTGACAGTGTGTGCTGAAAATAGTGACATATCGATGTCGATATAAGTTATCAGCAGGTGTACTAATATGGAACGCTTGATAAATGAATGTAGGCAATGGGAATTCCAGGGAGGTGGCTTAATAGTTGAAACAAAAAATCAAAGGACTAGGTAGGTAATTAGAGCCACCAATCGGATGGCAGAGGTAGTTTTTATCGGAGGAAGTAGCGGTCCACACATGAACTAAGCTGCATATTGTTTTTAGGGTAATAGTCTACCGAGACTGGGCCCTGGCAGATTAATTTTATAAGCCGACAAATCGGGATGATGGTGTTCTTAAAGCCTCGATACCAAAAAGTATTCAAGGACCTTAATTGTTGGAAATAGATTAAAGGCGGCAAAAAACACTTTACCATTATCAGTCTGCTCAAAGGACTTGTTGCAATCTTCAGCCATCTATGACAATACTAAACTTGGCTGAGTGTCCGGTCTATGGATCTGATGTTGAATTAGCTAGAGCTAGCTAAACTCTCGTTTTTGGGACTAAAATCGTATTTCAGACTAAGTGAATCTTGGAAATTTTTTCTAGGAATGAGTTTAAATGAGCTTTCTCGCTCCGACCTGCCATATCATCTCAAGAAATTAAATGTGTGCCAGATAGAATTCAGGACCAGGTTGAATCCTCTGAACAAAAATTCTCTACTAAAAAGATTTGATAACATAACGAAAGCCTTTTAATATCTGTCCAACTGAAATATTTACGAGTCCTCATAAGAAAAGCTGTAGAATGTGCTTGGGGTAAGGATAAAATCCAGTTTTAGCGATAGGTATTTGACAAGAATGATACAAGAGAAGATGGATTTCGGAAAAGGTGCTGAGTGCCGTCTTAAAAGTCGTAGGATCTACCGCTACGTCGAAAACTATTCTATAGTCGATCGGGCGGAGCCGTAAGCAACACTATGGTAGGTGCCGATGAATGTACTCCAGAACGAGAAGATCCACGATGTTAATGGAAATCATGACATCAGTTAAGCCTTCAGACATGCTTCTTCCTTCAATGACTGGTTAAAGATTTGATGCTTGTCGATCAACATCACCCTTTGGATTTGAAAAGACGGCGTCCTTTTGGAACCAAAGCTTATAGCCCAGCCTTCGTCTTCCATCCTGGTATGAAAGCATAATTGGTGTAGCTGCCTAGTAGGTTGTAGCTACTCTTTCTATCCTTTCACTCTCCCAACATGATGATTGAGCATCAACTGCTGTTATTTATTTGTATTTGCTTAATCATCAACTACTCCATTCTTCGGAGTCTGGGTTTCATTCTTTGGCGGCACTACACCTTGCCACCCGCCGTGATTTAGTTTTCATTTTTAAATTTAAATTAGTGATTCAATTTTCCGCTGGAGGCCTGCTTCTAGCTCCATAACTCAACAGTTCTTTATTCCATTCAGTCAGACATAGTACACATTTATATTCGAAGTGAACAATATGAAATTTTTGCACTAAATCAAGTCCCGTTTAGGATCCTCATATATCTTACGCAATCACCTGCTGGGTGCAGGGGAATGTACTGCTCACATTGAGGCGCTGAAAATCGAAAAACATTGCAGAGTTCTCTTTAGAGATGTCCTATACGTCCCGCGACTCGAAACAACTGCCTGAATGTGTGAGTGTTTGTATGAAGAAAAATCTTGTAACATAAAATTACCTGATCCCCACTGCCGCACTGTCCTAAACCCCATCTTGTTACATTTTACATAAATTTTCATTCGCATTTTTGTTTTTGCATTTGGCTCTCTGTTACTGAGGCTGAGAACTGAAGTCATCCTCCTCGGCAAGGATCTAGAAAAAAAACATGAGTTATGATGATTTTAAGGATATTTTATTTGTACCTGGGACTTGCAGGAGCTGAAGGTATGCGTGCTCGCACAAAAGAAGCTTTTAACCACTTTTGCCATCCAGCGCAGAACAGGAGTCAAGTCCCACCCCATCGCCCCAGAGTTGTCCTTTGCCGCAGGTGAGTCCTTGAAGAGCGCAAAAGGTTTAAGTGATATGCATTGCATACCATTTCATCTGATGATATACGTGCGTAACTGCGGGATGGTATTACGGAGTTTTTATGCACCCTCCTTCTTTTGGTTTTTGCCGCATGCCGCACCATAGGACACTCGTCTCCTATTGCCCTCTGAGCTCTGTCTGTAGTCTGTATCACTTCCAATTCAACAGTTAGATATAATATCATTGATAAATCATATTCGTTATTCGGGAAGCATCTGTTTTCCTGGCGTAGCAATACATTTTGCGTACGTATTTGGCTGGCTGACTGTGTGTGCCACTCCTATCTCACATCTCGTGTGTGCCTTTTCGTTACAGCGGAAGGGATATGCAAACAAATCGAAGCGTATGGAAAATGCGTATGTTTGGATTTGTATCGTTTTCGAAAGCGTACAGCATCTCGGCACAGCGGGGTTTGCCTGCCCCCCACAACGGAAGGGTTGCTCAACACACTGACCCGGTGTGTGCGGGTTCTATGGGAATTTGTTTATGAGAATTTCACGATGAATTATGAAGTCGAATGAGTTATTGCGGCCACATTAAATAATCTGTTTGTTTTTATTTCGTGCTCGTCCTTTCTTGTTTTTTTTGGGGGGTGGGGGGGAGTGGGTGAACAGATTCACATTCAGTTTACACATTTTTATGCGGGGCGGTAATACGTGGGTAGATTAATATGTTCCTTTCAGAACAGATATCGCTTTAAGGATTCTGACAGATGTAATGAAATTACTTTTTTCCTGGCAAATGGATTTTACCTATTACCTACCGAAGGGGATGCGCGTGTGTTGTGTTATAGGCATGCCTACAACGTGAATCCTTTTGAATAGGGAATGATTGTTTTTAGTCGGAACAATAACGACGTGTGTAGGTGGGCATGTGAACGCACACAGAGCACATACATTTCTTAAGGTCGTTGACAGTTTTGATGTGTGGCCCCGGGTGCGGGAGATATGCAAGAAGCACTTAAAGGGCGAAATTTGTTTGTCAAAAAATCAGGGCAGACGAATATTAAGAAATGAGTGGATTGAATTTACAGGGAGGTGCGTCTCTCATAAGCAGCGGAATGTTTACTGAAGGTCGGAAGAAGCCAGTGTTCAGAGCAAAAAAAAGAACTGTCTTGAAACAGAGGCAGCCTAGCACAATTACATGAAAAGAAGAGGTGGGTTATACGTTATATGTGGTGTGAAAAGAAGACGCAAAATGGAATATTTGAATTAATGAAAAAAATCTCTCTGACCTTAGATTGCGTGTTTTCAATTTTAACCTTCAACATTTCGAGCTCGAGGCAGGCGTTAATTAATCCTGTTGTAACGATGAGCCTCTGCCGGTATCACATGAGCATTCTTCTGACTATTTATCAACGAGATACCTCTACCAGTGCGGTAAATCCACTTTCGAGCAAAAAAAATTCACACTACAGCCGAGGCAGGAAAAGACCAAAGAATTAAATAAATCCAGGATTGGAAAACATTCAGTCTACTATAAGAACTGTACGAAAGATTAAAAATTCATCATTTTCAATTTTCCATTCCAATAAGCAGCTTGATCTTCGTCTTTCGAATTGAAACACATAATGCAATCGGTCTTAGTAGACCTTTTTGAATAAAACTGTATTTTTTTTATAAGTTAACTTTGACAGAACTGATGGTGCTACTGTATAGAATTATCCTCCGCATGTTCGCCAACAGTGGACTGCACTTTACGTCCCTACTGTAATGAGTGCTAGGAGATCTCAGCCAGTCGCTCATTTTAGTTAGAAAAAGGGTCACATAAACATGCTCCTTGACTGAGTGAAGTTGGTGGACTGAGTTGACACCTATCAATCACTAAACTGGTTCATTCAGATTCTCCTACAAACTTACAGAAAAGATCAAATTTCGCATTAAACTTTTTTTTATAAATATTCCATACATGCTGTAATTTATCATCGCTTATGCCAGGAGCCAACGGGAGGATAAAAGAGTTCCAACCATACGGTAACGGTTAAAATAATATCCTTTAACCCACTTCAGGTAATGACAAATAAATAAAACATCCCCTCTGTTCATTTCGAAGGACGACTCGACTATTTCAGTAAACAAACAAAAAAGAAGAGGAATGACTGCAGCAAACTCTGATCTCTGACGATGTTTTGGGATTGCTCTCCCTGGCCAACCGACCGACCGACCGAACGACCGACACCGATGGCGGCAAAAACTCCCTTTCGAGCTCCCTCATATATGTATAACAGGGTTGCATTTGGCGAATGGTGAATGCAACACTGCATACAAATGCTAACATTACTGAGACGAAGTCCTGGCGGAATACTCGTGCAGAAATACGAGCTCCTTCATGGAAAGAACATTTTTCAAAATGGCCTTTTCAAGGAATGCGCACCTTTTCTGCTTCCCTCGTCGCAGCTTGATGTTGTTGTTGTTGTCAGCGTTCTCGCCGCACTTTCTTCGGCAGTTAAGGATACGAGAGAGGAGCCAAGCGACGGGGGAAAGATTGACTCACTTCATTCGCAATGCACCCCAACCGTGGGTCGGCTTCGCTCTCTTCCCAAATCCATACTGCACTTCAGAATCTGTGTGTGTGCTCAAAAGTTTCCTTCCATACCACGAGCGTGCTTCGGGAAGACACAACCAAAACTACTGGAAACTATCTTTAATATCGCCTTTGGGGAATTCATTTAGTTTTGCGGCAGTCGTGTGGTTCACGAATATCCGTGTGTGTGTGTGTGTGTGTGAGCGACCCGCCCCAACTTTCTGTCATACATCATTCCGGGTGGATGCCTCACGAAACGCTAACTTTAGGCAAAAAACTTTTAACATAAATTTGTGCATAATGAATAAATTATTATGCAGGGCTACCCTGTAGCGGTCCTTCATCCTTGCGTCCTTTGGCCCTGTTTCTATATAACTGAGGCATTTGCCAGCCAAACATTTCTACAGCGCGTTCTGGCCATCACGTTCCGTCTTTGAGTTGAAAATTCAGCTTTCGGAGGGCTCCCCCAGCGAGTTATACACGGGGGCGCAACTCGCAACATGCCAACTCCATATCCATATGGCGAAGGACTCATTTACTTGAGTTTTGATTTTTATTTTTTATTTTTTGCATTTCCAGTTCCAGTGGCGAGACGCGCGCGTTCTGAATAGCACCACATTGCACCACATCACAGTCAACCGCCGCCGGATGGTGTGATTTCTGATGGCGGGCGGCACCCTCTTCTGGAATGCGGAATACTGAATGCCAGCCATAACGCGAAAACATTCTGGTAGAAGCAACGAGAGAGGGGCGCGTTGATAGTTCTGACTGATATACTCGTTCGCCAAGGATAATGCCAGCGTAAAGGATGAGTCGCTAACTGGTTACTTGAAAGCTCCTGTAGAGGGAGTAATTTGTGAGTGTGACGCGGTGCGACATGACTGGATTGCATGCACAATTCATATTCTGTATGGGGGCGGGTAGCCGCGGGCTGAGTGATGGGTTTTAAATTTTACGGCGATGCATGGATGGGTACCCACTAACAACCCCTTCTGCATGAATATCTTTCGAATGGCACCATATATAGTGCGCTGATTATTTTGTTCACGCGGCGCCTTGACGTCTTACAAGTCGATGACGTTCCAGGGTAAGTTACTCGTACTATGTGATGGGAACGCTTTGAGTGGAAATGACACAAACGCCGCCGTGTGCTGTCTGATGACTCTATTTGGGGGAAAATATGGCAAAAATTTCCGAAAGTGCCAGAAGACGGGCAAAGGGTTTAGTGGAGTTCGTATGGTGAGGGTGAGTTTTTTTTTCTGAAGGGAGTTCTAATTTAGTAGTCGAACTGAAAGCATGCAATAAATGAAGGATCAACAGATGGGCCTTTCAGTCAAGTGTCTCTCAGTGGTGCTGTGTGGAGTTGTGCTGGAAGCCTCACGAACTCGTGTTGGCTTTATTGGTGATCCAACATAAAGTCCTCATTGTCATAGTTTCGGGAACGTAAATAGTAAAAAAAAAGTTAATTTAAAAAACAAAAAAACCCGACTGACTATAAAAAACAAGAATTAAAAATATATGAACAAGACGCATTTACTCCCTGTGTCCAGTCGGAACTAGCTGATGTCCCTTTAGGTTACAGCTACGTAATGTGTGTTGGACTATATTTTACAAATATTGCTGTACGATTCCAAAGAAAGAACAATTAGGTAGAAGGTCACTTACGATGAGATCAAATAGATTTTGAGAAGGCCTTATGTCGGGACGTGCACGGAGATGTTTTCTCAGAATGTGTAGCTCCAAGTATTGTAACTTTGTAAATGAGTCCAAAAATAACTCAAGGTGTATCGTTTTGCGAAGTGGATATGCTTCAACTTATTCAAAAAAAAAGTTATGCCTTTTTTGCGAAAAAGATAAATATTGCACAAAATAAATGCAACGACCCTACAAGATGATTAAAATTTGTTGACAGAATGTTGGTCGATCGATAGGTTATTACACCCTTTTTGATCTCGGCAATCCAAGGTTTGGGTTTGGTGAGTAACAGTTGTACCAGATATACCAATTTCAAAGTTTATTTGTATGATTTGGTTGTAAAAAAGAATTCACAAGGAAATTTGTGCGCCAATTTCCCACAAAAAAACTGAAAAAAAAAAAGAAAAAGAAATATTAGCCTCATGAGACTCCGGTTGGGCGCCATTTACTGCCACGAAATTAATCAAACAAATATCTTTCAACGAAATCTACCAGAGCCCATTTAAAGCGTAAGCAAAACTTCCCCTCAATCATCAAGCGCAACGCCCATCACTAATCTATATGAAATGATCAATCCCACACTCCTGGCGGCTGCTGAAAAAGCGCATTCGGCCACAAATAACTATTCCCAACTGTTAACAATGAAAAACAAGCACAATCCCTAATGGCTATACACTTCACTTCCAAATCAGAACATTACCATCAAACAACACACACACATACAGATGCACGCCACACCGAAATGCGAGCACTAAACCAAAACGAACGAAATTCCTAATTTGATAACTCAACTTAAACGAATGCCCTCAAAATGCACTCGCACACTCGAAACGAATTACCGTATCGCGCCAAAGTGAATACATCCGGCCCACTGCATAGACAGTGAAATATTTTGCAGGCCAACACTCTTTGCATTCTATGTGTATGCTGACTGCAGCCCCAAGTGCAGCATTGACACCATGTCTGGTTTAGGGAAGCGGCCTCCAAACCAATGGCCTTGCTATACCTCGTCCTGTAATTTGCAAAATGTCTCCCCCATTCAAAGTACAAAATACTCGTATAACTGCGGGCGTTCAAATCAAGGTATGCACTTTCAGGCAAGCGGGTGGCATTCGTACGGGTACCGTCATTTTTTACGCGCGTTCCTAACCCTTCAAACGTTTGAATTCGAAATTAAATTCAGTGCGATGGCTTGTGTGTATTTGTGTGAGCACAATTCTGGCATGGAATAAAGTCTACAAAAACTATGTTATCATCAGAAAAAAAAGAAGCGAAACAGTAGCGCCAGCCGCCAGCTCTGGGAAAGAAATATTCACCGTTTAGATTTGACGCAACAGCGCAAACAAACACTATGAGGCGCTCACTCACTGAACACCGACTGAATAACGCGCGCTGCTGCTGGCTGCCACTGCCACTGCCACTGCCACCCGTAAGAACGAAGAAAAAAAAAATGGAATTTCAGCTCCGAACGGGCGGTATATCGTATATCGCATTTAATGAAATTCCCTGGGGAATTATTTATTCCCGCCTCGATACAAATAGCCAGCAAGCTCATATTTCACTTGGCAAATGGGGGCTCTCTGTACGCGGGTCGATTTGCTTCCAGAGCTGGACTGCACCTATTTTTAAAGTATGCGAACCTTACTCCGTTCTCTGTTGTGTGCATTCAAGTTGTGGGTTCAACATAGCCATTTACTTTAACAGCATGGGCAGCAAGATTGAATATACACAGTGTAGAAAAAACTTTAAAAAATGATCAACAGTTGTCCTTAACCGACGGTGGTGAAATTTTAAAAATTGTTAAAATTATTATTATAGAGTGTAATACATTTACAGTCCATTTACAATAGATCTCTCAGGTCGCAGTGTCAGCCAAAAGGGCATGGGATTTGAAAATGAAATACAGTTTACCAAAAAATGTTTGTTATTATATCCGAGTTGGTCCTTGCGGACACGTATTTAAGAAATAAAGTGATAAGGGATTTGTTCTTATCCGTCGTGGACTGTTATCTGTCCGTTGCATCAATGGATATGGCAATGTCAACGTTTACGTATTTAACGGAAGAAACAGTCCCATAAAGTTCACAATCCGTTGCCCAAAATACTTTCCGCGAGAAAATTCAAAAGACAGACTTTTTTTTGATTAAACTCTCATCGGCTTTCCAAAGTTTCCACCAATGAATCAATTTTTGCTATTTATTGAACTTCAGTGACAGTCAGTGATGCCAACTAAGGCTTTTTCCTGCCTTTTAGGCATTATTTCATTAGCCAAGGCTTTAAGGCTTGTTTTTTTCAAAAAGGCTTCTTTTTTTTCAATTTTTTTCTTTGATTCAACGTATACTGATTTTTTTACTGTATGATTACAAGGACCAAGGCAGTCTGATGGACTAAAATTATGTTTCTACTTTGTACCTACTTATGAAACTAAAAAGTCTTGAATTTAGTTCCTGTTAAGAATTTATTCTGTGATATATAATTTAAGTTTTTTTTTTGGAATTAAAAATGGTTGTTGTTTATTTTATTATATTTATGTTAAATTTTTGATTTATTGTTCCAGTTTACGTAAAAACATTATTTAAGCATTATTTTATTGAAAAGAGCATATTTTTTTCTCAACTTAGGCATTTTTTGTCTAAATTGGTTGCCAACTCTGGTGACAGTTTCTCTCATTCTCTCTCTATCTCAGTTGATACTAATTGTCACCCAACCTGAAACTTCCTTATCCGTACCTTACGTGTCGAAACCTACATTAGAGGTATAAAAACATCGGTTTTGGCCACGTTGGCTGGACCCCAGCTATTGTTGAAAGAACCTATTCAACTGTGAAAAGGATAAAAACAGTGTCCCGAAGCGTTATGGTGAATGCAAGATTAAGCTCACTTGCTATGATATCTGTTCATTCGGCCATTCATGCGAATCCAGATAAGGTGATTGACCTCATGTCAAAACAAAAAAATCAAGACGTCTTCTGGTTTGAAAAAATGTGTGTAAAAAGATAATTTATGCATCTTCGTTAAAGTACATACGATTTAAAAACTTATAAATATCAATGAACTGGATTATTATTATTATTATTATTATTATAACTTTATTGCATAAATTAATTATACAAACAAACAAATATTATAGCATTATCTACCAGGGCTTTAGGCTAATGAATTTTAATGTTTATAGTTTTTTGTTTAAAGAATTCCTGGTAAGATTTGGGAGCAAGCCCCCCGGAAACAAAATCCTGGCTACGGCACTGCTGCTTGGACAGCGATGAAAAGAATAACCTGACTTAAGTCGAATCATACTCTGGAGATGGCAAACCGATTTTTGACCCGAAATTATAATTTGTACAACCATCCTAATAATTAAACCGAACTGAGGGATTTTCTATTTTGTTTTTGAATGATTGATTTTGTTCACTTTATTTTGGGCTCGAAAATAAGTTTCACCAAGTGGTTAAGTCACATCACCCGAGTACAAGCTTTACGTCCACTCTACTTCGGCCATTCTATATAAGAAACAAGTGTAAATTACGTCACACTTTGCTAGTTTCCGGATAAGACAATTCGGCACCAGTATGATAATTAAAACCGCCCTTGTTTAAAACCTAGAATGCAAGCGCTTTCGTTTTCGGTTCAAACGAGTCTTTCAATTAACGTGCAAATTTAAAGCTCTCCCAAACATACGCTTTCTTCTCTGCCATACTGTGGGCAGAAAATAAACGTGGGATTTTTTGGTTTAACTCGTGGTGCGAGGAAATAGTAATTTATTCCCATATGAGTAGGAATTTAATCCTTTTTGCACAACACACATATTCACGTGTGTGTCTATCCACTGTCAGTTGAACGTGTCTTGTGGAATAAAAAAAAATAGAATCAATGAACTACGCTCATCGGATTTGCGTAGCCTACCCACCCCCGTCCACTACAAAAGACAATCCATATGCGGATGGCGGTTTGCTCCACATCTCCTTCGTTATTTCATTTTTCGCAATTTTTCCAGGCTAAAGGACTACACTGGAACTATTAAAAGTGTAACGCAAGCGATTTGCTTCCCGAATATGGACACTGAGTCTTCCCCCATATCGGAAGGAATAACGAAGAATTGTTGTATGCATACACACAGCTCGAAAGCATTCGAGCGAGGATTATATGGGACAAGGTTTCAATTAGGCGAGAGAGAAGTGTAGCAATTTGTTCACAGCAGCAGCAGAGCAGCGCCGGATGTAGGCAAAGTGCGAATGTATGTAACATCCGCACTGCTATATAGAAATAACTAGGCGATGTGCGGAAATGTGGGGAATGTGAATATTTTTCCGGTTGTTGTGTGTTTCGCCTCATTTCGCATGTAGGTACGCGCAGCGAATTGTGCGTCTGATGACATGAGGTACATTAGAATGTCATAACGGTTTAATTAAGCCTCAACTGGCAGCTTCTGCCAGCACTGACCCATTCTGTATGCGTAATTGGAAAGATGAGTATATTTAATTAAGTCACCCAGTCAGGGAGCGTGCATCAGTGTCTGATGCCTGCGCCAGTGATAGCATCGAGGGAGAGTGTGAATGGGAATGGTAGCCGGGATTCAAGAATCATTAGAAGGATACGGCCAAATGAGATGAATTTGCGATGAGACTCTATACACTGCTTGTCCGGACTTTCGATGGGATTTGTGCGAATTGTTTTTGATTGCAT
Source organism: Cheilosia variabilis (assembly GCA_951230905.1). Lineage (NCBI taxonomy): Eukaryota > Metazoa > Arthropoda > Insecta > Diptera > Syrphidae > Cheilosia > Cheilosia variabilis. Next base: position 12,212,789 of record OX579680.1, on the reverse strand, counting down.
ATGTGTTGCAAATTACGGACTGAATAGGAAGGGGACCTTTGGAAATTATAATGCATGTGTGTGTAGTGTATGTAGAAGTGCATTGAAAGGAAATTGCCAGGAAGTGATGAGTACTATTGTGGGAAGGGAATAGGCAGCTTCATCATCATCAGTGAGGTTTATACTTTAATGAGTTCCAACTACAGAAAGCACAGTGTTTCAGTAAAACAAGCCACTGTACTTAGTTATTAAAAGTGGCAGTCGAAATTGTAGTCAGATCATTGGCTCGGATATTACTAACATCCCTATAACTACACTGAAAATAAAACCCTGGTATATTTGATAAAAATGAGGCTTGATTCAACAAATCTTTTGTCAATATACGTCCAACAAAATATTTCTGTCAAATTGACAAAAATTTAATAAGTTTTATATTGTCTGAAAACTTTTGTTGTGATGATAAAAAAAATTGTTGTTTTAACAAAAATCGTTTGTTTGTGCGTATAAAAATTAATCATAATGTTTTTAATTCTACAAAAAAGATTTGCCAATTCAACCGCTGCTGTTTTGTCAAATCAACAATTAACTGTTGCTTTTACGAAGATATTTATCAATTTGGTCTTTGTCTTTTTGTCAAACTAACAAAAACAATGTTTATAATTCGAATTAGTTTGTCAATTCAGCTAACTTGTTTGTCGATATGATTAATACTCACCTGCAGTTGTCCTTTATATCTACAATACCCTTGTAAAATAAATTAGGTATTAATAAAAGATACGCAAAACATATAGGTTTAATAATTAGATTTATTAAAAAAATAAATTACACAGGTTACATTAAATTCATTTTACGTATTATTTATATTTAAAAAAAATTTCACTCCCAATGGTATTTCCTTATGCAAAGGGAAAGATGTTGCTAGATGTTTTGACGTTGTATTAGCCCAAGCTTCCCGATCGATTTAACAATCTAAAAAAATATTCAAATCTTAATTCCCAGTTGAGATAATATATATGTACCTAATGTATAGGTATGTGTAAATGTCTTTTTTCAGGCAAATACTTTTTTTAACATCGAACTTCAATACACAGTAGGTATTTACCTGATAAAAATTCAATATTCAATAAATTTTCCAAAGGACTAACAACTTAGCAATTAAAATTTCTTGGGTGAAGCGAATAGCTGCACTTACAGACAAGAAAGAAAATGTCCAGAGTAAGTTCAGCTGTTTTGTCGTCAATATACATATACCTACATATCATCCCACTAACTTCTTTCACTTACCTTTTAAATATTCCCATAATTTCCATATACTCTTATATTAGTTTAGTTCATTTATTATGACCTAATTAATTTTCTTAATTTTAAAATGTTGCTTTTTTTTGTTGCTTTTACCGGTTACATTTATGCGCACTAGCAAACTCGCGTGTGAAATATAAATGACGCCATCAATAGCATTGCATTCAAGGGATTACAATGTTTAAAATGTATTTTTATTGATTCAACGCGTGTGTACAAAATTTATGTCACATTTACAAAAAAAAATTTAATTTCAAAAAAATGTTTGTAATATTGAAAATCTGTATTTTGTTTGGCTAACAAACATTTTGCATAAGTTTTGTCAATTTCACAGACATTTGCAAAAGTGATATTTGATTCTGTTTTTATTGATATGATAAAAACTTTGTTAATTCAACAACAATCGATTTATTAAACTGAAAATTGTGTTTTGTGAACCTGACAAAGTAGTTTTGTAGTAAACGTTTTATCTGTTTGACAAAATATTGTTCAAATTGATAAACCTTAAGTTGAATTGATAAATTTAATTTATCATTACAACAATTTTTTTTCAATTCAACAAAATTATTTTTGTTGAAATTTTGCAACCGAATTTTGTCAATATTACCTGGTATTTTATTTTCAGTGATATGTGATGCCCGAGTAGATTCTTATCTCCGACTCTACATTGCCATAGAGTTCGTCCTTGTTCCTAGTCTGTAAAAGTCTGTAATGGTCCCAGAATTAAATGTCCATCCCCACCATTTATCTCGAATAGCCTCATTTGATGTCGCATTACGCACGACCCACTACCTTTTGTTGCGACTGCTGAAAAGCACAGCTTCGCTTTTTGATTTTTTTCATGAGAATTTCATTTTCGTTGGCAAAACACAAGATTTTTGTCTTTTGGTATTCCAAGCTTTGAGATAGGTCGATACCAATCCTTGCACAGCGTACCCAGTCATCATTATCGGAGAATACAAATATTTCCTCGAAATGGTATAGGGGTATTTTGGATTTAAGGACTATCTCTGTCAGTTCCAAGTTACCCTCAGTGTTGCCAGAATAAAAAATCTGAAAATCTTGTTTTTCCGAAACAAAAAATCTTTTTTTCAAGATTTTGTTCGAAATATAAAAAGAGCGAAATTTAAAATACAATTTTGAAGTACTTTACTACTAATACATAAATCACCTAAATATATATAAAAAAAAACGTTGGTCATAAATTAATGTTAATTCTTTTTGAATTGCTTATATCAAGATCATAGAATTTCGGTTCATTAAAGATCAACAAATCCTTTGCAAAAATAAAAATTTCCACAACACTCAAACTTTCCCAAAAAACACGTTACATCAGTTATTTTATCGAAATCGTTAAAATTCATTTTTCCTTCGAGTTGATGAAAACGTTAGTGAGACAGAAATTGTGCATGGGCTCACACTATATATCATAATGGAATTAATAGAAAACGTTTTTCTTCAATAGAAAAGGTTCTTTTAATGTGCTAGATTTAAAAAGTTCTTGATATCAAAAATCTTGAAATTTGATGATTTCGAGGTAAAAAGTCTTGTACATATTTTGGAGCTCAAAAATCTTGAAAAAAAATATATATTGTAATCTGGCATCACTGGCTACCCTTTCAAATCTCACGAGCTAAAACATCTGCACAGCGTAGAGCTTAAGAGACGGTTGGGGATAATATATGAAACCATTTAAAAAGTAAACGTTGTTGGTCCTTCGAGCCGGATCTGAGGCACTAGTAGACCTGGAATATTACAAAAAAAAGCCAGTAACTTGTCTACCTCTGTATAGAACCAATGCTGTAGTTAGCCTCCATGTTATAGCAGCTCCTGCAGATTTTCTGTTTTCTTCTTCCGATCTTCCTCAGCTGCAGTTCTAGTCGGTTGTACCAAGAGCTCACCATGCAAGATAGTCGCCGACTATAGCTACCTTATTTTATCACCGAGTCCATCGCAATTCAGAGTTCGGCGCGCTAGTTACTTTTTCTCATTGTGGTCTGTCAACCAGGCCTCTTTCATAGTCGCTGCCCCTGCATACTCATCGCGGTCCTGTAATGAAAGAACTGACACAAAGCCGAAAGCAAACAAACACTCTCGCCAGTTTCTTTGTCCAAAAAATCAACAAAACCAAGCATAATGTTTGCTTTGTTCCACCAGAAAAACAATAACAGAAAAGAGCGACTGCCATATAAATAGAGAGTGTCCACGGACTGCACTTATTTATTTGCCGATTTACTACTTGTACCTACTCACTTTTCGCTTTTAGGCTTATGAAAAATAGAATTGTTTGCCCGTTATGCCATTCTGAAAACAAAAATCCAAACAATCAAAACTGGGTTGGCCACTGAATAAAAACACGTTCGAGCCAGAACCCAGACAGTGTGGAATATTTTTTTTTTTCCCCATTTAAAGTAAAAACTCAAAAAATTAAAAACTCGAAAAAAGAAAACAGAACAACAGGACGAAGCCGTATTCATATTTGAGATCCGCGCCCAGCCCTAAATTATTCTGTTTGCGCGATATGCATAATGAGCAGCGAAAGCGCCTTTAATGGATTTTAAATTAGATGGACCCACAGATTTCGTAATTAAGTTGCGGTCGCCGACGAGAGCCGGGCGGCGAGAGCTGCTGACGAGAACCAAAGCCAAGAACTAACAAAGTGATTTCCACCGGAAAAAAAAAATATAAATCTCACACTTACAGCCAGAGAGCCACCCACCAGCGACCGGTAGCGGTTTGTTGTTTTTCAATTCAACAACGGCGCACACCTGCCAAAGTATCTCAAATAAAAAAAAAAGAGGGATATACCTGAGTACGCAAGGAGAAAAAAATTAAAATGCAAATTTCATTAGCAGTGGCGTCAGTAGGATTTTTTCTTCTTTCTTTTAATTTTAGCCTCCTCATTCAGCATCTACGCACAGACCATCTTTCGCAATTTGCACGTATTTACATTTACTTTGCTTTGCTTTGAGGATCATTGAATAATTTTTTAATTGGGCAGAGACTGCGGCGCGTAGTTGTAAAGAGACGTCGCGACGTGAGGATTTGAATCCTCTTCTGTGTTTTTTCTCTCTCTTTTTCGCGTTGTGGTTTGATGATGACAGAATTGGACAATTTTGATAATATTTTGATGAGTTTTTAATAACGAGCCGGGGAAGCGGGGGAGGGGGAGGCACTTCCTTATTCTTTGGGTATTCAGCATTATTAATTCCAATTTGGGTATAAGTTTGAGTGAGTGGGCAAAGAGCGAGGTGAAGATTCTTAGAAATTAATTATCTCTTGATTTTCGCAGTACTGCTTGGGGAAAGTTTTAATTTTAAATTTGCACCAGTTCGAAGAAAAGCTCTAAGGGGCTTACACGAATTGGTGTAATTAGCACGAGTCAGTGCTTTGTGGAATATAGGGCGGAATGCGAGTTTGATGAACCTTTTCTTATCAGAGTCTTTTACATTTGCCTAGTAGCTACACCGAAGGACATGTGGGCTTATCGCGAACTTCTACAATTTTTTTTAAATACTGTCATGCACGTAAACTCACATTGATTAGGTAGAGAGGCATTTGTATATCCTCCACAGGAAGGTATATTCACTTTGTCATTACATTTGTAACGCCAAAAAGGAGTTACCGGAGACCTCATAAAGTAAGTATATAATATTCTGAATCAGGATCACATTCTGAATCGATTTAGCCATGTCCTCCTGTCTGTCTGTCTGTCTGTTGAAAGCAAGATAGCGCCCAAAGGAATTGACATAGGCGAATGAAGGGACTTATTTTTATCGTCGTCAGGTTGGTATTGAAAACGGGCTATGTCGGTCAAGTAGTTCTGGTACCTTCCATACAAAATCAATACTAGAAAACACATGTTGAAAGTACGATAGCGTCGAAAAGAATCTACCTAGGCAAGTGAAATATTGTGAGAGTACTTATTTTTATTGTCGTCAAGTTGGTATTAAAAATGGGCTATGTCGGTCAAGTAGTTCTGGTACCTCCCATACAAAATCAATATTAGGCCCATGTGTCTCTCTGTCTGTTGTTCAATGTAATTACGTACTACCTCACAAGCCTACAACTTTGCATGACTTGTATGCAGTGGAGGGTGTCAAAGCATCGGCCAGGCCGATGATAACACTTTTACTTGTTTTTGTTTACAAGGGTGCATTTCCATATCCGAAAATGTGAGAGATTTGAGTGGAAAGTCCATAAATTCGGATCTTCCGCCACTGACTGCAAATTGTCAAGGGCAATCATATGCGGATATAGCTCAGGCTTTTAAATGCAATGGCGTAAATTCCATATAAAATAAATAAGTAAATAGTTGGCGCAACAGGTCCGTAGGGACCCTAGGCCGAGCTTCTCACAACCATTCGTTTGTGTGAGTTTTTCATTTTTAGGACGAATGGAAGGGATCTACAATTTTATGCCGGGTCCAAACGGCTAATTGAGAAGCTCCTTCATGACAGTTATACTCTCGGATGTTTGTCAGACGTTCGCGAGAGGTTGTGCAGCGGAAACAAACCATAAGTTGGAACCCTCGCTTAGTAGTCCAACACACTAACCACTAAGCCACTGCGCCTTATAGCACGTCTTAAAATCGGAGTTAGGGGCATACATTTCATGGGACCAAATATCTGAAGCATGGACCGCTTCTACAGAGAGGAAGCTGCTTTGTTTATTATTTATGCGACCTCTGTGAGTAACCTCAGCAGTACAGCAAAGGAATCTCATGTCGGGAGCTTGTGTCCGCGATCTTAATCTTTCAGTCAGCATAGAGTATGTATATTTATGCAATTTCTCCACCAAAGTCAATTGCACATGCCAAATAGCTATTCATCCCTCAGGTCAAAAGCAATTACGGAAGCAAACTTATTTCCGAACGCAAACTCCCAGAAATAGGGTATCCTAGAGAATCTGCTCACGACTGGAAAAATTCGTCAGATCCTAACCATCGACTGAATCACGGAACTTTGAGCGAATTTCAGCCACGTACCGAATCTCGAAGGACGCTCTCCTTTTACAGACTCTAACCGACTGCATTCGTGTGTCAATTCCGCATTCGAAAACCCAAGCAGTGTTGTTAGCACTCTCCTTCAGATATCCCACGAAGCGTGGTAATTTTTCCCTTTTTTCCCTTTTCACCGTACTCAAATTCCCTTTGAAAATCCCATCCCACTACTTACTTTTTTGCGTCAAAATCCAGTTTTTAAAGTAAAATTTGTATTACACGAAAAGGAAATCACGTTAAATTAACCTTAGGTATAAAAACCGCAGTTTGTAACACTGCTATGATTATTTTTTGGTACTAGAAAATTTTGATAAAAGACGATTTACAAGAGCGGTTTTTTATGGACATTCAGTGTGTTGATAACCATGGTAAAATACAGTTGTTTTGATAGAATTTCACCAAAAATTTATAGTTTGAATGTTTTTTTTGGTAGATTTCTGAAATTCCCACGATTTGGTGCTCTATCTCTTTATCCCACGGAAGTCTTTTCGGACATCGAAATTCCCACAAGAAGGGATAAGTCCCACGATATAACAACACTGAACCCAAGTCACCTTTCCATAAATGATTATAACGAACGCCAATCTGTTGCCCTCCGTCTATAACTCATTTTAAAATTATCCACATCCACTCATTAAACTACAGATGCCGGCATCTAATCTGTCCGCACATCTGTTAATGCTTTATAATTTTCTTTGTCCAACCGCAAGTGGTCTTTATTAAAAGTTCCAGCACGTCGAATGCTTAACATTCAATTCGGTGGTCAGTGCCGTACACTGGCCAGCCAGTCTGGCTAAATCTCCGACGGTGACTGTCGAAAAACGTCCGCCACTAACTGATACACACTTTCCGCCGAGACCAAGAAAGAAAGATTATCCCGGCGTAGCGTGCAACCACTTTACCCACGACAACCACCCACTAACAGTAGCAGCAGTTACCATATAACAGACCAACCGGACGGACACCCAACTCACGTACTCTTGTACTGTAAGTGCTGGCATGATATCCTGCCAAAAACCACCATCCATACAACAGCATAATGCCGCTCTCCGGGGGTATAGTCCACGTCGTAAAGTCAGAAACCTATGCAGAGTCACGTAAGCCTTTGCGAGTCTTATCAAAATATTTCCTACCTTGGCACCGGCCGAATGAGCATTACACCTGTTCTACATCGCTTCGGGGGTGGACCCGGTAGTAAGTCAGTGCGGGACCGTCGATATAGCGAATCAACCGACCACTACTGCTACATCGTACCACCGTAGCATCGCAGGACATCCTACATAAGTCCTGTGGATTATATAGGGTTGCCAAACTCGATATTATTTCGATGGGGGGCAGAGAGAGAGAGCATAACCCAGCGGCGGTCGTGGCGGGCAAAATGGCAAACTTGTATGTCGGTTGACTATTAATATGTATATGGCTTGGCAAAAGGTGTAGAAAGGAAGAACAACTGCAGGAAGATACTTTCATGGGACCGTGCACATGGGTTTGTTCCAGATTTCGGCTCTGCAAATGATTGAAACAATTTCTTCGCGGCTATAAAAAATATTGCATTGTGGTGCACTATATAGGAGTTTGTTGGTTTTTACGTGTTCCGTGGTCGGATTTATACCGGATAAAGTTGTGCTGCGGTCGAGATGGTGCCGCTGGCGTTATCCTTGAAAACGGATTTGCAGTTGAAATCAATATTGCTTATGTGGGCCAACAGTTTTCGGGTATATTCTGTTGCAATATGATTGATAATCGCTCCGAGTTGAGTGTTCCTTCAGTCGATTCCTCGGCTGGAGGGTTAATTATTGCTGTCTTGTACATATCGCAACTATAATATTCGATGAACATTCTGTGCCAATTCTTCGGATGCGGATGCTGTTGTTTTATGTTGGTTACACGATGGGGCTATGAACGGCTTGAATTGTGTGTGGTATTTCTGTTTAAAGTTGCCAAGCTTGAAGGAAATTATTTCTGGTTTTGTCTCCCTCTTGATATTGAATCGGTTTTTACTTTGGCCAATCCCACTTTGAAGAGGCAGAGCAGTTTTTATTTCGACGACGTTTAAATAAAATAAATAGTTGATGCAACGCGTCCGTGTATGTAAGCAGGGCTTAGCTACTTACAACCACGTGGTGTGGTTGAGTTTTTATATTTGGGACGTATGGAAGGGACCTACATTTTTGTGCCTAGTCCGAACTGTCTTTCATAACAGTTGTAGGTATATAATCGGGTGATTGTCAGATGTTCGCAACTAAGGGGCGCGGTGGAAAAAAAAACCGTAAAATGAGATTTGGTTTTTCCGGGGATCCAACCTGAGATCAATCGCTCAGTAGCCCAACACACTACTCACTGAGTCTATATGGAGAAGACGTTTGGTTTTGAGGAAAGTGAAAAATGTTGGAATAACGATCTGGCCCATAAAATCTTCGAAAACTTATCGACCTGGTTATCTGATTTTCGGTCTAGGAAGTTCCGAATTGAATCGAATGATTTGAGTTGAATGGCGAAACGTCTGAAAATTAAAAATCCAACAATTTGTCTAGACGGAAAAGGTTTCCTTATGATTCATGAAAAAAAAAATTTCATAAAAATTTTGAAACTACTTTGTTGGTCAATGCGATTCGGGGTATTTGAGCTTAATTAGTCAGCAGTTGTTGCGGACCAACAAAATGTATAGTCACACATCATCGCTGCACCGCATGCATAGAAAAAAGGCAGAGGAAAACACAATTAAGGACATTTCGATTCAAGTGACCCCTTTAGCAGCACCTGCTAAAGAAAATAAAATTTTAAAACTTCTTTTGTTAAACATTCCGGGGTGGCTCCTGTTCAGGTTATAAAACAACCGTCAAATAATCTAAAAAATCAGCTTTTAGTTGAATAAGTAGATGGATCTTAATTTAAGAAACGTTTTTATTTTTATAGGAATAATAATGCTAAATAAAACAACTCCTCTTTTAGCAATATTCGTTTGTCGCCGATTTTCTTCTTTATTTGTATTCAGTAAATAATTTTCTGATTTTAATAAAATATTTAAAATATCTTTAGAACAGATCAACGGAAATATTTTTGGGCCAATGTTCTTAATTTTTGATTCTTAATATTGGGAAACAAACTCCAAAACCCAAAAAAAAACTTTGATTGCAAACATGAAATTATTTTCTCTGAAGCATTAAATAAATATAATATGCTGCTCGCGCTTAAATTAAGCCCCCATACAAAAATATCTCCAAAGATAAAATTAATCAAAGCAGTACGCAGTTCAAGCTAAATTTGTTAGCCGCTGTACGAAAAATCTCTACAGAATTTAAGTAGGCGTATTAATGCAGAATACATTTTTCCACAGCTAAATTTTGACAGATCAGGGAAAGTATCGGTATTTCAAACGAAAGCAAAAAAAGTATGGAGAATGGTAAGTTCAACACAAAATCGTTGTTGTTAATTTAATTTCTCTTAAAAATGGAATATTTTAACGAGGAGTACCTGGAATAGGTTTTTGAGGAAGTACAAATAAAAAAAACGAAAAAAAAATTTCAACACAGTTTTGTTTTTGACGGAACCTACACTCAAAATTAAGCGAACATTAAGCGAAGCGGTGGAGAGAAACATTGGAGAGGCGCTTAATTTTAGCTTCCCTGAAACAGCATACTAGGCATAAACAAGTAAAACTTGTAAAATGTTAACTTTTTTCTGTATAAAGTAAAAAATTCTTAAATTCGGAAATGAATGCTGGTATTAAGGAACAAAGATTCAGCCATTGTAACTTGTCTCCGTAATTGCTCTGGTAGTAAGTATTGCCGCCGAATTTTGTATTTAACCACATATTTTTCGGATGCTTATGATCTGCACGGTCTTATTGGATAGGCATAGTTTAGAGTTTAGACCTCGTCGGTTGTTGGTCCTCCATACATCGGGTATGTATGCACTTGTGGTAAAATAATTATCTTGTTGCCTGAGAATGTAGGCTACTTTTATGAAAAACAGTTTTCTTAAGTCTTTGTGATCTGAAACTAAGAAATTATTTTTAAATTCTTTGCGGTTCTGTTGTTTTTAAAACAATAATTCACTTGGACCGGAACTGTTTTTGATTTGGTTGGTACTTCTAATGCCTGTTTAGAAAAACTGAATGCCTTCTTTTATATGAAGCACTACTTCCTGCTATCTTCGTGTGTGTAAACATGCTTTTTGTCCACTTCCACTTCGCTACATTTTTGTTGTCAGTGACCGGAAAAAAATGTGGTCAAGCAGAGAAAAATAAGAGTCGTGCTAAAACACAAACAGGATATCGCGCGCAGATATAAAATTATCAGTGTGAGAAGAAAAAGTTGCAGATGCACAATTTAAAACGAAAGTGTTAAAATGCTTTCACGGTGGTGGGAAAAACGACTCTTGGAAGGCGGTCCGGCGATGTCGAGCACATGCTGGGAATTTTAATTAAACACGAACAGGAGGAGGATCGATTTCGATACATATTTGCTGGCAATTTCGATGTGCAAAGCTCTTAGTCTGCCTTGCTTTGCATTTTTTCGAAATTATGTGTGTGAGTTCACTTGGTTGTAGTTTAAATACGGATGGAAAATATGGTGGCTGAAGAAGTTACTGGATGCAGGACTATAATTGGAAAGGATTTTTGAACCAATTGGTAAATACTTGCCCCAAATGTCGTCGTACTTTTCCCCGAAGCACTTTTTTTAGGACTCTCAGAGTCCTAGCCAAATCCCTGCGCTCAATTTCATTCGAAAAAAACCTATGGCCGAGTTCTTCTTAGCCGCACAAGGGGGAAAATAAAAGCTTTAATGCTTAAATACCTTACAACGGGTATAATCGCCTCCAGGATTCCATGACAAAATGGTGTGAGCCGGAAGAGAAGAAATACGAGCACGGATAATATTGTCAGACAATTTTACTAGCCATATGTCGTCCTCACACGTGGACCTGGGCGTATGGAAAAAGGATACTTATGTGCAATTACTGTGCTTCTTGCCTTACAGTGCCATACATATATCCTTACGGAGTTGTATATGTGATAGGGCTCGCTTACTGGGGAGCTGGATTCTTTCTCTTTGTCTACTCGGACACAGTATCTAAGGATAACGAGTGTATTTATTATTTATAGGCCATTTGATCACTTTCGGAATTCCTGCCACTATCAGCATCACGGGGCAGACAGGGAAATTTGTGGAGAGTCGTCCAATGACACATTCCCGGTCGCCCATTATTCACCGTTGTTGGGGAGTAATTCAATAATTGCGCTGGTGAACGCTAGCTTTTCCGATGTTTTGCCAATGGGACAATAAATCACATCGGACCCAAAAAGGGGTTGATTTATTGTCCTCGCCTTCATTCGTCTCATCCTGTTCTATATTTTATTTATTTATCTCGTTATCTAGCTACGTGTCTGCTTGTTCGATTGAAATGTTTTGTTTCGTTGTGTTTGGGGAGAACTGAAACTTGGTTCATGTGATTGTCATTAGGTAAAATAGAAGCAAATTTAGAATGGATGGAGTATAGTGTTGCCACAATATCTTCAGCACATTATTCGTTTTTTGTTGGCAACGACCCATTTACCTTGGGTCGTTGCCTCACCCTTTTGTCCATTATTGCCCATAATTTGTAAAACGCTTGCAATTTACGTCCATTTACCAAAGTTTAAGGCGAATGTTGTCAGAAATGTCAAAATGTATAGCGTTTTAAATCACTTTATTGGATGGGAGGCGCCGCGACCCGTTTCCGCACAATCCTCTTGTTCGAACAGCGCACATCAAGGTCCCAAATTTCAGAACATTGTAAGGGATATTTGTTTTCATGGGCCGTTCTTTGAGGACGTTAGTTGACCAATTTTTTGAACTTCCCTGACTCTTTTTATACATGGGTTTATTTTTTGACTTAGGTTTGTTTTTGTGGCAAATTGCGTTTTTACCCGACTGGATACAGGGAGGGTTATGTCGTGTTTCGCGCGTATCCTATGTACGTTCCTACGGGACTCTCTGTAGCCTAAACGGCTTGATCGATTTTAAAGAGTCAGGTATCATAATATTCGTATTCTTCCTCGGAGTGTCATAGGCTAAAAAGATTTGAACAAGACGCATTTAAGTACCTATAACTACCTATTTGGCAGTCGGAGGCTACTCAATACTCATCAATACATATATTTGTTAGACTGTGTAGGTATATAGTCTCCGATTGTCAATTAGTTAGGTATAGGTACTTAAATGCGTCTTGTTCAAATCTTTTTAATTCTTTTTTTTACAGTCAGTCGGGTTTTTCGTTTTTTTAAATTAACTTTTTTTATTTTCTTGCACTGTTTGGTTGTACGTTTTCAACTTGTTCGTATATAGGAATACTACGTATTAAGAGGAAGACATTGGGGACGTTCAAGTATCTAGTTTAGTAAGTCTGACTAGATGTAGCTCGGTTTTGATTGGGGGAAATCGGTCATGAGAGCAGCTGTTTCAGTTGACGTTTATGGAGGGGTAGCCGACGAATCTAGTCAAGTAATTCGTAACTGACTACTAAGTTGATAGTTCTCATATGTGGCTGACGTAGAAAAAGTGACGTTCCCGACCAATCTAGTTTTTGCGTTCAGGGCACTCATTCCGTAAGTTTTCAGACGATTATCGTCGAAACGATAGACCGCCAAAACTAGCATCTAAGTGCTAAAATTACAAGTTTGAGAGCTTAATCCACAAATATAATGAAAGCTGACGCTTGTCAAAAAATTTTGAGCAGAATATGACTTATTTTGTTGATCAAAGATTCAAAAACGATATCGTTTAGACAATTGTTGATATACGGAATCTGCCCCCAGGTTACATCTCATCCAGACCAATCTAGTCGACTTAAGATAACTAGATTCTTGAATGTGGCCATTATTTTCGTACAGAATTTCGTTTGATTAGACCCGAAAACGATATTATTTGACTGCATACGAGCAGCTACTTGGGTTTTCGATAAAAGTGCAAAAGGGTTTTTTTTTTTTTTTTTGAAAATTGGACTTTTCTTCTAAAGTTTTGATGCACATTTATTTGAACCACTATTGGGGAGTTTTCGACTATTTTGTCAAGTTTTTTAAAATTGTTTTCTGATGCATTTTTTTAAGTGCTATTTTTGAATTTTGTTTCCCTTTTCTGTTTTGTTTTTATATGTTTTTTTGACACGGTTTTACAGGGCGGTTTTTGGTGTAAGTATTACCTCAAAACTTTTTTTGAAGAATTTTTATTTGTTTTTCTGACGGTTTCTGAAGAATTTTTCTCAGTTTTTCAGTCATAAACACACATTCCCCTTTCCGATACCTATACAGAGTTAGGTTAAGCAGAAAACTAAATAAAAACAAGTTCTGCCTTCTTGAAGAAAATGCCAATTCCTTCGTAAAACCGCACCACACCACCAACTCGCCACCATTGATCGACTTGATTTTACCAGCAAATACAGAATATTCAGAAAACCCTCGCTAAAAACTATACGACACGACTGCGAAGGATGATGCAAATTTTCAAAATTTGCCAATTCATTTACATAATTGCCAACTTCCTTGTACCGGGAATTGGTACCGCCCTGCTTTCAAGCGACGACGATGTGACAGACTGCCTAACGCAGGGGCGACATCATATAAAGGTAGTCATTTACCCATCACTAAACGTCTTCATACACAGACGCGCGTGCATAAAGATCCACCCACGCTACCCGCGCAATCAAAACCAAATAGGAAAAGTTTTCTTCAACCATGGAAGTGGCGCGTCGGCAGCGTTGGCGGCGTTGGCGTGTAATTCCAACGTTGTCGTCGCACAGTTACAAAAGACCAATGTCGATGGAATCCTAGCAGTAATAATCACAGCCCTTTAATTTCAATTAGTTAGACACACAAACACACAGCACTCGTTCCCCTCGCGCGAGGACATTATAGCACAATGAAGGCACAGCGAAGACCGAGCTCCCCTCCATCGAACGGAGTGAAATTGTTGTCGTCATGCCTGCCACGGAAAATGTTCCTTCTCTTTTTTTTTGCAAACTAAGGTGCACACCATGTGGACTCCACCGGCAAGTCACTTGGTATCGGTAGCCCTGTAATTATCTCATAATTTAGAGGCCTAATGACACTCTTCTTAGGCAGGGCGGCAAAGACCGGAAGTCGAACCAATATGCACTGTGTTGTTGTTGGCGAAGGGGAATCACAATTTGCATCAGTCACGTATAATGCTCCGGCGAGTGGGTGGGAACGTGTCCTACCGTCGTCCTTTTCGGTTCGAATTGATGACGATGACGATGCATTTGTATTTGTTGTTGTTGGACTGATGGATATTTAGAAGCGATGACACCTTCAGATTCTGACAGGTATAGGCGCAGTTTAATTACAGTATTCAGTTATAACGAACGCTTAGGCAATTGTTCGGCGAGAACAATAATACAAGCAATTGCGGGGGGAGCAGGCCCCTCGTATACCGTATACTCGTACCGCTGCGATTTAATTTAATCGTCGCCTTCCACTTGTGGTCTTGATTGGCATCTATGCAAGTTGCGTGATTTAATGAAAATAAGGGGTGGGGGGACTTAATGTATGGTGTGCTTCCAGAGAGATATTTAATGAGATATTATGATTTCAAACGGAGGAGAAAGGAATCCATATCCTGATAGCAATTAACAAGCTGTCTATTTCAAATTAAATGGAATATGTCTCGCTAAGAGATTGGATTTTGTTTGTGTCAGAATGTATGTGAATGCCTGGAGTTGCGGCATCGATTCGGTGAAGATGCACTGTCAGCTACAGCGTTGCGGGAAATTGAATGCTGGTTTTAATAAGCGCGCTGCAGTTAGAATGGCAGCTTCATGTAAGTGAGAACTGCCTCTGAATGTGTGTAAACTACACAGCAGCGGGGTGCAGATTTGTATTTGGTACCACAGTCGGCAGATATAATGAAATTCGGACAACCATAAATACCTATTTGGTTCGGAAGTGCCTTCGCAAAGTAAACGCCAAATATGTATCTGACACATGATGGAAAGTGCCTCCAATAAAATATTCCACGAAACAATAGGATCTTCTTAAGATGTCCAGGGTTCAATCATTTTTGAGACACTTACTATCGTAAGTCGAGACATTCCTTCATTTTGGCACATGTCCTGCACATCACACACACACTGCCGAAATAGACCCCAGTTTTATCTATTTAGAGAAGCTACCTCCATTCCGTGAGATGAACAGCAACGCTTGAGTTTTGTAACCGCCCAGTCTAAGATAAAATGACATCAGGGACCCATTTTCATTGAAGTTGTAATTTTGCGGGTTTCCGATAGTCTCTCAAGAATTACGAATTAAAGCAAAATGCTTCCCAAGTGGCATTCATATTCTCCAATTATGAAAAACTTGCATGATGGATAAAAAAATTTCATTCATTCCGATTGATATATCGTACAGTTTAAGTGTTTCCAGTGTTCTTTCAAAAAATAAAACAGTGGAAAATTGTAACTAAAATGGAGGAATTAATAATATTAATTTAATATAAATACAATTGGAATAAAAAATATGTCTGATTTCAATAGTCCACCCTTAAATTTTTTAAATTTTTTTAATAGTAGGTGCAACAGGTCTGTATAGGGACCCTAGGCCTAGCTTCTCACAACCATTCGTTTGTGTGAGTTTTTCATTTTTGGGACGAATGGAAGGGATCTACAATTTTATGCCGGGTCCAAACGGCTAATTGAGAAGCTCTCCCATGACAGTTATACTCTCGGATGTTTGTCAGACGTTCGCGAGAGGTGGCGCAGCGGAAAAAAAACCATAAGTTGGAATTTGGGTTTTTACGGGATTCGAACCTGGGACCCCTCGCTTAGTAGTCCAACACACTAACCACTAAGGCACTGCGCCACCCTTGCATTTGTATCCATTAAATAATGGAAGGACATATTTTAGATTCAAGTCCATTTAAGCATTTTTGTTTCAATAAATAAAAAATATGATTTAAAAAAAGTAAATGGTTTTATTTTCTTAAACAGGGCAAATAAAACTGTGCAATCTTAAATTGGGATATGACATTCTTGAAGCATTCCGAAAAAATTTAATATAAGAATAAAATTTGTGTATAAGTTCATTTCAAGGGTTATTATTCTGAGTTTTAGGGAGCATTATTCTTACTGCTGATAAATATAGGTGACAAATTAGGTGACTTCGAGCTTAATTTAAGCTTACACGTTCCTAATACTGTCATAGAACAACCTTAAAATAAGAATTTAAGGTTAAGCAAAAAACATACTCAAAGTAAGATTTTTATATTTGGATTAAGAATTTCCGAGCTTAACAGAATTTCGTCAACAGATAGGCTTAATCTGACACTGATTATCTTGATATTATCTCGTTCTTTCCCTGAGTGTAGACCTTATCTCTATTGGCCTTATGTCACGGCACCGTTAATTTTCAATCGCCACCGTGAGCCGATCAGATAGGTCCTGTGTTTAATTGAAATTAAATAATAGAACAGCAGAGTCCTCTTCGCAATTTTCTTTTGTGTAGTCACGAGTGAATTTATTATACATTTTTTTTTTGGAAGTTCATTATGCTCCAAAGGATTTACCAGTCTATCTGCAACAACGCGAATGGAAACACCAACTGGTTGGTTGATAGTTATTGCAGCTCATTTGAATTGCCCAGCGGAGTGCGCAATGGAATTGATTGATTGCTGTTTAATTTCACTTTCACACCTGCAAGTGAACTCAGCTCAATTCATTCGCAAATAAAATATCACATTAATTAAAATTATATCTCATCGGAAGCGCGCAGAAAAATCATTTCTATCCTCGCGTGTCACAGTCGCGTAAGCTTTTAATTGAAAACTGAAGCCAACTGTACACACAGCAGCATCCGAACAGCTTAAAAGTAAATCAATTCCCTTCTGCTTAGAATAAAAATCAATGCTCCATACGATTTGTTAATCCGCCATCCAGCATCGGCTTTTGTCACACTTTTACCTGACTAGAATCAACAAGTTCGCATCAATTTCTGCTCATCATCCAGCCGTGGTATAGTCGATGCCATTAGATCAAGATATTTCATCCTTAATTTAAGCAAAAGTAAAGAAGGCAATCGATGGCCCCGGGGGAGACATCACCTCGACATCACCTAGTATAGGTGCTCGGTATATCCTTATCATGGGCGTCCTTCCATCTTCGCTCGCCCCCGTGGCGTTTGTCTGGTATATCGGTGCGGCGCGGAGTTCTGCGCTCTCTCTACTCTATTTTATCGAACTCCCCTTCGGCGGAAGTTGAAAAATGAAAATAAAGCCACGAACACGCTGACAAAAGAATGAGAAAACGAATTTGTCTCGTGCCCCTAATAGCATCCGGTTTATACAGTTATCTTCGGGGTCGGTTCGTCCTTCTCTGGGTTTTTTTTTTTTTTTTGTCTGCCTTTGTACCTACAGCACATCAAGGATACAGGAGTGGAATTAGTTGATACAGGGCAATGAGTATGGCAGTCGCAGAGTGCGACGAAAGGACGAATAGAGTTGTGCGAGAGTGAATTCCACTGTCACAATGTCACAGGTGCCATTTATCGCCTGCTAATGCCACATTGCTTCGTGCAGTCACGGCGAGCATCGTGATGATGCGAGCAATGTGGGAGTCCTCCGCTCTCACCTACCGCTACACTACGTTACTCTTGCGCTTGGTCATAGGGTACGTGCACTAGAACAGCGCTATTCCCACGAACAGGATGTGTATAGGAATGCGACGAGTCCACTGTAAGGTTTGGGGTTGTAAATCTTAAAACCGAGCACTACGAGGTTTTGTATAAATGCAATCTAGCATCTAGGTTATAGGGTACCACACGATGAACATTCAACACGTTCTTAGCTCTTCCGTAACGTGTTGTGCAACGTGGAGCCAAATTACTGCCACGTTCATATAGTCTACCTATGTTGGAATATACCATATACACAATTGGAAATAGCGCAGATACCACAGACAGATACAATGGCATCTGATCGATATCTAATGTGTCCCGGAGTCTCCGCTGGGGATGCAATACATGCCCTAATCTGGGAAGTCTGCCTTGGGAGGTCCTCCCGGAATATAAGCTAAAACTTATACCGATGAACACAACCCTAATGGAGCAGAAAAAATGATTTATGGCTAAAACCAGTGAAATGGGATTTGCTTCTCATCTCACCTTGAACGAAATGGAAATTAATGCCTTCTGATATTTCATGGAAACTTGGATCTTGGAATCGTAAATAGTGAATTTCGTGACTACAGAGGTGAAGTTTTGGCAGCGAAAAGGTGGAAAGGTTCCCAAAAGGGAATTAGGGAAACAAAACGAGTCAAAATGTAGGTCGTCGACGTGCGGGGTGTTTTTCTTTTTACTATACCTAATACAACACCAATCTGTTTTGCACTGCCATGAAATGTTCGGTCATCTAGCCAATGTCTCAGCATGCATATCTAGCATCAAAGCTACGTTTCAATACTAAAGCTTTGTATGCTAACATGACCCACCGAGGAAGCTAAAGACTATCAGATCGAGTTCCAGCTTCCAGGATGCCAAAGTTATGCTCGGTGTTTTCAACAACAACAGAATCAGAAGGATAACATGTAAGAGGGGCTTGTTCGCTAGCACGGAATCCATGGTACGACAGTAGATAACGACTACTGACTCTTATATTCGAATTTACCACAGCTCGGTAGACGGTGAAGAGTAGCCCTAATGTCGTTTTCGATTTGGCAAAAAGAGCAATTTTTTGGGAATAAATCAGTTTTTTTTTTATCGAGATTGCTTTTCATGTTCGATTTGCCAAAAAATCAATCTTTTTATTGAACTGAGGCAGTGGTGTTATACCGTGGGATTTATCCCTTTTTGTGGGAGTTTCGATGTCCGAAAAGCCTTCCGTGGGATAAAGCGAAAAAGTACCAAATCGTGGGATTTTCAGAAATCTAGAAAAAAACCTTCAAACTATAAATTTTTGGTGAAATTCTATCGAAACAACTGTATTTCAGCATGATTATCAACACACTGAATGTTCATTAAAAACCGCTCTTGTAAATCGTCTTTTATTAATATTTTCTAGTACCAAAAAATAATCATAGCAGTGTTACAATCTGCGGTTTTTATACTAAAGGTAAATTTAACGTGATTTTCATTCCGTGGAATACAAATTTTACTTTAAAAACTGGATTTTGACGCAAAAAAGTATCGTGGGATGGTATTTTAAAAATGAATTTGAGTACGGTGAAAAGGGAAAAAAGGAAAAAATTACCACGCTTCGTGGGATAAATGAAGAGAGAGTGCTAACAACACTGATCTGAGTCACTTTTGAGAAATTTCGATTTTGTTCTCTGATTTACACATAGGTACTTTCACTAATACCAATGTGTATGACACACACCTGGCGGCTACGAATTGTTTACCATTGGATGGATTGCTTTTTTAACTGAATTATTAATTTGTTCGCGTATGGAAACAATTTCTTATGACAAATTATTTCGAAATGCGTTATTATAAATGTGTGAAAATCAATTGAAATGGATTTTGCGGCCAACTCAATACAAACAAGAACCAATAAAATTCGGATTTCATGTCCGATTTGACAGCAAAAATCTGAAATCTCAGATCAAAATCTGAAAAGCCAAATCCAAAACGACATAAGACTTCAAGTCTTCACACAACAACCTAGGCAGTCAAACGCCAACCAAGTCGAATACTATTGAGTCACCTACTTGTTCTGCATCAATGGGGAATCTGCCTGAAAGTATGCAAACATTTTTTAAAAAGTGGGGTAAACTGTCATAATATTTTGGCTCGTTGCTCAAAACTTGGTGTGTGTTTGAGATAATAAAACTATTAAACCTAGTACGGACCTGTTCCGGAACGAAATTTTGCGGTGTTCTTCAAATGTACAGCGAAACATTTGCGAAAAGGCAGCGGAAAATAATTTGGGAAGAGTTCCATCAGCTGATACACAAGTAGTATTACCAGCTATTGTGGCTATTTACGTCTGATATGTCTACTCGAATTTTTCACTGGCTCCTTTCAATTGTCATTTGGGATTTATCCTAATTTACGCTATTCACTTTAAAGTTTGCCGATTTTTAGGCTCCTTAGGCATTTATTAAATGCATACTTCTATTGCGAACGTAATCTGTTCGTACGAGTAAAACTTTCTAAAAGATTTTGTCGTTTTCGATGGGCATTTCAGGTTTTGATCTGAGGTCTCAGATTTATACTGCCAAATCGAATTAAATTACGATTTTACTGGTTCTTTTGTGTATTGAGTTGGCCGCAAAAAACACATTTTTCCACTTTCACTTTCCGTTGCAATTGATTTTCACACATTTATACAAACCAATTTCAAAAAAATTTAATATAAGCACTTGTTGCATAGCGTTTCTTTTTTTCTTTTTTTTAATATATTAACATTGAAAAATGGCAACTACAACAGTCTCTTAATTAGGAGTTTGTGCTGTGTTGTTTTAGTTTAATATTGTCGCCTGTAAAAAAGATGTAATCAGAATAAGTGTTACTGAAGAATGGCAAAAATGCGCACTTTTGAACTTTATATTTGAGTTGGTTATTTTTGGTTCCAAGATTTCTGAAATTTGGCTCCATCTTATAAAAGCTGGTAACACTGCAGTACAAATGTAAAATTTTCACAAGCAATTAATGTCCCGGACAATAAATGTGTGCGAAGAGGTAGTGGAGAATTGTAACAAGCAATCTACTACAATTACCCACTTTTACGCCATCATTTCGCAGCAGCTGCGTACTGCAAAACGAAAAGCAGAGCGAAATCTTAATAAATTGACTGAGCAGGCTGAGTGAAAAGCTGATTACACACTTCCAGTCACATTTGACAGAAGAAAAACAGGATAAACAAAAAAAATTAAATGGCGGACGAACCTTGTTGTTCTGAAACTGAAGTTTAACCAATTTAATAAATAATAATTAATTTTCTCTTTTAGCTCTGAACTAAAAAAGAAAAGTCTTAATATCAGAAACGATATCGCTTCCAACTGACTCCACTTTAGAGTATCTACCCCGTGTTTTAATTGAACACTAGTTCGAGTTCGTAAATGTAGGAGCAGGTTCACAATTACTACTAATATATCCTCGCATCCCCGCGCTAGACACCTCTGCTTTTAAGGAACATGACTAGCAACCGAAACATCTTTTCAAAACACATTAAACCATACAAAAAAAAATTTTAACTTCTGTACACGCAAAATTAAACCTCCCTACACCCACCACTTCAGTCGCATTATAAATATCTCCTAATTTGACAGTTCAAATTACATTTGCTTAGATATTTATAAAAATTCGGGCAAAAAAAATCCCCCAAAATATCTCTCCAAACTGTCCAGACTGTCAATTTGCATTTTAATTCCAACTAAATCAAGTGAACAGCTTTTGCTTCGCCCGTTCCATCAATGGCAGCGGCAGCGGCTAGCCAAGCATAAAGAGGCCCATAAATTCTAAAACCAAATTACAATCTAACAGCATTTCATATTTGATTCCCGTTCATGTCCTTTGACAGGATTTATGGCTTTCGCAAACATTTCGCCAATAACTCTATACACACAGCCACACAGCGCCAGCCAGCGGTGGAAAAAAAAAGAGAAGAAAACTTTTGCGCAGAAACTTTTGCTGGACAAGCGTAAAGTGCCTCCCTGCGCTCCTCTTAAAAAGCTAAATAGAATTATTATTTCGCTATTTTTATTTTTCATGCTCCGCTCTGATTTATTGATTGGCCGACAAGTCCACCCATATATAAACCCGGTACACTTCATTGACCAATAAATTTTCCATCGCTTAACTCGACTTGCGACTATGGGCCGACCGTCCGACCGTCCGGTCCGTCCGTTCGACTACAAAACTAGTATCGTCGTCAGGATAGTAGTTGTTGCAGTTGACCAGTAGCCAGAACTGAATAACAGTACGAGACGAGACGAGTACTGGGAGCTAGAGCAACATCAGCGCAAAGTGAATGCATTTGTAAATGTAAAATAAGAGCTGCGTTGAGTTTTTTAATAAAATTCCCTCTCAATTATTTATGACGTCGCATTTAGAAAGGGGGAGTCGAATGGGTATCTGAATGGGAGTGTGCCTTTTTTTCGGTGGATTCTGTTTAGGGAAACGGGGGAATGACTTTCAGGCAAACAGAGCGAAACACAATTCTGTTTCTTTTTTGTTAATAAACCTTCCCAGGGGAAATCTAGGCAAGTATTTCAGTATTTCACGAAGTGAACGACAATTAACTGTAACTGTTGGATGACACGTGTTGCAGGGAGGGGAGAGTGATGAAACGGGGGTGTATACACAGGAAATTTGTACGGAGTTTCAAATTGACAAAATGTTCTCGTAAGTTTCCGGTATTGATTGTGAAATTTACTGCCTCTTATTTAAAATGTTGCCACGGGAAAATGCAAATTATTAGCGGTTTTATTCCACTGATGAGTAAGAGCTAGTAATTCACAGTCATTTGTTGCAATATGAGCTTGCAAAATTTTGGGAATCGGTTGCTTTCGTTGCTTTCGTTGCTTCGACTATTGATCAAGACATGAAAACATAATTTCGAATTTACCACAGACTTGGAAAAAATATCCTCCTTGGCCATGTAGCGATTTCGGGTTGGATCCTGATAGGAAAGGAATTTTTTTAGATGTGGGAACAGGGTTTTAAAATATTTACTGAGGAAAAAAATGGCTGTCAACCTGACATGATCGAAACTTCGAAATTGATTAAGTCATCGCTCATTAAATTCCCAAAAGTACGGTCAGGAAATTATGGTGCTTCTACATAGATACGGTAGGAGAAAAAATATCTATGCTCGCCTAAGGACGAAACGATTCGTCTGTTGTACTAGGTCATTGAATGAATGAATAACGCGTGTTATCTTCCGGTCCGAATTTCAATACAAGTCATCATTTAAGAGATGCCTATAATATGCTAGACGTTGTGGTAAACTCGATAGTACATGACCAACCCACTGCCATGTGGTCGCTGTTCGCATAGGAGTAAACCAGCGATGGATTCACGTTTTGCTTCATGCAACCTCAAAAACGAAATTTGTATTAGCGCGAAAAAAAAACAAATACGTTTTTTTTTTCACAAAATCAAAAGACACTTTCGTTTCGTGCAAAACGAAAACAACATTAGCTTTTTCATTCATGTGTCTCGGATCCGCAGCAGATAAGTTCTTATTAGAGAGGTTTGCAGTGACACGATGGTGCTGTTGTCAAAAACCGAAGTTCTTCGACCTATGTAAATAGTTACTATTCAATTGAAACTACGCATCGTCCTTATCTTTTGAGGATGAGAAAAAAAAACTAAAACATGAAGAGAATGTTCGTTTTCGCAGTATTCCTTTCGTTTATTTATGATGTCTCTTTTTTTCTAAAACAATCTCAACTAAGTTTAGTATCACTTTGCTTTCTGTCCTCACGCAGTCTTTATGTGATTAACGTATTAAACCTTACGATCAGCGTTGCCAACCAATTTTGACGAAAAAATGCCTAACTTGAGAAAAAAGATGCCTTTTTCAACAAAATAATGCCTAAAATATTTTTTTAGGTAAAATGGAACAATAAATCAAAAATTAAACATAAATATAAAAAATTAACAAAAAAACTAATTTAATTCAAAAAAAAACTTAAATAACATATCACAGAAGAAATTCTTAATAGGAACAAAATTCAAGACATTTTAGTTTCATAAGGAGTAACAAGGTATTGAACAAAACAAAAATAGTGTTAGTCCATCAGATCTTAAGAAAAAAAATTATAAAAATATTTGAAATAAAAAAAGATGCCTTTTTGAAAAAACAAGCTTTAAAGCCTTGGCTAATGAAAAAATTGCCTAAAAGGCATGGAAAAGCCTCAGTTGGCATCACTGCTTACGATTCACATGCAAATTTTGGGAACAGTTGCACTAGATCCGGTGGAACAATGGGAATCCGAAAGCTCCCAAGGCTATTATAATAATTATCTACCAATAGTCCTGTTAACTTAAGTTTATTTTTCTTGAATCCAAAAAATCATAACCCCGCACTTGGCAGAAATCACATCGCAACACTATATCTCCACTGATGCTACAAACTATCACGAGACACTTTTATTCTTTCCGAAAAGTGTGGAGTTCAAATTAAAAATTAAATTCAATGTAAGGCGAGGACCCACCAACTTCAAAATCTAATGGCGTTTGCTTTCGGTTTCTTCAGTTCAACAATGAGCCCACTGCCGTGTATAGTTGGCCATACCAACGCGTACCTGGATGCCTTGCACTTCCAAATTGAAATTCATAATTGATGTGCGGAATAAGGGAAAAACAAATACAAACATTTGTTCTGCACAAACTGGACCTCCACTCACACACACACACACATAAATATAATTATAGATACTCTGCCAAATTGTGAGAAGGTCTCCTCCACACATATGAGATATGAGTGTAAAGAAAACCAAGCTCATTTATTTTCATACCTTTTCCTCCTGTGCCGCCAGCAGGCGAGGTAGGACGAGAGTTTTTTTTGGGGGACTATAAATAATATTTCAACAGAGTGCACTTTTCGTTTTTGTTTTATTCTTTAGACTTGGCAATAGTAAACAGTCATTTAGGTATAGCCGGCGCGCAGTGAGTTTCAAGGTACCCACGATCCATTCCACCATTCACCCAGCCCAACCAGAAGCTGGCAAAAACTAAGAACTAGGAACAGAGCATATTTACCTCTGAAACATGGAATTTGCATCTCTTTTCCGGGAATGATTGTGAGGCTCCGACCACTGAACCAACTTTAGGGTTAGAGGATGAGAGGTATCATAAATTCACCTTTTTAGCCAGTTGAAAATAATATCCTTGCAACCTTCAGACATCGTTCATTCTTCCATTAACCTGGGTTTGTGTTGGGCTCTGTGTGTGTTTGGTGTATTTACAGCTGGTGGTGGAGCGTGCTGGATGGAGCGAGAATGACCAACATCTGGAGCTGGAATTTTGTATGCATTCCCGAGCATATTTTCATTTAGTGCTCTGAATTTGCACCAGCACAAATATATGGTCGGTCGACCCAGAAAGTTCCTCATTCTTTGTGCTGGATGCGATGATGTGGGCGGCGTACAAGTTTGGTCTCGGTCTGACTCTGGTTACTGATGATACTCTGGCTGAATTTTAAACACATTATAATATTCCGAACAGTAAGAGATCAGACCAGTAAGAGATAGGTGTGAAGGAGGATTTGTGTTGGGGGTGTAACTTTTTTTTCCAACGAATGTGGATGGCTTTGATACAGGGCTAGGTGTATGCACTCGTGTGGGCTAACGAGTGCTTTTCAAGTGTGAGTGAGATGTACAGTTAACATAATCAGCCCATCTATTCGACGACCCTTTCATGCGCAGCAATGATCCCAATTAGTACGTAATCAGCGACTCAAATTGCCCATAGCACCGATTTCTATTCCGATGAGTAACTTTAGTGTTAACGGTTGGCGTGAAAACTACTGCACAGATTTCGATGAAACTTTTTTTGAAATGTCCCTTAAGATCCTGAGAAGGACATAGGCTATTTTTTTCTTTGCCATGCCTATTTTTTGGGAGCGTTTTTGACCAAAATGTGTTTTTTTTTTAATTAACTGCCTTTTAATCGCCTTTATTCAAACAACTTACTACCAATCAATGCAAACAAAACAAAATGCTTAACAGAGGCAACACTTCCGTTATTATTTTAAGCCATCAATCAGCTTTCTGTGTCATCTATAAGCTGAACTAAGCTGAACTACAACCCAAAATCTAATATGAAAAAACTAAATTTATTTTCTCAAATCGAAAATTATCAGCAACCGTTGTTCTTGATCGCTGTTCTGCTTTGGGATGCTTGGCTGGCGCACATCGCACAAGCACATACATTTCAACAAAAACCGCGAAAAGTTTTCTCCGATTAAGTGAAACGAAAGAGAAGTATGCGAGGTGAGTACAGCGACAATGTTTTTCTGAGGAAATGCGCAGATGGCTGATGACGTGCGATGATGGGCTATTATATATTACTTCTGTACTTACTGTAAATGTAGTACGCTCAACCAATCTTAACAAATGAAGTGTCAAAAAAAGATATTTTCGGGGTGCTTATTTTTGCATTTTTACTTTTTTAGAATATTTGCAATTGAAAAAGTTGAATTTTACTAAATTAAATTTCAACTACGCGTTGTGTACAACAATGATTCAGGGAAATACTTTTCTTTCATTTATCATGCTTGTAGCTCCGACGGCCGAAGAGAGTTGCAGTCATATGTAATCTAAGAGAGAACTTTCAAAATTTGCGGGGGATTCGGGTAGGAGCGCTGTTATGTTATTTCAAAACGACCGCAAAGCCAATTTTTATGAATTTTGGTAAAGGGATAGATGGGATCTCTGAGAATGACATAGGCTACTTTTTGTCGCGAAAACAAAACGTGAAGGGGATGAAGTAGGGGATCCAAGTTTAAATGGCGAACCAATTATTTCTTAGGTAAGGGATACTAAAATTCATCATAGGTATCTCTATTTGGTAAGAAATAAATATATTTTCTGTGTATTTTACCAATGAATTTAAATGTGTAGGGATAATTGGTTGGCTTGAAAGATAGGATAGTTTTGGACCCGATAAGTGGCGCTGTTGTTGATATAAATATTTTAATTGAGTTACTCGAAGTACTAGTTCTACGCAGACAAAGTCGCGGGTGCCAGCTAGTTTACCAATATAAATGCAAAGCCGAGGTGAGCATTGTGAAAAGGATTAACTGAGATGATTGGCGTATAGACCCACGACAATCAGTTGCAGCAATGGCTGCTGTGGTGAATGACACGAAGTTCTTGAGAATAGACCGCTACCCTACGTTGTTGTGGCCAAATGCAGGCATTTTAAAAAACTTTTCAAAGTAAAACCGACATCTGTTCGCCGTTCAACCAAATCGCAGCAGTAACTTCTAATGGCACAGCATCCGCCATTTCCCTGTCTAATTCATGTCTTAATCCCAATCATCAGCGAATATCACATCACACGGAAGGAACCAACTGCCTCACACGCACAGTCAGACCAAGGCGCGTCAATAGATTTAGCCCCAATAAACTTTATTAATTGCAGTATTAAAATTCAGCGCACTTCCTCCGCCATAATTGTAGATAAAATTACATTGCTTAAGCGGTTTTCGTTGAATCCATTGTAGCCGCCGCGCCGCCCACCAACACATGCCTGCCTCAGCCGCAGTCATTCACGCCAGCCATGTGTGAAATGCGCACACTGAAATCTACTTAAAACAAATGAAAGATTTCGAAGCTGGTTGGCAGCGCTTCTCCTTGTTTCACATTAACTTCCACAATTAAGTTTGCCACGACCAGCACCACCGCCGCCCGCCAAAGGCATTGGATGCTGCCAAAGTTATCCTTTCTTGTACGAACGCGCAGTTTCTTCTTCGTTTTTCGTCCTTCTTAGCGGACGGGGATCGCATTTTTCTCATCACAGCGCAAGTGAAAAGTTTCGGCATTAAAAATCAACCCACATGCACACACATACCTATATACACATCCGACCTTTTTGATTGCCACTTTCAAGTGTTGCGTTCCTGCTTATCCTTTTTTTTTTTTTTTGCCTCGAAAGAGGGGCGGCGATGGAAAATTGCAAAAGTTAAATGAAAACCTCAGGGAAAATCAAAGCAGAGTGATCATTATTACCACAGAGACAGAGGAGAGGCAGCGAAGGTTTACATGGAAGAGGGATATAAAAAGTTATGTTACTGCCGCAGGCTTAAGGTGAGCTCTGTCCTCTGTATATAGAAGACAATGAACAATCGGCCGGGGTCATTTTGGGGAAATTAGTGAAGAACAGGTGTTAAGCAAAGTGCTTCTCGCAGCTATTGTATGCACTTACTTAGGCCACTACGGAGCATGGATCTCTTTATTCACTCACACTAAGTCATAGCTTTTCCGCAAAATTAACCTTCTCGGTATAAATTCGCCTGCCGACAATGGGATTTTCAATTTCAAGAGTTGTCATCATCTCCGTGTTGCAGGATGGCAGCAACGACGACCAGGACGGCAAACCTGGCGAAAACAGGAAACATAAAATTAGACCTCTCCACCTGGTTTGTCGTACGTGCAGCGTCTATTACCTCCTCCCATAGCCACACATATTTGTTGTCCTTTCACACTTGTGCTCGCTCCCTCGCTCGTATGGTGGAAACACGCTCATTTGTAAACAGTAAACGGTTGGATTAGGAGCAAAACTTGGTGCCAAGCGAACGAGACGGAGAAGACAACCGGCAACCGGAGCAACCACGTCAGGCTTCTTTGGCAATCCTTTTGTCAGAAATCTGCAACAACATATGCAATTCGTGTCCGGAAGGTGTTCAGATACTTCAGCAGCCATCCAGCCAGCCAGCCACTCTGCCTTGTTCGTACTTCGCTCCTCTCCTTCAGGTTAATGAGAAAAGTTTTATGCCATTTCGGAGGAGGCTGGAGCTCTATTAAGCACACACGTCGAGTTTTCGGGGCCAAGTGAGTTCGGAGAATGAGTACTGTTATGCAGAGTGGAAGTCTCCTCTTCCTGCATCAGTCGTTCTCTGTTGTCATTCTTCCTTGCGCCGATGCTGCTGGAGGGCTTCTGCATCCTGCTGCAGTACTAAATATTGCAATGAAAATCCAGGATAATTTACACACTTGCAAATGTGAATGGGCTAAGTATCCATGAAAGGACACATTCTGGATGCATGGTGAACATGGCGTTCTCTTCGTTGTCGCTTATTTTTTTAAGGAGGGCAGATGTTGGACGGTGAGTTTCTTGTTTTTATTTCTTTCTCTCTCTTCTTCTGCTTGAACACTCGTCCCCCTCATTTAGTCCTTTCGGAGTCCATAAATGGGATGAATGTCATAATTTGCAGCAAAAGCACTCTTACACGTAGGTATATCCAGCCAGTCGGTTGTGGAGTAAAATGATATGTGCATGGTTCACAGGACTTGGCAGGCTCTTCGGGAGAAGACGAGTTGATTTTCGTAATAACGTGCGACTTCCGATGGCAGGAACAGTGTTCAACTGTTCACTAATGTGAGACCGGATGAGCTTCGGCTAATTGGGCTTTATGAGAGTGGTGACTTTTGTTGGAAAAGTGCTTCCGCGAATTACCGATGCGAATGAGGTATGCTGCCAAGGAGGCGTTTTCGAGGTAACCGCACAATGTTGCTCGTTAGCAATTTGAATGTTTTCGTCGTGGAAAAAATCTAAATTGGGTAGAGGTTGTGGAAATGGGACTAAGAGAGACTATGGATCTCACGTACCTTTGAATTGAATTTAAAAGCTGAAAGGAAGTTATCATTTTATTGGGGTCTTAAAAGTGCGGAGGAAATTAAATAAAGCAGGCATAAAGGAGGGGAAGGTTCTTGTTTATTTATTTTTTTTAGGACATTTTAATGAAATAATTTTTTCTTAAAATCATTCAACTCAAACATAATTTTATTTAAACATCTAAATCAATAAAAAACAATCTTAAAACGGTTGTAAGGTTATGCCATGCCCCCCTTAGTATTTTCAGCTATCGCACTCAAACTCCTGCTCGGCTCCGAGGCTGGCGATACAGCAGATTTAAAACAGAAATTTTTCGATCAAAAACTTAAAAACTGCAAGCACGATTCTTTTCGATTGTAGCTCTGTTCTGCGGGTGGATGGCGCACAGGCACATCAAAGCATTGATTCAGATACACCTACTTACACATAAAATAGAAATTTGTTGAATGGCTATTTTGGCCCAGATTTCAGGCCACAACTCTTCATCTTCCTTAGACTTGACTTGAATGTGTTGTGATTGAACTCATGAATTTTTGCGGACGCTTGTATGGTTGTATGTACCTATGCGCCAAAAACAGTCTTCTCATTTTTTTATATAATCAGTAAGGCACTCATTAATGGCAATTCAAAGCCAAAGAACGAGAAGTGAAACAGTAGGATTAGGATCCCAAAAAAAAAGGATAACCAGCAATATTAACCATAACCAGAATGGGTTATGAACCCCTTATACCTATTATAACCAAATTCCTTTCATTTCCGTTCCCATGACAATCTTTATATTTTTTTTTTGTTTGCAACCACCGTTTCTCTTATTGTAACTTGCAAATTTCGCCGAAAGCGATTCATTTTCGAAAACAAAAATCTTAAATTACAACCATGCGTATGGTTTATGCCAGAGACAATACTGAGACCACCAACTCCGGCCGATTTCCCGTTGCTTAGCCTACAAGCTATATTTTTACGCAGTGGTCTCGATTTGGTGCGCTAGTATTGTTCCACAGAAATTCGTATTGAGAAAGGTCACGAAACTTCAAAAATTCTGAGTCACCTAAACACTCTCAAAAAATATGAGCCACTGTGTGATATCATGGTAGTTCATGGAATTTTATCCGTTAAATTTGAAATTATACGTTACGTGTGAATAGAATTTTTTTTTAGAAATAAGTGTTAATTTGCTTAAAATATTCATGAAAAATTAACACTGTAGACTAGTTGAGCAAAATAAAAAAAATTTAATCAAATTTTCTTCGTTATTTAAGAACAATTTACACACGAAATCGAAGTTAATGATATCCGAAAGCGGAAAATACACAACCATGTTTGTCCTTATATGTTTCTAGTATATAAAACATATTTTTTAGATAGTTTTACTAAGCAAACAAATCGAATTATTCGCCTTTTAACAATTTATAATAACTAACCAATGGCATTCAGTTATGTAGAAATGTGGTATTCGCGAACTCTTTCACATTTCCCCACGGTTGCAGCGGTTGACGGCATTTATTTTTGTATTTTTTGTATGATTTTACATGTCACACGGATTCTTAATTGACGTAACACCGACAGGAAAACAAAATGGCGAATTTTAAAAAAAATTTAGGGTTTTGTCTATGGTTTATGCAATCCATGCGCGATGTTGTCAATTGTACAAACTGCTGACGCATCTTTCGTTCTCGTTTCTATCGCGTCGTTTGAATTCTCCTCTGCTGTTCTTGTATTCAGTTGTAATTTCGAAGCATAGACAAACCATACTGAGACCCCCAACTCACAATCACCACGGAAAGAATTGAAAATCACCAATTGCAAAATTTTGAGTTGCAATTTACGAATTGTATATTTCTCGCAAATCACAACGAAGTTTTCATGGATTGATACAAAAATTGGTAATTTGACATTGAAAACGGCGGAGAATACCAAATTCTGTTTGTTGCAATTTACGATTAGAAGTATCAATCGAGCTTCTTTTACTTGTAGTGATTTGCGAGATTGTTTGGCGCAATTTACCACTCCAATAGGTAAATTTCTCAAGCACCACTTTACAATCTCAAATTGCAAGAAATATTTGGTGATTTACCAACACAGAATGATGAATCAATAAAACCATATAATAATTTAAAACATGTGAATTGAAATCATAAATTGACGTAGGGAAATCGTAAAGTACAAAATATTTTTTGTAATTTCCATGGAATCTACTACCTAATGTGTGAAATTTTTGTATGCCCATGTACCTATCGAAATCCTTTTAAATCCATTTTATGGATGAATGTATGTATGTGGTATAGACAGCATCTATCATGAAGCAAAATCTTCATTGTGCACGTTGCGCGTCGTTGCAGAGACAGACAGTCGGTATTCAATCTTTCCTTAAAGTAGTCGAGTTAAAGTTGTAACTAATTCGTATTAATGGGTTGTGTACTTCTAATAAAGCATGCTGAAATATATTTTGTAAGTACCTATTGAATAATTCCAAAAATGACGAAGTATGCATAAAATCTGTGCTTTTTTCAGAATGTAAATCTCGCAATTAGCAAGGAAGTATAAATTGGAATGGATTCTAAAATATGTAATCGAGAAGAATTGTAAAGGTTCGTATCAATGTCAAGTTCATCTAAATATTTTGTTTGTATTTTAAATTTCGTCATAGACCGAAAAACCACTCCAGACAAATCCCGTTGTCTTCGGACGATATGGCGCCGCATGATTTTCTTGGATATCAGGAGGAATACGACTATAAACATTAAGTATTCGAAAGTAACGTAAATAATGCAACTATGAATTTTGATTTGTAAATCACAAGATATAAGTTGTACCTAAATTAAGAATAAAGTTTTCCAATTTCACGATAAAACATTTTCAATTTAATACGGTGATGCCTCAAATCACCACTCGAGAATCGTAAATTGCAAAATATGAATTGCAAAATGATAAAAATTAGTTGCAATTTACGATTGAAAATTTGTAAATTTCAACTACTGAAGTAGTAAATCTACTCCTGTTAGTTCGCAAATCAACACTATTGAGTTGTAATTCAAGACAAAATGGTTGTAATTTGCTAAGGGTGGAAATCGTAATTTACAACAAAAAAGAGGTAATTTACGAATTGTTTTTGCAATTTACAATCCATATAATATCAAATTTATAACTATTTGTGTCAAATTGCGATCGGTTATGGCAATATGTATTTCTTGTTTGATCGCATTATTGATAATGAAAAGTGTTGATTCACGACTTTTGAGGGTCAATATCTTCACTTCGCTCAATTTCTAGAATTGCGAATAAAAAGTATTGAATTATTAAATCCTTAGCTAAGCTCTAAAACTAGACAAACTTTTCGTGATTCTGCGCTTATTTTTCTTGATTTGATCTTAAAATTCTTTCCGTGCTCTTGCCGCTGGCCCCCTCAGTTTTTTTTTTAAATTCGCCATTTTGTTTTCCTATCGGTGTTATGTCAAAAAAGAATCCGTGTGACATGCAAAAACATACAAAAAATGCAAAAATAAATGCTGCCAACGGCGGGGAAATGTGAAAGAGTTCGGGAATACCACATTTTTTTCATTACTGAACGCCATTATTATTAATTGTTAAAAGGCGAATAATTTGATTTGTTTGGTTAGTAAAACTATCTAAAGTTGATGTTCCATATACTAGAAACATATTAGGACAAGCATGACTGTGTATTTTCCGCTTTTGGATATCATTAACTTCGATTTCGTGTGTAAATTTTTCTTAAATAATGAAGAAAATTTGCTCAAAATGTTTTCATTTTCCCTCAACCAATCTACATTGTTAATTTTTCATGAACATTTTAAGCAAATGTGCACTTATTCCTAAAAAAAAATATTATCCACACGTAACGAACAATTTCAAATTAAACGGATAAAATTCTATAAACTCTGCCAGCAACTTTGCCCACAGCGGAAGTGTCTCATATCTCCTGGGAGTGTGTTGGTGAGCCGGAATTTTTGAAGTTTCGTGACATTTGTCAATACGATTTTCTATGTAACAATACTAGCGCACCAGATGTGTACACTCCATAAAAAATATAGCTTGTAGGCTAAGTAACGGGAAATCGGCCGGAGTTGGTGGTCTCAGTATTGTCTCTGTTTCGAAGTAAGAGTGGCAGCACTAACTAACTATTGATAATTGCTTAGTCGTAATTTCTAGTTATCAAATTCGAGTTGTAATTTCGAATAGTAATTTCTAGCTATCAAAAATTTTGTAATCTTGAAGTGAGAGTGAACATTGTATTTTTTATATAATAAATAAAAAAATAAAAACTAAAAAAGAATAATAAATAAAAGTTTTTTTGTTAACCTTCTGTAAATGCAAAATGTAAAATAGATTGAAAAAAAGATTAATGTAATAAACTATTCCATATTTATTGTGATTCATTTTATTTCACGTGTTTCACACTCGTGCTCGCCGTCGCTGCCAATTAGTAAGAGACAGGAAAAAGGCCAATGTGACAGCTGGAAAGCGATGGTTGATGAAATGGAGAACTTGTGTTGTTGTGGCTCTGTTCTCTGAGAACGTTTAGTGTTGGATCGCCACACCTTCACTCGGAATCCTAACAAATGTGCCCAAGGCCCATTGATTTAAGAAATCATACCGATCGGGAATTCCTTTCAACATATTTCAATACTGAGATACCCTTGCAAATTTTAGCAAGTCCGGCAAATCAAAGAACTCTAGCAAAAAATGAGCTGTGGGAAGTTCGCCTTTATTGAAAAACTACTACAAGCCCTGTTTAAGAAAAAATATGTTCTCCCGGGTTAATAAGGTTCATGTAAAGAGACACCATTTAACGAAAATGAAATGAACCCACTTCACAATGAACTGTTCGATTTTATAGCAAAGTTCTTTGCACATAAATTTAGTGGGCATTGCTAAGCTACAATTCAGAGTGACTTTGCCCAAACTCAACCTGAATGTATGCAATTATTTGTGATAAACTTGTAAAAACTGATTTAATTTGTTGTTTAACTTTGCATTTGGTCCGACAATCGTTATGAGGCATTAAAACGAATTTTTTAGATCCCGCTCGCTAAAATTTACCAGGTCTTAGTTGATGTCTTAAAAATGTATTCAGAAGGTGTCAATCTACGGGTATAAATCTGGGAGTCAAGATGTGGTAAAATTTTAATTTTCAATGGAGGCAGTATTTAAATTTTCTGAGGATGCAGTATTTCCATAGCTCACTCGGTAGAACTCATAGGTTTGCGACTCGGATGAAGTAAACACATTACCGTGATCTTGGTGAATTAGTTCTCAAACAGCATTCCGTGAGATTGATGTCAAAATATTTATGTCGAGCATAACAATTCCTTTCGGAATGTATTTGGAATGTAATACAGTCGAACTTCGATAACTCGAACCATCACTTGCAACGAAAAATTTCGAGTTATCAAGACTTCAAGTTATCAAGTAAAACACAAAATTGATATAAATATGTAGGTACATATGTATTTATTTGCGAATATATAAGACGAAAAAAGTACAGGTTTTCCACATTTTCGTATGTTGGTTTTTTAAGTCTCTTGAAACTTACACTTACAGCACCATTTTCGATTGCAGTGACAATACTTTCATTATTTTTAAAAATGGTAGACACGGTACTTGCCGTAACACCGTACTTCACAGCCACATCTTTCTTTTTCGACCCACTTTCCACCTCTTTTATAAGTTTAATTTTTTTTCTTCAAGAGATAATGTTTTTAACGTTCGCTTTACCGACATATCAACGTTAACAAATATGTAATCAACTTTTCACTAAACAACTAACAATATCTACACGCTCCAGATCTTCAACTCTGTGTTTTATTTTGTCTTCCTCTTATTTTTCAAAAAATTCAAACCAATATACCAACCTTGATAATTATGTGTTCTAACCCCTCCTAACAAAAAAGTTGAAAATTCTTACTCACACATACGAAAATCACGATTTTCTACACGGTATGTATACTAGGTCATAGGAACACACAAACACAGTGCCCCGAAAGCGATGCATTGTAAAACGAACTTGTAAAAACACGCAGAATTTAGGAATTCCGCCTCAGAATTCGACTTATCGAAGGTGACGCCAAATAATCTCTTCGAGTTATCAAGACATTCGAGTAATAGAAGTTCGAGTTATTGAATACAAATTACATGTAAATTTTAGTCTTGCCGCTATGGCCAACCAATTTTATTCGAGTTATCAAAGTTCGACTTATCGAATTTCCTAATACGAACGTCCTTGAAACTTTTATACACATCTACTTCTTAACGTAAGACTTCTGTGCAACAGCTTTGCTAGAGCACCTTCTTTGTTTAAAATTCAGACCACGAAAGCCTACTATGAGTCGGATTTAGTCGACCTTTTAAAGTGGGCACGACCTTCAGAAGTATTTTGTAAAATTATTACTTCTAATTAGTTGCTAAATTCGTCACCAATGAAAGGTGGCTTTCGCATCGCAATCAAGAAGACAGCACGAAGAAAAACGTTTCTATAATGAACCTCGAATGGCGACTTAATTGAAGTTTAATAAAAATAAGTTGTCATACTAACCACAACAGGTAGTAATACCCTCCCCCGCTTGAATAGCTACAAGATTCACTCCAAATTTTCTCGTCGCCCACGATCCAAAGTAATTAAATTATATTGTCACACACATCCAGGAACGTAATCCAATCTGTCCAAGCCCGCTCCGAAATTCATTAAAAAAGGTTTCCCTTTTGATTCACCCCACCGTGTGTCTGGTGTGTGTCGCTATCAAAAATACCAATCAAATTGCCGCACAAATTGAATTGAAAACATCAACAACTTGATTGACATACACGGACTTTCACGTATTTCTTCTCTCATGCGGCAGCAGATTTCATTCAAAGGAAAATCCCTATCCAGAACTGGATAACTCGAAGCCCTCCCACTCGCATAATTGGCATGCATCCGGATCCGGTCCATTGTTAATCCAGTCTGAAACTAAAAGTCAGAAGTTTTATTATGTTACCTCCATAAAAGTGCCACCATATAATTGTCCATTGAGCGATGTCCCTTCACTGTGGAGGTGGACTGGCTTCAATCGCACCCACATAGTGAAAATCGTAATTCGGAAGACATTTCATTTATATTTATGAGGAGGCGACTGGAAGCTAAGCTTTAGCTTTGGTTTTGCCCCTTCTCCGGCAAACAGTGTGCTACACTCTGACCAGGGACAAATATGTAGCTAACTTGCCATCCGTGCTGACCGACGAACAAATTCGGATCTCGGTAATCAATCTTGACACAAAATCAATACATACGGCACAATCGATAGAGTAGCCAGCTCTTGTGATAACAGCAGAGGGAGGGGTGGCAAAGGACACAGTCAATCGTATGCGCTTTAAGGTCGCAATCCGGATCCCATCCTCCTTGATTGTCACAAATAAAATTCTTTGATTCTAATCAATGTCCGTCTGTCTGTCTAGCGAATTGATGGGCGATGGAGCCTCCCCAGTCCCCACCGTTCCGCAGACCAAGGGTTCTACGACGACAAATATTGTAGTGTAGATGTGTGTTGTGTGTCACTAACGCCTGCAACGCCGCACTACTCCAGTAGATAAATAGCCTTCAGATAGGAAGGAGAGCGGCGTGCGGCGCGCGGCACGATAGAACGAGGACGAGCAGTGTCCATTTAAACAGATGGGACACACATCATTTGGGATTAACTCAATTTGTTGCTTTTCAGCTTGCGTCTAACTGAACAGAGTAGTTGTTTGTTGGGTAAGTTGTTGGTTCTGTGTATCCTTGTTGGTCACATCTCGGGAGAGAGTGTTCTTCGGCTCTTCACTCTGCAGCCAGTCGTCATCCAGCAGCGTTTTGTGTGCGATTTGATGGCTTCATGTAGATCTCGGAGATTTTACTGCTGGTATCGTATTTCTTTTTGACACTGGTCAGGACAAGCCAGAGGACACAGCATTTAGTGATAGGGTCCTGTGTGTCTTTTGTGTTGTTGTTTGATATTTTCTTGGACAAATAAATCAATGCCAATGTTTCCCTACACAAATACTCGGCTGCGTGCTTGGCTGTTTGTGCTTTGGTTAATCCTTTTGAGGCCATGAAGTTCAGCATAGAAGAAAAAAGCGGCACGCCAAAGGAGCGTAAAAGTCTTAGGACCAACGATTAATTTTTTGCCTGAATTTGATCTGACTTTTCTGAGGCAGCTATCAATATCAATATCTGCAAAATAAAGTTCATATGTGACAAGTGGCCCTGAGTTGGGTATACGGGTTTACGTGTGGGACAAATCACTCTATGGGTATGCGGTTCCCTTTTAAATCTGTGGTGTTGAAGAGTTTTTCTCAGCTCATCCCCTGACCTTCTTTGCCTCGGTTGTCAGCAATAATTGTGTAGGATCTCGGCGATGGCAAAGAACATCTCAAAGGAAATCACACTAAAGACGGTTTGTTTGAATTTGCACGACTAGCAAGGATAAAATGATTGGCATTTGCTGTGACATGATTTCAAAGTTTACAGAGGCCTCGGATCGGAAGGATTCGTCGAAGATGGGAGAAGCGACACTTTTAAGGTCTTCTTCTCAGTTTAGATGGCAAATGTTAATGAAGTGGCGGAGGCAATATGGTTTTATGTTCTCCAGGCTGAGTCCTTTTTGACAGAAATCGATAGTTGGACGTTTGTGTAAATAAACCTTGGGGTTAAGCAGTGCATTACGAGTTTTCGTTGGCTTCGATCTGAGTGGGACGGGGGTGAACTTAATCTTGAGAGCTTTTTGTATGTCAGCGGATATGTGTACGCAAATAAGGGTAATAAGGACTTTCGACTTTAAGATGCTAGAAGATTTATTAAACTTGACAGATTTTGTAAGATGGTCAAGTCTCAACATCTCGGGAAAGTTTCAACAAATCGTCCAAGAATACTAAAGAAGCAAATCAAATGAAGGGCTCGACAAATCTGTGGCCACAAACCATAACCGCTAAAGTCGACTTTAGACGAAATTGAGATTTTGATGCCATTAGATTCAGCTTAGGGTCCGCCCTACCCTAGTTGCTAGTTGGGCCACGGGGCAAGTAGGCCCACTCGAATAACTCAGAAACTAAAAGTCCTACATGACACACAATCGAAGTGTGCTGACTTACGGCCAGGGATACCATATTGAGGGATTTTTCCCGTTTTTCGGGATTATTTGACCATAAAGGGAAAAAGGGAAAATTACCCCAGAAAACGGGAAAATAAGTCACCCCAAAAACATTCACATTTCAATACCAAAACTTATTTTTACAACGTTCAGAAACCCGACAAATCATGATAAATTCAATAAAAAAACACTTGATGAACATAGTTAGCCCTTATTCTTGACATGCGCTTCCAACTTAATTTTTACACTGGGTGGAAACCTCTCCCCCTGGTTATAATTTGTTTTTCCAGTTTCCAGTCTATTTGCCTTTAAGTTTAATAGATTTGTCATTTGTGGTTGGAAAAGGGTCGAAAGTAAAATCTTGTCTTTTGTTTGTGGTTCTAAATATTTTTGATATTTTTCAAAATTAAATAATTAAATAAATTATCCTCATGCGAAATGGGTAAGTATACGTGGATTTTAATGCTGTATGTATGTATTCGTATCATAAAAATTGTTTTACTTTTTCCTTTCTGAGAACAAAAAAAAGGGAATAAAAACGGGAAAAACAGGGAAAAAGAATAATTTTGAATAAAAAATAAATCCACATGCCAAAAGTCTGGCAACGCTGCTTACGGCCACGTGCCAAACCAGTTTCAGTTGCATTTTTACTTTCAAAGGGGCACGTCGTTCATATTTGTATTTTTAAGTGTGAAAACTAAAAAATAAAATTATTTCTTTTCTTCTTTTTTTTTGTAAAGCGGTGCGAATATCAGAATAAGGTAAATATTTTTCATGTGTCCCGTTATTGTATTTTATTTTTCCGAGTGTGGAATTGAAGTGTTTTGTGTAGTTGTTTCTTTGTGACACAAAATGTTCAACAAAGTCAGTGCGGGGTAAGTCGGACCGCCAGTGGTCCAACTTACCCCGCTAAATTCAAGACGTTGTTTTATTGCATTGTCTTGTGATTTTAGAATGCGGACTTAAAAAAAACTCAGAGAGCTTCTGCCTCTCAGGCATTGTTAAACCAGGCAGCAACTTCGGTTTTGTCTAAAGAGAAATCTTTCAGGCAAACAGCGGCAACATTTGAGGTTTCAAGTACAACACTAAAAAGGTTTATTACCAAAAAAGCAGAGTCGCGAGAAATTCCTAGCATGTGCTACGTAGGCTCGAGGCAAGTTTTCGACCATGAAAAAGAAGCATCATTTAAAGATTATTTGCTTAAAGCAGCTTAAATTTTGTATGGTTTAACGACAAAAAATGTTCGTACACTTGCGTACAAATGTGCGATCAAATTCCAACTACGTTTTTCCGAAAGCTGGAACGAAAACAAAATGGCTGGTAAGGATTGGCTAACTGGATTTGTTAAAAGGAATCCCCAACTTTCAATCAGAAAGCCGGAAGCAACTAGTTTGGGTAGAGCCACGTAATTTAATAAGACGAACGTGGATTCTTTTTTCGACAAATTGAGTGAGGTCATGGATCGATACAAGTGTAATGCTTCCAACATTTTTTTTTTTATTAAGTTTTCATTTTAAATAAATTTTAGAAATAAATTATAGCGTTTTTGTATTTTGTAAAAATTACTTTTCAGATTTTTAGGTTTCTGGCCAACTAACCCCACTCACTGGTCCAACTTGCCCCGCTGGTGAGGTAAGTTGGACCACTTGGACTTGGTGTATTTGAGTCAAAATATTTATTTAACTATAAGATAAATTGTTTTTTTTTAATAACATTAAAAAGTCGAAGTTTCAATGTTTCTATTTACTTTAGTTTCATAGCTAAATTATGAACAGATTGGAAGTTATGAAGCGTCCAACTAATCCCGACCTATTTTGTAAATTTTTTCGGCTTAATATCTTTAAAAAAGTGGCCACAATTTCAAAAAAACCTAACAGCTTAAGCCACAAAATTCAGTAGGGTCACTTGGAATTTTTCGCGTTTGTGAAAAACCTTAAACTGCTCTCCTGAAAAATTAGTAAAACAGACTTTAGCGGTTTTTCCTTATTGTGACCACAGAAATATTCCCATTTTAGGCCAACTCCGTTAAGAACTCTTCTGCACTACTTTACTTAAGTAATTCAATTCTTAAAAGTACAATTCGATTTAAAGTAAGTCGACCGAAAGGTATCGGACTGACTAACTCCAAGACATTCACCTCTTCTCTATTTCGAGTTATGTGGAGGTGGACCTCATAAATGAGTAATGGGTGGATTCAGACGCCAAAACCTCAATCCGTAGTCTACGGCGGCAATGCAAATTCGCTCTGCCAATCGCTGATCTAAGCTATAAGTCAAGTGCACTGGAAAGCCCCTGTGCTTCCATCCGAATTTCATCGTCCCCTTTTATCGCTTGCCATGCCATTACTTTTAGACAACCCAGTACATTGTTTCATTATGTTCTTCCCGTTACACAACACGTTCCAAGTGATTTGTCTTAACAACTTTATCCACCACTATTTGCGTGGCGACGTCCCTTTTCGCATTGCGAGCACATATGCACAGCATACGACTACACGAAGCCACATCTTAACTTTTCATTGTTGGCGCAAAAACGCTGAACCAAAACGCCACCCAAGATTCTGTCTGACAAGATGTACTCGTACTTTGTGCGAGTTTTATTGCGATTAAAATGTGAAAAGTTTCCTGTTTCTGTGGAGAAGTCATATAAGAATGTACAGCACATAACCCCGACACTCTTACAATGGCCTGGCGGCCAAATTGCAGTTGCATGGCAGGGAAATTAAAACGAACTCCTCCACCGCCATCCGCAAGGGAATAAAATAGCCGAGGCGGTGTGAATATTCACAGGTGGCGTAGCTCACACATGTGAACGTGATTTTATGGAGTAAAAATACGAGGGAGTAGACCGCGATGCGGTGTGGTGGGCGGGAGCTACATTCTAAAAGCATTTAATGCACATCACTGACACGTCACGTGTCGTCAGCGAACTTAAGCATGCAATGCTTGTTCTTTATCAAAGCTTACCAAAGTACCTACGATCAAAAGCAAGGATTATACCATCCACTCAAATCAGGAACGTACCCGGCTATGCCCCGAGGCGGGCAACTCTTGAGTTCATCCCTTTTTTTCATCCTCTCAAGG
The DNA here is from genome assembly GCA_951230905.1 of Cheilosia variabilis. Lineage (NCBI taxonomy): Eukaryota > Metazoa > Arthropoda > Insecta > Diptera > Syrphidae > Cheilosia > Cheilosia variabilis. The sequence goes on along the minus strand of OX579680.1, from coordinate 12,171,038 downwards.
AGCACAACTTTGATGGCGCAATATTTATACAAGATTTCCACATATAAAAGACTTTGTATGATAAAACTGCACACTGGCGCTGGTTGTGGGGTGGGTCCTTTTTTGGTAAATTACTCATTCGCTCAGTCGTGCGAATGCCAAGTATGAGTATGAGTAATGCCGGTTTTTTTCCATGCAAACCATCACCGCATTCATATTCCCACCTAGACAAATGACAGGACACGCGATGACTTCCACAAATATTGTCCATTTGCGCGTGAAACATCATTCATAACACTTTCGAGCAGATAACGATGCTATATACGCCCTGCTCTGACGTGCTCGCATGTGGTTGCTAATCGTGTGCGTCAGTGCAAAAGTACACACTCCCACCCGTGTAACTATTCCTCTCGTACTCGTGGTTGTAGCAAAACAAAGTTTTGTCACACATTAATTTCATTTTATCTCGTGCACATATATACGAAGAAGGACTTATGGAGAAACTCCTATGAACTACCATAATGCATGCGTTGGTCGTACTTTTGCCAGTGACACTCGCCTCAAAATCTAGGATAAATTATCCTCCCACTGGGTACGAGACGGTGGTTGCAATTTACAGCGATTCGGTGGTGCATCTTTACAGCGGCAGTGCCACACCCGAACTTTCTTGCTCATGTCCTTGTGTCTGAGACGATATTCGTATATACGCGCGATATGGTAAGCTTGCGATTGCGATGTTTGTATTGTTAACTTTTCGCTGCGGCGATAATGTCGGTATTTTGAAAGTCTCTTCTCGTGCAATGATTTTCGAGTTAATCCTTCAAAGTTTTCGCTGTGCATTCTCCGTGAGGGTGGTGTTACGTGCAGTGAAACAATTGCACCAGATGGTAGGTGCAATTTGAGTATCTCTGCTGAGATTTAATTTACATTGCACAACAAATCAAGAGCGATTGACTTTTATGTTCAAGAAATGGTGAAATTAATTAGAAATGACGAATGCTTGTAGCATACCAGTAGCGGATATATTTTTCTCGGAATCAATGCAGAAGCGTAAAACTTCAGTAGGAGGTCCAACAGTGAGATGCTACTGTTGTTGCAAGCAAGAAATCAGGGATCTATAGAGTTCATGGGGGAACAGTTAAAAAGGCCTCGGTACTCTAAATAAAGATTTCGAAATTTTGACATCTTCTGAGAAGATTTTGTTGGAACTTTGTAGCTTAAATATAGCTGTTTGTTTTAAAACAGGTTTGGCTAACTCATTTGCAAAATCTTAGGAGCAGCATTAAATTTAGTCGTAAATGTTACTTGTGGCCCCGCTCTTTCCTAAATGCACATAGTTTTATAATTTTCATTTTAAACAGTTTAACTTGAAAGAAATCGACGCCTGATATCCCCTTCAAGACACCGCCAAGCTGTCAAAATTAAAAACTTGGAGCACAAAACCCTTAAGAGGGTGGAGCTCAATTTTAGGAATGAAGAAGCACCCTAACCCTTTCCTATGTGCGAACGTTGCATTTCTTCTTACCCTCTAATACAAACGTATGGCTGAACGTAGGTACATTCATTTTTGTTTTCGGAATAAAAACTTGCACTATTATTTTAACCATTTGGAGCTTCCGATACCTTAGAAACCTTAAAAACGAGCCGAGGCATGGCTTGTAAATTTATTTTTTTTTGTTGCAGAGATTACGAAGCCATTTCAAAAACGAATTATATGAAATATGGCCCAAGTGAAAGAAGAATTTTCGTAAAAGAATTTGTGTAGTGTTTTTTGAAACAAGCTAAAGAAAATAACAAAACTTACAGCTCTTGATTAACAAATATCTACACCAGACGTCCATTTTTGCATTTCGCGCTTAAATAATGTGTTCATGGAATGAACTTTTCATTTTTGAGATTGTTTACTTTATGTATTGACTTATCTTATTTTTTATTAATTTATAAATTACTCGTATAGAATGATTATAACGTTCCTATGTTTTTAAATTACATAAACTACATCTAACCAAATATGAAGTATTTTTATTTACTAATAGACTATAATACTCCGAGTAACTCAATTAAAATATTTATATCAACAACAGCGCCACTTATCGGGTCCAAAACTATCCTATCTTTCAAGCCAACCAATTATCCCTACACATTTAAATTCATTGATAAAATACACAGAAAATATATTTATTTCTTACCAAATAGAGATACCTATGATGAATTTTAGTATCCCTAACTTGAGAAATAATTGGTTCGCCATTTAAACTTGGATCCCCTACTTCATCCCCTTCACGTTTTGTTTTCGCGACAAAAAGTAGCCTATGTCATTCTCAGAGGTCCCATCTATCCCTATACCAAAATTCATAAAAATTGGTTTTGCGGTCGTTTTGAAATAACATAACAGCGCTCCTACCCGAATCCCCCGCAAATTTTGAAAGTTCTCTCTTAGATTACATATATGACTGCAACTCTCTTCGGCCGTCGGAGCTACAAGCATGATAAATGAAAGAAAAGTATTTCCCTGAATCATTGTTGTACACAACGCGTAGTTGAAATTTAATTTAGTAAAATTCAACTTTTTCAATTGCAAATATTCTAAAAAAGTAAAAATGCAAAAATAAGCACCCCGAAAATATCTTTTTTTGACACTTCATTTGTTAAAATTGGTTGAGCGTACTACATTTACAGTAAGTACAGAAATAATATAGTGGATATTAACACCACCTCACGCCCATCATCGCACGTCATCAGCCATCTGCGCATTTCCTGTTTCCTCAGAACAACATTGTCGCTGCACTCACCTCGCATACTTCTCTTTCGTTTCACTTAATCGGAGAAAACTTCTCGCGGCTTTTGTTGAAATGTATGTGCTTGTGCGATGTGCGCCAGCCAAGCACCCCAAAGCAGAACAGCGATCAAGAACAACGGTTGCTGATAATTTTCGATTTGAGAAAATAAATTTAAGTTTTTGTTTTAAAAATAAGTTTAAGGATTGGTCTATATCCTTCTCAAAAGGATATCATCGAAATCTGTGCAGTAGCTTTCACGCCAACCGTTAGCACATGAAAACAATCCATTGCATATTAATAGGCTACTAAACCTCAGATGATGCTTAAAAATGCTTACTGATCTCAATATTTTCCATACACAAGTGACACAATTAAGGAATGTCCTCCTTGTTATATGAAAAGAATAACTCCATTCACCAAAAACACCACCGAAACTAAATCAAATGCCCATTACTAAAATTAACGTGCCACGGTATGCAATTCGTTCGGCTTGCCTCACAAAAAATTCGTTATGGACAGAGAATTGATCAACTGACAGGACATTGATTTCGTAATTTTTGTCGATTGCTCATCAGGATTGCGTCCAAAGAGATTGCGGTGAAAATGAAATTAATGAAATTGAGGATGTATTTCACGGTGAAATACATTCCAGTAGCCTGTATCAGGAACTCCAACCAACACACACATAAATATTATAAGCATTTGGATGCTTGTTATTAATTTTACCTTCAATTATTATTTCATCAACATCAATCCATGTACAACGGGAAATTGTGATAATTATTCATGCACAACTGCACGGTAATTGAATTCGTACACCAACTACAGATATCACGAGTGTCGTTTGAAAATGGAGGCATCGCCACGGAAACTACATGGCGATGCCTCCATTTTCTCCTACTTCTGGTAGGAGTCCGAGTGTTTCAGTTCAGAGTAACTCACAACTGATTTGCGGAAAATAAAGAAAATGCGCAAACGAAATTCCCTTAAATAAGTTTTAAAATTCAATCCCGCACTTAACCTTGGTCGCTCCATCGGTTTAGCCATACCAACACTGGTTACCACCCGACCATAGTTTTGTATTTGTTTCTCTCCATTTCCTTTTTGAGCAATTGTTTTTTTTTAGTTTTGTTTTATAAATCCTCAAGTCCTGGAGTATCTATCTACTGAACTGTTTTACACTTTCGTATAGCTGTAACTGCGGAAAAAGGAAGTTCAAACACACACGAGCATGTACGTACATAAATTCAGATTTATCTACAGTAGGTGTTACAGGAGCGTGACATTGTTGAATATTATTATTTAAAAAAAAAAAACAATTGAGCACAACAGGTATGAAGAACGGCTATAAGTCTTTTGTCTAGTTTCTTGCGACTACCTGTGCGGGATTTTCAGTTTGTTCCAAGTATTTTTTTTCGTTAAAAGTGGTAATCCCAAGTTTACAATAAAAAAAAGACACTACGATAGACATAATGAACCCTTTGGCTAGAAGGTGATTTCGAGAAATATAACTTTAAATTGGTCTTTCAAATTCACGCGGTTTGAACTTCTCTATTATTTGAAGTGGAACTTTTCTGGTGCGCTCATTTTTACTACTTTCTCTTCTTAGCCCAACTGTATCTCAAGTTTCTCGATGGAGAACTCTTCACTACTAGAAACTGTTCGACTGGAAATCAACTCTTATTTCGGTGGTCGTTCTAAAATCCCCAGGATATCCTGGATATTTATCCGCACTTACAGATGGAAAAACTGCTGCAGCCCCTCACCGTCGCTTGCAATACTCACTGCTGGATATGCCACTGTATGCATATCGAATTTCAGTTAAGACAAATTTAAAAGGATTTAATCCACTTTCAAAGGAGTTCTCATCGTAACGTATTTTTAGAAGAGGAAAGTTTCCGAAAACCAGTAGCACTCTCCGCCGCCGACGTTGGGAAAATAAACTCAACCAAATGTTTGCTACGATGTTCTACATTAAATGTTCCTGGCCAGCATATAGTCCTTTCTGGCTCTGCATCTCTGGTGTATATTACTCCTACAGATGCGAATGTTAGTTTTTCGAGGAAATTTGATTTTGCTCAACACAGGAAAAAAAAAGGAAAGCAAACCCAAGCAAAGAAGAAGAAGAGTGTGAGTGTGCCCTACTCAGCGATAAGAAACTTAAAACACAAGTTGAGAAGATTTTTTCGAGAAATCTTCCAAGTTTTTGATAAATTTCATTGCGAAGCCATTCGTCCTGCGGAAAGTAACTATTTTAATTATTTTACTTTTGATATGGTCGTTCGTTTTGGTGAATTCCTGCGTAATGATTGTACGACTATATAATCTGCTTCACACAAATGTGTTTCACCCTTCCTTAACGGTCACTCCACACGAGCGCATTTCAGGCAATTACTATGACCACTGGACTGCCTGTGTGTACTCGGGGAAGGTTGTTATGGTTGAGCGAATTTCTGTTGACAATTCGCATATCCTTATGCTGAACAGGGTATAAAGATCGAATGGGGTCTTTTGGGGGAAAGTTCTCCTTTGCCTTTGCTCCTAAATCGGGAATGATAGTGCGTCTTAGAGAAAGCAACCGACCCGTAAAATTTCTAGCACAAAATTCGAAAGCGATGAAAAGGAAAATGAATGCGAAGTAAGCTTCGTGACATATCTCCGCAAATAGTAGGAGTGCAAAGTCAAAAATAATATCTGTAGAGATTGGGGATTAAATTGAGCAGGGACTTTGTGTTTGATTGATGTTTTTCTAAGAGGACTCTTGGGATTTTGTTTCCAAATCGGTTCGCAATTAAGGAACCATTGACGAATTTGACTGATTCATTTTTTTTCCATATGCGGGTATTTATTATTTATTTTGAGGAGTACAAATATTTTAACTGCTAAAGCTAGCACCTCTTGGAATCCAATGTATGCAAAAAGTCGGACTAAAAATGCGTAAATATTTTATCTACATGCGGGACACTGAAAAATATTTTTTTTAATCTCATTTACCTGTTGAAAAATCTGTTAATTATATGTAGACGCAACACAAAATTCCGAGTATCGAGTTTTATAAAAAAAAGAAACAATTTCACTATCAAAGCTCAATTGAGCCCTTATAGCACGCAAAAATACCGACAACGGATGAATGCAGATAATTTATTTCCAATTATACTTAAAATGTAGTTCATGCAGCAGTTTAATTTTCGCTTAACGATCAATAAATATTTTTTATTGAAATTGTACAAAAGCCACTTGTAGCGGATAAGCAGAAAAGTTGTATTGGAAATATAAATATAAATATAAAATAAAATATTTGTGTTGCAATGTGTAAACAAATATATCGCACATGGAATAAATCAATTGAAAAAAAAAATACATAATAGGGAGTGGCTCAGTGGATAATAGTATCATGTACTATCTGCTGAGCCTCTGCAGCTTTAGGACTCGAGTTAAAATATCCTTTTTTGTGGTCGATTCAGTAAATTGTTGGGTCTTTATGAAAAGAGTGACGATTACTTGAGCGCATCAAAACTTGAGCTCAAAAAGCAACTATCAATTCAGCGGGAAGTTTAAATAAAACCCTTCGGAAGATACTTAGGCCCGGTTTATTCAATCTTGGTTATATTTAACCATCGGTTATTCCAGCTGGTAATCATCGAACGTGTTTGTTCAGCAAAATATTAACCAGAGAATCAGTGGTTTTATTAGTTCATCAGAGAAAACGATAACCAGACGATTTTGCGCGGTTAATGAGATTTAACCAAAGATCTTCTGAAATTTAGTTTGTTCAAGTTTTTTAAGGACTGCGTAGGTATTAATTGTGACGTATATGTTATACGCAACAACTTTTTGATTGGGTTGGTTTGGTGGGTTGATTTTAGTTTTCTCAGTGCGGCATGCTGAAAATAGTTTTAAACTTATTTTGAAGAACATTGTTCAAAATTGCATGCAAAGTTTTCTCTATCAAATTTGTCCCAGAATTTATTTACATTCTCCAAACAATTAAAAACTCTTCCCTCTTCGACCCACACAACTATGCCTATAAATCAATAAATACAAAATTAACCATCACTATAATGAGAGATTCCCAGCAATTACGGATAACCGATTGCGAAATTAAACAATAAGGGCACTTTACCATCCATTATGCTCTGCGAAAAATACCCACGGCCGAATGAAGAGAAAATATCATGAATGCAACATCAACAGCCAACACCTCATGACTACGCACAAGGCCATGTCATTATTCAAACACAAACAAAAATTAAACAATAAAGGACACAGGCAAAAAGTAATAGAGTCCACATAAACCAAGTGTATCGCTCTGGGAATATTCTCCATGCAAAACCCACATGTCCCATCTCTCAACAGACAAAAAAAAAAGAACAGAAACCAACCCCACATAATTTTCCTCATTATTTCACTCAGTTAATTGATGCGAAAAATGCCGCAAAGTATATGTTTGTACTTTTTTCTCTTCAATTTGTTATAACAAATCTTTTTTAATGAACGCTGACGTATCAGTCTGATGGGCACGATGCACCAGCAACCAGCAACCAACAACTGGCAATATGGATGAACCGCCGGTCGCAAATATACGTTCAAAATAATAAAATCAACAATATTACTTATAACAAAAAAAAAAAAAAACAAAAAAAGCGAGAAAAAATTGCCAACAATAAAACAATCCATGGTTGGTTGGTGGTCGGAGGCGCATAATGGACTTACCCCACCTCGAACTCTCTGCGGGCTTCATATACCCACCAAAGTGTGGATATTGATATTAAATAGCGGCCTCTGTCTCTCTCTCTTCTCTAGAACACTGCTGCAGAATATTAACAATAAAAATGATTACTGCATGCGTATAAATCATCGACGATAATGTTAAATACGGATGACACTGAGGCGCATACACAATATATTCAAGTTTTATTGGTTAGCATGGGGTGAGTCCTGCGTGTGCCTGTGGGGCACAGTGTTGAATGTCGAAAATATACTCGTCGTTTACGTATAAATAAAAATGATTATTTTTTGAGCTGGGCCTGTCCACCACGGGCCGTTGCGTTGGGTTTCCTCTTTTTTGTGTGTGTGTGCAATTTAATTGGAATCCCTTGGCATGGGAATTGGGCGACATTTTGTTCCCCGATGACCGATAAGAAATATGGAAATGCCAACCCATTGTTTGTGTCTGTCGTTCTGTGGTTTTTATTACTTTGTCCGACAGAATGCTTTTTAGCAGAGGTCTATGCAGAGGAAGGCCACGGGTATTTATCCGTTGTTCGTAGGATTTTTTTTTTATCTGAAACAGTCTATCAATCGCGTTGATTATTGTGGAGGCAGTGTATTTTGACTTTTTTTATTTCATTAATATCCCGAGGGAATTCCAGATCAGATTTTTCATTTGATATCAGTGATGGGGTCACAGTATGGCAAATTGTGCATGGTCGAAATCGCTCCGGGGCAGTAATCCCATTGTGAATTCGAGGAGTAAAAGTAAATGCTGAACGGGGTAGTTGATGAGTGAGTATATACTTAAAGGTGAAAAATGCAGAGTTGAGAAGTTGTCGGCAATAACTAGCGCTAAATAGTTGGCTCCTTCAATGGTTTCCAAACTCCCAACGGAGTTTTAAGGTAATTGTTTCAGTTTTTTTTTAAATACACTCAAACAAATTGTCTTGCTTAAATTCATTTAATTAATTTAAGGCAGTCAATTTACTAAAAGCCATACAAGCAACATCACTTGGTTGTGTTTTAATCTGCTACGTACTTATAGTAATGTTTAGGCAAGGAGGAGATAAAATTAACTTAAAGTATAGGAATAGTGTTCGATATAACAGGTCATTCAATAAGTCTGTAGGATAAGTAAGAAAAAAACAACATTTTGACAAAACTCGATTTTATTATTCAACATGGTTGCCTTCGAGGGCGATCAACGAGTATATTATTTATCTTTCTCGTCAAAATAGGCCTCAGTTTCAGAAATTATTTCATCATTGGACTTAAATTTCTTTCCATCAAACATTCTGATGTGTAATAGTGGAGCCATGTTTCATCCCTTGTCACATATCGACGATAGAATTCGATTTTATTGCGGTTTAACAGCGCCAAACACTGAAGAAGTGTTGTCAGCACTTTGTCTTCATTTATCCCACGAAGCGTGATAAATTTTCCCTTTTTTCCCTTTTTACCATACTCAAATTACTGTTTTTTATGGAAATTCACTGTGTTGATAATCATGGTGAAATACAGGTGTTTTGATAGAATTTCACCAGAAATTTATAGATTGAATTTTTTTTTTTGTAGATTTCTGAAATTCCCACGATTTGGTGCTTTTTCCTTTTATCCCACGGAAGGCTTTTCGGAAATCGAAATTGCCACAAAAAAGGTATAAATCCCACGATATAGCAACACTGATCTGAAGCACCAATTCATTGTTGTTTTTGGTCGACTGTATGAGCTCACGCATAGCCAAATGCTGGTGTAAAATGGTAAAAACACTACCATCTGATATCTTTACAATGCCAGCTAGCTCGTGCACCTTCAATTTGCGATCATTCATAACCGATTTGTGGATTTTTTTATGTTTTCTACAATAACAGCCTCATTAGGGAGTCCACTGCGCTCTGCATCATTTGTGCTGGTACGACCACGTTTAAATTCAGCAATACACTTCTCTACCATTTGTCTCGATGGAGCAGAGTCCGGATAATGTTTATCAAGCATTTGTTTGGTTTCCACTGAAAAGCAATGCTCAAAACTCGAAATTCACGTTTTTCCATTTTTTTCAATAACAAAAGTTGCTTCACACAAAATGCTACAACTCACGACTCAATAGTCAGACTGCTGTCAAATTTATACACTTATCGCTTGAAGGCCAGTACTACATATAAATCATATGGGAAAAATTCTAGTAACGCCATCTACGTGTCATCCTATGGACTTTTGTATGGACTAATAGTAGGGAGGTATTCTATCCTTGAAACATTTGACTTTTTCTTAGGTTACGCTGGTACCATCATAAAGTCAAGATCCATTTTTCGATAATATGAAATTCCAAACAGTTAGGCAGACTGGAGCTGGTGAGAGAACTGGTGAATGTGTTACGAAATTGTTGATCTGGCGAGTCAACAAAAGGGGCATAAATTTCCTAAATGACCATCTGCTTTTTATCTATTGGTATATAAAGCATTCCAGTCGTAAAAAAGTCTAACATTGTAATGCTTAAAATAAACAAAATTTTGCTCCAACCAGGAATTGAGACTGAGAGATTCGTATGCAGGGTCTTGCACACTTGAAATCAGCTGATTAAATAAGATTTTAGGTTAGGTTAGGTAAGGTTAAAGGGGGAGGGGGGGTGAGTAGAAGGCCAGAGTATTAATCTAGACCGGACATACTAGTAATAGTCTTAATCATAGACAAACCATACTGAGACCCCCAACTCACAATCCTCTTGCCGCTGGCCTCCTCAGTTTTTTTTTCAAATTCGCCATTTTGTTTTCCTATCGGCGGTTTCTCAAAAAAGAATCTATATATAGAAACATATTAGGACAAACATGACTGTGTATTTTCCGCTTTTGGATATCATAAACTTCGATTTCGTGTGTAAATTTTTCTTAAATAATGAAGAAAATTTGCTCAAAATGTTTTCATTTTCCCTCAACCAATCTACATTGTTATTTTTCATGAACATTTTAAGCAAATGTGCACTTATTCCTAAAAAAAAATATTATCCACACGTAACGAACAATTTCAAATTAAACGGATAAAATTCTATGAACTCTGCCAGCAACTTTGCCCACAGCGGAAGTGTCTCATATCTCCTGGGAGTGTGTTGGTGAGCAGAATTTTTGAAGTTTCGTGACATTTGTCAATACGATTTTCTATGTAAGAATACTAGCGCACCAAACGTGAACACTCCATAAAAATATAGCTTGTAGGCTAAGTAACGGGAAATCGGCCGGAGTTGGTGGTCTCAGTATTGTCTCTGGTCTTAATTGTAACCACATGAAAACTCTAGAAATAGAAAATTTTAGATTGGGTTGTGTTATGCAAACTTTTCAAATTAATGAATACACTTATGTATACTGCGCTCTATAAAGATTATATTGGATATATTATCTGGTTTTTAAATTAAATGTCTTAGTACAATCTCGAGAGTACAATTCAGCGAGAGAAAATTCACTTCTGATGTGTAGTCACAAGCGCATTCTCCTTTTTTAAATGCTTTAAGCGTCTTGTGAATCTTATTGAACCTTTGGCTATTTTTTTCTTTTCATTTATTATTCTGTGCCGTAAACACTGTAGAGGAAAATTAAGATAAGCGTCCACAGCATGTGATTACTGTCACCCACTGTAGATAAATATTCTCTGATCTCTTAGAAAGTCTTTGTAAGAATTTTAATTAAGAGTAAAGCAGATTTTTTTGAATTAAGTGGTACGTTCGCGTTGGTGATAAGATAACTAAAAAAAGAGCTACACATATGCAGAAATATAAAGTGGCTTAGATAAACTGGCTCAAATGTGCAGCTTTTCTTGAATTTTTAAAACAGTTTTTCTTAGAAACTTTTGTATATGTCCAAAATACGTTTCTGAGAAAATTTTGCCGGAGGTTAGTTTCTTACTTAAGCAGCAGACCAATAATCCAACAGAATAAAATTATGAACAGTGAATTAGAAAAATAAATATTTTGCCTGTTTTGTCCTAAAATAAAACACGGAAATGTTTATTTTGTTCTTATAGTTTATTCCGAAAAAATATTACCTATTTAATATTGTAGATATGTGCTTACAATATATTTTGCTAATAGCTAAATTTACACAAAAAGAAATTTTAATTTTATTTTCACTTAGATATATAATGATCTTACACAGATAGTTTACTTAGCAAGTAAATGCAATATCGATCTATGATAATAACTTCAATTGATATCTTCACTCTTCTTTTAATTTTTTTAACAGTTTTTTTTTTGTGGTAGCTTGCAGAATTATTTTTTTTTACGATAGGCCATTCTACTTAGGTAACAGTTTAGGTTAATTAGGTATAAATATTTTTTTTTTTAATTTGTTGTCTAATTTGTTTGTAGGTTTATGTACACGGATATGCATTGGTTAGCTGTAAATATATTTTGTTACTACTTTTCTACTGAAAATTTAACAGAACTTGAATTTATTTACATTAGTTTGGAGTATTTTATAGTTAGCTATCTACGTAGACAGAGATAAGTTTTGTTTTAATTTTTTGACGGGCGATTTTTTAAATTGAAAATTTTTCTTTACAACCTTTTTTTGTAAATGGTTTTCCTTACTGAGCTGGAAAAGATATAGCGGATTGTTTTATGATGCTGGTGTTATGCTTTGAGTTTGTCTTTGGGCTAGCTGCTAGGCGGTCTATTTGAATGTTATACCTTAGGCTAGTGGGCAGTATTTGTTAAGTAGTGTGCAATAAGGAACTCCTTTTTAAATTGATTATACAAATTTCACTCGAGTCCTCATCAACAATTTTATAGCTCGCTCTCTTAATATTCCTTTAAATTTGGATCGAAAATTCCGCATCAGAAAATTACGTTCAGAGCTTTGTTGAAAGTAGATGGATTTTTCTGTTACAGACGTTTGAAAAGCAGTGGGCGCTCAACTGTCACTTAAAATAGCTAACAGCGTTCCTCTCAATGTGTTTGAGGAAAATGTGTTTTCTCTTCAAGATTTTTTGTTTTCTAGAGAGCTCTCAATCTATTCTATGAAAGCTGCACTTTTCTACATCGATTAAGTAGCGTAGACCGTAGACACCTGCTACGCTAGTCAAAAATAAGACTAGACTACCTCTGCAGGAATCATCAAAGAGAGTAGGTATAACCTTTGGCCCAGCCAGTACAAGTCGATTCTAGAAGTGCCGTCAGCATGTGAATAGTCCTACTCTAAAGTATAATTTCAAACGCAGATTCTTAACTCACTAGCTTTGCCACTACTTGATACCTTCAAGAGTCCAGGACTATTAGGACTCCTCACCGACTGATTTCCACAGTTGGAATTCATTCAAGTGTACAATAAAGTTCTCACCAAATCCGTCACTCTTATCCGCTTCTCGATTTTCTTACCTGCGTCATCAAACTGCTCAAGCTATACGCACCTACCCATTCAATAAGTAAGGAATTCATCATCGAACAGCAACATTTAGTGCCTAGCAACAAGGGCAATTGAAGTAATAGGAAAATACCGACAAATACGAGTACATTCTCGGCATACACTGTCAATGTATAATTAGTACCTACTTATTATATATTTACAAAGGAAAATCTTAATTTGTCTCATCCGTACAGTATGTCATTCAAAAATCAATTAACTCGTCCTAGCACATACTTATTTCTGTGTATACATCACAAGTGTTCGGTTTTAATCACCACCTTCGATCCCTATTCTATACTTTAACATACACCCGAATCAAGTCACCCTAGTCTTAATAAAATAACAATTAAAAATGTGTTCATTTTGTTTTTCTGTTGCCTAACCAGGTATCCTGTAATCTCACGGGGCACCCTACTCACTCTACTGGTTGTGTATGTGTGTGGGTGTTTTTCTGTGTGTGCCACCTCCTTCTCCATTGTGCTACAATTAAATTTCACTTAATTCGAATCGAAAGCATTTTTATTGTTATCTCCGATGGGAACTAATTAATTGATAAGACATAATGTCATGCTGTGAGAGGGCTATTAAAATTGGTAGAGCGTAAAAGGACATCCTTTGGATTGTTAAGTGTGGGGGAGTCCAACTACACCGACCACTTGCACTACTGGCGCTATTACTGCTGCTGCTACTGCCTTTTTCTTTTATATTTTTGTCTGTGGAAAAAAGAGGGAACAAATAGAAAACATCAATACCATGACAACTGTATGTGTGTGTCTTGTGGGAAATTTTGAATGATTAAAGGAATTTTTAGACATACCTTCGAGCGCTTTGTCGAGCAGACGAGATTTGGGCACAACTGTTTCTCTTGATTCAAGCACCGGTATCCTCTGGTGTTTGTCGCTTTCCACACTCTCTTCGTTGCTCTGCCAATACACCGACGATATCTTTGCAACACACTGAAAGGACAAAAGGATAATCTGAGACAGATGCTTCTGGCGAGCTCAAAACATTGTTTTGTCAAATAATGTGTGCACGTAGAATCAATAAAGTCGTGTAGCACATACCAAACCCCACATACCATACAGCATACACTCTCTCGCTCGTATCCCTGCCGGAGGACAAAATTAATTCCTCAAAATGACAGGGACCTCGGAGAAAATAAAGAAACCAAATCCACTTAATACACTTCTAATTGATTACTGGGTGGGCGAGTAAGACCATCCGTCTGCACCCCCAGGGTGGATACATAGGGTTCATTCAATGTACACTGGCCGGTAGGTCCTCTCATCCAGGCATAAACAATTCGATACAGATGTCGAGCGTCGAGTATGTGTGTGGGAGTAGTAGGTACTGCCGCGGTGTTGTGTTCCGTCGCTCATATGGTTAAACTGAATTGGAACCTACCTTGAGCTTCATGTCGCCATGCTTGAAATGTCATCCACGTACTCGAAATTCCAGGCCCAGTCTTGCCACCTCTAATCCCTCACGTCCGACAATAATGTTGTCATACGGCCGAAGGAATGATCGATTGGCGTGGACACCATTTATTAGCCAACTGAGATGGCAGACTGGTTTCGATGGGGCCGATGTACAGTTTACTCGAACGGTGTCTCCGATTTGGTAGCGCGGTTGGCCGCCCGTGATTTGTGGTCCACGTTTCGGGGTAACTGCAAAATGAATAATATAGTACGCAAGTGTGTACACAAATTGTATTATGGTTATGATTATTATTATAAGTAGAATTTGGAATTCATTTGTGGTGCGAATGTGGGGGGATTTCAAATTGATTAAAGTTTCGTGTATGCCGATGGTGCGTGTACCTACGCGCTCTGCGTGTCGTGTCGGTACTTATGAAGGGTAGACGTATCTAGCGAATAAGTTTATGATTAGCTAATCAATTTTTAATTGTCCCTATTGAGGGATGACATATTAAATGAGGCTCATTTGTGTAATGACAAAGTTCAAGTGGAAATAAGCTGCTGTGTGGAAGTGTTACGTATACGCCACAGTGAGTATAATTGAAAGTGACTACTTTGGGGAGCATGAAACCATATACAGCGACGTTGTGAGCCTATTTCACCAAATGGAAGCATGCCGCTTGTAAATTGGCAGGTTAATATGGTTGAAATTTGCTGAAATTAGCTTTTTTACGATGGTAGGCATCTGGGCGTAAAATGGCAGTTCCTGGAAAAAATAGTCTATTCGGCTTCATCTCACTGTACGAAGATTATTTGTCGGGCTTTTATTCCTTTTCTTGATATTTATGATGAGCTTTCGGAAGCCACTAAACAATATACATAGTCGGTCCGATGAGTCTACGTATATTGTGTAGTGGCTTCCGAAAGCTTTCTTTTAATTATGTGGCTTTTTACTGCTTTTAAAATACTATAATACGTGCAAAGTGTGACGTCCTGTTTGTACTAGAGCTAAGCTCAATAGATGCCCGGATGCAAGTTACGAATATGGTGGGCAATTCTGTGACAACTGTTCTCAAATAGTGTCTACGTTATAGCATTTTATGTCACTCAACTACATGAAGGGGAATTGCAAGCTATGATTTTTTTGACATGTTTAACTTGGGTTGGGGTCAAAAATCATTTTACCAAATTCTGTTTTCAAAATTCTGTTTTCAAAATCCTCCCTTTCTAAATTCTGCTTTCAAAATTCTGCAAACAATAAGAAAAGGTTTGGAAAATGTTCAAAAGCGCGAACTTTTTAACAAAATTCTGATTTTCAAACTTAAAGCAATAAAATTCAGCTTATTTTGCTTTTTCCAACTAACAAATGTAAACAACGAGAAAAAAAACAGAAATAAAAAAAAGAATTTTAAATTTATAAAACATTAAAAATTATTTACTTCTAATCTTTAAATGTTTTTTTAATTAAATTTCGCTTTTTTTTTGAATATATTGTTTTTTTTTGTCAATTTTTAATCTATTTTTTCTTGTTTCGTTTTAACTTTAATTTTATTTTTATTTAAAAATTAAAAGTAAATAATTTTTAATGTTTTATAAACTTAAAATTCTTTTTTTTATATTTGCTTTTTTTTCTCGTCGTTTACATGTTTGTTAGTTGGAAAAAAGCAGAATGAGCAGAACTTTGTTGCTTTAAATTAGAAAATCAGAATTTTGTAAAGCAGAATTAAAAAAAGCTGAATTTCGTTAAGCAGCATTTTTGTGTTAGAAGACAGAATTTTGCAAAGCAGAAGGCTGCTTCCGTTCAAGCCTGACTGACTTTAAATATAAATAGAAATGAAATTGCATCCTGGGCAATGTTTGTCAAGTTTTGCAAAGGTTCAATGATTCCTGACTTTATTTTCTGCACTAGGGAGTACGAACATAGATGACTTTGTATTCAGTGTATTTTCACAGACTATTTGCATCTATATTTAGTCTTTGGCACTCAAATAAAAATTTCTTCCAAAATAAATATGAACCGGTTGTTATCATCAATTTTGTGCCATTTTCAAAGAAACTACTTACCGTGAAACCTGGCCTAAGGGGTTCAAAACGATTGAATGAAAAAACTCCCATTCGTCTCAAAAACTAACAACACAACGAATTGTTGTGAGAAGCTTGGCCTAGTGTCCCTACCGACCTATTGCGACAACTATTTATTTATTCAGACTGACAAGGCGAGTCGCCCATGCTTGTATTTTTATTAACGCATTTGACATTGCCACAGATTTCGATTCGTATATCAGAAGAAATATTAAGCCACGTGACGTCACCCGTCTATTGTGAAGTCGTTGTATGCCATTATTCATGCGAATATAAATTTCTATACCATTTACGTTGGTTTTCATTAAATAGTCAAGTGCCTGGGTAAAAATAATTTTTCACAAGCAGTTCAAACATGACCCACGCCTATACCTCAACCAGATAAGTGGATAATGTTTAAAAAAAATTCCCATCCATTCCCACCTAGATCCTTCTCGACCCGCATGCAAATATTGCGTAATTATGATAATACCTACTTCAAAGCAATCCCGGGGAAAATCATTTTGTTCCAGGAATAAAGAAGAGGAACACTTTACAATTTTTAATGTGCTTAATTCTAACGACTAAATTAATTAGTAAATCCCTCCCCGAAAAGGATGTCTTCCTCCAGAAAAACCACTTCCATCCAGCCAGTGAAAAATCTACAAAATTTACGGCCGCATTAATTTAACTCATCCGCATATATTTCACAGGAAATCAACTTAAAAAAAAATATCTTCGCGTCTGATTCCCATCCCGCCTAAAAGCAAACACATAGATAAATGTGTTTATAAAGTAAAGGACACGCAATAAAGTGAAAATGTAGAACGCAACATCGCTACGGTATGCGTTTGTGTCAGCTTCCTTGTTGTTGTTTCCTATTTTTCTTTTAATTAATTAAATTCTTTTTATTTCTGATTTTTAATTCCACTCCACTCGAAATAGGACATAATTATGGAGCACCCGCATACAAAAGCAACAAGGACGACGATGAAAAAATAAGGCCCACATACACTTAATGACGGCAGTTAAACAAAATGAAGCACATTCAATGTTTATTTCGGCAGGCAGATGACAGTTAGCTTTGACTGTGCGTGTGTGTTTGTTGTTGTTTTTTTTTTTTTTTCCTTTTTATTCCACCACCGACGGTTTCGCCAAAAGGGACGAATTGCATTTATAAAGGTTGGAAATTAACAGCGCCTGTTCTATCCCTATACACCCAATTCATGTCCTTTTAATTCATTTAAAGAGAAATTACTGCCAAGAGAAAAAGAAGCACACGCAAGATGGGAGACATCCTGCAAATTCTTTTTCTTCTTCTTCTTTTGCATGTTTGTATTTACAAATCCTGGCGAGGACACACAGAAAGCCGTGAGTAGGTAGAAATGGGATTCACTGGCGTCCTTGTAATAAATTTCTGCAATTTTTTTGCAAAGGTTTTTAGTTTTTTCTTTTTTTTTTCTTTCGGTTCTTTACATTCTACAAGGTAGTATGTCTCGCTTCTTATGTTGCCGTTACCGCCCAGTCATACACTATGCAGTATACATCCTTAACCGCTCCCAGAGATTTTTAATTGAATGAATAAATCTTCATTTAAAATTCCGTTAAATCCTGTGAATCACTGCAAAACGGCGGCGAAGAGAGAGAAAGAAAATTGCTTGCAAAAAAAAAGAGGAATAATAATAATAAGAACGGCGAATATTATGTGTTATTTACAACTACTACATCTGCTGCACGGTAGTCAAAAGAACGGGAGCGAGGACGCACTAAGGCTTGCCATTAAAAATGCAAAATCCAAGCATTCTCCAGCAGCTAATGCGCCGCCAAAAAGAAACGAGCAACTGAATCAAAATGCAAAGAAATAACTAAAACAAATAAGCAAACGGGGGAAAAATATCCTGCGAGTGTGTAAATGACGAATGAGTTCAAGACAGTAACTCCGAGGTCCCAACTCCAGCACGGGACATCGAAAAGTACGCTAACACGACAGCGACTGCAATCAAAGGCCAACGAACTGCGGCAGCAACGACGGCGGGCGATTTGTAATTAGGCGTCTGGTTGTGTCCTTTAAATTATTGCCGACTGCCATGAAAATATAAAATAATTCACTACGACTTGGAATGGGAGTGGGATCTGGCCTGCCTTATCGTGGAAAGCTTAAAGGATGTTCCTCGTTAATATTTTGCTTTCGTCTTTTCCAATTCCTCATTTCGCCCTGCTACTCTGTAACTAGTCCTGGTGCTAGTTGATGCTTTTTCCTCCTCCTTTGCGTTCCTATTTCGCTTTAATGAGTATTAATGGCGGCAAAATTTCAATTCTAATTTTTTAGTAGATATTTGTCTCGGTGGACCTTGTAGCTCCGGCTAATTAACGAGGGTATGGGATGAAGATTAAGCGGGCACATCAGCACAAATAGACGATTTGTTTTATTAACTCGAAGATTAATAAGTACAATTCGCCAAAGGTCGCCAAGCAATTACCAGACTCATCTAGTTGGTTGTAAGGCAGCGGAAGACTGAAGGTAAGAAAGCATTTACATTAAGCTACCAATGGAAAAGTCTTTGGGCGAAGATGATCTATATAAAAGAGAGAGAGACGTTCGTGTGTGGACTCAAAACTCGAGAAAGGATCGTTTGATCTTCACGATTTTGTGCTTGATGGATTCGTTTCGGCCCAAGGAAGGACGCAAAAACAAAACCATAAGGGGATGGAATAGGGGATGAACGTTTGTATGGGGAATCGCACTTAAAAAAAAAGTAGACAGAAAAACGAGCAGTACAACAAAAATGATTTAACATTTTTTAAATTATATTATTGAACGAAGTTCGCCAGATTAGTTAGGTAAAATGAATTATTTCCTTGAACTGAGCCGGCAGATAAGTCTCCTACTCTGTTTCAGATACCCGATGCTAATCGTGAGCCTTAGAAGTGCAGAAAAAGTTTTCGATGAATTTTCGCAAGCGCATTCTAAATAGTGATTGAGGTTCAGATCAGCGTTGCCAACCAATTTTGACGAAAAAATGCCTAACTTGAGAAAAACGGATGCCTTTTTCAACAATAAATCAAAAATTTAACATAAATATAAAAAAAAAGCAAAAAAAACAAATTTAATTCCAGAAAAAAATTTGAATAATAAATCACAGAAGAAATTCTTAGTATAGGCACAAAATTCATGACATTTTAGTTTCATAAGTATAGGAACAAGGTATTGAACAAAACAAACATAGTTTTAGTCCATTAGATCTTAAGAAAAAAAATTATAAAAATATTTGAGATAAAAAGATGCCTTTTTGAAAAAAAAAACAAGCCTTAAAGCCTTAAAGAAATAATGCCTTGAAGGCATGAAAAAGCCTTGATTGGCATCACTGGTTCAGATAGACATCAGATGTCACGCAAAGGCTCCCACCGAATTGTGCCCTCCTTCTTTAAGATGTATCCTGTTTTAAAATACATCTTTAATCTTTTACGACCCGATCTCTCATTATTATTATGGCGTTTACTCATCTAGACTTGTGAGGCCTCCTGTCATTTCAGTTACCGACTGGAGCCTGTTGTTAATCAACTGAAGGGCTTGGCAATCATATCTTCTTAACAAATGATGCCGGCAAAAAACGTTGGACCACGTCAAGGCGTAGTAGTCAAAGCAAAGTCAAGCAACAGAGCATCGGAGCTTAGTAGCAAAAAAGGTCCTGATCCGACTAATATGCGTGTTAAAGTGCATATTAGTCGTACAAACGTCGGATCTTAATAGCCGGAGAAACTACAAGCCAATAAAAAACGCAGTATCCGACAAAAAAGGAACCCTGGCTATCTAAATATCCCTGTCCTATAAAGAAGTCAACTGCTTAGTCTAATGGGTTGCAGGCACTCTGAATTCTCTTAAGAACATCAGATAAAATGCCTACGATTTTTTCTGAGAGGCTTTTCAATACGCATCCCAACTTGCCGAGGATTTATTTGAAGTTGAATTAAGAGCTCCAAGAACTTCATTGAAAGAGAAAATGCGGTCCAATCCAGAAACCTCTTCTAATGAAGCCTATATTTAAGAGCGTCTATACACATTCCTTGCACAGATTCGTCAAAAATCTAACGGACAGATTCATGGTCAACGAAAATGTTCAACCATCGTTTCAAGCCCTTCTCCCAGGTTTTTCTGCAGTTGAGCGAGTAAACGAAATGAAAAGCTAACATGTTGTTACTTTGATAATGCAATTTAGTTGTCAGGTGTAAGTCACCTGAGTACATTCATTGGTGCGAAAGAAATATCGTCGAGTGATCCTTCTACCGAAGTTTTGAAATTGCTTGATACATGTGACAAGACTTACCTACATTATAGGTATAAACTTCTTGCCTACGGCTTTGGCCACGCTCCCAGTGACCACAGCTAGTGTTGAAAGTACCTTTTCAACTATTAAATTTATTAAAACAGTGTCCCAAAGCGTTGTGGGGAATGCAAGATTATGCTCACTTGCTATGATATCTGTTCATTCGGATATTAATGTGGATCCACATAAGGTGATTGATCTCATGTCAAAAAAAAAAAAATGTGTGTAAAATAATAATTTGAGTATGTTCGTTTAAGTACATAAAAACTAATAAAAATCAATGAATTTGAATATATATATAAGGGGTATTCACGAACTGATGCAACTGACCTTGTATCATTGCGAAAGTGCGAAGGTGCAACTTTTTTCCGCACTACAACAATAAAATATACTGACTAAAATGTTTGCACTTTATCTATACTCTGACCCTAGTGTAACCGAAAAATAAGACAGAGTAAAGTTGATTGAATTCGCAAAATTGTTAGTTTCTGTGTGTAGCCATCGGGAAAAAATAAAGAGAATTCACAATAACGTAAGCGCCACCGAAGGAAAAATCCAATCAAAAAATGGACAGAAAAAGAGATTTTCAGGATATCATCTTCATCTTTGCTCAATATTTTTTCTTTTTCACTCTTTTCGCCATAATAAACAATTAACAGAACATTTTTCAGTTTTTTTGTCAATTGTCAAACTGGATCAGTTTTGCTCGAGATGAGAAAAAGCGTGTTAAAAAAAAAAATTATTTCGCAATTTGCTACGTCTGTACACCGAATCGCGAATACCCCTATAATTTTTTTGTTTAGAGAATTCGTCGTAAGATTTTGAAGCAAGCCCCCCCGGAAACAAAATCCTTGCTACGGCACCGCTTTTGTTGACAAAAATGTTGCGGCCGGTTGTTATTTTTGGTTTGTCAAACAATTTAGTTAATACACTAATCCAATTTTTGTTCTACATAAATACAAAGCCGCTCACTGGGATCTTACTGAAAACCGATTTTTTCTTCATAGACGTATCCCAACTGCACTTAAAGTCCAAATGGATGTAACTAGTGCATAGCCGTGACGAATGAGGAGCGAAAACTTCGCAACGAGGTTATGAACATCAGAGTTCTTAACAGCCATTAAAAGAACAAACAGTACTTGGATATACATAAACCTGAACGCTCCTAAAACATTCGACAGTAACGGGCATCCAAAATTTAATTTATTTCCACCACGGACTAGATATAAGTAATTGCCCCTCAGCCACTGAAGATAGGGATCAACTGAGAGCTCAGGCCATTTGCCCTGAATGGGGCGACGGCGACTTATTTTAAATTCCAAATGCTTTTGAAGATTTCCTCAATTATTTACGCTCCTTGGTCGCAACAGTGTTGTATCTTACTGCTGCGACTTTTTCTAGCTTAGATTCGCATCAGCAAAATATACAAAATTGGTCATTAATGAGCAAACAATTCGTGGAATTCGTCCTCTTGCGCTGAAAATGTGATAGTTCGTCTTTGACTTTCTATATATACCCCACTCGAAGTTCAGTCTCTTTGTTGGTTCGCCCTATCGAGCGATTTTCTTTGGAAAGTCTTCGCCCCCTGTGCCCCCATCTGAAAATAATTCAATTCCATAGAACAGAACCGAGCGATTTAATGTCGGTTCCAAGAAAAGGATATCTCCGACCGCAGCAACAAAGATGATTACAAATTTATGTGCAGAATGCCGTCCATAGAAATTTCACAAAATGATTACACCCTGACATGAATATCCTTCTGGGTGTCAGCCGTTCTTTATATGTATTTGTGTGCGCTGTGTGCCAAATTGTGCTCTGAAAAACCAAAAATAAAATAAGAGAAAATGAAAAACAGAATTTAAATATAATACCATAGCTGGCATATGACAAGGACACTTTGCCCCATTTGCGGAGATATCGATTTTCCTTGGCAAATCTGGAGAGTTCAAGTGCGCGTACACAATTATTATCCTCCAACAAGGACACTTTACCAACAATAGTAGAGTGCATACATTGTTCTATTCAGAAACAGAAAACCTACTACTCCCGTGATAGTTGTATTTCTTTTTTTTCACTTTTAGTTAATTGAAGTGAATTCCTAGGACTGAGAGAACCACCTACAGATACTCGTAGTATATTCATGAACAGTGCAGTGACAGTGGCAGTAGAGAAAGGCAGAATTAAATGCCACACAGTGGAAAAAATAAGTTTTTAATGTACACACACAGAGTGCGGTGCTGTGTGCAGTGCGGCCTTGCCGAGGACAGTGAAGAACTGTGCAAATTTGCACAGCCTACCTCAGCACTTCAGGTGTAATCTTACCCTAATTCATCTAAATGAATTTGCGTAAGGACAAACCGAGGGGCATGGACTGTACACTGAATTGATTGTCCTGCGTATCTGTTTTTTTTTTTTTCTCAAAACCATTTCCTTATCCATCTTCAACGAACGCATTCATTATTGCCATTGCAGCCGCCACCCCTCGTTGTGGTGTCTCCCTCTCCATGGGTGTGTCTTTTGCGATTTTAATGGACACTTCATCGCACAAAACTGTACACAAAATGCTGGCAGAACTATATCAGGTTGTAGGCCAGGTAAGACATTTCCTGGGTATGAGGTGATGAATCGGAACTGAAATGATAGTGATTTGTGGCGCACACTGATGCAGACAGAGGGTGAGTAATTAATTTTGTCTTCGCCGTGCACCGCGCCGCTCCGTTCCCAAGCTCCACTTGTGTTTCTTTCTTCGTTTTCTAATCTTAGTGAGAAGATGGAGTGCGGCGATGACGGTTTCTCTTCGACTTTGTGGTGAGTGTACTTTCTTTGCTTATCCTTGATGAAAACGGTGAAAAATGTATATACTTGAGGGGGTCCTTGGCGATAATTGTACTTGAATAGATGGAGCGGGAATGTGTGGAATGGAGATTGCACTTAATTTGCAATTGAATTATGCACTTTAAAGTGCACTTTAGATAGGTTTTTCCTTGCGGGAAGCTGCACATAGAAGGTGCTGCGGCCGTAGAAGGTGCAACAAAAACCGAATGACTCGACCATGAAGCAACTCCACGAAATGGGGTCTGTTGACGGGAATACGGTTTGAAACATTTTAAAATCGCTGCAGGCTTGGTTGGAATTTATGGATTTATGTCGTCTGTGCATTTTTTCGGAAGTACATTGCAATTGTCTATGTTGTTTGAATTCACATTCGTTTCGGTCTAACAGAGAAAAACGTCACACAGTGCCGAAGGCCATCAGTTTAAACCAAAACCACGATCAGAAGCAAATCTTTTTCGATTTGATAAAATAAATTTAATTTAACTAGAGTTCGCCCAGTGGTGAAAATTCTATCATTATAGGGACCTTGCTTATACGCAACGTATTGGAAAACAAATTACACGCAGCATTCATATTGGTCAGCGCTTCACCTTCTGAATGAATCTGAAAGCTGAGGCTTATGGCTTAAAATGTTTGAGGAAGTGTTAGCTGCCAAGCTTCCAGAAAAGAAGACGTGTTGGTTTAAAACGTCCCCAAATGGCCAATGACCGATATCCCAAGTATCCAAAGTGGCTTAAGTCGATTTAAGCCACAAACAGTATTTTTAAATATTTGAAATGAGAACAAATTTAGCTAGTTTTTTTTCACGAATTTTTTTAATTAAAAAAAATATTTTCAAATACTTTTTGCGATTTTCATGGAGTTTACATTTACGTACTCGTTATAATTTACATTTTACTTACATGCGTGGCACTGAGAATCGAACTGTTGCGTAGTAGTCCAATACACTACCCCCTAGGCTAATTCGCCATAATGCTGTAGCAATGGTTAATCTGAACTACTTAACATTTTAGAGTTTCGTTAAGATTTGCAATAAAAATGCAGCTCACTCGAACGAATTTGTTAGCAAACGATTTAGTGTTACCTTATATTTTTATGAGTGTAAAGTGTTTATATTTAAAATCTAATTGCTGACTTATTTTTTACTGTGCTAAAAGTGTTTTATTATTTGTCATTTTTCCCCGATTAATTAATTGATGTTTCTTTAGACAGCTTATTCATTTCATATGAAATTAATTTTTACCTCTATAAAGCCTACATAATGTAAGTTAGGAGGAAGTACGAGTAAGTAAGTACACAAGCGGTTGACTGCATGACAGTTCATTGCTTCTAAAGGGTGATTTTTTAAGAGGCTTAGAACTTTTTTTAAAAAAAAAACACAAAAAATTCGAAAAAATGAATGAAATATTTATTTGAATCGATAGTTTGAACCTTGCAATTTAATGTTTAAAGATAATTTCATGCAAATGTTGACCGCGGCTGCGTCTCAGGTAGCCCATCCGCTGAGTCCAATTTTGGCATACTCTTTCACACATATCGGCCGGTATCTCACGAATGAATGCATGGATGTTGGCTTCCAGTGCGTCAATCGAAGCGGGCTTGTCCCTATACACATTAGCCTTGGCATACCCCCACAAAAAATAATCTAATGGTGTCAAATCGCACGATCTAGGCGGCCAATTGACCGGCCCGAAACGTGAAATTAACTGTTCACCAAACTCGCCTCGCAATTGCGCCATTGTTTCGCGTGCTGTGTGGCATGTGGCACCGTCTTGTTGAAACCACATATCATGCAAGTCAAGAACTTCCATTTCGGGCAAAAAAAAGTTTGTTATCATCGCTCGGTAGCGTTCACCATTGACAGTAACGCTGCGATTCGCATCATCTTTAAAGAAATATGGCCCAATAATGCCGCCGGCCCATAAACCGCACCAAACAGTGGCTTTTTCGGGATGCATTGGTAGCTGTTGCAATGCTTCTGACTGATCTTCACTCCAAATGCGGCAATTTTGCTTATTTACGTACCCATTCAACCAAAAATGAGCCTCATCGCTGAACACAATTTTTCGATAAAAAAGCGGATCCTCGGCCAGCTTTCCAAGAGCCCATTCACCAAAAATTCGGCGTTGTGGTAGGTCGGCTGGCTTTAGTTCTTGCACCAGCTGTATCTTAAAAGGCTTTACGCCCAAATCCTTCCGCAAAATTTTCCACGTAGTGCTGTAACAAAGGCCTAACTGCTGGGAACGGCGCCGAATCGACATTTTGCGGTCTTTCACTAGCTGATACGGCCGCAATATTTTCTTCACTACGCACAGTACGTAAACGTGTTGGTGGTTTAATGTCCAACAAAGTAAATTTGGTGCGAAATTTGGTCACAATCTTCCGAATAGACTGCTCAGAAGGTCGAGAATGCCGATCATAAAATGGAAGCAGCGCGCGATGAACATTTCGAACCGAGCACGAATTTTGATAGTAAAATTCAATAATTTGCAAGCGTTGTTCATTTGTAAGACGATCCATGGTTAAATTGCAAACCAAACTGAAGCTGTTTGACAGTGACACAAGGTACTAAACACACGTCAGCTGTCAAAACCAGTGTTGCCAAAACCAAACCAGCTAAAAAATCACCCTTTATAATGCCTTCGGTCGGAAGCTCGAAAGAAGCTTCTACAAAGCGCTTCGAACCACAAGCTTTATTGAAGTAAATCAC
Organism: Cheilosia variabilis; assembly: GCA_951230905.1. Classification (NCBI taxonomy): domain Eukaryota; kingdom Metazoa; phylum Arthropoda; class Insecta; order Diptera; family Syrphidae; genus Cheilosia; species Cheilosia variabilis. The sequence goes on along the minus strand of OX579680.1, from coordinate 12,144,827 downwards.
TTTCCACCCATCTCCAGACACATTTTCGGAAGTGTAATAGAGATCTTATCGTAACTTGATATCATATCCCTCTATAAAGCCCGTGTTTATGCTTCGTAAAGGTTTAACTGAAATTATTATCTAAACAATTGCTTCGAAATGGATAAACTTCGGTTAACAAAGACTGAAAAAAAATATCAATCGAAATAACGCTAAATGGGTAGCAGATATACGTACTTAGTTCTCTGTTTTACAATGTCAAATTGGATGTTTGTCTGAAACCGAACATACGATTATGAAAAACGGTACTCGTACGTCGTAGCCCTTGAAACAATCTTGTTTTATTTTTCACCTAACATATTGCAGAAGAGATCTTCGTATAAAGCCATTTTTTGTTTTAACAATTTGTCATGCGATTCCTGAAAACTTTTAGTTTGTGATTTGAGATCTACCATCTAAAAAAAAATAGGATTTTTTTGCCTCCTTTAAAATGTTATTATATGGGTTCGAATTGCAATGTTCTGAAATTCTAGGATCATTTACGCTGTAAAATCTCGATCCCCAGCAGCTTTAACTAGTTTTGCTCCACAATCTTTGATTGAATGTAATTTGCTTCCAAAAAATTCTGTTTCTTTGATGCTTGTAGCAGACAGTGATGCCAACTGAGGCATGATTCCGATGCTTGAGGCATTGAGGAATAATTTTGAGAAAATAGGCATAATTTCTCGTGAATTGTTTTACAATCAATCGACAGAAATAAATTTTGAGTCTGTTTCATACTTTGATCAAAGTCGCATCACTTTTTTTCATTTAAAACTGTGCGTCATGTGCGTCACCGAATCCTTGGATTGCAGAAAGCAAACAAATTTTAATTAATTTAACAAATTTTAATCTCCTTGTAGGTTCGTTGCACTGCCATTGATAAATATACAATTTTTATTTTATTTTTACCAAAAAGGAATAATTTTCTTTGAAAAAGGCGCAATTTTGTTCGCGTCTAGTCATAAAAACTTCGACCCGGGTTGGCATCACTGTTATTACTTCATCTACTATCTACACCAATGCAACAACGCTCATATTACCCAAAGCCAAAGACTGTAAAGTCCGATTTTTTGCAGGCGCCCCAACACCCTTTATTCCTTTTATGTAATTTGTAATAAATACTTATCTCCTAAGTGAACACTTAAACAGCAAAAAGTATGCCAATCATTTCAATTCACACAAATTAATTTGCTTAAAACGCACCTCAATCATCCCCCAAAGGTCCCGTTTAAGTCATTCCATCAATTTCTCAAATTTAACGCAAGAGTTCTCCACAAACTTCCTAAAATCTACATCCAGCAAAACGTTCAGCTTCCAGAGTTGTCGTATGCTGTGTAAACCTCCCTCTCAGTCTCCGTCGAGCAGCTACCATTCATCATCTCGCCGAACGAGACCCCAACAGAAAAGCAACTCCGCAAACCTCACCGATATTATTTGCTACCAAAAAAACAACCCAACCGAAAATGTGATCAATGTCAAATAATTCCATTTATTAATATTCCGGAAGACGGAACTATTTCGCAAGGATGTCATCATCGTTGTCGTCTTATTAAATTCTCCGCCTCAGCATCGTACCACAAGCTGGACTATCATATACCACCCCAAAAGATACTTAATAAGGAAATGCATCTCTTGCAGCAAAGTTTTATCTGCAATGCAAGTGCTTATTTCCTCTGTTTTGCCATTGAACCGAGAGAGAGAGAGAGAGGGAGGGAGAGAGAACAGAGTGTAGCCCTAGGCGATGGCTCATTCAAGGAACTTTCAAGGAAACTTTATTAGCCCTGGAAACCTAATAATATAATAATTATTTTTTGCATCCCCACCTCCTACTTACAACGGTGCATCATTGTGGGTTGTGCGGCAATAATTACTATAACAGCAAATTAGTAATGGCGTTGAAATATTTTCAATTAAAATGACAAAAGGATTCAATGGGAAGGTGGGAATGTGGGAAGGTGTTGTGATATTTATTTTATTTTACTTACCCACAACTATCATATCCTCGTGGCCGGATACTGTCTGAAATGACGGCGCTTCGCCGGAGACTTCACATCTATAGCGACCAGTCGATTGGAGTGCCACTCGTTTAAGGACAACAACGTTGTCCGTTGAATTGGCCAGCTGCAAGAGGAAGAAAGAAAACGGCAGATACAGAGGGTGCACACATATTTTCTATATTAAATTATGCAAACGGTTCTGAGGACAAGGACAAACATAAAGGACATTGTCTGCGGAAACTTTTTGATTCATTTTAGGACATTTTTTTTCCCCCCTACCAAGTGGCTGTCGCAAAGATTGTTGTCAGTTGTTGTTGTTTTCTCAACAACTGTCCATCCGCAATTTCTTTTCAATAAACGCGAACAACAAACCGATAAGCCACAGAGGAAGCGAAGATGACAAGAAAGCCGACATGACAAAGTGAGGCACAAGTTTTCCTCACACCAGGCAGCTAAGTTAACCGAGCACCGCATAACAACTACTAGCCACCAAGGCCAAGAGTAGGAAAAAAGGAAAACTCATGCTTTTTATCGCCAATCGTCATTGCGTCCTTGTGTCCCGCGGAAGTATTAACAAAAACTTTTCACCCACCACCCGCTGTGGCACAGAAGTGGACGGCTGAAACGTACGCGCATTACCGGGGAAAAAAATGCGAGTTTTCAAAAAGTTAACGGTATTATCACAAAGCTAAAAGCAAATGAATGGTAAAGGAGAAAAATACATATACACAGAACTAGGTGCTGCAGACGGATTCACTTGTAATCCTGTGAGACGCCACCACACGAAGCAGGGGTCTACCTCTGATTCCTTTTCAGTAAATTGCATCACACACAGCCAGACGCAGGCGGGTGGTTTCTCCTGTTCGGCTTGTATTATATGTGCAGGATGAAAGGATAAATTCCCACAGTGAATTGTGACAAAAGTCACGTAGCAAATGCTTATTAAATTTATATATCCCCTCTGCTTTGGGGTTGAAACGTAAAAGTTGTGCCTTCACTTGAGGTAGTTTTTTTTTCTTCTTTTTTTTTGTACCTAGGTACTGCTTGTCCTGCAACCAAACACTAATGGCATATAAATACAACAAATACTTTGGGTTTGGCTTTATGGTCCAACCAACTCATTCTTTTTCTCGATCTCAATGTGTCCTAGCAAGGTATTCTCCATCCCACTGGGGTGGCAATAGTTTTAGCTCACTGGGGATATATTTGACTGGTATGAGTTTTGGTTGCACAACCGGAATAAAGGCAAACAAGGCTAAGAGCCTATTATCCTTGGGTTGGGTTGATTTTTTTTTCCTGCAACCAACCAGTATGCAAAGGTGAAATGGGGACGGTCTTAAACATGGATAAATACACTCAAACTCCGGACAAGTAGGGGAAGGAAGCACCTAGCGTTCGCTTTGTGTAATAGGAAATATGAAAGGAAATAAATTATAATTATGGTGAGGAAAAAGAAATGGAAAATAATTTGAACGATTTTAATTGTCATCTGCAGGATATAGGAGGATAAATTGTTGCCACCAGCTGGGGAGAGTAATGTGTTTTGGTGCAGTGGGGAACTATGCATTTACGACCATGGCAAGCTGGTCTGGTACTATTCTTATTAATGATGGAGTGTCTTAATGTCTTAAGGAGAAACACAAGGGATTAGTAATTTGCCTACCGAGAGCATCGTGGGTTCGCCGCTCTAAAAATGGGTGGAGCTTTGGTGAAGATAAATGGCACGTTAGTGTCATAGAAGCACAAGGCACAGTAAGTGGGTACCCTTCCGTGTTGAGAACAAAGTCATAAAATGTCGAAACACAAAAAGTTTCAGAGTGTGGTAGCTAGTCTCCTTAATTAGGCTGCTTAAAAAGAATATTAATAGCAGGTCCGTATAAGACACTATGTCTAGAAACATTTGACACCGAGCTCGAGCAGCCGAAATGAGTAGTTTTCTGAGGCGAGTTTTGTCACGAATGTTTTTCAGACCTTCGAAGATCTGTTGAAATTGACAGCACAATGTGAAAGTTATTCCACTTGGAAGATCTATCAATTTTAACAGGTACCCATCCAATGTTGAAGAAGTTTTTTTTTAAATAGAAAAACAATGTAACAAACTGGAAAAAAAATGTTAATAATAAAAACATCGTTTTTCAACTCAAAATAAATCTTTATTAGGAACTCTTTATCGCATTTCGAAGTAGATTTCATTTTCTATTACACAAGCTTTATTTACCACGAGATGTAGAACATTGTCAACAGCGACGCGGCGAGACAAAAAAATATTGTTGTGTTTTCTCGATCCCTCCCATTCCCATTCCCACTCAGGGCCCGATCTAGGGGGGGGGCAAGCTGGGCAATTGCCCAGAGCGGCAAAAATGAGGGGCGGCAAATTTGCTACCTACTAAAAAGGTAGTTTACGCCGGTTTTTAATTTCTGAATTGGTAACACTCTTCGTTTCACATAATGTACGTTTCACGGGGGTTCCCCAGAATGAAATGACGACTGCAGGCTGGCTTACTCTGAACGTATGACAATTTTCTTTACTTATGCTTGACACCAGCTGTCGCCCTGTCGCATCCGTTTGCACATCCAGTACTCCGAATGTTTGACTTATACTGTTATACAGGTGTCGCTTTTCAAATTTTACATTAAAATTGACTCCGAATATAAAGCATATTTTGGGGAATACCCTTTTATCCTGAAACTCGACGTAAGAATGCCCCCACCCCCAATCATTTCAGTCACATTACAGTTTGTAAACAGTGTTCTGCTCTTGTGTACCTAAGTGATGAAAAAAATCTAATTAGTAGCCATATTTATAAAGTGAAATAATTAAAGTTTTTGTCTATTTTTAATAATTGAAGTGTATACACACAGTGAAGGAAAAATTTAATTCAAAACAGTTAATATACAGTAAATATACAAGCAAACGAAAAATCGTATATAAGTGAAGTTCATGCGAAAAATATAAAGTGTTTTACTGAAACTGATTAGTAAATACTGGTGGCAGTGGCAGAGTAATTTTTAAAATAGAAGACTGTTCCTGTGAATTTGCAAAGTAAGTGCTTAACCTATCTATAAATTTCTAGTAAGTGTATAAGAAATTATTTTTACTTGCATTAAGTGCTTATAAAGGATGGTGAGACAATCTACAATATTAATAAATAAATAAATAAATTGTTTTAGAGTAGCTGCGAACCTAGTTAGAGTTTGATATTCTAAAAAAAATGGTTTTATTCAATTAGTTTATATTTAAGAATACCTACCTACATGCTCCATGAGTCTAAATATACCTTTAACTATAATTACTTTATGTTTGCTTTAACGTCTTTTTAATCATATTAAAAAATAAATGTTTAAATGAATATAATTGAATTAAATTGAAAAAATAAACAATTGATGTTTTTCATTGAGCGGAAGGAGAAATAAAAGGTAAATACCTAAACATTAAAAAATTCTGAAGGTATTGTTTATGTTACATTAATCTTAACCACATGTTTTTTTAGTTGGTTTACCTATAATCTTTTTTCTTTTTATAACTACTTGTAAGTTATGACTTACAGCCGCGGCTTAAGGGCGGCAAAAACTATTTTTGCCCAGAGCGGCGAAATAGCTAGGTCGGGCCCTGTTCCCACTCGCAGTTCGACGTTTTGCACAACTTGTGCTGTGTGTAAAAATACATTGACAGAAATCGGTAGAAGTTTGTTCCAAAGAAAAAAGTGCTGCCAGTTCAACTTTTCAATATGTTTTAACGAGAAAAACAAAAAAAGATTTTAATGGGAAAAAGTATAACAGAAAAAAAAGTAACATTGTAACAAAATTATAAAATAATTAAGAAGTGTACCACTTTTGTTACACTTGTATCAATGTAGCAACGCTGTACCCATCACCCACTCCATATCTTTATTGAAAATATTCCTTAATTACTCAATTTCCAGCCCATGTTAGCATCTAGGAACTGAACTAAGTTTTATATTAAATATGAAAAACGTAAGAGTTTCGAAAATATACATTGAATTTGAGCCTTGTCATCTTTATCCTCTGTTAGCAGTCCTCTCTCAGATGAAAAATAACTCCTAGTTTTCTAGGTCTAAGCAGTTGAAATTTAAAACATAGTACAAGAAATTTGTTCGAGAACATATGTTGGGCTTTTAATTTGATAATCTAGAGTACCATCAAAGGCTTTTGGCTTTCAACGTACTAAATGCGCTCTGAAAGTATGCAGTGTTATTTTGCTCTTCTCTCATACTGAAGCCAATATACTTGATTCTGCTATAGCAATCCCCTGTCAGATGCCTTTGGAGTCATTAAACATTAAACGGATGTATTGCACCGGCTGTGAACGTTCCACGTGCCACGTGCACATTGAGAATTGATTTTGGATGAGACCCACAACGGACCTCTTATTGCGGACTTTTTCAGTTTTTTTAAAGGCGCGATAGCTCAGGAAACATAGATCGTGGTAAATGAAAATATTTCACGTTGGTAAACCAATTAAAAATGCTAGAAGCGTTTGTCGCACCCTTAGGTCTGTGGCCATACTAAATGGGACGGCAGAAAACCAAAATTCAAGACTTTAAGACAATAGACCTGTTCTAAGATGATCTCTTAGTTTGTATGAGGTTTCGAACATCGACCCCTCGATCTCCTCGTGGTATTGGAAGGCTTTGGAAGTGTAAAAAATTATTTAAATATCTAATGGCGAACTTTTGCTATTTACCCTAATATGTTAACGTATTTCCTACTCTTCTTTCAGTCTAATTATTATCGCTTTCTCACTTGAATTGCAATTATCTTTAATCTAGCTTTTCGATTTCATTTGCCATTATACTCTCAAGGAATTAATATTAAAAAATATCAATAGTTTCATAAAGTTTTGGCCTTTCTCATTTTTTGTAAGTGACCGCATTTTTTTCACAGGAAGCTTAATGGTAACTTTTGGAAATCACATTTATTTGTATCCGGGAGTCAATACCCTTTTATGGACCTACCGGACCAACTTCACAGACATAGGTGTCAAAACGAGCGTTAATATTCGCTGAAATCTATGTCAGTTCGTCCAATTTGAGTGGCATATGCTACTCAATCAACTCAAGCGATAACTTTTAATTTATTTCATCGACCTTATGCTTAGATAGCTCCAATGGTTAAAGTGCCTTGGCCATGTAAGCCGCCGAAATTTGTCCATCTAGCCAGTAGTCACCAAACTTAAAATTATAGAACCGGTTTATATTTTTGACTGCCGTTTTCAGTAAGACAAACATTTTTTAATTCCGCTTTTTGTCACTTAGCTAGGTTACAAGACCCGAGAGGCTGTATACAAATCGTGAAAAGAACTCAACCAATGTATTTTCTTCTTGAAATACGAACTGCCAAAAACCCGAAAAAGCCAAAAAGCCGTATTGTTGACTTCCACTGCGGTTAAATAAACTGAAGCAGACACACACCAACACACACCCCATATAAACTGTCAGTCGGGTAGTTAGTGGTCGTACGTGACCTGAAACTGCAATTCCCGAATAATGACGTTCCCGATACGAACACGAACAAACTTCGCGGATACAGATTGCAGTAATATCACATCCACTGGCAATGCTTCATTTTAATGTTCGTTTTTTTTGGATTGTTCTCTCTCTCTCTATCGCCAGCTCAATGCCCTTTTTATTTGTTTTTCTGGCACTTGAAACTTATTTTATTTAATTTTGAGAGAAACATTTTTTTTTCTTCTTGGACACATCACGTCCTCGTACCTACAAACATGCCCGACGAAGAGCCAAAAAACTAGGTCACTGCAAAGCCACGACGCAGCAGAAAGTGTGGCAGAGGAAAGGATAACAAAATGAGCAGAATTTAAGCCAACGAAAAAGAAAAAAAAAAAACAGACCACTTACATCAATATCAACGCCAGGAAGTGGAAACACTTGCGCCGGTGGCATATCCCTCGGGACATATCGATAAAACTCATATCCGTCCTTGTACCATTTTACCGAGTACAGTGATTCACCGTCCAAATAATATTTACATCCCAGAACTGCATCCTCATAGCGCATAATATGTTTGGGAATTCGAACCTCTGTCATAGATAGGCCGGTGGTGAATTCTGAAATAGAAAAAAATTTGTTTTTTTTTATGCTTGTACAGTTTTTTTTTGTGAGTTTCGTTTGAATGTTTACTTGGAAAAGAAACTTCTATATGCGGCCAAAGGGAAAATGATAATCAGAGTCACCCTATGACATGGAGGAATGTAGGATGAACTTTGTTTCCAACGCTCTAATGGAATGATTTAGTTTGCCTTTGTATTTCCCAAGTTTCTAGCTGAGTGGTTCTTTGATTTTGGAAACAGGGATTTTTTTTTCTGTTACAGAGACTACACCGAAGAGTTGAACTGATTTCGAAAAATTTGTTATGTACATTCTCCGAATATTGTTCTTCCTGTTTTTTTTTAAGGAGAGAGAACTTTTTTCATTCCTCTGTACAACTGTCTTTGATGAGTTTCTGCAATTGCAATGGAAAAGTTAGGCAAAGACGTTAATTTTCTTGAATTCCTCGTAAATAGGTTTTGACAAGCTTTTTTCTTTAACTTGCGGTGCGAAGAAAGTTGGGTCTTTTGAAAATATTCTTTACCGCTCCTTATTTTATCGATTTGTTTATATTTATTTTTTATTTTAATTTTTGTTTTTAAAAGGTAATGACGGGGAACTTGTTATTTCAAAAAAAAAAATAAAGTGCACAACTGGGTCGAACGAAACTTTCTCGTTGATCAAAGGTTTGGGTGGTTGTTTTCTTATTTTATTAGTTAGTTAGGTACAAATCTGAGAAGCGATGCTAAATAAAAACTAGGGAAAACTATATTTTTAAAAATTCCATTTTACGATAATACAGAGAAAAACTGAGTTTTCCATTAAGTTAGAAATGACCATATTACCTTTAAAATTTTAAAATGAATTTTTGTTACAATCGTATGGACCGTTTTCGAGATACATATGTCCAAGTTTCAAAAGTACCGTTACTCGATTTTTTAGCGGAAAACTGAGTATGCAGTTATGTTTACCTCACCTACTTAAGCTTAAATATCAATTTTTGTTGAAATCGTTAGAGCCGTTTTCGAATAAATGAAACTGGTATGAAAATGTTGTATGGGAAGTACCTACCATTAGTATTGAGGTTACCATGCAAGAAAAAAACGGCCCCAAACTGTAAGCCCCCAAACTTTAAATCCGAAGTTTGAACGAAATCCGTTCAGCCGCTTAGGCTGTAGGCCTCGGGACATACAGACGGACAGAAGGACAGAATTTTGGGACCCACTTTTTTGAGTTCGCCTATCATCGTAATGTCAGAATTGATTAACATCTCGAGTTCGAAATTTTGTACGAATACATATTATCTTTCTCTTACAACGTAATGGAGGAAGTTAAAAATGGTTCTTGGGGAATAAAAAAACAGTCACATTTTGAGTAGAATAGGTATTCCAAATATAATTGTAATTGTGACACTATGCATGTGGCAATATATCTGTGGCAACAAGGAAAAACAGTCATTTTTAGCCACTTTTTAGGAGCGAAGTTTAAAAGTTTGAACTCAGATGCCTTCCCATTTCCTCATCCATAACACTGCAACCGTAAAGGATATTTAAGTCGACTTATGCTGTTCTTTCTTGTTGCCACAGATATATGCGGCACCAAACAGCATCGTTGTTGAATTGCAAGGAATGGTGGTATGCGCCACAGACTTTTGTAGCACCAATATCACTAGGCGATATAAGATGCTTCATAAGAAGCTTTATCGCCACTAGGGAAAAAACTGCTTAATGCGGACAGTAAGGGCGATTTTAGAAGAACCGGTGATAGCTAAATAGTTGGCATCAAGATCGTGACTAGGTCCCTGTAGTCAGTAATCAATATACCCATTTACAGGTTAAGATACAATCGAGGAGGGTCAACTTGGAACTACTGGCTCAATTGCGGATAATGCGGGGACGTAGAAAGCGTAGCCGACTGAAGGCCCTACCTCCTTAGAGTACGTAGACAAAGGTAGGTAATTAGAACAGTCTTAGATCTAAAGGGTGCATCACAGTCGTAGTCTCACCAAAAACAGCAGTGGAAACAGTCGACCACAGATTGTGAAAGTCCCTAGCCAATTTCTAATCACGTCTCAGGTCTCACAAAGAAGGCTGCTTTTCAAATGTCAAGTGGAGTAAAAAGATCAAATTGTGCTGTTTATCTTTGAAATAATGTTTCACAGAACATACCGGTAGTGCTTTAAAAAGGAATCGCCTTAAAATTTCATCGAACAACTGAGCCTTCTGTACCCATGCTTGCCAGCACACCTTCACTGTACAAAGTGCCCTTAAATATTTAATTATCCAAACAAAATCCATGCGCCAAGTTAACTTTATGATCCCCTTTCAATTGGCTGTCATTTTGAGTGGTTTCCAATGTAAACTGCGGATTTCCAGCTCTTCTGCATACTTAATAAATGACATCAATCCACCCCGACACAGTGTTCGTTCGTTTAGACGTACTGTGACACCCGTGGAAATGTTTTCCAGATAAACAAACCCCACGTGCATTTGTCGAAAAGACAACAAAAGGCTCTTCAAAAATTAACGAGCCCATTAGGAGCACCCACGTGCAAGTGATTATTCCTTTGAATGTCCTCGTCAAATGATGAAAACCCCATTCGAGTTACGTCCTAGCACCTTACGTAATGTTTGCCTTATTAATTTCTATTTTATTGTATATCCCTTCCACTACCAAACAAACAATGGTGTAAAAAACTCTAAGAAAATTCACTGATACGCTTTTGTTACAAAAAATTAACACACACAAACAGGAAACACCTTTTCAAAGTCTTTTGGCAGAGCAACATAATCACTCCATTTCCACAATTTACGCGGATGTGGATATAGGTCAACTGCTCGCCATTTATCAGCTTGACTTAATGAGAGTGTAAAAAAGAGAAACCTGCACATACACTACGACAAAAAAAAAAGAAGACAAATGTGTCCTATTCTCTGTTGTTCGCTATCTATCTGCGTCATGAAACTTAATGCCCATTCACATTGTTCCCTGCGTCCTTTTGTACAATCTAAATAACAGATTTGTGGTGTTTCACATGGCTCTGTAATAAAGCTCCAGATAGAAACGGGTCAGTGGTGTGTGTTTACCAGAAGCGGGTATTCATTATGGAAGCAGCACCATAACAAAACACACAAAACCCTATTCAGGTGCGGGGTGCTAATGTGAGACGGATGTCAAATGCTCATCTAGTACATTTTTTGCAACTGATGAATCCATCTGCATAGGAGCAATGAATGCGGATGTAAAAGTGAAGAAGGAAGTCAGGATAATGGTATGCATTGTGACTTAAATTGTTTGCACCTGGTATAATGCGACTATAGGTTGGGGATGTTTTGCTTATAAACGTAAGCTGCTAGCTGCCGGATTAGGACTGCGACAGTTGTTGTCCTCTCACTTGGGGTACAAACAGTTTAGATGTCATAATCCCCATGACACTGACAACAAAAAAAGCCGATTTTACTCTAATTTGGGTGTTAAAGTTGAAGAGGCTTCATTTGACTTGTCGTGGTGTGGGTGTTAACCATAACTGGGAATAGGGAATTTACACAGATGCCAATAATTATGTTCCCTGGGTGGAACCTGACTACTTTTTGGCAGTTCTTAAAAACACTTGGACGATAGAACCCATTGATGTGGATGATGGCATTCGGATAGCGAGTGGTAAATCGAGTTTCCGTATACAATCAGCGTGGTTGCTCCATCGAAAGCTCTTGATGGATGTTTAGGAAAAACCTCGACAGTCTGGTTAGTAAACCTTGGACATTTATTGAGATCCCATCAGGATGCCCCATGCATCTATGGATAGATAAACATCCGCAAATTTGTTGTGGCCAAAAAACATACTTACGCCCACGAGATCTTACTGCATAAACACTCTACAGCCAATAAGGTCATAGCCAGGTTACAGCAATCTTCTTGGTAGCCAGGCAGCCATCAACGCATTCGTTTCGTAAACCACATCCTTCAACATGGCAGCAGAGTGCCAGCAGTAAGCGCGCAGCTTAACATTGCTCTCATTTGACGGGAAGGTTAGATGCCGATGATTAAGCAAGGCGCTGCTCAACATTGGCAATTCACTTGCCAAGTCGGTCTTCACAGAAGTCGGAAAGTAAGCTTTCCACCATAACCTCTCCATGACCAATTCGAGGTGGAAGTAACCGTGAGTGTCAATCTGGAAAGACATGCGGCACTTCAATAACACAAATAGGACACACGACATAGAACCAGTTCTGAGACAGGCGGCATAGGTCAAGCTATAGGCGTTAACTAAACACCTGCCTATAGCCGCATTTGCAGAGCCCTCAAGAAGTGGAAGCCTTGACACACTTCCTCTGATGTGGAATCCTGGCAACACATCTATTGCGGCACCTACTTCACCGATCTATCATGTTTCCTTAAGAGGGATCTACCCAAATTAAATTTTGCAATAAAACTGACATACTTAGGACCGGTCTGTTCACAGCTGGTCAAGTGCTTGGTTAGAATACCATCGATTTGGTTTAACCGATGATTACAAACCAGTGATAACCAATGAGTGTTTGTCAACCGTTTTTTCACTTCGGTGCCATTTTTCCAGTTCATTTGTCAATTCAGTCATTAGCCGAATCTATTTTTAAATTATTTTTTATTTCTGGCTCCTTGTGTTTTTGTCTAGGTACTCGTAATTTATTAATGAATATATTTTCATTGCTGAGTACATAAATAAATCAAATTATACAGGAAATTTTTGAAACAGAGGAATAAAATCTTGCTGGTGTGAGGCAATAAGCTAGTAATTTAGAACAAAACTGAATCAGTACAACAACCAATAAAAATTGTTAACCCATTATTGGCCCTTTTCTCAATTTCGCCTACGAACGTCGCAATAATTTTCTCATTCTCTCAATATTTCCTCAATTTATGAGAACTGTCAAAGGACAAAAATGTTGAAAGTAATCTTAATTCATCCGGCTTGAATTGGAAACCCTTCTGTCCAGCGTTACCACTTCGAAAAAATAAAGCGAAGTAGATTTGACCGAAAAAGCGAAGTAGATTCAAGAAAAGGGAAGTCGATTTCAAAGTAATAGTTTAAACGGTATATATAATTCCATATTAGTTGTATATATACAACATGTCCAAAAAAACGTTTCAAAATCTACAAAATATTTTTTTTTATTAAAATGAAGTGTTAATTTTTTCCATGTTTTTTAGAAAAAAAATTATGAATGGCACACAGCTTTTCCTGACAAATCAGAACTAGTTTTTGTTTTTTTTTTCTCTTTTTCTTACGTATTATTTTTTTTCTTATTATTCGATTCAAGCAAATTCAAATCAATTCCATTTCTTATTTCTTATTTTAATTCTGTTATTTTAATCATAAATAAATATTAGTAAAGTTATTTTCCAAGTCTTATTTACTTTCGAATTTTATTTTATTATCAATGTAATTATACTGTTTAACTATCACAGAATTATAAGTAATATAAACAGTGATATGCTCATCAAATTATAATTTTGCGCACCAATCTTTTTTTACATTCTTGATTACTTCAAAATATATTTCCATCGCGTTTGTAATAATTCTTTCGAGTATTTGGCTAAACCTTTCGGAACAGACAGGAACCAAAACCTAACCAAACGTATCACATCTTTGGCAAAAAGTTAAAAGGTAAATAATAATAAACGTCAGAAAATTTAAATACATTTTGTGTTTAAAGTGAAGTTTGTAGCAATTTATTCTTTTGAAATGTGAATCGGTGCTTAAATGAAAGAGTTTAAAACATTTTTTTAATAATTTTTTTTGGGAACTAGATTTACGGTTTTCTGACTAAAATTGAAGCGGATTAAATAATGGATTTCTAAAGTGAAGTACATAGATATAAAGAATTTAACGATAGTGTGAGGTAGGGAGGAGATTTTAATTTTCCAAAATTGAAGTAAAGTGGCTTCGCTCACCTCCCATAGAATGGCGTGCAGTGTATTGTATACATCTGTCAGTTGAAAACGTTAACTTAACCGAAGAGATTTCATTGGTCAGGGCCTTCGTTCCATCTTGCGTTATATAAAGGTTTATTTATTTTATTAATTGTATTTTTTTTCGCACAAGATTGCTCGCAATATTCTACAAAAAGTGGTTGCATAGCAGATACGTCAAAACTGATAAATACAAAATCTTGAACAAAAAAAATTCTAGAAAATCATTGGCTATCGATTTCTTGGGTTAACAAACGAAACCGTAGATTCTATGGTTAATTTTCTGTTGAACACACACATTCGATGATTAAATATAACCAAGGTTGAACAAACCAGGCCTTAATGCCACATTGCCACAGGACGGATTTGAGACACTCACCAACAGCCACAATCACAAAAGTCGTCAATTCCCAACTGTGTCCTGAACCAATGTACCAAAAAATACTCACGACAGAGCCAAAGCTCCGCGATCCGTATCTACGCAGTGTAATTTTATGCAAAGTATGTAAATAGTAGGTATACCTTCCAACTTATATTTCTGAGGATGCTATACGTTCCGGATGTAGGTACCAGGTGCCCACTTGCCAATTAATTTAATTAAAAGGAAATTCCCTTTGCCTTGATGACTTCTGGTCGGTTAACTACCTCAACTCGTGCTCCCTTGGCATTTCATTTGACCAAATACTTTTAACATTAGATCACATATCCGTATTCTCGACAGCATTTTAATTTAATTGGATCCCCTGTATCAAGCACTTTTACACCACACCAGACGAACAATGAACAGCAGCAGAGAGAAAAATTATGATGATGATGATGTCGGATGTGATGCCACGATAAGAAAGTCATATGGATTCCATCCAACACTACCCAAAGTGTCCTTTGCATATTTTACATTTCATGTGTTCTTGCACTCGTTTCTCTTCCAATTTTTTGTTGCTGTTTGGGAAAACTCATTTTGAGGATACAAATAGTAGGTACTATTGTGCATGTCCATGTTGTACACCTTTAGCACTGGTGTGCAATGTGCATGGTGCCGTGCATTAGAATATGCGACCGATCGTCCTTTCCATTGAAACACCCAACCGCCCATGTGCAATTGTTGGCCCGCAGAGGGAACCCCGGTGACACAGTCGTTCATTCATTCGTGGTGATGGTAATGGCTGTGTGTTCGTGGTGCGGGCCACTGTTGCGCTGTTCCAATTTCGTGCGAGCATAACTCAATGGGACGTTTCCATTTTTAGAAACAATTGTTTTGCGGGTAGCTTGCGGGTGGTAGTATCACTACCACTACCACTTCATTCGGCTGTATAGTAGATATGTCGACTTGTATAGAGTGCTGTCTGCTGTGCATGTAATAGATGGTGCATTGTGTCCTTTGGTCGGTGTGTATAGCGGGCGCCAACGGAATGGCAAAATAATTTGCAAAATGGACAGTTTTCCCCGAAGCGTTGCCAAAAATTCATAAATCTGTTTTTGTGTTTGTTTCACGCTTAGGATCTATTTTCATGGTTGTTTTTTCTATTTTGTTCGTTTTGAAAGTGAGAAGACAGGTGAAATGGCCCCATGAAGATGGATTAAAGTTTAATATAACGATGCTGGGTCCTGTTCGTGTAGTGGGAACTACACTCGTCTGAAATGCAAAATTACAAGTGCTCTTAGTTCGGTTTGAATCTGTTTTGATATTTTAGCTGATGCTGGGATTGCCCCGATGCGGGGCGACAGGGGTGAGGTGTATTTAATTAATCTGCTGGTGGGTATTATGAAATGGGAGTCCTTGTTTATACAGATGGGAGGAATCCAACTTCTTCAAGCCGACTATGCTCTGTCTATAATTGGCTAAATATACCCCTTGGGATATGAGTTCATTTTAGAACTTAGCGGTGGCCAGTCGGACATCTATAGAAGTTTTAATTAAAGCCGCGTCTGGTTGGATCTCTTTAATTACATTCAAAATGATATTCCCTGCTAATATGCCAGCTTAAAAGCTTAAGGAAGCAGAGTAGGCTGAAATGTTTTGCGTCAATTCAGGTATATTCACATTGTGTCTAAACCTGCAATGCCAAACGAAAAGCAAGGATAGTGTAACAAACACGATGGGAGGGGTTACAAAATTATGGTAAATGGCAAGTATTTCAAAAAAAATTATTTATATTTATATTTATTTATTTATTTTAAAAAAGTGTCAACTGTTCATTGAATGAAAAGTCGAAGTAGTCGTTGCCTCAGTCATAGATATTTTCGGCAGCTGGTGGTCAAAAAAAAGGTCTTTAGAATCTAATTTACATACCGGACTCGGCTTTTCGAAACCGCTGTGCTGGAATTAAATGGTGGTCAAAAAAAAGGTCTTTAGAATCTAATTTACATACCGGACTCGGCTTTTCGAAACCGCTGTGCTGGAATTAAATGGTGGTCAAAAAAAAGGTCTTTAGAATCTAATTTACATACCGGACTCGGCTTTTCGAAACCGCTGTGCTGGAATTTGCAAGGAAATTGTTAATTCGCCATAAAATCAGCTAAGGAAATAAATGTCTTAGAAGTTGATCGACGAAAAGTTAGACCGTGATTTCCAGGGCCTCAAGTGCTGAAAGCCCTATTCGTGGATGACCTGGCTAGTTCGTGTCATTTTAGCGGCCTACCGATTGATGAAAACTGAAGGGGTAAAAGTGCTCAAATGCAAGAAAGGGGATAGGAGGGAAAGCTCCAATTCTAAGTCAACATGACGAAGTCCTTGCGTCTTAAGAAAGCAGAGCTATAATCGAATAAAAACGTGGAGGATGATCATCAGCAGAGCCAGACCAACCATATGTACAAGATGTGCAAATGCACAGGGCGCCAACTTCTGGGGACGCATTACTAGGAAAGAAAAATTAATTTTATATTGCGCGAACAAATACTGCCATTTTAATTTTAAATAAAAAGCTTGTTCAAATAAACCTCTGCTGAATTATTTCTTTCACATTTACTCACATCACTTGCAATGTTGCAACTTCAAGGAGAATCTAACTCAAAATATCGCAAAATTAAAAAGTCCCACTAGACCTATGCAAGTTCACTTCTTACCTACATAATCTCAAAATATTCCACCCTGTTCGTGTAGGTATATTTCTTGTATATCCACTTATTTAAATTTTACAAAAGAATCTAGTTCAAAAATCTTAAAACAAAAAATACCTCTGTAAAAAACGCATTGAAAGTCTACCTTCTGGGTGATGAAACGGCGCTTTCAGTAAATCTTGCACAGGGCGCTAGTTTGGCGGGAATCGGCACTGATCATCAGTAGCACAACCGACCATACTTATTTACTCTCAGAAGGGGTCTTGAGAAGGCCTCACAGTAAAAAACACCTGTTTTGTGGACTTAAAGAAGCCGAACGAATACGACGAGTTTCTCTTGGTAAATTATCTGGTGTACTTAACGGAACTAAACAATTTCATCCTGAATGTCAATCGACCTCTATACGAAAACTTTTCTAGTTGTGTTTGGATAAACTTTAAGTCAATACCTCAATACTGTATGTTATAGCGAACACTGGGCTGATAACGCTTCAAATCGGCACTCATATTTTCTAAAGTCATGCATATCGCACATCTATCGTGACTCGCACTTCTTATTAGGATAGGAGCAGCCCACGCATATTCCATAGTTACGGTGAGCATTCGTCCTCTTTTTGAGAGGACCTCTTTTTCGCTACTATGTCCCCTCTGATTTTTTACTAAAAGCAAGTCTCACAAAGCTGGAGTTAGATGGTAATCTTGTACTGATTTTCAAAGATCAAGTCAATTCCGTTTATCGAACACAAAAAACATACAAATTTTGATAGTTAAAATGTGCTTTGACCATTTTTGAGTGTGAGTAAGTTCGGGTATTGTGGTATATGCGGGTAATGTGGTCTTGAAAACTGAGCATGATTTGGGGATTCTTTTTAAAGTAACCATAAGCGATTGCTGAGAGA
Source organism: Cheilosia variabilis (assembly GCA_951230905.1). Lineage (NCBI taxonomy): Eukaryota > Metazoa > Arthropoda > Insecta > Diptera > Syrphidae > Cheilosia > Cheilosia variabilis. The sequence continues at coordinate 12,126,837 of OX579680.1, read as the reverse complement.
ACGTTTTCGCTTAGTTGTTTCAAATGTGTTAACGTGTGAGCTGGAGTTTTTTTTCAGGGAAAACTTTAAGTGTTTGTGTGATGTGAAAAAATATTTTTCGAGACGAATAATCATTCCATTGAAAGAATCAATTTCCCATTTACTTGGAATAACTGTAAGTTTTGTTTAAAAAAAATTGATTTCATATTTTTTAGATGTTTTTTTTGAAAATATAAAGTTTCGGCTTATGTGGTACAATGAGAATCTGTTAATGTGGTATAGTGTAGCACATTCAACCACAAAGTGTAGCACATTACCCACAGCTTTCCGAAAACGCAATTTTTGAGGTCAGAGGAAATCTCAGTAAACGTGTTTTTTTTTTTCTTGCTAAATATTGCTGAATGATAGTTTGTACTTGCATGGATCACGCTAAGTAGTTTGGATGCTTTCGGTCTTATATTTTATCCGTTATGGCCAAAATAGAAACGTGTATACCACAATACCCGAAGTACCTCTATAGGTATTATTAATTAAAAAAAGTCCTCTTTTATGTGATTGAAAAAATGGTCACCGTTGTCATAGCAGACTGATGTCAACGCTGTCTTTGAAAAGGCATGATTTTTCAGCAGATGCTTGTTGTTCATTTACTTGGCTTCTCACATCAGCCAAGTTGTTTTTGAAAACAATTCCTTTGTAAAGAAATGAAATGCCCGCAAATATCCTTCCTCCTTTTATAATCGTTCCACATATCACTGGTATTATCCAGCATGAATTAAGTTGTCTTTATCGCAATTATATCAATTATAGCATAAGCTACTCGCCCAACTCTCAAGTTCAAAACAACTTCCGCGACCAACTCAAATGATTTATCTCAAATTCCAGATAAACTCTTCATAATAATCCCTAATGAAAAAAGAACTCATTTGGGTTCGGTATTTTGGGAAAAACTTTTTTTGCAAAAGATTTCATACGAAGGAATCACGCAATTCTCTTGGCAAAACTATCCTCTCGGATACAACTCATACGTGCGAATAAAACTTTATTTCCCTCTCTACTCGCCACTTTCACTTGCCAAACTAAGACTTGATAAAACTTTCTGATTCGAATCAGAATAATCCTTCGGGAAATAACAGGATCGAAATTCACCCGCTCTGCATGCATGTGTTATGCTGGTCTGAGACTGTAGCCAGTCCATAGTCCGAGAGACAATTGGAGCACCCAATCGCACACACACCATCGCATCCACTCTGAATTCGATAATATGCATTCACATTGCAATGTACGAGTAATGTATTTAGCAGAAACGGATCCGTAGCAACTATAACTGACAGTGTAAAGCTGACGTAAAAAATGGTGATTGCTGTAATTGCCAAGTTGAATGACAATTCGGAAGGAACTATCTTCCATTTTCTCATATTTTTTTTAATATCCACCGATTGGGATGACAGGACTTATAATTAGAGAATATTTTTATTCACTTGGCCTTCCGTTTCCTGTTTTTGCTGCTGCCGGGGGTTCTCCTTCTTCCTTTTCGAGGGTGGTTTCTTTTGCAGAACTCCTGCTTTCATGGAGAATATATAAAACTTCTTAAGCCAGACGGCAGGCACTTCGGAGGCATGACCAGATTTAAAATCACCAGGAAGCAGATAACACTTGAGGAAGAGATGAATCGTCTGGTGTTGCTTTTCTCTTTCGATGTTTGTTCATGCTTAAAGTTTTCCGAGAATTCAACCGAATGCCATTTAGGGGTAGTGCGAAAGAGCACGAGTTAATGTATTTAACAAAGTAATGCGAAGTTAATTTGTTTACAGATGGAAAATGTTTTATTTCTTTTTTTGTATTTGCTTACTACCCACTGTTGAATTGAAATTAATTTAATCTGCGAGTCGGTGGTTTGCAGATGGAATGAGGTAGATATTTTTTTTTTTTTTATTATTTTATTAAAATGGATTCTTGTAAAGGGTGATTTTTTAAGAGGTTTATAACTTTTTAAAAAAAAAAAACACAAAAAATTCGAAAAAATGAATGAAATATTTATTTGAATCGATAGTTGGAACCTTGCAATTTAATGTTTAAAGATAATTTCATGCAAATGTTGACCGCGGCTGCGTCTCAGGTAGCCCATCCGCTGAGTCCAATTTTGGCATACTCTTTCACACATATCGGCCGGTATCTCACGAATGAATGCATGGATGTTGGCTTCCAGTGCGTCAATCGAAGCGGGCTTGTCCCTATACACATTAGCCTTGGCATACCCCCACAAAAAATAATCTAATGGTGTCAAATCGCACGATCAAGGCGGCCAATTGACCGGCCCGAAACGTGAAATTAACTGTTCACCAAACTCGCCTCGCAATTGCGCCATTGTTTCGCGTGCTGTGTGGCATGTGGCACCGTCTTGTTGAAACCACATATCATGCAAGTCAAGAACTTCCATTTCGGGCAAAAAAAAGTTTGTTATCATCGCTCGGTAGCGTTCACCATTGACAGTAACGCTGCGATTCGCATCATCTTTGAAGAAATATGGCCCAATAATGCCGCCGGCCCATAAACCGCACCAAACAGTGGCTTTTTCGGGATGCATTGGTAGCTGTTGCAATGCTTCTGGCTGATCTTCACTCCAAATGCGGCAATTTTGCTTATTTACGTACCCATTCAACCAAAAATGAGCCTCATCTCTGAACACAATTTTTCGATAAAAAAGCGGATCCTCGGCCAGCTTTCCAAGAGCCCATTCACCAAAAATTCGGCGTTGTGGTAGGTCGGCTGGCTTTAGTTCTTGCACCAGCTGTATCTTAAAAGGCTTTACGCCCAAATCCTTCCGCAAAATTTTCCACGTAGTGCTGTAACAAAGGCCTAACTGCTGGGAACGGCGCCGAATCGACATTTCGCGGTCTTCTGTCACACTAGCTGATACGGCCGCAATATTTTCTTCACTACGCACAGTACGTAAACGTGTTGGTGGTTTAATGTCCAACAAAGTAAATTTGGTGCGAAATTTGGTCACAATCTTCCGAATAGACTGCTCAGAAGGTCGAGAATGCCGATCATAAAATGGAAGCAGCGCGCGATGAACATTTCGAACCGAGCACGAATTTTGATAGTAAAATTTAATAATTTGCAAGCGTTGTTCATTTGTAAGACGATCCATGGTTAAATTGCAAACCAAACTGAAGCTGTTTGACAGTGACACAAGGTACTAAACACACGTCAGCTGTCAAAACCAGTGTTGCCAAAACCAAACCAGCTAAAAAATCACCCTTTATAAGCCGATATACAGGGTATTAATGACAGAAATTATGGTGAGCTATAACTATTATTGGCGAGAGAGTCTGCGAATAGAGACAAACGACTGAATGGTTTTTAATAAACCGAGTAAATAGTTATTAAAATCCCCACCCTCAGCGGGTATTTAAATATACAAATCGATTGTAATGCGAAAGGATTTATCATGAGCATTTACCTATATCCACCCTCATACATACAACCCTAAATCAAAATAAAAGCTAAAATGTGCATTGATACACTCAGAGAAAAATCGCAAGCTAAAATCTAGTATGATCAGACTTGTTCTTACTCTTAAGTGCTAAATCATATTATGACACCCATTATTCCTGACGTAATAGCGCTATTTAAAAAACTAATTTAAATTCTTTAATTAAGAACTAAGAACTTGATTTGATTTTTAATCTAATTGAATATGCTATATTACTAAATTAAATTACAAAATCTTGAGTAAGTTTTTTGTCCTTAAAATAAGCCGAAACAATCTAAAAATGTTACATTTAAACACAAATTAAGAAGAAAACAATCTTATTTCGAGATTATTCGTAATTGGAACAACAATACTTAATGTGCATGCATGGATATGAAAATATGTAGGTATCTGTATCTATCCACTGTTTGTTCGTTTGGTGTCGGCGTCGTGTCAGGAACTAAGTCGTGTGCTTTCTTAATTAAGTGAGTTGAGAGTGATTTTTCTTTTAGAGAAGAAGTACTAAAATTTGATAATATGTGAAAATCCAAATATTGAAATATAATGAAAATGAACTGGACTTTTTTCTTGCGGATGGTGCGGATCCAATTTAATTTTAATAACGGACAACCAAATTCGTGAAGAAGAAGACAAGAAGTGGTTTTGAATTATATAAAACTACAGAATTTTAAATTGAAAATGAAAATATTTTTGTTCTTTGTCAACCGATTCACATTAACGGGTTCGACTGCCATTTTCAGTCCTTTGAAATTGCTGCTTTTTATTTTCCAGATATTCCTACAATGATCTAAGGTTCTAAGGTTTATAATCTTAGATAATTCAAAATAAATTTAATTCAGGCATAATTTCAGAACCACATTCATAAATTAATCGCAGTATTGAAACAAGCAGCTTAAAAATTTGATTTTTACTCTTATTTAAAGAATTTCCTACTAACTTTCGCATTCCCGGCGTTTTCGAGCTTAATTTAAGTTGAAAATGGCCCTAAACGTAGCTTTTGTATTCTTAAAATAAATTTGCTTTTGGCTTAGTTTAAGAACCACATTCTCAAAAAGAATTAAGAATCTTAAGCTAATTAAAGATGAGCTCTAAGTTTGTTGGCAGCATACAGCTCTTATAAGTTCAGTGAGTAATTGCTTCTTTTTCGCTGTATTTATAAGCTGTCTTTCTGCCAGCCACCCTGTGCTGTTTGCATTTCTTGTCGTCTGTTTGATATTAGCTATGAGCCATTTCCTTTCAAATTTTAAGAGGACCTATTCACGTCATCTAGATTCTAGATCCACCAATCTTGATTTTATGTGTCGGTATTCTTGTTGAAAATAGCTAAACAAAAACTATCATATCTTAAAAGATTTTTGAATACTTGAATGAAATACTACTCCAATCGATGAAGATATTCCAAAGCGAGGAGCTAGAAGGTACTTGCTAAATACTTTCTGCTTATGTCTCAGCTTAGATCTGAGCGCATATTTTTATAAAACGTATCCTAAATTTTAATCGAGTCAATGTGCAATGCAACTGTTGGAATCAGAGTCAATTTGTCAATTTCGTGCAGTAGTTTTTAATTAAATTATTAACCCCGCGTCCGCAAATGATAATCATAAATAAATAATCAAATAACTAGCAGTGATAAAAATCAGCTCGAAAAACAATTCCGCAATTAGAGCCCACTTTCGTCTCATACTGTATCTGATTATCGCGACTCAAGCTACCAAATCAATTACTATCTTTTCCGACCGTAAATTATACCGATTCTTTTCATACGATACATATGGCTGGCTTATGGTGGCATTTTGTTCTGTCACCCCGATAGGGAAGTAATAATTTAATTTCATTAAAAATACATAAATACCATCGGGTACAAGCAGAAAAAAAAAAAAAACGAACCATAACCAATAGCATGTATTTATCGTTAACGGGCATGCCTGCATTTTGCATAATTAATTAAAAGCAACAGCGAATAATGTGAATATGCGAGTGCGGTGCATTTGCAACTCATCAAGGACGCAAATATGCATGCACAACCTTGTGCCTTGTGCTATATGTGTAGTGAGTCACTCTCTCTCTCTCTCTCTCTCTTTCTGACTAAACTGCTGGCATTCGTTAATCGTAATTTTTGCACGCGGATGCGTTAAATTGCATCTCCCCTTACCTTCCGCAGCCCAAAGCTATTGAAGTTCATGTTCTTTATAGCGAATTTGCACTCCAACTCTCACTCCCACTCCCGACCGACACACACACAGCGCACACATCGCCACATCCCTTCTACTTCGCCGCATTTTTGAGCATAAATTATGCGAAAATCAATTACGTGCATAGGATGTGATCCGTTTATACTGGTGACATTAATCCCGATGGAAAATCGATGCATTTCCAAATGGGATTTATCCTGAGTACTCGTTTTCCCCACTGGTAAGCCATCACCTTTATTGCTGGCTGCCGTCAACGCTTCAGCATATGCGAGAGCGCTTTGCAATTGGAAAATGCATTACGTGATAATGAGATGATCATCATATGATTAGGAAGCTCAAGGATTATGCAACCATCAGCTTATTCCGCAGAGAGGATCTTAATAATCGCAAAGTGCGGGTATATATTGTTATGTAATGTTGACAGTTGCGCTCGGGAAAAGGGTGCCCTCTGCGTGCGGTTTTAAATGGCACCTCAGGAGCTATTCCAATTCCAACATTGCAGTCATAGTCCCTGTGGACTGGTATATTCAATTGCAGTTTCGATCTGTTATTTCGACCGCGATATGTACTCTATAAGCGAGTGTTTTATTTTTTTTCAATTGACGCGGCTATTCATAATTAATGGGAGTGAGAATTCACCGCCAGGCAATTCAGAGGGAAGTACGCACGTCGTCACTAGTGATTGCTCTACACACGATTAAATGGAAGGTGTTGCGAATGTTTTCTGATTCAGTGACTTGTTATGGGTTGAAATCCCCAGGAAATTGGATGGTGATAAAACGGACCCAGAACAGAGGAGACAATATGGGAAATGGAGTGCACGCTGTTCGCTGTTGCGTTTTAAGAATGTGCGCTGGGGTTCCAACAAAGGTGCATTTAAGTGGTGCATTTAAGTAAGGCTCATTCAGTAGCTGTGATTATATGCACTTTCATAAGCTCATATTTATCATAATCGTGAACCGATTGTGGTCGAAAATTAATCAGGTGAGGTTTTAGCACGGCTGTATCACGTGCAACAAAGCAAATGGAAAGGTAATTTCGAAGGCGAAATTCTGGGTCGAGTAATCTCGCCATTGGCAGTCACATTTCGAAAGCATGTTGCTCTCGATGAATGATCCATTACTTATTCGACTGTTCTTTGATATTATTTATTTGCTTCCATATTCGGTGGCCAGGTTCTTTTCCGGCAGTCTAAACACAAAAAAAAAACATATACACTCAGAAAAATATCGCAAGCTAAGTTTTAGTCCGATCAGGTTTATTATTAAATATCTTCGTTCTTTCGTGTTTAATCTCAAAATAAATCGAATGAATCTTAAAACAATAACAAAAATCTAAATCTTTTTATTATTAGATAATTCAAGCCTGAGCAATATTAAAGTCTGAATCATGTCAAATGAATTTGGTTTTTTTGCACACAATAATACAGGATCGCACAAGAATTGTATTCTGCACAATCTGAAACTTGCATGATGAGTAAAGAAAGTTCAAAATATCAATTCCGATTCATATCTCGTCCAGTTTACGCGTTTCCGTAGTTAAGCGTTCTTTCAAAAACCTAAAAGAGTGAAAAATTGTAATGAAGTGCAAGTGATAACAAAAATGGTGGAATTAATAATAATTCAATATAAAGGGTGATTTTTTAAGAGGTTTAGAACTTTTTTTAAAAAAAAAACACAAAAAATTCGAAAAAATGAATGAAATATTTATTTGAATCGATAGTTTGAACCTTGCAATTTAATGTTTAAAGATAATTTCATGCAAATGTTGACCGCGGCTGCGTCTCAGGTAGCCCATCCGCTGAGTCCAATTTTGGCATACTCTTTCACACATATCGGCCGGTATCTCACGAATGAATGCATGGATGTTGGCTTCCAGTGCGTCAATCGAAGCGGGCTTGTCCCTATACACATTAGCCTTGGTATACCCCCACAAAAAATAATCTAATGGTGTCAAATCGCACGATCTAGGCGGCCAATTGACCGGCCCGAAACGTGAAATTAACTGTTCACCAAACTCGCCTCGCAATTGCGCCATTGTTTCGCGTGCTGTGTGGCATGTGGCACCGTCTTGTTGAAACCACATATCATGCAAGTCAAGAACTTCCATTTCGGGCAAAAAAAAGTTTGTTATCATCGCTCGGTAGCGTTCACCATTGACAGTAACGCTGCGATTCGCATCATCTTTGAAGAAATATGGCCCAATAATGCCGCCGACCCATAAACCGCACCAAACAGTGGCTTTTTCGGGATGCATTGGTAGCTGTTGCAATGCTTCTGGCTGATCTTCACTCGAAATGCGGCAATTTTGCTTATTTACGTACCCATTCAACCTCATCGCTGAACACAATTTTTCGATAAAAAAGCGGATCCTCGGCCAGCTTTCCAAGAGCCCATTCACCAAAAATTCGGCGTTGTGGTAGGTCGGCTGGCTTTAGTTCTTGCACCAGCTGTATCTTAAAAGGCTTTACGCCCAAATCCTTCCGCAAAATTTTCCACGTAGTGCTGTAACAAAGGCCTAACTGCTGGGAACGGCGCCGAATCGACATTTCGCGGTCTTCTGTCACACTAGCTGATACGGCCGCAATATTTTCTTCACTACGCACAGTACGTAAACGTGTTGGTGGTTTAATGTCCAACAAAGTAAATTTGGTGCGAAATTTGGTCACAATCTTCCGAATAGACTGCTCAGAAGGTCGAGAATGCCGATCATAAAATGGAAGCAGCGCGCGATGAACATTTCGAACCGAGCACGAATTTTGATAGTAAAATTCAATAATTTGCAAGCGTTGTTCATTTGTAAGACGATCCATGGTTAAATTGCAAACCAAACTGAAGCTGTTTGACAGTGACACAAGGTACTAAACACACGTCAGCTGTCAAAACCAGTGTTGCCAAAACCAAACCAGCTAAAAAATCACCCTTTACATAACTACTTTTGTATAAAAACGAAAATGTCTGATTTGTATCCATTAACTAATGAAAAGACGCATATTTTAGATTTAAATAAATACATCAAAGCATTTTTGTTTCAATAAATAAATATGGTTCTTAAATATTTTCTTAAACAGGAAAGTGACGAAGTTGTTTGTTGTTCTTATTTAAATTGTTGTAAGCTTATTTCAAGATAATTACTCTGGGCTTTAGGGAGCAATATTCTTACTGCTGGTAAATAGGTGAAAAATAAGCACTTTGAGCTTAATTTAAGCTTACACATTCTCCATTGCGTAATGTTTAACAATGCATAAGCTTAATTTAAATTCACAATGATTTAAAATCAAGTCGTTGCATTCTTAGAATGAAATAAATTTCGGCTTAATTTAAGCTTACACGTTCTTAATAGCGTTATAGAACAATCTTAAAATTCGAATTAAAGGCCAATCAAAAAACATGCTCAAAGTGTATGTCTTTTTTGGGATTTTTGGTCGATTCTTCTAAAAATGCGAATATTAAAAAACTAATCCATTATTTTCCACCCTACGTTTCGTTGGTATTTTCCAACTTCTTCAGGGTTCAGGTACAAAGTTCTTTATTGGAGCTTCTTGGGAAAGTAAGATTTTTGTATTTGGATTAAGAATTGCCGAGCTTAACAGACTTTCCTCAACGAATAGGCTCGATCTGACACTGATTATCTCGATTTTATATCGTTTTTTCCCTGAGTGATACATTGTGACAAACCTGGTGGCCTTAGGGACTTAGGGTCCTCTACGCAGAAGTTGCCAACTATTTATTTACTTTGCTTAGACTTTGAATACCTACCCGTTCTGTAATACCTGCAGATATTCCAAATTGTAGGCCAGTACACTTAATTTCCACCGTGCTCCGTCACGTAGGCCCCCATTCAGGAATGTCACGCGATAGCTATAACGTTTATGCGTGCTCCAAATGCCCCGCAAATCCGTAATAAAATGCATGGTTGGCAAAAAGGTACTATCGCAAGAGTTATGATATACTGTTCACCATGGGGCACAACAATTTCAATCGCTTTACCACCCCCAAAGGACATTCAGCTCTCACCGCATTCAGTAATAAATATAACTTGACTTGCAAATAAAACTCAAAAAAGTCGTAATTTCTTGAATCAATTCGTTCAAGTTTTATAATTAAACCACAAAACAGTCAACATTAACAGCATCTCTAGGGTCCTTCACACACAAACACGAAATGTAAGCAAAACCCAACGAAGAGCACGCCCTGTCCACGCGCACGCAGCATTTGAATAGTTAATTTGGGGAGTATTCACCTGCCATCAGCAAGGAATACTATTATTCTCATGATGGTCGTAAAGCTTCAACCAGCCATTCGCAAGAAAATACTCAACACTTTCGAGGCTCAAGTGAATTCCCCATCAAGCGGGCGGAGGCGCACGAATATCCAGCTAAGCCTGCAGTCCGATGTGACTAACAACGCGACGTGTAATCACACACCATAAATTTGTTTCCTCTTCTGTTCTTCTTTTCGTCCTGCCATTGCCACATGGCATGGCCTCCTTCAATTTACACAATGAAAAAAATAATTTAACGCAAGAGGGAGCAGGACCAGCCGGAACATATTCCCTAAACGTATCCAAAGCCCGCCCAAGATAGCTGTTTCGAGAAGAAGAAAAACGCAGAAGAGAGAAATAAGCACAAGCGGACGACGACGAAGACGACGAGCAAGCAAGTCCAAATTAAATATTTACACTCTAGCAATCCCCCAAACCAGTTCAGTGTCTTCACATTAATTCACTCGCTCACTCACTCAGTCGCTCACTTAGGCATTCACTTGGTTCACACAATTTCGCCTTCAAAAGGGAAAATTTATGACACCGAATCGCACTTCATTATGCGTTCATTTTGATTTTCTCTTCTCTGTTTCTGTGCGCCTTTGCACTCCTTTGTCTCATTCATGGCTCATCGTCATCGTCCTGCTTGGTTTTATTTATTCCTTCCTGTTTGCCCTGTTTTTTTTTTTTTTTTTTAAGGCTTTTAAGGACCTTTATGCTGTAAGCATAAGCAGCACACGGGAATTGACGCTGCTTTGGAGGTACGAGTATGTAGCTGCCTCGAGGATGGACAAAAAGGCAAATCGTTTAGAAACTCCAGGACAGCACGATTCACGATTATATTGCGCCTCTAAATACACAAAAGAAAAAAAAAATCAAACCTGAAAGGAGGCAAAATAAACATCGCTTCTTGCGAATGGCCAGAATCTGAAGCTGCGAGTTACTTAAGATTTCGTGAGCCAAGTATGCGTTTGAATGTGATCCATATACCTACACACAGGTACACGACAAGGATTCATTCATTAAATCCACTTCGTTCGTTTGAAAGAAGAAAAGCGAGCCAGTTTTATGGGAGCTAAATGTCTTAGCGTAGTGTCAACAAAAAAAGACGAACGAGCTAAAAAAAAGAAGAAGAAAAAAGAACGGAACTGAAGCCTGGTGGGGCTGGTACTTAATACACCTTTTCATTATTAAAGTTTGCTCAACCGCCACGAAAGTTAGCAACCGAGAAGGTGTGGCGTCTGTCAGCTCGCGTTTTGTCCTTGAAGAATATTTTGTATATAACTCAGGGGGGAGCGCTGGAAGCCATCGCACGATGAAAAATATCCGTAGCGGATAGCTGGCAGGATTCATAAAGGATGCTTGAATAATTCATAACGTCTAAATTTGAAAATTTATGCGAGTTTTGGCACTCTCCAGTGTGGCAGGATATCTTGATGTGTTGTCTTCCCCAATGTTACTGTGATCTCTGAGTGAGAAATAAAATGAAAGGACACTCGATGGTTTTTCCCCCCACCATCGTTTGCCCTGAAATAGTAAAATGTTCATAAATTATCCGCACAAAAATGCATACCGAACGAAATAAAATATGTCACCGAAATACGCAGGCATCGACGCAGAACAAAAAAAAAAACAAAAAAACGAATCCTTGGGCAAGAAAAATTTGCACTTTGCGAGGCCGAGCGGAATGAACGTTCAAAAGCCAAATGTGCTTTGAGTTGCGACCGCCTTGGAAAAAAATGCCTATGAAAGGATACGATTTTTATTTTATTTTTTCCTTTGCCATCTTGGAGCAACCCTTGTCGCCGGCAACATCGTTTACATGGGCATTCTCGGGTAAATACTTGAGGACGACGGTTTGCATAACAAAATGCTGATGGGCCAATGATTTTGGACGAAAGGGTTCACCACTCTGGGGATGTCATCATTTCGGTGGTGCAAAAGGAAAATATTTTCCATTTTGTTGGCTTAAGGCGCCTTGGCAAATGTTTATATTTTCCAAGTTTTTTTTTTTTTTTTTAGGGATATTAGTGTCCGTTTTGCGGACAGTTTGTATTTCTTCTCTTTTTTTTGTATCTTCCTTCAAGGGATGATTTACTGGCTTTATATGGAAAAGTGTCTGTAGGTATTTGGTTCGGAATTTAAATGCAGGTTGTATGACACAGCCTAAGGTCTTACGATGACCGGTGGCTTGGTGGGTCAAAGCAGTAGACAGGACTTTAATGAAAACTCGAATGAAATGTGACACTTTCGGCTGGGAAGGGTGCGATTAAAGGTTGGCATTTCGGCGATCGCTAATAGAAATAGAAAAGCACTTATGATGTCTATGATTTTAATTCTTGCTGCTATAAAACTAAATTGACTCCGGTTTTCACAGTTGCATTGCAAAATCTCGCTACTAGAAGACAGGATCCGATATGTCGTTTTCCGCTATGCTCAAGCGGAGATCTGAGCTCATAAGCGGGGGGTATTTTACGAATACTTGGTATAGCTCATAGCTGTGGAATACATTGTGCGATGGGAATAGAATTTTTTTTATTACAATGTTCAGTCCTTAAGCTAAAAGCAATAATTATTCAATTAAAAATGTATCTATATAAAAATTGAGCCTTAAAATTGTGTTCGTTTGTCGCCGATTCACGCCTTAACGATTCACGCCCTTAACGCATTTACAGATTTTAACCAAACTTTCACACATCTTTGGAATTGGTCTATATATGGTTTTTGTGAAGTTTGGTTGAAATCGGAAAACGTACATGTGTGTTGTGCGTGTGTGAAAAAACACATGAATTTCAGTACATTTTGGGTTTTTTCCACAGAAATTCATATCTATATAGTCGGGTAATTCCGATTTGACTGATTTTTTATTTTATTTTGTTTGTCTTGAATCAGGGATGGTTTGGGAAAAATGAAAATTCGGAAAATTCTCAACGGGTGGCGCTGTAGGCACATTTCGTGTTTCATCTATCTCCTTCTATATAAATATCAAAATAAGTTTGATTGTGTTTGAATTGATGTTCTCTTAATGCGTGAACTGATTTTGTTTCTGGAGACTTCAAATGAAAGGTGACGTCAATTCCAAGGTTTTTATGTATATACGGTCTTTGTATGTGTATTGGTTATTATGAGTTAAAGACATTTTAATGAACATACACGTGTTGTCAACCTCAGAAAGCCCTCAACCACTTTGAATTAAATTTTTTCGATATGTTTGTGTGGTTGCAGCTTAAAAGATAGGATAGTTTTGGTGGCCACCCGACAGGTGGCGCTGTAGTCAATCTCCGAAACCACTCAACTGATTTCAATGGAATTTTGTGGATGAGTATGTTAGGTTCCACCTAGGAAGATAGTATAGTTCTGGACCCGTTGGGTTGCGCTGCTGTCGATCTCCAAAACCGCTCAACCAATGAAATCTATGAAATCGTTTCTATGCATTGAACTCAATTTAATTCCAAGGAAGTTTCATTCGTTCAATAGAGAGGTTCAACTATCAAAAGGGATGTTCATAATTCATAATTTAATCAATTTTAGGCGGTACGAAGTTCGCCGGGTTAGCTAGTATAGTGATAAAAAATAAAAAGTAACAACTTCGATTGGATTCGAGCTATATAGATCGTCCAAGACCAGTGGAGATAAATTTTTGTGTGCCGCAAAACCCGTTTTGAACTTATCTACCTTTGGTGTAAAAATATGTGAACGTCTATTAAAATGGTGAAAAATTCTTTCGCCTAAAGAATAATCGACCCACCATAGAAAATGGTCAAAGCTAACATGACGGGCGCTGCAAAATGACAGCTAGATATGGATAGAGTTCTTAGCAGAGCTCCTAAGCCCAGCCCGACCTCACCCTATTAAAAAGAACCGTTAAGCATAAAATAAACTGCTAGCCTAGCTCACAAATCTGCATTCACGTTCCATGTTCGCTGCGAGCCGTGTCCCTGCTCCAAAGCATTCTAAGATGTAAATTTTGAAAATAAAAATAACTCTCCCATTTCGTTTAATTAATCTTCCAGTTCCCACCTACGTCCTTGGACCATAAACCTACAAAAAGCCATTTGTTCTGTCCCATATTTTCCCATAAATTTCACCAGCTCCACATGTTGCCAGGACGAACGGTAATTGTGTCGCATCACAATCATCAACTGAATGACTTAATAGAAACTCATGAATGTCACTTAAAAATTTATATATCACTTACTTACAGTTACCGCGAGACCGCCTCTCAGCATAGGGAGAGAGAGTGCGAGGCATCGTCATTGTCGCCATATTATATCTAGGTATGCACCGCACCCTCTCGCCAGTGAGTTACACCGGGAAGTCAGCCCTTTGCTGAGGGTTTGATGTGAACGTGTGAAGAGCAATGCATTAAGACTGCTATAGCGTTTTGCATCTTGGCTTGAGAATTAATTTCGCCCTACTTAGGTGAGGGGATTCATTTTTTGTTCTCAGTGTCAGTTTCAGCCCCACAGGGAGTTGCACTTTTTGTTTGTCAAAAATTATACTTTGGAGGAAAGCAATTAACGCAGAAGGGCAATTTGTTCAAGTCGAGGTGAGTTATCGGTAGTATCACCCACTTCGTCAGAAACTAATTACTGCAATAAACAATGCAGGACTGGGATACGTTGTAGTTGTCAGTGGAAGATAAGTGGCAGTACATTGTGAGGTACATCTTTTTAGGGGAATATTGGCCGCATATTAGAACTCGTTAGGGTGTGGTAGTGAAGGTGCTCCTGACTGGGCCTGAGGCCATGAAGCTGCTCATTTCTGTGGATGATATATTATTACCTAGCGGTGTGGGGAAAAAAGACGATGGTCGGGTGTCTAGCACAAGCAGTCATAGATAGAGCTGTATGCTCATTGGTTTTGTTTGCACAGGTGCTGATGGAACATGGCTTCAAAAATGGATGATGATTCTCTGTGTGTGGGTGTGCGTTAGAAGGATACAGGACAGGATATAGATAAATGTTCACATTGCTGTGTACTCGTATTTGCTTATGGCAGGAAAGGTGTGGAAATTAATATCCTTGCTGATATTGCCGGAAATTGTTCATGTGTATCAAATTTTTCTGTTAAGGATATTACATTTGCAATGGAAATGTGAGCTCTCTTGTGCAGGCGTCAAATGATGTATGGGGAAAAGTTGTGATAATGATAAGACGGATATGATATTATTTGTTGGCAAATATATATTGTATTGAGGAAGTTTAGTCCCCCGCGGAAGCGGTTTCTGTCACATGCGTTGGCATCTGGGAAATATATCACGAAAATCTGATGAAGACAAATGTGACACCAACCGTATGGAAAATGTCTACACGGGAGATGTTGCATTTACATAAATATTATAGTAAGTGGTGTAAGGGGATGTTGGAACTGCAATTAAAGAGGCGGAACTTGAAAGAAGTAAGGTATACCTAGTGTGACCACCTGTACGCAAATGACACGTACAGTACAGTACGTAAATTTGGAGTCATGTACCGAGTACCGAAGTGATAACTCAAAATCACGAAATGTACGTAAATTGAAGCGACAAATTATTGTTGTACGTAAAATGTACACCAACGACAGGAAAAGAACAAAGAAAAAGTTCTGTTTGCTTTTCGAAGCACAACGATAATTCGATTGTTTTTAGTTGATAGTTCCCATCACTATAAATAGATAGTTCCCCCCATTGACATTTGTGGAGTGCTTTTATTGTGTTCGTTCGTATTGCATTCGTTTTTGATAAATTAAACGAAATTTTTCTTTTAAAATTTCGAATTTTTAAAGAAGCAACCTCAAATGTTGAATGAAATTGCATCAGATGGAAAGTATGCGTTCAAAAAAACCAATCAAGAATGAATTGATTACACAGGCCAATACTTTTGGAAAATTGGTTACAATATCGTCTAATAAACTGAATAATTTTTTTTTTCCAAAATTGCGTTTAAAATTTTGTAGTGAATGCGATAATGAAAACTTTTGTGTAGGTACCTAAATAAGGTCTTGGAAAGGTGGTCTGTCAAATTTGTCTTTTTTATTGTATATATATATATATATATATATATATTTATACCTACCAAACGTTCAATTAAATAGACAAATTCGGCAGACTTTTGTAGAAATACCTACCGCTGATTAACACAGCAACTGCCAGCGTTGCCACTTCAATAAAAGAGGAGCGCAGTAGATCATTAAACAAAATGCAGTAGATCCGGTCTTTCCGCAGTAGATTTTTTGTTAAACAAAAAAAAAAACAAAGACCAATTGCTTAAAACTATAATCATCACTTAAATGTTTTTTTTTATGCAATAAGGTCACAATAAGTTGGCTTCGTTCAGAGGTTCTTTACAGGGGTTATTTTTGTGCATGGTTTTTGTACAGCTGTTTAAGAGAATGATTATCAAACAAAAAAAGGGCAGTAGATTGGATTTAGTGCCAGTAGATTTATTTTTAGCAAAAAGTGCAGTAGACCTACTGCTTTTGCAGCAAAGTGGCAACGCTGGCAACTGCATTGATAAAAGCTGGGGCGGATGGGCCATAAGACGAACCGGGAAGTTTCCCGGTAGGCCGCCTGTTCATAGGCCGCCAGGACCAGTTTCTGAAAGTACGTCTAAGTGATCTACCCACTTATCTTTATAAACATGTACTTAGGTTAGGTTAGGTTAGGTAAGGTGGCTGTCAAAAGAGACTCACTTAGACCAAAGTAAATATAGGTCCTTTGTGGTACCACATGGGGGGGGGGGGGGGGTTGGCCAGAGTAAATAACTAGACCGGACAAGCTGGTGGGAACGTTGTTGTTGCCTAATACTGATGACGATTAGCCCATGGCTAAAATCCTCCTGTGTCACGTCGAGGGTAAAAACGGGGTGGTTTGTCCTTGGGTCGGGGTAAGGGTGCCGATACAGTCTATCCCTTGCCCGTGAACCTCGGACGACCCTGGTTGGGCGGTATGTTTTCGAATAATGTGAGGGGTGACCGAAACAGTGTACCCTTCGTTTATGATTCTTCGACATATCGTCCGAAATGACGTATACCGTTTGATTCAGTATCGTTAGAGCTGCCCTTTCTTTATGGGGCCCTTGGTAAGGTTGGTCGAGGAGGAGGTGACCTGTCGATAGTTAGCCTTCAGATAGGCGGGTGGTAACCGTAACGGTTGGACCCTCGCCTGAGTCCTCTGGTAACTGCTCGGAAAGGGCCGATGGGGCGAGGCGTAGTAGTAGAGGTGATTGGATCAATCGTTCTGACTACTGCGCAAATTGTGAGGTGTCACAGATTGGTAACAGATTGGGTCTGACCGAGTGACGGGTTGTTTCGGATAAACAACGAGGGGTAACCGAAACAGTTTCCCCTCTGTTGCAATCCATAAACAATCTGTCTAAATAGGGGCTAATGGGATCAACTTCTGATACCGAAAAAGTAAGAGTGATCATTGCAGCCATTTGGTCTTGGTAATAAATTTGCTGATGCAGCGTGTGTCTGTGAGGGACAAGTCACTGAGGTCTACGAAGAAGTATTTACCTAAGTATGTTTTGCGCAAGTTTGCGAGAGCTGGGCAGGTGCACAGAAGATGGAGGACGGTTTCCTCTTCCTCCTCATCCATGCAGCTTCTGCAGAAGTCGTTGTAGGGTGCTCCTAGTCTGCGAGCGTGCCTACCTATTAAACAGTGCCCTGTTAATACTCCTACTACTGAGCTGATTCTATTTCTTCTGATAGAGAGAAGCTTCTGAGTCCTTTTGGCATCCATGTTTGGCCAGGTTTGCTTCGATGTGGTGCAGGTATTAATGCTGTTCCACCTATTGTTCGCGATCGTTATTGCCTTCTTAAGTAAGGAGAATTTAATCGTTTGCATAGGAGCGTACGGTTCACTGTTGTTGTTCGAGTGAAGGCCGCTGCCTTGTCTGGCTAGCTCGTCCGCTTTGCAGTTGCCAGGAATGTCACTGTGCCCCGGAACCCAGCACAGGGTTACTGAACATCTGTCCGCAATCTCGTTAAGAGATTCCCGGCATTGTTTTACCAACTTTGATCTAATTGTTGGTGTATTCAGGGCTTTTATTGCTGCCTGACTGTCTATGTATAATACGATAGCTTTTTTGTCTATCGCAAACAAGGCGAGTCTGCAGGCTGCCTCGCGTATAGCCATAATTTCAGCCTGAAAGACGCTACAGTGGTCTGGAAGACGTAAGGCAGTACTAATTGCGGGTGATGGAGAATAGACTCCAGCTCCCGTGCCTGTTGCCATTTTGGATCCATCTGTATAAACTTCAAGTGCAAGATTGTTAACTATTGTGCCATTCTCCCATTCGGAACGATCTGGGATTAGTACTTTGTATTTAATGTTGAAGTCCTCAAAAGGTATGGTGTAATCCGTTATATCTGGGATTGCATTAGGGAGAATGCTCGTATGGCCTATTTTATGGTTGGTCCATTTCTGCGATTCTCTAAGTCTTAAGGCTGCCGTAGACGCGACTAGTTTCCCGTATATATCGACAGGAAGAAGGTGTAGTATTGTGTCTAAGGCGGCCGAAGGTGTGGATCTAAGTGCACCTGTGATGCAAATGCTGGCTGATCTTTGTATCCGTTCCAAAGAACTGGTATTACACTTTGTCTTTAGTGCGGGCCACCAAACCAGGATTCCGTAGAACAGAATTGGTCTGACTACCGCAGTATAGAGCCAGTTTGTTACCCTAGGCTGGAGGCCCCATTTAGGGCCCAATACCTTCCTGCATGTGTGGATAGCAACCGCGGCTTTCCTAGTGCGGTCCTGAATATTAAGCTTCCAGTTTAGCTTGCTGTCTAAAATTAGACCTAGATATTTGGCATGATTGCTAAATTTCAGCTCCTTGTTTTTGAGTTTTGGAGGAGTTAAATTGGGAATTTTGTATCTGTTTGTGAACAAGATTAGCTCTGTTTTGGATGGGTTAATATCAAGTCCGACTGTAACCGTCCATTTAACTAACTTATGAAGGGCGGATTCCATAAGGTCTCTTATTATATTAGGGAACTTTCCAGTTACAGCAATAGCGATGTCATCTGCATAAGCTATAACTTTACAACCCATATTTCTCAGGATGGTGAGTGCTTCATCAACTACTAAGATCCAAAGTAGTGGCGACAACACTCCCCCCTGGGGTGTTCCTCTATACACTAAGCGTTTGGTTTGACAGCTTCCTAGTTCAGATAGGATCACTCTGCTACTGAGCATGTTTTCAATCCAGACGCGTATGCAGCTGTCAACATTCAGTCTGCGGAGTGCATTAGAAATGCCTTCTGTTTTGACGTTATTGAAGGCGCCTTCAATGTCTAGAAAAGATACCATCGCATACTCTTTGATTGAGAGAGATTTTTCAATGGTGCCTACTAGTGAGTGTAGAGCTGTCTCCACCGAGAAACCCTTGCGATAGGCATGTTGGGAATCTGACAGGGAGCCAGCGGATAAGTTCTTACGAATGTATGAATCAATGAGTCTTTCCAGTGTCTTCAGAAAGAAGGAGGAGAGACTGATTGGCCTGAGATCCTTGGGGGAAACGTGTGAGGCCTTGCCACACTTTGGTATGAAAATCACATTAACCCTTTTCCATGATGCAGGAGTGTATCCGAATCTGAGACAAGTTCGGAAGATCACTACGAGCCAGGGGGTCAGAGTATCTAGAGATTTCTGTATTTCTACTGGCGTTATTTTATCTGGGCCAGGAGATTTATACGGAAGGAAGCTGTTGACGGCCCAGTAGATGCTGCGGCCGTTGACAATCCCAACCGGTGATTCTTGAGCCGGGAAGCTCGGTGGCGTTGATGAGATAGCCTCTTTTGAATTACCAGGAAAGTGTGTATTCATGAGAAGATCCAGAGTCTCTTCGTTAGACGATGTCCACTCCCCGTTGGGTTTTTGGATGAAACTAGGCATGGGTGGAGATTTGGAAATTATTTTCCTTAGCCTGCTCGAATCTGTAGTACTCTCTATGCTACCACAGAAGAGCCTCCATGATTGCTTTTGTGCTTTTGTGATCTCTGCCTTATATAGCCTCAGACTAGTTTTGTATGTGTCCCAGTCTTCTTGCAGGCGAGAGGATTTGGCCAAATTGAAGCATTTCCTGCTTTCTTTGCGCAACTTTGATAGGTGAGTGTTCCACCACGGTGGTTTACTCCCTTTTCTGTGCCTGCTGATCGGGCAGGCTCTATTAAAGGCCTCGTTCATTGATTTGGTGACTCTGTCAACCATATAATCAATATCCGATGGTGAATTTGGTTGATTAACTAAGTAACCTAGCTTCTGCTTTAGGATAGAATTATATACCTGCCAATTGGTTTTCCTGACATTCCGGAAGGTTTCAAGTGGAGGCTTAATGAGGTCAATGTTAAATTGAATATACCGGTGGTCCGAGAATGAAACCTCTCTTGAGACCATCCAGTTGCTAATTATTAGTTTAGGAGAGTTAGTAGCTAAAGTTATGTCTATGACCTCCTGTCTAATACTGTTGATGAAGGTAGGTTCTGAACCTTTGTTGCATACTACGAGATTAGTTGTCATAATGTAGTCAAAAAGACACTCACCCCTGTTATTTATGCCGCTGCTTCCCCAGAGGGTGTGGTGAGCGTTGGCATCCGCGCCCACCACAAGGGGAATGTTGTCACTCTCGGCTGCCTCTACCAATCTGCGCACATTTGCTGCTGGGATGGGCCCTGTGTCGTCGTAGGGCATGTAAGCGGCCGATACCCTTAGCTTGCTGCTGCACGTGTCTATTTCCACGCAGACAAAATCTGGATCACTGAAATTGGGTATAAGGCGAGCTTTTAAACTGTTCTTTGCCAATATACAGGATCTAGGTTTACCTTCATTTTTTGTGTAAAAAAGCGTGTAGTTTTTTGCCCTTAATCCAAGTATGGTATTCTTACCATCCACCCAGGGTTCTTGGATAAGGACAGCGTCTTCTCCGCCCGTTAGCAGGCGAAGCAATAAATTAGCTGATGCTATTTTAGAGTGATGGAGGTTAATCTGTAACAGTCTTAGCATCATTGCTGACTGAAACGGACGCCTCTATCACTGTCCTGTTGCTTTCCTCCGAATCAGAAGAAAGCTCGTCGCTGAGGTTTATCGTTGGTGTGTCGTCGCTGTTTTTGCTGCCATCCGTAGCAGCTGGCTGCGTTACGGCGACCCGATTTCCTTCCTCTACGGAGACGGGAGAGAGACCGTCTAGCTCGGCCTCCAGGCCGAGGTTATTCAGCGTGGATACCACACCCGACAGAAGTCTCTCTTCCTTCTCCTGAACTCTGAGTATGAGTTCGTCCATACCATAGGAGAATTTATATCCCCTACTGCTAAGCAGATCGAGTGATTCCTTGTTCATAAGGAATGAAACTAGCCTGCCTCTTTCTTCCGGTTCTCCGGCTTTGATGATCTTCCAATTGCTCGTTGGTAGATCGGGGTTTTGTAGACGGATCAGTCTAAGGATGTCCGCTTCCGTAGACGGCCCGGGGGGTAGCCAGACACGACCTTTCGGGCGGACTGGTATATCGCTCCAGTGCATCACTTGAAGCCCAGCGTTATTCCACAACGGGTTGATTTTCGGTATCGTTGATTTTAAGAAGTCTACCGCACTGCTGTTCTTGCATTTAACAAGCTTTACACCGCTTGAGAACCAGCCCCCATCCACAAAGGACGGCGGTTCTGCCGAAGTATTCCCGTCCAAGAATTTAAGGACTTCTCCGGCCAGAATAGCTTTGAGCGCTAGCCAGTTCTCCCCGCTCATTTTCCCCTCGTCGTTACCATTATCGTAGATACCGTAGAGCATATTGTCTTTCACGACTTCATTGAAGGGTCTGTGTGCCGTATCAGCATTCTTTGCCTTCTTTGAAGTCGCGGAAGTCTCCTCAAAGGATCTGGGTCGCTTGGTCGTTGAGACCTTTTTGGCAGGAACTACCGAGGGTCTTCCCGAAGCAGGAAGATCTTTCGGATTACCACATACGGTGCTGGGTGCTCCTGAGATGGGAGTGAAGGTTTTAGTAGGTCCTTCCCTTCGAAGGGGGGGTCTCTTCTTAGGGTTGGACTTACTTGGGCCGCTAGGAGTTAAGGACGGTTGGGTGGCATTGGTTGTTGAGGGATGGTGCCTACCCGTAGCAGGTTGGCTAACATCCCCCTTCAGAACCTCGCCGGCCCAACGAATCATGTCCCTGTCCTTTTGATCCCAGGAACTGTCTGGTTTCGCCAGGACTGCGGCGAGTT
Source organism: Cheilosia variabilis (assembly GCA_951230905.1). Lineage (NCBI taxonomy): Eukaryota > Metazoa > Arthropoda > Insecta > Diptera > Syrphidae > Cheilosia > Cheilosia variabilis. Next base: position 12,104,711 of record OX579680.1, on the reverse strand, counting down.
TATGTTTGGCTGCACGTACCTGTTTGTACCTGATGGCGCTCGGTGAGGAGTTCTTGCCACGCCAATCATGCGACGATACAGCATCAGGTTGCCTGGATTCCGCGTCCGAAACAGACGCGTTAGCGGATTTTGAATCCGAGTCAGACGGAATTGTGGAGTCGTCGTCGTTGTCGGAAGTCGTTTTCCTGTATTTTGTCAAGTCGTTGTCCTTGTTCATTGCTGGAAGGTCAGTTTTGTTGTTTTTGTTGTTTTTGTTTGAATTTTTGTTTAAAAGGTCCATTAGATTCCCACGAGTAAGCCGGTGAAGAATGGTCCGCCCCAACATAGCCGGTTCTGCTGGGGTAGGGCACTTGGATACGACAGGCCCTGCCAAGGCACATGTACTTACCGAAAATAAAGAACCGGAATGAATTTTTAATTTTCTTAACAAATATTTGTAGGATTTTTGTACATTTTTTTTCTGTATTTTATTTGCCTTTATATTTAATCAGCAAAAAATTTTGTTTTTTTTTAAGAAGTAGGATATGAAAATGAAATTTACTTCAAGAAAAAGCGAGAAAATGAGTCCCCTATTTTTTTTTTCTCTTTTACTCCATCAAAACATGAAAAAACAGAGACTCTAAAATCGCTTTTTTGCCTTTATTATCTACTTTTCACACAGCGTTGCTAGTTGCTTACCTGTGGTGCAAAACAAGGAGAATCGTTTTGTTGTTCGGCTTATTCCTGCTGTTTGTCTTTGTGGGTGCGTCTGTGCCGATGGCTGGCTTGTTAACTAGGGTTGGATTTGTCATCGTTGTTTCAGCACGGATCGCATCGTTATTCTTTTTTTTTTTTTTTTTTTTTTCTATGGTATGTATGTACTTGATTGGATGTCCGTCATTTTTAACTAAAAGAATGGTTTTTGGATAGTAAATGTAATCTGATTCAAAAACCTGTAATAAACCTATGCTCTATTTAATTTTAAAGGGAAAATGCGTAACACCCTGTAAATGTATATTTTAACCATATCCGGAAATTAAAAAAGGGCCGATAAATATTATTTTCCGGGCCGCTAAGATGTTGCCCATCCGCCCTGGATAAAAGCACTGAACAACCATAGTCCTGAGACCAATTAGAAACTTAAAAACCAACTTTACAGAGTAATGCCTACTATGCTGTTCCAGGAAAGCTAAAATTAAGCGCCTCTCCAATGTTTCTCTCCACCGCTTCGCTTAATGTTTGCTTAATTTTGAGTGTAGGTTCCGTCAAAAATAAAACTGTGTTGAAATTTTTTTTTCGTTTTTTTTATTTGTACTTCCTCAAAAACCTATTCCAGGTAGGTACTCCTTGTTAAAATATTCCATTTTTAAGAGAAATTAAATTAACAACAACGATTTTTTTGTGTTGAGCTAACCATTCTCCATACTTTTTTTTGCTTTCGTTTGAAATACCGATACTTTCCCTGATCTATCAAAATTTAGCTGAGGAAAAATGTATTTTGCATTAATACGCCTACTTAAATTCTGTAGAGATTTTTCATACAGTGGCTAACAAATTTAGCTTGAACTGCGTACTGCTTTGCTGAACTGCTTTGCTTAATTTTATCTTTGGAGACATTTTTGAATGGGGGCTTAATTTAAGCGCGAGCAGCATACTAGGCTTAAACAAAAAATCTTCGCTTCAGTAGCCATTTGTATTACTAAATTGCGAGCTGAATGTTTTGAAAAAAGTCCTCATTTTCGCGTGAGAAGCTGCATCACTCATGGTGGAGATGGAGAATTTTTTTTCAAAACATTCAGCTCGCAATTTAGTACAGGTCACAGTTTAACCGATGAGGTACAATAAGCAGTAAAAATGATTCCTGAAAAAAATGGAAAGCGGTTGCTTAAGTTGTCAATCTGTCGGCTGGGCAAACCGAGCTCCAATCAAATGGAAGCACATCCGTCGCAGGCCACATGGGAACGAAAACGTGAGAAAACTTCCCGCAGATTATTTCCCACCAATGTTCGATTAATTATTCCTTGGGAAAAACCCATTATTCCACTCCAATTCCGATAACCATTTTCATTTGCTCCGACTGCCTTAACCCTAATCCTATATTCCTTTTCTATCAATCTTTCGCTATCCTTCGGACCGTCGTCGGTCGTCTCATCAACCACCTACTACTTTTTTTTTGCTTCAATTTTCCATCAAAACAAAGCCTCAAGGAGCTAAGCGCGTCGCGTAACCAAAACTCAATTAACCACTGTTCAAACAAATCCTTCGTCGTTATTGTCGCCCGTAATTAAATTCCGAATCCGCAATGTGTAAACAACAATTATAAACGAAAGCACTGTTAAGTACTATATCCACCGAAGCGCCCCCCATGTCGCCCAACCACCACAGACAACTATTACGGAAGGCAAATGTGCCTACCTACGTATGCAAGTAAATATGTCCGCCCCAGCCCCCGAAAAATAGGTAAGCCCGCTAAGCAAATTCAATCAGTTAATGAATCCATCAACAAGGCAAGGATTGGCAACGAGATAGATTCTATTTGCGAAGGGATTTACTGCCGCTATTTACAATAATCCTTCATCGCGCCACTTCCATTTGACGACAAGAGTGCAGGCTGAATGTGGGGGCGCTTCCCAATGGTATTTGGCGACGGTAAAGGATTTTCGAGATTTTCTGGCAAACGTTATCATCGTCGTCATTATATACCAGTTTGGCAACGTCGGTTCTGTGGCAGCTTCCTTGCTTCGTTTCGAAATGTAAATCACTATCAGTTTGGAGGACAATGGCTTTGCCCAACTCTACATGAATGTAACTGGGGTGAGTCCTTCGTTCGCGTATATGGTTCAACTACAGCGGTGGATCGTCATAGTTTATTAGCGGTGAATAACATAGTTTCTAGCGACCGTGACTGTCATTTGCAAGGCAAATTGGAACATCAAATGCGGATGGGAATTGGAGGCAAAAAGAAAACAGCCAATACACCATGTGAATTATAGAAGGTCTCCGAATGGGGTGACTATAGATCGAGGGCGTTGGTGACCCTTCAAACTGAATCGTAGCGCAATTGATTACAAACTGGAACAACACTGGAAGTGCGCCCCCCTTACTCTTCAGCGAACAAGTAGTGAATGGAGCGTGTATGACGTCGAAACTCCTCCATCTGTGCCACATTCGCATGCGAACACAATTTGCGAGCGATGTCTTTTGTGTAGAGCCATTGACCGAAAGGCTTTTGTTGAAGCCAGCAATTTCAGAATGGGAGCTACAACTAAATTGTCAGTCATATCATATGACGAGTGTCTGTATGACGAGAAAGTGCGTATTGGGATGTGAGTCCTGAACGGTTGCATGAAGCGGAAATGTGTATGTAAAATTGGAAGTCACTTTTAACATTTCGAGGACTGGAATGGGATTTATTATTTCGATTGAACTGCAAATTGCTATTTCTCAATGTATTTTACGGGGTGGTACAACTCGTGCTTAAAAGAGTCTTTTGAACTTCATTTGGCCTGACTAATAATCATTTTTTTCAACCTTCTCACTAAATATTTTGTTGGTGACAATATGCAATTTTGTATCGGAAATTTCGCTATTGTGAGTTCGAAAATTTTTGCCTGGACTCTAAAAATGGTTATTATATCGCGGATTGTGTTTTTGGATGTCTTTTCGTGTATAAAAATGAATTGTACCGACCGCTAATTTACAAGCCTGTAGAAATGGGATTAATATAAAATCCCATTTGAGTTGGAGGTTGTCAGAATCCTTTATTTGTGTATTTCCATTACCTAAGGATTTCATCCCCTAAACTCTGAAAAAGTGTATATCACTCGAAACCGATTAGGCTACCAATTGTAAATAAATAAATAAATAAAGTTGGCGCACCAGATCCAAGTGCCCTAGGTCTAGCTTCCCACACCCGCATTCGTTTTTTTTTGTATGACTAATGGAAGGGACCTACAACTTTATGCCAAATCCAAAGGGCTGAGTTGGAGAAGCTCTTTCACGATAGTTGGATATACTCTCGGCTGTTTGTCAGACATTCGCGAGAGTTGGTGAAGTGGATAAAACCTTAGGAGGGTTTTCCAATAAGGACGAGCCGATGCTGAAATGAAATAAAACAAGCTCTGTGTGAGGTATTATTATTTTTATTTGAAGGGCCCATATAGGTCATTATGTAGAACAGTGTTGCCGGAGAAAAATATTATAAGGTAGTACTGCAGCCAAAAATGGGGAGTATTTAAAAAGAAATAGTAGTACAGATATTTTTAAATCTTAAAAAATAAAAATCTGAGCACAAACATTTTTTTTAACTTTATTTAAGAAAAAAAAATTCGGTTGAAAAAAAACAAAGCATAAATAAATCAATTATTAATTCTAATAGTTAACAAAAGTATGTAAGTAAATATATTTTCAATTATAAAAAAATCTGTCTTACAGCAGAGAGCTTCTGATTTTTTATGTCTTTCTATAAGCTGTTTCTTGTTTGTAAGTTTCATATTACAAGACGAATAGAATGGCTTTTTGTCGATTTCCTTAAGGAACTCAAAATCACTCAATCATCCTTTTTTGAAGATGTGGTAGGTCTATCAACTTAATCAGCATCAGAAATACCTAAAAATATAGCTTTTCGGCAAGTAATAGATAATCGGCCGAAGTTGGAGGTCTCAGTATGATTTTTCTATGCACCAAACGACAATCTCAGATAACAATAAAATAATTACCGAACTTACAGATGAAAATTGCATGAAGCCAGCGAAAAACAAAAACAAACTAGAAAGATGTTAATTCTCTTTTTGACGACAGTTCGGAACATAAAAGTGCTGCCAAATTTGCATTAAATTTAAAGTGAATTAAAACTCAATTTATTAAGGTTGAAATTACACTTTGCTGCAAGTGTAAAATATTTTAGGTATTTCAAAAAAATAGGAGTACGAATGTGAAAGGATGGAGTACGGAGGTGTTGAAAGTATTACAATACTCCAATGGGAGTACTTTCGGCAGCACTAATGTAGAACATTGCTCTGCCAAACGCTTCGATTTCCAGTCAGTTAACGGCATTGTCTATGAACTTATGAACTGCGTTGTCTATGATCATTTACTTTGAGCTTTGAGATCAGTTGAATCTTGTGCGGATGCAGGCCTAAGTCCCCCCCGAGTCGACTTTGAAGGGCACCGTGTTTGACGTAAAATTAGCGCAACGTGGGTAACGTTTTCAGTGATGAACACTCATTTTGATCGTGTAACATGTCACGATAATCTTGCGTCAGTGTCTGAAAATTAAACCAGACTTGACAGACGCCAAAAAACAACTTGTCCGACATAGGCTGCTAACATCGACCCGTCCCAACCTGAAAAACGATTAATAAACATTTTTTTTTAAACCCCTCGAAACCCAATACATTAAAAAAAAGTAGGCCCATAAGTATGATTAGGTAAATTTTTTTTAAGTTGACCGGTATGAGTGGTGACTCAGAAAAATTTTGTCTCTGCTTCCACACACTCTAACTCCATTCTGGTAATGACACAAGCCAGAACCTTATTCGAAAAACCAAGTGCCTTAAGTGAGCGAATATATTATTCATTAGAAATGATTTAATGGCACAATTTTGTGATAAAAAGGTGCTCGCTGAAATAAGACCAATTACAGCCTGTAGCGCTCCGTGGGGAATAACCATACATGCAAATGGCGCTGGACTTTGCTTAGCTTTGGGAAAAATAAGTGTGGGACATCACCTCACTTCTTTGTTGGATTTGTGGACATAAAGAGTCGGATAATGACAGTCGCCAATCGCAGAGTCCGTTGCGTGTCAGGAAGACAGTATTGAAACCAGACGTTGCGTCGTTCGGTATATTTGACAATTTTGTTCAAATTGGTGACAAATATATGCAAACTTGATTGCGATTATGCCAAGCGGTCATACTTCACATAATTTTGCCCATTTATTCACTTCAATGGGTTAAAGAAAGTTTTTTTAGAGGCGTGATTAAACAGCATAATACAGAAATTGGTGTTGACTTTATTGGGAAGTTACTTCTATAACATTTTACGAACTCGTAATTATTTGGGGATCGCTGAATAGAGTGCAATTTGGGAGTCAAACAGTGTGTCCCCAGTTTCGATTAGTTTGCCGACAAGTTGGGAATGTGAAGTCTGGAGCTCATGGTGACATCTTATTCGGCAGTCCGCTCATTGCAAATCACTAAGAACTGTCAAATTGGTCGTAACTCGGAAAAAGCGTTGCCGATTCAAAAGTAGCTTTCTACTTTGAAAATCTTAAATTTAAATGACGTACCAATTACGGCGCTACTTCGAAAGCGATGTTTACGAAATGTGGCCCTATTGAAAGATGAACCTGGCATGTATTGTTGTGGCGAAAGCGATAACATTTTTTTAAAATACGGAGTTAATAATGCACTACATTGAATTTAAATAGAAGAAGAAAACAAAGGAACAAACGGGTTACTGCTGTCATCGTCAAATACCACAAAGACAAATGGTTTATTTATATTTTCTCTACAATGCGGTGAATTTGTGACCGATAGGTTTTGAAAGTTTTTTACTAAGCTTCAAGAGTGTTTTTATTTAATGGAAAGTTTTAAAGCGGACGTTAAAAGTTACAATATCGAGCTATAAATAATAAATACTCTCTCAAATGTATTAAGTGTAAGATAAATATTATTTTTGGGATATTTAATTTTTATATTCAAGACTAGCTGGTACCCGCGACTTCGTCTGCGTAGAATTAGGACTTCGAGTTACTCCATTAAAATATTTCTATCAACAACAGCGCCACTTATCGAGTCCAAAACTATCCTATCTTTCAAGACAACCAATTATCCCTACATATTTAAATTCATTGGTAAAATACGCAGCAAATATATTTACTTACCAAATATAGATACCTATGATGAATTTTAGTAAACCTAACTTGAGAAATAATTGGTTCGCCATTTAAACTTGGATCCCCTATTTCATCCCCTTCACGTTTTGTTTTCGCGACAAAAAGTAGCCTATGTCATTCTCAGAGGTCCCATCTATCCCTATACCAAAATTCATAAAAATTGGCTTTGCGGTCGTTTTGAAATAACATAACAGCGCTCCTACCCGAATCCCCCGCAAATTTTGAAAGTTCTCTCTTAGATTACATATGACTGCAACTCTCTTCGGCCGTCGGAGCTACAAGCATGATAAATGAAAAAAAAGTATTTCCCTGAATCATTGTTGTACACAACGCGTAGTTGAAATTAATTTAGTAAAATTCAACTTTTTCAATTGCAAATATTCTAAAAAAGTAAAAATGCAAAAATAAGCACCCCGAAAATATCTTTTTTTGACACTTCACTTGTTAAGATTGGTTGAGCGTACTACAGTAACTACAGAAATAATATAGTGGATATTAACACCACCACATGCCCATCATCGCACGTCAGCAGCCATCTGCGCATTTCCTCAGAACAACATTGTCGCTGCACTCACCTCCCATACTTCTCTTTCGTTTCACTTAATCGGAGAAAACTTCTCGCGGCTTTTGTTGAAATGTATGTGCTTGTGCGATGTGCGCCAGCCAAGCACCCCAAAGCAGAACAGCGATCAAGAACAACGGTTGCTGATAATTTTCGATTTGAGAAAATAAATTTAGTTTTTTCATGTTAGATTTTGGGTTGTCGTTCAGCTTAGTTCAGCTTCTAGATGACACAGAAAGCTGACTGATGGCTTAAAATAATTATGGAAGTTGTTGGCTCTGTTAAGTATTTTGTTTTGTTTGCATTGATTAAGAATTGTTTGAGTAATGGCGATAAAAAAGCAGCAAAGTCAGAAAAAAAGCACATTTTGCCCAAAAACGCTCCCAATCAAAGGCATGACATTGAAAGGAATAGCCTATGTCCTTCTCGAGATCTTAAGGGACATTTCAAAAAAAGTTTCATCGAAATCTGTGCAGCAGTTTTCACGCCAACCGTTAACACATGAAAACGGCTACAGTCTTATTATATGTTTAGATTAAGAACACACAAAACCAGATATGCAATTGTTTAATCTGTATGAATTTTAAGAAGCAGCCAAATATGAAAAATCTTAAAGTGTTTGTTAAGCAAAAATTGCAAGTGCTTTTATTTTCCTAACATTTGAGTTAAGTGTTGAAAATTTAAGTTCACATAACTGTAAGCTTGGTATATATTTCCTTTTTTACGGTAGGTAAATGAACTAAATTTCAGTTTACGTTTGGGATCTAAGTCAAAGCAAGGGGATGCTTTACTAACAGTTTACTCTCTATCGATCTCTATGATCGTTGGTAGCAACTGCCACTGTGTGACAGCTTCTTTAATAGGAGTGTTACAAATTCAAAATATTATAGGTATGTTCAATAATGCCTGACGATGGTTAAGCTATGCTACGTGTCATTTACATTTTGTCGTAATATAGCCAACCAATGCAATGTCACCCCTTCACTTCACATTCAAACTAAAATTATGCATAGAAAACCAATTAGGCGTTTACGCATTGACAGTATCAGTTACGAATTCTGCCATTCATTACCATTATAGGTACCTTCCTCCTGTCATCTGGGTACTGTCGAACTCCGCAACAAGACAGCCCTTACAGCGTTGCCACTTGTACTACATATGTAGTACTATGCTACATATTTGGCGGATTTTTTAACGCTACCCTAAAGTACTACATTTCTTAAAATCCGTCTAACCATATTACTTTTTTACGAACAACATTTCAAATTTCCCCTTGTGCTTTTATAACTAAATAAATCGATTTAAAAACTTGGCATCACTCTAAAGTATGTGCAAATCATCAGCTGAATGCTGTCATTTACGTAGGTACGGCATGAAGTGTCTGTCTCTGTCTATCAGCTGAATTAACAGCTGACAGCCAATTTAAATTTGTTTGTTTATTGTGCTGCACCCACAACAACTGCAAATAACAAATATGGATCGGTTTTTGAAAGTATTTTCAGATTCGGACTCGGATACTGCTAGGTAATCTTCATAAAAGTATAAAAAGACAATAAATATATGCTAAATGAACTACTTATTATAGCCAACAAGAACAAACATCGAATCCGGAAAATAAAAAGAAAACCCGCACACAGAAATATCGAAAGGAATGGGAAAGCCAATTTTCGTGGGTCGAATGTAGGTCTGGCAAACCCTTTTGTCGCGCTTGTCAGAAGCCATTTGTTTGCAATAGGACTTTGCTTGTTAGACATGAACTCTTACCCATACACGTTTCCAATTAAGTGTGTCCGACTGTTTTAGAAATGTAACAAATAACAGCATCATATTTAAACTGCGTTCTGAAATTGTTTATTTTGTTTGTTATGTTACTTAATTTAAATTTCAATAGAAAAAAAAAACAGGTACTACATTTTGTTTGAAAATGCTACATTTTGTTAGCTAACGTACTATATTTGCTAAAGACTTTAGTGGCAACGCTGAGCCCTTACCTTTAACTCCACTCACCAAAACAGGCTCTCCAGCAATCGATTATAGTTTTATTTTATATTCCTCTACAGACGTAAACATGTCAAAGAAATTACTCTCAAGACATATACTGGGTAGTATATAAAAAGATACAAAATGTTGGATATCTATGTCAGCAGGAAATGCCATCAAAGATTTACCTACCCCATAAAATACAAGAAGCCAACGAATGCCCACTCTCCGATGTGCTGTCACAACTCACATGCATTACTTATATTGACAAGCTCTCCACTTAAGGATATTGAACGCAGCATAAAGCAAGATATACCTGTACGCTAGCCTCATGAAATGTCGTCATGAACCAAATGGTGGTGGCTACGCCACGAGCATGGAATCCGTTGCCAAACTATCGAATTATAGCACGCCACTTCCACACAACGATGTCATCCTGTCATATGGTGTACTATGCATTACCCTGAATTGGGTTTCACCTTCAGCAGCTGGCGAGCGCGGTAAAACTTTATTTCCCTTTAATAGACTGCACTGCACACCACACCCGCCATCTATCGGCATTCAGTTGCAGTATTTATGGCAGCATTTAAGACTTAGCGTGTCGATAACCGCAACACAGCAGCAATCGACAAAAAAAACGACACACACACAACAACCGAAAGGGTAGAAAACGAAGTGATAAAAACTAAAATTACGCCAAAGGATAGGAGTTGGCTTTGGCTTCCTTTGGTTGAAGGCCTCCTACGTCCTTCCCGCCAGTGATACGCAAATAGAATTCGTATTTTTACTACCTCGTTTTGTTTTCCGTTTTTTTGCCACATATATTTTATATGCTGCTAGGCAATTATTCATCAATTTCATGCATTCGCAAGTCACCCGGGTGTATACGCGCGTGTATTCCCCGCGGGCAACACACCATGGTGTTTGGATACACAGCTCAGGTGTGGTGAATATACGGGGAAGTGCGCCGTCTACGGTCGATCATAATGAACAAAGAGAGGCGAAATTTTTCCCTTTCTGCCGTTTATTTCCTGTCGCCCAAGTCGTCCGAGTTGAACCTGGTACAACAGGGTGGTTTTTGCCAAAAGGAACCATCACGATAAATACCACGCCGATGGGAAATATACCTACTCGGAAAATTATATCCGCCAGTTGGATGTACAGCGGGTTGCAGCGGAAGGAAACTCCCAGCGTTGCACTCTCGCTTTGAGATCTCTACATCGAAGATTAACAAACAAAACGTCCCATTGAATGAAAGCAGCCCTCATCATCATCATCATCGTCATCGTCATCGCATCGAGCCCCCCTGTTGAGCCTTGTGAATGCTCTCCTGCTGGTCGCGTGTTGACACATAATAATAACAATACACTCTGACATACACACAGCACGGACCACAGGTCGGTGTTGGCTTTTACCGATTCTCAGGCGTAAAGTGTAGGAGGTATTTGCTGAATAACTATACAGCCTTGGAGGGACGGGGGCCCGCTCACAACAATTGCATTTACATATTTCCGTGTAAGTTAACGATGGGTTCGTTTTATTATTAGGATTATTAGGAATTTGGCAAGGTAATATTACTGTTAAATGCAATATCGCTTGTAACAGCACAATAACCACACAAACCGAGCACGATAAGAATGGAAAAGAGCTGTTGTTGTTGTTGTGGAATAATCATGCCACAAGGAATGTTTAGCAGTTGGTATTTGGTTATTTCTGAAAATTTATAGCAACACTATGAACAAGGGAAACAGGTATGCACTTCCTAGAAGTTGCGGGCTATTTATCGCATCAGAATGCGCTGTGATTTCGATATGCAGACATAAAATGGACGGGCTCTAACCTTGGGTCGTTAATTACCAGAAGTCGATGTTCAAAAACAACAAATGTGTGCTCACTCTTTGCAGGACAATTTGCAAAAAATTGTGATGGTGTCAAATTTTTTTTATTTATGAAATCATAATATAATATCAGGAAACCGTCTGAACTCACAAGTACAAGACTGACCAGTGTATCCTGAAATATGTTTTTTTTTTTTAATAGAACACTTTCAACAGTGGTGGAACATACATATACAAGACCCAGGGTTATAGCTCCTCACAATCATTCATTGTGGTGGAATAGATGCGACCCACAATTGCATGCCCAATCCAAAGTCGGATGTGAGAAGCTTTTCCACGACGGTCGTACTCCGGGATGTTCGACATTCGCAAGAAATGTCGCAGTGGCAAAAAAACCTTGAGGTGTTCTCGAACTACTGTGAGTATGATATATTTTCGACATATAGCTCAAAAAATCCATTCCCGCCTTCGCTACTTAAAAATCACGCACAAAACTGTAACCTATGTTGGAAGCCGTAGCCTCTCAATAATGACATTTAGATTCCTTGAATCCCATAGAAATTTAAAAATGCTTTGTCTTAGATTTTTGAGCTCTCAATCTCAGTCGGTGTATGTTCTAGTCATGTACCTTTTAGCATCAGTCGTGGATGACATACAAATTTCGCAGATGTCTTTTGACAGAGATGCGAAATTCCAACTTAAAATAAAGTAGACCTTTACATGTGGGTCCAAAACTCGAAAGATATCACACTTGGCGTTTTTGTCGGCATTTTGGTAGCCATCAGCAACTGATCCGAGGGACATAAGGCATTCATCTAGTATCTTTCATTATCTAAATAAGGTAAGTGTTTGGATAATCAAAAAGCCAGCGCCGATAAGATGCTATGAGAGTGTTGGAAACGTCTTTGTCGATATAATGAAAGCCGATCAACAAGTACAATATATATATTGTCAGACTAAAATGCAGTATGGTAACGTTACAGGAAGATCATAAGGAGGACCACTTTTAATGGGTTAGGCTTTACCCAGGCTTCAACCTAGAGATAGCCTATTGCAGCCGGACAAGCACAGCGGATTAAATATTTTGCAATGCTGCAAATAACACCGAAACAAAGACGACTGCTGGGGTCGAATTACCTCATCCGTGAGCTAGCCATAAGTCACTGAATTTTTTGGATTTTACAAGCAAAACAATAACAAATTCAGTAACGTAGCAGTAGTACTCGATCACGGATGCTGTGATTTAACCCCTAGTTCGAACAGAGAGGAGAAAAATAAGCGAACTTCTCCGAAGGAAAAAGAGGAAGTACTACGAAGAAGCGCGTTTACAGGAAAGTTCTACAAGCTGAAGTAGGATCGTTACCCAAAGATACTATTTAGTAGAGTCCAGGACCCTGAATTTGTAGCTCATTAGCTGCCTTGAGCTGCCCTGAGAAACCTTCTTTCATATGCAAAAGTAGGCGCAGTGGCTTAGTGGTTAGTGTGTTGGACTACTAAGCGAGGGGTCTCAGGTTCGAATCCCGAAAAAACCAAAATTCTAACTTATGGTTTTTTTTCCGCTGCGCCACCTCTAGCAAACGTCTCACAAACATCCGAGAGTGTAACTGTCATGAAGGAGCTTCTCGATTAGCCGTTTGGACCCGGCATAAAATTGTAGATCCCTTCCAAAACTTACACGAAACGAATGGTTGAGAGAAGCTAAGCCTAGGGTCCCTACAGACGAAAGTCATACACTTACATTTTTTCTAAATTTTCAATTTCACTTAATAAATATGCAGAAATTACACGCAATTGCACAAATTTTCCGTAGTTGTCCACAGAAATTGAAATTAAGGAGTAGTTAATGGGATGCCCTTTTGAAAAGTCAATATAAATCATTCAAAATAACATAAAAATAAAAGTAAATCAAATATTTCAAAGTTAACTACCCCACATACCCGAGACATTCGAACTCCCAAAACGGAAGTTCGAAATTCTTGGTAATCGTAGCCCACATGTATTTCTTTTCTTACCTAATTTTCCCATGGCATTGCCACAGACAGAAAAAGATATATTTTTAAAATGCCAGTCATTTTACAAAGTGATGCCCCCGAAAAAAAGCCATCAATAAAACTCAAAAAATTCCACAACTTAAAATAAAACCCGGAAAAGGAAAATAAATCTCAGGTAAAATCAGTATACCGACCACCAACATTAAAAAGCTGAAGCAGAAAAAAAATGAGAAAAAAACAGGAAATACTCCGACCAAACCCCAAAAGAATCTTGAACCCGCAATTCCGCCGCCAGCTCTCAGAATGACTTTTAAAATTACCTCGCAAACATTCCGCATGCGGGGAGCAATCTCCTACCGTTGTTCTTCTTTTTAATGGTCATGCTAAAGCAATTTAAAACTTTATTTTTGCAAAAGGTCACTTCACTACTCCACCACAGCGGCACAAGTCCGGCCGGATACTAAAAAAAAAAACAAAAAAAAAACACCCCATGTAGAAGCGGGCTATGTATAATTCAGTAGTTTATATCAGTTTCTCTTTAATCCACAGTTGAATTTATATCCATGGTAGGTAGGCGAGGACGCTTTACTTTTGTTTATGTCGGTGGGGGCCTGTGCGGTATGTAGAATACATTTTATTTCGAGAGATAAATTTAATTACAGCCAAACACGAGTGTCCTCATGAGTTAACGTTCACTTACTTCCAAATGACCATATCGGCCAGACTATGGCCTGTTAACGCGCGTAGGGAGGAACCATTTTTTAATCGCGCCAGTAAAAATTCTAGCGGGGACTCTGTGTGTTGTTTTGCTTTAAGGGCGTTCGCTGTGATTTCATTTGCACAAAAAGCAGCGAGGGATCAATAAAAGCTGAACAGGTTTTACGAAAGAACGTGACGTTGTGTTGCATTTGCTTCCACTGTGAGTGTGCATTGGAAATTGTGACCAGCAATGAAAAGTTTATACAACTTTGATAAATTATTTTGTGATTTCCTGTTTTCTAAGCTGGCAACACTTTATCAAGGCATAACCAATCTGACAGCCAGCAGCTTATTTTTACTTTGATTTGTTTTTTTGTTATTGCAGAATTGGAACAAAGCCCCCCTGCTCGATAAGCTATATGAAAATTAAACCAAATAAACCTTCTTTTTTTTAGTTTTTTTTTTTTAGAACTGGCAACACTTTTTTGTCAATACGATTCCTCGTCATGACCAGACCCGCATTCCATTACGTACAACGTGAAATCCAAGATCACCTGTGGGAACATGTCGCCGCTGGATGTTTCGCCCCGTTAGCATTAAAATAGTATTTAAGCAGAATCGCTGCCGGTCCGATTTTTGAAAATACATTTTTCTTTTAATTAAAAAACGTGTAGTAAACTTTAATTTAGATACCCTTACTAGTGGCTGGGGAAGTTAACCATCGATTAGACATTTACTAGATTGCACTTCATACTACCCGAAGTAATAGGTTTTGAATAAAATTGCAAGCATCTGATTTCATTTTAAACTTGTGTCACTGCCCATTTTAAGTGAGAAACCTTTTTTTTTTTTAATCGTGGTCAAAAATGCTTAACAAGGCGATCATGAGTAATTTCTTAAAGTCTGCAAATGTTTCTGAAGTAGTTCCAATCTCGCTGGTGTATTTATAGTAGATAGTAATAATAATAATAATTACGGGATAAAAGTACCGTTATGGCTTAGCTATTGATGCGATTTTTTTTTTCCTAAATTTTAGTAAATTCTTGTAAAATTGCAAAGTATTCTTCCTGTGGATAACTCGATCAAAGCTCTCTGTCAGCTTTTTATTTTAAATTCGTTACCACTTCGATCATTTCCAACGAAAAATATATCGCCTGGGATTGTCAGAAGAAATCGCCCACGACCGAAAATCGTCTTCCTATAACATGAAGCGAACAAAAATCCTACTGAACATTTTTTGTAAGCTTGTCTATTCAAATCATTTTGTGGTTTCATTGGCTATTTTCTATTTTACACTCACGTTTGACTGCAATGTTTTTGAACGGCCTGTACGAACTCGCACTGATGATTTCACAGACCCAGTTTCTTTAAATTTCTATACCACCTTACTCGTAAATGTATTTTTTTTAACTTACATTCGCATGTTAACAGGTTACAGGTACAAAATATTTATCGATGCATAAACACGGTTGCCACTTTGGTCATTGGCGTCCAAATTTGTTTTTTTTTTCACTTGGTCGCTTGGTCCTTTTTTTTCTACACCTGGGGGTCAATTGTGGTCCTGTGAAAGAGTGAAGCGAATAAATTGTTTTCACATTAGTAAAAAGCGATTCCCGTTCAATAAGTGAAACTATCGTGGTGAATTTAATATCGCACACTGTTTTGTACGACATCAGGTTCTCAATTTTCAATCTCTCACTAAAAACATTCATTTGAAAATGAGTATGTGAAAAAACAATTTTCATGAAAAATTTAAAATTTTTGATGTTTGGTTTCACATTTTCGTAGAACGAGAATCGAAATTGCGGTGAAAGGGTGAAAACATTATTATTTCTAAAGAAATGAAAAAAAGAAAAAGACGATTTTTCATAAAATTTAATGCATGGAGTGCGATTTTCTTTCATCACGTTAGGTCTGTTCCTTTATTTTTAAAGCTTACGAATTTTTACTAATTCTTACGAATTTTTACTCAATGCCGTTCCTTAACCCTGGATGGTTACCCTTATTCTACACACTCTGAGGTTATGCTTCGTCGAATCGACGAAGTCCACTTTAAAACCTACATACTCCGAACTTTACTCCGAACTTTGTCTTGCCTCTAACTTGAAATTGTTCAATAAGACTCTTAGGCATATTTAAACTAGATTTATATTAGGTATCCGCATTTTTTCTCATTTTGAATGTAAATTTAAATATATCACTTAATTTTGATACATTGACAGTCATTGATTTAAAAAAAAAAAAAAACAACAATAAAATAATAGCACCTCCAAAATAAACACACAAATAAGAAGTAGAAGTCCATATCAACTAAATCAATAAACAAAAAAATTAAAAAAACAGTTTTATATACAAAAAGTGACAAACACTTACGAACATACCTTACAAAAAACAAAAAAAACGAATATTTCTGATGATAGCAGGAGAGCATACGTTCGCTCACTGGTAGAAACCACAGCCAACTGATGTTGTAAGAAAGAAGAATAGAATAGGACGAATAGTTAAAGAGAAATCATAAAAAATAAAAGAGGTGTTCGTCGACACGACGAAGGGTAACCATCCAGGGTTAACTCGAAAAATTCGTAAAAGAGAGCGTCATCGAGAGAACAAGAAATTACCCCTCCACTGAGAATCTTACGAATTTTTACTCAACAAATTTCTTGGTGTAAGAATTGAAAAAGCTGTCAATTAAAAGTGTCTTTCTCTGTGAGAGAATTTATCCCCACCACTGCCATTTTGACAGTCTTTTCTATTCTTACTACAAAAGTAAAGGAACAGACCTCTTATGTAAACGATACATAAAAGTTTTTAGGTAAACGCCCTGCACTGCATTACAAACGCTCGACTACTGAATGCACTCACTTTCTTCATTTCATTTTGACAAAAGTATTTTGGTAACTTTATACTCGGTAGCTTTTCTTTATTTTGGTAAAAATTTGTATTTTCAAGTGGCAACCGTGTGTATAAATTCTTAAGGACTGGTGACAGATTTAAAAAAAATTTTTCCACATTATTGTATTTTACTCGTAACCTTTTTTTTATATTAAAATTGGATTAAAATTGCAATTTTCCCCCTTTTATTCATCTCATAAAACAGCATCTCTATGTCACAATGGACTTTAAAATAGAAATCGAAAGCCAAAAATTTTTAGTATTTCGGTAAAATATTTTTTTTAATAAATATTGTAATTGGTAATAATTATACAAAATGTGAAAGCATACAAAAAATCTTAATGGAAGTGATGATAAAACTTCCCGTCAATTGGGAAAGTTTCTCAGCCCTAGACCCATTTGACAGGTGTCGCAGTACAGAGATGTGAAATCCGATTCTCAAAATGAATAACCCGCGCCAATTATGACACATTTTTGGAACTCAAACATTTCCCAAGCGAAACTATTTCACTTTAAGTTCAATGTAAGTGACAACCATTCTGCTAAAAGGCAAATTGAATGAAATTCTACAAAGAATCGAAAACAGACCCAAGGTATGACAGCTCTATTTTCTACCTAAAAAAATAGCTTCATTTCGTTTTTGTTAAGAAAAACAACCTAGGCGAGCACAGAGATTTGAGTAGAAAATATCGCTCTTTCTTTATGTACTGACCCCATTCAAAATAGCCCACCCACTTTTGTTGGCCTTTCATACATCATTATTGTATTATTTGAAAAAAAGCAAGGACAACGGCTAAACAAAGAAACAATGTGTCAAAGAAATGGACATTAATCCTTGATTTTCTCATGAGCATGCCATCGCTTCCATGAGCTTGTGTAAAACAATTTCACTTTGTTTTCCGGGTATAGGGACAGTGCCTGAAATATGATCTCTTTTGTAAGGATATAATTGCATCCTTTATCACATACCAGTTGGGTTGTGTTGTTTTTTTTTTTTGTTGATGTTGCTGCCTTTGCGGAAAATGTTTATCATTATCCTCCCCAACTCGTAATGTCGTCGGAATATCCTTAACACAGGACAATCTATAGCGCGGCGTGCTCCGCTTGTTGTTTCTTGAAGTATCTGTCCGTTGCCGCTTGCGTCACGAGCCAGTCTCGTAGCAGATAGCAATAGGATCCTAATTGTCGTTATCTCTGACGGGGATCTGAAGTCATTTTGCTCGCGGTAATTTGTCATTTTTTCCATTCTTCGTTCGCCTTGCTCCTTGTGAAGTCTTGTTAGCCATAATACATAATACGACTCCAACCTAAGTATGCGTAGACTATATACGACAACGACTATCGCTATTGCCTCTCGCGCCGAGGGGAGCTGCGGCTGCAAGAGCTATGTCTTTTGCACTCCTACACACTTTGTATCCTTTGAGACATCATTCATCGTGGAAAATGAGATTCAAGTTGATGTAGGTATCACATTTTTGTTCCAACGTTTTGTGCTCTCGTTAATTTTTTTTTCTACGCTACCCATATTATTCAGTGATTGTTGTAGGGTGAACGTTCCGTGTATCCGTGTGTCCTTCTTGTTTCTTTTTGCGCCATTATCCTTGCTTTTATGTGCAGGATAATAGCTCCAACTAACAATGGCAAATACAAATTTCGTGCAGAATATATCACAATTGCTCAAGCCCTTTGGCGGTGTAGATAGTGAAGCAGGTGAATAAACGGAGAATTGTATGAGTCCTGCCCCCGTCTTCTTTGGATGGAGTACAAAACATGCAGAGCTATTTTTCCTATGTAGGTGCGCTCTTTAGTGATGGCTCGAGATGAGGGAATGTCAGGTATGTGGAATGCAGTGTTCCGTGGCGTGCTTCATATAAAATGGAATGCCCTTAGTAACTGCGATGTACGCTGTGGACTATGGTGGCATATGATCTTTGATGTTGTTAGCCACTTGTTGCCAATTTATTGGCGCAATAATAATAACAATTTGCCGGCGGCGGCTTGAAGGGTGCAACATAACTGATTAGTGGCATGTGTAGTAATGGGAAGGAGAATTTATAGCGCAAGGATGTGTGTGCATCGCTTATTACTCATCGTACTTTTACATGCCCTTGAGTGCAGTGGCTGAGTGTTTTTTTCTGATGATGCAAGAGGCCGTTGGTTCAGTCCCCAGACAAAGATTACACTTTTTCGTAGGTACTAGGAAATTGATTGTGGAGACAACCGTTTGAAGGACGAAGTCAATTTACGCTGTGCTTAAACCTTTTCAAGGCTTGTCGAAGGCCTTTTTACGAACAGCCTTAGCCACACCACATAAGTAAGGTAAGCAAAAGTTGCAAGCTGTTCTGTGAATAAAGTTTTCCCTCGCCATACCCACACAGAATATTCATTTGCGGAAAAGTATGCCTAGTTAGTTAAAGGAAAATGCCAAAGGTCCTTAACAGTGTCAGCTGTAAGCCGTTCCCCGCTCTCCACGCCGAAACAGAAAGACAATTCCTTAAACGAGCAGAAGTACAAGTCCTTTCCCTTATATCAACTGAAAATGAAAAAGTTTACTCAAAGAACCAAAGGACTGTGCAAATTAATGCAACGGTCTGCGGACTTTCAATAGGTGAACGTGCTCTGAGCCGTTTTTGTGGTTAACCATTTTTACTCTACTCCATGTTACTTCTTCTTCATTTTTCATTCCCGCCCTTCATCGCCGCCCTGTGTGAAGTCGTGCTGGCAACGTGATGAATGGAATCACTGAGACCGAGAGGGCTACTACCTACTACCACTATAGCCAGCTGGACGATGCGATGTGAGAATAAAGAGGATACCTACTTGCACTTTTGGGAGACGTTTTATAATGGTTGAGGTGAAAGTTTAGACTAAAGCTGGCAGTTGTATGGTGTCCATCTGTCTGTGCGGTCTGCTGCAGAGGTGAAGATCAATCTGGTTGAGAAAAAAAAAACAAAACGAAAACAAACATTCCCGACTGCGTTTTTTCTTCTTCTCTCCCTTTGTTTGTTCTATCTGCGGTTGCTCCTTATGGCGCCTCGTTTATAAATAGATTAGCCCACCCGAGTGAGAAATCCTGCAGCACAAACTAGCCCCCTAGAATGGAATGTAAGAGTGAATTTTAAATGGTTCCTTTCAATTCAATCTCAAGGGACATTCAGAGAAATATGTAAACATTACAGTAAGTTATTGTACCTACTGCCCCGTCACAAAATGATACTGATTAATCGCCAAGGATTGCGTCGTTATGATAAACTGGGTCATTTATTACTGACAACGACCTCAATCTTAAATAGAATTTATTATTCCCACAGCTCTTAGCCTATATAAATGGATCACATAATAAAAGGAGAATCTCGAGTAAATATACATTCTCAATAGAGAACAAGTTGCACTGCATTAAAAAACGAATACGACCTCCTTATTTCGTTCCATTTGCTCGAACATTCTTCTTTTCGTTTCTATTTTATTCCCACCACAACACAATGTCCTCTGTATCAAATCACAACGAAGTGTCCTCGCAAATGCATTGCCTACCAATTCGAGTGCCAGCTCTCGACCTCAAAATTGGATACCGTACTATCACAGCCGACAGCCGACACTGCTGCTGCTGCCGCCGCCACCACCACTTTACCTATACCACAAAATGCCATTGCTGCAAAAATATCTTCTTGCTGTGACAGCAGAGGCAGGCGAAGAAAAAAAAAATGGAAAGCGAAAACAAATTCATAGAACCAAACAATATTAAGGAGTCCTTGCGAGTGAGACATTTCTCATTATGGCTTGGTGATAAAGCGAGAGAGGGAGAGATTGGATGTTATCGTCCCGCGGCTGGTTCCTGTACGAAGACGAGTGCAAGGCCAAACCAATCGCAATTTAAATTCACTGCACTATTTATTAAGTTTTTATAAAGAAGATCCTTGTTTTTCTCGTTTCCATTCCATCAAACGAACGAATAATTGAATAATGTCCTTCGAAAGAAGATCCGCTTTCTTGTTGCCGGTCTGTTCGAATGCACAAAGCCATTGTAATCATATTAAGGGAAGAAGGAAAACGAAACTCACTTAGCAATCATGTCGTCTCGCAAGGATCTGGATTCTGGACATGGCATACAAAATGCGCACTCTTTTATACCGGCTGGGGGGAGTTTGGTGTGTGGAAAGGACTAAATAAGTTCTGTTTCATGTAAGGGAAGATATTTTACTGGTTTATTTGTTTTTGGGTGTGCAGTAATCAGTTCATTAGTTGTGTTTTCCTGGGCAGTGCGTTTCTCACCTTTAGGTACTCTGTTCTTACGCTGTCGTAGTTGTGAAGGATACCAGTGTTTAATGCTGAAAAGTGGGAGCAGTTTATTAGGAAAAAAAACTATTTGAAGTGTCAGAGTTTAAGTCCTCAAAGCAAAACAATAAAAAAAATTGAAATTTAATTCTTAGAAAACTGCTGAAGAATTATTCAATGAAAAAATAGTCACGAGTATTCCATCATCTTGAGGAGTAGGTATAACGTTTCATGACTTGTCGACACATATTTGCCATCTGTTTACTTGAGAGATAAAGAAACAAAACTGACAGTTGCCGCCATTTGCAGAAGATAAAGCACCTTCCGATGAGGGGCTATTTTATGGAAAACCTTTAACACTACCCGTTTTTGTCCCACCGATAACGGCGTTATTTCAAAACTAAGTTTTATAAAATATGAACCAAATGAAAGACGGGTTTCTGTAGATGAGTTTGCGCACATATTATTTTGTCAATGCAATTCCATAAGATTTAAATAAAATTTAGATGTAACAGATGAGGATGGATAAATTGAGCGCATGGTTTGGTTTGCAAAACACGAAAAGCAGTCCTTGGGCACGTCCTTGCATTCAAATACGCGCGCGTTATTTTTGGTAAAATTAAATACAACATGGTGTGGCACATCCCATGTAAAAAAAACAACAATATTGCAAACGCTATTTCTCGATAGTCATACACTCAGAAAACCAGTCGGGTAAAAAAAGATTGTTAAGCGAAGTATTTTGAGATTCTTAAAAAATTATATATATGATCTTTCAAAAATAACTTTTTATTTTAAAGGTTGGATTATTTCTTTATTTTCTTTGGATTTGCTCTGTTCTCGTTTTAAAAAAGTGCACTTGTTAAGAATTTCGGGGGAATTTCCTGTGAATTTCCTAGTTACGGCCTTGACTCACACGGTTGTTGTTTAGAGCAAATCTGTTTACAAACTTCTATACTAAAAATATCAGATAGCCAAACATTAGATTAACAGATGCCCTTATTTGAAACCAACACCTAATTGATTAATTGCAACAATTTGCATTTTAATTGCACTGAATTCACCAAACATCACAACGATAATTATTAAATAGAATGAAAGCACAAATTGACAAACTTCGAAGCTTCGATTTTGAACAAGGAGTATGCCCCGGGCAGCATACTCTGATTATGATGATGACAAAAAGTAATTTATCACCCTGTGTGAGGTCATCAATTCGAATTGGTATCTGTGTTAAATGGACAGCAGTCCAGTGAGTGGAGGTGTCTAATGGACAAGTGAGCGTTGACAGTCGAAATGGCCAATCGAAACTTAAAATTCTGTATGGGTTGTAATTATTAGCAAATAATTTTTCGCATTATTGCACACACGCACAATATAATACGTTCGCTGGATGAGGTACATTTAGTAGATATGTTAACTAGATAACGCACCCAGTTTTGGGCGGTAGTAAAATATTTTACTGTTGATGTGTGGTTTTTGGTTTATTTGTCATTTTACGGTTTGCTCGTAAACCTAATGAACTTGGTCCTTGGCCGCGGATTGTAAAATTTTACATAAGCACTTTCTCGAACATATATCCCAAGGGGTGTATTCATTTTGATTAGGGCTTGTAAATACTTTGAGGGGACTAATGGAAGTGACTGCGGTCTGGAATTTGTTCTGTGAGAGTTTACTTCTTAAATGCATTTCTAGGTTCATGAAATGAACTAGGGATTCTTCGCTCTATATGTGTGATGACGCATTTTACGAGGCAATGTCGAAATTCAGGTAAATAAAGTCATCGTGAAGTTCTGCTCTAATTTCCCCTCTTATTGGAAGAATAGACTTGGTTTCGCCGAACCCATATCGATGCTGGCAATACTGCCACTGACAGATGGCCGCGATTTTTCAATAATGTCAATATCATTCATCTATGAAATTATTTGAAAGGACTTTTGAAAAATATCCCCGATTTCCCACTTTCGTTTCGTATGACTTCAAGAATGATAGCAGTTATCCGATTGCACACGAAACTGGTCTTCAGCACCCTCCGACATCATAAAGATTTGGGCTATATTTTTGCCGACCCAGAAGGAATAGCGAGGCTTCTCCTCAGTACAGTGGCTTAGTGGTTAGTGTGTTGGACTTCTGAGCGAAAGGTCCCGTGTTCGATTAAATTCCATCCATTCCAAACGTCTGGCAAACATCCGAGAGTATAACAGCCATGAAAAAGCTTCTTAGCCGTTTGAAAATTCTATTCTGCCTGACAGCGGATTCCTGTCTTTTTCGTTCATTTAGATCAGCATTAGTGCAAAGCTGTCAGGCTTTAAACCGATTGGCCTCTACCCCTAAATTACATTAATAAATCCAAATTGTAGCAAATCAGTATCCTCAAACCATCGAACGTATAGAATACTAGGTCATACCACAAGCCAGGTAATCAATTTTCGAGCTCAAGTCGAGCACAGGCCAACATGCGCACACCCAATCCATGCAAAAATTGTGTACTCTTTCCTGCTAAAGCAGACGCTAAATCAACCAATAAAGATTAAGGACGAAATCCTCTTTTGTCTTCAGCACTCTCTGTCGCTATTCTCTCCGACTCAATGCGTTGTCAATACATGCAATGTTGGAAAAAAAAGTGGAAATACCATTGCTATCTATGGCGCGGCCCGCGAAACACAGTGATAATCGCGGGTACACATTCGTACGAAGAAGATATCAAAAAGGTTCAAAAGCACTCGCACTAAGACGGCAGCAGAGTGTATTTAGAAAGAAAAAAAATGAAATATCTGGCCTACCTCAACCCCCATGTTGTCTTAACATACAACAAAAGGGAAAACGTCTTCGTCTTCTTTGTCCACACCGTCTTCGAGCAGCTTAAAGTCCCTTCTGCCCGGGTAAAGCGTTTTTGTTGTACCAGCATCGTGTCGGATTACAAGGATTATCATAAACGAACACAAACGACTAACGTCGATGTTCCAACGTGGAAACAGTACACCAGCAGGAAAGCGAAAAGGATACCCGTAAGGATGACGAAAGGGAAAAGTTTAAAGTTCCCTCATAAGGGGATCAAATAGGCAGAAGAAGATCCTTTTCGCCATCATGCCCTTGCGACTTTGTATCGCACCGCTGTGGTCTGCTTTTTTACTGTCTATCTCTCTCTCTCTCTCTCTCTCTCTGGTGCACAATGGCTTCTTGGAAATTTCCTTATTCTTTTTTTATTAATGGCGAATTTGCAAATTGAAAACGTCTTGATGGGTCTACTCATCGGGAAAATCTTCATCGTTTGCTTTTATTTGGCTTTCGTCCTTTTCCCAAAGAATGGAAGACTCTTTTTTCTTCCCTTTGCATACAAGTCCTTTTTGTGTATTTACATTAATCCCATTGTAGCGTGCCGCTCTTCCTTTTGAATGACCCGAAAAATTGTCAAACGTGTGATGAAAACTTTTGACATTACCGAAACAACATACAGGATAACAGATACTCACAGGAACTGCGGCTAAGATTCAACATGTGTTATTTTGTAGCGAGTACATTGTAACATTGAGGTAAATATCCTGTTTCCTGTTCTCCTTTTTATCGTGTTTAGCACTGTGGAAAGAGGAACAAAGTATTTTGATTGAAATTTTTGGCTTTGTCATAGTTGGAGTTGGGTTGGTTGGGCTCCTGGGTTAGTTATGAAAATAAACGGAGCTTCTGATCCTATAATGGAGCACACAGTGCCATTAGGCGGACGACGACAAATTGCGGTCGATGTGGTATCCTTTGAATTTAAGTTTGGGAATTTTCGGGTAAATATTTCAGAGCTCCATAGCTTTTGGTACCTGCCACAGCGTGTGGGTAGATTCAGAGATGGATTGGGCGGGCATGTGATACATGATATAATGGGGAGAGAGAGTATTTTGCTACCCACATGCAGAGCAGATTGTGTGCGGTCAAATTAGTTCATCTGACAGTGGTAATACGTTGTAAAGTCCTCTTTCTGGATTTAATTAGATGGCTATCTTTGAGTAGAACGAAGAAAGGGGTTGTACGACTTCATAACGTTTCATTAAATCCTTTGGTATGATGTGGGGTAATCGCATTACGTATCTGACCCATGCATGGTGTTGTAATTAAATTAGCAAGCAAAGGAATTTTATTCCTTCTTTTCGTGGACTTTCATTAGTTATATGTGATTCTGTTCTGATTTGATCGAGATCGACATCCAAATGAATTCAGAACGGTTACTTAATCACTAGGGGTTTTTGGATCTTAGCTGAAATAATGTTTACACACTCACACTCACACTTCCACCAGGGGTGTCGGGTAGGATACCATCTTTTTGGAATCATTTGCTGTATAGTGAATCAGTGAATAGATCCGGGATCAGGTTGGCAGCTGCAGCGTTTGCGGGTAAGCTAAGTACGGGTATGTCGCATTGATGTGCTAGGGTTGGGTAGTTGCCAACACTATACGGCTAAAAAAAGATAAAGGACTGCAAGAATCGAATTTTGTACGAAAGAAAATCATCGGGTGCTGCTGCTTCATGCTCTGCTGAGAGGGTAGCTGAACTTTTATTTGGTTCACTAGGTTGCTGGAAGTGAAGAGCTGTAACTGCAAGGCGATTACTGCTTATAAGAACGCCTACAATATGCTCTCAATAGGCTAATGGGCGAACCATTGTGGATTGAGCGGAGATCCAAAGAGCTATATTCAAGGAAAAAATAAAAAACAAAAGTTAAAAATTTGTACCCTCCCTCATCAGAGACACAAGGTTGACATTTTCGAGAGAAACAAAGTAGGTATTTTCCCTTAAAAATAGGTAACTTTGTCGTACAAACCCCAGCTATATTCGGCCAAACGATAAGCAAAGAATAGTTGTTTATAAAAAGCTGATTACAACGGACTACCTTTTGCAACTAAGTAGATATTGCTAAGGCTGCATTTGAAACGTTTTAAGAAATTTAAATTTAGTTCAATGGGAAGCAGCATGCTTCAGTAGTTTGGGCTCTAAGATTTGCATCTAAAAGAGAGCTCTAATCAGGTCCAGCGACATTCAAGATCATCATCAGCGCTGAGGAAAACTTTTCGAATTGAACCATAACCGCTAAAGTCGACTTTAGACGAGATTTTGATGCCATTAGATTCAGCGTACTCTAATCTATTTTGTACATTTTTTTCATTTATTTCTGTGGAATATTTTTGAAAGCTTGAAAACATATCCCACATACTAGTGGCGGTCCATCCTGTATGGGCAAGCTTTCGCACATCTTTGGAATTGGTCTATATATGGTTTTTGTGAAGTTTGGTTGAAATTGGAAAATGTATGTGTGTGTTATGCGTGTGTGAAAAAACACAATACATGAAACTCAGTACATTTTGGGTATTTTCCACACATTACCATCTATATTGTCGGGTAATTCGGATTTGAATGATTTTTATTTTTATTTTGTTTGTCTTGAATGAAAATTCGTAAAATTCTCAACAGGTGGCACCGTAGGCACATTTCGTGTTTCATCTATGTACATATCTCCTTCTATATATATATATATCAAAATAAGTCGGATTGTGTTTGAATTGATGTTTTCTTAATGCGTGAACCGATTTTTTTTCTGGAAACTTCAAATGGAAGGTGACGTCAATACCAAGGTTTGTATGTATATACGGTCTTTGTATGTGGATTGGTTATGCGAGTTATAGGCAAATTAGTGAACAACCTGTGTTGGCGACCATCAACCGATTTAAATTAAAATTTGTGGATGTGTATGGTTGATTGCATTTTTGTCTATGTGCACAGGCCCCCGCACATCAAATCTGCCGTATATTTAATTGGATAACCAACCCTATCCAACCTATGGAATCCGTGCTCCATGTCATGGAGTCACACCGCGATACTAATAATCATTTTTATTTTCCAGTCTAAGTTTTTCCAACTCACAATTGCGAAAATTTCCATACCATTTCACATTGTGACCTACAAAATTTATTAGGGCCTTAGGTACTCAGAGTGATACTTAAGTCCGAAGCAACGCCTGCCTCTCTAAGGCAGAGATTAAACCACGAAGTATGTTGTTCCCGAATATGGAACTCGACCCCGAATGCTCACTAGACCTGCTTCAGCAGCATACGGAGGCGAATAGTTCGACTTGTAGGAGATCTAACTACAGAATGGACTGCCATGGCAGATGCCAAATTTTTTGGAAAAAAAAACCTATTATGCCCCTGCAAAAAGGAAGCCCACCTCTCATCTCACGCACCTGAAATTTTAATGGACCCCATCTCTTATGCCAGACCCCATCCCCTCAATCTCAACATCATGTTTGTGTATTTCTTAAGCAGATAAATGCCAATGCAGCGTGTCCTTGAATACAAACAAATTAATTTATGCTGTTTGCTGAAGTGCTTTTCTCTGTCATGGATCAGAAAACAGTTTAAGCCTTCCTACATTTCCACGACCCATTCATTCGCTGGATCTGAATCCTCCCGCTCCAGTGATTACAATATATACATATTGGGGGGCATCATTTGGTGTTAGCTTCCTTGCGCTGTAGTTAATCCTTTGATATAAATCACGAGACCTTAAACAAATTCCTCTAAATAAATAGAGTGCCATCCCGTACTACTGTGTTCGCCTCTATATAGCACACCGTTCCTACCGGACAACCGGCGACGACGACGACGTCGCCTTGGTGTCATCGTTCGTCGTTTTGCTCTTGATTGGATGTGGTTTTGTGCGAAAATTCATCAGAATGTTGCGTGTGCCCATCGGTGTCGGCATTATTATAGAGCAGTGCAAAAGGACCAATGGAGGCGGTGAAAGTTTTGTTTGCTTTATATATCGTTGTGCTCTCTTGCTCTCGGTGTTCATCATATACTCTGCGGTTTGTGGTTCAGTCCTTCGGCAGTTCAGGGCTTAATCCTGTCTCTGCGCTTTCTGTCGTACACCGAGAGTATACAAAAGTGACAAACGTTCACTTTAAGGAATAAATTTCTGAGATTAAAATCGGGTGGTGGCGTGTAAAGTGCGGTTTCAGGACAAATGAGGTGGACTCACAAGAAGAACTACCACCACTGACTGATGGTTTGTCGCTCTTTATCCAGTTGGAAATTAATGAACGCACACGTAATAGACCTATTTTCGGGCGTGTGTCTTTGGTTTTGTGGAACAGTGTTCAGGTTAATGTGGGATTAATGGCTAAAAAAATGTGAATAACACTTTCTGTCTGGTCTGGTCGTTGTCGGGACATTTATAAGTTGTTCTGTTTCTTTTTATTTAACTTTGGTCTGAAAATATGGCTTCTGCGAAAGTCTCAGATGGAGCGTGCCCAGAAAATGTTTGGGTTAATCACATCTAAAAGGGATTTTAAAGGTGTCGTCAGCTCCTTTTTGTCTTAGACAGGTAATTATCTGCCCGTGTGGTTAACATGGGTGTGGTACAAAATAAACATTTAAGAAAAAGCATGAGAAAAGGAAAGTTCGGATGACTTTGTATAATCCTTCGATAGGGGTTTTCTTGGACAACTGTTTTAGTTTGGAAAGCTATTTTTATGTGTGCAAATGGAATACTTATAACCAATATATTTAAAAAATGTTTGTGGTAAGTTTGGCCCATGCTTTGCTATTGCTGAATTTGAACAATGAGTCTCTTGTTAACAAATAGCGGTCCCTCAGGATATGATGCCTAATTTTTTGTATCGCAAGAGCCGCACCCCTTTGTTTAATCCTGTCCATTTTATGTTAGATGTTCTCAACAGGCAAGTTTTCCATACTTAAAGGCTAAAACTGTCATATGTGTAAAGCTATAGTGCTTTGAGTAAGTAGTAGTAATTGTAAGGATGGTGCCACGCCTTGTTTTCATATCGCGCATACATTCCGGCGGAGTTCTTAGTTTGGAGAAAGCACATCCATGTCTCAAATTTTTAATCACGGGTGGGCCTTGGGTCATCTAGTGGTTTATTTTTAATCATAGGTTATTTTGACACTGACAGCTGTTTCCCGCTCAAAATCTTGACAGAAAGTCAGTATCAGTATCATACCTCCGCGGAACGAAATGAGTCGCTTTACGCTTGACCAACGTTGGGAAATATTGAAAACTTATTTCCAAAGTGAGTGCTGTGTAGCCCGACAGTGCGTTTTTTTGGAAAGAAGTTTTGGCCGAAGTGAAGCACCCCGCCTGCTGTACGCAAGTTTGTGCAAAAAGTTCGTAAGACTGATATGCTAGTGGAATGTTTGTTCATGTTCCCCGTCGTCGTACAGTGCGCACAAACGAGAATGTGGCTGCTGTAGGCGAGAGTGTGAAACTCAATCAGCGTTGCCAGTTTGGGGGTTTTCCCCCCAGATCTAGAGGTTTTTTTGACCGACGGGGGGAAATCTGGGTGTAGAAATTATTTAGGGGGAAATCTGGGGTTTTTTTTTTTGAATTGTGTTCAATTATTTTTTTCTTCTCACTAAAAAGTATCGTAAGTGAACATTAAAAGCTATAAAGCAATACCAACAAACCAAATAAATTCATGTTCCATTTATGCCAATTCCATTCCAACGCATTCCGATATTCATTGGTGACAGAATATTAATAAACCCCTATCTAAAGCTACATACATCACACACTATTGCATTTGCGAAAAGGTCGCAATCATATGAGAAGCAATAAATAAAGCGAGGCTTTCTTTGTATTTTGTCTCTTGCCAAAACCAATTTGTGATTGTTCCTGGATCGGGATGTATCAATTTTACCCCTTCCGATCAAATGATCAAAATGTTCACGAGCAGATGTTCAAAAACAAAAATGAAGACAACGATAACTATATTTTTGGACTTATTTATGAAAGTTGATTATTTTGACTTCTCGTGAAATCTAAATTCACTTCCTTTTTTTTTTAAATACATAAATTAAAAAATCTTTTTAATTCTTTAAATTCGTGTCTTTGTATTTAGTCTTAAGTTTACAATAATTTGAAAAAAAAAATCTGGGGTTTTTTTTTTAGAAAATAGCTAAATCTGGGGGGTTTTCAGATTTGTCTGGGGGGAAATATTTCAACCGTCTGGCAACGCTGAACTCAATTCACGAACATCAACTCGCCATCGATAGCCTGAGGAAAATTCTGCACAAAAATCTCGGATTATTCGCTTGGAGTTACAAAATGCGCTACTGCGAGGCAGCCACTTGAACGACTTTGTGTTCCATAATTAATGGTAATCCTTGTTCTGACTAATAAAGCCATTAATTAAAAATTATTTTATTGCATTTTTAAAAAGAAACTTGTATTTGGCTCACCCTGTATATATACGATTTGAAACATCGTTAGACAAATATTTTGTGAGCTCCTTATCCATGGCCAGTAAAACCGAAAAATATGTCGCAAACCTAGTCCGAGTTTTCCATTGTTCTGCGACCTGAAAATTCTTCCAGTCCGACATTTGTACTGCTTTAAAGTTTTAAAGACATTCTTTATGAAATCTCGCAATAGCAACTATTGATTAATTTCAAATTATGATTTACGTGGATACTTTTCTTACTTAGTATCTGTACCAATATTTCGCACTGCTGCATTACGTAATTTTTATACAGTTTCATCATGTCGTTTATTTAATAAACTTCCGCAATCGATCAGGACTATAACAAAGCCTGAAATGGCCTTAAAACGTATAAAACCATGGCTTTTAAATTTGAATCATGTTAATATAGAAGCATTTCTTTCTGATATTCTGTAAAAACTTTTTAATTGTATAATAATTATTTATTATTTCTTTGTAGTTAACTTTTCATTTTTATTTTGAAACAACGTAAATTGTTCAGACAAATTTGTTGTTCTAATACAGTTTTGCTTAATTTAATATTTTGATAATGGGAATTGTTTTAAATAAAAAAAATAATATTTGAATTTGTGTAGAGCCCATTGAAGTGGCACTCAATACTATTTTTTTATACTTAATATACAAGAAATACAGAATGTCTTTATATTTCTTATTGATATACTTAAAGTAATAATTTATTTAAGTTTTAAGAACTAAGAAATAAAATTATCTATCTATCTATCGATCTAACCTTCAGAAGACTTGGGGTATTTTTTATGCAACAAACCTTCAAACTTGGACCCCTCAAATTATGCATCGGTCATCTGGCAGTGTGTACACTAATAAATTGATTACCTGTTGCCGATACCAATTCAATCTTGATGCTTACATGAAACCCTGACCACACAGAGCGCCCTTTCTTTGCCTTTTGTAATAGATGTATAAAAGCTGTGCAATAGATTACAAAAGCATCTACAGTGTTTGAGAAACTTTTGCTGTGACATGAGGGAAATGTTGGTTAAAACTCATAAAAGTTAACAACACAGCACTCTCAGTCATTTGTTTAGCAAAATAAATGATGCATGCATGTGCCACACTGCACACCACAACCAACCCGCCAGCCACTTCGTTTGCCTGTGTATGCATTGGTAAGGTACCGAGCTAAGGTTTCGTGGTGAATTTGCAGTACACACTGTTTAGCTTGTCGGTCAGCTGCATATTAAGATACAAAAGTGTGCCTGGCTTAAGGTAATGGAAGGCTAATCCTCAGCCTCAGAAGAATAAAGCAGCTCAAACGTATTTAAAATTACCTTACCCCATGAATAGGTAAATGTACTTCCGTGCACTGCCTTTGGCTTCAGGACGCCGCTGCAGCTGCTGCTACTTTGATTCGATCCTCCTTTTTCCATTTCCTATGATTGATTTTCGATTGAAGATAAAACATGTTTACGGGAGGTAAATGAGAGTGGTTTTGCACACTGAGGAGCTACATCCTTGCATATAGCTCACAATGAATTCTCGAAGGAGGTGAAGCTGTCAAGAGTTTCTGGATATAACTCAACTTGGCTGGGGCTGTCGGGTGAGGGGGTGATTGTTGCAAATTTACTGCAAAGGTACACAAATAATTCCTCCATTCTCTTATGCAATTTATAATGGCAACGATGAAGAGTATATAATGGAAATGATGTTGCCTAGTTCAGACAGTGGGACTGGTATATCGCAATGAGGTTGAGTATTGAAAAATTAAAAAAAAAAAATAGGGAAACAAACTAACTAAAATGTGTTGAAAACTTTAGTTTCTCCCTAAGACTGACTGAAAAGGGATAGGTTATAGCTTTGTGTTTCTTATATCGCAGTCTACCTTTAATTTTTAAACACGAAAACCGATCTATCGGTGGGCAGCGAAATCTCGCCTATTTGCCTGTTTGATTTTCGAGTTTTACCAACTAGGAGCTGGGAATTTTCGATAAACTAATAAGATAATTAAATGCATTTTTTTAGCCCCTCTGATCATCACAGCAGACTCGCGCTTTCACAAGATGTCTGTCATCGTCAAGCTCAATGTTGCTATACTATAGATTTGTTCCCCGAATTTGTGAAAATTAATCCCATGTTTAACCCTCTTTATGATTAGTCTTTAAGGAAAAATGTTTATTAGTTCTGAAATTTCTGTGGCAAAATCTTTACAGGAAGGGTTACATTACATTAGTTCATTACGAACTGCATAAGCCTGTAATTTTTACATATTTCTTTTCAATAAAGACACACTCGCATACATTTCATTTACATTTTGTTTCCGTTTCCCTATGATAAGAATTTGATTGCACTGTAAAAACGAACAACATTTTTAACTTTATCCATTACGTAGTAAGAGAAAGATATTGTATTCGTACAAAATTTCGAACTCGAGATGTTAATCAATTCTGACATTACGATGATAGGCGAACTCAAAAAAGTGGGTAGCAAAATTCTGTCCGTCTGTCTGTCTGTATGTCCTGAGGCCTACAGCCTAAGCGGCTGAACGGATTTTGTTCAAACTTCGGATTTAAAGTTTGGGGGCTTACAGTTCGGGGTCGTTTCTTTTTTTGCATGGTAACCTCAATATTATTGGTACTTCCCATACAAAATTTTCATACCACTTTGATTTGTTCGAAAACGCCTCTAACGATTTCATCCAAAATTGATATTTAAGCTTAGGTAGGTGAAGTTAACATAAATGCATACTCAGTTTTCAGATCAAAATTCGGATAACGGTACTTTGGAAATTTGGACATATGTATCTCGAAAACGGTCCATATTATTGCAACAAAAATGAATTTCGAAAAAAATATGGTCATTTATACCTTAATGGCAAGCTCAGTTTTTCTCTGTATCGTAAATGAATTTTTGAAAAAAGTAATTTTTTAAAAACTTTCTTTCCTTTAGTGTACTAGAAAACAGCAATAACGATTTTGACCAAAATGCAAACTTAGAGTAAAATTGATGTTTTCAAAATTATTGCGTCCTTAATTTTCAATTCGAATCATCGAAAACGCTAATTTTAAAAACTGCTCATATCTCGAAAGCCCCATTTTCGATTTCGATAAAGCTTTAAAAACCAAGTAATGCTTACATTCCGGAAAATAACTTGCACTCGGTTTTCAGCTAAAAAGTGGAGCAATAGTATTTTTCAAACTAGACATTGCAATATTTATTACTGTTTTGTCTGCCAAATTAAAAAAAAAAAAAACACTCTAACGATTTTGACCAAAATACATATTAAAGATAATACAGTCGAACCCGCATAATATCACATCAAACGGGCAACAAAATAATGTGACTTTAAGCGGGCTGTGACTTTAAGCGCGTTGTGACTTTCATACACTCAGGCATTTATAATAAACACGGAAGTCCAGCATATGCATATGTATGTATCAATCTCACAAACAGTAAAAGTCACATGTATTAAGACAATCGACAAAAGAAAATGTACATACGCACCCCATTTTTGCATTGAAGACGACTTCCATACATATTACAAAAAAGACAACTGGCTTCGCATTAGTGTGATATTAAACGAGTTGTGCTATTAAGCGATGTGACATTATCCGGGTTTGACTGTATAGGTATTCTAAATAAGATCCCGTACTCAATTTTTCTCTAGAAATTCGAATAAATCAATTTCTTAAATATTTCCAACAACTTGGAGCTTACACAATCAGCAACTCCCACTTCATTTACATTAAAACTTTTGATGAACGAGAAAGTTACGTTCGACCCAGTCGTGCACTTTATTTTAAAAGATATATTGCACGCCAAATCTATGTGACTATTATGGACAGCGAAGACAGTTTTTGGTCGCCATTTGTATCTGCTTTAAAAAAATATTTGCCTACGTTTTCGGAGAAATTATTTTTTTATCCATTCGTCATATATCAAGTCGAAAAAAAAGACAAATATTGATGATAAATAACCACACCAGGTTCTCATCTCTCATCTCTCATCTTCGACAAATACAAAAATATGCTAATTAAGTAAACGGTCCCACCCGATCCGATACACCCACTTAAAGAGGTTCAGTTACCCTTCGGCTGTAAGTGGCACCACTGTCCAAAATCATTTTCGATCGATTTTTTCCAAAGCATCCATCTTCAGTGACCTGCTCCTTGTGGTATGCAAATGTGTTAAAGAAGAAACAAAGTACACGGCTACCTGTGAGTATTGTAGACTAGTGCTTTGCTAATTGTATCGTTTTCACTACATCAGCTTCGAGGTACTCTCCAGGTAGTCGTCCATCTGATTCTCTCCCCCTCCCCCATCATCATCGAAAGTCTTCATTCTTGACGATACCCTTGGGGTTGAAAATTAATTTCTTTAGAATGTCGATAAAATATTTTTCAGTCATGTCCTTGCCAGGCGAGAAACA
This sequence comes from Cheilosia variabilis, assembly GCA_951230905.1. Lineage (NCBI taxonomy): Eukaryota > Metazoa > Arthropoda > Insecta > Diptera > Syrphidae > Cheilosia > Cheilosia variabilis. Next base: position 12,069,931 of record OX579680.1, on the reverse strand, counting down.
CTTCAATTGCCTTGTCATAAGGGAGAGCATGAGCTTCCTACATGCCATCTACTGCCGCCCCGCATCTGCATTCCTATATTCATCGACCCGCATAAAATTGTCCTGTTTCGAGGAATGAGAAAGTCTCCTCACCCATGGAATGTCAAAACAAATTTCTTGGCATGTGATTGCATTTTATATTATGAGCCAATTGGAAAATTCATATTTCTGGAAATACGACTTACTCCGCGTTCGATTAGCCACTATTACTGGTAACTGGGCATGGAGTGACCTATGAGCAACGCTTTTGTATACCAATCGATTTTAATAATTTTAACTCTGAGATACTGTGTACATAGTACATTATATTTAGGATATTTGTAGGAACATGAACGTCCTGATTGGACTTTAATAAATGTGCACACAAGCAAAGAGGGCTTACAGTACAAACTTTTGTACTTGTACAGTGAACTTTTGGTTTTGTGTTGAGCAATGATACTCTTAGATTTCATTCGTGAAACACAATTTCCCAGGAATTGTATTATTGGGAGTAGGGAATTTTGGGAATGGCATGCTCTAATAATTTGATTAAATAGAATATTGATCCATTTAAGCAGATGAAACGATCCAATAGAAATTCACACTAATGTGGTTATAAATGTTAAATGACGGAAGCAAGTTTTATACTACGTTTTATGCAACTTTTATTTATAGCAAGGTTAAGAATGCGTATGCTTAACACAGTTTAAAAAGTTCGTACTTATGGATCTATGAAGATTTAGCAGGTTAAATTGTCAGTTTTTGGAGAAAACATATCCTTCAAAAAACGTACACTTAGACTCTTAATTTGAGTTTTCGACTTAAACATGTTCATGACAGTGTATGGTTTACAGGATACCGTAGATCATCACTGAGTTTACATACAGCCCTATTCTGCTAGTCACGTGAATCGTAGATTCGATTCACTCATCCGATTCGCTTTCACTCTGCCTTTCCGTTCAGCTATACATCGGGGGAACTATTTGACCTTCAAGTTAACAGCTGTTCACGTGAAATACATAAGAAGCTTGATTTTTTTTTTGGAAATTGAAATTAATGTATTCAATTTGACCTCTATTCAAGAAAATCTTTGGAAAATTATCCAACTTTGGTAAATTAATTTAAATAAAGCAAGAAATATAAACAAACAGGCATGGATAGTATTGGACTTTTTTTTCTTCCACTTTCAAACAGTGCGGAAATTAAAGCATTTTTTTGTTGTTCTACCCCTAAAAATGAAAAATCTTCATTTACAAACAAATAATCAAGCAATAAATAAGTTTTTACTTACATTTTATCAACCACCAACCAGAAAGACGATCCATTTAATTTCAAATCCGCAACATTTGATATGCGGATCTGAATTGTATAAAATGTATGCGTTCACGTGAATAAGAGAATACCGCGCAGTATTACCGACGTTACCGACACTAACGAGGTGAATCCACATTCGATTCGAATGACTAGTAGAATAGTGTTCAGTGAAAATTGAAAAAAAAATTCCCCTGATGAATAGCAGAATGGGGCTGAAAGTCTAACGAGTAACGAAGTCTAGATAATAACAAATATGAGCGAGTGGTGAAATCTAAGCAGTATCGAAGCCCAACATTTAGCGAATACAATCAGTAGCGAATTCTAAGGTTTTGCTAAAAATTGACAACTAGCAAAGTCTACATAGTAGGGAAGCCTAACGAGTAGCGAAGTCCAATTAAATGAAACATCAAGCGAATAGCGAAGTTTGCGTAGTAGCAAATTTCAATGAGTCTAACGAGTAGGAGTAGCAAATACTAATCAATAGCGAAGACTAACCAGAGTGAAGTACAGTGAAGTGTACCGAGTAGTGAAGAGTTACCAGCAGCTAAGTCTTACGAGTAGCAAATAGTGTGCAAAATCAAAGTATAATTAGAAGCAAAGTGGTTGATAAATATTTTGTTTTAATAAAACATTAAAATTTAGACTGTTTCTTAATTTATTATCTTTAGGGGGATTACCTAATAGGAATTCCTCAACCCTTTTGTGATGGAATTAAGTTTATTTCTTAAAAAAACTAGACACCTTTAAAAACGAATAACATTTCATTTCTAATAAAATACTAGAAATAAATATATCAGCGAGTAATGACGTCCAATGAGAAGCAAAACGGGAAAGACTCAGCAATAGCTGCAAAGTCAAATGAATATTGAATCTAACGAGTAATGATCTCCAATTTATGTTATTTTATTGCGACTCTGTGACTTGAGATTTTCAGTCCGATTGAATGTCGCCCTCAAATCGGATCTATATAAATTAAAAGTTTTTAAAGAGATAGCAAGGTTTTTAACCTAAAACGTAATGAAGACTAAGGAATAACGAAATTCAGTACTAAGTAAAGTCTTTCGAGTAGCAAAGTCTAACGAATAGCGAATCTCGAAACCTAATTAGTAAGGAATGCTATTAAGCAGGGAAGTCTAACTAGTATCGGAGTCTAACGAGTAGAAAAGTTAGTAACGAGTAGAGAGTACGGTCACGGAAATTGCAGGTCTAAACAACAAGAACATCTTGTAATGAGTTTTTCGACCTGCCTTAGGCCAGGGACTTCTTTCGAATTCTTCTGTGGCTGAATTTATAGACAACTTAGGAGTAGTTTTCAGAAGTTTTCATGTTTTGTAAAGGGAGTTTCTGACCTTTTTAGGACATTTTATCAACTGTATCCTATCCCCCAATGGGAGCGTCAAAAAATGTCTCAAAATAGTTTGATTTTACTCCTTCTCACACCCACCAACTGATTATGCATTAAAGTAGAAATAAAACCGAAGGTATGATTTCCATCAGCTATAGTGATGAAGTTTCCTGCTTTCAACCATCGATGAATTTTCATATTTTCGTTATATCACCTCTTATTTTAATTATGTGTGAATAATCAATATTTAAGAGCCGCCAAGCAGCAAATGACTCATTCCATGGCAGTGGTATATATATGACGCCATTTCGATATTATTTTTAACGAACTTTTCACGCTATTTATTAACAGTCACCACCCCTGGAGATACAACCTTCATTTTGCTTGTGAGAATAAAATAAATGAAACTTCAACTTTCTGCCAGAAAACATTAATATTGTTTTTTTCTTGTCCATGAATAATTAATATGTATATACATATGATGTATGTATGCTCGTATATTATGACTCCAGGAATATATTTTTTTATTTAGGGACAAAAACTATAATCTGACTTAAGACCGAATTTTATCGCACTGCAAGCGATCCGCATATTAATCTTTTTAAGCGTTACGTAGGTATATTTATATACATGGTATACTAATATAGTACCTACAGTTGAAACCGTCCTGCAGGGGATTATGAGCCCGCTTTAATAACACTGAGAGGTATGAAAACGTGCGGAATGGATATTGGATTAGCAGAAAGACCCCCAAATGCGTCACCGTAAGCATTGTTGTCGGACTTTGCATTGGCTTACTGCCAGATATAATGTTGATGTTCTCACGATGTTACAGTAAATTAGAAAAATAAATACAGATGACTATTTGAAATAAAAATACATCCTGAGGTATAACTGTCCTGGGAAAGGTCATGAATTCACTCGTTTGGGTTTGGCATACATGTCCTTTTCAGGTCCCAAACATACAAAATTCACACAAATGAGTAATTGCGACACCCTTGAGAAAATTGAGTGTTTTGCAAAGAATAAGTATGTATAATTGAGTTAAAAGCTGGTGTAAGACTTATTACTTAACAAAAAGCTTCCACCTAACTCTGGGCTTCCAAAATCTCATACTTTTACCTGTATGAAGAAGTAACAATAGTTGATTCTAGTCTAATTTTAAAGGATATGTTTGTGTGACCTCAGAAATGTATGTCCAAGATGTTTCAAGCATGTGTTTAAAAATTGCCAAATAAATTTCCTCTCACAATAAAAGATTAAGATTGGCATTCTTTTTATACCAACAAACATGAAGGTCTAATACTTTTCAAGCGTGCTTACAACTAAGCGCCAAATAACCTTGTTTCTTAAAGTAAGATGCAAGATTTTTATTGATTGCATAAGGCTTATACCATCCTCCAATTGTTGATTTGCTATTTTCTCGGCTACTTCTATGACAGCAGAAGCCGTAAGACCATTTCCTTCCATTTTAGGTAGCTCCTTCTAGCTTTCCTGTGCAAACTACGAGTATTTTCGTTTTCACTGTAAATTAAAGCACTTGATATATGCTACATGTTCTGCTGCCAGGGGGTCAATTCTGGTTCTGTGAAAGAGTGAATCGAATAAATCGTTTTCACCTTCGCTTTCATACACTGCTTTCCTTTTTTCGATTCACTCGGTACTAAAAAGCGATTCTCGTTCAATAAGTGAAAATATCTTGGTGAATTTAATATCTCGCACTGTTTTGTACGACATCAGGCTCTCAATTTTCGATCTCTCACTAAAAACATTCATTTGAAAATGAGTACGTGAAAAAAAATTATTCATATGAAAATTTTTGATGTTTGGTTTCACATTTTCGTAGAACGAGAATCGAAATTGCGATGAAAGGGTGAAAACATTTTTATTTCACGTTTTCCCGGAACCAGAATTGACCCCCAGATTGTTTTTTCGTTAAGACGATTTCAAGTCCTGGAATAATCAAGGAATATGGTAAAAACTGCAAGAAAAAACTCCTCTTTTCTGGGAGCATCCAGTTTGAGCAGAATTTTATTTACCAAAATTTAATTCTGACGCGTTAAATATTATCAAGGAAATTGTACTTTGCGGTAGCCAGTTCACTCGCTTTAGAATCCGCACAAATTCGACTCATTTTCGTTGTTTAAATTGATTTCATTTATATAAATATGGTTTGGAATATTTCTGTTTAGATGTCCAAATTTTACTGTATACCCTTTGAGCCGAAAGCCTCTGCAGCTAGCGCTCGTTAAATTTAATATTAGCAGTATGTTTATAATGTTTTGCGGTAGACAGCAAATTTTCTAAAACAAAACAGGGCGACTTATGTATATTCAAATCCTGCAGGGAAAATAACAATAATCCTCTCATTCTATTCATACAGAAAACTGACAAAATTATCAGCCGACTTATGAAAAACAGTCAGTCTTTTTTGGCGGTAGTTCTAGAGTCTAGACCAAAAGCAAGACTTTTGTCATTTCTTTCCTGTTCTAGTCCTAGGCTGGAATTGTAAGTACAGCATACTCGTAAATCTATCTACCGAAGGTGCGGAATCAAACCAATAGAAGTCGCAACACCAAATATACCAAGTGTCGCAGTAATATTGAATAAATATAGCTGGACACTGAGCGGATAAAACTGCATAAGACGCGTATCATATCGACTGAAAATTTGAATAGTATGTTCGACTGACACAGTCTAAAACTTCAGTCGCTGGTATTTAAGCTGGGGTTAGATAAAAATGCTGCTAGATATTCGCTATTTAGACAGGCTTGTGTGGTTCTGAGAAATTCTTACGTTTTGAGAAGCCTTTTTGATCAGAAAAATAAAAATAAATAGCAACCGTCGGAAGGGATCTTAAATTTTATTCCGAGTCCAAACGGCTAATTGAAAAGCTCTTTCATGACAGTTATACTCTCGGATGTTTTGTCAGACGCAGTAGAAAAAACCTTAAGATGTATTCTGTGTTTTTCTCGTGAATCGGACCTGGGAGCCATCACTTGGTAGTCCAACTCAATAGCCACTAAGCCACCGAGCTACCACTATCTTTTAGACTATTCAATTGAATCGGTAATTGTTAAAACAACACGAGTAACAGATTTTTCGAAATCAGTTTTACTACGTTTTTACACAGCTTATGTGCAGACAATGCCTTGTGAACAAAACCAACATAATTCGAAATCGGCATTTTGTACTAAGACAACCTGACTCTTGTACCATTTTTTGTTTCTCCAGTAAAAAAATAAAAATGTCACTTATGTTGTTTGAGCAATCACCGATTCAATTGGCAATTCGTCAAGAATTGCCTTACAATCGGTGACTCTTTATTTTGAACACATTAAACGACTCGAAACATTTTTGGGTTAACTAATACGATCTGAGGTCTGCCTGTGCCTACAAAACTGACGAGACATCCGATGTTTCGAGATGTGAATAGAGTCGAAAAAACCGAAAACACTTCGACTTCAATAAACCCAAACAAGTGAATATTGAAACCCATTTTTGAGACAACAATAAAGAGTGAATCTCCCTTTCAAAAAACAAACCAAGTGGAACATTCTGGTTTTTTAGACAAACGTGATTGAAATATCAGAAGATTGCAGCAGCAGTTTCTCCTAACGGGTTGAGATGTTGCTTCATTTTGTAATGCTTCCAACAAAGTAAGCATTTCAGTTTATAAAAGCTCGCAGCTACCTGTTTGATTTTAATCTACCGTACTGACCTTTAATACTGTCTAATACACCTTACAATGAACTATAACAACATCTGCAGCTAATCATGACTCCTCTTCCTTCAAGCAGTTCGTTTCACCATCCACCCTTCGAAATAAACATAATGCATATAATTTGCCATAAACACGATTCCCCCACAGGACCAGAACAAAAGAAAACAAAACAAGCAGTGGTAGAGTACCAAGATAAATTCCAAACACACTCTCCCCTCATTAGATACTCCATCTCTATGGCTGAGACATTACGGCAAAAATATGATCCTAATTGAAACATCCTCGTCCGAATTTCGTACATTCCTCTTAATTTCCTCTCTGTATAGAGACCACACTAAATAAATACTTGTCCTGCCATACATTTCCTTCAAAGGCGAACAAACAAGTGTCCCATTCCTTTCTGAAACCTCCACTGCCACACAAATGGAATTGAATTCCAACAACTTTCCACTGTGGGGAGGAGGGCATGACAAAAAGGAAAAGAACAAAAAATAAAAAAAAAACTCAGATAAACCAAACGTAAGCAACTTACCAAGCACCGACAACAAAATCCCAATAATCATCCATTTAATCGCGTCCATTTCTCAGCGCTCGTCGTAAACTTGCTCCGCGTCGTTTCTTCTAATGGTGGAGAGGCGATATGGGTGGCAACAGTGACGTTGGCTAAGTCTACGTTTTTAACGACGACCTCAACGACGACGTCGTAGCGTCGTCTTCACTGTGTCGTCCGCTGTATTGTCGAGCCGGTCCGAGCCGCACCGCGCACACACACACACACTACACCCACTCGGCCATGGATAGCAGAATAAGGACGAAACGTATGTCGGCAAACGTCTTAAGGGCAATTAATTGAAAAAGCAAGCACGACCGGAAAAAAACTTTTTGTTTACAAACACATACCACCAGGAGGGAGGCAGGCGTCTACTTTTTTTTTTCTTTTGCTTCTTTCACTTTTGTATATCTTTTTCGATCAACTTTTCGGTGGCAGGTGGTCTACCTTGGTGAAACTACCACCATCACTTGCTTCCACAAAACGCTCTCTCCCGCACTCTGACTAACTCACTTATTCACATAAACGAACCAGGATATAGCTCCTTGAGTTAACGCCTCAGGCAGAACATAATGCTCGACAACCGCACACGCAATGGGCCTATGTATGCAAGGATATCACCGAACAACTTTTTGCCTCCCGGTTTCTTTCTTCCGAATTTTCGGTTCCGTTTTTGTTTTATGTTGGTCGCTCTACTCACGACCAGAAATGAACACACTGACAAAGAAATTAAATTTATTACAATCACATTTTCATTTGCTGTTGTGTTTCTCTCCCATGCATCCGCGACGACGACGACGATAACTGCGATAAGGTGGGTAACGAGCACGACCGCGGGGGCGGTATGGAATTATCATTAATTTTGTACTTTATTCAATTTCATTTCCCCAAGGAAAACATGTCCTTGTGAGTGTCTGTAAAATTTGGCAACCAGCTGCAGCGGGGTGGACTAGGTCAGTTTTTGGGTAGCCCACTTACGAAGGATACAAATTGCAAAACAAATCACAAATGAAAAGAAAATACAATTTTCCCAGTCAATGAAGCAGAAACTTGTAACTGACAAGGATATTGTAATCCATCATTGAGTCTCTTTCTCTCTCGCCCTGTCCGTGGGGAGTTTGGCATTGCAATATTTTTCAGAATGTCCTTGACACAATCGACAAAAATAAACAATTTGTTAATAGCGCCACTAGAATTTCACATAATAGATATACTCAAATTTAGAATCCTTGCTGGAATTTTAATCTATTTTTGACTTGGAAAAACGGAAGAAACAAGATATACCGTTCGCACAATAATACGATCCTTTTGTTAGAATACCGCACAGGACAAATAACTGTATTCGACTAAAAGCTCTCCCTCATCGTTACCTGGTTATACAAATGGGGTTTAAAGCGTTCTGCGTTGTGTAAGGACAACATGGGAAATTTCCCACCTCTCTCTGAGGATATTCTCGAAATATTTCAAAGTTTGATGAGAGGTACATTGCTCTCTCGGTGGGAAAACTAAAATTATTCATAAAGATACGAACGAGTACGAGTATCCTTTGAAATTTTATGCGTGCCCTGGCGGTCCGTTGGGGCTGGGGGTTCAAAACAAGGAGTATTTAGTTCTACGCGTACGCACTGGTAGAGAGAGAGCGAATTTTGGGAAATTAAATTGTGCTAGGTTAAGTTTTATTCTCTGAAAGTTCCGTTGCAGGCTTTGGGAGAACTTTTTATTTTCTCTGAGAAAGAGATTGAAAACTTTCGTTAAGTTGACTGGTAACAGTTTGCGGCTGGGGTTGGGGTCTGTGAGCCAAGTTGTAGTAGATTGTTTCGGTAACTGCTGGGGCTATTCAAAGCGACGAGGGGAAGGCGGGATTTCTTTGTAGTCGATTCCTTTTTAGGTACAATTTTGTTTGCAGAAGCGGCTAAATAGAGATTAAGTAACACTTCATACCGCAGTGGCACAGATAATATTTTTCAAAGAACCCTGTCGATCAAATTGCTTGTAGGATGCCTGTTTGACTCTTTTAAGGGATGCTTACCTCTGTTTAGTTTAAGCATGGTATGGGCTCCAAAAAAAGTTTTGAAAATAAATCAGGAAATAATTATGATGTCGCTGTTAAGTGTGTCGTCACAGAAAGGGTTGCAGAACTTCTTGTTCGTAGTACACAAGGATAGTTTCATTTAATTCTAAGTCGGTTCATAGGCGTACCAGATAAGAGTGCAGTATTGGATTTAAATTCGACTCTCCATGATAGGACCTAAGTTTATGAATAAGTTCACAACTCGGACCAAAGAAACAGCGATCGAGGGACATTCCTGTAGAGAAAGTAGAGTAGAAAGAAAGTTTCTATCTGCAACTGAATAAGAAGGGAGAAACTATATAAACCCGCAGGGACAATTTTTCGGACTCAAAGTGAGTTCTCTACTGCAGGTGTTGAAGAAGCAACTTTCATACGTAGCTATCTCCTATATAATCATAAACACCCGACATATGGAGACCATATTAAGTCGAAAATTGATCGATAAAATGAATCAAAAGCGTGGTCCTTCGCTTGACTACAAATTCACCAACGAGGCAGACTGAGTTGCCCGTCAACTTCTTCCCTTAAATTGTCCAAAGTTGCAAGTCTCTGGAAATATGTATCTGTGAAGTAAGAATGGAGTTTTATAAAAAAATTATTGTAGTTGTTATTTTCATCAATTTAAATAACTTTTCAACAATAAATTTAAATTTTCTGATGCCACTCGAGTGGCTTTTGGCAAACAAATCAAAGCCCTCCATTTTGTGGACCGCAAATCACGCAAGTACCACTACAATTCAAATACGAGTAGAAACCTAAAATTCAGAACAGAACACAAAAAAATATCCTTTTGCGGTTTGATTCACAAATGAATTCCTATTGTGCAAAAATATTTGTAATTGCGGTGCAATTGCTGTCTGCACTGCTTGTCATATCAATAGTTGTTGTTACTAATGTCAACAAAATATTTGTTGTGATTAATTAGTAATAAAAAAAATTATTCCTATATCGAATGCAGGATTTTTTTATTAATATTTACAATCTAAATAAAGCAAAACACCGCCCCATTGGCATTTAATATAATAATAATTGAAGGTGTTCTAACCGTTAAATAGTTGACATTAATTGCGTTATTTATTTGTATGTTATTTTATTTAATTGCTGTTTTTTTCACATATAGTATAGATAAACGTGTGCAGTGCATCGATATTTTAATCTCGATGAGCCATTCATATAATTTTCAGTAAATGTTTACATCCGCGCAAATACAGTGCTGAAATGAAAATGAACTTTAATCTGTGCGATTGTTTGAAATTATTGCAGTACATTTGTGAGTTTAACACTATGACAGACGATTTATCTGTTAATTGTTTAAGTAATCAGAGTTACTCACGATTGTCGGGAAATGTTATTGTGTGGCATATATACATGAACCTACAGCACAGGTGGAGATATTAATTAATTTAGAAAAACCAAAGACGTATGCCTAACGAGAGTTAAACGGTAAGGCGGTCTTAATTTGTCCCATCTACTTATTTTAAATTTTGATTTTAGTTTTGGTGGGGGCAAAACCCCCATTTATTTGGCTTATTACAAAGCTACAGTGACTTAAACTAACTTAAGAATTAAACCTACAAGGACTATTAACTAGGGCTTAAAGCAAAGGATGGTGAAGGAGGCCAGTTTTAAGGGAGGAACTATTGCGGTTGAAGTCAAAGACAGTAAGATTTGAATTGACCTTCCGCAGCATACGGGAGATTGGTCCGTTTGAGCCATATGAGGTGCGGTGAATTGGTAAATAGAAAAGACGAGGACAACGAAGATTCCGAGGGTTAGTGTTAAAGGAGATAGAGTTGTAAAGATACGTACAGTCGATGAAGCCTGAGAGCAGACGATGAATGAAGAGAATGTCTGCTACGTCCCTGCGTTCCCCAAGGGTATTGAGGTTAATAAGTTTGAGACGGTAGAAGTGAGCTTGGGCCTCAGCTAGCACTCCTAAGTTTGAGCGGCACTTGGATAACTGTCTTCATCACCGCTGCAGACTCCACTTATGTGCACCAAACTTCCTTTAAGGTTTTCCTCAACTCCGCTGGTTATAAACGATTACCCATCGGGCATCAACATTGGTCTACAAGTTCTATCCATTTTCAGAGGACTGAAACCACCAAAATTTGTAGAATTAATGCATAAATCTCCTATTCGAAGCCACTTCGTCTCTCGGTGAATTAGGCATGCAAAACTACGTTTATCAAGGGTATTTTTGTCTGGTGTTGCTAAGGTCCAAGGCTTTAGGCCAATGGGCTGGAGTGGATTGCTGTTGATTATTGAAAGACAGACACAGGGCTGAATCACTGCATGCTCCCATCATCCCAGCTCGTGAAAATACTTCCAATACATTGGGAATCTCAGCCCCCTCTCTTCCACTAGTATCTACTAGTACTGCCGACACTCAAACTCAAACCTCCTATATCTCTGGCACTCACTTTCATCTCTGAGATAATATCCGAACTGCGTTCGTTTACAATCGACTTCCGTCAATATTTCCATATCCACCCTCAAAAAATGTTGATGGCACCCTCGCATCGACCCCCTCTCCACCTTTGAGCAACAAAGCCAACTCCCAATTCACAGCTAATTTGAAACATGAAAAACTAATACTGGAAAAATTACAACACATAACTTCTTCAATCAACTATGCAGATCGCCCCACCCTCAGCTTCGTCTGAAGTCGACATTTGACCCGTGAGGTCCTTGAAGCAATGAAATTCCAATTGCGTCAAACTAAAAGTTTCAATCTCCGTAATCTGCACAAAGCTACACGGAAATGTGTGTGACAATCAAAGCCAGCTTAATGCCCAGCAAAAGTAAAAAAAAAAAATGTTACGTATACGCACCAGTGTCCATTTTTTGTTGTTTTCACGCTATTGCAAGTTGGCCTGTTTGTACGGCCCCGTGGCCTTAATCAAAGTAAAACATTTTTCTGTTTATTCTTTGTGTTCGACCCTGTTCCAGCCGCTTCTCTTTTGACCTATTAAGCTATCCCGTGCGTTGTGGGATTACAGGAGAAAAAAAGTCAACATAGGCAATCTCTTTCGTTAATAACACACGAACATTTTATTGCATCCCAACAGTAGACCGCGCGCATAAAGGTACGATACGAAAGTGAAGCATCGAAACAAACAAATAAAAATACAAAAAAAAGTTAAGCGCATTCTACTACATTCATACACACACACAATCGCCTGCCATTGTGGCCTACTTAAAGTTTTCCCCATATTATCCTTGGTATTAGCAATCAAAATCTCTTAACTACAACTATAAACCGAGCCCAACAGAGAGGTGAGCTCAGAGGCAAACCAGCACAAGGATACCGCACACAGAATGTATACAAGAAAACAAAAAAAAAATGTTCTCATATCGTGATGCAGGTCCTACAAAGGTTGATCGCTGCCCGTTCATGTGGAAGAGGAGAAAAATCCCTCACAGGATAACGTCTATATATACCTACGTACGTTCCTTCACTCTGTGTGAGTATCTTAATCAGATGAGTTGTTTGGGTTTCAGCTTCAGCATCACTGACACCACCACTACCACGATGACTATGCTACCAACGAAAGTACACAATTTATCTCGTCGGTGGTCAGGAAGATGAAAAGTGGTGGAGGTGCCACCAAAAGCTGTTGGAACATGATACTGCAGCAGCGACACGAAAAAAAAGAAGCCCGGGATCCAGGTGAACAAGGAAATCCAAAGATTTTTATCACCTTAATGAGTTTGCATGTTTTTTCGGGCCCCGGGATTCGAAGGATCGGCGAATGGCGGAGTCGTTTTGTTGACGCTGCGGTAACTTTCGGTGTTCGGGGGTGATATCTCTTCCTAATCAGACCCAACGGAGGGCGTACATAAGTTGGTTTGTGCATACTTCGAGGGCGCAGTATGTGCTACCAGCTGAGGTAACTTTCTACCACGTGGTTGTTCAGGTAGCGATGCGGCTTTTGTGGTATTTTGGTATTCGGCTGATGATCGAAATTAATCACTTTGGGTGGATGAAAGGATTTTGCAATGGGTGATGGGTGGCAGCTCAGATTAGACGTTAGGTGCCTTTTTCGGGTAATACTCAGTGATTGTCCTGAACACTTTGAACCAGTGCTGGGAATTTGGTAAAATGTCTACGTGTGGTTTGTTGCGTTCGCACAAAGTGGTTGACAAGGAGTTATTGACTCATGAATTTAGTCAATTACCGAAGGAGTTTAGTTTTTTTCACTTAAATAACAAATGGGCGCAATAGGACCACAAAAAAAAAACCCAGCCTAGCATTGGGTGAGAATTATTTTGGGACAAATAGGAGGATGTAGATATAACTCTTCCTTGGGACTTCTTAAGCCATCGGATGTACTCGTATGTCGGATATTTGTGAGAGGAGGGAAAAATGCCGCGAAGAGTTTTTAATTATTTTGGGGCATTGACGTGGACCAGGTAACCGCTGAGCCATTTTCCGTTTACATACGTCCCGAAGTATTAGAGCCAAGAAAGTCTATTTTCACTTCAGGATTTTCAAAATCAGCTCAAAATTATCACTTGTTTTTTTCACGCGTTTCAAGGGTTTTTTCGCACGATATTTGAAGCGTTTTTCCACACTTTTTTGACGCGTTTTTTGATGCGTTATTCACGTCTTTTTTACGGTTTTTTAAGTGTTTTTTGACGCATTTTTTTGGCGCGTTTTACCGCACGATTTTGAGCGTTTTTTCACACTTTTTTGACGCGTTTTTTGATGAGTTTTTTGATGCGTTATTCACGTCTTTTTTAAGTGTTTTTTGACGCATTTTTTGGCGCGTTTTATCACGCGTTTCAAGCGTTTTTTTCGCACGATATTTGAAGCGTTTTTCCACACTTTTCTGATGCGTTATTCACGTCTTTTTTACATTTTTTTAAATGTTTTTTGACGCATTTTTTGGCCCGTTTTATCACGCGTTTCAAGCGTTTTTTCGCACGATTTTCAGCATTTTTCACCCTTTTTTGTCGCGTTTTTTGATGTGTTATTCACGTCTTTTTACGTTTTTTTAAGTGTTTTTTGACGCATTTTTTTGGCGCATTTTATCACATGTTTTCTTATCGCATTTCAAGCGTTTTTTCGCACGTTTTTTCAAGCGTTTTTTGACGCATTTTTTAAAGCGGTTTTTGACGCTTTTTCCGACGCATTTTTTTTACGGTTAATTTTTTAAAGCATATTTTAGACGTGTTTTTCACTCAGAATTTTTATCTGAGGAGACAGAATTTCGCCCGCTCCCTATCTATTATTCCAATACACCTACGCTATGCCCTGTCTTTCTCCAACAGACCTCTTTCACATTCAGTGGATGGATTCAGTGTTACTATCGAACGCCTTACAATTTCCTCCTTTTTTTTTAAAAAGTTGCTTCTGGCAGCGCTTCCGCTCAAAAGCCATCCAAAGTCGCGCAAAGGTCAAAAATCCATTAACATAAAAAACCGCAATTTATTTGTAACAACTTATCGAATGTTATGGTAGCGTTCCATCCAGTCAACTCCCCAAAAACCTCTTCCGCACAACGGCACTGCTCCGGCAGCTTCGTTTCACTTTAAGCAGTCTAAAAGACGACGACGACGACGGTGGCGACGAAGTAGAAGCAGCAGTCACCCGTTGAAGTAGGCGGCCAGAGGGGAGAATTGTAATCGAAAACGTGACTATAATTTTATTGAGAAATTTTCCCTGAAACCCTAAAACGTATTGGTTGTGGTTGTTTTTAGTTGTAGCTTTGGTCGGATGAGGGGTGAGCTACACCGTCGTTTGTCCTCTCATCCCCCCACCTGCAAGGGACCATTTAAACTGAAGGTTTTATTCTTTTGCCAGAAAACGAAGTAAAAACAAAACAAAAAGTAAAAGTCGCTGCGCTTTGAAATGAAGGGCGGTCGCATACAGGCAAAGGGAAGCTCTGGCAGATTGTTTGGCTTACGGTTCACGTCGGATGTGGATGAGGATGAGGGTGAGAATTTTGTGTTTTTCCTTTCGATTTATCTGCAAATGCGATTCCCCAGTTACGGTTACTGGTGAATTTGAATTTGAATTGCTTTGTCTGAAGCTTACTAGCCAAATAGAGAAACAAAAGGACAGCAACACACGGCAACAATGCCTCCAAACTTTTCCATCCGCAAATTGTGTTCCACTTAAAAAGGTGGGTGATCAAAATAAATTTAGCAACCAGCCGAACAGGCAACCGGGAGATTTATCAACCTTTGTCATGTCATTGATGAAAATACAAACAAGAAACCGGAAAAAGTAAAATAAAATATTGAAAATGCTGTTGCCCTCAGTATTCGCTTCGTTTTGAAAATAAAACAATAAATACTGGGAAACAAACTGACACAATTTTTTGTGTGTTTGTCGTTTTCACTTATATCCAGCATACAATAACAGGCGATGAACAACGGCCAAAAAATAAACGCCAAAGAACTGTCAAAGTAAAAATAATGGTTCACAAGATATACATCAGCGAAGGAGATGCGCGCGCGGTGAAGGGTCGGTACTCCGAATACAGCCTTTGTTTACACAATCAGCGCAAAAAAAGCGAAACACATTTTCATGGTTTGACTGGGAAACTCGCAAACACAAGCATTGACGAATGACACCACGCTTTGCGATGGGTTGTGAGGGCATCACTTTACCGTGTACACTTTGTCACCTGGCATATGACCCGGTGTTATAGCACGAGGCAACTGATTTAACTTATTCAATTTGGAAATCTGTTATTGTTTTACTGAATAGATGTTATTTGTGGACGGAACTTAATTGTTTATGAAGGCGTGCTTCCACGTGGCAACATGTAGAATTGTTGCTGTTATTTGAGTCGAAGGAGGTTGGATAGATGTAGATAACTTTCGAACCGGCAACGGAGTAGGTGGATACCACTTGTTGAATAGTAGTGTCCACAAAAAAAGTTTCAGCAAGTAGAATTTGTCGATTTATTTGAGTTTTATTCAACCATAATGAGTGCGAGGGACAATAGGTCGATGCTGAGTTTCCAGCCGACTTTCGTCGTAAAGAATTTTAAATCAAATCAAAAAAAATAAGCGCAGAATCGCGAAAAGTTCGTCTAGTTTTAGAGCTTAGCTAAGGATTTACTAATTCACGACTTTTTATTCGCAATTCTAGAAATTGCGCGAAGTGAAGATATTGACCCTTAAAAGTCGTGAATCAACACTTTTCATATTCAATAATGCGATCAAGCGAGAAACACATATTGCCATAACCGATCGCAATTTGACACAAATAGTTATCAATTTGATATTACATGGATTCTAAATTGCAAAAACAATTCGTAAATGACCACTTTTCTGTTGTAAATTACGATTTCCTCCCTTAGCAAATTACAACCATTTAGTCTTGAATTGCAACTCAATAGTGTTGATTTGCGAACTAACAGGGGTAGATTTACTACTTCAGTAGTTGCAATTTACAAATACTTAGTCGTAAATTGCAACTTATTTTTATCATTTTGCAATTCATATTTAGCAATTTGCGTTTCTTGAGTACCTAGTGATTTGAGGCATCACCGTATTAAATTGAAAATGTTTTATCGTGAAATTAGAAAACGTTATTCTTAATCTATATTTTGTAATTTACAAATCAGAATTCAAAGCTGTATTATTTTATAATTTGTTTTCCTCCTGATATCCGTGAGAATCATACGACGCCGTATTGTCCGAAGCCAACGGGATTTGTCGGGGGTAGTTTTTCTGTCTACGCTGCAATTTAAAATACATACACACAAATTATTTAGAAGAACTTGCAAATAATTAAAACCTTAACAAATTACAACCTTTTCGATTACATATTTTAGAGTCCATTTCAATTTATTCGAGATTCTGAAAAAAAATACAGATTTATATGGTACCTACTTCAGTTTTTTCTTTTATTATTCAATAGGTACTTACAAAATAGATTCCAGAATGCATTATATTCCGTTTATTAGTATACTGACTATCACTACGAATTAGTTATTCTAAAACCACTTAAACCCGACTGCTTTGAGCAAAGATTGAATACCGACTGCCTGTCTCTACACCGACACGCAATGTGCACAATGGAGATTTGGCTTCATGATTGCAGCTGTCTAGCAATACCCACATATGTACATTCATCCATAAAGAAAAAGGATTTAAAAGAATTTCGATAGGTACATGGAGTATGAACTGTGAATAAAAAGATTCCACACATCAGGTAGTTGATTCCATGGAAATTACAAGAAATATTTTGCAATTTACGACTTCTCCCCGTCATATACGTTTTCAGTTTCATGTGTTAAATTATTACAAGATTTTATTGATTCATCATTCAGTGTTGGTAAATCACCAAATATTTTTCGCAATTGGAGATTGTGAAGTGGTGTTTGAAAAATTTACCTATTAGAGTGGTAAATTGCGCCAAACAATCTCGCAAATCACTACAAATAAAAGAAGCTCGAATTGATACTTCTAAACAGAATTTTGTATTCTCAGCTGTTTTCAATGTCAAATTACGAATTTTTGTATCAATCCATGAAAACTTCGTTGTGATTTGCGAGAAATATATAATTGCAAAAATTCTTTGTAAATTCCACCTACTAGAGCGGCACTGCAGTCTCCTCCAAAGCTTTTCAACGCAAACGGGACTGAATATCTTGCAAGGAATTTTGACCTCGAAACGACAAAGGCATTTTCATCAGCATTTCTATTCAGTCCATCCTAAGCACAACTGACACTCTTTTCAGGTACAACATGCACACCATGCCATGTGACCTACACAGTGTGTCTCCGAAACACTCATCAGCAAGCTCTTTAGTACACACAAAAATATATCTATCCAAGCGAATTGTGGTCATGAGCTTCTTGCAAATATTTTCATTCGACTAATAACTACGAACTGCATAAGCTTCCGCGGTGAAAAGACTAAGAAATTAATTTCAACCTCCCTTTGTATACACGCTGCCTCTGCAATCTAAAATATTACCCATAATTTTTCACCGGAAGCAACCAAAATTAATGGGATTGCTTACAAAATCAATCAATAAAAGTGACACTTTCGCTTTGCAACTCGAAGCGGCGATGGAAGAAATGGCAGTGAAAGAGCTCCCGCAGTTCAATAGGGCGGTTATAAAATTACATAAAATTACGGATGTGATCTTTCTTTACTTCTTCTCTTTTCCACCGACAACGGACGCGTCTTTACCGAGAGAGAATTTCTGAAATTTGTATAAATAGGTGTCAATCTCGTTACGCCATTAAAGCGTTGGATGTTTTGCGAAATGAATCCCATTTCCGGTGCGCGTTGTCATACCCAGACCGGAAACTTTCGTCAGAGCACGAACAATAATTTTAAATGGGCCTTTTCTATTTCTTCACCTGGTATGCGATTGGCGTTATTAATCGTACAAATTGTGTGCGTGGGAGGGAGTTACACCGCTCGAATGGCGTTGTGATTGATGGCACTGGTTATGGAGTTAATTGGTATAAAAGCCGATCCACATACTTATCGGATATTGAGTCGGAAAGTCGACTCCGAAATGTCGCTATTACAATACTCCTTCGGAGAACAGTTCTTCTACGCTGTCCCGTAATTTGTTACCACCATTCATCACCTACCAATTGTGTGAGCGATTTAAAGCCAATTTAACCGCAACATTATTCATCCCTGGGAAACAAATTATATCCCTACCCCATCGTATATCTTAAAATTCAATGAAACACTTTCACCAAATTTTCATCTATTACCCACACCATACCGCTTCCCAGTGGGCAGAGACTCACCTCTATAAATTTTCACTCAAATAGTCGGCCAACAAGAGTTTGCCCTCCTCATCTCATCGTGTGGCACTAATAATTTTATAATGTCCTCCCAGAGCTTCCGCCACCAGCTGTACCTTAGAGTAGACCACCCACACATGTTTTCTCATCAATAAAAAAAGAAACACACACACGGAGAAACAGTATAACATCAATATTTCATTCATAGATTACCCGTTACCAGCCAGCCTCCTTTCTATAACAGCACATTTAATATCAACCGCACACAACATCGGCTGCTCATTTGTATGTCGGCCTCATATCTTGACATGGCATCCATAATAATTTATAGTTCACCCCTCATCCAGGCATTCATCTCGACCGAATGCCGTACACACATATTCGTTTTTAAATTGGATACTTGGCCATTTAGGCACAGTTTACACCATCGTCAGGACCGTAAATAAATAATCAGATCACATTTTTCACATGTGAGCTCTTCATCCCCGACCATTGGTGTGCCCGCCTGTTCCCCCTCGGACCCATGGCTCCATCATTGTATAACCATCGTCGTCGTCGTCGTCGTCGTCGTCGTCGTCATCATCATCATCATCATCGTAGGCACATCACACAGATGGGCTGTTATGTCTGAAATCGAAATTTGTGCACAAAGAACGTGGTGAATATTGTTGAAAAATGGAAATAAAACACGAACGGCAGGGCAGGACGCAAAAAGGACACGATCATAAATAGAAACAGCTCGAAATGGGAAATTCGAAAATAACTGGCCACATACTTTCATTATGGCGGACTTACATGACATGACTGCGTCTCCTGATCGTATCTCAAGGATATTTATTATTTTCTGACACTTTTATGGTCCACTAGTCAGATCGTAAAGCATTTTTCGCCGATTTTCGTTGGCACTTGTCTGCGTTGTGTCCGGGTGAGGAATTATTGAAGCTTGAAACAGTAGACCACTCTTGGTGACGGAAAAAAAATTAATGATACTGTACTGTACTGTCATAGTGAACGTGCGACCGTGTCATGCAGGAGTTGTATTTCCCATCAGAGCGAAATTACATCTGGGAGAAATTTCAACGTGCCAATAAGCGTATGCGTATGGGGGGAGGAATTTTCGCCTTAAGGGTGATTGACGAAGATGTTGTAATTTAATCGAAAACAATCCGACTGCTCCATTTTCTGTTTGACAACTTCTGGAATAAAGTTGACTTTCGCACACGTAACTTAAGAGACTTGTCAATTTCGTTTGAAGGGCCTTACAAATTGACCAGATGAGTATGGTATTTTCCCAGAGCTCGGGAGATATACCGACGTGAAATGGAAACTCATCGAATTCCAGGAAAAATATGATAGATAATATTCTATAATAATATATGCGCCATCTAGTAGATATTTATGAATATCAGGCAACAGATGTGTGATCAGACCTTAAGTTGAAAACGTTTTGAAAACAGTATTTGAATTTCAATTCCAATTTGTTACTTGTCTGGAAGTAGGTGGATCGTTGAGAAAGGGGCATTCTCATCGTAAGCCTCCTTGAAGGAAGTTGTTCTCAAACAGCCCAGACTCTAATACTTTTTCCTAATATTTATATATATCGAAACAGTCGTTGGGAACCGGAATTTTTTGAAACTTATCGAAGATCCTAAAGTTATAAAAAAAATCCTGCAATGGCCGAAGTCATTTTTGCAACTATACTTGAATGAATCGCGTTGAAATGGTTTCTTTCATTTGGAAAATAGTCTCTCCCTTAATTTAGCTGTCGAAAACGTGGTAAGGTTTTCAAAAATCATGATATTTATGAGAACCTCAATTTGATTTTTATATTTTAACATTTTAATAATTTACAGCTGCACATATTGCTTCGATGAGTCGAGGAGCTTCGAAAAAATGTTTATGGTATTTGATACGGATTTCTTTTAATATTCTAAAGAATTCACTTCCGTTGCCTCGCCTGATCAAAATTTTCGTAACACATTCATCAGAATGAGAATGAGTTGAGTACCATAAAACACTTCAGTGAAAAAGCGGAATGTTGGCCATCCAGCACCCAGCGATTGTCCATGCGTTTTTTGCTGTCATAGCGAAAGCAAGACACACAGGAAATTGAAGACGCTTAAATACGAAAGGCAAATCGTTCTTAATAAGCGGAGTCCACGGAATAAGAACATTTTCGCCATTGAATTTTCCTCTCAAGATCTCTTCGCTTGAATGACACTTGATTTGAGATTGTTCACAATCAAATGCGTTCCGTTTTAAAGTTTCGGTGCATTGAGGTTGCGCAGCAAAATTATAACCAAGCCAACTTTGAATTTGAAATTGTGTGTAAGCCCGCAACTTCTAAAGAAATCATAGAATTCTTACATGATTTTTAATGACGAAATTTAATCCCCTTGTTTTTCTCAGCCAAAATTGCTCTCGCACTTACCCAATTATAGTCAACATAACAATGAGCGATATTTGGGAAAACGTTCGTGATGAGCGTGGCATGTCGGAATAAAGAAGTTTTCGAGCGAACCTCGGTAAGTGTTAAAGAAATTTGTTGATGTTGCATTAGCTGCCGTGAAATAGACACGTTGACCATTTTCCAAGTGAACGGACGACAGTTAAGTAGCGATCGTGGATCGGAAACGAAAAAATCTACCACACAGCCTCGTTGCAGTTCACGTACCTGTCCCATTAATAGGCATCAGCTTTTGAACAATATGCTGGGACATTGTAAAAAAAGAAATAAATAAACAAATATATAAAGATTAAGAAACACGTATGGCTACAGGGAACTAGTTCTAGGGTTTTATATTTATTTGTTGCTTTCGCTTTAATTTTATTTTATTTTATGATATTTGAACTAAGTGAAATGTAAAATTGTGTTGAGGCGAAGAATGACATTGTTTGTCACAAATGATAGAAAAAACTACAAAACTGAAAAATGCTTAGCATATTAATAAATATCACTAAAAAATGTTTCTCCAAAAGAGGACGAAAGTCTGAACATATTTAAAATTCTTTTCCAAGGGACAACAATTCTCAATTGAGAGAAGACAAAATTCTGAAAAATTCCTACAATCTTACACTAAGTTTCTGAAGTGTATAAAAATAAAGTGCACGACTGGGTCGAACGTATCTTTCTTGTTCATCAAAAGTTTTAATGTAAATGAAGCGGGAGTTGCTGATTGTGTTAGCTCCAAATTGTTGGAAATATTTTAAGGGTGCATATTCAATATTGTTGAATAAAATTAGAAGTTGGTAATATTTGCTAAAAATAAGTTTTACGAAGCTGTTATTGGTTTTTTCATTGGAAGTTGGGGCATTGTTATTATTTCAAAATTTTACCGAAAATATGTGAGCACAGATCGGAATTTGTGAAGTCATTTTAGAGAAATATTTAAGAAACTGAGAAAACTTAAGTACGGAAATCAAAATCGTTTAGTTTGAAAAATACTATTACTTAACTATTTAGCTGAAAACCGAGTACAAGTTATTGTTCGGGATGTAAGCATTTCTTTTCGAGATATGATCTGTTTTTAAAGTGAGCGTTTTCAGTGATTCGAATTGAAAATTAGGACGCAATAATTTTGAAAACATCAATTTTACTCTAAGTTTGCATTATGGTCAAAATCATGCCGTTTTGAGCTAAACTAGGGAAAACCATATTTTTCAAAAATGACTTTTTTCAAAAATCCATTTTACGATAATACAGAGAAAAACTGAGTTTTCCATTAAGTTAGAAATGACCATATTACCTTAGAAATGAATTTTTGTTACAATCGTATGGACCGTTTTCGAGATATGTCCAAATTTCAAAAGTACCGTTACTCGATGCAGTTATAATTACCTCACCTACATAAGCTTAAATATCAATTTTTGTTGAAATCGTTACAGCCGTTTTCGAACAAATCAAACTGGTATGAAAATTTTGTATGGGAAGTACCATTAATATTGAGCAAAAAAAAAAAAACGACCCCGAACTGTAAGCCTCCAAACTTTAAATCCGAAGTTTGAACGAAATCCGTTCAGCCGCGGGACATACAGACAGACGGACAGATAGACAGACAGACAGATGGACAGACGGACCGAATTTTGCGACCCACTTTTTTGAGTTCGCCTATCATCGTAATACAATATCTTTCTCTTACTACGTAATTGAGAAAGTTAAAAATACTCACGATTTCCCTCAGGTACGGTATTATGACACACTACAGATATCCTCTTCAAAATCGATCATTTCAGCCAAGCCGCACTTAGCGTTTGGTTTGGTTGTCCATTTAAAATGAACTTTCCCAGGGAAATAACATCCATTTCATTTCTAAATTGACAAACACAAACTATGTCATTAGGAGCCATGAATTTCGAAACGATAGTCGCTCCCCCATTTGAATGACATACTTCGTCTATTTACAACCATTCCAAATAACAAACAACATTTATTATCCTTGCGTACATACACAAACAAACCCCCAATGTATCGCTTACATGGAGAGTCTTCTTTAGAGTGTCTCTTAGCTGCTTCGAGACGATGATGATGTCAACATTCCACTAGCACTCAACCAGGCAATCCCTCACGACATACAATGGTACTAACATCAGCAATAAGGACAGGAGGACGACGACATGTGTACTACTACTTGAAGCTGTCATCCATCTCTCTTCGGGCACCCTGTCGTTCTGTCTGCAATAGTCCTTCGTGAGGATTGCATTATTAAATGATCTGAATGTCCGATTACTCGGTCACGCTCCACCTTCCCGATCCAAATCAATTCAAAAATATACGTCTCTAAGCACGGGGAATTCAATAATTCATTGTCAACTGGTTATTGCAACCTCACCTGTCGGTGGAGGATACTACTCGTGTTCCTATACTGTGTGATTATAGTTTCGATAATGTGACTAAAATTTATGGGGAAGCTTATTCTATTTAAAGATTTGAAGGTCACCCTTATTGTGTGGTTTTGCGGTATGTCGTTCACGTTTTTGTGGTATGTTATTAGTTTGTAAAGGACACATGTCTCATTCCCTTTGGACTTTGCGATGCTTTTTCGCAAACACAAGTCGCCCCGGCCACGTCACACTTTTTACAACCAACTGCGAACTCGACGAATTGCAATTTCGTTACATTTCGCAACCGGTTAGTGACTTACCGAAGGTAAGTTAGAGCAGTCTTCCCAGAGCTTGAGCAGTTTTCAAATTCGAACAGAAAACTACAGTTTTGGTTCCGAAAAGTTAGTTGGTAGAGATACTATTGGGCTTTCATTATTTTCGACGACGCAAGCCTGCTGCTTCACCCCAAAAACCGTTACAATCCAGATCAATTTTTAAATTTCAATTGCCTGCGACGTTTTCAGAACCTCATAAAAAGAACCTAAGATGCTGTCTTAGAATTTATATTTTGCGACAGCTGGAATAAAAACTGCAGCAGGTGAAGATCTTGGTATGCCCACGGTTCCCACTTTGGTAATTTTATTTTTTGCTTTTTGAGTTTTGGTAATTTGGTAATTTTTATCTGGTTTTGGTAACTTTGAGAGCAGGAGCACCAAAAATACGAACTCGATATCAATTCATTGCATTGTAAGCATTGCATTTGCATATGCGTCAGCACCACCCATGTAAACCTATTTTGTTCAAAAAATTACTGAATGCACTAATTTTCTTCTTTTGACAGATGTTGAACTTCGAAATATTTTCTGTTTATAACTACATTTAGATATGGATAGGTTAGTTAATCATATTATTTATTTGCAGACATAAAGCTCTAATTTGTTAAATTTATAAGAAAAAAGGCTCGGAAATGGTAGATGATCCCATGCCTTCTAACAGCTGGTAATTTTGTGCACAACGTTGTTGACGTTGTTTAATTGGGCCCAGTATGCTGGTCGAGCTTAAATTAAGCCCCCATACAAAAATGTCTCCAAAGATAAAACTAAGCAAAGCAGTTTAGCAAAGCAGCACGCAGTTCAAGCTAAATTTGTTAGCCACTGTACGCAAAATATCTACAGAATTTAAGTAGGCGTATTAATGCAAAATACATTTTTCCACAGCTAAATTTTGACAGATCAGGGAAAATATTGGTATTTCAACACACAAAAAAATCGTTGTTGTTAATTTCATTTCATTTAGAAATGGAATATTTTAACGAGGAGTACCTGGAAGATGTTTTTGAGGAAGTATAAATAAAAAAACCAAAAAAATAATTCCAATACATTTTTTTTTTTACCGAACCTGTCAAAATTAGGTGAACATTAAACGAAGCGCTGGAGAGAAACATTGGAGAGGCGCTTAATTTTAGCTTTCCTGGAACACCATACTAGGTAGTAGACTGACAAAGTTCCTACTACGTTCTCTACTGAGTCTTATGTTTTATAAATGTTTCTTTTTAAACAAGCAATTTTGAAAATCAAACAAAATAATTTGAGTTTAGAAAATCATGCTTTTGGTCAGCAAAAGTATTTAAAGTATAGATATACTTATTACTATTACATTACTAAGTTAAGTCTTATTTTTTTTACTTTATAAAGTAGTCGTTGTTTAACTACTTAAAGACTGACTAATTTCCTACAAACCTAATGTACAAAATTGAATATTTTAAGAGACATATGTTTTGTATGTTTGAAAAATGTTTTATCAACGTCTCCAGATTTTTGGTAAATTTTATTTTGGTTTGGTAACTTTTTTTTCCAATTTTGGTAGCTAATTTTTTTTTAACAAGTGGCAACCGTGGGTACGCCATGTGCAAGGCCCAGCAGATCAGTATTCATTGCGATCATAGAGTTCCACGCCTTCGTGGTATTTCTGGTCGTGATTTCCGGCAAAGCTGATCTAAATGAGAGGTCTCCAAGTAGAAGTGATGAGTTTTCTTCCATCACACACACCCCCTATAACCTAACCCTGCCTATGGGATAGACGCATCAATTTCAATGTTATGTCAGCCAACCGTAATCAGTTGAATCAGACGAAAAAAATCTAAGTGCGCCAGCACTCCATTTGTGAGATTATTTGATAGTTTTATAGCCTGTATCACTGAAGAGCTCTGGTAAAATGCCAATTGACTTCAAAGTGGGAATCACATTTTCCAGCGCGTCTCTCAAAAGTCATTCAAAGCTAATTAAATCGGCTGATTATCAAACTTTTTTCTCTTCAACTTGTTTATCGAATCCATAGGTCTTGAATCCATGCGAAAGAGAAACAATCCCTGTGAAAATTATTAAGCACGCTTCCGGGGGTGGGGGGCTGGGAATTGTGTTTGGTTGGTGTTTTTTGCTCAGTGGGTCATGAACTAGGTATCGAGCTTCAAGTGGAGGGATACCTTCTTCCGCATAACTACTATTTTCATGTTCGCTCACATTTTCGTCATCGTCGTCGTCATCATCGCTGTCTTTGTCCCACTCACACCTGAGACTGTGTGCGGCAAGCACAGCAATTTAAAACAATAAAATTGGAGCTTGTTCCGCTCTTTGTTTTTGCTCACTTTTTGTGTCCTCGTGTTCGTTCTATACGAGTATTGTGTATAGGAGTCTCGTGCACTTGCCAAACAGGTCACGTAAAGGTGGAGTTGTAGCCCGCTTAGCTCGTGCCACCGCCTTCTTGTTGAATGAATGAGTGAGTGAGTGAGTGAATGGTGGACCTTAACTATAGTTGGCCTGGATATGTATATATATACTTTTTTTCCAATTTACTCTGTGTCGGTGTGCTGCTATAGTGCTATAGGCAGCAGGGTGCCGGTGGAGGGTTTATCTTTTGTGTTGGTCCTTGTTGCTGCATGCCATAGAGAGTGCAGAGGACTGTTGCAGGTGTTTGCAGTGGCGTTCTTTATGGAGTTGCAATGTTTATTATTACCGTGTTCTCTGAAGTAAGTTGTTAATTGGGTGAAGTGGATGACGGAAAAGGAAATGGAAAATGTAATAAACGGAGCGGTAAGCTGTGGGGCGGCTCTGGTAATTTGATTAAAACTAATAGGGAAAAGCCTTAGCTTATAGAGATACGTAGGTTCAGTGACTTGTGAGATTGTAGTTACTGCCTTTATGTGGATTGTCGTTGAAAGTAATGCAAGTGTGATGATAATAATAATAGAGATGCGATTGTTATCCTGGTATAATGTGAGCATGGGTGGCAGTGCTAAATATATTTTTCATAAACTTTTGACGATCGTTCAGATAAAAATTGTCCCTGATTAAAAAAAACATCTTGGTGTAGATCATTCGTGTGCGACGAAAGATTGTTAGAAGAGAGGTTGATGCTTTTTACAATTCACATTAGCAAAATAAATCAAATATTTTTAATGTAGTATAAATCTACTAGCTGGACCCGGCGAACTTCGTACCGCCTAAAATTGATTAAATTATAACCATCCATTTTAATAGTTGAACCTCTCTATTGAACGAATAAAACTCCCTTGGAATTAAATTTAGCTCAATGCATAAAAACGACTTCATAGCTTCCCAGGTCGGCTTCTTGATAGTAGCGCAAATGATTGAATCGAGTTGGTCCAGTCAGATTTTTTTCAATCAACCAAAGCAGAATGTGGACAGAATCGCCAATCCTCGCTTCTGCAATTTGACCGAGTGCATCCAGAAACGCGATCGTCCAAAAAACATTGTGCTTAACGATGAAGCCGATGCTCGTTTTGAGCTTTATTGTTTGAAAAATCGTGCGGTCACGCGAAGTTTGCCTGGGAGGTAAGAACCACCGTTTGAATAATTTGTTTTCCACTTCACATTCGATAAAGGTGTGTTAGAACATTAAATATCAGTAGTTGCGACTTGGACTACTTGGGCGAAAGGTCAATTTGTAAAAATGATAGTATACGAATTACGAATACAATATTTAGTGATTTTGGGCATCGACAACAGCACCACCTATCGGGTCCAAAACTATACTACCTTCCTAGCTGGAACCAAACATACCCATCCACAAAATTCCATTGAAATCAGTTGAGTGGTTTCGGAGATTGACTACAGCTCCACCTGTCGGGTGGCCACCAAAACTATCATGTCCTTTAAGCTACAACCAACCATACACATCCACAAAATTTCATTTAAATTTGTTGGGGGGTTTAGGAGGTCGACAACACAGGTATGTTCGCTTATAACTGCCTATAACTCGTATAACCAATGCACATACACACACCGTATATACATACAAACCTTGGTTTTGACGTCACCTTTTATTTGAAATTTCCAGAAACAAAATCTGTTCACGCGTTAAGACAACATCAATTCCAACACAATGCGACTTTTCTTGATATACATATGTATATGTAAATAGAAGCAGATAGATGACAAACAAAATGTGCCTACAGCGCGACCTTTTGAGAATTTTCTGAATTTTCATTTTTCCTAAACCATCCCTGATTCAAGACAAACAAAATAAAAAAAATCATTCAAATCCGTCGAGTCGAGTTTTTGCCCAACTAACGCATCGCAATTGATTTATATATATATAGATGTTAATGTGTGGAAAAAAAACCAAAATGTATTGAAATTCACGTTTTTTCACGCACTTACAACATAAGAATACGTTTTCCGAACTATACCAAAGTTCACAAAAACTATATATAGACCTATACCAAAGATGTGTAAAAGTTTGGTTAAAATCGGTAACTGCGTTAAGGCGTGAATCGGCGACAAACGAACACAATTTTAAGGCTCAATTTTTATATATTATATAGATTTCAAATACTAATCTGTCAATTTTTTTAGGTTTACACATGCACCTAACTCTGCTCTGACTTAGCTAGAGATGGTACATGGAAAATTTCTTATTTCTGTTTTTCTATTTTTTTTCTCCGGATCAAATTTAAGACCCTTCCCTCAGTATACTAAACATTGAGACACTGCGCTAAACGAACTGCGAGGGTAAATATTCAAGATGATATCAGCTTTCCAAAGAGAGGCGGAAATAACTGTCTAAACATCCAAAGAACAGAATGGAGCTCGGCGACTACGATTTTATTTATGAATTTAGTGTTTCTTTTTTTTTTATTTATTTTTGTTAATTGAATTTTTTGCTGCACGAGAGTCGTATTTAAACTGCATCCACTTTGCTGCCAATGCCATTTGAGTTGCTGAACAAATAACAGCTGAACTGACAAAAGCTGTAAAGTTTCCAGCCGAAGAAGAAGCACATACAAAGAAGGCATACTGTTCCACCTCCCGGATGAAGCTCATTTCGACCCGCCCTTATCATCAAGGCCAAAACCATGGCCGGCAACTATATGCAAAGTGCACACGATCGCCAAATTTGTCATAAATGTCTGCCCGCTCCTCTATCAGTTTGTTCCAGATAAAGTTGTCTCAATGTACACAATGGCAAACAAACATCCTTCGGTTGCACGGGCGGCTGGCGGTCGTGTCTCTTGTCAACCATGTTAGTTCATTTCCTTTGTTTTGTATCCCGTTCCGACTGTATCATCCTGCTGGTTGTTTGGTTTTTATATAGGTTTTCGTCACCCCTGTGGGTAGGAGAGCAACCAGAAAAACACAGCATCCCCTTTGCCGTTTCAACTGTAACAAAAAAAAAAACAAGCCAGACACACACAAAAATAATTTTCGGTATCCTTTTTCTGAAGTTTATCGCTTGTCTGGGACAGTCGGACGCAGTCCGGATGCGTCTTGGATTTCCTCTTCATATCGGCCAATGTGTGTACTCCTCGCTGGGAAATGAGAAAATCCGACAGGGACATTCCTTCAATCGTTTTGCCCTCGGTTCTCTCGGCACACGGCCGGATGAGAATCTTATTTAATGGTCTGCTGCAAATGGAGAAACGTATTCTCCAATAATCAACCTGCAGAGATGATTGTGTGTCAATACTCGAGAGCATTTAGGTGCTGATTTGTGTTGGAGATTAGTTAAAAATATCGTTTTAGAGGTCCCATTTGCGGTCGGGCTTAAAAACCCGTAAAATAATTCAAAGCGGCTCACCACAGCCGCCGTTTTAAATTGCCTTATCTGCACGATTTGCCCATATAGATCCCGGACGCAAACCGCGTTCGTAATTGAATTTAAATTAAGGTCAAGCAAAAAGGAATTAAATTAAAAGTAAGGAGAAAAATAACACCTCTGGGTCTGGGTATATCGACACCGCAATTATCAACCGGATACACCTTTGCGTTTAAAATGCTCCGAGAAGGCGGACACTGGACCAAAGAATGCGTTACTAAAGCAATTAACCATAAATTAATTTAATTGCAAGAATTTATAGCTCCCAAGGTGGTCGTTAAGATTTTAATGCTTCAAATTGTTACTTTGGTTACATTCTACTGTACTGTGTTCGTATATCCGGCTTCCGGCAGAAGGGTTACCACGCCGACGCCAGAGGGTGCGAGATTTTCGCATCTTCGGTTGGACAATACATGTGTATAGAGAGGGGTTTGTGTGGCATTGCACTCGGGCGTGTTTAATGGTACCACCGCAGGAGTATAAACAGTAGTTTCACATCCTGGCGCTGTGGTGTTGGCACTTCCGGTGCAAAAGGCACACAGCTTTTCGCAGAAATGCTATCCAAAATGTAGGGGCATGCAACCTGCCCTGAGTCTACAAACCGAGTTTCAAATTGCTCGCATCGCTGGACTACGTATGGAAGTCATCTTATCGAATTTGGGCGTAACACAAATGTCGTGTTTGGTGTTGTGGTCAAGCTCCAAATGCGACCTAGGACGAAAAGGCAACCCTCATGCCCTTGGGTCAGAAGTGTTAGCTTTTCACACGAGCAATTCCTAAGAAACGTTGAAACACATCTGTCAAATGGAATTTTTTCCACTCAGAAAGGCAGTCTTTCCATTCACAATTGCGCCATTTTAACATTTCAAATGAAAATTACATCTGAATGCCACTTTGTGTTATGGCTTGCGATTTGTTTTTTTGCAAATTGTTCCTTTGACTGGTACTGTGTGCACTTCGTGGATGTCTGTGTCTCTGGCGCTGCTGGCAAACATCACAAGCGAACGCTGCCACTGAATGTATACGTTGGCCTCATAATAGCCCCTTGGTGCGGTTGCAGTTTTTACGCATATATTCAGTCACTGTATGGCGGAATCCTTTTTGCATGTTAAATCCAGCGAAGAGCATAAGGGGGAGGAAATCATTTCAAGTGAAAAGCTTAAGGTTTGTTATGCACATTTCTGTATTTTTATTTTTGTTTTCATTCTCTGGCATCGTAACGGGAGGAAGCAGCAACAGGATGCAGATTTCCTTTGATCTAATAGGTTTCTGTGAGTAGGAAACATTTTTTTTTCTCCTGCTGAACACTATTATCCTTTGGATAGAAAGAATGGGTTCTGTTTGGCGGAGAACAAAGGAAATCGTAATACTATCACAGTGCAGATGCGCGGATTCAACATTCAAATTGTGTAAGCTCAATAATAACTGACTTGGAGTAGATGCGAGGTAGCGGTACTAATCCACAGTCAACCTGAAGGAATATTGCTAAGCAGCGCACTCGTAAACAAACCAACCAGTATTTTTACAAAGTTTGTGGTTCATAAATCAAAATTTGCTATGCAAAATCTTTTTATGTAAATATTCTGTCTATTTTTAAAAATCTTCTATCTGCTTTTTCACATTTCAGACATAAACCAGCTTCTCATAGACCGAATCGTATCGAATTGAAAGTCAGTACTCCAATCTCATTACGTCAATCTTGATCAGTCTGTCTGTTGGCAGCATCTCTATGCAAATTGCACTTTATTTGTCACACTTTTCCATGGCTTAACACAATAAAACTCGACACAAACAGATTCAAATGCACTTCTCCCTCTCTCGCTCGGTGCCGACTTGAATCCGCACTCATTCAACTCCGTCGTATACTTAACAAAGCGTATCAATTTGCATTCTACGGAAGTGCGAGTGCGCATTCAAAAAACAAACGTTGATTTGAAATTGAATTTGAAAATAAGGACCAAATATAAAAAAAAAAATTGTCACTTCATAGCGCAGCATGCAAATTCAAGTCGGTACTCATATACATGGTATATCTGTGGTACCCCCGCCGAACAGTGATAGAGATACTATGCAACTGCACATAATAAACATTTTGTTCGACTCAACGCGTTTCTGTCGGATTTTCATCTATCAACTGTGTATTTTGAATTTTCCTTTATTATTCACGTATTCAGTCAGTCGAGGGTCTTCGCTCCATTTCGCTACCCGCACCGAACTGCAGCAACAACAACAAATTCTTCTTGATTTATCAATGAGAATTCCTGTGGAGCTCTATGCAATATTATATATACAAAAATAAATACGCCAAAATCGACTTGAACTCGAAAATCAAATCCAAACGCAGCAGGAGTGTGAGACCGAGATATCCTTATAAATAGTTGCTTCGGTGCGAAGCAAATCGGGTATCATAACTATATGCACTGACTATATGCATACACACAGGGACACAGAGGTGCATTGCTTACTATGGTAAGCAGGACCATATGAATGAATGGGAATGCTTTAGAAGGGCGAGAGTGATGTCGAAGGGAAAAATGAAAAAGATCATATCCGCCTATCAGGAATGCAACGATATCTTTGGTATGCATTCCATGGGTACAATGGGGCTTGCAAGAAAGTAACAGCTATAGATGTGCTCTATACAAATGGAAAAATCAACGAAGTCATCAAATGTTTGCATATTTAGTACCACTACTCTGGGGATGGCGATGGGCCCGCCTTGGTGTCTGGTCTTTTGTGACGATCTCACAACCCCACTCAACCTAACCTAGTACCACTACTGTTTTAACACACAATTTGTTAAAGTGGTAACATTTTTGATCGATATAAAAAATTGATTTCACGATTTTCAATATTAAGAAACAGCAGGACTTCACTTGCACTTGACTTCTTCCAAACATTCCACCTACAACTTTCCTCATAAGGCGTTTTTCTTTTTTAGTTCAGAGCACAACCTGAACTGTTATACAAAAAGTTCGTGTGTCTTTTTTAGCTCAGATATATCAGAGCTCAGAATAAATTGCCTGAGCATCCTGGGGGCAGATTCCGTATGTCAACGATCGTCTAAACGATATCGTTTTTGCAACTTTTGATTGATGATTTGTGGAAAATGAAATGGATTAAGCTCTCAAACTTGTAATTTTAGCACTTAGTTGCTAGTTTTTGAGGTCTATCGTTTCGACGATAATCGTTTGAAAAGTTACGGAATGAGTGGCCAGAGCGAAAAGCTGATTACACACTTCCAGTCACATTTGACAGAAAAAAAAAAAACAGGAAAAGCAAAATAGTTGAAATGGCGGACGAACCTTGTTTTTCTGGAACTTAAAATTAACCAAATTAAAAAATAACAATTAATAAATATTCAATTTATACATAATATTTATTACAAATGACAGCTATGTGCGCAAGTGTGTTTCATAAATACCTCAGAACAATCTGTAGCCACTACGAACAAATCCGTATAATGCTCGAGCATTATAGTAAATAAATGAATATTTGTCAAAGGTTTCTACTAATAGTTGGATCTGTGGTCCACGAGTCAATTCTACTGTAAATTCTGAAGCCAGGACAATGACAGAAAGAATGTTCCAAGGGCCAAACCTGGTAATTTGTAGGACATTCAGATTTTGTGTCACTTGTGAACTAGTGAGTCGTCCTCAGAGCTCAGAAAGTTGCAGATTTCTTACAGGCTGTATTTCCGAAAATTTCATCCAAATTTTGTCCTGCAAGTTCATCAGAAGACTTGCCTCGTGACCTGAAACCAAAACCAGTTTTAAGGCCGCACGGACCAAACTTGGTAATTTCTTGATTTCACATCCCAGTTTTAACACATTGACTCCATGGCAGTCAAGTTTGTGATAGCCTGTGGTAGTTCCGTGGGTACCATGGCCATTGGGCTGTGGCATTCAAAAACGGTAGCCACTACGAACAAATCCGTATGAATATAAATGTTTTATACCCACAGTTTAGAGAAGAAGAAGAACTAAAAGTAATTATAATTTTAGAAAAAGAACTCAATTTTATAAGGTAATTCATTTATAAACTTTTTTATGTAATGAAAAAGAAAATAGTTCATTACATTTGAAGAGCTTAGCTCTAACTAAAAATATAATTATCAAAATATAATAATTATAGAATATAAAAAAAAAGGAAGCATGTGTGGTAACTATTTTCGCTCCACTGGTCAACAAAAATTATGAAAAGGAAAATTATAAATTCAAGCTGATTTTATACATTTGAAAAGTAAAAAAGTAAGCACTAGTGAAAGAATTTGCACTAAAATTTCTTCATGTGGCATAGCTACGGTGACCATCCGTCCTGTATTTAAGAG
The DNA here is from genome assembly GCA_951230905.1 of Cheilosia variabilis. Taxonomy (NCBI): domain Eukaryota; kingdom Metazoa; phylum Arthropoda; class Insecta; order Diptera; family Syrphidae; genus Cheilosia; species Cheilosia variabilis. Next base: position 12,035,906 of record OX579680.1, on the reverse strand, counting down.
GACAGTCCTTTCTTTTCACCTTTGCCCTGTATTTTTTTCTTTTTATTAAAGGACGGTTTTTGTCCTTTATTTTTGAGACTGTCCTTTAAAACAATGACAAAAACATGCATGCATCGAGCATTCATTTTTGAGCAACAAAACAATTTACGTATAACTCATAATGTACGTACAAAAAGGCAAAAAATACCAATGTAAAATACTTGAAAATGTGTTTACACCCTAAGTTTATGCTCAAGCTTATAGAAACACAGTCAACTACTAAATGGAAGCCAATGGAAGAGGTAAAGCAACTTTCCAGTTTTTATGGAAATGATTGTCTTACACACTACTTTTCATTGCTCGTTAGGTTGGCGTTGGAATTTGGATACATTTGTTGAATGGTGCTGAGAGTTTTGGGTTTTAATAAATACAAAAATAATAATATTTTTTGTCCTTTATTTTGCTTTGAAAAATATGGTCACCGTAGGCATAGCTATCATATTTGGTAGCCAGGACTAAATTCGTCCTAGACGTCAAGGATGCATTGCCAATAAATAATATTGCATCCATTTATTGTTTTATTTGTCCAGAATTGTAAATAACGAAATATTTTGAGTTAGCACCCCAAGAAATTTACCCAAAATTGCCTTGGCAGTCAATGTGAAAGTGCAAAAATGGGTTTTTTGCATTTTTTCTGCTTTCAAAATGAAACTAGAGCAGTACGAAAAATTAGAACGAAAATTCCCGATGGGAATGAGTGCGTACACACCAACTTTATTAATGTAGACACATCAAAAAAATGCATTAAAAATGTATTCAAATCACATTTTTCAGCTGGCAGCTTTTTTTTTAGATTTCAAGATTATTTGAAAATTTACGGCTGCTTTGCAAACAATTGCTACCCCTTTCGTAATACACTTTTAGTCTCTTTTACACACCGCTGACTTTTCAACAATTATAAAAATGAGGAAAAAATAGAGTGTCATGCTGCAGACTTCTATTTTACTTCCTTCATTTTAAAGAACAGAGCTATGAATCTACCTTTTCCTTTACCCACAAAGGAATCCACAGTAGACCGCAGCCTGCTGTCCATAACGAATTTGATTTAGGTGGTACCCTCTATATCTATAGCATTGGCGTTGTCAGTTCAGACAGATTTCGCCTCTAAGGACGACCTTGACCATGTTGGGATTAATTGGAATATTTTTTTGTACGTGCTTTTTGATAGGTATATCCATTACCAAAATAATCCAAATCCGTCCAAATTTGGCTTTGGAAAATTCGACGAAACCTAGTCAGACCGAAACGTAATTTCGAAGTATTTTCATTAATACTCGTAGTCATCAGTTGCACTCTCGCAGCTGGTTGAAGTCCCCACCAACTTGTGTGTAAAAGCTTAGAGTTATGCTTCTCTTCACTTAGAGTTATGTTTCCATTCCACTTCGGGTTGGAATGAAATACTTATCGCGCCGGAGAATTGGTTCCTATTCGCTCTACATACTCCAGCCACTGGGTTTGATAGTTTCCTGTCTTCTAATCAGTTCAACACCGGCTTGCAGATCGTAGAGTTCGCTGTGAATTCGTCTTCCACAAGGCCCGAGAATAAAAAAAAGTACCAATTGGCAAATGTAACCCTTCGCTGTGAATTCGTCTTCCACAAGGTCGGAGAATAAAAGAAGTACCAATTGGCAAATGTAACCCTTCGCATCCTTTCTGATGCGTAGTGCCATTTTCACAGTTTATAGATAAAGTGGACATCATCTCTTTGTAGGCATTGTGACCTTCACAAAAAACGGACGGTTACGTTTGACACGATGCCGCTTTGTAACATCCAATTGCAGATTCGTTGAAGAGTATCCTCAATAGATAGATAGCTACCTACCTACCTACTCAATGATAAGCGACACAGGTCCCTTTCTGCGGACGCTACTGTATTGTGTGGTGCTCCTCCTTAGTCGGCCCAGAAAATATAGAAAACCTGCCAAGAATTGACTGATATTGATTTGATTTTTGTGTCCATATTTTGCATGTTGTTTGTTCGATCCAGTTTTCTGACGATTTCCTTCCACCCTTCGCGCGTCTTTCTCGAAACAGCTTGTCCCTCTGACATATGCTTGAGCATTCAGAGTCGGAGTCTTAGTCCCTTTTGCAAATGATTATGATTATTTATTTTTTTTTTGTTTGTTCCCTTTTGAGTTACTTGATTTTATTCAAAAGTTGATTCCACGTTGTATGTTCGTTGTGCTTTTTTTTTTTTCTTGCCAACTCTCTTCGTCGTCTTTGGCCACGTTTTTGTCACGTTTTGCTGTATGTGCGCAGCTATATGTGGATTTGCGTTTTCATCATCTAGCCGGATGTTCTGGTATCGGTCACAGGAGAAAAAGAATCACACAATATTCCTGCATACAAAAGAAAACACAAGGATTACGATTACGACGACAATAACACGACAAGGATGACGACGAGAGCGATGATGTTGTTTGATGTGCAAGCACTGCAACGTCGATATGAATATCTTAAAATGCAATTTAATAAACTCCGCATCGTCCCGACAATGGTGAGCTATCAACTGGGTGGGAGCGGGTCCTGTATACCACTTTGCTGTGCCACTTCAGATCTTATTGTGGTCTTATGGTGGTCGTTGCACCTGTCGCAGCATCTTTTGCTATTGCTTTGCTTCTGCATTTTGCTGATACGAATGATGCAGGCTTTCGTGTGTTTTTTTTTTTCCAGCAATTTTGCATTTCATTGCAATGCATGTGTAGGAATTCGTCAGGATAGAGACGAAGTCGCCTTAGCGTTTTTGGAAATACAACTGGGGCTTGCCAAAAACCGATTGCGAACCAAAGTGCAATTTATGACATATCGCTCTGATCTGCCATAGAATATTATGCTCGTTGGATTGAGTACACACATCCGGTTTGTTTGTATACCTCCGTTTTGCAAATAAGCAGAAATAATGCATAAATAGGCACTCGAATGGGTTAAGAACATGTGTGGGGGGTGCCCACAGATAAAAATGTGTAATGGAATGGGTGGTGCTCAAATAGGCGGATAGATGGCTTTTTCACGTCTCAATTGTGTCTGTGTTTTCTTTTTTTGTCAATATTCTGTTGCTGTTATCCAAGTTTTCCAGTTCACTGGGTACGGTGTGAAATATGAGATATTTACAGCATAGATTGGGAATGCAAATTGATTTTGTATTTCTCCTGGTGCTGGTGTTTTTTTGGGAACCTTTCAAAAATGGGTTTAGCATTGTGTAGTATCGTTCCGTAGGCTGATCAGAGGTCGCAATTGATGTGGCGGGCTTAAGTAGTGGGGGCTCTTTTGAAAGACAAAAAGAATCTGTGTGTCAATGAATATCAATTTGGTATTTGGATGGATTTAGGGAAAGGAACATTTTAGGCACAAGTACTACTTATCTGGATTTGTGGAATATTTTTGCATGGGTTGGATTTTATTTTTAAATAAGTACGTCCCACATAAACAAACAGGAAGCCATTGTAAGAACTCAAGTAGGTAGGCAAGTAAAGGAGAGACACTGACAATTTTGTATTGCGTGTTCGTTTTTTGTTTAGCAATTAGAAACTAGTGCCAGATCTGTTCATGGAAGTGATATATGTAGTTGCAAAAATACAACGGAAATACATGCCTGGTCCATGGGTTCGTGTGATCGTCAGGTTTCTAGTTTAAAATGCGTTAAATGCATTTGGCAACTTTGATAAAAAGTACACCTTTTGACTGTTATTAACGAGCAACTGCAGCAGCAGCAGCAGCTCCCGTTGAAGTAGTGACAGTGGTATATAAAATGAGTCCAAAATCATTCTTTTATTCTTTTTAATTTCATTCTCAAAAATACTAGGTGTGCTAATTAATGAAAACATGGCGACATACGATTACCATTTACTACTAGATTAAAATTAAAAAACTTCCCTCTAGGTAATATCTGTCATCTAAGACTGCAAAGTCAGTTTGAAAAATTGTATGTGCCGACCAAGAGTGATATCTGCCCGTTTTCATAAAACTTGTGGAAAATTCAATTTTTACACTTTGCAATTTATGCTTATTGGGCCTTACCAATAACCATTTTTAGTTTCGACTCTAAATTTTAGTAGTTCACAGTGGCTATATTTTCCATACGAATTTCGCAATTGTGAGCTTCCGTAAATTATTTAAAGTCGAGACTAAAATTTGTTATTAGTACGGCCGGCGCATTATATTGAATTCGAAATATAATCATAGCAGACACCACGAGAAAAAAACAATAATAGAACAGAAATGCCTTTTTATTTGCATTTCTTTAGTTACATTTAAAAAAAAAACGATTTCTAAAGTTTGAGGATGCGGCAAAAAATAAAAAAATAAAAATAAATATTGAAATTTGGTTTGTGTTTCAAAATGACGTAAGTTATTGGATTTTCCTTTTGAAACGAAAAGCACGCAAAGTGAATAGGCAGTGCCAGTGAATCGTAGTTTGGGTGAATTTTTGGTATTTTCCTATGGACCCTTGAGTCTATTGAAAGGAAAACACCCATTGCTGCACTGGTAAGATTTATAAAAATAAATCCTTCAGAACTTGTGGTTCAAAACAATAGTTTTTTAAAGAAGGATTTGGAACTCGTACTGAACTTTTCGCGTTACTAAAAATAAAAGAAATAAATAAACCCAAAAAGTCAAATACAAAACGAATACTTCTTTAACTGTACTGAACTTTTCGCGTTACTAAAAATAAAAGGAACCCAAAAAGTCAAATACAAAACGAATATACTTCTTTAACACGTTTTTTTATAAGAAGCAGTTATGGGCAGCAAATCTAGAGTGATTTTTTTTGTTCTTTAATTTTTTTGTTTTATAAGTTTTCCGTTAAAACATGCAATAAATTCTCGAATGTTGTAATTATTTTGATTTTTTTTTATAGTTCAATTTAACGTACTTTGAAGAGAACACGTCCTCTTTTTTTGTCAGCGATCTATTCTACACTTTCTTCTTTCGCTTGGCTCTTTTTTTTTGTCCTCCTTATTTGTTCTGTGTTATTTTTATTTTATTTTTTCCTTAATTTTAAAACTTTTAAGTACGCCCATAAAAACTAGCAGTGGTAGCACTTTTCTGATGTACTTTATTTCTTTTCTTTTTAGTCAACCACACCAACATTTTGTTGATTGTAAAGTATGTCCTCTTTTTTCGTTGGAGGTATGCGGACACCCTAATTTAACGTAACTATATATGCACGCAATATATTTATTATGTTTGGTTAAAATTGTTGATGATCGCAAAAACCCATCCACAAACTAGCACAAAGCTAGGCGTGCACTCGCGCTTCATCTGCAGTCATGACATGTACCCTCTTGTCCTTCCTTAAACATAAGTCATTATTAACTTCTTATATCTTTTAAAAATAAATAAATAAGAGAGTCGAAACTGAATGCTGCTCTATGATAAGCCCTAGATACGTTCATTTTTCTGAGAGATCCTCACGATTGGGTGAGTAGTGAGGAAGTACAGAAATTTCATAATTTTATTTCTTGTATAAATTCCTTTTATTTGTGAGTGTTATTTTTATGTACCTACCGCAAGAGTGATATGTTTAAAAAAAATGCTGGAATTTCATATTCTCGAAATAAATTATAAACACCTGAAATTTATGAAGATCCCTAAAAACTTGGTATTTTAGGGATTTTCGTACGCTGCTGCGCATCATTGGCGGATCTCAAAAACCCTTCACCTAATGATGGTAGCAGAAGTCAGGTCTTACCCTGCTATTTCCATGTGTTAAAGCCATTAAAAACTATCAGTCCTAAAGACTGTGCTATTGACGGTCTTCTGCCAATCACGTTCTTGCATCACACTAATGCCACTAACATTTTTTTTGAAACAAAATACCGACTCTTTCATACTTGAAAATAAGAACCATTGATCACAAAACCGCGTTTGAATCGACCTCCAACAAAATGCCACCCGGGAGTAGAAAAGTGCTCTGTACCTACACTCTGCACTGTTTGCATGTTCCAGTCTATGAACAACTACTCCTGTTCTTCTGAAAGCCAAGGTTTTGCCCTTCGTCAGCTAAACACACAACAAAATGCGGAATTAAAGCTAGACGTCTTCACACCCTTCCGATGTCATCCCGAGAGATGTATTTAACGTAAGACGACGAGTAGTATAAAACGAATGCACGACATATTTCCCAGCGACTATATATGTACAAGTCCCTCCATACTCCATACTGTAATGCTTTTGAAGATTTCCACCCGCTGACGGAGAGTGATTGTGAGCTGTTCCTGGGTGGGCTGCGGTTCACTTTACGATGCGCTTTATTAGCTCTAAGCAACCTTAAATAGAATTGGTATTAATAGCATACCCCAACCTAATCCTTGTGGGGTACCACATTGCTCCCTATAGCAGTGTTGGTAGCAAGGATGTGTGAAGCAACATACATTTTGATCCTTCAATTCCCAAAATATGAAAAGCAAAAAAAAAGAAACGCCATGGAACGCCGCCACCCCCCCTGTCAGGATAATCATAAGTCTCCTTCATTAACCAAGGTGAGGAATCGAGAGTGTCATAAATGGGTGTTCATGTGTCACAGCAAGAGTCGTTATTAGTATCTGATTTCGTTCGAAGTGAAGTGAACTGTGAGACAGGAAAGTTCCAAGCAACCTGATGTTGTCCCCGGTTGCAGGGGTCTGGGTAAACACTCATGAAGGACGCTTGTTCCGAAATAGCTTGTTTTTCCACATTTGCTTTATCTTTCAGGTTTGTGGGGCCGTCGAGGTCCTTATGTGCCGCCAACTCATGGGGTTAATAGAATTAGGTAGTGATTTGATTGCGCAATAGCACAAGCAGAGATCTTTAGGGGCTAACTCTGCGGTAATGCACTTATGAGTTCTGGATTATGCTGGTCCAGTGAAAAATGTTTACCAGTAGCAGCAGTTTTATATAAAGGAGGTATTACTGTACAGGATGGATTTCGCTTTAGAAAAGTTAACTTCTTTTTCTCTCATGACGGGACACGAGGTGTTGCGGGTAGGGTGTTTTACAAGTTGGCAGGAGTAGTGGGACAATGTAATTAGGGTGAATCCTTTGATGAAGAGGAACGTTTTTTAACGTTTACTTTTGCGAGGGGTCACATGAAGTTGTGGAAGTATATCACAGCCTGTCATCCTAACACCTATAACTGCAATTTTCAAATTGAAACATACGTCTATAAACAGACACAGAACTTTCTGAGACTCTAAACAGTTGCATTGTGTTATGACTACTGGATTACGATCTATGTAGGTGCACATCAAGCTTTGTTGGTGGAAGTGGATCATCATGGAGCAGGACTGGGATGATGGCAGTCTCCCTTCTCATTGTCTCTTGTGAAAGCAGGTACAGTCGTGCGTCAAACGGGCAACAAAATAATGTGACTTTAGGCGGGCTGTGACTTTAAGCGTTTTTTGACTTTTATACACTCAGGCATTTATAATAAACACGGAAGTCCAGCATATGCATATGTATGTATCAATCTCACTGTGAGAAAGTCACAAACAGTAAAAGTCACATGTATTAAGACAATCGACAAAAGAAAATGTACATACGCACCCCATTTTTGCATTGAAGACGACTTCCATACATATTACAAAAAAGACAACTGGCTTCGCATTAGTGTGATATTAAACGAGTTGTGCTATTAAGCGATGTGACATTATCCGGGTTCGACTGTAATTCAAAAATGCAGATAAGCATGGTGATATTTGTAATTTTGTTTTGCTTCGTGCATGTGATTGCATTTTTTTTACATTGAGTATTTCTGCGCTGTGGAGGTACAGCTTTTAATAATGAGAAGACGACACACGTGAGTAGCAGAATAGAGCTGTAAGGCTTGAAAATAAATTTTTCGTCTTTAAGATCATATCATAGTAATCGAGTAATAAACTTTTATTAGCAAAACTTCCATCTTTTCGTTAAAATGTTTGATGTGAACAATGCGTTCTAAAACTCAAACTTCATATTCAATCAACAACGCATCAGCATAAACTGCGCATAGCATCAGCATCGCAAATAAGCATTGATGTCGCATCACTGTGCAAATGTTTGACGTTTCTGAATTTACACATTGAATCAAGTCAGTGAGTGTAGATCGCTGGTTTTTTTCAATATTGATGGTGTGCTCCTTCAGAGAGGGATTTATCTCAGTTTGGTGGTTAGCCAAGGGTGAATTTCCCACTGAGGTAAAAAGTATTCAGAGATCGCTTCATCGTATTTTCCATACGGTACCGGAAGATAAAGGCTCAGCTGGGGTAATAAATGTAGCAGTATTCATTAGAGTTAGGTAGATGTAAGGCATTAGGACTTTTTTATTACTCTCAAATGATATATATACATCATGGATTTCCATGGATTACAACAACAGTTGAATCACGTACTGTTGTTGTAAACCGTGGAAATCAATGATCTATATAGATCATGTGGGTAAAATAAAAAACGCCTATTGTCGTGAATTTCTATTTGGTTGAAATGGTAATTCAAGTGTTTTTTTACCCGACTGGACACATGGAAGGTTATGTGTTTCGCGCGTATCCTATGTACGTTCCTTCGTGACGCCCTGTAGCCTAACCGGCTTGACCGATTTTGAAGAGTGAGGTATCATAATATTCGTATTCATCCCCGGAGTGTCATAGGCTAAAAACATAAAAATAAAAAATGTTAATTTAAAAAACCAAAAAACCCGACTGACTGTAAAAAAAAGAATTAAAAATATATGAACAAGACGCATTTAAGTACCTATAACTACCTATTTGGCAGTCTTGCGTGCGTTTTGTTCATATATTTTTAATTCTTTATTTTACAGTCAGTCGGGTTTTTTGGTTTTTTAAATTAACATTTTTTTTATTTTTGTACATCTTGTACTTCCAGGTATACTAGACCACAGCAGTTCGATCATGCCCCACGACACGCTGATAATAATGTTTAAGATTAAGATATGTCTGTTTATGACCTTCGTTTTTGTTTTCATTAATAAATATGTGGTTCGTTTTGGATGAAGTAATTTCCGTTCCTTTCACTTGGCAGTAGCCTTCAGAAAAACAGCGATTCCGAGTGTAACTTGTCGCTCGATCTCTGCCGTGGTGCCATTTTCGGGATCAAAAGCGAAGCCGTGGTACGTCAAAGTTACAGCTGCTGTCTGTCACTTCTTTCTAACATTTCCGACTGCATACTATCGCATATATATATTTTTTAAAAATGAAATAAGTAGTTGGTGGCACAGGTCCGTAGGGAGGCCTAGCTTCTCACAACCATTCGGCTTGAGCGAGTTTTTAATTTTTGGGATCTACAATTTGATGCCCAGTCGAAATGGCTAATTGAGAAGCTCTTCATGGCAATTATACTCTCGGATGTTCATCAGATGTTCGCTAGAGGAGGCGCAGTGGAAAAAAACCTTAAGATGAAATATATATTACTATCAAAAGGGCTCATTTCCACTTTTTATAAAAAACAAGTTCCGGATCAGTTCACGAAAATAAAACAAGACGGATCATTGAAAGGTTTAATCTTTGAATTGTGGCAACAGTTGCTTTCAAAAACAAAACAGATAATACGGGGTATTAAAAATATCATATTGCCACCAGCCATATTGGAAATATTCTGCTCAACATGACGTCACACAAGCGACATGTCATTTCACTTGCAATTACCATATTTGAATCAAATTTGCATGATTTTTCTTTTCAAATATATTTTTGCGAAACAATTTTAGTATTCTATGTGCAAATATGCAACACATGAACAATATTTTGCTGCTAGCACTTCAGTTTGTCTTGGCATATTAAGGTGTGTCCAGACCAGCGAAACATTTCAGAAATGTTTATGAAATGTTTCTAAAGCAAATCGGACACATTTAATTAACACTGAAAGATTTCTGAAACATATTTATTAATAACCTTATTTATAAACGTATTATAAAGAGTGTATAAAGTTATGCACCCTTTAAAATGCCTCTAAACGCATAAACCTTATTTATAAAAATTATTCAACGTTGTATAGAGCTTGTAAATATAAGCTAAACGCGCTTGGAAGTTGTTTAGAGCTTGTATAGAGGTGGAATAGTGTCGAAATGTCATTTTGACTTAAAAAATCTGTCATATTTTATTTTAAATGAAATCAAAAAGAAATTGGATTGTATCGATATTTTCATTTTGAATTTTCATGATTCTACAAGTGTCCTCGATAAGAAATATGTGCAGAAATGAGATATTTAAAATTGTTTTAAAAATTCGTGTTAATTTGCATAAGACTACCGTTTCATAATAGTCCCAAATCATCCTTTTTTTGTTTTTATATTTCAATTTTTTAATTCCTTCTCCTATTTGTGCATTTCTCACAAGCAGCTTAGTTTTTTTTTTATCTTTTCGGATAAATGTAATAGATTTCTCTTTTTCAGTACCTTTTTTGACGCAAGGCCTGTATAACTAGTATGCATAGGAAAATGTTTTACAAATAAGAATTTTTGGAAGGGTGTATAAAACTGCATAAATACTTATACACTGCATAACTAAACTATACAGGTATTTAGGCGCGTATAGAAAATTCTAATAAATAAGGCTGTAAATGTTTATGAAATGTTTCAATTTTATCATTCTTTGGGCTAGAAGAAAATAAAGTGGTAGGATTATTAGCAGCGAGTAAAGTTTTCATTTTTGTAATTTTGGTCTCGGAATCACGCGACACGCGATTTAATTAAAATAATCGTTATAAATGAATCACTCTCTCATTAGGTATTCCAAGCTTTTCTGGACATTTTTATTTTATTTAAAAAAAAAAATCGAAATACAGCGCTCATTTTCTGCAGGGAAACTTTTAAAACAAAAATTATTTCCCATCAAGATTGGGTAACTGTGAAACATTTCATAAATGTTTTTTTGGTGTCATCCAAACCAGCAAAACATTTCATAAAAGTTGTTTTGCTTAATAAATGCTTTAGAAATATTTATGAAACATGTACTTAGGTATTCAATTGTTTGTCAAGTGTTTTGCTGGTCTGGACATACATTTATAGAACTAACAAAAAATGGCTCGGAAAACGGACGGGGATGGACGGGGAGTTCGTTCGAATGCGAAAAAATGAATTGATTTTTTGTGTTCCATTTTTTAGTCTGGCAACGTGATTGTGTGGCTATCGTTTACAGGCACACCTACATTTATAAATGAAACAAACCACCCAGTGGGAAATATGTAGTAAAAAATAAATTTCAGATCATGATTCGTGAGCTCGATGAGAAGCAGGATCATATGCTGTTGTTGTAAGATGATCTATATGGATCATAGCTGATAATAAAAAACAACTTCACAGTTTCCATCAGCTACACCGAAATTGAAACCCCACTTCTACAAAATCGCAAAACCATCAATCATTGCTGAGAGCCACCCCACGCCCTAAATACTTATGTCGCAACTGGTTTTAGTTGTCAGCTCTGAAAGCTTACTTGTTTTAAAAAAAAGGCTCCACACAAACGTTAACACTTTGTACACAATTTCGTTTAGCGTGAGGTAGGTACCCTGATACCAAGGTAATATACCTACAGAGGAAAAAAAAACCTAAATCCTTCAAATGCCGAATCGCCAGTGTAAACACGAGATTTATTTAAGGATTCATTTCGAAAAGCATTCTTTTTTCTATTGCCCTTCCCCGGTGAATGCTGCCCAATAAGGGGCGGCCCACCACACCTCTAACTACCACCTGGAATAACAATTTCGTTGCAGTATGACGGTTGCATGGGCTAACGTTTGGCAAAGCGACAAAACAGACGACAACCAAATCCTTAAACAAGGACTTTGGTGAAATGAATTTTGAATAAAACACGAAAACGTGCACCGGAAAATGTCAGCGTCATGTCCTGGTCCTTCAGCCAAGTACCACCCTACTATTTCGAATTTGGCCGCCTCTGCTGAGCACCGATTTCAGGTGTTTCGCGAATGTAAACAGAATTTGCCAGAGCAAAGGATACGAACGAAACAAAAAAACAGGACTCAGAAAAAAAAACGATTTTTTTTTGTTTTTTATCCGTTTATTGATACCAATACCAGACCAATAGCAAGGGTGTTGAGAATCGAAAAAGAGAATCTATACCTACGTGTTTATAGATAGACATTACCGAAGGATAAAACACAGTAAAAGCAAAGCCCTCAATCGAGGATATTGGTTCGTTTGCTGACAAGAAATCCCTTGGAATTGCATCACGTAGAATAGTTTTGACGAAGCAGGACGCGCAGGACACCTCACAAAACCGAGAAAAACTCTGAAAAACCCGTGTTAATGCCGTTCCCATATTATTCAGCCATTCAAATTGTCGTTCCGTTGATTGTCACTTATTGAATAGTTGCTGACAAGGGTGGATGTGTTGTTTTTTTTTTTTTTTGCTGGTTCCTCTTGTTGGAGTAGAACAATTATTTTGTTTTTGTCCTGCTACTCTCGATCTCCTTTATGAATCCGTATTCTGCGAGCGAGTTCCTTTTTTTGTGCTCGGCATCGTTTTGGACCCCCACTCGGTACTCTATCGGTTTCGATTAAATCAAATAAAGGATTTCCATTTGCTCTTAAACATTGATCAACAATAAAACCGCACGGGCGTGGGCCGGGGGTACTATAGGCAATAAATGATGCTTTCACTGAGTCGTGCGGAAAGTGGGACGACTACCTCTGTTTTTACTTCCTCCTCTTTTTTTGAAACATCCATCGATGATTTCGTTTTCACCAGGATTCCAAAAGAGGAAAATCACAGTTTAGTACGAGAATGTTGGTACTTGAAGTTCTGTTCGTTTGTTCGGCGAAATTGAGGAGTGCGCTTCTTTTTTTTTTCCTCGAGAAGATATCCTTTGCGATTACGGGAAAAATGCCATTGTTGAGTGCAAATTGAGTACTCAAGAGAAGAGGAATGGAAAATACTCATTTACACGCACTTTTGGGTTTGGTGATCAACTTAGTGTAAAGGATATTGCGGAAAGTGAATGATTTTTAAGTTGATAGCTATCCTAAGAGGTGGCCAAGTGTTGAGCAAACTCGTAGCTGGCATTCGATTAATTCGACAGAGATGCTTGTGGAATGTGAATCTTTATTTCGGTGGGAAGAGTTTCCCAGACCGTTATTGTTGCTATCGATAATGGGACTCATTATAGAATTGTTTATCTAAATAAATGCTTGGCGACTTTTTTGCCTACGCACTGATTAGCAGCGATATAGGACTTTCTAAAGAGTGGAGTACATTCGGTAGGACAAACTCTGTTCTAAAGAGTAGTTACGGAAATAAAACGCTCTTTCTTTTGTTAACTTTTAGCACCTCTAACAAGACAGTACCTACGGGAATTTACCTACAGACTTTAATCTTTTATCTGGCCTTTATTTCAAAAAAGTCGGTTTGACAAAATGCCGTGATTGGTAGGACCAAAAATGCGTGTTCAGTATTGCGCTGGAATATCAATTTTTGTTGAAATCGTTAAAGCCGTTTTCGAACAAATCAAGCTGGTATGCAAATTTTGTATGGGCAGTACCATGCAAAAAAAAACGGCCCCGAACTACCCCCCAAACTTTAAATCCGAAGTTTCAACGAAATCCATTCAGCCGCTTAGGCTGTAGGCCTCGGGACATACAGACAGACAGACAGACAGACGGACTGAATTTTGCGACCCACTTTTTTGAGTTCGGCTATCATCGTAATGTCAGAATTGATTACCATCTCGAGTTCGACATTTTGTACGAATACAATATCTTTCTCTTACTACGTAATGGAGAAAGTTAAAAAATTGGTCTAGTGGGTTCGGATGGACAAACGCGATACTATATTAAGGGTCCGTTCAGCAATATTTTAAAAATAATGAAGATTTGTCAGCTACAGTCCGCAATTTTCGTACAAAATATGGCCGCCATAGTGATTTAAAACCATCAACTGTGAGGAGAATAAATGAAAAATTCATGGAGACTGGATCAATTAGTAATCTTAAACGCTCTGGTTGTCTTGTTACAAGTCGATCAACAGAAAACATGGAAGCAGTTCGCTTGAGAATTGCTTGACAGTCCAGGAAGATCAATCACCGTAGTCAAGAAGTGGGTATTTCGAGAAGCTCTCTACAGCGAATTCTCACGAAAGACTTCATGAACAAAGTTCAATTGACTTAAGAACTGAAGACTACTAACCATGCAGCGGAAGAGAGTTCGTTGAATTCAGTAACTGCATGAGTCATTTCCTAATCGTGTAATCGACCATTTAGGCGATTAAAAATCAGGTGTCAGATTCTGTAAGGCGAAACGATCAAACGTTTTCGTGCGCACGAAAGATTTGCCCTTTGTTGCACAAGCAAATTTCTTCTTGCACACGAAAACGTTTGAACGTTTCGCCTTACAGAATGCCGACCCAGTATTTTCTATCAAAATTATATTTCGCGTGAATTATGGGACACCCTTTACATTTAGAGCTGTGATAGGGTTTCTAAAAAATAATGTTGCTAATTTAAAAGACAACCTTAGGTCAGGCTTTGAGAGCCACTTGGGACGTAAGTTTTATTTCACGTTCGCCCGGATCATTGTCATGCACAGCGGCTTTTAGTGTAAAACTGATTCTACTTTTTGTCCTGTGACAATCAATTTAAGGGAATGCTCAGGATATCTTTGAGAAGGTTATCAATTTTCCTTTCAAATGTGGTTTTTAATATGTCAAATACTTGTTTTGTCCTCTTCAAAACTACTGCGAGGTCCTTTGTCAGAGGCTCCATTTGATAAGTCGTAGTCCTAAATTCAATTTCCAACCAATTTGGGACATACATTTCTAATTGCCTTGTTTACCACAAATCAATTGTCCATTACACGAAATCCGTCAGTCAAACGTACTCCGTCGTCAGTGCCAAAGGAGGTCATACAAAATTCAGTTCTCTTGCTACGCTGCGCTCATTGAAATAGATATCGATTTCATTATTATTTATTTCCCATCCACTGCTTGTATTTTTTTTTATATACCCGAACATCTTTAAAAGAAAAACTATTCCTTGCAGATGGATATGAAAAAGTGCATATCGTCCTTCAGCACCACTCGGCGGCGGTGGTCGCTGCCAATGGCATCATCAACAATGGGACTTCACTGAAGCGTATTATTTCCATTTCCTGCAACACCTCCGGTCCAGTTCTCACTCACCATCAGCAGTGCCAAAGGTTTGATAGTAACCCTTCATATATCCCGAGCCATCTTCAGTCATCTGCAGATGGAATATGATATATGACCGGAAGTCTTTTTTATTAAAAGCAAATTAAATAGTTCATTGATTTGGAAGAAAGAAAACTAGAGAAAGGGAGGGGACAAGTTTCCCTTTTTTGCTATCCCTTTCCGAGCCAAGTACTGTGCTGGCTGCTACAGACACGATACCTTTTTCTTCAAGGAGCAGACGACCTAAGATCTAAATCTTTAGTGGGTGCGAATGAAAGGTGTTCTCATTATACATGCCAGATACTTACATATATATAAAGGGACTCTCCAAGGATTCAAATTCAAAATTTCGAGAAATATAAATCCATGCTGAATGCATAATTCAAGACCGAGGATTTGTTAAATTGCGAATAAATTTCAAATTTAACTCTAGAGAAACTACCACCACTCGATTCGAACATAGGGCGGAGCGGAAGTATAAACAAGGAGGAAAACAAAAAATAAATCGCCATTTGAACCTTTGAACGTGTAACCCCAAATCGATTGCCAATAGGGAGACCGAAGGCATTTCTCTCCCCCTAATTCCGATTCAGTAACAGATACGAAATCTTTTTGTATCCTTTTTATCCATGCCAATATTGCGGTCCAATATAGATTGAGATTTAGCGGGATTTATCGTGTTGTGTGCGACTTGGAGGATGGGCGACAGACAGAGCCTTTTTTCACACTGCATTGTTCTAACAGAAATATCCCCGACATGACCAAAATTTGCACCAGAGATGTGGGAGCAAGATGTCCTTTTCCCTGTCCTTTAGCTGGCAGTAAGAAAAATTATTTAAATCCTTTTGCCAACCCCATTTACGACTGTCCAAATTGTGTGGTGTCCACGAATATGTGTGCTGCGAGAGTGTGCTGTACGGCGTACGGGTGTCTCCACCAGGATATATTATATTGTATTGTGGTGTCCTCTTGCTTGGGTGGACAAGCGGGTGCCAGCCCAGATAATGTTTGTGCATAAAGATTTATGTGGTTAGTTTCGGTGAAGCAATTTACTTGGAATATGTCCGGTATTTTTGGTTACCAAAAATCTACGAGTAGTAAAATTGTTGCCAATGGTATTGGGTTGGGGGCTGCTTCTTATTTTGGGCTTTGCCATTGTGATAGATGAAATTTATAATGGGTCTTAACGTCACCACAGCTGTAGGAGCAGTAGTGGCCAGTGCCGTGGCACAAGTCACCGAATAAGAACTTTGGACATAGATCTTGCCGAGCCCGGGTTACGTTATGCAGTGCAGATGGGGGTAAATGTGTGGAAATTAATTTTAGGACTAAAGAATTTTGTTGAAAATAATTCAATTTAGATTTTATGATTGTAGCAGAAGTCTTAAATAAAATTGGAAGTAAGTCGGTTGACATTGTGGACAAATGAAATGTTTTCCTACAGTTTTTGCCGGACAGTTCCAGAAGTGACAACGAATTGTTTAATGAATCAATTTGTCAAATTACGGCGCAGGAGAGCGAGTTGAATTAACCTTTTGGAACTGGGGATGAGCGTTCAAATTAGGTGTCTGCTTAAAATTCAGTTTTGGCACGATGGGATTGGTGCGTTCAGCATGAGTGATTGTTGACAAAGTGTACTAATTTTTGGAGGTTGCAAGTAAAACCACTTCCGAGGTGATTATATCAATAACATATACATACATCATACATCATATGGCCAATCGAGTCCCAACAAGAGACATTCCAAGCAAAGTGCACACAGCACCGATATAACAAAACATGAACTAGACACTGGACGAAGTGCTCTAATGTTGTTGTTCCTTCCAACGATTGAACATCCGGTTCTCCTGACATAAATTAAAAAGTAACACCTAATAATGGCCCCCGCACGTTGTAGCATATGTTCCTATTCCTCTAAGCATGCGGAGCTCTAAATAATTTCAGGATCTAAAGCATAAGGCCGGGCAATCACAATAACAATCGGAATAACAGTAACAGTACACAAATGTGTACTGAACCCATACACTCGCTATACTCGTACAACCTCGACCTTTTACCCAAACTGGTGGAGAACCAGTCGTTCTTTTGTTGTTTTTCCAAACCCATATTCCCTCTCCACTCCCTTAAAGAGCGGCTGACTCCTAGGCTAAGTACTGCAGGCCATGGGTCCGTCTTTATGAGGGATAGTTGAATCCAAGGACTTTTTATTTCTCGAGTGACGCCGACACTACCACGACGAGTGACTGTATCACTCTAAGTCCTGTTGCAGGTTTTCCCTGTTGGTTTTTCTCTCCTTCTTCGCTTTCATTGCTGTTGTTTCAGTTCAATGTTTCTTCCTAGTTTTTGTTCCTGTTCTTGTGTTGTTTTTTTTATTTATATTTAGTCGCTTGTTGAATACTTGATGCTGGTGATAGGGATATATGGAATGGAAGTTGCTCCTTTTTTGGCCTGTTTTCCTTGTTTTCCTAGCGCGTCTACTGACACGGATAGTTTGCTTGTTTTCATTATTGTATTTCGTATTTCGGTTCAACAACATTTTGTGTCACTTTGAATTTACATCCGCTGCTCCTCCTCGCTGGATCTAAACCGTAAGAGAAAGACAGCGATATGGCTAAGTGTGAGATGGGAAAACTAGATTGTGACCGAAAGTTGTTTAGCCGAAGGAACTCGAAAATAAAAAAGGATGCACGAAGCTCTGTGATCATGTCATTCAGTTTGCATGACAAAAACCAAAACACTGTATTCTGTCAATCAGACAACGGGAAAACAAAAAAAAAACTGGGACAAGAAATTCACACACACATAATATAACTGATTGGAACATTGTTCCTAATTTGAAAAGGAGTAGCTGTCTTTCAGGGATTTTTTTCCGCGTTTTTGCATGAGAGTCGAGGAATATTATTCAAATAGACTGTAGGAGATTAGCGTATGATTGTATTGGCGCTGAATTTAAATGTCAGGGCAGGAGGTGAGTTGGTCTTTGAATATATTCATGCAGTGTGGAGTGGGACAACCGCAGAAGTGTAATTAGCACTTTTGAGTCAACTTGATGAACGTAGGTCTTCGACTGTTAAGTGAAATATGGCGTGTTCAAATTTCAGTTATGACCATGAAGCTTTTTTCAACTATGAATTGTGAAATATGCAACCAGCAAAATGAAAAAATAAAACAAATTTTCTAAGGCAAGTTTAAAGTCATATTTTTTATCATATTTTTCTTAATTTCGGTCACTTAGTCATTTGAAAATGCAGCTGTTCCGCGTTTTCGATAGAGTTACAAAGGGAGGATAAGCTTCAGTTCCGAGATACCCTTGCCGTCATAACCCTTTCCAAAAAACCTACTGCTTGCTCATCTTTCAAGAACAAGTCTATTCGTACTTTTCATCGTTGCAACTAGAAGCTCTTCAGAAATAATAGCCTTGTGTATCTTGCTCCGATTGTGTTGGCTTTCAATAAGTAAACCGTATATGGCAAGGTATCAGGTAAGTGCTGCTGCCGTCTACAAAAAAGGCAGAGATGTAGCTGACTGTAACCAGTGTTAATATAGTGGAAACTTTTTATGTGTGATGCAGTTCAAGTCTCTATCCGTGCTGCTTCACAAAGAAAATCAGCCAAGAGGTTGACAGTCATGTATAGTATTGCATTCTTTAAACTCCAAAGTCACCTGTTGTCATTTGTCAGCTTACCATCGCACACTAAAATCTAATGAGAGACTGTCTTTTCGAATGTCTGTACGTTCACAGAATTATATCTTAGCGTATGAAGAAAAATCAGGTTCTCGTTTAGGCTCTGCCCGGACTAATTTTGTCTATAACTTAGAACGAAGCTGTCAAATGCGGATTGTCAAGGTAGACTTTTCAGAGTGTGGCTCTAAATTCAATTACACATAAAGTCTGGTTAACAACTGAGAGTTTATATCTGTCCTGATAAAGCTTTTCAATTCAGTCCTTTGGATATGGCAAAATATATCAGGGGTCCTATACATTAGCCCCAAAAATAGAGCTCATGCAAAACAACTTAAAAAGAAGACTTGCTACGCCAGATATTTGTTTTATTTTAAAAATAGTCCAAAGCACTTCGACGCGAAGGATTGCCAGGTACTATTAAGGAAATTACATAAATTGAAGGTGTTTCTACTGCCTCAGGGCATCAACTGCTAAAAAATATGTAGGTACCAAAATAACTTCCATTCAATGAAAAAGCAGCACACATGCCACTTCTATTCAAAAAAGGGTTTTCCCCAACTTGCCACCGATAAATGAAGCCAGACAGCTTACTTTCCGAGTTTCCACTTTAATCAGCAGAGAAATGCAGCGGGGGGCCCAATTTTCCCCCGGGTGCCTGTTATGCCCCGGGTTCCACTACCTATTCCTCTCCGGTCTTTGTACTATGTCAGGTTAAGCTTAAAAGTTTACGCTGAAACCTGACCTTGTTGA
Source organism: Cheilosia variabilis (assembly GCA_951230905.1). NCBI lineage: Eukaryota > Metazoa > Arthropoda > Insecta > Diptera > Syrphidae > Cheilosia > Cheilosia variabilis. Next base: position 12,016,322 of record OX579680.1, on the reverse strand, counting down.
TTCAGAAGGCTATTGTTTCGCGTCTTTACACATTTCATCGTCTTCCAAAGTTTTTCCGATCAATGTCTAAACGATCGTTGAAGCCTGTTCTGTCAATTTTACTGACAAGGAAAATTGGTAGGATCGCATTTTTGCAGCTTTATATTCATCCTTACGCGATAGAGAGTTTTCAAGACCAGGTCCGCCCTAGGTAGGTGTGAAGTTATTTCAGAACAAAATGTCCACTTAGGACAATATAAACTTTTGCTGTTCTTCGTAAGATTCTTTGTCCCAAAATGTCCCTTAAAAACATAGATAGTTACACAGACTTCCTTCATTGAAATAGAGAGGTACCTACCGCAATAGCACCTCCTTCATGAGTCGATCTTCATCGTCCACACCGCCAAACCCTCTAATCCAACTAACCACATCATAGAATCTAATTAACTAATTATATTCCTCTCGGCGAAATCGTATATACGACGTGGAATGCAAATAATTAAAAAGGACACAATACGCACCCTCGAGCGGTAACAATAACTGATTAAAGTACTTGGCCGCATTGCTTACATTAGTCTTGACTGATGTGCGGTTACCAGCGTGCTAGACTTACAAGATGCCCAATGTCCGGTTGCAAGTCCTGTTGAGCTGTGCAATTAAGCAAACTGTCGCTTGTACTAAGGTTACACACACAAATACACACCCACGTAAACAACTGCGGTGCATTTGATAGAGGGACACGGAATTTCAATTAAACAAGCATAAACCGCAATTACAAAGTTGTATGCTGTCCCCCTCCTCGCTGGTAAACACTGACACACTGTTTAATTTAGGAACACCTGACGCCTGCCAGAGTCTGGCAGACATTAACACCTCCTCTAACCAGCCTAAGCAAACGTACACAAACATCAGTCACAATGGCGGTAAGACTATGGGAGGACTCATATCGCGCTCCAACATCCAGCGCAGTGATGAACAAAAGAAAGTTATTGTTGCGAGGACAACGACAACGCCGACACACTGCTTGTGGTCGGCCCTAAGAGAGTAACCGTAGCTCCGCTGCGCTGTTGTTGAGGAATTTGTAGGTTGTATAGCTCACATATGACTCGCGTTTGCGTTATTAACGCGAGGACATTCATATTGTCAGTGGTGTTTTGCACCACCCTGCTCTTAACTGTAGGTATGCCTGCCCACTCGCCTACACCTTTCTGCATATATGCGTGCGAATTTAAATGATTAATGTGCCCCAACATTCAAATAAATTATTCACTTTTTAATAGCGAAAAGGAAAACGCGAACGCAAAAAAGAATAACCAAATATGGGGTCCTTGGCTTGACTACTGCGGGTAGCTCCATTTGTTTAAATGGCAGGTGTAGGTGTGGATTTTTTTTCCCCGCCATTCGTTTGATTAATTTATGTTGCTCCTTTGTGTTTTACCGAAGCGAATAATGAGATTTCGTTATCGGTGGGTAGTTACTGTTTGCGCGACTCTGTATAGCCCAGCAGGAGCACTTCCCGAAGTTGAAGTGGAGTCATATGAGTGTGGCTACAGCAGCTACACACTTACGTGGAATTTACCGGGATTCATTGGAATGAACTAAATTGATTGGGTAATTGTAGTATAGAACTGTAATTGGATTTGTGTAGGTTGTGTGTAGGTATTCAGAAGCTGATTAAGGCGAAAGGATTTCACACTAATGAGTGGAGCATGGGTGGAAAGTTCCTCGACAGTGAGAAATGTAATAGGGAGATTTTTCGGTTCATTAACTAGGTGCGTTGCTGTTGTTGTTTTAAAGGATATAGAAACGAAATGGTTTTATTTGAATATTAGTTTTGTAGACAGCAATACAGTCCGCTACGATCGGTCAACGCAGGTCTGAAACTGCGCGCCGTATACAGCACGCCATCGAATGGATGGTAGGTAGATATTTTTTAAAAAGAAAAAACCGCACTTACTACTTGCTCGTCAGAGAAATGACTCAAGAGCAGTTTGTTACCGAATGCCGATCATCTGACAGGCTTCGCAGGGCATAATCATAATAGGCGTTTTTCTTTTTTAGTTCAGAGCACAACCTGAACTGTTATATGTACAAAAAGTTCGTGTTTCTTTTTTAGCTCAAATACATCAGAGCTCAGAATTTGTGTTTCCTTTTTCGTTTAGAGCACCATCAGAGCGCGCTCCATGAGCTCAGAATAAATTGCCTGAGCATCCTGAGCGAAAAGCTGACTACTCACTTCCAGTCACATTTGACTGAAAAAAAAAAAAAACCGGATAAGCAAAATAGTTGAAATGGCGGGCGAACCTTGTTGTTCTGGAACTGAATATTAACCAATTTAATAAATAAAAATTAATTAATATTCAATTTATACATATATTTACAACAAATGACAGATATGTGCTCAACTGTGTTTCATAAATACCTCACAACAATCTGAGTACGCTGGCTTCGGAGCGCGCTCATAATGCTCGAACTCAAAAAGAAAAACGCCTAATGTTGGGTTGGTGGACTCTCCTTTTCAAGTCACCTACAAGGAAACAAAATAGCAAACTTCGACTTGCATCGATTTTTCGGTACCATTCGCTTTCTCATTTTTATTTCCCTGATAGGCCTTTGACATATTTTATTTAAAAATGAACAGATATTCCCACTGACTGACTTTCAGACCAAGAAAGCGTTTAAATGTGGTATTGCACCATCTTTTACTACCAAGCCCTATCATATAATCACCACGCGTGAGACGAAACAAAGCTGTATATACTTTGAGGCTTCTATGACTCAGCGGTAAGTGTTCTGGACACAAACTACACACCTCAAGGTTTTTTACAATGAACTACCTCTCGCGAATGTCCGAAAAAAATCTGAGAGCATAACTGGGCCTTTTTATTTCGCATTCAATATAAAACTCTTCGGCTGTACGATTCATCCCAAAAAGGAGATTTTTAAAGTCTTAGATCAAACATGAATAACGGCAAACCAATCCTGCGTTTCTTAAGCGAATTTCAAGGTTCAAAAAAATATTGCAAAGCACTGCTTGGTACCATGTACATGAGGTCATTGAAGCAAACGAAGTAGGCGACAAACTGGTAGGAAAAAGCTCTACGTAGGGTTTTATCAGCCTCAACACTTTTTCCTGTACAGAAATAGTATATGGAAAGAGAATACGCATGTTTTAGTTCTTGTTGAAGGCTACGTCACCTATACTTTCAATCTGGTGCTGGTACCAATCATCACCTAAGGCCCTTGTTATAGTCATACGTAGAACGAAACCGTTAAAAATGTCCTTTGTTTGTTTTTGACGTCTTAAAACTTAAACCAAATGGTTGAACTCAATCTTGGTCGTAAAATGTTGCTTAGGATTTTATAAATTAACATTTTTACCCGACTGGACACAGGGAGGGTTATGTCTTTCGCAGGTATCCTATGTACGTTCCTACGGGACGCCCTAAGCGGCTTGACCGATTTTAAGGAGTGAGTTATCATAATATTCGTATTCTTCCCGGAGTGTCATAGGCTAAAAAGATAAAAATAAAAAAAGTTAATTTAAAAAACCAAAAAACCCGACTGATTGTAAAAAAAAGAATCAAAAATATATGAACAAGACGCATTTAAGTACCTATAACTACCTATTTGGCAGTCGGAGGGTACTCAACACTCATACATATATCTGTGGTCAGAAGGAAAAACCGCTAAAGTCTGTTTTACTCATTTTTCAGGAGAGCAGTTTAAAGTTTTTGACAAACGCTTAAAATTCCAAGTGACTCTATTGACTTTAGTGACTTAAGCTGTTAGGTTTTTTTGAAATTGTGGCCACTTTTATAAAGATATAAAGCTGAAAAAAAATTACAAAATAGATTAGAGTAGGTACGCTGAATCTAATGGCATCAAAATCTCAATTTCGTCTAAAGTCGATAAAACAGTCTCCCATTGTCAATTAGTTAGGTTTTAGTTAGTTAGTTTTTTGGTTTTTTAAATTAACTTTTTTTATTTCATTTATTAACTCATGCTTTATTTAAAGCTTTACTTTTTATATGTGCTGGAGCTATCATAATTATAAGGATAGTTTATCAAAAACAGATTTATCAAATTTTCTAGAAAAACGTAAGAAAACCTCTTTCATGCTGTTCCAATTCGGTTGCATTTACCGTATAGCTATAACTGAGGCCTAACCCTGAGATTTTGGTATACTGACATTCCGACAGAACTCGATCCCAAGTCGAGAAGTGCGTTATTAGAACGTGGGCCTTACCTTCTTAGATTTTGATACAGAGAGACAAAATCATATATTTGCAACTGCCAAAAGAAGCAAAATATACCACAGGTCCTGCCCAACAGATTCCTTTCTAAAAAAAAGACAGAGAACTAAAAGCGACGGAAACAAATGTTCATATTTCAAAATTTGCAACACATCAACCAGAATTTGCACAGCCTACATGACTTGCGTCTATGTTTATGTTCCATTACCAAATTTCAAACTCGCAATTTCGAAAATCACTTTGCAAGCTTAAGATGGTTGTGAATATCAAAAGCAATTGTGATGAGCACATTCTTCTGTTCTACAGTGCACGCAATTAAAATTGGAAGCCGTTTCAAATTATCAACACAACAGACATCAGTTTTTGGAAAATTTGTTTACGGAAAACTGACAGCGTTTCGTTATATTCCAAAATTAAAAATCAAACTGTGTGTAAACAACCAAGTGGGGTGCAAACGAATCCTTTTTCTCGTTTTCACATGCAAACGAATATTGGTCAAATATTGTGTGTAGGACTTTCATCATTATTGCTTTCTTGTTTGAAGTTGGAACGTGGTGAATATACGGACCCAGCCCCACCCTTTTTGTCCATCCTTTGCACATATTGACGACGCAACGGTTTGCATGCAGTTCAAGAGAAATACATGTGCAAAAATTCTCGAGTAGAGAGTGTAGCAGGGACAAGGATTGGGGAAAATATTGCACAATGGACGCACAATACCAGGATAAGAACCTAACAATCAGAAAGTGCAGGGGTACGTACTACACAGCGCACAATAAGAAGGTGAAGCGAATGATGACAAAAGAACATCAACTGGCAATGCTGTCATTCACAAGTTCACACTCTATATTCGTACCTGACAGAAGCCGATCCACATTTGGGTGACAAAATTGAATTTCCATCATGAAGACTTCGATTCCTGCCCACAAATTCAGTTCTGGAGAACATCCGCCTATGGTATGTCAGTTCAATAGGCAATAACAGAGGACTGCCAAACGGCCTTAATAGAACCCTCAGCACGTGTCCATTTGCAAGTCCACAAGAATCAAGTTACAAACATTAGAAAGTTTTTCCGTTAAACGACAAAGTGTCAGCATAACCCACTCAAAGTAAGTGCAACACATTTTCTCCCTTCCAGCAATTAGTTTAGTTTGGCTTTCAACTTCACTAACTCGGAGCGGAATCAGAGGAAAAGTATCTTCCCTAACTTCATTTGAATGCCTGCCACCAGTTTGTGCTGCTCTTCTTCTTCTTCTTTTTTTGGGATCAAATATCTGCTTTTATGTGCTGGTCCTTAAATTGACCCGCACCAAGGAGGACAAGTGGAACTTTGCGCGCAGTAATTGTTTTAGACGGCTCAACAAATTGGAGAAACTTATTTAAGCAAATTTCCAGTGCCACCATCATCGTTCTGGTGGCCGATAACTTAAGCCAAACCATCCATTATTGTGCATCGTGCGAAACGGCCACTAACCCGATTTCATTGCTGGCCATTGCCGGGATAAAAGTTGATTTGATTTAATCCTCGAGAAGGTGGTGATGGTGAGGTGACGTTGCGCGCTCTCTCCCTCTCTCTCTCGCTCTTTCTCTTTCGGATACAAATGCACAAAGCTGTCTACTTGTACGCGAGCCGGAAGGCAAAAGTATAGTGTCCTGTAGCGTTGCATCCTGATGCTTTTAGTTGTTTGCTATTTGCTTTTTCCGTTCACGTTTTTCTTTTTTTTTGCTTGCTTGCCTTCTCCTTTGCTTTTTCTCGTGGTAGCTCTTTTGTATTTAGTCGCTGTCGCTGTGTGTGAAAAGTTGTCGCCCTGTTCACGATTATCCTGTTATTTAAAGTCCGTGACGGAATTTGCCGTCGTTGTATACTATATATGTAGTATTCGTATTCGGAATGCACATAGAAAGTTTTGCGTGATGCTGTGCTGACACTCGTTGGCTCACTCCAATGGTCATGCCAACGGTGCTGGGATGGCTGCCGGGCAGCTTCGTCCTGCTTCGTGTTGCTGCTGCTGATGTTGTCGCGTTGCAGAACTAAATATCAGCATTCGATTGCACAATTCTTAAAGTGGATAAAACTTTTATTTTAATTTTTGTCACACTTACTTAACTTGATTTCGCTGCAGCCCCCCCCCCTTTTGCTTGTCCTGTTTTGTATTATGTTCCTTACTTGTATTTGGTGCGGGGGGTCTTTATTTTAAATGCTGCTTCTTTTCTATTCTTCGTCGTTAGTTTATATTGTCCTTGTTATTTTGGTACGGTTCGTTCTTACTATTCAGCACATTCGGTTACATCCTCAACGCTCAAGGACTGTCGGGCAATTGTTATTGGAGAGTAGGTTTAGCTGTGGAGAGGGATACGAGTGCGGGTCCTTAAGACGGTGATGTGAACAGGTATGCTCAAAGAATTACAACATAGCTGATTAGGAATGGAATTTGTGAGCTGCTTTCATTCTCAGCAGCAACAAAGAGTCCTTTCGGAGAGATTTCCGAAAATTACATTAGCAAAATTGAACCAGTTGAAAGGGATTCAACTTAGCGCCCCATCGTGCTTTGTGTTTAAAAAAACCTTCACAATGGCAACTTGACTCTTTTGTCAAACTATATTCAGTAAATCAACTGATTAATCTGAGGCTCTCTTTTCTATTTTCGTGTCATGTACTGAGTCAACTCAACCATCTTTAATTTGATGTCGCTGTACAGGTGTACACCCATCAGCACAGACAGCTTGAACTGTCTAAATTCTCAAGTGATTTAAGCGTTCTACCGGTATTATGTCCATGTTGACATGGGTGGCACGGCAGGTTGATCGTGCCACTAGTGTTGGCTTCTGCGTTTTTCAAAGGGTGTCCCATAATTCAGGCAAAATTTTAATTTTGCGCCATTTAGCAGTACAGTGATGCCAACGGAAAAAAGATAACAACGTGACAGCTGACAGTTTGGGGGTAGCAATTTCATTGTTAGGCAATTTTTTTAAAAAAATGAAGGTTTGTCAGCTACAGGCCGCAATTTTTGTACAAAATATGGCCGCCATAGTGATTTAAAACCATCAACTGTAAAGAGAATAATTGAATTATTCATGGAGGCTGGATCAATTAGAGATTTTTATCACTCTGGGCGTCCTGTCACAAGTCGTTCAACAGAAAACATCGAAGCAGTTCGAGAGAGCATTGCTGACAGCCCAGGAACATCAATTCGGCACCGTAGTCAAGAATTGGGCATTTCGAGAAGCTCTCTAAAGAGAATTCTCACAAAATATTTGAAAAATGCTTACAAAGTTCAAGAACTGAAGACGACTAACCATTCAGCGCGAAGAGAGTTCGTCGAATTCAGTTACTGCATGAGTCATTTCCTAATCGTGTAGTCGGCCATTTATGCGATTAAAAATCAGTATTTTCTATCAAATTACATTTTGCGTGAATTATCGGACATCCTTTACTACAGCTTGCCTTAGTCGAATTTCTGTATCCGCAGTTAAGTAATTATAGGTCGCTTATAGGTCTTTTTATAGTTCAAAGAGCCGTCATTTTACCTAGACCAGCAGAAGCCAACATGAAGCTTATGCTGAATTAATGATTAGGTGCAGCGCACTCAATCGTTTTGCCCAGCTAGCCCCTTAAGAAGCTTTCAAGCAGGCGGTTCACGTTGAGTACTACGACAGCGCCCCACAAAAACTTGATGATTGAAAGTTGCAGAAGATGTGTTTTAAGAAGTTCCGTACTGGTTCCCTATAATGTATGTGGTCTTGGACTCCATGGATAGATAAAATGTCACTACAAGTTAGTAGGGGCATACAAGTTAGTAGGGGCTCTAACTGGTCATAGCTACCTTAATAACTCAATCTCATAGATGACGGTATATGTAAAGACTGCGGAGACGAGGAGGTCCACGAGGACACACCTCACTTCCTTTGTCATTGCCTGAGTCTCTGACACTTGAGGAATCAACCACTTGGATGCTATATACTTCCATGACTTACAAAATCTTTCTGATGTTTCACTGTCTGGTCTTTATAGGTTTTTAAGGACATCGGTATGGCTAGACCCTAGACAGCGTCTAATAACCACAAAGGAGAGGGGATAATGAGCACCGATGATGATGAAACACCAACGCATACATTTGGAGCTTTCTTTGATAATTAAAATTTGTTTAAGCTGATAGTCTTGTCTTTTTTTGATAAGCGATGGCAATAAAATAGCTAACGTCCTTCTTATGCAACGTTTGTGGAGCTTTGGGAACACGAGAATTATACAAAATCAACTACGGATGTAGTGTTTCTCAATCAAATTAACGTAAAAAGCATATACCGCGTAGAAAAAGAGGCTGCAGTTCTTTAAATGCAATTATCATCATTACCCTACAGCCAAAAGCCGGTATAGAAGCAAAGCATATAAATCTCTGGCCAAAATTAGGGTAGGGAGAGTTCAAAATTCATGGGTGGATTAAGTCGGAAAGAATTTTGCAAATCGGATATAAATTGGTATCCTTAATGGGCACACGACTCGAGAGCACACACACCTATCCACCTACCTAAGCTAGGGGTGGCATTTTGTAAGATAAAAACATTCAATCGTTTTCGTTTGCACGAACGTTTTGCTTGATGTAACTTTAAAAACGAAAAGCACTATCTCTTCCTTCTCCTTTGTCGGAAATAGTACGAAGAAAACGAAAGGAGCTGCATGAAGTAAATTTTCACTTTCTTTCGATTTATTTCGTTTTTTTTTTTTTGCTTTGCTTTGCGTTTCGTTTTTTACAGAATGCCCACCATAGGTTTATGGTAGGGGAGACCGGGGACAAAAGTGACATTTTTTACTTTTGGGGTTCCTGCTCTTGCGATTTTTTGAATAACAAAAATCAAAATATGCCATCTAAGAGATGGGTTATTTATTTAGAAAAGGATGTAGTTAAGTTTTCATAAATTGATGAATTCACATAGCTGTGATCATTTTTCTAAGAGTCTGTCCTTGTTACTTTCGTCCTATATGTCCAAGACGAAAGTAACACGCTTTGGGGACAAAAGTATGATTTAAAACGTAGTTAAGCTAAATAATGAAATTATTCGTTATAAAACTGTTAAATACTTATTTCAACTTAGGAACATAACAAATTCATATATTTTTTGGTTAACTTCAAAGAAAAAAATAAACAAAACATAAAAAAAGTTCTTCCAAATAGGACGATACACGTTTCCCGAGTAACATAAAAACACAAATTATTTTCAGTTCATCTCATAAATTATACATAAACATAAGATCATTCTCTCTTTACGAGAGAAGAAATACAAAAATAAACTTTAAATTTATACTTTAGCGAAAAAACATCAAAATTCTTTAAATTCGAAAGACAGTTGTGACACATGTAAAAAGCATCACCCTTTGTGCAAGCTTCATGGGCCCAACCCTTACATTCATGACATTGGGCCCATTTCTCATCTCCAAAACTTCTACTAAACATACCAAGCATAAGCCATGGTCTAGTGTTACTTTTGTCCACATGCCCTCATTTTTCGGAAAAACCTAAATAATTCACTCAGATTCTTAAATTTATTTAAAATGTTGAGCAGGGATTCAGAAACAATATGTTAAATAACTCTTGAGAAAAAAATTACCTTAAAATATCGAGATTTTATGTCGTTTTTATTAAAAAACCGGCAAGCTAAAAAATTTCAAATGATGGACTTTTTTCTTTTTTTTTAATGTGGCGAGTGATCATCACACTACCGCTCGAGAAGAACTGATTAGTTAAGAGAAGAGTTGAATTGTTTACAAAACTGCATACAAGGAATTTCACTAACACGCTTGTTACTTTCATGACGTTTTACTTTCGTCCCCGGTCTCCCCTACTCTTTTTTTTAGTTGGTCGTTGCGTCGGTTGAGGTCTAGGACTGCTCGGACTGTCCCTCTTCAACAGCAATATAAGTAGCTATAACTTGCCCGGGTATACAAAGGTCGAGAAAGTTTATTTATGAAAAAGCAGAGTGTTTTCAAATTTGTTATACTCCACTAAATATTTTTAAAATTAGTTGCTATATAAAGGAAAAGCGTTTGAGCAAATACTGAATCATTTAACGGCCCACTTTGTAGGTCCACAAATAAACATATAAAATTAAGAGTCCAAAAAATTTGCCCTACACAATTTTCTCTAAGGTTAGCCTCTTAGGCCTGTTATATTGTACATCCTAACGGAGGGTTGCTTAAATTGGAAAAACTATTTACAGAGAGACGTGATTTTTACTAGAGCTTACAGGATCCTTAATCTGTAGCTAGAATGGGACCACATCGCATATCTACGCCGATCGATGAGTGAACTTCCATACCAGCTTTCCAACGGTGGAAGGTGACCTCTTGAAAATATCATCTGGAGCTAAAAGCAATTTATTCCACAGTTGGACAGTTGGAGAATTGAAGAGCCTAAGCACCAAAAAATAAATCAAAGTCACGTGTGGTATTAGGTCTGCCAACAGACATTAAATAACAAAATTTAAATAAAAACAAACCGTGTGGGATTTAACATTAAACATTTAGCACCACGCATAAAATGTTTATTCAAATCGTCGATTCCCGCCATAAAAGGCATTGTTCCATATACCAAAGCCATACGTCCTTTATCCTCTCGTTTCACCTACCGGCCGGTTTTTACTTGAAATTTTTATTATCCATTATGTCTTACGACTTGAAGCACCTCCAATTGATTCTGTACAAACGCCACCGGCATCAGCTTCAACGTCACGACCCACATCTGTCCGCAAGAAAAAAAAATCAATACAAACATCTGTTGCCAAGCTGACTAGTGTATCCGATTGTTCGGCTTATTTTTGCCCAAAATAACATCAACATCAATATTATTGCTGGTACACACGGTCTAATACCTTGTACCACAACATCAGCCCAAATCAACATGCTATCCGCATGGCTGGATATGTTGGTACGTCGTCGCCGCGGCCGTGTCGGATAGAAAGTAATTTCCTTTTGGAAGTTCACTTTCAGTTTTATGCTCATAATACCGGGGCCAAGGAGCAATAGTGTCCCGCCATTGCCAAGTGCCTACCCGGAAACACAGAAGAGTTCGAGCTCATTCCGTAAATGACTTTAAAGGCGGACAGGGACCCGCCGCCGAGCCGAGAATAATATTTTTTATTGCCCGAATCAAGAGTGTAATAAAAGTTAGAATTATTATTGCATAATTTCCAGCATCACTATTGTGAGGTGGCATTAATTAGGCGAGGGGTGGTTGGGCGCATACTCGTAAGATTGTGTGCTGTCTGTGCGCTGGTTATTGCACTGAGGTCGTTCGAGGTTGCGGCAATCCTGCGAGTCGATTGAATTGGGGCGGTTGGGCGGACTAAGCAGCGCTCATTAATTTAAATTATTCAAATTATCTGAAGTGGAGGTGAAGATTGGAGGTGTCTCGGTTGTTTGTTTTACGAGCAGCGCGTATACATACTTGAGCTGTAGTTGCGCGCGGATTTGTGTTTGATTGAAACCATGGCCTTCGGTTGTACTACCACCGTGTCGGGTATGGGCGGAACAAGTTGTTTTCTAAATTGGCTTAAAGGCAATCTTAAATGAGTGTGTATATAGTAGGCGGTGTAATTATTTTCAAAAGTTATGGCTGATAAGTTAAAATGAAAACAATTTGCAGATAGCAAACTAAGGTAGCTAAGTAGATTCGCTTTGGTAAATGGCGGCAATGAATATCATTATGATTAGCTTGAGTAGCTATTGTGCTTCGGTTGTTGGGGGATTATGTTGTTTGTCTGCGAAAAGTCCGCCATTTTTAAGCGATTTTTGTTTATTATTAACAGAACATACAAATTTGTGAGGGGATAGGTTGGCGATGCTGGCGGTGGTGTCTTCTTCTGCTTCTGACGTTCGCGGTTGTTCTGAAAACTACTGAACGGATTTCGATATAGGCTATGTCGTTCATTGACACAAAATTTTGACCAAAATGTACTTTCTCTGACTTCCGTACTCAAATTATTCACAGTCAATACAAAAAAAGGAAAAACAATAATCGTAAATATTTTAAGCTGTCAATCAGAATTCTGACAGAGCTGCAGACCAATATCTAAAATGGTAGTGATAAACTTGTTTGATTTGTTCGAAAAATATCAGAAACGATGGTTCCTGATCGTGGTACTCCATCAGGATGGTGGAAATCACTGTACCTATGACATTTCGGTTGAAGCAGAACGAAAACAAAATAATTTTTAAGGAAGCTTATTTCATGGCATATCGTCGGCTTACAAGCAACTGACCAACTCCCAAAAATTCTATTTTGTATTTTTGATGGTATGTATAAGTATAATAGAAAAGCATGTAGAAAATTCTGCCAAAACTGCCTATCTGATATTTATCCTAGAAATATGCAAAGCATTTCAAATTGGTGGTTGACTATCTGCTATTAAGCACAAGAAATTCAGGAAACAAAAAACTTGTTTTGCGTTTTCCCACGAACTGCGTTTTTGCAGTTAAGGTACCAAGTGACGAAGAACAGAAACAGAATCCCATACATTTGCAACAGAAACAGAATTAAGAACAGAACATAATTTTGTCAGCAACAGAATTTAGCGACAGAAAAATGGCTGTTTGACGACAGAACGTAAGGGTAGTAGGGGAGAAATTTTTATTTTGTTTGCATTTCTCTGCATCTGTCATCTGGCTGTTTGTTTCGCATCGTACTCATAAACTAATACTTAGTTTATGATCGTAATATTGTATACATATATAAATATATATAATTTAGTACCAAATTATATTAAAACGCATAAGTTTACATATTAGGATTTTTTTCATTTTACCTAGATTATATAGTACGGGATGTTTACATTTTTGTTGTGAACAAATTGTCGTTGATTGTGTCTATTAGACATTTTCTTATTATCGGCTAACGCAATTGCTTCTTTCAAATACTGTAATTTCATTAATTATGTCAACTATTCCAAATTTTCTAATAAATTAAACTATTTTTTTTTTAATAAATGGAATCTTCATGAAAAGATTGTAACTAAAAACGCATATTTTTTCAAATCCTAATATTCGCAATGAATTCTTCTCTTTAAGTTATTTGCCGTTTTTTTGTGGACATTCACGGTGAAATAATTTTTCGCCAAAAACAGGAAATGAAAACAGACACAATAATTATAGGAACAAAAATATCTTATTTTATTTCACACATTATTCCTTTTTTTATTGTTTATGTTGATTACATTCGCTATTACACTTTTTTTTAGAATATCTACATGTTTTCGTGGTGAAATAAAAGAACGAATTTAAAATCTCAGAACGCATCCATCAGCTGACAGAAACTCACCAAATACACTCACTCGCAGTCAGTGTTCTTAACACTCTCTCTTTATTTTTCACACGAAGCGTGTTCATTTTTCCCTTTTCACTAAACTCAAATTCCCTTAGTTTTTTTTATGGAAAAAACATACTTTTAAAAGTAAAATTTGAATTGTTCATATTAAATTAATCTTCAGTATAAAAATCGCAGTTTGCTAACATTATAATAATTTTTTTTTGGCAACAGAAATTTTTGCTTAGTCAGATGTCTTTTTTATGTACATTTAGTGCGTTGATATTCATAGTGAAATGCAATTTGAACGTTTTTTGCCAGGTTATTTGATAGTCCAACAATTATGACATTGTTTACTTCTACGCAGGAATGTTTTTCAAAAATTGAAATTCCCACAAAAAGGTAGATTTACCATAATGCAGGAACACTGCTGAGTGTCAGTATTTTATTACACCTCCCGCCATTTAGAATTATTTTTTTGCTGCTTCACACGCATTCACAGATAGGAGATAAGAGAGAATTTTCTTTTCAAAATTTGCTGGGTGAATCGGGTAGGTACGCGGGAGCTGACGGTCTATTTAATACTTAGTTTATGATTGTATATTGTGATGACTAAGTATGAATAACAAACGAAAAATGGAAAAAAAAGTTTTTAGTAGACGAAGAGGAGAGTATAAGAGATTTCGTGAGAAATCACCAAATAATGTATAATGACCGTCACCCAATATTTCGCGACAGCGACATGTTTTTATGGGTCTGATTCTGTTTCAGTTTTGTGTAGCTGAGCGAGCAACGTAAACAGAACCAGAATTTACTACAGAACGAAAAAACTTTCTGTTCTGTTTCAGTTTCTGTTCCTGTTTCTGTTCTTTGTCACTTGGTGCCTTTAGCCAGTTTTGCTTGTAAGCCGACGATATTACTTGAAGTACAAAATGTATTCTTTCCTCTTTTTGCTATTTCATCTAGCAAAAAACTCGCTTATTGTAATTTTTATTTCCGAGATTTTACGCCTCAACCCATATTTTTCGATCATTTCCGGGTTTCTGTTTAATTTTTCTATTCAAACGTACAACTCCCCATTTGCAGCTTTTTAAACTCCCGAGTTCAGAAAACAAAGAACATCGCAGTATCATCTACCTCAAAGGTAGCTCAACAAGTCATATCTGACAAACGTCAAATCAATCCAATTCCACCCAAATTGGACAAACTCCCTTCGCAAGAGCAAATAAAATTAAATGAATTCCCCATTTCTATTTCCAGCTGTGGCCAAATCTGCCCACCGAGCCGCACATCCTTGCGCACACATCCGAAATCAAAGGCAGGCTCCTTCCGGTGGGAAAAACATACCCAATGTGGTGAAAAAGATTCCACTGGCGGATATCCTTCATGGCAATTATGAATCCATTGCCATCATTATGGTATCCGAAAATGAAATGCAGCACTTGTTGATATACATCGGCAGCACTGTCTCTGTACAGTTTTCTTGTTCAGCCGAAGGATATCTGCGATATTTTTTTCTTCACCATCTTTTTGTGTGCTACACAACCTTCGTCGCTACGGTGTAATGACACCCAACGTGCATGACTCAACTGCATTTGTAAAGCGCAATCCGCAACAGTATAGACTCTGTGCTAATCTAATAATGATCCTGTTTTTGAAATTTTTATAAAACCGAATATTACAGTATAATTCTGTTTCAGTTTATATCTTGAGCGCCGCTGATGCACATTTTATGCTTGCATCGGGGATAGCAGTAAGGATTCGTATTTTGCTGTTACAGGGATGGCTACTTATCTCTTTGTGCCGCATCTTGGGGGCATCATGGTATTTTTTTTGCCTTGGACAAATGCAACCATTTTGAGATAAGCACACGCAGCTGGATCGGAATGGTTTCTTGGCTTTTCATCTGGCATTATCATTTTCATGGAAATTTCAATAACAAGTTCGTGCAGCAGAATGTTGGCGGCGTGGTGTTTGCAAGTACGAGTGTGCTCTTTCAAGGAACATTAAGACGGAACGATTGTGCGGGCTTGTGGAAATGTATCTGTTGATGGAATTGGAAGTTTGGGGCTAGGATATTCGTAGGAAGTGCACCGCAAAGATGAGATTTCCAAACAAATGGTCAGAGATGGCATAGCACAGTTGGCGCAGCAATGAATATTTCACTGGTATCCTTCGGAACGGAAATACTTGGTTCCGAGTTTAAGTGGTCTTTGGGGTATGGCTTTGCATTATGTTAAAGCAGTTGAAATGGGTGAACCTTTATATAGTTCGACAACTCACACGCTTACTACGTTTTTCCAGCTTGAGCATGCGATTTTAAGTACCAACTTCATTCCGAGATCGCAAAACCAGCCTTTCCAAGCGAATTCGTTTACGACACCTGCTCTTTCTTTGCTAAAACCTGCATGCAGCCGTTTTAAATGAACACCGCCAAATAATAGCACAGAGTATCTAAGCAAAAATGCAGCATTATCATAGCTGTCATACAACTGTCAACAACATCACAATAATCACAGTACTGATTCGGTCCACATTTCTCTTTCGCTGTGCTTCACATCCGGTTTCCATCATTCCTGTCACATTGCTGCTGCTTCGCACTCACCGCATCAAGATACCTAGCTCAAACTCCAACCAGCACAAATGTCAACAGTTGACAGTCAGTCGTCGTCGTTGTTCAAAACAGTACCAGCAGCGCATAAAATATCAATGCGATGTGGCGCTAATATGTTTGTAGCCTGAATCGGAAAAGGAGTGTGGCTCACAGTTCCTTTTTTTCGCATACATCCCTGAGCCCGCACCATCCATTTTTACGTTCAAATGGAGATATGTTTCTGTGTTGCTCTGTTTAGCTGTCGTCGTTACTGGTGCGCTGATGCTGCAACCGAATGACACATCAACAGAAAAATAATGTCAACTCGTACGACAAACAAAAACATCATCGCACGTAGTTACACACAAACCCACACCCAATAAGGACACCATCTGAGTTCGGTGTGTGTGTGTGTGTGTGTGTGTGTGTGTGTGTGTGTGAAAATTCAAATACAGCACGCGTCGCACAAGGCACAAGCAACGAAACCATAAATTTTCATTTTGTCAGCATCAGTCGTCCTTCTCCGCACCGCGCCGCGCCGTTCTCGTGACAAAATATAATACGCGGAAAATTTCATTTGGATTTGCCCTGATGGGAAGGAATTGAGGCAACAGCTCTTTCCCGCCCATGATTCGTCGTCATATTATGTGTGGATATTTTTTGGCATCATTTGGCATAGATACAAATACACGTCCTCGTCGTATGCCCGCCATATGGGCATGTTGCCGCATTGAATTGGAACTACGAAGGCAGGGAGAAACGATGACTGGGAACTACCCGGATTCAATTGATAAGGAAACACGCGCTGGTAGCAACAATTGCACAGCGACAACCTCAGGAGGATTATTTCATGGCGGCTCAGCAACGAATGCTGAGTGGAAAGTTTAATCAGCAACAACCAGGAACAGATGGCTGCTGTGCTCATTAATATCTCAGAGGATGTTTTGTCTTAATGCTCGTTGATGAGGTGGGCACACACACACCAAATGAACTGGAGTCGATTTTCTATTTTGTATTCCGATGGAGTGAAACCAGATGTGGAGCGAAATTTGAATAAACCACCCAAGGACACAGGTGGGTGGAAGGGAATGGTTTCCTTTAGGGAATTAAATGATACACATTCTGGGGGTCTATTTGAATTGATAGCTGATGAAATTTCCTTCTGAAGTCGATGTCACGTACATACTGTAGGCATCCCCCATATCTGACTAGTCTTCACTTTTAAATATGATATGCACCCATGATGACACTTTTTGCCGGCAGAACCAATTACCATCTCATATAATAAATAGAATTTACATCTTATGGGCGAACTTAAAGACCGCGGGTGGTAGCGGGTGAACTTAAGTCACGAACTCCTTTTGTCACTTCCCAGGGGTATATTCTTCTAATTGGCCGAAACGACTTACTTCAAATTATGTGCTGTTCAACGCTGGACAAACAAATAGGAACTTACCACGAACCAATTTCGCGCAGTGTTTGAGGCCAGTTACCCCAATGGAGCCAAATTTTGCCCGACACTTTCTGCAGGCTTATTACTATGAGCATTCGCAAGGGATGCAAACAAAAACGCATCCACTAGAAATATATGCAACTCAGTATCGCAACTGTCTCTTATCAAAATAACCAATACTAAAATACGTCCACACAATTCGTATTGAGCGACACTACAGCAAAAGCAAACAAGTCGAGCGCGCAAAAAAAAAACAGCGAAACAAATTCTCACACAAAAGCTGAGCCTTTCCGGCCTTTGGGTTATTGTACGCTCATGTCCTGCGGAAAAGGATATGAGCTGACACATCACATACACAGCACTGATAGGACATCAATACATCGGACAGACACGAAATTCTGACTGAATTTCTGTATTTTCATCGATTGACTCAAAAAAAAGAGAAAAAAAAAAGGCAAAATGTTTGTGGTTTCAAAACGGAAAGCGAATGCATTTCGGGACAGCACTGAAAAAACTTCCGATTGCACACAGATTCCGGGTGTCAAAGCTGTTTTATAAAAACAAAACAGAATTC
Source organism: Cheilosia variabilis (assembly GCA_951230905.1). Lineage (NCBI taxonomy): Eukaryota > Metazoa > Arthropoda > Insecta > Diptera > Syrphidae > Cheilosia > Cheilosia variabilis. The sequence continues at coordinate 11,998,174 of OX579680.1, read as the reverse complement.
TTCCATTGCCAGGTGTGCTTTCGAAAATTAATATAACAAGGACCGTCAACCATCATTGTTTTTGCGCTAGGCGACAATGTAACGAGTGACTTCGCTCTTGATGTGTGTTTTAAAGGGTGATTTTTTAAGAGGTTTAGAACTTTTTTAAAAAAAAAAACACAAAAAATTCGAAAAAATGAATGAAATATTTATTTGAATCGATAGTTTGAACCTTGCAATTTAATGTTTAAAGATAATTTCATGCAAATGTTGACCGCGGCTGCGTCTCAGGTAGCCCATCCGCTGAGTCCAATTTTGGCATACTCTTTCACACATATCGGCCGGTATCTCACGAATGAATGCATGGATGTTGGCTTCCAGTGCGTCAATCGAAGCGGGCTTGTCCCTATACACATTAGCCTTGGCATACCCCCACAAAAAATAATCTAATGGTGTCAAATCGCACGATCTAGGCGGCCAATTGACCGGCCCGAAACGTGAAATTAACTGTTCACCAAACTCGCCTCGCAATTGCGCCATTGTTTCGCGTGCTGTGTGGCATGTGGCACCGTCTTGTTGAAACCACATATCATGCAAGTCAAGAACTTCCATTTCGGGCAAAAAAAAGTTTGTTATCATCGCTCGGTAGCGTTCACCATTGACAGTAACGCTGCGATTCGCATCATCTTTGAAGAAATATGGCCCAATAATGCCGCCGGCCCATAAACCGCACCAAACAGTGGCTTTTTCGGGATGAATTGGTAGCTGTTGCAATGCTTCTGGCTGATCTTCACTCCAAATGCGGCAATTTTGCTTATTTACGTACCCATTCAACCAAAAATGAGCCTCATCGCTGAACACAATTTTTCGATAAAAAAGCGGATCCTCGGCCAGCTTTCCAAGAGCCCATTCACCAAAAATTCGGCGTTGTGGTAGGTCGGCTGGCTTTAGTTCTTGCACCAGCTGTATCTTAAAAGGCTTTACGCCCAAATCCTTCCGCAAAATTTTCCACGTAGTGCTGTAACAAAGGCCTAACTGCTGGGAACGGCGCCGAATCGACATTTCGCGGTCTTCTGTCACACTAGCTGATACGGCCGCAATATTTTCTTCACTACGCACAGTACGTAAACGTGTTGGTGGTTTAATGTCCAACAAAGTAAATTTGGTGCGAAATTTGGTCACAATCTTCCGAATAGACTGCTCAGAAGGTCGAGAATGCCGATCATAAAATGGAAGCAGCGCGCGATGAACATTTCGAACCGAGCACGAATTTTGATAGTAAAATTCAATAATTTGCAAGCGTTGTTCATTTGTAAGACGATCCATGGTTAAATTGCAAACCAAACTGAAGCTGTTTGACAGTGACACAAGGTACTAAACACACGTCAGCTGTCAAAACCAGTGTTGCCAAAACCAAACCAGCTAAAAAATCACCCTTTACAACCTTCATATTTTTTGGAACAAACTAAATGTCCAACAGTTTTATTCAATTTTTTTAATGATTCATCTGCTGAAGCTTGGTTATTTTGCGCACATAGTCAGGCCACAATGTTTCACGTTACTGTTGCCATTGTAGAGACTATGGTTGAGTCTCAACATGTTTCAATGCCGGAAGTATCAATGGTTATCAAGGAACTGGCTTTTAAAATAATCGAAGGAAAAAATTAAAATTCTATTCTATTAGCTTGAAGAACTCTATTTTTAAATATAGAAAAGTCGAATGATATTGACTCTACGAAGTATCGGAACACAATCTATAAATTTTACAGAACATGTCAACAAAATATTTGCCAATAGAATTCTTAGTTTTTGGAAGCAGAAGTCCTTGATTAGGTCTAATTTCTTGAAACACCGGTGTGGACAAGTATTGAGAAGACTCTACCATTTATTTCTCAGAAGAAACTGACTTAAAACTAAGGGAAATTAATATGTTTTGAAATGTAAGTAAGTGATAATGAAATAAGCGAATGGCAATCCAACGAAAAGCCTGTTGATCAGAGATGGGAAGGAATCTTTGTTCACTTTAATTCTAAAAATACTGCTTGTGCAAATTAAAAATTTCGAATGCACCAACCGAAAGAGTATTTTCAATTATGAATAACGTTTGGAGCAGTAACAAATCACAACTAATTTAAATACTGTTAAAGCTTTTCTTATAACTTTATGCAATTTCGAAAAAAACCTGCTTAGAATTCAGAGATTTTCTTAATAAAAAATAGTATTATTTGAAATCTATTCACTCTTCTCAAAAATAGGAAAAGTGAGACTGATTAGTATGTAACTTAAACTACTGTGGTCTGTGTTGTGTAGCTTTTAAAAAGCTTTTTAATTTAATTGCTTATTTCCTACCTTAAACACTTTTTATGTGAATTTATCCAATGAAGGAAAAATGTTTCCATTTCTTCTTTTATAGAACTATGAATATAATTGTGATGTTAATGTTTTTCTTATCTTAATATTTTATTTTATAAATACTTACATAATAAATAAAAAATGTTTTGAAGCACAATAAAAATTGTCTTTTATTTTCTTTCGACAAATATGGTCACCGTAGCTATACAGTTCGGGGTGAGCCAAGGAATCTTTATTTGTGATATTATGGCTCTTTTCAAAATTTATAAAGGAGCCAGAGAAGATTAAGTCTTTTAATACCTCGCAGCTATAGTTAGGCATAACAACGTTCCATCCGATTCGACGACGATATGCGTATCCCTTCTTGTAGACTCGATACTGGCCTCATTCATAAGTAAAACTATTTTTCCAAAGATATCTGTTTGTCAATATTTTAGAAATATCTAACTCTGTATCAAAGTTAACCAGGAGGTCTTTAAGCAAGCAAACCTTAAAATACTTAAATCTGTAAGTTTTTAAGCCAAACAAAACTGCTGATCGTGTTCATTGTGCTGAAATACTTTAAGGTAAGGTATTTTAAATATTTGGATCAAACCAATTCAACTCGGTTTTATTCTATAGCGTTAGGAACGCATGTGACTTCTCCAATCATGCCTATAGATTGCAAAAAGTCGTTTGTCTGACAAATTCGTTATTCTATCAAGAAATCGCTTAAATGCGCTTTGAACATCAAACCATCTCGAGAAATCTTAGACAGCCTTGTGGAAAATTGCATCCCTGTTGGTGGCCTCTAAACTTTGCGCAATCCTTTCCAGGTATGATGTTAAATAAGTTGCATGACAGCGCCTTGCTGTCATATTGACCACAAAGGTCTCTTATGCAGTAGATATAGTGAGCATTTTTTTTGAAATCAGATATGTCTTACAGGGCTGCCCAAAGTGGACATGGGTCTTAATAACTCGTTTCTATAGATGCTGTCATGGGCATTTTTGAAACAGATGAAAGGGTGGTAAAAATCGACTTGGACTTCTCGTGTTTTTTTTTTTTTTGAGAATATGTCTTGAACAACTTTCGTGGCCAAAAATCGCCAACTAGATTATCCCCGAAAAGTTGTAGTATTTTTCCTCAATTGGAGTTCTTCAAAATCATTATCAAATTTTAGGAATACCTTTCATTTTGTGATTTTTAATTTAAGATTCTTTTCTTATTCGTCTAAAGCCATATCTATCCAACTTAAGTTGTTTAAACGTAGAAAAATATTTTTATTTTTTTCAATCTCCTTTATAAGTTTTAAACCAGCAAGCCATTTGGTGTTTTGCTTTTCAAGCAGTTAGAAATGATAAAAATTGCCGTTTCCTCATACAACGTTCAATTTCCTGTTGAAACAGTTAAACCCAATCGAGTAAGTTCAGAGGTCACATTCACACCCCTAACCGGATATGATTTATATACGTCTGCCAACAACGATTGGAAATTCGGTATTATTGCGCTTGACTGTTACATGTATTCCACAGGGGGGTCAGCAACACCAGAGATTCCCTTTGATGCGAAAACACAACTTCGCCATTAATGCTAAGCCCGCACCGACATGTAATAATTTATTGAACCACTGTATACAGATCATCGATAATTTCGATTGGAAATAATTGATTCCATCGGGACAAACCACAAACGGGCGGCAATTCAAATTTGAATCACACCTGGAGTGTTAATTTGAATTCACACACAACAAGAACTTACAGCCAAGAAACGCACATGTCAGGCAGCAGGGGCATTCTTGACTTGCGATTGGCATACCCAGTCTTTGCCGTGACGGGCAAGTGAGTGAGCTTGTGTGTACGTGACCGAAGGTAGGATTTCCATATAAACATCGTTCAGAATTCCATTCCATCGATACCATCTATTCATCCTACCACATTTGACTGAGTACACCAATACCATATATATAGTTATGACCGGAAACCCTTAATAGGTCCTGAAACAGGAATATTCCAATTACAAAACATGAAAGTTTATATTTATACATATATGCCATCCCGCCCCTTCGTTTGGCTGTATCCCTTTGTGTGCACACTGGACCGTATCAAAAATATTTAAATTTTGTGAATAAGCAATTTAGGAGCTCCCCAGTCCACAGCGTTAGAGAGCCAAAAAGTTCCACTAAAATCTGAACCCTGAAACTTATCTGCCATTCAACTGGAGATTGAGTCCAAACTGACAGCATAACTCTGCTCTGACTAAAGCCAACAAAAATTAGCCTAATATCCTTGCCCAGCTCGTTTCTAGTGCTCTAGCGGGGGTGGGCACAAGTGTTAGCTTGGTATGGCTGGCGATGTATCCTTCAAAACTAAATACAACAATTATCCTTGGTGCCGGTCGGTTCAAAAGCAGGCCAGCACTCTCTGTTTCGTATTTAAATTGAAAATTTAAATCTCGGCCCGGTGTCCCGTGCTTCCCTTTTGAGAGTTATCTCCTCTGCACTCTATTCCTCAGCCTGGCCTGCGTTTCTTGTATTTGCATATGTTGACATTTAATTATGACAGTTTTAATGAGATTTCCCTCTGAATTTAGATTGAATTCAAGAGTGAAACATTTAGAGAGATGGCGAGGACGAGCACGCCGACTGGCACGAGGACAACGATGATGATTATGACGACGGCACGGATGATGATGATGATGATGATAGAAAATGATATCCTTATGCACTGGACCGTGTGTAAGTTTAAATATACGTACATTGCATAGGTTTTGCTTTTGATTACATATATATGTTGTGTGTGTGTGTTTGGGCGGGTGCTGCTTAGCATTTTAGCTGCTCCTCCGCAGACCATACAGGAAAGTCATGCTAAGCGAAATGGTGATAAAACTGTCTGTCAATGTTTTCGTTCCGTTGGGAAATTTCCTGGGTCATTTAGCTTTGCCATTTCGGATGGTTAGGTTATGATGTGAGTATGCGGTGGGTATGACGAATGAGTCACATATATAGGTACACACCCAGGCCAGTGGAGTGTGCAACCTGAAACAACTCCATATTCCATCCATCACACTGTGCAATTTGAATATTTATGATCCGGTTACCGGTACATAAATGCTTTTCGGAAAGGTGCCATCTGCATTTGTGTTCATTCCAATTAATTTTCATCCAAGTCCTTATTATCATCTTAAATGTTATGTTTCCTCCTGGAAAAAAATTATCCTTTCCTCTCAGAAGACACTGGAGTGGGAATAGTGCGGCGAAGTCAATAGAACTTGGAAAAATATATTTTTAAAATGCAAATTGGCTGAGAAATCTACAGACCAGTGTCTTAAATTGAATGGCTCTATCATTTAGAGTCAATTAAAATTTTTTTAACTACCTAAGCACAAAAAGAAAAGTTTGCTTGTTCGCATTTCTCATGTGGGCTATTTTGTCTTCACATGACGTAGCAAAATTATTAAGAATTTGGTTCGACGAACACTCACAAGTCGAGCTAACAAAAAGAGGCAGCTTACTATGGCCATCCAATTATTTACTCGAAATTTTAAACAAAATGTACAGCTCACAGAGAAAAGCCAGATAAATATATTAGTTAGACTTCCATACCGGTGTTCATTTTAAATATAAAAGAAAACAAATTTAATAAGCCCCAAAGTTTGTCACTTTGATTGTTTTCAAAATCAATCACACACATGGGACCGGCGCCAATAAAACCCACTGGCACTGATCCCACACCGAGCCATGAATCGTTTTCTAATGCGGTGTAGCCACTCAGCTGAAATAAAAAAATAAATTGCAGTCTAACATTTCACAACCATTTGATTGCAATTTTTTAATTTTAAGACAAACAAAAGGGGCCTTCAATTTCATGCCGTACCAGAATCCGAGCTACTACTTAGGAAGCTTTCTCAATATCTATAGTCCTTGTTAGCTGAGAACTAACAACCAGCTGTAAAGTTGACTGAGAACTTTCAAAAGTATCCTCCCTCAATTGCTTAGTAGCTAAGTCGACACATTAATCAAGCTCTTCCCAATGACACACACTGCCTTAAATTAAGAACCACAATTCGTATGAAAGGCAGTCGCTTGTCATGGAAAAAAACGTGTCAAGAATTTCTTAAACTGAAATAACTTAGCTGTGGAGTATATGCCTAAAGTATTTGTCACATGTTTGCAACATGTTGAGTGACAGTATTTTGATTCAATGGGTCGACACCAGTGACGTGCCGTGGTGCTTTCAGTAGGGTGTAGTATATTTTCTACCTTAGTAAAATGGCGTATTTTTTGTTCTATTCCAGGAACCCAGCAGAAATTTGCTGAGAAAATTAACAGTACTACAATTTATAAAATATGCACTCATCATCGCCTGGAGGAACATGTTTTTTTATTTAGATGTGTCAATAAAAAAATTCAGAAGTAACTGGCCGACACTGTTCAGTTTTTGTTTCACAATGCGCAAAGCTTTTGTCGTATAAAAGGATATGACAATAAATGTTTGCATTTTATCCTATATCCGACTTTAATTCACACACCGTTTTTAGGATTGCCTGATGAGAATTATTATTTTATATCTAAAATAAATAAATAAATAGTGGGCGCAACAGGTCGGTAGGGACCCTAGGCCTAGCTTCTCACAACCATTTTATGCCGGGTCCAAACGGCTAATTGAGAAGCTCCTTCATGACAACTATACTCTCGGATGTTTGTCAGACGTTCGCGAGAGGTGGCGCAGCGGAAAACAACCGTAAGTTGGAATTTGGGTTTTTTCGGGATTATTTTATATACCCGGGGAAGTTGCGATTTTTCCCACATGCTTTTCACTTGTACCAAATGTATCGATTTGGTTTTTCAATAATTCTTTTTTAAACAGGCGTCGGCAATTTTTCAAGAAGCTCATTTATGTAGCTAGTCTTTTGATAAATTTTTCGGAAATCTTTTATTAAGTCGAACTTCATTTAACAAAAAATTGTTCGACCTTATTTCTGCGTTTTCCATTCTATGAACATTTCATATTAACTAAAGTCGCTCCCAATACGAACGGTCAGTAGTGCAGCGTTGCCAGTTTGGGGGTTTTCCCCCCAGATCTAGGGGTTTTTTTGACCGACGGGGGGAAATCTGGAGGGAGAAATTATTTAGGGGGAAATCTGGGGTTTCTTTTTTTGTAATTGCGTTTAATTATTTTTTTCTTCTCACTAAAAAGTATCGTAAGTGAACATTAAAAGCTATAAAGCAACACCAACAAACCAAACAAATTCATGTTCCATTTATGCCAATTCCATTCCAACGCATTCCAATATTCATTGGTGCCAGGATATTGATAAACCCCTATCTAAAGCTACATACATCACACACTATTGCATTTGCGAAAAGTTCACAATCATTATGAGAAGCAATAAATAGAGCGAGACTTTCTTTGTATTTTGCCTCTTGCCAAAACCAATTTGTGATTGTTCCTGGATCGGGATGTATCAATTTTACCCCTTCCGATCAAATGATCAAAATGTTCATAAGCAGATGTACAAAAACAAAGATGAAGACAACGAGACAACTATTTATTTATAAAGTTTTTCTTATTAAATCTTGAAATCTGAATTCAATTCCTTATTTTTTTTAAAAACGTATACATACATTAAGAAATCTTTTTAATTCTTTAAACTTGTGACTTTGTATTTAATCTTAAATTTACATTCTTAATTTGAAAAAAAAAAATTTGGGGTTTTTTTTTAGAAAATAGCTAAATCTGGGGGTTTTTGAGATTTGTCTGGGGGGAAATATTTCAACCGTCTGGCAACGCTGCAGTAGTGACACTTAGCAAACGCAGCAGTTTACTGTACCTTCGCATTGTGAGTTGTGGACTCTAATGTGTGTCAATTCCCCACACGATATTAAACATGTTCTAACTGTGTTGTACTAAGTGTGTTGTTTTACACTCAGTGAAATACAACTTCAACATTAATATTAACAGCCCCTTTTTTTACACATTCCACATTCCATTTCATAACAATTTGTTTAGCGCTGCTATCTCATCGCATGTGAAAATTACTAGTGTAAACAAGGAGAGACTGGTTTAGCGCTTACGAGCAACGCGACATCAGATAAGATCGTCATAAAGATAGATAGACCTAATTTCAGGGCTAATCGCCTCTACACAAAAACATGTGTTTATCAAAACACAAGTTGATATGAGCTCCGATTATGGCAAAGAAAAAATATTTTCCAATTCTCTTTGCAGGCGTTTTGTGTTTGTGTTTTGTTTTGATTTTAGTTGAAAGCAATACTCGCAGGTGGTAGGTTCGTTCTGAATGGAAAACCGAAGCTCGTTGGATCGCCGCGCTATTGAAGCGATAAGAAAGTAAACTTGACAGTGGGATGTGATTACGAATAGCACTCATAATGAGGTCGATTTCGAAGATTTGGAATATGGCGAAGAGCTTTGTACGGCAGAGTTCCTCGTCCAGTAATCAGAGAAAGCCAGCGTATTACCATCACATTGGAAAGGAACCTCTGGCATACAGAACACTTGGATGTGGCGGTGGAAAATTTCCCCAACACGGAAGCGGTAGTTTCTCGCCATGTAGACAGACGTCTGACTTTCTCCGCCTTACGTGGCGAGGTCGACCGATTGGCAGCTGACTTCGTTCGGCTGGGCCTGAAGGTGGGTGACCCAAAAGGCATCTGGGCTCCAAACAGCGTTCAGTGATATCTGACAATGTTTGCCGCAGCAAAGGCTGGACTCGCGTCTGTTGGAATAAATCCAGCGTTTCAGGGGCCTGAGGTGGACTACTGTCTGCAGAAAGTTGGGATCAAGGCAATCGTAGCCCCCGACTACTACAAGACCCAGCGGTACTATGAAATTCTGGAGAGTATTTGTCCCGAACTGAAGGACGCATGACCGGTTAATATTAGGAGCTCGCGCCTTCCGGATCTCAAGGCGGTTATTATGGATACACAGGACCAGTTTCCTGGGGCGATTCGGTTTGAGGATGTCCGAAACTTGGGTGACAGCCCCGAGGCTGTGGCAAAAGTTCGAGATTTGGAAGCGTGTATCTCGCCTGATTCACCATGTAACGTTCAGTTTACTTCGGGGAGCACTGGGAAGCCAAACGCTACTAGGCATTCACATTGGCGACCGAAACGAGTTGGGCGGCCAACGAATCTGCGTTCAGGTGCCGCTCTTTCACGCCTGGCAATTACTACATCCGCCGCCATGAGCCATGGATCTACATTAGTTCTGCCGGCTGCCGGGTTCAATCCTGAAGCGTCTCTTAAAGCTATTGCATCTGAGCAGTGTACAGTGATTCATGGTACTCCAACGATGTACGTGGACTTGATTCGAAAGCAGAAGCAAGTGCGTGCGCCGATAAAGACTGCGAAACTAGCAGTTTCGGGAGGAGCTTCATGCTCGCCCCAACTTATCAAAGATATGAAGGATGTTCTCGGAGTGGAGACGGTTCATGCTGTGTTCGGGCTAACAGAGACTACTGCTGTTGTGTTTCAGTCACTCCCGGGTAAGAAGGAGGATATGATTTTCTATTCGGTTGGACATGTTCTCGATCACATCGAGGCGAAAGTTATCGATTCGAATGGGAACATTGTTCCCTTCGGTGATCCGGGGTAGCTGTCTGTTCGCGGCTATGCTGTTATGCTGGAGTATTTCCAGGACGACATCAAGACCAAAGAGACCTTGGGCAGCGACAAATGGCTGAAAACGGGGTGAGTGTCTATCAAGTGGTTGCAAGGCTAACTGAATGGCGTTCATGTTTTTCCAGTGATCAGTTTGTTCTTCACGAGGACGGCTATGGACAAATTGTGGGTCGCCTCAAGGAGATGATCATACGTGGTGGAGAGAACATTTTTCCCAAGGAGATCGAGGATTTTCTCAACACGCATCCAGATATCATCGAAACTCACGTAAGCTTGGGTGTAGTTGATGTAGGCCTTTTGTGAGCAATGTTTTCCTTAGGTCGTTGGCATCGACGATGAACATATGGGTGAAGAGGTTTGCGCTTTTTTTCGACTACACGATGGTGACAAGAATCTTACACAGAGCGATGTAAAGAAGTTTTGTAAGGGAACAATCGCCCATTTTAAGATACCGCGCTATGTTCAGGTGGTGACGGAGTTTCCGCGGACCACATCGGGCAAAATTCAGAAATTCATCCTCAAAGACTTGTTTGTAAAGCCGGTATGAATGATACGAGCTACAATAAAAATGTTTCTAACAAAAGTATGCGCTTTAAACCTTTTTTTTACGTTCTCCTATACGTAGTAACAGAAAGATATTGTACGATTATTCGTACAAAATTTCGAACTCGGTATTTCAATTGATTCTGGCATTACGATGATAGCAGAACTCAAAACCGTGGGTCTCGCAATTTCCTCCTTCTGAGGTGTACAGATTTGTTTCTAACTTTGGACTTGCAGCTTGTGGGCTTACAGTTCAGTGTCACTTTTTTTAACACGAAAATCGCTTTATCAACCGTACCTACTTTCCATATAACGGTTTTAAGCAAGTGTGATTTTTGTCAAAAACGGCTCCAATGATTTCAACCAAATTGGGTATTTAAGCTCCGGTAGGTGGGGTTCACATCGCTTCATAACCAGTTTTTCGGTAAAAAAAAAAAAAAACAAATAATAGTACTTTGGAAAATCGGACTTATCTCAAAAATGGTCCATACGATTTAAACCAAAATTCATTCTTAAGCTAAAATTTTCATTCCTAACTTGATAGAAAACTCCGTTTTTCTCTAAATCATGGTTCAATAGATTTTTGAAAAATAAGGCAGTTGGTGAACGAGTTCCGGTAAAATTCAAAAAATTCAAACTAAAAGAACTATTTAAGACACTAAACTAAAATATTAAATAAATATTCATAACCCAATTTTTTTCGTTTTTTTTTCGGTCACGCCAAGTGAGTTGTTCCTCAAAATATACTTTAAGAAGCGAAGAATTGATTTTCTTGCAGGGGATACATTTATTTTCCACAACTGAATGAAATCTGAAGGTTTTTGTTCAGACGACTGCATAATTTTACCAAACAGAGATTCATATGTGTCATAGAGTGTTTGTGTTACATACGCATGACTGACTTGTATCCATTTGGATATGAACGTCTGTTATGATGAATTATTCAAAAATAAACACCTTTTTATGTCTAGACAATATATGCCTTTTGTACGAAGTTTGTTCACCGTTTTTTAGGGAGGGCAGTTGACAGTTTCTGTAGGTTAAATTAATAATGATCAAAATACAGAAAGGTACTTTAAAACTCTTCGAATACCAGCCATTCGTGGCGATAGGAATGGCTGGCAATCAATAAAAGTGGATCAAAGTATTCGAAGCTAAGTTATTGCCAAATCGAGGAGGGTCTGACGTTGTACTTCTATTTTAAGCTTTCGACCTAAATCTGTGTATCAAATATTAATTGACATGATATTGTATAAACTCTAAACTGTCAATTTGAGTGCACAAAGGTTAAAAATAATCCTAACTGTGGGGGGGGTATTGCAAAGTAATGGCATACTGTTTGTTTTGTTGGGTATTTGACAGCCAAATAACTAGAGATAACTAAAAAAAAACAGCGGCCACAAATTTGTCCAAGTGTAGCCTTTTTATTTGCAGAGCATTACTCATTTTCATTTAATTTTATTGTATATGTAAATCAACAACTCTGTGTTTTTAGTACATACAAAAACGAACCTATTGAAATTCAATTCTGCTTTGGTACATAGGATCAACAAAATCGGCTTAGAAATAACTCCGTAAATGGTTCGACAAAAAGCTTGCAGCACTATTGGTCTCTTTGGTTTAGAGTTGTCAAGAATTCTATTGTTTAAAAATCTACCCAATGAAGAACCGAACTCCCAATCATTTTGCCTCATGTTGGGTCTCTTAATTTCTAAATTCTGTTTATTCGGAATCTGTGTGACTTCTGGTGTGACTGTATATCTCAACGGGTTCAGCTATTTTGTTTTATCAAATCATTATATATACGAATTTAATATGTTCGTGAGAGACAGTGGTTCTCCCTCATATTTTCACGAACGAGTGTTTTAATGTTAAAAACAATTTTTAGCATTGCGACATTTTTTAACACAGATTATTTAAAATAAACCCCAAAAATTCGTTCACTTACCCAAAGCAATCGCAAATAAATGAAATACAATTTTAAGGAATAAAAACTTGTTAAAGGAATCAAAAAAAAAAAGAAATCGCTGTTCCTGTTCAGCTTTAAAAATCAGGTAAACAAACCTTTTAAAAAAAGTTAATTTAAAAAACCAAAAAACCCGACTGACTGTAAAAAAAAAAGAATTAAAAATATATGAACAAGACGCATTTAAGTATTTAAGTATATTTAAGTATTAATAACCTATACCTAACTAATTGACAATCGGAGACTATACACAGACGTACACAGTATAAGAAATATATGTATGAGTATTGAGTGCCCTCCGACTGGCAAATAGGTAGTTATAGGTACTAAAATGCGTCTTTTTCATACATTTTTAATTCTTTTTTTTACAGTCTTATTTGGGTTATTTGGTTTTTTTAAATTAACTTTTTTTATTTTTATCTTTTTAGCCTATGACACTCCGGGGAAGAATACGAATATTACGACACCTCACTCTTCAAAATCGGTCTAGCCGGCTAGGCTACAGGGCGTCACGAAGGAACGTCCATAGGATACGCACGAAACACATAACCCTCCCTGTGTCCAGTAGGGTAAAAAAGGTTTGCTATTCCGAAATGAGTGTTCTTCTTTTCTTTTTTTTTAATTATAAAGGAACTTAGCACTTGCGGCGAGAAACTTGTGGCAAGAATTGAAGAATTTTATTTGGGAAGGATTGTGATTTTAACTGAAAAGGACCGCATGCTCTATACCTCGGTTTGGCTTTGTTGTGACAAAAGTCTTAAAGAATTTTAGATTTAATATATGGCAACCTCGGTTAGCGATTTATGATTTTTTCTTCCGATTTTATATTTTAGGTTTTTGTATTTGCAAGGACATGCCTGTGGAGAATGTTAGCAAACACGTGATTGGGACTTAAAATCAACACTCGCGATGCTAATGCCACAATATAGAATTCTGTTTTACTTCAAATTTCAAGGACTATACTTAATAGTAAAATTAATTAAAAAACATTCGCAGTGTTTGCATTTTACTTAAAAAACAAAATCGTACCTACTAGGGTTGGAAAAACCAAAGCAATTCACTACTCCCGCGGTTGTGAAATTTTCTAACGCCGATTTCGCCTTGACTAAGATGGGTTTGAAAACAAGTCTTGTCTGAACTGAAAATGTTTGAACTAATGCTGTCGCTCGGGCTGCATGCTAATTTTTCTCATCCAACAATATTTGCAAAAATTTAAGTTTAAACTCCCTGTGAATGCGGCATTCCGTCTACACTAATTTCCCCCTTTAACAACAACAAAGTACGCCAACCAATTAGAGCAGATATTTTATATACTGGCAGCTGACACCTACAGACCACTTCAATCAAAACATCAATTTCAAATAAAAGCCAAGCAAAGAATTCCTTGCATCAGAACAAAGGTCTGATTAGGCTCAGGACACAAAGAAGAAAAACGTGATTTAAAAACCAGTCCGTTTTGCATGTTTATTGATATTACTGACAAAAGCGCCAAAAACGCTTTTTGTCGTCCACAACAATAATCATCAACTGATTCATAACAATTAAATTGTTGACACACAAAATGGGGTTCAAACAACAACGTCGCACGCGGCAGGGCTTTCCAAATGGTATTCGAGAGCCCAATATTTTCTACCAAAACAAATCGAAATCCTCTTACAATTAGAAAGTGGAAGGGATTTTATCTCATTCAGTTCCACTTAAGAAATTCGCGCTCGAAAAGTTTTCTTTCCTCTGCCCTGGCCTTCAAGTTTCAAGTGGTATACTCCGAGGATCCTTCTGCCTCATCACAGCGCCATCAATTCACAATTTCATGGCAAATAATTACGCACAATTCTCCCTAATACTTCAATTCATTATAATTGAAGGCGGTCGTAAGGAGGGGAGTTTTCTTTCAAAACAATTTTGTGGCGGAGATACAAAAATGTAAAAAATTCGTTCTCCTCGTCGGCGTCATTGTCGTAGATACAAGTTATGTACACCTACAGTCTTGTATCGGAAAGATGGTAAAAGAACGAGTTTTGGCGTCGATTGCTGTGGTGCCGTGGGGTGAGGTGTGAGTGTTCGCGAAGGAAAACTTTTTCATTTGTACAGACAGATAATATGTACTCGTATATGGCAAAACACTTGGACTAGGGCTACACAGTCGGCGGAGTGAGTATCTCGTAAATTGAGAGGTTTTTATAGCCACCATATTTTTGTGGGCTTATCTTGTGGGGAGTATGTGTGAAAAGGAAAACTCCGCTTCTTGGCGATGTAGAGCTTACCAAGCGTTTGCTTGGTGGGTATTTGTATGAGCGTTAGTTGAAGTCGTTTTACAAGGCAATGGGTAGATAGTTTATGAGGATATGCTCATTCTCGGGTCTATAAGTCTAACCATGCTTTGTTTGAGTAGCTGGAACTACTAAAACTCTTGAAATATAGCAATAGAGGCAAAAATTGTATATTAATGAATGTTTGCCGTGTTATCTACATCGCGTAAAACTGCCAAATAACTGTGAATAACTTTGTCAAGGCCTTATATATTCGACAACGATTATGAAATGTTTTTCTGTAGGTCTAGGATAGAGCTTCGCAGCTGCTAGCTCATTTTTAATAAAATAGTGTCAACCTCACCATGTTTCCTCCGGCGAGACTTTGAGGATCAACCCCTCTTTGGCTAAGATTTCCGAAAAAATATTGACCAAGAAGCTCTTCAAAACATAATTAAAGTAAAACCGCCCTAGAACCAGCTTCACTGATAGCAAGAAGTTTCGATTGATAAATTAAACAGACTTATTGTATCCACGAAGTTCTTACAAGCAGAATTTGCCAGAGGGCTCCCTTCAAAAGCACACTCAAAATAAAACGTGAAGACATATCCCACCAATGCGAATTCTTTGCAAAGACCTCAAGTTAAAACTCATTTTCCGATTATCAAATACCACTTGCGTGACATACTGTACATAATTTTTTTCTTCCTGCTGCCTACTTAAAAAACTGTATTTGCACTCTTATCTCAAGCAAAAATTTGCATACAATTTTCTAAGCACGAAGGCGGTTCATTTTGAAAAATTGAAGTAGAACGAAAGTGACAGAAGAGGGAAAAAAATCATCCTCCCATTTCCCGATTCACCATTACCTTTCATCTGCAGGCGTCGAATGAAAAAGATTCCCCTAAACAAACACATTAAGCGCAAAGGATATTTTGCAAATGACACTCTACCGATTTGCTTCCCAATTTGTCGGCGCATTTTCTTATTTTTTTCTTTTTTTTGTTGCTCTCCCACTTCGATACTTCAACTTTACACTTAGTTACGTTTGGATTTCATCACGTCCACGGAAAATTAAGTAAATAACGTTTAGATGGGAATACATTTTAAGGATCTCGCAAAAGTGTTTACCTTTGGATTTTCAATCTTCCAGCATCTCTGGCAGATGGAATCCCTTGTCGGACAGAGGTGTTTGTGTGCCCGAAATGAAATATACGTCTTCGATTCATAATAAATAACGCAATAAATACATGAATACGAAAAAGGACACGACACAGACGAGAGCAATTGACGATAATGTCGTTTTTAATGGAATTATGATAAAAAAAGGAAAGCACCAAATATACACTCGTACGCTCTCGTAGATTCGTACATATCGGAAGCGTCACATCAAATATGAATTTCGATTTTCGTTATAAGGCAAACACATTTGGAGGACATATGCTAGCGTGGCGGGGCGAACATCGTTGCGATACTCCTTGCACACACCGAATATCCTGGCTGAGTTTGAGTGAAGATTTAGGGCACTGCAGTGAGTAGAGTTGTGTGCTACTATTAGTTGTTTAAATATTTACTCTGGGATAAAATGCTCTCAGATACACTTGACGTACACTCAAAAGGAATATAGGGATGCTGTGTCTGATGCTCGTCTTGTTTTCTCGGATTCTTCTTTGGGTGGCTCAGTCAGCTCAGCAGTTCAACTGTGTTGCAAAAAAAAGGAAAAGAAATCTCCCAGTACAGCTACTCTATAATTGGATTGAATGTGATGTTTCATGCACTTTTAACATTTTGCTGACATCTAAAGGTTTTTGGATTTTTAATCAAAAGTTAATTGGCGATGCAGTTATGGAAATTGCAGTGAATTATTCTTTTGAGTCGACGCAGCAGCTGAGGAGGCGAACCCATATTTTATGTGGGTTTTATTCAGCTTAGGACATAAATATGAAATATTAAAACGGTCGGTTATGTGCATCTGGTTATTTAAGCAAACATTTCGCAAATGAACCTCAAAGGAGGTATGTGGAGTCGAATAAAGTATTTCTTTGGAAATTCTTTGTTTCTGCGGCAATTGGCAATAAATTTTAATGGTATTTCCCATATAAAAAATTCATACCACTTTAATTTGTTCGAAAACGCTAAAAAATGGAATAACGGTACTTTTGAAATATGGACATATCTCGAAAACGGTCCTTACGATTGTAACTCTTTCTGGGGTAATATGAGCATTTTTAACTTAATAGCAAGCTCAGATTTTCTTTAAATTATATAATTTTTAAAAAAGTAAACATTTTTGAAAAATTTGGTTTTCTTTAGTTTACTGAAAACGGCACTAACGATTTTGACCAAAATTCGTACTTAGAGTAAAACTCATGTTTTCAAAATTATTCCTTAATCTTCAATTCGAATCACTGAAAACGTTAAATTTGGAAACTGCCCATATCTCGAAAACCCCCTTTTCGATATTTATACAACTTTAAAAACCAAGTCATTTTTACATCCCCAAAAATATCGAGCT
Source organism: Cheilosia variabilis (assembly GCA_951230905.1). NCBI lineage: Eukaryota > Metazoa > Arthropoda > Insecta > Diptera > Syrphidae > Cheilosia > Cheilosia variabilis. Next base: position 11,980,949 of record OX579680.1, on the reverse strand, counting down.
CGAGTTCCAAGACAAATAACTGAATTCTTCCGAAAAATATCTTAGAGTCTATCGCAGGGCTATAAGGACTGATAGTGAAGGATTTATATCTTATCTATGATGAACCTTATACGTCAAAAAAATACAACCACTTTAGTTAAATTTCTTGAATTAAAAGTTTTATTTTTATTTCGGATGAGGTATCTGAAATATTATAAAAAAATATAGGTACGACTGTTGATATTTTCTGTTTTGCTTTTTCTGAAGTCGGCGTTTTTTTGTCTATTTTTATTTTGTGAGTTATTTTCAAGAGAGTAAGTAGTTTTAGAAAGTTTTCTTTTATATTTTTCCGGTAGAAAACTACATTTTGGGTAAAACAACTGCAATTTAAACTATATTTTACTTGTATATTTATGGAATTAAGCTCCTACTCCAAATTACGGCTTGTAGACGACTGACCAAGAACTATAACCTTTCTTTCCGTTGCCCGGCACTACCGGTGCACACTTGCCGTAGGTTTTTGCCTTGTTGCCATGTTTATAAAAGATATAAAAGAAAAAATATTTTCTGTTTTAAGCTGATGAAAACACATTTCGCTTTGTTCAGGATTTTTTTCACTTTTTTGCAGTCCTTTAAAACTTAAAAAGACGGAACACTTTATTGGTCGTTCAAAAATGTTTTCAATATCAATTTACCTTATGTCTATAAAATGCACACCTCAATAACTTTCACAGCAAGTACCTACGGCAGTAAACCGAGCACGAAGCTATTTCGTTTTTGTGAAACTGTAGAGTGGTTAAAAATACTTACTTTATCAATTCCTCTCCAACCCACTTGGTTCCTCTTCCTTTTTAGTCCCAGCTCGAGCTAATTTGCAAACACACTTAAATGGGGCGCACGCATTATTCCAGCATACCCACAAACCCCCACTCTAAGTAGCCAAGCGGAATATTTTCACCAAAGCAACCGCCAAATTTAATAACTTTTCACTGGAAAATTAGAAAATCAACTTAAAATGATCGCTTCAGATACAAAACATGGAAAAAGAGTAAAAATAAAAATAAAAAAATGTTAATCCAATTTTTGCTTCGGTTCAAATCCATTTAAGTGAGCTCCTTATATCCGTTGATCAAACAAATTGAATCAGTGTACTCTTGAGAAAATCATTTTATCTCTCTCCTCACAAAGGCAAAGCCTCGAACTCAATGAACGAAAATATTGGCAAAAATATTCCCACACACACGTATCCCTTTGACGACGACAGACAGCCGTACACATTCCTCGGAATATTGGTCGTGTAACAGGTATAAAAAAATGAAAAAAAAAAACATGCACATGCTATCGCTCTATAATGTCCTTCCGAAACCCAGCCGCAACCACCCCCACCCTTGTTGTGTATCTCTGTATCCGCTCACAGTCTTTCGTATGGCTCAGCGACAACATCATTCGGGGGAGAAACTGATTCAATTTTCATTCTTAACCCACACCCCTTCATCGCAAATAATAATTCCTTTTGAGAATATTTTTCTTAACTTTTTTATTATGAAATTCTTTCTGTTTCCCCCCTCCCCGATAAAAATATCAACATTGGCTTTTCTGGCGAAAAAAATACTGAGCAACAAAAAATCACATTATATCCAAAATACATTTCTGACACAAAAAATGAAAAAAGTGTTGGGCTCCGGTGGCGTATGTGCAATATATTGCAGACAGAGTATCAGAAATTATCCACACACAAAAAAAAAAATGGGGTGGCCTCTAACAGTATAAACTTTATTACCTGCCTGTACCTAGCATTGAATGGCTTTCGTTCTTTTTTGTTTTGTCTCTGGTCCCTGCTGGGATGCTGTTATTCGATCCTTGCCGGTCGGTAAGCCCACGACATAAGTGGCACACTCTCAACGCAGAAAAAGAGTAGATAAGGACATCGCCCAGGTTCCGAACAGTATTGGTACGAGAGCAGCACTCACTTTTGCGATGGGGGAAATTAAATGAAAGGCAATAAATTGTGTTATGTAATACTCTGGGTATCTACTTGATTGGAAACTCGATATACAGTGATGACGACGAGCACGACAGCAAGAAGTTCTCCCTGTCAGAATGCGCACACATTCTTATGATGGGTGAACAGCAAACAAAAAAAAAAGCAAATGAAACAACGCTGTGCCCTGTATGACAGGATATACAACTTTTTTTTAAAGTGTGCACTCGGAATTTTTACCTTTTCTCCTGTTTCGTAGGCTGAATTCAATCACCGCACACATGTTCCTACATTAAGCAGACCGATTGATAGATGGTTGGACTTGGATGACGTTAGACTTGGCACTGTATTTGCATGTGGGCGCGTTTCAGAAGATATTTCTGAGTGAGCGGGTTTGAACTGAGAGATTCAACTGAAGTCTAGTGCGGAGTGACGACTTAAGAGGTTGCCTGTCAAATGTTCACCTTTTCGAGTGCAGGGTGGTCGAAAATATCTCTGCCGGTTACATTTTATTATTTTGGACTCCATTGAAACCTTGAAATGTAAGACACTAAAACTGTTTTTATTTTATGAATTCCGTTATTCTAAGTTCATATCTCGGATTCGATTGGAACAGCCATTTTGTGGGCTGATAGTTGGCGGTAAGCTAACCCAAAGTAATCGAGTTCATCCACCAGAAAAAACGCCTCAAGTCCCCGCTGAACGACCTTCATTTTTGGAATTTGTGTTCCTACTCAAATAAAAGAAAATCTGTTTTCCTTTGGATAAAAATGGCCCGGCAAAGCCTCTCAATAAAACCAAACACCACTTCCACCTGTCGAAATCCATTTAATTCCAGGACAAGTCGTAAAATCCTTCGATACATTGCTGTTCCACCAATTAATTCGAATGAATCTCTTGAAGTCTTCGAATTAATACGCCGTAATCTGCGACTTGTCCAATCTCAAATCATTAACTGCTCCGAGCCCATTAAGGTCGTCGGATAACACTTCACCGACACCAATTACACGAAAAGAACAAATCGTTAATGACTTTTTAAAAAGCCATCCAAACACATCCCGAGCCATTAAAAACATATCTAATTCCAAAAATCAACTCATTAGACCTTTTTGTACCGATCCATGGCTCTAATTACCATAGCAAAAAACAGAAGGACCCACGAAAAAAAAATTCATACAAATTTTCAAGTATACGGATCACAGAGTGCTGCACAACCTAAACCCCGACACCAATTGATCTCTGTGCGTGTAGCAGCGGCTGTAAGTCGACGACCAAATTAAAAGCAAATAAAAACCAAAGCCTCTCGGATTCGAATAATCTGGAGAAGTAATAAAATTCAAATAAATATGTATTGCCCACACTCGGCAGCGGGAGGGATCGAAAGGGTTAGCCGAAACCGAAGGCATCATACAACCAAACCCCCGGCAATCGGTGTAATTACGCTAAATAAATTTGGTGTAATCCCATTTTGATCCTAAACTTTATAAAACTTCACACAGCCAGAGTCGTGGGGGTGTTGAACAGATACAAATACGGTTACATATAAATGCGAATGGCCCTAATTACGATCCCGACACGCAAGGGCAACACAGAGCAGATATACCTTCTCCCCCGCAGCCGTGGTTCTGCGTTTTAATTTACATTTCGACTTGATATTCGGTTAAGGAGCTTGCGGGAGGCAAAGCAGATTTATTAACTCGAACGGGGAAAAAAACTAAGTGGAATATACACAGAAGTAGACATTAACTCAAAGCATCCTGGTGTATCCCTTTTTTTCTAACCAAAAGAGTCGTATTGTAAATTTGGGTAGAATTCTTTTATTTCAACTAAAAACAAAAAAGAAAGGATAGAGGACACAAAAACACTTTGAAAGGAATTTATTCGCGTTCATAACATTCAATCCCTTTGATAGAACAAAACGGAAACAAGGGTATGGGTTGTTCAAGGGATACAACTAAGTCCTGATCTCATTTAAACACTGTGCTTAGCTTGGCTAAGCTCGAAACGCACTTTCGGCAACCGCACACGGGATTGTACAAAGGCCGACCCGGCCGGATATTGGGGCTTGGCTGCTGCTGGTGGCGCACCCAAAATTTACAGCAATTGAAAGGATTTCCAAACAAAACAACACAAGAAAAAAAGCAATTAGAATATACTTAATGCAAACGAACCGAAATGAAAATGGAAGGGATTTAAGTATAAATGGTAAGGACGGATTTTTTTACTGTTTGTTTTATTCTGATACAGCGAAACCGCAAGGGGATTTTTCTTTGTCGTACTTTCGTGGGTAAAATGGAAATTTGTTTGCTCAAAAGTCCTTGAATCGTCGATGGGGGAAAGGATTGCAATTGAAGACAAATAGTTGTTCAAATGATGCTTAAACTTAATTGAGGGCTTTCGATGGGTATATGTATACAAAGTGGTCATTGCTTGGAATTGTTTTGCGTTAAATTGCGGAAACGGGGCAAGTGGTAGATTTTAACAATCGCATTATTGCTTAAGGTGCGTTGGATTGTTCCTTCGAGGTGGAGAAAAATTATGTTAGTCCTTTCTTGCAGCAAATGAGGTACTTCAGTTCAAAAATAGTGTCGTGGTTGGACATAAAGAGGGGTGGATTAGGAAAGCTTTCCATACAATCAAATGAGAGTTTTGTAGTTTTTTTTAAATGGGTTGGTACTTTACTTCCTTAATTTGTAGCAATTCTCACTTAGAAAACCGAGAAAATATACCTTTGTTAAACAACATATAATTTCTAAGCCATGTCGAATTTTTGACAACGCTATTTGAAAACCGAAGTAATATTCTCAAAATATTCTCAAAACTGTCCAAATGCCAGAAATGCATAAAAAACGTGTCAAAAAGCACATCCAATAATATGTACAAAACGCATTCAAAAACGCATAAGAAACCTTCAAAAATGCGTTAAAAATGCGCCAAAAAATTCGTCAAAAAACACGCCAAAAATTTTCGTAATAAACAGGTTCAAAAACTCATTAAAAAACTACCGAAATCACGTCAAAACTGCTTAAAGAACACTTGAAAAAAAATCGAAAAACAAGTCCCATCCCAAATCGTATCCAAAAACGTGTTCAAAAACAGATTAAATAAAACGTCATAAAGCTGCGTCATAAACTCACTAAATATGCTTAAAGATTATGCTAAAATACACACCCAAAACTCGTCCCATAATGGATTCAAATATCTACTTACTTACTTAGCGGGCTCCCGACCCGTGAAGAGTATCTGCCTAAGACACTGTAGCCTTCCATCCTCTGCGATCCCGGGCACGCTGTTTCCAGTTGTCCAGACCAAGCGCTCTGGCATCCGCGATGGCTTGGTCTTCCTTGTCGTCTCGAACCTAGCGGCTGGGATTCGAAGATCTTCTTAGCTGGAGCATTATTGTCCATTCGCTTGACGGGGCCGAGCCAATGTAGTCGACGTATTTTGGCCTTTTGGACTATATCCACATCTTGGTATAGCTCATAGAGTTCACGGTTGTATATTCTCCTCCATTCGCCCTCCTCGCACACAGAACCAAAAATCCGCCGAAGAATTTTTCTTTCGAAGGAGCCCAGTATCAGCTCTCCCTTCCTGCTTATCGTCCAGCACTCGGCGCCATAAAGCAGAACTGGCAGGATAAGGGTTCTATAAAGCATACATTTTGTCCTTCGAGCTAGGAGTTTTGAGCCCAATTCTTTTGCCAAACCGAAGTAGCAGCGGTTTCCTAGGGTAATTCTTCGCCGGATTTCCACTACGATGTCATTTGTGGAGTTCATGTTTACACCGAGGTAGATAAACTCCTTAACTACCTCGAAATTGTTGCTATCAATAGTGACGTTCTGTCCTAGGCGGTGGACAGATGCTTCTTTGTTTGTTGATAGCATGTACTTAGTCTTGTCCTCATTTACTACAAGACCAACGAATTTAGCCTGTTCTTCAATCGCCGTATCAAGTATTCAAGTATCTATGTGCTCTAAATCTCCTAAAAAGAACGTCCAAGAACGCTGCAAAAACAAAGATCATGTTAAAAAAAACTCGTCCCAAATTACATTAAAAAACTGACAAAAATAAAAACCAGCAAAAAGGTTTTAAAAACACGTCCGAAAGAGTATCAAAAATGCATTAAAAAACATATCAAAAACGTTTTTTTTTTCGGTTTAAAGACGCCTCTGCCAGAAGTTCGCTATAACCTTATACTCCTTCAGACTTGATGCAACCAAAGGCTTAATAGCCTGTTTACTAAAATATGCACACACAATATTGACAATAAATTCCCATATCACACCTGTCGAAATCATTTAACAATTCAATTCACCCAACCAGATGTTTAATTTATATTCAAACCTTCTCCTGATTGCGAAATTAATTTAAAAAAGGAAATACAATTCACCACCAACCCATCACTGCAAATCCGTAAAAATTATGACGGCGAAATGTTTAATCGTCAAAATTCAATTAAAACGCCAACTACCAGTAGTATGCATAATGAAGTGAAATTTATAAATCAGCACCACCCCAGATTCAGAGCTCGCTCCTTTTCAGCATCCGTGCGTCGTTGTCTATACTACTACTGAAACACTGAGCGAAAATAAACGCGCATAAAAATAAACACAATTCTTCTATATACCACACCTTGGAAATGAGATTTTCGCACATCGTTCATACACCATTTATGTGCGCAAATCCTTCAAAACCAGATCTATTCATTCAGCCGCCATCATCCGAAAGGTGTACTAATAGACTTTTACCGCAGCGCAGGATGTTAGCTTTCCAGATACCAGATCCCTTCCAACACAGACTGACGGCACAACGCATGCTGAGCCTTCGTTATTTAATTAAATGCAAATTTCATAATTAACATACAAAATATCCTTTTTGCGAATTTTCCTACCTGTGCGAGTGTAGACACAATTATTCACTATTCCTGTGGTTCAGGTTCTCTCACTCCGGCAACAGGAAACTCGTGTTACAGGCTAGTGGTTACCCTGCCTGGCGATGAGGACTAAGACGGCTCATGCATGTGATATTTGTTTGTTGGGAATAGTGTCAGGATACGTTGGGTCCTCAATTGGAAAGCAAAGCCATTTGATTTGAAGAGCAAAATTTATATTTTTTTGCCTTCTAAGATCCTGCAATTCTTACATCTGAAAAGTGCTTAAAAAAAGTCACTTTGTAACCATCTCAATTCAAAAAAAGAAGACCACTCTGCTTTATATATCCGCACCAAAACCGGCCATTCATTGCAACCACAACGGCCCAGTCAGATCTCTAAATGTTCCATTCAAATTTGCATACTCCTTTAAAGACACCATTTTATCTCTCAAGTAATAACTCAAAGCACTCTTGGCCACATCATTGCCCTGCGCAGCCACTTTTATGCACCGCCATCAAATGAAAGCACTCTTTCTAACAAAATCCTTAATCTGGGGCGCACTTAACCCTAGCAACTGCTCCTGCAGTAATCATAATTTTTGAACTACTCGTCCAAGTGAAAATCAAAGAAACTGCCGTACTCCATAAAACGGCAGTAAACTGCTTCAGTTCAGTTATCACTGCAGCAGCAAAGATAACACTCAAGGGTTTGATAAATCCTCCGCCTTGGACCGAGCTATATAATTTGCATTTCAGTCGGAGAATTACTGCATTCGTAGCTAATTTATTCAAACAAAAATTAATTCAATTGGCCTGATATTCCCATTGTCCGGAGATAAACAACAAAACCGCCTGGCAACCCTTCGCCTTGGTAATAAAATTAGAAAACATCCAAGCGACCATTCAACGGACACAACCCAAATGAACAACAGGAAGATGATGTTGCGGGGATGCCGAGACTGACACTGAAGATTGGGGTGTGCTCGATTGCAGTAGGTAGCGAAGATCGAGCGAAGGATTGTACCATTTAGAGACATCATCAAGAAGCAATAACAGAGACTAAGGACTTACCCCATTGTAATCGTTGCCGACAAACAAACAAACAAACAAACAAATAAACAAACCTATGCGGACAATCAGGACAATAAACGACGACCAGCGACTACAAATGTTTTCTTTAAAAATGTTCTTCATTCCTGAAGGACGAAAATAAAAGCACACACACAAGAAACCGAGATAGGAATCAAGTTAAATCCTTTTCCTTCGTTTTCCATCTCCACTGGACTATGGCTGGTTGCCAGTGGTAGTCTCCGGCAACTCAATTCCATGGGGTTCATGTAGTAAAGGCCTCATCTGAAAAATGAATAAAAATTTGAATTTCGGTCTCAGGACCACCAAAAAGTGTTTGTTCGGGTTCCTAGGACACAATTATACTTGCTTAAAAAGCACCCAATTACCATAGTCCCGTATCGTAGAGTGGATGGCCAAGTAGCGGCAAAAGGGTTCCAATTGGCTGGGTTGAGAATGAAAGTGCGCACACAGTGGGGTCGATAAGTAGAATGTCAAAGAGCTGTTACTACTATAGTCACTGGCTGTGGTATATCGGGAGAAAGCTCAATAAAGGTTGTAAAAATTGTTAAGTACTAAATACAAAAAAAAACTTGAGGAACAGCTTCAATTCTTTGGACGTGGATCGGTAAATATCAGGCCTTACAAAGAAGAAAGACACAAGACGGGTTTTCTGAGGCAGGGACTCGACTTGCCAGGTATAGATTAACCTCTACTAGTGACGTTGTAGGGAAGGCCATGAAAGTGTCTCCCCTACCTGTATTTGGATTGCCCTTGAAGATTTGTATTCGGTGGCGGAAGATCCAAGAGTCCATCTAGGCCCACAACCATCATAGTATGGGTTAACGGGACAGTTCAAAATGAATGAATAAAAGTCTTGCGTTGAAGACTTATACTTTGAGAGCTTTTAGAGGACGTATAGAGGTCCTTGCTGATGTGTAACAGAAAGTTGTCTGCTTTCATATTGGTAAATCTCTAGGTGAATACTAGAGAGAGTAGCTACCCCCACACCGACCTCACTGTCTGGGCACCCATCTTGATCTAACACCATCATCATTATCATCACCATCATAATAGCCATCATTATGACTGTCCTCCTGACTACATGCCCATCATTATCATCTCACAAGTTGTTGGTATAACCCGACCACTCCACCAACTAAGAAGATATTTTTCTTCCTTCCGGATAAGGGCTGGCAAAAGGATAATAAAAGGAAGAAAAAGAAACCCACCCAAAGAACCAAAGAAAGGAACGAAACATAATCATCAGGACTAAGTATCCCTTTAATGGTGTACGTCCGATGGAGAATGTTTGAATAATATTTCACTCCTTTCGGTGTTGCGCTCCGCAACACTATCGTCACCACCACCCATACACCCGCACATCTCCTGTCATCAAATGTCATTACGAGAACGAAAACACCAAAAGTATAGATGTAGCCCCAAGGACTAGGTATACCGTATACTCACCCAACAGAGAAAAAGGACACTCCAAAACGGTGTGCTTAGAGCGGACAGAAGAAAAAACATCTACACACAAAGAAAAAAACACACGCAAAAAAAATAAAGATTAAAACACCAAAAGTGTCGAAATCCTTCAACATCCCATCGATGCTGGTACTGGTATACGTATATCCTTTCCAGGGGGGTTAGGGTTAACACTGTAAAAGATGAGAGGATAGAGAAATTTAAGCTGCTTGCTTCATTAAGGGTGAAGGGGGCGTGGGCTAAGTGAATGGATCCTTGAAACTATAATTGGACAAGAATATAGTCTCAGTCCGATGTTGACAATTTCTTCGTGCTCTATAGGTACGTATGTGTGTGTGTGTGTGGGTTTAGGTTACGATGAAAAAGCGAAGTAAGCCAACCGCTTTTTATGCCCCGATTAGTCCTCGATTAGCATAAAAATGTAATTATTATGGAAATTTTTCTCAAGCTACAGTTTTTGTCGGTGTCTTTTTTAGCGAGCGACCGTTGAAGGCATATCGTCATGGCCCCTCAAAGTAACACTGACTGGCCATATAGTCAAGGCGGTTGCAGGCAAATGCTGTTTTTATCAAATGAGAAAAATCATTCAGTATCTATGTATGTGCGTTGGTACTGCTTTTTGACGCTGATGGGAATTTCTTAATTATTGTGAACTTTTTTCATGTCCTTTTCTGACCCCTTTTTTGTTGTTTTGCTGTTGTCTTCATATTTTATGCATGCGGTCCTTGGCATGCTTTAATTTATGACATGAAGCTTGATATTCAAATTAGCTATATGGGTGGAGATAGTATGGGGGGGATGGGGGATGCAGTGCAGGTTGTTTTGACATCATAATGTGTTTCCACTTCTTGCCTGTCGCATAAAAGGTGAAAGCTGTTGCACAGTTGCTGAAGTTGATTGGCATGTGAATCGCACTCGACCCAATGACATCGTTTTTATATGGGCGTACATCGTAGACTATATGGGCCTAGTTATTTGTTGGAGCAGGCTGGTCTTTGAGAAGGTCTTAGACTTTGACATCAACCACTAATAAACCGCTTAAATTAACAGACAATGGGGACATGGATGAGTTTAAGTGAGATCACTTTTCACCGGATTTGAGGGCCATGTAGTGAAGCGAAAGACGTCCGCGGGAGGACAGGCATTTATAGGCGTTAAAGCCACCTACTTAGAGGCTTAACGCCTACCACGTCTCCTAGTATCCCTCTGGTGGAGATATTTTGTATTTTTTCCAGGTCTCAGAGATATATCGTGATCTATCCTTAGAGGGTTATGCATTCTGGCAGTATGTACAAGTACATGTGCTGTCACGCCGTTTTCAATACTTCCATGCATAGTTTCAGAAGTAATATCCAGGTGAATGTGATTTACTGTTGAAGGGCTCTTCTGCTGTTTTACCTTGTCGAAGCCACTGGTTTTCATTCCAATAGGAAAGAGCCTTCTTCGCAACTTCGGATTGGTTCTGTAATGGAGAATAATAAGCAAAAAAGCTTTGGGACTTTTCTTTCTGCGAAAATATGATCAGAGGTAAACTTTTCAGTCTTAAGACCGATAGGCCCCAGTCAGATTCTTGACGAGAGATATCAGCAGTGCCATTAATGTGCAATCATTTAATTTTTTGGCAAGATTCCATTCGTGGCCGTGTAGGTCAGTTTTTCTGCTAATTGTACTTGTGGGCACTCTTCATCAAGCCAGTCGTTTGCTTTAGTTTTGAGTTCGTTTTCTTAGAATATTGATGGAAGGTATTTAAATGGAGTCCAGGGGCAGAACAAATTGGTTCAGGTACAACGGAAGTTCGCGACTTGAAAAAGTTAATTTATCAAGTTGCTACAATCGTATTCATCTCGGACTCAGACCCTACCAAACATCAGCACAGCCCCTTACAAAAGTTAATGAGATCCTCAATCCTATATCTGTTCCGTCCATTTTCCGTAAATCGCTCATAATCTCAGCATATTTGTTTTACACCCAATTACAAAATCATCTTTCCCATGAACTAAAAGGTGGCAACCGTCCGGAGCAGGCACTTTCTCTATTCCCCTCATGGTGCTGAAGTAACGACTTGTTATCCGGCGTCATGAATGCCAACAATAGCCTCTATACGCAATCTGTGCCAAATCGAAATACCTCCTTGCCTCCTCCGGAGCATGGATTATAGTTAGATGTGTGAAACTTCAACCCAAACTCGGTCTGTTTCACTACCGCTCTGTCTCTCTCCCTTCAACTATTTGCCCGTGGGCCTCTCTGTGAGGATGTAATCTGAGAAAATTTATCTGTAAAATTAAAATGTCACCAGCATAATGATGAAATAAAAATCTCTCATTCTCTGCCATTGTTCGTCGGGCAGCTTTATGTCCACCTTTACAGGGCACATCTCCGCCTTGCTTGTGTTGCTGATGGTACATAGAACAGTGCCCAGATCCTCTTAGGGACGTTGATATGATAACAGAAGATTTTGTCACACAATAGAAACCAATTTGGAAGCAAATCGGGATCGTTGAACCCTACACAACTGGCTACTGGGGGCGAAGGGCTATAGTCACTTATCCTGGAGGCATACATTGACTGGGTTTTGTGTGTGGAATGAATGCGTTTTGGGTGTACATAGGTTTAAAATGTTTTGTTCTGATATTTTATGAATTGTTCTTTTTTTGTGAATCTCTTAAAATCGGAATTCCTGAGCGTTGGATGAGCAAATGGAGATTTCCAAATAACCTAAATATTTATGCATAGTATTAAGGGTATTCGATTGGCTGGGTGTTTTATTGAAGTAGCTGCCTCTAAAAAAAAAAATTGAAAATATGACAGATCGCTGTCGGCAATCGCTAGGCCTCGAGTATTCACACCAAGTGGGTTTGAATATTTCATTAAATAGTTTTGTGCATTAAATACTTAAGTCTTATTAGATTTATAAAATCTTTTAAGCCAGTTTTGAGGTGAGTCAGACCCTTAAAGCTAAGATATTGGGTATGCCGTTTGCTCCAAAAATATGGAAGCAGTTTTGACGAGACTCAGACCCTTAAAGTCTGAGTCTATTGGGTACGCCGTTTGCTCCAAAAATATGGAAGAATGTTTGAGGTGTTTCTCTCCTACCACTACAAAGAACTGCGTGTAGGAATGACTGACAGACTTCTTTCTCTATTCTCAACTATATCCGAACGAAATTTATTTAAAATCGCAATGTCTCCAAAGCAAGTCGGTTGAAACAGGTCTTCACTGTATTTTTAGCACCGGCTAGATCATTGACTAGGTAGAGTCTTTCGAAATGCTTCGTAAACTCTAAATAGGATTTTAAAAAAAAAGAGCTGCGCGGAACTTTTTCAAGACGTCTCAGCGATGGAACCAAATTTGTACGTATGTGGATGACATGGTTGCATTGGTTTGCGAAAACATTTCATGACGTGAGTAGCGAAATCAAGGAAAAGCTTTGGTTGAAATAAGCGAACGGCTTTCAAAGTACTCGTTTAGCCCTAAATCTGATGGGCAGACTTGGTAGGTTTACCGCTCATTATCTTCTTGAACTAAACCTTAGTAAAAGAGTATAGATCGGCGAATCTAATGAACCCCGTCATTTTTGGTAGACTGGTTACAGGAACGCAGACCGCCAAGCTGAACATCCTATCAATTCAAACAAATCGATCTCACTTCCTTTGAAAGTGGTAGCTCTTGCCCTAGTTTCATTCAAGCGGTAGCTTTTGTCACGGATTACCTAAATATAACCAGCCTCCTGGACTTCGATATTAAGATTAATATTAATATTTATTTCCAACCATTGCTTGTGAGTTGTGGGAAATTTACTAAATAGCCGGAATTCCTATGGTTAAAATACCGTCTCGTGGGAAATAGTAATAAAATTAGCTCCAATGTAATTAGGTGGGGGCTACCTAAGATCCTCAGATATGGACTTAAGATTTTTTGCCGAATATGAGAAAAAAATAATTTGTTAACCTACCTATCGCAGCTTTTCTGAAACAGCTGCACCAACTTCGTCTTAACAGAATATCAATTTTAGTATGAGTGTCCTAACCAGTGATGCCAGATTTTGAGATATGTTTTTTTTTTTCAAGATTTTTTAGCTCCAAAATAAGTACAAAAAGTCAAATTTCAAGATTTTTGATGTTAAGAATTTGTTTAAATTTAACAAAATAACACAACCTTTTCTATTGAAGAAACGGTTTTTTTTCTTCATTCCATTTTATTTACAATGTGAGTCAAATAGAGTACATGAATTTGAACGCATTTGATAAAATAACTGATGTAATATTATGTTTTTGGAGAAATTTTTTAGGTTTACAAACAGCGGATAGAAACTCGATATCCAATCTTAAAAGATTATAATTTCAATATTTTATCGCTTCCGCATTCCTCTGCAAATGTTGAAAATAATATTTTCTGCTGTAAATTTAAATAATACAAAAGTTTGGGTACTGAAACAGTTGAAAGTTTAATCTTTACGTGGAGCAAATTGCTATGATCCTGATGTAAGCAATGAAATTCTTAGTCATTTTAATTAAAATTTATATAAATATATATATATAATATAATTCAAAAAACAATGACATTCATTTATGACCAAAGTTTTTTTTATCGATATATATGTGATTTATGTACTGCATGTATATAATATTATATATAAGTACTTCAAAATTGCATTTTATATTTCTTTCTTTTTATATTTTGAAAAAATCTTGAAAAAATGATTTTTTATTTCGGAAAAAAACGCGAATGGTAAAAAGGGGGTGAAAATAAATGCTGAAGGAAAAAAAATATCCATGCAATACCAACACTGGGAAGAGAATATTGTCATGAAAAAAAACGCATTGCAAATGTTTTTTGTAAGTATATTCTTCACAAAGTCTTAAAGAATCCCAATCCCCGTCAGCAATATGCGCCTAATGAAATTTGTTTCCACTCTTCATGGCGACATGTCAAATATTTGTGCACATTTTCATTCCTCATAGATATGCAAAAATGAACCAAATCACAAAACCATCAACAACAACAGCAATAGCAGCGTTTTCCAATTGCACAACATTGCAGAAACATTTTGTTTTAATTTACTCTGTTGTTTCCACTTAAAACACCCACAAGCTTTCCTCTCAATTTCATTCCACAAACATAAACCCGTCTGCCATGCGTTCAATTTGAAATTCACTTCTATATCCATTACCTCAGAAGCCATTCAACAATGAAGCCACTCAACCTCGAAGCAATTTTCCTCCTCGTACTATAAATATTGCAACTCTTATTGTTCCTTTTGTGTCACACATATCCAAGCAGTAAAAGAAACGAAATACGAGGTCCTGAAAGCTGAGAACTGAGAGCACAGGGAACAATAACAAACTGCACCTATTGCCAAAATGGGATTTCACTATCGAAGAATATTTCATTTCTATTGCAATTCCAGTCTCGTAGTGTATTGTTGTACCCGTCGTCGTCATCGTCGTCGTCGTCATCATTGTCGTTCGTAGAATATCCTTGTTTACTTGGACACAAAAGACCATGCAAGACCAAAGCTGGAGAGAATAACAAGATGCACACGAAATATGTGCATGGGTGAGGCAGATGAGGTGGAGGTGGGGCAACACCATGTAAACAAATCCTTTCACTATTCATCCACTCTCTCACGGACTGAAAAAGGGACTACTCAACAAAACGATTTTCAAGCATTTTGAATCTCGTTCGGGCACGAGCCTTGCCTTCACAGTCAATGGGTAATGCGGTATATGCGATGATGGTAGCCTAAGAGACTCATTGAAATGAAGACACTATCATCATCATCATCAACATCGGGAGTAGTCATCATCATTATAGACAGAATCCTTGCATCACTTTTGACTTTACAGATATATATGCGCTGCTTGCGCTCTGTGTTGGCTGACATTCACAGTGTTATGTATGCGGCCACATAGACCACATAACAATAACCGAGACGCCCGCCCTGGGAGCCTCTTCTTACGGTCACAGTCGGTGGTTGGCGTTCACTTTAAACGATGGATGGGTGGAAACTATTGTGTCATTACAATAATTGTTGTAGCCCTTTTTTCGTGTTGGGGTTGTAAAGAAAACGTGTGTGCTCACAACTCTCGCACCAGTCTTTGGTAAGAAGCACTCGAATTCTCTTTTAAATGCCCCAGACAGTGTGTATTGAAAATATTCGGTTGGGAATAGGTTTTTTTTTTATTTTAATTTTGCTGCCGACTGGAAAGGAGTACAAGATTTTTTAAAAGCTACGGTTAAAAGTGGTTCTAACAGAAAGATTGTTATGAAGAATGATGGTATATGCAAGGCCTTCTAGGAAAAAGTGATAAAATCTCCTCAATATCCGCAGGCTTTTTGGAGCCTACTAAAGGGTATTTTTTTTTAGAGGCATAAAACTTTAAGTTGGCAGCACTATTTTAACTGGCGGCCATTTTGTCACCTGTCAAGTGATTTATTTTTAGTTTGGTTTGACATTTCAACATGAATAGGCTGACGCCTGAACAACGCTTCCAAATTGTGCAAATATATTTTGAAAATCATGGTTCTGTTCGAAATACGTATCGGGCACTACGTCCATTTTACGGTCAACATAATGAAGCTCACTTTTGGTTGAATGGATAACTCAATAAACAAAACTGCCGTATTTGGAGTGATGATAATCCTCAAGTGTATGTTGAGACACCGTCGCATCCACAAAAACTGACTGGTTGGTGGAATAATTGGTCCGTACTTCTTTAAAGACGATGCTGGCCAGAACGTTATAGTCAATGGTGATCGCTATAGAGTCATGATTACTGACTTTTTCGTTCATCAATTGAACAACCAATTGGCTGTGGTTTCAACAAGACGGCGCAAAATGTCACACAGCTCGTGCCACAATTGATTTATTGAAGGAAACGTTTGGTAACCGCATAGTTCACGTTGCGGACCCGTGATTTGGCCTCCAAGATCGTGCGATTTAACGCCGCTTGACTATTTTCTGTGGGGATATGTGAAGTCGCTAGTCTACGCCGATAAGACCGAAACGAAGGACCACTTGGGGGACAACATTCGCCGCGTTATTGCCGATATACGGCCAAAAATGTTGGAAAAAGTCATCGAAAATTGGACCTCCAGATTAGACTACGTCCGAGCCAGCCGTGGCGGTCATATGCCAGAAATCATATATAAATTATAATGCCAGAAGAAATCATCTTTGTTTAATTCCATTCCAAAGTTGTATACCTCTAAAGAAAAACTCCCTTTATAAAGGGAACAAGAACAAAACAAAAGAAACGCGTATAGAGGGGCTTTTATTTGGATGTCCAATGGGGTATCGCCTAAAGTTAGCCACGGTTTTTATTTTGGAAAAGCCGATACCCGTTTGAAAAACGTTTGCGACAAAACCAACACTACCACCGGTCTTCATCGTATAATCATACTTTGGGATGAAGACTTCTGACTCAAGGCCTTAGTTTATAAGCACAATTGTCGCATATGGCAAGCCGACCGCATCCAGTTCTGAAAAGTGCAGGTCATTGATTGCCCAACACTTCTTCAATGAGGACAGCAACTCATCAACAGTCAGGTGGAGAAAGCTGTGAGGTCACGTTGAAAGACAATTTTTGCAAATAATTATAAGAGAAAAACGTGAATGACGGCCTGTACGTGTACATGTATATTCCGTACAGGGTCTTTATATTAGAGGTACAAACTATGGTAACGACCGTGGGATGACTTTATTAGAAAGGTGACAATTTTACGCCATCACTGCTTACGGGTATAGTCGGGCATAGAGGAGTCGTGACTGGGGCAAATATAGCGCGATGTAAGTGTTAAAAGTACTAGACTTTCACTTTTTCGATTGAGTAGAGAGGATGTTATATAACAGGTTTATTTGCTTTGTATACCTCTCGGTTTTTATAAGTTTCATTGGTTAGTGTTCCGGAATGGGAGACCTGCACTGTTTCGATTGCGTAAAGGTGATTTTTAATGAAAGTTTTATTTGTTTTTTTTGCTTGTATATTTGCATTTCGTTTTGGGCGAAAGTTTTTCAAATACACTTTTTACGATTTAGATGCACCTGTCGGTAGCGTGTCTCGAAACGAACTCTCTATTCAAAATTGTCTGCTCTGCCTTCGAACATGAAATTTGTCTGGCATCTGGCATTATCTTTAAAGAAGATATGCGACACTCTTGGGAACACTGGCAGTGACCAGGTCACATATGTAATTAAGGTAGATAAAGAGTAGACGCGATATAAGAGTATTTTGTAATTGCGTTTGAATGGAAGATAGGATAGGTTACTAAGAAATATGAGTTATGCGCATGCAACATAAAGGTCTAGGTCTTACTTTCTACCACCTACATTTTCTCTAGCAACTGGGGTCGTGTGTAGTAAGTCTACCCATCTTGAAATGTGAAACATAAGTCCATTCATTTTGAAATGGCAAACTAGAAATATGAGTACAAATCAGCTGTCCGCTGTCAAATTTATTTTTAGCTGAAAAGTGTTGCCAATTTAAAAAACAATCCTTTAAACAATATCGGATGAATTTAGTTGCATGCTGTTTATATTTGCTAATGCACTGTAAATGAATCGGTGATTGTTAAAACAACACAAGTAACAGATTTTTCGAAATCACTTTTACTACGTTTTTACACAGCTTATGTGCAGCCAATGCGTTGTGAACAAAACCAACATAATTCGATACCTAAAACACACAGAAATTCGATCGCAAAATCGGCATTTTGTACTAAGACAACCTGACTCTTCTAACATTTTTTGTTTCTCCTGTAAAAAATATATTGAACAACATCCTTTAGTTTTAACAAAGCAGTGCCACCTGTTAAACAAAAAGGTCAGTAGAGTCGAAGTTGGGTGATCGGTTTTATTTTCAGAAATGGACCGGTTAATCAGCCGTTCGCATATGAGGCACTTAAAGCACAATAATATTCGATATACTGTGTGAAATAAAAAAAAAATATTTCTGGTCCCCTTCAGATCTCTGTTGGAAGTTTATAAGGAAGACTTTGAACTTTGCAGTAGGCTGCGCTTATACTTGGGGCATTTTCTACTAATTCGCTCAGTTTTATCCAAATCGGATAGACAGACTTTAAGCATATTCGGTTCCCACAAATTAATAATAAAAAGTTTTTCAATAACTGTTGTTTTGTGATCAGTAAAAAATAAACTAAGCAGAACTTATTTTAGTTTTATTGGCAAACCCTACAGCAATGTTGTTAGCACCTCTTTATTTATCCCACAAAGCGTGGTAATTTTTCAGTTTTTTCCCCTTTTCAACGTACTCAAATTCCCTTTGAAAGTCCCTCGATACTTTTTTCTAAAAATTAAAAGTTAAATTTGTATTATACAGAAAGAAAATCACATAAAATTATTTAATATAAAAATTGCAGTTTGTTAGATTTTTTGGTACTACAAAATGTTGGTAAAAGACGATTAAAATGAGTTGTTTTTTATGGGCATTAAGTTTTCTGATAGTCATTGTGAAATGTAAATGTGTTCATGAAATTTCAGCTAAAATATATAGTTAGAATGTTTTATTGCTATATAACTGAAATTCCCAAGATTTTGCTGCTTTTTACCTCTATCCCAGGGAAGGCTTTTCGGACATCAAATTTCTAACAAAACATTATAAATCCCACGTTATTAAAACATTGCCCATCTGAGCGGTGATTTGTATATAGCTATGTAAGCTAAGCTCCACTTAAACTTTATCCAGTCCGGCAATTTTCCCACCAGAAAATATACGTTTAGATGACTTTTTCATGAGTGGCATAACTGGCAATGCGCTATAACGTCCCAGTGAAACACAATCCAGCAGTGGGTACCCTGCAAGCACCACATCCATATCTTATGCGGACATTGTTCACATCCATACCCAGTGTGTGAACAAAAGCAACTCCAAGCCACAAACTGCAGTAGTTTCTTTTTATAGGTGTTTTCTGGCGCGCTGGGGCTTTTGTGGGAGGCGTGGCAGATGCAAGCAGTCTGATTTTAAAAGGACCACCGAGAGATTTAATAATGTTCTTTTGTCTCCTGCTGATCTTTTTTTTCCAGTTTTTTTATATTTTCTTTGGAGTGCTCCTTATGCCGTCGTCCTTTCTCTTTTGTTTGTTAGAAAAGAAAGACGACAGACGACTTCAACAATTGTTTGGGGAGTTCTCTTAACGCTTTGCACTGCCAGTACTGTGTCCATTGTGGTCCACACATACCCCGGCACAGGACTCAATTGAAAGGATATCCCCGCAGTAATATGTTCGTTTGGTTGTTGCTCCAAATATAATATCCTTTGTTTGCCAAAGTAAACAACCGACTTGGGGCTATTTGCTGCGGCCGCTTGTCACCAAGTGACTTGTTGATCCACTATATCCGCTTTTGTTTAAAGAATATTGTAGTTACAAGCAACAAAGAAAAAACTCTGTATCCGAGAGGCGAAATGTTGAATCCTTTAAGCCCAGCAATCAGAGCAAACAAAGAGCACAACTTAATAAAGGTTCAATAAAAAATAAACAAATCCGAACAAAATGACTCGCAGAGAAACAAATAAGCGAGACTGCCATCAATTATGGAACAGATGCAGATGGAGCGAAATAAAATATTTCTCTGCTAAGCTCTCTCGCGTTGGCTCTTTCGTACGGGCCGCGGCCGTTTGTGAGTGCGAGTGTAATATTGCCAATTTGGAATTATTTATTGACCCGTTTTGTGCGGCATTTCATGCAAAGTTACCATTCGAGGAACACATGGCGCTGGCAGTTGGCTATTTGAAGCCAGCACAACGATTGAGCGAACACTTCAAAAGGAATAAAACAAAAATATTGTGAATAATTAAGGAATACATTTTCAATCCGCAGGATGTGTGTGCATGGGGGTAAAGTCGAGAAGTATTGTAGGGTATTATGAGTACACGAATGGATTCGTTTGTTTTGTTCCCTTCGAGAATGGATGAAAGACGGATATTCACCCGAATTCCAATTATTGGCTTACATGATGTATGCATGCCTTTTTTGAATTACCTACAATCATTAATAAGTTGAAAATCAATCGGAAAGGTAATTGACGAACGTTGATTTTGTATGTACTTGCCGAATTGAGGAAGCGAATGCAAATGAGGATGGAGAATCTTATGTATTGTATACCGGAAAGTTAACATGGTTGAGTTGAGTGGACCCTTCCTTTGACCATCAAGAAAACGTTGCCAATACCCTAAAAGTGAATTAACTAGCACGCATGCAGTATACGTATACGGTATACCCTAAAGAGGCTTGTTAGTTGAGACCTCGGTTCACCTCGAAGAAGAAGAAATCTACTTAAAAATATTGCACACAAGCCTTCGTCTCTGCAATTAAGTTGCAAAGCTTTTAGCAACCGTAACACTTAGCAGCCGCAAGATCCAATTTAGCAGAACTCCATTCAAAATGCACTCAATATATCTCCATCGGTTGGTATTGGCATACATCTTGAGTCTTTCCATATCCAACCGTATCCGATTGCCTTACTCAATGCAGTCCTCTTCTCTGAAGACAAATCCTCTCCATTGAGATCCGTTTTACTATATTCACATTTTAAATTTTCTCAAATTTATCCAGCTGTCCATTGCGCTGTCATTCGAACAGACTCGCATACATATACACACATGGAAAAAATTAAATAAAAACCAATGAAATAAGCTCCATCTTCTTCATCATCGCAACCCCCAAAAGAGGCATATTATGTGCTCATTCCCGTTCCCCAGAAAACGGTCACAAGTGTACACAAAATGAATTCGTAATGAACGTCAGGCATGTCATGTTATGGCATTCAAAAACCTAAATCAACCGACCAAATATCAACACTTTCAGTGCATCATAAACAAACTAAGGCTAAGGCGGAGGGGGCGCCCATATCCTGTCAAACAAAGTTACCCGGCATCAACGAGGCGGTGGCGGGCGCTCACTCGGTCAACACCGAGCCCACCTCAACCCATTGGAATCAGTTCTGATGGATACAATGAAATTGCAGGACCATTCGGGCATTAATATCTCTGGGAATTTGGGATTTCATTTGACATTTTGCTAGATGATTTGGTTTTCCATTCACCAAGGACCAAGGAGCCCTCTATAACCGCCTTCCTCAGTCTGACCTGTCTCTGCGAAGTGGAACTGTTCCTTGAATTATCAAGCCGAGAATAGGAGAGTGAGTCAGCCAAGCCAATAACATACAAACACAAAGCCAAACAACATTTAATACGAACTGGGGTTCTCTTCCTTTTATGAAACAGGACACCAAAGAAAGAGCGACAGCAAAAATAAAAACAAAAACAGGACACAAGTATGTGAACAAGCTCGAACATCAAGAGAGAGTGATGGAACAGGACAAGCAAAAGGCAATTTTCTCTACCAAAAGTGAATCAGGACTCTGGATATCCATGACTGACACTGCTGCTCCTGATCAGTGACCAGGAACACACAATTTGCAATTGCAAATAAATGTAAGGTCTGAAATGTGTCCAGAAGGAGCTCCGGCAATACGACCAACTTCAAAAGCAGGACACAGAAAACAGAACACAGGACACCGAACATATGTGTGTAGACAGGCAAAACGGATACTACCTATATACGGGCGGCACAAACGATATTCCGTAGTTATGATTCTATTCGTATGGTTAATTTCCAAAGGTGATGTGCTCCTCGGCCCAGAGGGCCTGCCTTATTGAGAATATACTGCAAATCTAACTGAAGGGACTGAAAATCATGTAGACACCTGCACTCGAAGTGACACTCACCGAATGAGATACAACGATACAATGTGTGCTGTATACTCCTGTTCCTAGTGCAGCATTCAGTGACCTCTTCACGTATATAGGTACTCTCTGGGTTCTGGTAGATCCTCAAGGATTATTTAGTTAATAATTAACAAGGGGATGCCATCATAGGTTAAGGACATGCTCAAAATTAAATGACTTATATTAATTAGGGATGCATTAGGGCATAAGGACGACAGACCACAGCTTTACATAAACAGGACACACCACTCTGATTTATTATCATTATTCGGCGGAGTGACTTGTCGAGCAGTGCCACTGGGATCACAAAGGACCAATTTGATAGTGTTCCACGGGACAGCGGCGGCTGTGTGGCAAATTAATTTCGGTGCGAAAGACCGTCTTATGCTCAAGCCAGAAGGATGTCTTAATGAACGAATGAGCGGACAAATGAATGATTTGTTGTATCCTTTCGGCGTATAGCCGAGATCAATAGACCGAAAAACGACACACTCCCTATGGCACATGGTGAAAGGGGTGTGGGTGGGACGTGCAGGCCCCTCTGTAGAAAATCCTTTGGGCTTTAGGGGAATGTAGTTTGGCACGCCGACAACAAGGAAAGGGAAGGTAATGATTTGGTGAATGGCATTCTAGTTGAGCTGTTATTGTGTGAGAAATGATTAGTAAGACAATTTGCTTATTCCGATGGAATTAAATGATTTTCGGTCGTCGGAGCGAGACGCACGAAGGACGAAGAAGTTGAAGGAGTTACTAATTAATATTCATTGAGGGTTTTGTTGAGAGAAATAGATCTGGTGCGGGAATGGAGTCGAGCTGGTTCGGTTCGGACTTCTTAATTAGTGTTCGCGTAAACAATTCATTCAGCAAAAGGATAAATGCGGTCATTAATTTTTATTTTATTTTGTTTTTCCCTCCGTTTTCATTTATCAGGATGGTGTACCTTATCTTCTAGGTGATGTTTAATGCGAGGCTGCAATTATGTCTGAGACTATTTATTTGCTTGTGTTAGGCGAAGTGAAGATGAAGTGGCGGAAGTGATTACAGTTTACTGATGATTGATATTGGGTAGGTCTTGTGCGCATAGCGCTCTTCAAAGACTGGAGTCTGTAGGACTGTAGCTTTTTGTTTCGAAGGTAAGAGGAGTTCTAGAAATAGAAAAAGCATTTCAAGGGATCGATTTTTTAACACATTTTGTGTTTCCCATTCTCGATCTATTTTAGAGTTTCGGTGAAAAGGTTCAATAGTATCATCATAAAGATCCGAAAATTAGTGGTATTCGGAGGGACGTAGTTAAAAAAAAAGCCTCCAAAAATGTGTTGAAGAAAACTTTAAAATAACGATTTGAAAAAAATTCAGAGATCTTGTCCAAAAACTAATAAAAAATCAAAAATGTTGAATATGCACAAAAATTACGTCCAAAGATGCGTCGCAAAAGCCTCCAGAAACTTGTCGGAAAAGGTCGAAAAACGTAAAATAAAAAAGAGGCATCAAAAATCGCATCCAAAACGTGCTAAGAAAAATGCAAAAAAACGAGTCGAGAAACCATGAGAAATCGCTTCCAAAACCGCAAAAAACAGCTTGAGACGCACAAAAACCACATGTACACATGCTTCGCAGAAAGGCTTCCTTGAAAAACGTGCCAGAAAAAGCGTCTAAAAACCTTTCTTAAAACGCCAAAAAGGACATCAAAAATCTCATGCATATAAGCGACCAAAAAAGGGTAAAAAAACATAGCTTCGTTAGTCACTTGGTAAATTAAGAACCCAAATTTTTTAACTGTATAAAATTTGTGGTTCTATTTCTTATTTTTCCAAAAAAAAACTGTGAAACCCGAAGTCAATTTCATGCATAGTTCTTGAAATCTAAACTAATACCGGACGAACGCCAGAAGAAAGTTACAGTTTTCTTAAAGGAATTTTTCCGTCTGAATTTGCTGTGAAATTTTTGTAGTCCAATTTTAGTGATCGTGGACATCTCCCTCATTCTGACTCCATATGTCGCCAGGCGCATCTTATGCCATAAACGAATTTTCCACTTCCACTACGTCAAAAATTATGTTTGCAACAATAAAACCACTCGCATTACACATATTCATCACCCCGTGTATAACGAACCATGGAGACGACGACCGACATTCTGACATTGTTACTCCTTGCTGGCTGTCGCACCATCAATAAAATCATTGCAATTAAACAAGATGACATTTCTATGTTGAGAGCAATAAACACTGATAGCGGCGCGTACTCAAACTCAAAATACCCCAAAAATTAACTTCAAAATTACTAAAAACGTAAATCGCTCCGCCATTTGTCTAACACGGTGCCATAAACCATCTGCAGTTGACTTTATTGCAGTCGTAATGTTGTCAGACCACATAAAAATGATTTTATTGCCACGAGAAGCAAGCCCTCTAACCACCCAACCTCAGCACCAATGTCCTGTAACAGCGCAAGCGGGTGTCCTCCGTTTTTGCTTACTTTTTTGTACAATTCTCCTTTTTTTGCGCCAAAATATTAACAAACACGCAGTATGATTATTATTTTGCATTGTATAGAGAAACTTTTCCTCTCAAAACAGGGAAGGGGGAAAAAGAAAAAAAAACTGACAAGCAATCTAATTAACCATTCCCGGCCACATAGGGATGGAGTTTTAAGCGATGTGGGTGCGGAGAACAAAAATAACTGCGACACGAGTAATGGCCGATTATTTCCAGCACATTAAACTGTTTTTAGCTTATCTAATATTTTACAACCCATTTAAATGGCTATTAGACGAGCTGTTAGTTTTTTTTTGTCAAGCAGTAGAAAAACCGACCGACGTCGACGATGCCACAATAACCAAATGTCATTTTATCAAACACTTTCTAAAGCGAAAGGGGTTCCAAATTTATATCGAAAATTATTTGCCATCCATTATGCGCACGAAGAGAGTGGGAGGGAAAGTCTTGGTAAATGATGTTTCGCTTGAATTTAATTTGGCGAAAACTCTCTGGATTAGGCAGCACTTTCCTTGAAAACAAAACCCGCAGCGAATAGTCTTTTGTTTTGCTCAAGCATGGGAAAAGTTATTGGTGTAATTAAGACGCAAAACTGAGCGTGTAACGATTTATTGTGTGTCCTCGAAAATAAAAGGCACAACTTTAAGCAGTTGCTATAAATATAAAATGGAACGAAATTGAAATCGGTCTCCCAAGGACCAAGATCGCGGTGCTCACAAAATCTCGGCTGCAAGGAAAACGGTTAAGGTTTATTTTTCTTTGGTACTCGTATTTTCATCACATTTCTTGTAATTATCACCTTGTGCTGTATTGCAGCCCTTTGAGAATTTAATTTTCAAGTTGTACCAGTCCTCAAAAGTAGAGTGCATCTGTATACAAAGAAAGGACAATTCTGAATGACTTAAACATCCTCCTCGAGTCGCTTTCATTCTCATCCAACAACACATCGCTTAACTGAATGACATTGTAAATCAAAAAAAAAAAAAAATGAAGAAAAGGAAACGCAATGTCTAGGTGGGCGAAAAAGGGAAAAATCTCGTTTTCTTGCCTTTTGTCCAGTGCGGTGTTAACAGCACTCCTTCCGAGTATTGTAATGAAAATTGCTCAAACGTCATTAAAATTAATTCAGTAATTATACAAGAGTTGACTGCGCAAAAGAAAAAAAGGATTGTTTATGTAAAAAGGCGGACAAAATTAAATACTTAGAGGCTAGCATTGCCAACCGACAGTTAACTTGATTTTTGCATTGTTCCTTTTCCCTTGTGCTTTTGTTGTGAGGCCAAGCGTGGTGGGTTCTGGTGTACATTCAATTGGAAGTTTCGCCTTGAAGACTTAAATTTTCTTGTCTTTTTTTTACTGATATGCCTGAATAAATGATATATAAAGGAGTACGATTTTGTACTTCAAATGCCTGCAATCATTTACACTGAAGCTAATAGCAATGATAATCTAACGCCGATTGGCAACAAGATCGATAGCTTGATTGCAGCCATTCACAACGGATTGCATGTGCGACAGCGATTTACCAGCGCGCACAAGTATTCCAATCTATATAGGTCCTGACCAAAGTTGTTAGCTTCTACTTTGACACGGCCATTGAGACAGCCTCCCGCTTTCGTTGTTCAAGCAACACGTTAAGCAAGCCATAAACACAAAATTAACCTAAGAATGCAGCCCTGAATGACCCCACTTCGGACATCAAATACATCTGAGAGTCTATACCCTTCACTTGATGAATAGGTGATAGTTTTTAATTATTCATAGACGTCCTTCAATAGGCTTTTAAAACCCTGATTTCACTTGATCTCAGAGTTAAAAAATGTAAAGCCTTACTTTAGGTCATATTACAATTTTTGCTTTTAGGCTCCCAACGTCAAAGAATGTTTCTTTAATTTTTACTGAACTGATGTCCGTGTCCGTGTCCACTAAGCTTTATTTGTTACACCAAAAATAAGTTCAAGCCGAAAAACATTCCCTGAGCAGAAAAATTTCGCACGAAAATTCAAGAAGATCACTCGTAATTTTCCCAGGATTACATCAGAAGGATTTACACTGCCAGCCTCAAGTAACAGCAACGATAAAGTGCCTTGTTTCTCCAGACCAACAAAACCCTTTTAATGCTTCAAAATGAAACCGTGCTGTCATTAACTTTAACAACTCTGAATGGGAGGGATTAAAAAAAAAAAAAGACAGACAAAGACAACAAATTTCCATATCAGAAAATGATTAATAAACTGTCCGTCCAATGGCCGGATATTGATACGCGGACATCCTTGATGTGTGTACGATTTAATTTCCTAAAGGATTTTGTGGTAAATTGATTTTCATTTATTACAACAGCACACAACGGATCCAATATAAATTTTCCGATTGCGCGTCGCCCTTCGCCTCCCCGTTCCTAACAGACTGACAGTTGATGGTTCCTCCGTTGCTGTTAATTGATTGGCAATAATTGTTTCACTTCCACATCCTCCTTCCGCTCGATAGCACTGCTGATGGCAGGAAGCTCCTTAAAATAATTGCACTGTTTGAGAAGGGAATGAGGCAATTTAATGGATCATCAGGAATATTCCACACCCCCCACGGGTAGTGAATTCGCCGCAAATGGACTTAGTTTCTTTTGCAATTTTCTGAATCCCGTACAATGCCGAAACGCACAAATCAATCTGTCATCCCAATTTAGCACCGAACTGATTCAAATCACAAACTCATGCTGAAAGAGGACCAACCAATATGAATCTCCTAAGAACGCGACTGAAGCTGAGGTGGGTGATGCCGGAATGATAAAAGCGAGCGAGAGAGTGCTGCTGTACCTCATAAAAGAAATGGTCAAGTTTAATTTAAATTGCGCCCATTTAACTTTTAATTAAACGAACGAAAACTTTCATTTGCCCAGCTATTTCAACTTTATTCCGCTCAAAATGAGTTTTAATTGTTTTAATTAAAAAAAAAAAAAAAAAATGTGGAACGCTTAAGATGCGACGCCGAATGAAAGTGGGCGGCAGAGGACTACGTACTACGACTCAGCACACAACTCAGTTACTGCCAAAACTTGTAGATGCAAAAAGCGAGTGCTTTTGATGTAAAGCAGTCGGAATGGTGCTCCTTTTGATGTTGGTCCTTTTATTTTTAGCTGCGCTAAGGATCCCCTGAATTGAGTGCATCGCTGCTTTCTATACGGGCTGTGTGTGTATGGTTTACTCTCATTTTTAATTTAATTCGATTTGAAAATGTTGATGGGCCATCAGCAAGAGGCTATAATGGAAGTGTGTGCGCCCTCTTGGAGTCGGGCTTCATTTATCCCAGTTCTAGGAGAGCGGTCTTAGGGATTTTATGAAAACTCGTTGCACAAAGTGGCTCCGCACTGGAAATTATTATCGAAACCAAATGGATGGGTGGCCTTAAGGAGCGTACGACTAAAAGCAATTCGGTTTGATGGTTTTCGAATTGTGAGAGTTTGATGGATTCAAAAGAGCTTACTGTTAGTCATCAAATTGTACAGGGCAGTATACTTGCTGGGACCGAATGAATTCCTTTTGTTTTAAGTTTGGAGTTTTCCTTCGGTATACGGCTAAGTGCACGTATTAGGAGAGGTATGTTTAGCTTATGTTGGAGTTGAGAGAAAACTAGGATGCCCTAAAAAAAAACATTAAGTAACTAACTTCTTTTTAGATAATTTTTAATAATAACTGATTAACTGCGACTTAAATGTTTAGGACAGCAAAGTTTCACAGCAGTCGAAAGAGTTCCAATTTTGAGCTGAGATCTCCGATTAAATCTGGCTGCAGGGGGTATATCAACTGGGTTAAGTGTGTGCGTTCAGTAATCTAGCGCAAACTGCAATCATTTCAGATATTTTTATGACGATAGGGACACAGGGTGGGACTGAAGGCTGAAGTATGTTCAGCGTAAACCAAGCGTTTAAGAACAGCTCTCGAGAAGCACTCCGCCACCCTCAACAGTTTTATCCAACCCTTGACAGTTTTATTCAACCTCTTCTGCTTACATCTAAGCAAATCAATTTCAGTAGGTCATCTAAAATATTTAGCTCATGTCTATATGGCGTACTCAAAAGCAACAACTCAATCGAAATTCCACATATTTGTTGGCAAAATTGCTGTTAAATTCCGCTCCAACACCAAATAGCAAGTCAAACAAATTAAATTGCAAATGTACACAAATCCAAATAAACGGCGCAGTGGTATGGGGTCAACAGCAAACAGTAATAAAACTCTCAAATACCTAACATTTAAGTGTATACCTATTTGGTTTGCTCGAAAAATAGTACTTCCCTCGGCACATCGTGTAAGCACACGAAAAAGCGGTGAATTTACGATTGCATGTTGCATGCAAACTTAAATAGGTAGAACCGGCAAACTACAACAGTAGGTGGTAGTCGCAGCAGCTGCCCCACGCTTAGATTCATACAGAAAGTCGGAATGAAATGATTTTTCAACTGAAAGGGAAATAATCGAATTAAACTTTTGGAATTGCCGCTCTTGAAGGCGACGAATTGGGCAAGTTTGGCAATATACACTGTCCTCAAATTTGTTTTAGTTTGAGTTCCTCAACTGTACATCTCATCAGCCATTCCTGCAGATAATGATTCTGCTTAGCAATTGAAGGATCAATTAACCTCCGGACAAGCACTCGAGATGTACACGCGTACAGCAACATCAAAGCTGGCATGTCAACAACGAGCCAACTAACTCGTTCTTAACTTGCAATTGAATGGTTGTTATCGTATTTGTTGCTATATATTGTGTGCTGCAAGTCGTGGCTACAAACTAATTTAACGAATTGCTTTCGACTGGACTACTGGCCTGACCCCTGACTGCTGCTGCACCTGCAATTGGTTTCTACACAAACACACACTGGCTGCTTACATTTCAGATATTTAAGAGTCTCAGTTTGCTGGTCTTTCGACAAATCATGGTCACTAACCGCTGCCACCATCGTCACCACCATAGGCTTCCAGAGTGTATCGCTCTCACAATGAAAAGGACATGAACGGACAGCATCATTAAGCCAATGATTCTGGGACAGACGATAGCAAACGCCTGACCCGAGAGGAACACAAATATACTCTCTGGCCAATCTTTGTTACCCATCTGAGGTTCTATGTTCAATGAAAACGATATAAATGAACACCATCATGATCATCATCATCATCATCATCAACATTATCATCGTCATCGTTGTCGTTGTCGTACTCGCATCAGTCGGGGTCGAAGGAGTACCATAGAGATGGTCATCATGCACGATGAACGTCATGTATCCTTTTAAGGGTTATCCCGTTGGTATGGCCTGGTTGGACCATTACATCACTGTATGTCGCCCATGTCCAAAATTTAAACGTTTATTAGGGGGAAATACCATAAGAGGCGGAATTAGAGAGCCGGGGCGAGGTTGCCGAATCTCGTCAGTGGTGCGTGTCGATTTCCACCCTCAAACGTGCTTCCATTGCGTTTCGATTTCACCCATTCTCCATTGATCTCGTACTCCAAACCAAGGCCAGTGATTGAAGCTAAAAAGCTTTATGCTCCTCCAGAGATTCATAAACAAGGCAAGGATACCAAATACTGATGGTCGAGCTGTGAGATGAGCAGAGAGGAGCGCTCCACCTGAAGGAGGCTTTTGGTAGTTTCGGTGACACCGTTCCTGCAAGCTGATATAGGCTCCAGCAATACACTCTACATAAGAATCGAGGTACTGCATAGTGAGACCTCCGTCAGCATCAACAGCATAGGTGGGCAGAGTAAAATGTGTGACCATTTGATTTGTGGATATTTGAAGAGGATATTAGTGCCACAGAATTGATCCAGATTATAGAACAAGTGCAGGGAATTGTATGCGAACTTGATTTGGAGCGGAACGTAATGGAGTTGCATTTGGCCAAGGATGACCGACTGCCTCAAGTGAGTGAGTGAGTGCGTGTGGGAGTGGAAGGAATCGCTTCAACGAACATTACCGAGACCACAATTTGTACTAAATTATGCAATCGGTTTTTGCACACACACACACATCATGATGTCGCATGCGGTCACACATAAGTGGGGGAGCTCTGAATAATGGAATGTTAAACGAAATAAATATTTCACATGAAATTGGGCAAAATTGTGCGGTGCACTCGAGGGTGGCTGCCTAAAACCACACTAAAATTTGCAATAATTTGTAGGCAGAATTGAACATATTATTCTGAGAGAAAGCATAAGCTAGTGGAAATATGGCTCCTAACAATATATGCTCAATGGAATAGACATTTACTGGTCTATTGCTCTGTGGCCTGCCGGAGCACGTGAATTCAATCAAATGCCAGATCAATGCTGCAGCAATCATTTTGTAATATCAAACAAATTGAATTATATTTATGCAAGACCAAGAAAATAATATCTAGCTACAATCCCGTGGAAGCGCATAGTAAGTTTCAAAAGTGATCAACGTTGAGAGCGAATGTTTTTTAGGGCAGAAAACAATTCGGGCTTCCAATCAGGCAGCTTGACATAACTGCTCAATCAGCAAGACTCAGAATAATCCACTGCTCTGCCTTAGCCAAACACGATGGGCAATGCCATTTTTTCCTCTTTTGCGGATTTTTCTTCAAGCTTCAAGCTTAAGGTTATCAAAGGGCAGGCCGGGTACTCACAATTAAAATACGTTCAAGAGTTTTAGTTTTTCATGTCTATTAAAAAAAATTTAAAGCCATCGCTAATGGCTGCCCTGGCTGTTGATCCACTCGTCCCGCTCAGCAATATCTAGTGGGATACATAAATTCTGGCAGGCAATCTTCGTACTACAGACAGGATAGCTTAATTTTGTCATCATTTTTACTTAGATTTTTCAGACCAAGAAATTTTTCAATGCCAAGTCAAACGTCCCCTTCAAACTTTTCCCAAACTGAGATTCAAGCCAATTTGCGTACATTTAACAACGTGTTTCGCCCGAATCAATTAATCACTCCCTCCACCCAGTTACCACCGCAGCAGTCACATTTTGTCTCATTTCAATCTGCCGCTCCCCACACCGGACCCCGTTCGCGAACCAAATTAAAACTGAAAGGTGAACTCATCAGAGCTGATAACCTGTCACAGACGATGTTGAGTCCCGCTGCGTTCAACGGTCCGCAATCGCGTGTCCAAGTCTTTCGAACATCTTATCTGCCGCTGGTAACAGCTCAGTCATCAAACCCGGTGGCAGAAGCAGGGACCACCTGCCAGAAGCACCAACAGCAAAGCACCTGAAGACACATTTTCACCTTTGGACAAGCGGGTAAGTTTTGCATTTTGTACTTTAATTAAATTTGTTAAAGGCGAATTATTTCATCCGCTTAACTGTTAAAGTGTCACGAATAACATTAATTAAAGTTTTACTTGTCGCCGAGTGTTCTGTTCAGTAACTTTGGCATCCCACGGGCCGCTTTCGTTTCGGTTTTTTTTTTCTGTACTGGTACTGGTAATTGTTTTGAGAAGATGAAAATGAAGTGGAATAATAAAGGATGCAGAACTAAGCAAAAGCTGTGTGAGCTATGAAGAGTGTAATTTGGAAGGAATTCCACGGGGCATGTGCAAAGTTATGGCCAACAAGGAGAGGACTCTCAACAAAGATGTTGCTTTGCCCTTTTGCCTGATAAAGATAAACATAAATAAAGAAGTGACTCGAAATTAATTCGAGAAGGAGAGCAGTATTAGGATTCTGGTTGATGCAGGAATTTGTGTGTACAATGAAAGTCACACAAATTCATGGACAAGAAAATATTTGATAGAAGTTGAGAGGACTTTTGGCGCAAAGTCAACATGAGGTTGGTCAATAATTAAAAGTGGAGCTATCTGATTATTTGGGATTAATTAAAGTATTTTTAGAGATGAGTGGTGTCAGTGGCTTAAAAAAGCAGTGCATTTCACAAGGTACCCATGTGAACCTTTTGGGTGGGTTTTGATTTGATTCTCCGAGATCATAAGGACCTCCAGCAAATTGGCAGATCACATAAGTCAAAGAACAATTCTGAATAGCCACGCATTATGTCCTTAAATCGTCAAATCTTTGGCACTTAATGAAGAAAATTCAGCTGGCCGTCTTCTGACGACGAATTGATCGGATTGAATTCTTTCCTCCAAATTTTTCCAATTTTGTCTCAAAGAAAGACGAGCTCACCAAAAAAGTATACCTGAGTTCAAAGGTTGAAAGGTTCAAAGGTTCAAACTTTTGAACTCCTGAACTTTCGAAATCCTCGGAAAACGCCTCGAAAAACGCCTCGAAATACGCCTCAAAAAACGCCTCAAAAAACGCCTCAAAAAACGCCTCGAAAAACGCCTCAAAGAAACGCCTCAAAAAAACGCCTCGAAAAACGCCTCGAAAAATGCCTCGGAAAACGCCTCGGAAAACGCCTCAAAAAACGCCTCGAAAAACGTCTCGGAGAACGCCTCGAAAAACGCCTCAAAGAAACGCCTCAAAAAAACGCCTCGGAAAACGCCTCGAAAAACGCCTCAAAGAAACGCCTCAAAAAAACGCCTCGAAAAACGCCTCGGAAAACGCCTCGAAAAACACCTCAAAAAACGCCTCGAAAAACGCCTCGGAAAAAGCCTCGAAAAACGCCTCAAAGAAACGCCCCAAAAAAACGCCTCGAAAAACGCATCGGAAAACGCCTCAAAAAACGCCTCAAAAAACGCATCGGAAAACGCCTCGAAAAACGCCTCAAAGAAACGCCTCGAAAAACGCCTCGGAAAACGCCTCGAAAAACGCCTCAAAAAACGCCTCAAAAAACGCTTCGAAAAACGCCTCGAAAACGCCTCGAAAACGCCTCGGAAAACGCCTCGAAAAACGCCTCAAAGAAACGCCTCAAAAAAACGCCTCGAAAAACGCCTCAAAAAACGCCTCGAAAAACGCCTCGAAACTCTTGAACTCTTGAACTCTTGAACTCTTGAACTCTTGAACTCTTGAACTCTTGAACTCTTGAACTCTTGAACTCTTGAACTCTTGAACTCTTGAACTCTTGAACTCTTGAACTCTTGAACTCTTGAACTTTTGAACTCTTGACCTCTTGAACTCTTGAACTTTTGAACTCTTGAACTTGTGAACTCTTGAACTCTTGAACTCTTGAACTCTTGAACTCTTGAACTCTTGAACTTTTGAACTCTTGAACTCTTGAACTCTTGAACTCTTGAACTTTTGAACTCTTGAACTCTTGAACTCATGAACTCTTGAACTCTTGAACTTTTGAACTCTTGAACTCTTGAACTTTTGAACTCTTGAACTCTTGAACTCTTGAACTCTTGAACTCTTGAACTCTTGAACTTTTGAACTCTTGAACTATTGAACTCTTGAACTCTTGAATTTTTGAACTTTTGAACTCTTTAACTCTTGAACTTTTGAACTCTTGAACTCTTGAACTCTTGAACTCTTGAACTCTTGAACTCTTGAACTCTTGAACTCTTGAACTCTTGAACTTATGAACTCTTGAACTCTTGAACTCTTGAACTCTTGAACTCTTGAACTCTTGAACTCTTGAACTTTTGAACTCTTTAACTCTTCAACTTTTGAACTCTTGAACTCTTGAACTCTTGAACTCTTGAACTCTTGAACTCTTGAACTCTTGAACTCTTGAACTCTTGAACTCTTGAACTCTTGAACTCTTGAACTCTTGAACTCTTGAACTTTTGAACTCTTGAACTCTTGAACTCTTGAACTCTTGAACTCTTCAACTCTTGAACTTTTGAACTCTTGAACTCTTGAACTCTTGAACTTTTGAACTCTTGAACTTTTGAACTCTTGAACTCTTGAACTTTTGAACTCTTGAACTCTTGAACTTTTGAACTCTTGAACTCTTGAACTCTTGAACTCTTGAACTCTTGAACTCTTGAACTCTTGAACTTTTGAACTCTTGAACTCTTGAACTCTTGAACTCTTGAACTCTTGAACTTTTAAACTCTTGAACTCTTGAACTCTTGAACTCTTGAACTCTTGAATTCTTGAACTCTTGAACTCTTGAACTTTTGAACTCTTGAACTCTTGAACTCTTGAACTTTTGAACTCTTGAACTCTTGAACTCTTGAACTCTTGAACTTTTGAACTCTTGAACTCTTGACCTCTTGAACTCTTGAACTCTTGAACTTTTGAACTCTTTAACTCTTGAACTTTTGAACTCTTGAACTCTTGAACTCTTGAACTCTTGAACTCTTGAACTCTTGAACTTTTGAACTCTTGAACTTTTGAACTCTTGAACTCTTGAACTCTTGAACTCTTGAACTCTTGAACTTTTGAACTTTTGAACTCTTGAACTCTTGAACTCTTGAACTTTTGAACTCTTGAACTCTTGAACTCTTGAACTCTTGAACTTTTGAACTCTTGAACTCTTGAACTCTTGAACTTTTGAACTCTTGAACTCTTGAACTCTTGAACTTTTGAACTCTTGAACTCTTGAACTCTTGAACTTTTGAACTCTTGAACTCTTGAACTCTTGAACTCTTGAACTCTTGAACTCTTGAACTCTTGAACTCTTGAACTTTTGAACTCTTGAACTCTTGAACTCTTGAACTTTTGAACTCTTGAACTCTTGAACTCTTGAACTCTTGAACTCTTGAACTCTTGAACTCTTGAACTCTTGAACTCTTGAACTCTTGAACTCTTGAACTCTTGAACTCTTGAACTTTTGAACTCTTGAACTCTTGAACTCTTGAACTTTTGAACTCTTGAACTCTTGAACTCTTGAACTCTTGAACTTTTGAACTTTTAAACTCTTGAACTCTTGAACTCTTGAACTCTTGAACTCTTGAACTCTTGAACTCTTGAACTCTTGAACTCTTGAACTCTTGAACTCTTGAACTCTTGAACTTTTGAACTCTTGAACTCTTGAACTCTTGAACTCTTGAACTTTTGAACTCTTGAACTCTTGAACTCTTGAACTTTTGAACTTTTAAACTCTTGAACTCTTGAACTCTTGAACTCTTGAACTCTTGAACTCTTGAACTCTTGAACTCTTGAACTCTTGAACTCTTGAACCCTTGAACTCTTGAACTCTTGAACTCTTGAACTCTTGAACTTTTGAACTCTTGAACTCTTGAACTCTTGAACCCTTGAACCCTTGAACTCTTGAACTTTTGAACTCTTGAACTCTTGAACTCTTGAACTCTTGAACTCTTGAACTTTTGAACTTTTGAACTCTTGAACTCTTGAACTCTTGAACTCTTGAACTCTTGAACTCTTGAACTCTTGAACTCTTGAACTCTTGAACTCTTGAACTCTTGAACTCTTGAACCCTTGAACCCTTGAACTCTTGAACTCTTGAACTCTTGAACTTTTGAACTCTTGAACTCTTGAACTCTTGAACTTTTGAACTCTTGAACTTTTGAACTCTTGAACTCTTGAACTCTTGAACTTTTGAACTCTTGAACTCTTGAACTCTTGAACTCTTGAACTCTTGAACTCTTGAACTCTTGAACTCTTGAACTTTTGAACTTTTGAACTCTTGAACTCTTGAACTCTTGAACTCTTGAACTCTTGAACTCTTGAACTCTTGAACTTTTGAACTCTTGAACTCTTGAACTCTTGAACTCTTGAACTTTTGAACTCTTGAACTCTTGAACTCTTGAACTCTTGAACTCTTGAACTCTTGAACTCTTGAACTCTTGAACTCTTGAACTCTTGAACTCTTGAACTCTTGAACTTTTGAACTCTTGAACTTTTGAACTCTTGAACTCTTGAACTCTTGAACTTTTGAACTCTTGAACTTTTGAACTCTTGAACTCTTGAACTCTTGAACTCTTGAACTCTTGAACTTTTGAACTTTTGAACTCTTGAACTCTTGAACTCTTGAACTCTTGAACTCTTGAACTCTTGAACTCTTGAACTTTTGAACTCTTGAACTCTTGAACTCTTGAACTCTTGAACTTTTGAACTCTTGAACTCTTGAACTCTTGAACTCTTGAACTCTTGAACTCTTGAACTCTTGAACTCTTGAACTCTTGAACTCTTGAACTCTTGAACTCTTGAACTCTTGAACTCTTGAACTCTTGAACTCTTGAACTCTTGAACTCTTGAACTCTTGAACTCTTGAACTCTTGAACTCTTGAACTCTTGAACTTTTGAACTCTTGAACTCTTGAACTTTTGAACTCTTGAACTCTTGAACTCTTGAACTCTTGAACTCTTGAACTCTTGAACTCTTGAACTTTTGAACTCTTGAACTCTTGAACTCTTGAACTCTTGAACTTTTAAACTCTTGAACTCTTGAACTCTTGAACTCTTGAACTCTTGAATTCTTGAACTCTTGAACTCTTGAACTTTTGAACTCTTGAACTCTTGAACTCTTGAACTTTTGAACTCTTGAACTCTTGAACTCTTGAACTCTTGAACTCTTGAACTTTTGAACTCTTGAACTCTTGAACTCTTGAACTCTTGAACTCTTGAACTTTTGAACTCTTGAACTCTTGAACTCTTGAACTTTTGAACTCTTGAACTCTTGAACTCTTGAACTCTTGAACTTTTGAACTTTTAAACTCTTGAACTCTTGAACTCTTGAACTCTTGAACTCTTGAACTCTTAAACTCTTGAACTTTTGAACTCTTGAACTCTTGAACTCTTGAACTCTTGAACTCTTGAACTCTTGAACTCTTGAACTCTTGAACTCTTGAACTTTTAAACTCTTGAACTCTTGAACTCTTGAACTCTTGAACTCTTGAACTCTTGAACTCTTGAACTCTTAAACTCTTGAACTTTTGAACTCTTGAACTCTTGAACTCTTGAACTCTTGAACTCTTGAACTCTTGAACTCTTGAACTCTTGAACTCTTGAACCCTTGAACTCTTGAACTCTTGAACTTTTGAACTCTTGAACTCTTGAACTCTTGAACTCTTGAACTCTTGAACTCTTGAACTCTTGAACTCTTGAACTCTTGAACTCTTGAACTTTTGAACTCTTGAACTCTTGAACTCTTGAACTCTTGAACTTTTGAACTCTTGAACTCTTGAACTCTTGAACTCTTGAACTCTTGAACTTTTGAACTCTTGAACTTTTGAACTCTTGAACTCTTGAACTCTTGAACTCTTGAACTCTTGAACTCTTGAACTCTTGAACTCTTGAACTCTTGAACTCTTGAACTCTTGAACTCTTGAACTCTTGAGCTCTTGAACTCTTGAACTCTTGAACTCTTGAACTCTTGAACTCTTGAACTCTTGAACTCTTGAGCTCTTGAACTCTTGAACTTTTGAACTCTTGAACTCTTGAACTCTTGAACTCTTGAACTCTTGAACTTTTGAACTCTTGAACTCTTGAACTCTTGAACTCTTGAACTCTTGAACTTTTGAACTCTTGAACTCTTGAACTCTTGAACTTTTGAACTCTTGAACTCTTGAACTCTTGAACTCTTGAACTCTTGAACTCTTGAACTCTTGAACCCTTGAACTTTTGAACTCTTGAACTCTTGAACTTTTGAACTCTTGAACTCTTGAACTTTTGAACTCTTGAACTCTTGAACTCTTGAACTTTTGAACTCTTGAACTCTTGAACTCTTGAACTCTTGAACTCTTGAACTCTTGAACTCTTGAACTTTTGAACTCTTGAACTCTTGAACTCTTGAACTTTTGAACTCTTGAACTCTTGAACTTTTGAACTCTTGAACTCTTGAACTCTTGAACTCTTGAACTCTTGAACTCTTGAACTTTTGAACTCTTTAACTCTTGAACTTTTGAACTCTTGAACTCTTGAACTCTTGAACTCTTGAACTCTTGAACTCTTGAACTTTTGAACTCTTGAACTTTTGAACTCTTGAACTCTTGAACTCTTGAACTCTTGAACTCTTGAACTTTTGAACTTTTGAACTCTTGAACTCTTGAACTCTTGAACTTTTGAACTCTTGAACTCTTGAACTCTTGAACTCTTGAACTTTTGAACTCTTGAACTCTTGAACTCTTGAACTTTTGAACTCTTGAACTCTTGAACTCTTGAACTTTTGAACTCTTGAACTCTTGAACTCTTGAACTTTTGAACTCTTGAACTCTTGAACTCTTGAACTCTTGAACTCTTGAACTCTTGAACTCTTGAACTCTTGAACTCTTGAACTTTTGAACTCTTGAACTCTTGAACTCTTGAACTTTTGAACTCTTGAACTCTTGAACTCTTGAACTCTTGAACTCTTGAACTCTTGAACTCTTGAACTCTTGAACTCTTGAACTCTTGAACTCTTGAACTTTTGAACTTTTGAACTCTTGAACTCTTGAACTCTTGAACTTTTGAACTCTTGAACTCTTGAACTCTTGAACTCTTGAACTTTTGAACTCTTGAACTCTTGAACTCTTGAACTTTTGAACTCTTGAACTCTTGAACTCTTGAACTTTTGAACTCTTGAACTCTTGAACTCTTGAACTTTTGAACTCTTGAACTCTTGAACTCTTGAACTCTTGAACTTTTGAACTCTTGAACTCTTGAACTCTTGAACTTTTGAACTCTTGAACTCTTGAACTCTTGAACTCTTGAACTCTTGAACTCTTGAACTCTTGAACTCTTGAACTCTTGAACTCTTGAACTTTTGAACTCTTGAACTCTTGAACTCTTGAACTCTTGAACTTTTGAACTCTTGAACTCTTGAACTCTTGAACTCTTGAACTCTTGAACTTTTGAACTCTTGAACTTTTGAACTCTTGAACTCTTGAACTCTTGAACTCTTGAACTCTTGAACTCTTGAACTCTTGAACTCTTGAACTCTTGAACTCTTGAACTCTTGAACTCTTGAGCTCTTGAACTCTTGAACTCTTGAACTCTTGAACTCTTGAACTCTTGAACTCTTGAACTCTTGAGCTCTTGAACTCTTGAACTTTTGAACTCTTGAACTCTTGAACTCTTGAACTCTTGAACTCTTGAACTTTTGAACTCTTGAACTCTTGAACTCTTGAACTCTTGAACTCTTGAACTTTTGAACTCTTGAACTCTTGAACTCTTGAACTTTTGAACTCTTGAACTCTTGAACTCTTGAACTCTTGAACTCTTGAACTCTTGAACTCTTGAACCCTTGAACTTTTGAACTCTTGAACTCTTGAACTCTTGAACTCTTGAACTCTTCAACTCTTGAACTTTTGAACTCTTGAACTCTTGAACTCTTGAACTTTTGAACTCTTGAACTTTTGAACTCTTGAACTCTTGAACTTTTGAACTCTTGAACTCTTGAACTTTTGAACTCTTGAACTCTTGAACTTTTGAACTCTTGAACTCTTGAACTCTTGAACTCTTGAACTCTTGAACTCTTGAACTCTTGAACTTTTGAACTCTTGAACTCTTGAACTCTTGAACTCTTGAACTCTTGAACTTTTAAACTCTTGAACTCTTGAACTCTTGAACTCTTGAACTCTTGAATTCTTGAACTCTTGAACTCTTGAACTTTTGAACTCTTGAACTCTTGAACTCTTGAACTTTTGAACTCTTGAACTCTTGAACTCTTGAACTCTTGAACTCTTGAACTTTTGAACTCTTGAACTCTTGAACTCTTGAACTTTTGAACTCTTGAACTCTTGAACTCTTGAACTCTTGAACTCTTGAACTTTTGAACTCTTTAACTCTTGAACTTTTGAACTCTTGAACTCTTGAACTCTTGAACTCTTGAACTCTTGAACTCTTGAACTTTTGAACTCTTGAACTTTTGAACTCTTGAACTCTTGAACTCTTGAACTCTTGAACTCTTGAACTTTTGAACTTTTGAACTCTTGAACTCTTGAACTCTTGAACTTTTGAACTCTTGAACTCTTGAACTCTTGAACTCTTGAACTTTTGAACTCTTGAACTCTTGAACTCTTGAACTTTTGAACTCTTGAACTCTTGAACTCTTGAACTTTTGAACTCTTGAACTCTTGAACTCTTGAACTTTTGAACTCTTGAACTCTTGAACTCTTGAACTCTTGAACTCTTGAACTCTTGAACTCTTGAACTCTTGAACTTTTGAACTCTTGAACTCTTGAACTCTTGAACTTTTGAACTCTTGAACTCTTGAACTCTTGAACTCTTGAACTCTTGAACTCTTGAACTCTTGAACTCTTGAACTCTTGAACTCTTGAACTCTTGAACTCTTGAACTCTTGAACTCTTGAACTCTTGAACTCTTGAACTTTTGAACTCTTGAACTCTTGAACTCTTGAACTTTTGAACTCTTGAACTCTTGAACTCTTGAACTCTTGAACTTTTGAACTATTAAACTCTTGAACTCTTGAACTCTTGAACTCTTGAACTCTTGAACTCTTGAACTCTTGAACTCTTGAACTCTTGAACCCTTGAACTCTTGAACTCTTGAACTCTTCAACTCTTGAACTTTTGAACTCTTGAACTCTTGAACTCTTGAACTCTTGTACTCTTGAACTCTTGAACCCTTGAACTCTTGAACTCTTGAACTCTTGAACTCTTGAACTCTTAAACTCTTGAACTTTTGAACTCTTGAACTCTTGAACTCTTGAACTCTTGAACTCTTGAACTCTTGAACTCTTGAACTCTTGAACTCTTGAACCCTTGAACCCTTGAACTCTTGAACTCTTGAACTCTTCAACTCTTGAACTTTTGAACTCTTGAACTCTTGAACTCTTGAACTCTTGAACTCTTGAACTCTTGAACTCTTGAACTCTTGAACTCTTGAACTCTTGAACTCTTGAACTCTTGAACTCTTGAACTCTTGAACTCTTGAACCCTTGAACCCTTGAACTCTTGAACTCTTGAACTCTTGAACTCTTAAACTCTTGAACTTTTGAACT
The DNA here is from genome assembly GCA_951230905.1 of Cheilosia variabilis. NCBI lineage: Eukaryota > Metazoa > Arthropoda > Insecta > Diptera > Syrphidae > Cheilosia > Cheilosia variabilis. Next base: position 11,939,602 of record OX579680.1, on the reverse strand, counting down.
CTTGAACTCTTGAACTCTTGAACTCTTGAACTCTTGAACTCTTGAACTCTTGAACTCTTGAACTCTTGAACTTTTAAACTCTTGAACTCTTGAACTCTTGAACTCTTGAACTCTTGAACTCTTGAACTCTTAAACTCTTGAACTTTTGAACTCTTGAACTCTTGAACTCTTGAACTCTTAAACTCTTGAACTCTTGAACTTTTGAACTCTTGAACTCTTGAACTCTTGAACTCTTGAACTCTTGAACTCTTGAACTCTTGAACTCTTGAACTCTTGAACTCTTGAACTCTTGAACCCTTGAACCCTTGAACTCTTGAACTCTTGAACTTTTGAACCATTGAACTCTTGAACTCTTGAACTCTTGAACTCTTGAACTTTTGAACTCTTGAACTCTTGAACTCTTGAACCCTTGAACCCTTGAACTCTTGAACTTTTGAACTCTTGAACTCTTGAACTCTTGAACTCTTGAACTCTTGAACTCTTGAACTTTTGAACTTTTGAACTCTTGAACTCTTGAACTCTTGAACTCTTGAACTCTTGAACTCTTGAACTCTTGAACTCTTGAACTCTTGAACTCTTGAACTCTTGAACTCTTGAACTCTTGAACTCTTGAATTCTTGAACTCTTGAACTTTTGAACTCTTGAACTCTTGAACTTTTGAACTCTTGAACTTTTGAACTCTTGAACTCTTGAACTCTTGAACTCTTGAACTTTTGAACTCTTGAACTCTTGAACTCTTGAACTCTTGAACCCATGAACTTTTGAACTCTTGAACTTTTGAACTCTTGAACTCTTGAACTCTTGAACTCTTGAACTCTTGAACTCTTGAACTCTTGAACTCTTGAACTCTTGAACTCTTGAACTCTTGAACTCTTGAGCTCTTGAACTCTTGAGCTCTTGAACTCTTGAACTCTTGAACTCTTGAACTCTTGAACTCTTGAACTCTTGAGCTCTTGAACTCTTGAACTTTTGAACTCTTGAACTCTTGAACTCTTGAACTCTTGAACTCTTGAAATTTTGAACTCTTGAACTCTTGAACTCTTGAACTTTTGAACTCTTGAACTTTTGAACTCTTGAACTCTTGAACTTTTGAACTCTTGAACTCTTGAACTCTTGAACTCTTGAACTCTTGAACTCTTGAACTCTTGAACTCTTGAACTCTTGAACTCTTGAACTTTTGAACTCTTGAACTCTTGAACTCTTGAACTTTTGAACTCTTAAACTCTTGAACTCTTGAACTCTTGAACTCTTGAACTCTTGAACTCTTGAACTTTTGAACTCTTGAACTCTTGAACTCTTGAACTCTTGAACTCTTGAACTCTTGAACTCTTGAACTCTTGAACTCTTGAACTCTTGAACTCTTGAACTCTTGAACTCTTGAACTCTTGAACTCTTGAACTCTTGAACTCTTGAACTCTTGAACTCTTGAACTCTTGAACTCTTGAACTCTTGAACCCTTGAACCCTTGAACTCTTGAACTCTTGAACTTTTGAACTCTTGAACTCTTGAACTCTTGAACTCTTGAACTCTTGAACTCTTCAACTCTTGAACTTTTGAACTCTTGAACTCTTGAACTCTTGAACCCTTGAACCCTTGAACTCTTGAACTTTTGAACTCTTGAACTCTTGAACTCTTGAACTCTTGAACTCTTGAACTCTTGAACTTTTGAACTTTTGAACTCTTGAACTCTTGAACTCTTGAACTCTTGAACTCTTGAACTTTTGAACTCTTGAACTCTTCAACTTTTGAACTCTTGAACTCTTGAACTCTTGAACTCTTGAACTCTTGAACTCTTGAACTCTTGAACTCTTGAACTCTTGAACTCTTGAACTCTTGAACTCTTGAACTTTTGAACTCTTGAACTCTTGAACTCTTGAACCCTTGAACCCTTGAACTCTTGAACTTTTGAACTCTTGAACTCTTGAACTCTTGAACTTTTGAACTCTTGAACTTTTTGAACTCTTGAACTCTTGAACTCTTGAACTCTTGAACTCTTGAACTCTTGAACTCTTGAACTCTTGAACTCTGGAACCCTTGAACCCTTGAACTCTTGAACTCTTGAAATCTTGAACTTTTGAACTCTTGAACTCTTGAACTTTTGAACTCTTGAACTCTTGAACTCTTGAACTCTTGAACTCTTGAACTCTTGAACTCTTGAACTCTTGAACTTTTGAACTCTTGAACTCTTGAACTCTTGAACTTTTGAACTCTTGAACTCTTGAACTCTTGAACTCTTGAACTCTTGAACTCTTGAACTCTTGAACCCTTGAACTCTTGAACTCTTGAACTCTTGAACTCTTGAACTTTTGAACTCTTGAACTCTTGAACTCTTGAACTTTTGAACTCTTGAACTCTTGAACTCTTGAACTCTTGAACTCTTGAACCCTTGAACCCTTGAACTCTTGAACTTTTGAACTCTTGAACTCTTGAACTCTTGAACTCTTGAACTCTTGAACTCTTGAACTCTTGAACTCTTGAACTCTTGAACTCTTGAACTTTTGAACTCTTGAACTCTTGAACTTTTGAACTCTTGAACTCTTGAACTCTTGAACTCTTGAACTCTTGAACTCTTGAACTCTTGAACTCTTGAACTCTTGAACTCTTGAACTCTTGAACTCTTGAACTCTTGAACTTTTGAACTCTTGAACTCTTGAACTCTTGAACCCTTGAACCCTTGAACTCTTGAACTTTTGAACTCTTGAACTCTTGAACTCTTGAACTCTTGAACTCTTGAACTTTTGAACTTTTGAACTCTTGAACTCTTGAACTCTTGAACTCTTGAACTCTTGAACTCTTGAACTCTTGAACTCTTGAACTCTTGAACTCTTGAACTCTTGAACTCTTGAACCCTTGAACCCTTGAACTCTTGAACTCTTGAACTTTTGAACTCTTGAACTCTTGAACTCTTGAACTTTTGAACTCTTGAACTCTTGAACTCTTGAACTCTTGAACTCTTGAACTCTTGAACTCTTGAACTCTTGAACTCTTGAACTCTTGAACTTTTGAACTCTTGAACTCTTGAACTCTTGAACTCTTGAACTTTTGAACTCTTGAACTCTTGAACTCTTGAACTCTTGAACTCTTGAACTCTTGAACTCTTGAACTCTTGAACTCTTGAACTCTTGAACTCTTGAACTCTTGAACTCTTGAACTCTTGAACTCTTGAACTCTTGAACTCTTGAACTTTTGAACTTTTGAACCTTTGAACCTTTGAACCTTTGAGCCTTTGAACTTTTGAACTTTTGAACCTTTGAACTTTTGAAGGTACTTTAAAGAAGAGTTAAAGCACATTTTTAGGTTAGGTCTCAAAATATCCTGTAAGATTTTTATTCAGACTGTCCAAGCACAGAGTGAATGCAAACAAGGTTGTAAATGCAATGCTACGGGTATATCACAAATAAGAAGCCACTGCATTTGCATAAGCCGTTGCAGTGTAAGCCGTTGCTTGGCAAAGTTATTTCTTTCAAATTTTAAAGCTGCGTTCGTGTTAATATAGCGTGACTTAGAATTGGACTAGAATGATGATTTTCTTCTACATAAGCTTTTAAATGCTATATACATACAATACATTTGCGACTTAAAGATTAAGATCTCCTGGAAACCATTATCAATTAAAGTGAATCAACTCCTCTCGGGATATTCTCTCACTAAATTGAATTATGTTTCTTACAAGTGACACAACACCCAGACCCCATATTATATACCTTCACCTTGGTTTGTATGGTTTTCCATGAAACAACACCACAACATACCATGCAGCGGGTATCAGAAATGGGGGTAACCATTTCGCTTAAGTAGTTTAGAGTGTATTTCTAAGCCCCGCCGCATCCTTGATAAAAACGTTTGCTTATACTCTGCTGAGAGGTGCAAAGCAACAGCGTATACTCGTATGTCACGGCCGGAGATACGATGTTTGTTCCAAAGTTAAAACCGCAGGATATTTCGAAAGGATTTTATAAAGTACTGTTGACTGTTGTGTTCGTACTCACTATATATATTATATACCTTCTCATCTTCTTCCGTTGTTTATGGTTTTATGAATATTTAATGCCTCGCGAATCAGCAGGATACAAGTTCACATTTACCACGCACAAGCGGTGTGGCATCCTCAGCCAAACGCCAGCATCCTTCATTTGCTTAACCCGATAACAGGTAAAAGGGATTTCGTGCAAGCGACTTGTGATACTTTGGTGTCATAGCATGGTGCTTTTGTTCATTCATCTTCGCGACTGGTGTGAGCATAGAAAACTGCAGGAAAGCATTGTTTTTGCACGTGTATAGGTTAGATTTTCCATAGAAAGGCACACCGCCAGCGGAGTAGATGCGTCGGTCGGTGAAAGGAATATTACTGTTACGGATCAGGTTTTATTGGTTTTCCTACGCGCACCCAAGTAAATATCTATGTTCGACAGGAAATCAAAAGGAAAGAAACAGTTTGCCACATTTTGGCGGGCAAATTTATATAACAGCCAACACCCATTCAAAAGCACAAAATACTCGTATGCGCGCGTTGGTGAAGGGATTACTAATGTAGTACCGTCCTCAAAGCGACTGTGAGAAAGTAAAAAACGGAGCTTAGTTTCTCGAATAGGTTGCGGGGCAACAATTTCGCTAAGCCAACGGCTTTGTGGGATATAAGTTACTCGAAACGGTAACGATCTGCAAAAGGTACTTAGGTATTAATGTATCACGTTTAGCACGAAATGGTGCGGGAGGAACCGCACAGGACTTGAACAGAATTTGCAAGAGCTCTTTGAATATTATTTCGAGTTGAATGACGTGTGCACTTTGAAAGCCAATTTCACGAGCGGTAATACAGAAAAACTTTACAAGTTGTTCATTCGAGAAGCGGACTTGTATTGTTTGTATACTAGGTATGTGGATTTGATAGAATGATTTTTGCTGTTCGCTGGAAGTGATTAAAAGTTTGCAACTAATTGGCAGGATTATGCACTTCACTTAACAGACACTTCTGGGAAATCAGCTTGGGAAATAGAAGTAGAAGCAATAGGTGCATCAATGCGTTTTTTTATGCTTTCTGTCTCTCATTTGACTGCAACTTTTAGTCGAGCAGAGATTAATTCGACTGAAGAGTCTCGCACGTTTCTAAGTATGGATTCCTAAAAAGTGCAATTACCTAATAAGCCATGAGAGTATTTTATTTATTGATATCCAAGTTCTTGGATAATTGTTAATTGGCGAGGGCTAGTCAAAAAATGTAGTTTGTCCAATCAAGAGCTCTAAAGCTCCGTACAACCTTACTGGCCAAAACATAAATTCTTTCTGTGACGCTCAATAACATTCGTGTTAAGCCACCTGTGCTTTTAAAAAATGATTGCGGGGCAGAAATACAGCATGAGGGATTGAGGGAACATTCTGACTTGTTAAAACTGCCAAGCTAGAAGATGACTATGGGAAGCATACCAAGTCAGCCTGAAGTACATCAAAAACGAAGACAGACTTATGAGAGAAACCAAAGCCGACATTTTTTCATGTCCGATGAAATCCGAAGAACGTGTCCGAGCCTATATTTTTGTTTTGAGGTTATTGTGAAACCTGATAATCCTTTCATCTACTGGTCAAATCGTAACCAAATCGTGCTTTAGTACCACAATCAGACATTAATTTTATATTTGAAGAGGTCATCTCGAGGTCCGACAAATCAGAAATAAGTTCAAGGCACAAAATGCAGCCTTTTCAAAATATAAACGTAGGTACTGAAGATAGCGGTACCTGAATGGTGTTGAAAACGTTATATACCTATAGCCTTATTTATAAATATATAACAGGGAGTGCATAAAGTTATGCAGACTTTAAAATGCCTCTAACCGCAAAAACTTTGTTTATAAAAATTGTTCAACGATGCATAGAGCTTTTATAGCTTATCGCGTTTGGAGGTTGTTTAGTGCCTGGGAAATACTATCGAAATGTCATTTTGAGTATCGACGTTTTCATATCAATATTAAGTTAATAAAATTTAATTGTTAATAATATATTAAAATATGTTTTTTTTTTTTATTTTCTCTCCCATTGTGAATGCACAATGCTATTTCATAGGAGTACCAATTCTCTGAACGTTATCTTTTTACTTTTTCTGTTTCATTTGTATTTGAATTAAATTCGTATTTTTCGCAAGTTGCTAAGTTTTCTTTATCTTTTTGGACAGATAAATGTAACAGATTTCTCCCTTTTACTACTTTTTCGGACTCAAGCCCTGTTTAAGTAATATAATGCATAATATAATATATTTTTTTATAAATAAAAATGTTGAAAAAAAATAACTTTCGGTACCTACTCAGTGTTTAAGAACAAGAACTCGAAAATTGTACATGAAATATTCGAGTTGTATTTAGAAGTTACACCATTTTGAAGACTGAGCAATTTTGAGAGATGACAAAAACCTTAAAAAAGACTGCCCCATTTAAAAAGTATTTTTTTTTAATTTATTTTATGATTTGGTTTACATTTTTACGTGAGACTCGTTCCTCTTATTAACGAGTTAAAAAACTAGCCTCAATCGTGTTCGTTTGACCCAGTCGTGCCTGTTTTACTGGTTTATATTGTTCCATGAAAGTTTTTCGTGTTTCAAATATTTGGATGATTTTGATGTAATTCACTCAAGTCAGGGGATATCTTTGCATAAAGTGGATATGGATTGCCATGTTGTTTGCAATTATTTTTTTCTTACTGTCCTAGACCCTTTTTCAAGAGTTGCCCTTCCCAAGATGGTGATCCATTCCACCAGATAAGTTCGTCTTTCCTCATTAGGAAAACAAAGCGATAAGCATTTTCTTTTATGTTCGAGTGATTGCCATGGCCCTGCTCATCCGAACCGTATCCGCTCTTGAACTTTGCAGGCATGTCATAGTTAGTGATTTTATGCCCCCCACTGCTGCCCTGCCTCAATCTGCTCTATTTCCATGATCATTATTCCATGCTGATGAAAGTTTCAGTTATGTTTCCGTACGTTGGTGTTTGTTGTCCTTTATTTGCCTCTCATCTCGCAATGAGTTCCTTTTTTGTTCGCCCCATTCTTCGGAAGCGTATCCTGTTCTTGTTTGTATTAAGCCGAGCATGCACACCATTCTTTCATCCACCTCTACCGTCCGTTGTGCTAAATGAAGTTGTCACAGAGTCGTCAAGTGGAAGAGTTGCTTCCGAAAGGGAACGAAGCCAGCCTTATTTTTTGCAACTCCCCACCTCCATTTTCAATCTTGGTAGAGAGATAAAGCACGCGAAGTACACCGAGCGATAAAAAAGCCAACAGAGAATAACGTTGTGTTTATTACGAAGTTTTTCCGAGGATTCAACACTTCCACTTCCCCGGGGAGTTTGCGGGGGGCGAGCGGTGAGTGAAGTGGCCATGCTATTGTTCTCGAAAAGTTTTGTTAATTTTTTTTTCTCCCCCTTTCGTTCTATTCTTCATCGAAAGTTCTAAGTTTTTTTTTTCATTCATATAGCAACCGGCGGGGTGCTCAAGTAAGAATCCATTCGAAGGAATTTTCAAACTTTATCATATCCGTTTCTTTTTCTTCTAAGCCCTCGGTTGTCGGTATTGTCGCTGCCAACTTCATCGTGTGCTCATCCTTTATAGTAGTTGTTTACCTTGGCTTGACGCAGTATCGCGATCTGCTTAATACCTCTCACAGTGTTTTATAGTGGCATCTCGTTGGGAAGCAGCTTCGTGGAGCTTCCTTCCTCGGCTGCTATCAGGGTGTTGTGTCCTTTTGTCCTTGCCGGGCTGGTAGTATTATTTTTCTGTTTTTGTCTGCAACCAGGCTTAAGTAATTGATTTTTGTTTTCATAATTTCTTGTGATGGTATTCATGGTGTCGGGCTTGGCAGCATTGTGGTGGTGGCAGCGCGCAGATTGTGTTTTTGTGCTTAGGATGGATAAGTACTGTAAGGTGACAATGGGTAAGGGAGCAAATGGTTGATGGTTATCCTTGGGGGCACGATACAAAGACAATGGTTGTTTGGCTTGGTTTTCAATGACAAAGCCTTATATTGAATCCTTGAAAACGGGTGAAGGTTAATTTGAAATGGCGAAAAAAAACATTGATTTTGTGGATGAATGGGCTGGGGGAGGACAAATTGATCTGGGTCAGGAACTTTCGCAGACAGAAGTAGGGCTATGTAAATAATAGCAGCACTTAAGTCAGATGTATCCTATATTTTGGGAGACAAATTGTGAAGAGGTAAGGGGAAAAGACTAAGGCAGATCAATTTTAATATGATTATGGAAAGTAGGCTATTGGATTGTTGGCTAATGACGGGAGGTTGGGAACGCTTCTGAACGAAATTGGTTCATTGGGTTCTTTGAATTGTTCCCTGGAGCTCAAAAAGGAAATTCGCTCATTGAAAAGTTCGTTCCAATGGTGTCGGCTCTGAGCCAGTTTAATATATCAGCGGGTGGCACTTTGAAGATTCGTATTGATGTTTAATCTCATTCTCAATAGCCTGTTAGCGCACCGATTTCGCAACGAATTATTCCCTCGAGGCGATATAGGATATCTCCATCCGTTGTCGATAGAGTCCACACTGAACTGTCATAAAGATGGACTGGAATGATCAGGGTCTTACACAGAATTAGAACTCTATACTAATCAGTTGCCTCTCGGGCCCATATCATAAAAATTAAATGAGAAGAGCTTTTATGAAGACTTTATATTAATAAAAAAAAATATTTTGTAGATCTTAAAACGTTGTTATGGACATGTTTTGTATATAACTAATATTGAATTAAATGCATCATTTCACTTTTGGGTCAAATTTACTTCGCTTTATTTTATTCAAGTGGTAACGCTGATTGGGATTAGTTGTCCCTCATTAAATTTCTGTTCACGATCCGAAAATCACAATCAATTCCAGCCATTGATCAAGAGGACGTTTAGTACATATTTACCAATAATGTCGATTAAAACGCAGCATATTCGAGTCCCCATATCAACCATACACCTCATTTATTGAAGTTTTCGTCCACTCTCAGTTTTAACTGAGTATTTAATTAATTTTTAATATCAACGTCAAAAATGCCTATACCTATACTACTGTGGAAATCCAAATATGTAGCTGCAAAAATCCCACCACGACGCTCTGTCCATAAGTCGTTTGTTCTTAAAACATTTCACCCTGATTACAAAAATTTCATGGAATATTTTTATCCATTCACACATAAAAATTGCAAATGGCTGCTCGAGTAATTTGCCAAAAAAATTTAATTTCATCCAGCTATCAAAAGCTTTTTTTTTTATTTTGACACCTAACACCTTTATGATGAGCACAAACAATAAACTAATTTTCCCCATAAAATTTTAAAGAAAACAAATGCTGTTTTTTTTGCTCCTTCAACCGGAGGAAGGATGCTATAAAAATGAATTTTTTACGCATCCACACCCGATGGGAGGTAAAAAGCATCACAGTGCGGATGGCTGGGCACTAAACAAAAAAGTTTACATAAATTTTGTTTATCCCTGACTTTCAACTCCTTAATGGCACAGGAGGGAGGGATAGTTAAAAGTGGCGTGTTCCTCATCCCTCCTATTCATATGTACAGTTACTGTACCTGGGTGCATAATATTACAATAACACTGAGTTTGCTTCCATTTTTATGGTGTGAATTATTTTTGTTTTCAGCTTTTTTTTTGTCTGCCCTTTTATTTCGTTTTGTCTTCTTGTCTCCTTGGGTGGATTTTTTTCTTTCTTTGAAATGATGGCAATGAACCACATGCACACATTATAAGTATATTTTTCTTTACAGGATGTGCAGCGTGGAAAAGAGCAGCAACAACAATGGCAGACTTGTTCCCTCTACTTGTTACACTTCTCTACGGATGGGTAATCGTGGCGATAGTACGTCTACGTATACTCCATCAGGGAGTGCACCTTCAATGTGTAGGTGGTTTTATTTTATTGTTGAGCTGCATTTTTCATTTAATGTACCTTTTCTGCAATAGAACTCCCCTACCACTAATATGCTGGATAAAAATAAAAAAAAAGTGTTTCGTCGCCTCGGAGTTTGAAAGCGATCCTATATTTTGCTTTAATTGGCGTTTGGGTGAAGTGCTAAAAAGTGTGCACTAAGGGAACGTTTAAGTGTTTCAGTGGGATAGTACAATCAACTGCAATCTGCACTCAGTAACTTATTTCAATGGCTATTGTTGTCTATAGTAGCATAATGTTGCGGATTGTGGTTAAGTAGTGTGATGGAAGCATAAAAATTAACGCTTTTGTACACAATGGGCCTTAGCAATAAACATTTTTAGTCTCGACTCTAAATTTTCGTAGTTCACTGTGGCTATATTTTTCATAAAAATTTTGCAATTGTGAGCTTCCGTACATTTAAAGTCGAGACTAAAATGGTTTATTGCTAAGGCAATTCGCAATAAGATTTAGTTTCCCTGTATTACCGACGTCCAACGGACAGATTAAAAACTCTGCCTTAGGTATAGTGCTCGCGCTCCTGCCTCCACCAAAGCTTAATAAGGCTCTATGGAGAAAGACTTTGGCGTTTGCAAAGCGTTATATGTGAAAATCGAGCTCGTAGCTGACTTGAATGCAAAAAATTCCTTTGATGTGATAACCTGATAACTGCGCACTAACAACCATTTTTCTATGCTAGCAATCAACCCCCCTCAAACCCCCAACCAAAACCATGGTTTGACTACAATCCGTGTTTTGAATGAGCAGATATTTCAAGGGCAGTACTCCAAAAATGTTGCTGAGTCAATTTCAAAACTCAGTTTCTCGACAAGGATAATCCCCCAACCACCATGGATCTGCAAGAGAAATTTCCCTCCAAATGAAAAAGCGAAAGCAATGCGAGTTTCAATTTCAACGTTTGTCTCTCAAATCGGAGAGTGGCTCCTGAGCACAATCCGTTGGAAAATTGTGTCGAGTTTATTTGATGTGTTGTCGACTTAAGTCCGTGAACGTAGTGATGGGTTTTCTCCTGTATTTTATCAGACCAGTAAAACATGGGTTGCTACACCCACACTTTATTAAATAATTTGTATCATTTCTTGGCGGTTGTGCTGTATACTACTACACATCCCTACCTTCCTTACTACTTTGGCAGTAAAACGCCTGTTTAATTCGTTATATGGTTTTTCACTACCAAACAAAGAATTTCTGCACTTTAAAGAGTCGTTGTGGAAGAATTTAAACGGATGCTGTCTCGATTGTGTCTTGTTTTTCTCAGAGTTTGCTTCACATGTATTATATCCGAACTGGGTGTTATTCTGGGGGATAACAGTTCTAAGAAGAGAAAATCTACCTTCTTAGGACTCCAATTGGCTGCAGTCTCAGTTTGGCATTCTCAAAGAATTATTCGGAAGAATTTTCATCACACTAAAGCAATGGAAAGCTTAAACTCAAACTGTTAAAATTTTAAGGAGACTCCTCAGAGTTGCAATTTGGTTTAATAAAAGCGTGAAGAAAAATGCCCCACCCTCTGAAGGTGGGGCATTTTTTTGTTTGCCTCCCATTATGTGGAAAAATGCAAAAATAGCTCAATTTGAATTTTAATCCATTTCACTTTGAATCTCTCCATGTAAGGATTGCGCCTCCGTCAAACATCCGGCCCCTTTTCCGAATTCTCAATCTCACGCCTACCCATGGCATGATGGAGAAGCCATAAACCAGACCAAACCTAGTTCCAGTTGAGAATCCTTGGATTTCGGGTTACATATTCAAAAGCACTCTGTTCGACAAGCAGTGATTGCGACAACAAAAGAGGAGACTTCTCCTATGAGGTATGTAAATTCCTTGGAAAAGGATATACGATTCTGCGTTGCGATAAGTTGGCGGGTTTTTTCACAAGCGAATTTTTTTTTTTTTTATTGTCATACTTGGTGTATCTCAAACTCAAACATACCATCAGGGAGGAGCGCAAAATAAGGATATGAATACCTACCTGAATGTAGAATTCACTGCGTGTCGGAAGCGCCTTTTGCAATCCTCGTAAATCTGGTTTGCTCTGTCGATGTGATGTGTATCGCGTCAAGTGGCCACAGCCACGCTAAAGGTGGGGTGACAAGGTATGTGTGGTGTTTGGAGTGAAAATGGTGCTAGTAATATGAAGTTGACTAAAGTTTTTTTTTTTTTTTGTGCTCGGTATAGAGGAAGCGATTCGCATTTGAATGCTAAGACAGGAGTGCTTAATAATAACTGGAAGAGCCTGACAGAGGGAGGACATGCGTGTATGGTTTTATGAATATGCGTAGCGGGGTTGAGTATACATTCAGGCCTGAGATGTCACGGTTGGGCTGGTTCTTTAACAGATTAAAAGGGTATTCAAAGTCGTAAGCACTTCGGTTACTTGGTCAAAAGGTTGCTTTTCCCTTGGCTAAGGGTTGATGCCTTTTGGAGATGCATGTGTACGAAGAGTACATGTTGACTTTGTAGTGTAAAGTTGTCAAACGGCAATTTATTACTATGGATGAACAAATTGGTTGAGCTTTAAAAGCTCATTCGTAGTGCATAAGAGATGACTATGGATCAGAACCCTCTTATGACATTAAAGGCATTCGTTTTACACTTTTCCAATTGGATGGATATCGTTAATGTAACCCATTTTTTGTAGTCACAAAGCGTGCGACCAATACTCTTTCATACACGAGACGAATGCCTGTCCCGTTTTGATTATACCAAGTAACCGAAAACAGCTGCGACCGAATCAGTGCAAACCAAGTCGTTAGCTCAATTGGATAGTGTGTTCCACTTAGGCAAACATTTTGTTTAGATTTTGGGCGGACTGAGCATTAGTTTCAAAAAGAACAGAGGATCGGATGAAAATTAAAAAAGCCTTCCGGTGACGTTAGCCAAGCTGAAAAATAAAAAGAAAAACTGAATCCTTCCACTCCCTTAATAGAAGCGATCTAAAGCAGTCGCCACTCGCCACGGCTGCTGCTTCTTCTGGTGTAACAACGGGCACAGTATAATTAAAAAGTGCACGCTTGAAATAATCCACATTCTCTCTAACAATCTCCTTTCGCGATTTTCCACGAAATGAACGCGCCACCCGTTGTGATATTTAGCCCTCTGTTTGACTTTATGTCTGTGTATATAGTTAAAGGCACAACAAAGAACAAATTAAATAAGCATAAAGGATAACGCGCTGGATGCAAAGCGCCAGAAACAGCAAGCAAAAAGAAAGACCTTCAAATTGAATTGGAAAAAAAAAACACAGCAGCGAAAATACACTGAATGGCGTGTCCTTCTTCTTAGACGACCCAAATCCTCAAAGGCGGCGGCAGCAAAGACGACAACGACGACGACGACTGGCAGTCGCACAAACAATTTATTTAACCCGGCCAAGAGGACTTGATTCAGTTCCTTTTCTGGGCTGACTGCAGTTCGCTTTGGTGGAACTGGAACCCTTTTATGGTCTCCTCTTTAGTTCCGATGCCGTTTCTATGTGTGCGGGTGCGGGTTTTCTTCTTTTTTGAAAGGCCTCCACCAGAGCCACCGCCGACTTGACTCTACGTAATATTTTGTTTCTTGTATAGCTCGGGGCTGTCAAGTGGAAAAGGGAAAAGTCATCCTCGTTGGTGGAGAGTGCCGTACTCTGTGCTTCCCTTCTCTCATTTATTTGGCCCATTGTGTGTCGGCTCGTTTTTTGTTTTGTTGAGCAGCATACCTTTTTGTTTCGCGTCTCTGATGCTCTCTGGTAGAACAGCAGAACACAGAAACACGCCGAATGCAAATAAGTTGGAAATTTCTTCCGCTTGTACACAGTTTTCATTTTCCAATCGCCAAGGCTGCGATTTTAATTAAGTTTCCTTCTTTGTTACTCGTTTTCCCCTTTCCATTTAGACTTTTCGCTTTTCATTTCTTTTCGCGTAGGTATATAGTGGAGGGTGTACTCGTAATCGTAATACGCGGCTCTATTGTTTTGCGCGCGGTGTGCACAGGTAGGCACAGTTGATAGTCCTGGAATGGATGCGAGTTCAAGCTTCAAGGTAAGCTATACATGCATGCATGGGGAGGGCGGTTGGTACCCTTAAGGAATGAAAGATTACCATATAGTTGACAGAGGGGTGGCGACCGGGTATATTGGCCTAAGAAGTGGATTAGTTGCTACTCGACGTTGAAAGTTAAAGTTCTCCAAGATGATTATGTATTTTAAAGGGGAAATTAATGGTGCACGATGTTGGTTTAGAGTTGATGGGAATTTGATTGCACTCAAGCCGGGTATATTTGAAAGCACGCCATATTGATTTTTAATAATGCCTCTTAATGGTGAGTGTAGCCATTTTTTGTATTGTGAAATAAAACAATTAAGCGCTTCGCCGTGCGAGATGTTTGCTTTTAAAATAGGTAATCAGAGTTAGTCGTGCTGTGTGTTTTTCACACGACATGATGTGTTGAGACCTCCTACACAACATTTAAGTATTTTTGTCAAGGAAATTAAATTATTTCAATCGATAGTGTGTTACAGCGGGCTGTTAAAAATGTATGTATCACTCTGTATTTCAATTAAAATGAACCGTGCCAAGGAATTGTTTAATTTAAAGCTTTGGTCTTCTTTCAAAACGAAAACCAGGATAGAATCGCACATACCAAGCGTCTAAAATATTCTCCCCCGCACAATCCACTAAGCGATTGTTTTAAGGAAAATATTTGAGATTCCACTTGAGACAAGGCAAAGGACGAAAATGAAGGCAATAGATCCACTGGCAAAAATCAACGAACACATTCCAAGGAAATCTCCAATAGCCTCCACCTCTCTCTTCACTGATGGAGGGCGGATAGCTTTTCCGTTTCCTTCCGAACAATACAAAGGCCAAAAGGATGTCTATGCGAACACGAGACGCCATAGAGGCGAAATCATTTGAGTCGATCTGAGGCACGAGAGGAGGACTTAATTTAAAAGAAAATAAAAGTACAAGCAGCACCCAGCGGTTGGAGGACGAAGAAAATTCCAAATGGATACCAATTGTGTTTTGGATCTCAGACTAGGGAATAGTTCCAAAATCTCAACAGGTGGTCATTTGAGATAATTTAAAATTCCTGTAGGTGTGAGACTGAGTACAGAAGAAGTGTGCAACTCAGAAGCATTTCTCAAGGCATGGACTGCCTTTGATAATAATTCTGTTTGTGTTGTGAGATTAGAGGATTAAGTTTTTTTTTTTACTGGAAGTTGGTACGTAGGTACAAGGTAGGACAGCAGATTGGTTTCATTTTTCTTATAGTATTAGTTAAAAAGTTATAATTGGTATGAGGACGATGGAGGGGACCTGTTGTCTTTGTCACACATTTATAGGTAGTCGGAAGATTGTTTTAATTATTTCAAGTGGATGAAGTTTGGTCACAGATTTCCGTTTCATAAATGCTATGATTGGAGATACGCTACATAGCTACTTTGAATAAATTCAAGTCGTTAACAATATTAATACGTTGAAAACTAATTGTCCGACTGTGCAATACATTTTAATTGCTCGAGGAACGGCTATTCTAAGGCATCATTAACACACATTTACAACCCGTCGACCAGCAACGGACCGTACCTAGCAATCAATTTCCCGACAACAAAAATGACTCCTTGACCACAAATCATTTGAGCTCGGAAAACCTTCACCAACTCAATTAACTGTTTCTCATTTTTAGCGAAAAACTTTTCACTTTGCACCACCAGCAGAGAAGCAGCAGCGGAACAAATTTCCCATAATTCATCACTCAGTGAAAAATGAGTGGAAACTTTTATCCTCATCCTGTTTTTGCCGCCCGATCCAACTTTACGCACCGAGGACGATGGCCATCAGCGTAGGCATGCACTCTTCACCTAACAAGCGAACACCAAAGACCGCCGCCAACGAGTATCAGTATAGTGGGGCATGGGAGCCGCAGCCAGCATTTTAACGACTGAAAAGGATCAAATTTGCCAATAAATCGTCTCTTCCTTGAAGCGCATCGACAGAAGTGTGCGGACCGTAAAAAATACAATCTCAACGCGCACACACGTAATATCTAGCGTTTGTTTCAAGTTTTTTTTAACAAAAGAAATTAGATCCGCATAAAATCCTAGCTAACGTTGGTTGGTAGCCAATTTATTATACTGTCTGCCATACATCAGGATTTATGGGTCATTCTCGGCAGTACAAAGGAGCTTTTATGCAGTATACACTCTTAATAACATCTCGTGCTGAACCTGAACACAGTACGTATGAGTAACAGAAAAGAATACGACAACAGTTTTACTTTGAAGACGGAGAGCGTATATCGAGAAGCAACAAAAATGGAAAAGAATCTCCGAAAGGAAAGAAAACTTTTGAAAAACGGACCAAGCAACATACAAACAAAAAAATTGTTTGTAGAAAACTTTGGAAAGAAAAATGCTTTTAATCTGAAAACTTGACTCATAAATAAAAATCAAAGTTCTCTTCATCGATGGAGAGGAGCAAGTGGCGTGCTAGATTGGTACTTGGTAAGGGGAACAACTTAACAGCCCGAGAAGACGAAAATGAGTGAAAGAAAGATTTACAAGTTAATACTATTAGCGGAAGAGGATGAAATATCGGCACCTGATAGGGACTCGACCATGGCCATGGGTGGTCTGTTTACTTAGGAAGGAGCAGAGCTAGGTGTGTGTTTGTAAATGTGGATGGGATGCCGGTGGACCGGCAATAAAAGCCAAAAGCGCACGTTTTCATGTTACGGGTTATTGGTCGGCAAGCGTATCCATTTGTTATTAAATATTTCGTTTCGATGCTTTAAAGTGTTGAAATTGTTGATTTATGTGATCTACACTAGAGAGGTGGTTGATGTTTCTTCAGGTGGAAGCGGTGCGAAGCCAGACTAAGGGGATGCTAAGGAATTGTGATTTCCGTTGCTTTCCATGGACAAATCAAAATCTCCTCGAAAACCTGCCTGCTTTGTTTTTTGACGAGTTTCTTGGACGCCTTTTTGCACTTTTTGACCCATTTTTTAACTCCCTTTTCTGACGCATTGTGGACTTGTTTCTTAAAACGATTTTTTAATGCAAATTTAGTGCGTTTTGGGACGCTTTTTTGCACTTTTTGGCTCACTTTTTAACTCGTTTGACGCATTGTGGACTCATTTCTTAAAACCTCTTTTTGACGCATTGTGGACTCATTTCTTAAAACGATTTTTGACCCGTTTTTTCGCATGCAAATTTAGTGCGTTCTAGGATACTTTTTTTTAAGCGGCTTAGACACTTTTTTGAGGTGTCTTAAACATTTTATTTGAAGATTCTTAGACATGTTTTTTGGGGACATTTATGTGTCAGATTTTGACCGTTCTTTTGGAATGTTTTTTAACTTGTTCCGTAACTTTTTTTTTGATGCATTTAAGACACTTTTCTAGCTCGGTCTTGGACTCGTTTCTGAAATAGTTCTCAACGCATTTTTCGATGCATTTTGACGCCTTTTTGGAATTTGTTTGTTTGTTTATAGGTTTTTTTTTTTTAAACCGCTAAATGATAGACTTTCAGAAGACTGCAATGGCGGAAAAACACTCATTCATCTTTCCGAACTATTCTTTGGAACCAAGATTCTGCTGTACGTATCTTAACACATTTTCTGACCCTTGATTCGATGTTTTTTTTTGCCTCATCTTTTGGAAACGTTTTGGGTCGTTTTTGACACGGTTCTGCACACGTTCTTAATAAGTAATCAACATAAAATGTATTCATCTACTAAATACGGTAAGAATCAATATTTTTGAAGTGTTTTCTTATGTCAACTAAATTTTTAGGTCTTTGTCAGCCGTTTGCTGTTTGAAAGGGATTATGAAAAGAGTACTCCCTACTCCCCCAAGTTTCGTTCTTGTTGATTTCTCCACCTGCCCTGACATTCAATGGTAACATAGTCTGCCACAACAATTACTCGAAAGTTCACACTTTTCCCATCTACTTAAAAAAGGCTCCCTATTTTTTCGTTCTCTGTTAATGTTTTCAATAATGCAAACCAATTTGCAATTTACACGCACTGTTCTACAAAATAATCTCGCATATTATACTCGTAGTCGTATACTAAAAAAACAATTTGCGTCGCACATAATTTCCACCCCTTACACATGGAGATGTAATTCAAATAAATTCACGCTTTCAATTCAATTCAGTCCAAATGGGATTTCATTCGCATAATCACACTTAATTACATTGTCAGCACAATAACAAACAAATTCGCGTTGACTTGCAAAGCCACAAAAACAACAAAAAATAATCACAGTCCCAGCAAGGGCCATACTTCGCATAAAAAAACCACAAAATGAACCCAACTAAGGGCACGTAGTTCAAAGATGGGTGGTGACATGAAGAGAGTGCGAAAATCCCAACTCTCTCCGCATCAAGGGAATCCGAATCCGAATCCGAATAATAAATACCTTTTACGCATTTTCGGGTTTTATTTTTGCATATAAATAAATTTCACATTTAACATCGAATAAATAACGAATGTGACGGGTATAGCTCGATGTTCGACCAGTTGACCACTTGATGCATATCCATCCGCTGTCCCTGGACCACCACCAACATTTATACAGCTAAATTGGAATAACAAGTCCTGCCAACGTCATCAAAACAAAAGGATGCCAAACCAGAGTAAAACAAACAAAAAATGTTTATAGACAATTTATAGAATTTTGGATAAATTGTGTATGAGGTGCTAAACTGCTAATTAAAAAGCTGTGAAGCGTTAAGCTATGTTCAGCGGCCAGGAAGGGAAATTGCTTTGACATTTGGCTTACAATAACAATTTCTGGGCAAATTGAACATAAAATCCGGTGGTCGACCATCCAGTGGCGGTCGTCATTGTGAACATGATTATTATTATTATTGAAATAGAAAAGTGCTGAGCAGGGAAGTTTTTTTTTATGCGATTTCTGAAGCCAAACAACAGCCGATCTGATGGTATTAGGCAGAAGCTCATCAAACAGTCGGTGATAGCAAGAAGGGAGAGAGCTATGTGCAAAATGCCAAATTTGTACGGGTTTCTATGAGACTATTCATATGCGATTTGCGAAGGAATCAATTATGAATTGAAAAATCATATTTCTTATACAACAAAAGCATTGGACCTTACCAATAATCATTTTTAATCTTCACACCAAATATTTTGTAGGTCACAATGGGTAAAATTTCGCCATTTTGATTCCGTAAAATCTAGGCTGAGCACTTAACATGATTATTAGTATCGTGACTAATATTTCATTAGCCAAACATTTTTAGTTTCGACTTTTAGTAATTTAATATACAAATTAGCCTCATATTCCATACAATTTTTTCGATTGTGAGCTTCCGTTAATTTAAAGTCGAGACTAGAGTTTGTTATGAATACGGCGCAATTAATCTAGCAACTAATCTTAAGAAAAACTAAGCCTCAATTGATTTAAAAAGCGAAATTTACAACAGTCTACAAATGATGCACTAGGGAGATGCTGCTATTAAGTCGGTTCTACACTTGGGTTAAAAATCTGTCAAGTAGAGTGTGGCTATTGTAGTTGCGTGCTGAAGATTCTACTTTATTTTCCTTTACTCGGAATTGAGTTTGAATAAAATACAAAACCCTTCCTTGCTAGCCACACTGTCACTCCATGCAATATGGCTGAGGAGCAAATGCATTTGAATATTTTAATAGAACAACCACAAACAGTTCGTTCGTGGAATTCTGCTTAATGGATGATTTTCAATTGGACAATAATAATTCATCGAAATGCAATGGTTGCTTGTTATGGCCGCGACGGTGGTTTTAACGGAAATGAAGTGCGTTTAGGAATGCTTATGCTTAATGCGCGTACGCTGGGCATAAATGAGAAATAAAAGGACCACGATCACACCCGAGTGCGGATGAAGGTACACATGAGAGAAAAATTGTTCGCGGGCTGCCAGCGGTCCAATGTAAATGACTAATAAAATCAAAATTGTGGTTAATAGAAATTTATTCGCTGTTTAATTGAAGTCCTTTGTATTGGTGCGGGACTTTATGTGCACTTTGTCATTTGGACGGCAAAACAAATGGATTTTGTCATGAAATGAAACGGCGAGTTAGGAAATGTTTTGCTCATGGTTTATCTGCATTATGCAAAATGAACTTTGCTATACGACCAAGCGTAGGAGTGTCGCAAAATTTTGGTAAATTGAAACATAGGAGGGAATACGTGATTAGGACTCACAGGGGAATAATTATTTAATATTGTGAGCATGAAAGGGGGATTTTGATGGCAGCTTAGTGAATGTACATATTTCGGAGGATTTGAGGTAGAGGCACAATAAAATCATCCAAACTCTCGGGCGGTAGACGAAAATATTTCTTAACGTTATCAAAAAATGTAAAATGATGAAGAATTTGGTGAGCGCAGGTTGTTTACCTACATAAGAAGTCTATTCAAGGAACGTGGTGCTGCTCGAAATAGATGGAACTAAATTCCCGCCAACAAGTGCGCAGAAGAGGAAGCACTATCTACAGATAAGAACCCGGATTTTTTTTTGGAAGACCTTATATAAATATTTCTGGCCAGGACAAAGCACAATTTAAGCTTCAACATAAACCACAAAGTATTAGAACAACTTTCAAACAATCTAGAATCAGAAACTTGCTCCTATCTCCACGTACGAGAACGTACAACGTAAACATATCCTCCTCAAACCATTCTTAAGTGCGGTACGTGGAAATAGTTTTCCCATTTATGTATGATAACGCATATCACAGCGAGTCCTTAATTTCCACTAAATAGTGAATGTACAAATAACCCAAAAACTTCCCCGGGGCTGTAGAAAGCCATATCAATAGCATTAAACTGATTACCCTAAAAGGCAATTAAAATTTACATTAAAGAGTATCTCCCACCCTATAGCGGTCCCCTCGGAAAGTTATACATTAACTCACGTTACCTTGCTGACTGGCACTTCACTGCCATATGCCTTATCTCTCACATTGGTTGCATAGTTTTTCACTTTTAATTTGGGAAGCGCGTAACGTATATCTACAAAAACTTGTACCCTTCACAGAATTTAGTTATCAAGAACTATGATGCGTGATGGCCTCATTACAGCCCTAGGCCATGTTGCTGCTTACGTGAATCAATGGTGAGTGTGGGTAGCAACCTTCATTCAAATACGAAGCATAGCTCAACCCACGTGTGCAACAGACCCCGATACTATACACAGTCAAGGTTGCAAGAGAGAAATTTGATCAGAACTCATCTTGGGTGTAAAGTTTTTGATATTAGAGTTTAGGAACTTTTAATGCTGCCTCTTAATTTGTCCCACGTTTAAATGTGGTAGGGTATCATGTTCCCTAATGTGTCCTAGTTTACCAATGTCATAATTAGCTACAAGCACAGTCGCACACTAAAAAAAAGGGCGGTGGTTTATGGGAAGCGTTTACGACGAGCAGTCTGACTCGTGCATTAAGTTTCAATAGTGCTTTCGTGAAATTTAATTTCGGTAATTTTCAATTTGAATCAGTCATCAGACAGTGCTGGATCGGGGGTTTTTGATTTCATAGGTCCGGGCAGGTTTATTACTTCGGACCTCTTTTAAGAATTTTCAATGGCGAAAACACACTCGCTTTTCAGATATCAAACGCATCCGAGTGTGAGCGTTACTCGCGGACTTCTTTTCTACGTTACTTCTTAGTGTGCCAATCTTGTATACCATATAAGACTTCTAGTACAAAAATTGATTACTCTCTGAATAAGTGTCGGGTCAATTTGCATATATTGGCCTACACTAGGAAACACGTTTATCGTTGGGCAGCTTTCGGTCGCCCTTAATTAAAAACCACGTTTTTTCCTCTCGAAACCGCACGCTCGTTGGTAGGTCTCTCATTAACCACGCATAGTTTCGGGCCTCTAAAAACCATGCATGTCGTAGAAAATTATCGCCTGCATTTGCATCATTCTGCCTTAATTTGTCTGGCTAAAATTGTTCCCACTTATCCAAATGTACCAATTGTGTGAAACTTACCGCCCCTTTACCAACAACCGCCTTAAGGCGAGAACATGCACCGTTTACTTGACAAATCCAGCCATTAACTTGTAGCAACAAACATTCAGTGGTCGCTGGCGCATCCGTTCTCGCATTGGATCACAATGCGAATGGATAATTACGATAAATTGATTATTTGCAAAACTATTATCGTGGGACAGTGCCCGACCAATTCGAGTTGGGCATCCTTATATGTCCCGGGCACACTTTTCTCCTTCAGCAGCCGCCTCCATTTAGCAAACCACTTTTCGATAATCCTAATGCCATCTAATCTGTGTGTGGGTGTGTTTGGATGGGTGTATGTGGACCACTGTATGGGTAAAGGATTTTTATGCTTCCAGTCAATTTCTAATTAAGTAGCAAAGAGAGCGATAATGGAGTGTCCTATGAGATTTATATTTGCTCTGGATGGTAGATGGTGGATGGTGTGCACAATGGTGGATATGGGTTCGAAACTGATGTGGCGCTTCGATTCAATGGGATTTGGAATTGAGTTTCGTTCGCGTAGGAGTTGGGACAGAGTTTTCCAACTGGGAATCTCGAACCACACTCATTCCGATGAGTCGGCTTGTGTTGGTCCTTGCAAAACAAAAGAGTTCATTTATGCGATGTTATTTGCTAATTGAAATGTTATTTCGGGTACGCTTGAGGGAAATTTTATTTGAATCGAGTACCAATGGGAGTTATATATTTGTACGCGTATAGATATATGAATGTGGTTGATTCAAGGTGTCGGTGTGGTAGGTGGATATAGGTTCGTCTTCGTGTTGTGGTTTGTTTATTACACTGTTGGATGATGATGATTATTATATTCCTATAATCTAGTAAATTTACAAGGAGTTTTAAGTAGATAATGTCCTTTTATATACGATGTTCTAATGGAAGATAATTGGACTGCAAATGTGTCACCTCCTATAGTTAGCCTATGTATTTGAGGAACATCCAAATCGCCCCCATATGCGCATATTTCGCTGTTAAAATAATTGAATCCAGATTGATCGCTAATTTATTATGGGATCCACCTATAAGAACTAGTTTACACAATTTCAACCTTGCATTAGGTATACATATTCTGTAACAGGTTATCTTAGTCCCTTTTTGCTTGGATCCACAGTCTGTTCAGTCATTATTATTATGTTTTATAACATAGAAGACGCATTTATTGACAAACACAAAAACAGTATATGGTATACCTAAGGATTGGGCACATTCAAGAATCTAGTTATCTTAAGTCGACTAGATTGGTCTGGATGAGATGTAACCTGAACGCAAAAAGTAGATTGGTCGGGAACGTCACTTTTTCTAGGTCAGCCACATATGAGAACTGTTAACTTAGTACTTGACTAGATTCGTCGGCTACCCCTCCACAAACATCAACTGAAACAGCTGCTGATATGACCGATTTCCCCCCAATCAAAACCGTGATACATCTAGTGAGAGAGCTGTCAGACTTATTGATTCACTGAATTCGTACTGTCATTCAAAATTGTTTTACTTCAACTCCAAGAAAGGTCTATTTGATAGGGCATCTTGTTAAACTTAAAACGATAAAAGAAAGCCTAAAAAACACAATCCGCGAGACTAATAATCATTTTTAGTGTCCAAGCTAAATTTTTCGAACTCACAATGGCAACATTTTTCATTCAAAATTGCATATTGTGACCTAGAAAATTTCTGATAGATTTCAACCTGTAAAATTTGTTTAAAGTCGATGACAACTACAAGAGTCTTTACGTAAGATGTCTCGGTTCTTTTTTGTGCTTGCATGTGCAAAGAGTGTTTTTCTAAAGGTAGGTATTTATATAATTTTAGAATTGAGTATAACGAGTATTTTTATCGGCAGTAACTAGATTAATTTTGACATTTGACTTAAGTCCATTCGTGGTGAAATGGTATAACATGGGTATAACATACTGTTGAAATTAACAACATTTATTTCAACTAATTTGTGGTTAAAGCTTGAATATAATTTCCTGATCTTTAAATGAAATTTGTTATACATACAACATACTTGTAATCTATTACTTGTATACTACATATATAGATCTTTTCATAACCTATTTGAATTAATTGTCAATCTTACTTTTTGTTTCCTTCTCTCTATTAAAATTGAAGCCAAATCAAGTAGACGTCTAATCGTTCTTTTTTACAAGCCTCCTTATTTATTTAAACACATACAAAGTGCAAATCATTGACAGCTGACAGACTATTTTTATAGAAATAGTACTAAGAATTCAAAACCAAACTTTGAACATAGGGTAGCTTCCTGAAAATTAAATAACCAGAGGGGTATGTAAAAAGCTGTCAAAAAAAAAGTTAAGAGTACCTAGTTGATATTTGCCATGTCCAAATAATGTTACGAAAAATTGAGTGGAAAACCAGAGGGTCATTTATGGTTCCGTGAAAAAGTGAAATGAAAATTTGTTTACCCATTCACCGCAATTTCGATTCTCGTTCTACGAAAATGTAAAACCAAACTTCAAAAATTCTCATATGAATAATTTTTTTTCACGTTCTCATTTTCGAGGGAATGTTTCGGCGAAAGATTGAAAATTGAGATTTTCAACACAATGAGCGATATTAAATCCACCGCGATAGTTTCACGTATACTGAACGAGAATCGCTTTTTAGTACCGATTTAGTATTCGATTCACTCTTCACAGAACCAGAATTGACCCCCGACTTCCATTTATTTTAATTTCATTTAATAAAACTTTCACGCAAAATTTATTTTACCTTTGAGTGCTTACCTGCGTTTTATCTGAGCTCAGCTCCATCTGGTTTTGAAAGACCATTTATGACTATCCCCTTAAGCGTAGTACGCTGCTCGAGCTAAACTAAATTTTATCTGGTCTCCAACCTTTCTCTCCAAAGTCCTAGCTAAATTTTGACATAGAGTACGCCGTGGATAATTGTCACAGAAAACAGCTGTTCGTTGAAAAAACGCCCTTCAACAATTTAGTTCTCTCTTATTTCAACTATGTCTGATTCTAGGTACTTCTCGTCCCTGTAATAATTAAAAGAGCTCATCCTTGCAGACTTTTCCGCAACAGAACAACAAATACACAACGATCTGTCACAATTTAGCTTGAGAAAATGTGCCGACCCATTTAATGGGCACGCTGAATTTTGACAGACACATGAAGTACATTCTGAAACAAAAATTTGATTACTTAGCTCGAGCTGCGTGCCACTCAGCTAAATGGGTTCGCTTAAATTTAGTTTAGCTAAATTTGGGAGAGAATTTTGAATGGGATCGAAAATTTAGCTCGAGCAGCGTACTAAGCTTTATGCAAAAAATATTTAGGGGACCTCCGTATTTATACTCCCGCACATCCCGGTACATTTGCATCAGAAATCATGGAAGAAACACATAACATACACATACATATAATTTTTTTTTTTGTCCAGGTTAAATTTTTCGAACTCACAATGGGAACATTTTTCATACAAAATTGCATATTGTGACCTAAAAGACATATAATGTGAATGATTACTAGTAAGGCCCACAAACAATACACACAGCCAAACTATAAGGCCTAACGCACATTGCTTTGTCTTCTACTAAATACGTTGTACCTCACAATGGTTAAATTTATATGGAAAATTGAGTTCGTTGAAACTAGCCTGGACACTTAATATGATTAGGAGTATCGCGCATCGTGTTTATTGCCACCTCCTGCCAAAGGATGCTGCGTGCGAGAAGCGGAAAGCACAGTGCTTTATGTAGATTCATCCATTGTTACACGGGCTCATACCTATTCTAATTTATCTCGTTCACCACCCGGTATTGAACTTTTGCACAACTCAAATTAAAGAACTTTTAAAAATAGTGTGACCATTTTCGGTCTTCCTTTTTGTCTTAAATCACTTTGCAAAAGTTGCAGTGCACATTTTTTCTGAATACCTTAATATTTATTTCCTATAGTGGATGCTGACTTGACTAAAGAAATTATTTAGTGTACCTAGTTAGTAAATACACAACCCGAAGGGTAAACATAGAATATCGCTACCACATCTCATAACCAGTAACCACAGCGGTATCGTATTTACGATATTGGAAAATCAATAAATATTTAATTGTTTTAGAGATGAATGAATAAAAGAGATGGATATCTTTCCTACGTCTATCCCCCAAAACCCATTTGTTTACATTGTTGTTTTTGAAATTTAGATCCCTGTCTGTGAATACGTGTGACTTAAAAAAGCATGTCGCTAAGGGCCGGCCACCATTCCTTTTGCTTTTATGGACATCGGGGTGTTCAATTGTTTTCTGTTTCGTATTAAACTTGTTTGGTTTTTGTTAAGGCTGCGATTAAAATAAAAAAAAAATAGTGAAAGACATATTTTCGGGATAGCGAATTTTTGCATTAAGGTCCAATTCATGAACTCACACATAGTAGAAAAGAAATGAGCAGTTGTGCGTGAATTTCATTGAATTTCATGCATTTTTTTTTGGGAAAACAGCTTGCAGGCAGCCGCCTTTCCACTGGAAAGTTATAGGTATAACTCTGTATTCCATTATCTTTGGTCCAGTCCAACCCTTTCGAGATGAAATGTCGACGCCTAGTTTTAAAAACAGGAAAAATATATATTTACAAATATCGCGTTGCTTGCAAGCAACTCAGCACTCTATGCGCTGATAGATAATCAGTCAAGAAGAGAAGGTATTTATTATTCAACCTCTACTGGTCCTCTAAGATTGAGTTATAATTTCTCCCAGCAATTGCCGAGTGACAGATCCTTAAAAACATAACAAAAAGCCCAATCCCTTAGCAAATATGTTTTTGCATACATAATGGGTAAGCGTAGGTGAAATAAGTATAAAAGTAAACCATTGCAACCTGGAATGAAATATCATGCGGTTCCTCAGCTCTTGGATGACGAATAGGGCGGTCTATGTTTTTTCTACCGGTTTGTCTGATTGGATGGATGTTTTCTTATAAGCTAATTTACCATGTTGTGTTATTGCCAATTTTAAAATACATAGCCAGCCAGTTATGAGTTGTATACTAATAAAATAACCCCCACTTGTAGATTCTCGGCGGTCATGGCAGCCATAAACTCACCAATACATAATGCATCCATCTTTCATTTTTTACCACTGGCATGCTAACAAGAACCCGAATCCGCCCTCTCCACTGACTCAACTACGCAGCAGAAATATTTTAAAACGCAATTCCCTCCACACAGCCAAAAAATACTGTTGATGATATGCACCCACTGCACTCCCACCTGTACAAACCGATTGCCTGTCAATGTATACTGTTATCGCCATACCCACCCCCACACAGCTCACTGATAACATATTCATTGTGTCAACTTCCCTAGTTGAACGTGTCACAAACTTTCAGCAATACACATGTTTCAGAGCGCGAACAAAAAATCCAGTCCAAGCTAGTAAACTTCAACCCAGTCCTTCGGGTTAGTAAGAGCACATCCGCAATAACGTATACCGTCTTAGCCGCTATCAGCAGTCACCACCCCACATCAATTAGAATCGGAAAACAAACTAAATCAACAAGAAAATAGCCGTTCACCAAACCTCTGGTTGAAGGCCGACCGACGCCTGCGCTACATACACCAATGGATTTTTCACCTCATCCTTACCCCGAACCCGAAGACTGACTGATAACAAAACAACAGTTGTTCCGGTAAACAAATACACTCAAGCAAGCTTAAATCTCTTGCATTTCATTTCATCCCCCACCCCAACCGAGCTGATAACAAAACAACAGTTGATTCCAGTGAAACACTAGACTCACACACACTCACTCACTCACTCAAGGACATGAAAAGGGGTTGCATATGTTGCACAATGGGGTGGCATTTGCACATAATGTGATGATAACCAAGAGTGTGGTGAAATTGATAACCGTGCAGGGGGATGAAGCGATATCGATTTTCTTTTCCACCCTCTCGCCGGGGAGACATTGGTCGCACGGCCATGCGCGCTAAAACCTCACCGAAAATTAAAATATAATATAGAAACCGAAGTTACGAGAACGCAAACCGACAGTACTCCTTGCAGTCACCCATCGAAAGTCCTTCCGTTGAAGTCGAGGCACAAGCACAGTCGTCAGGAATCTAGTGTAGATAAAAAATTGTACCCAGTAATAAGTGTGTCCTTATAGTTTTGTGAATATTGTTCTATAATCAGTTCAGACTATTAAATTCAGTTAGTTAAATCTTCGGTGACAGTTGTTTTCCTTTGTTCAATTCTTCGTTCTTCGATTTTACACCAACGGCAGCCCCCGACAGCCCCTTCCGCATCTTCATCCCTCCCCCAGGCTATATGATTATCGTTGTGTTGTTGTTTTTTCAATCACTCTGTCTGTACCTACAAAATATCGTCCTAGCCGTTCATGATAAATGGCTCAATCCGAAACACGCTAGACTCCTCATCGACCAGGAACAGCAACGACTGCAGCTGTTCGCCTTGAAGCCCAGACATCCAGTTGCTGGTTGCAGCTTCTGTTCCAACAGTCCGCTGGGCTATTGTCGACATCATAATCCGAATCAACCCACACATAGACACTTGAAAAATCGATTGATTGCCAGGGGTAGTCGCACCGCTGCTGCCAGTGGTGGAGAACCACAGAAACAACTAAGTGTTGGTGGTGGTGTTTCCAGTTTATCCACCTCGGTCGAGGGTGGCCCTTTCGCAAGTAGCTCTTATCTTGGTGGCAATAAAATCCGTCAACATCCGGCCAAACTGTGTGCCTGCCTGAGCTGTAGCCACGGTGATCATCGAAATACAGCATCTAGTTCGTCATTTCGAAGAAATCGTACATCTTGGGGCACACGAAGCGGTAACGCGTACTGTGGTGAACGCATGCTAGCTAGCAACCTTTCGTATCACAGTCGTTTTGGCGAAGATAACGAGACAGGAATAGTGGCCATCACTCGACGAGGTCGTCGCTACGAAAAGCTAACCAAGTAGTCAGTTCAACTGAAATTAACATCTCCACCTGAAGCCTTCGTCGTATTCCGACGGAACTTGGCCCAACACCCGCATACACTAGAACGAAACCAGAGCTCGCGTTTGGTAAACTGTCAGGCGTACATGACTGTTCTCAGAAGGAGAAGGAACAACTACAGTCATCGGAAAGGGATGCTTTACAGTCTAACATACAGCGAACGGTAGTAACCCACCAACCTAGTTCTACATACTCTCTGCTTCTGTGTATGTGTGTGTGTGTGCGTGTGTAATAAGCCAACAATCCTGCACAATGTCAAGTGACGAATATGAGACACCAGAGTCAACACCAGCTCCATCAACCCCAACTTCAACGACATCTGAAACACGAACAACCCGGCAATTCACAACGAGATCTAGCACAACAACATCCTCGGCTCGCGTGAAAGGTTCCTCCTCTTCCTCGAAGGATGATAATCACCCTCTTAAGCACGGCTGCGACGACAATTGGACATGGTCTAAGCGGCATCGTTCAAAAGAGGTCGTTCTCAGCGGTCCAAACGACAGAACGGTACATTTTCATCCGAACTGGAGCAAAGGAACAGCCGGTGTTCAGGGAAAGCGACCACTCAACAACGGCCGCTTCTATTGGGAATTGCATGTGACGCAACGCGTCTTCGGAACGAGCATAATGTTCGGCATCGGGACAAAGTACGCGCGGCTACATGCAAACTCCTTCCGCAATATGTTGGGTGAGAACGAGCATGGTTGGGGTCTCTCGCACAAGGGCGTTCTGTGGCACAAAGGTGTTGCATTGTTGTATACAAAACGATTTCGGGAGAATCAAGCGACTGTTATTGGCATCCTATTTGATGGTATCGAGGGTACATTGACCTACTACAAAGACGGCGATTGCTTAGGAGTTGCGTTCAGAGGGTTAGATCAGGTGAGTTGTATTATTATTTAATTTAATTTACATTCGTGCTGTATGTTTTTTTTTTTGTTTTACCTTTTTCGAAACCGACTTCTTTTTTCTAATTGTAAAACTCAATGGAGTTCTAGTACAACAAACGTTTGAGCAGATGTTCTCGCCGATTCAAATAACATTCAATTGAACTTAGTCTCTCGTGATTTTCATTCAGATAATTGTGGTTCCCTTCAGAGTTTGTGTCATAGAGACAAATTAAGAGATTCACAAGTCACAACCAAATAACTTAGGCGAAATTATACGCAGTGGGGCTTACTAATAATCATTTTTAACCTTAACACTAAATATTTTGTAGGTCTCAATATTCAAATATGTAGGGAAAATTTCGGCGTTATGCGTTCGGAAAATTTAGCCGGAGTACTTTTAAGGAAAGTCAGCTGATCGAAAGGAGATCGCAATACTAGATAAAGTTCCGTGCAACCCATTTGTTTTATTTTTAAATCAACAATGGATATACTCCGTGAATATGATTTTTCTGAATAACTTTTGCATAGAACTGCGGTCAGATTCTATAAGAAATGAAACGATCAGATGTTTTCGTGCGCGCGAATGATTTGCACTATGTTACACAAGCAAATTTCTTCGTGCACACGAAAACGTTTGAACGTTTCGCCTTACAGAATGCCGACCCAGGTTTTCTAAAAAGCCGAGAAGACTTCACAGGCTGTATCATTTATTGCCACACCAAGTTTTTAGAAACTTTTTGACCAAAATGTATTTTTTAGACTTCATTGCCCTTAACTTGGCATACTGAAATAATTATTCTCAACCATTAAAAAAAAAAAGGATATTTAGGCAAACTCATCCATTAATATTTTAAGCTGTTATTGAGATTTCTGCTACAGACCAGATCTGCGACCATCAGCGATACCACTTTACTGGAATTGAAGTAGATTTACTTCAATTTTGGTAAAAAAAAAAAATCTGCTTCCTACTTCGCACTATTGTTAAATTCTTTATATCTAGTTTACTTTAGAAATCCGCTTCAATTTTAATAAAAAAAAAACTTAAGTCTACTTCCAAAAAAAAAATGTTTTAAAACTGTTTTTCACTATTTCATTTAGCCCGGATTCACATTTCAAAAAAATAAATTCAATCAAACACAAAATTTATTCAAATTTTCTGACGAATATTATTGTTTTCCTTTTAATTTTCTGTCAAAGAGGTGATACGTTTGGTTTGGTTTTTGTTCCTGTCTGTTCCGAAAAGTTTAGCCAAATACGTGAAAGAATTATTACAAACGCGATGAAACGATATGAAGACTTTATTTTATTAAAGAAAAATATGTTGGAGATCTTAAAACATTGTTTTGGACATGATTTATATGTGCACAACTAATGTGGAATTAAATATATCATTAAAACTACGACTTTGAAATTTACTTCACTTTTTGGGTCAAATCTTCTTCGCTTTATTTTTTTGAAGTGGTAACGCTGGCGACGATAGCTCTTGATCTGATTTTCAGTGTTCCCACTTTAGTTTTAAAAAGTGCGGTAGATTTAAAGAAAAAGATTTACATAATATAGGTACATAACTCAAACAACAATCAAAGAAATTTTTGGGTGCAGTGGTAGATTGAGAAAATGTTCACAAATTGTAGTAGATCTGTCATGTTATTCTTAACTTTAGTAGTTTCTTCCAGTTTGCTAGAAATAAAAATGAATTTTTGTAATTTTTCTGAAACTAAAATTCCTAAAATATCCTAATCATTAATTAAATCTTTGCAGGTGAAGGAACCTCTCTATCCAATTGTCTGCTCGACGGCGGCCAAAAC
This sequence comes from Cheilosia variabilis, assembly GCA_951230905.1. Taxonomy (NCBI): domain Eukaryota; kingdom Metazoa; phylum Arthropoda; class Insecta; order Diptera; family Syrphidae; genus Cheilosia; species Cheilosia variabilis. Next base: position 11,907,973 of record OX579680.1, on the reverse strand, counting down.
CGAAATGACACTCAAATGTGCACGTCGGGATTTCGTAAATCTGCAGGATCGTTGTCGTGCCGAAATCATCAAACATGTCAAGAGTCGTCGCCAGTTAGCAAAGCTAAATCTCCCGCCATCAATCACTGCGTACCTTAGTGAAGTCAACAATGATATGATCCCTTGGCGTCAAGTCGATAACTACGATGTGTTCATAGATTTCTAGTAGTTAAGTATGATAGATAAGGATTCGAAGTCGGCCAGCCTTAAACAAACTATAATCATTTGTAACACATATAGATGACATTTGTTTAAGGCTTCATCAGAAATATGTATATAATATTGATATTCAAAATTTTATTCTATATGTTGTTCGTAAGTTATTGTGTAATCGATGTTGTAAAATTATAACACAACAATGTACGTATTTAGTAAAACCAAATACGTACATTGGTAGTTGCATCTTTTTATAGTTTTTTTTTCCTACTAACAAAAGGAACTATAAAAAGATAATTACCCTGCTTGTTTGTAATTTTTATGTACGGATGTGTATTTGTGTAAATCGAACGAGATCCTCTGGGATCAATTTCAATAACTTGTATATATATTTTATTTATTTGCTTGAGCCGGTACTTAATATATTGAACTAAGAATGTGACTTTGTAAATATAGGCTAAGTTAGTAACTAAATCATCCTTGATCGGTATATTGAGTATATTTCGTCATCGAAGCGGGTTGTATTTCGTTTCCTTCCTGCGGTCATTGTATATCTGCGATTGTACATAAGATCAAGGAAACGAGACTATTCCGATCGATGCCGATCGGTCAGAAAGCCCTTTACTTTAGTTCTGATTCTTAGTTTTTGTTCGAAATCATGCTCTGGTGGGCTGCAGGCATGGTAGCAACAGAATGTCCATTTGCGAATAACTCACAGAGGGCGTCTTAGTTGATTGGATTCTGTGATTTATTCGATGGCTATGATGGCTTTCAAATGGATGTTTTGTAATCAGTTTACAATCACCATTCGAAAGTTGGCGGGGTCTTAGATCGTTTCCAACAGCGGTTCTTGTCAAATATTTATATTTATATCAAATATTGACAGGTACGGTTGTACTGCTGTGGAAACACTTGTCTGCTTTTGAGCGATGATTGTTGTTATTTATTTATGCATTCTGTTGCATGCGATTTATTTTGATTTTAGTTAGCGAATGTGAACGGTAGATATGATTTCGAATGGATTTCCTTAATTTTACAACATCATCGAGCGAATGCTGAAGGCCGATTTGCCTACAAGTTTCCTAAACAGGTTACAAGATGCTAGGGCTTGCATCGAGTGATTCTGAATATAAGGTCTACTTGTAGGTAAAACGCAGCATACTCTCTCCCATGTCCGTTTTTTTTTTTTTGTGTTTTTGTCTGTTTCATTGCTGACTCATAGAACGTAGAACACTTAGTTTATTTATAGTTAATTTCAATGTTTTGTGATGGTTTAAGGGATTTCACTTATATCAACAAGCTATTTCAGCAAATTACTTCCGAACGAAAATCATTGATGTAGTCTTTCGATTTGCATAAAATTGGTGTTTGCAAACACCCAGCATTTCCCATATTTCGCTGCACGTGAAAATCGGTCTTGTCTGTCGAAATGGGCGGATCCTTGAATACCTGGGTAAATGTTTGTATTTGAGGTGTCAAATTTGCATTGCAATAGTACTCCTGGCAAACGCCTGGGCGAGGGAGAAATAGTTGGTTCACCTACACCACACTGGACCCTTGGCCAAGCTTCCCACAAACATTCGTTTGTATCTAAGGAAGTGACATATAGTTTAATTCAGTATTCGGACCACTAAATTGAGAATTTTTTCATAATTTCCAATCTATATTCCACAAACCAACTTCAAATCTGATAACATAAGTTTCTTTGAGAACATTCTTCGGTAGTTCTGGTGCAGGATTTGAAACAGCAATCTGTGAAAACTGTGTGATAAATACAGCAGGCAGTTGTATTTTATAAATACATACTTCATCGGTTGTTGCCGACAATCTGAGCATCACTTCTGACTGACATCAATTCAGCAGCGCTGATACATGCCATTATTATATGGCAATTTGTATTTTTTAGTGGTTGAGAGAGTACGGCCTTTTTCTAAGCTTACCAGACAATTCAGTTCCTCTTTGCTTAGACTCCACAACATCATGGCATTGCCATATCAACAACGACCCATGCTTCCGAGCATACTCTGTGTCGATCCAGAGGCAGCTTAACTAGTCTCTTGACACTTGAAAGAATTTCTAAAAAACTACATCCATATTCCATACTGATACACCTGAACCTTCTCAAACACACCTAAAGCTTTAATTTTGTTTAATCTTAATATTTTCGTTCATACTGTTGGTTTAGTGTTTAATTATAAGTAGTGTCTTTTTTATAATTTAAATAGCAAAATTGTTTTAGTAAAAATCAAGTACTGTTTACAAATTTGCTTGTAATACTTTTTTTGTGATATTGAATATAGTAGTATAACCTTTAACGAGTTCTGTTTGATAAATGATTTTGATCCTTCTTCGATTTAAACAAAATATATACAAAAAGTACATATTTACAAACGCACAAGTGGTATTAACCAAGCGGCAGTTTTTGTAAGCGTTAAATAAAATGAATAAAAAATTTAAGAAGAATTGTTTGCTTTTTATGGGACTAACTCGAGCTAGAAATGTTTGTACAAGGTTTGTATTCTAAAGAGCTTCAGGTGATTTTTCCATTTATGGGAACAAGTTAGCTTACAACCGAATGGCACAGGTAGGCAGTAATCTTTAAAACAATGTCAATTAGGATGGTTTGAGTATCGTTCTTGTTTTGTTCCTTTACACCTAAAAACATTGCAAATAAGGACCACCGTATTAAAAATGATTACAGACCAAAAATAGAGCCTGTCGGTGAGCCAATTTCGATCAACAGTTAAAAGTAGCCCAAAGGAAAATTTTTGTAAAAAAAAAATTTGTCAAACCCTAATTTGATACTAAATCAATTAACCGCAGGTCTCCGACCCATGCAATGCCTCAAACCATCCTTTGGGAATGTTTGGTACGCACCCATCTCAAACTAAATTTAACGATATCGAATTTTAATGAATTTCTGCTTCTGACACCAAACAAAATTCTACTTTTGCTTGCATTCACGCAATCACAGTAGCTATGCATGTGACATTTAATTAATTGAATCTGGATGGAAGCTGCGTGTAAATATTTTCGCCGAACTCAAAAATATAAAAAAAAAAAAAAAACCTGATACACAGCTACATGGAAGAACATTCTGGAATAAAATCGCTGCAAAAAAACAAAATAAATGAACACAAATATGGATTTATAGCTTTGTATACCTAGGTACCGCCTACGAGCAACTGAATATTCCAGAAAATTCGTTTCATACCATCCCGAATGGAATACCACTTGTCAGTGGGTACGATGCTCTGACGATAGGTATGATTGTGTTCACCCCTCTTAAGTGAGGGAGGTTCCACCCCGCCTGTCAATAAATGCATTCCCTTCACATCAGCTGTGTATGAAAATAGATGCTGCTCTATCTGGGCTCAGCGCATACATACAGATATGCAAAAACAACGATCGCCCACAGTAGCAAGAACAAGACCCACCTCATTCTGACTATTGTGAGGTGGTATATGCCAGTTATAACGTGGGTGGGACGCTTTGGTTTGTGCTTTTATGTAGTAGAAAATGCTCAGTAATATGAGGTAGCCTGCATGTTCCAGAATTTGTCTTAGGACATACAAATACAAAATACGGCATTAAAATGGGGGTGGATGCAGATAAAAATAAAATCAGCTTATTGACTGTGATAGTTGGCATGAAACTTGAAATATGAAACTAACTTCCTAACTAACTAATTTCCGACTACTTGGACAGAGTTAGTTTGAAGATCCATTGCATACTTTTGCGAACTATAAGGTGTTTGTCCGAAATAGATTAAGAAACGAAATTGACTGCAGATTTCGCAGTTGGATGGAAATAGGAAATATTTTATTAAATTCCTCTGCTCAGAAGCGGATGTAATCATTACTCATACAACTTCGGTGTTCGATTTAAATTTTAGCAACGACCAGTGAAGGTAGTTTCGTGTGAAGTGTTTCTGAGTGAACACGTAGAACAATTTCAAGTGGATTTCTTATAATGTAACTTATATAAATAGGCGAAGGGAAATAGTTAGGAATCACTTTTACTACCTTGAACCAGGGCCGGACCAACTATATGTGCAAGATGTGCAAGATGTGCAAATGCACAGGGCGCCAAGTTCTGGGGACGCATTGCTAGAAAAGAAAAATTAATTTTATCTTGCGCGAACAAATACTGCCATTTGCATATAAAAATTAAAAAGTCCCACTAGACCTATGCAAGTTAACTTCTTACCTACATAATCTCAAAATATTACACCATGTTCGTGTAGGTATATTTTGGGCGCTTTTTGTAAGTCTTGCACAGGGCGCTAGTTTGGCTGGAGCCGGCACTGCCTTAATTATTTTTTTGTTGTGAAGATTGTGAAGAGATGCAGGGTTGTATGTTATTTGTTTTCCAATACCACGTTAATGGTAGAATTTCCACCATTGGGCGAACTCTAGTGCAACTTTCTGGATTTTGTAGGTATTCGAAAAGTGTCAGAGTGGTAAGGCAAGGCGGGCACGGGACAGTTTTAATTTTTATTTATTTCAACATTAAATCAACAAAACAAATAGAATGAAATTTGATCGAAGAATTTTCAGTAACAGAACACAAATTTTAAATCTGAAAATAAAATATTTTAAATTTATGTACGATAAGCAAAAGTTCAACATATTTTGCAAATCTTATGAGATATATATAATTTAAATATGCGCCTTTCCCTTTTGAATACAATAAGTCTAAATTTCTTCAAGTCTTGCATAGTCTGAAAAGAAGATAGTACCTAATTTTATATTACAAAAAATGTAAGAAAAAACATACCTACCAACAAAACGAAGATCTGCATAGAAAGCTAATCCTCTTCTTTCACCAAAATCTCGTAAAGCATTTTATTTTGTAACGCCTCCGAGTGTACCACATAGCCCAGCGTGTTATTCATTCTTGCAACATACATCAATTCGTTGCTTTTAGATTTCCCAGCAAACACTGCATAATCTGGAATCTCCCCATTAAAAGCATGTACCCAACTGTAGTTATATTTGTTTTCAAGTAAAATCTGGGCATATGCAGACTCTATATCAATTCCTTGGTACTTGGCTGTTGCAATATCCAAATCGGGTATAACTTGCCCTGGCACTATGTCACAGTTCTTCTTCAACCGTGCAACATAAATATCATTGCCATTGTGCGATTTTCCTCCAGAGACAGCAGTTTTTGGTATTTTGCCGGATAAACTGTCAACCCATTCGCTATTGTCTGTACAAAAAAAGCCGCCTTGATTTTTGATAGTTCCTTTATATTTTAGCAGTTTCTTCGAAGTCAATAAAATTGAAGCAATTCGAAAATTTTCTTCATCTTCCACACGCGAGAAGCCTAAGTAATTGGGTTCACCATTCCATTGGTTACCAACACGTACAACTTGCTCATTTACATCTGCAATTTCTTTAAATGATTCCCAGCTACAAGACTCTGTATCTACAAGGACTTCGAATTGACTTTTTATAATTATTTCGGAACACGTATAAATGATGGCATATGTGCTGTTGTACACTTCAGCTGGCAATACTTCATCATAGTGTCTTGCCCGACCTACATATACTATAATAGGATCACTATTGACGCGTATAGCATCTGCTGGGATTCGGTTGCCAGGTTTTACATGTACCCATTTGTAACCTAAAATGTAAAATGTTAGCGAAAGAATCTGCTCAAGTGAGGTCGGGCAAGGCTTAATAAAACAAATGCGACAATACGCAGCGAATCAGGAATATTTGCCGGTATTTCGTAGTCTTTATTTATTATTCATTTAGTTTATTTTAATGCTTCAGAAATCACAACAAAAAGGATATGGGTAACGAAGGAGAACATCTTACCAGAAGAGTAATGCAGTGCTACCAACACTAAACAAATTATCACTGAATAGGGTACAAAATACATCACGTCGAACTTCAATTTGTTTTCAGTTTTGTTAGTTTTGCTTCAGGTATTATGCTGACGAATCCGATCGTATGTATGTATAGTTCCTGACTGAATCGTTCAAGGAATATGAAGGGATTTTTAAGCAAAACTTTATCGGTTGCTGGTAGTTTGTTTATGTACTTAGTTACTATAGACCTTAAAACCGCAAAGAAAAAACAGTTGACAAAAAGCAGAAGACATATGGAAAAATGTAGCTAGGTACTCAGCAAATACCAGTATTGCATACCCTATAAAATGGGTAAATCGTAGGTCAACAGTTTTTGTTGATGATTTCTGTCTCGCACACAAACACGAGACTACTCTCATTTCTCTTTTTTAGTTCAGAACTGAGGCTGAATTGTCAAAAATTACTTTTTGTTTTTTTTAGCTCAAGCACTTATATCCTTATGTGGTATTCGATTGGGCGCTCTCAGAGCACTTTTTTATCACTTTTTACGTTCGTTTGGTATACAAAAAAAAAACAATCTTTTTCAGATTTCAGAGCACTTTTGCGAATCTGGATTTTTTCTCAGATTTGCTTCAGATTTAACAATACAAGTACGTTTGAGTTTGACATCTAGTAGAGTTTGTTTACATTTTCGTGAAATGTTTCAACTGAAAAGAAACGAATTACCTACATCGGGTTGATCTATTTTTGTTTATTATTTATTTACAAATGTTTAGAAATCAATCTGGGCGAGCATTGTTAAATGTTTTCATATAAAATAGAACCAGTGAATGGAAAACGCTAAGAAAAGTGTCGAAGGCTACACATCTTCCAATCGCACAAATATCAACACACATCGATTAGACACACAAAATCTGAAATCTGAGAGCGAATCTGAAGAAACCCAATCGAATAGGTACCACATTAGACTCACTACATCAATATATTTTTCGATGCATATATTAAGTTAGGAGCAGATTGACACAACATCAACATCAACCACAACTTGTTATGGAAATAGGGTGCTCTGTCATTTGTTCAATGCTCGTTCGTAGCTATTCTTTTCTTTTTATATTTTATTTATTAATAAAATTGTTGTGATAAAGGCGTGAAATCAAGCTTCACTTGCAAATGTGAATAATAAGTTTGATTCATAAAAACCACAACTTCCTGTTGCATGCAAAAGTGTCGTCTTATCAGAACACATTTTTTCCGTTGGGGAACTTTTGCATTACAATTTCAATACTTTTTATTTTAAAAGTACATATTTGTAAATTAAATATACCTACTTCTACGCAGAACATTGTTGGTTTGATCATTCTAGAAAAGGGTGTCTGCCCTTAAGCGAGTTGGAAAATGGTTTCCTCGGTAGAGAAAATCACTTTTGCAATCCAATCGCTAAAAGTTGCAAATCTGACAGAGATAATGAAATAGAGATATACACTCGAACCTAACCACTGAATAATTCTTGAACAAAAGCTATGCACAAGAAAAACATTTCTTTATATAGGTAGATAGATTAGATATACAGTAATGTCGTTTTCCATTGGATTCACTCGGGGATCCACTCATTCTGAAATCCAATGGAACAACAAAACTGCTTCTGAAAGAATTCACAAAAGTATTGGTGAAATGCCAAAAAATAATCTACAGCTGCTGTCGCTTCTTTTTGCCCGATGGAAAACGACATTAAAGAGTTCTACTCGGCTTGTACCGTTAAAGCTTTAATTTTTTCAATATTCCTAGAAATACAGAATCCACCAAAGCAGTTCCTACAACACTCATATACAAACAGTGAGTTATTCATTTGTGTACCTCATCTCGGTACCAAGGTGATCCTTCCATTCAAAGGCGTACGTGCCGATACCGAGCCCAGGCAAAGCAAAAGCTGTTTTAATCCCGGATGATGGCTGTGAAAATGCATCCGTGCGTCACAGCACACCGAACAGTAGGTATCGTACAATATACATAGGTACACATACTCGTACAATCGACATCTCGTATTTTCTGGGTACTATTTTTTATATGGTGGCTTTGATATTGAGTTTCCAGAGATTTTAGTGGTAGTGGATATGGCCAATGAGATTTGAATATGATTTAATTACATTAGACCGTACCTAATCTATGTTTTGTATTAATAAGCGGACCGAGTACATCGTTTAGGTATTAAAAGCAAAGATGCATGGATATATAGCAAATGTTGTTGGTTAAATGCTGGCTATCGTTTTTTTTAAAGATTCTTTAAAAAAGCCACAAGTGCGTTCTTTTAAGTTCCTTTAAAAACTCCCTATTGCGCTCCAGCGCACCGTACAGTTTCCCAGGAAGAAAATATTTTGCAAACCGTATCTCATAGCAACATACATTTATCGACTACGTTGTACATTCAAGCATCAAAGTCCAAGCCAATCCATATTATATAAATGTTATGGGATGGCGTCCTCAACTACACCCACCATATATACCCACACATCTTCAGTTCCATATAGAGAACGATGTAGTATATGTTCAGTGTGCGTCAAATGCGTTTTATTTTTTCTTTCCAAATATACTGACTATGACTTTACCCACTGTTCATCTGTGAAATATGTATGGGATGCAAACCCCTCCCAATTACTTGAATCCAGGCCCGGGCTCAGTACATAGTGATCGCCATGGTAATGCAACTGTGGATACCGAATACTCCTACCCCACCCACACCTCACACAAAACGATGATAGTACTTGTTGCGACAGGGTGTGTAAAAGCCCGGGACCTGAATTTCCAGGAATAATATTGTGGGTGTTGCAGAAGCATATTTCATATTTAAATATCCAACGCAAGTTGAATGTTTAATAAGCTTCAATCAAAATAGATATCAATAAATGCAAATACGCAAGAGAAAGGGTGATTAAAAAGATTATTTCAGGTGCCAACCTGAAAAAGAAACGAAAATATTCCAAATCTGAGTCAATCCGCGCCAATATTTCAGGGTGCATTAGCTTAAAGAATTTCCTATCTACCCAAAAGCCATTGAGAATACTCAAGGCAACGAACAGCCGCCGTATGCGATATGCCTGCAAAACAATTCAAATGCTAATAAGCTATTATATATTATTATAATTTTTATTCAGCTGTATTATTTTTAACAACACATCCTTAAATTTAAATGTAGTACCTCATACTTCTGCAATTATTGGTCATTTGAATCAAAAGCTCATATGCATCACAGGGCATGGAAAAATGTGTCGTCCATATTGTTGTTTTCTTGTTAGTAAGATAACAAAACCCTACCAGCAAACGATAAAACCCAAGCTATAAAATTCCTACATATTCCTTAAGTAATTCAGTTAGAAACAAAACTTACGACCGCATTCATCAGCGGATAACAATATATACATTCAGCTACACAGTTCATAAACAAAACAAATTTAAATGAAAATTGAAGTTTGGCTTGGCGCCATGTATCTTGAAAGCAAAACAGTGGCAATTTGTGTAATATTAGTTATGTTGCACTACACTTCTGGTAAGATGCACAATAAAGTAATATGTATTCTGTGCGTGTCCTATTTATCTTAAAAGTGGTGAAACATTAATAAAAACAATCAGGCTTTGCGAGGGAACAGTTAAATAAATTGCGCAGTACTAGTTGTTATTTTCAGAGCCCACCCCTTATTTTAACAAATTTGCGATCAAACTTGCTCCGTCATTATATTTAGGTACTTAATATTAAATAAATGGATAATTGAGAGGGCAAATTTTCAACAAATGTGGAAATTCGTATCAGCTTGTAATATAACATTGAGGCGGTGTATATATGTCGTCCTAATGTAATAGTATCTAAAACCTATGTTACCTAGGGAAAAAAGACTAAAATTGAAACAACTACCTACCTTAAGGTCTGTCATTCCACCGATCGTCCACACTCAGGCGAACATTCGAAAGCTCAGCGAAAATCAACTGGCCTAGTTTGACGTATCCGGACTCCTGAGAACAAAAACTGATGTCTTGGACCCTTGCATTTTTTAGCTAATGGGACACTCCATGAGTAATTTTTTGCTGTGATTTCGCATCGACTTAAAAGAAAAAATGAAACCAGAAAAAATCTATGTCTCTTGAAGGGTCATTATGCATGGCTTGCATTAAGAACAATGTTTCTTTTTTCTTTGCCTCTATGTAGGTTTATTTATGATGACTCTGTCAAATTTGTTTCGCGAATGCAATAATGAAACATATCGAATAACCAAAAGACTGAACAGACTGTTCGCCGCACAGATAACAGCTGATAAGTGGATCGCATTTATGTTGAATGAATGAATGAACATGTCTCAAAAGGCAGAATAAACATATAACGCACGGTCACCCCTCTGTCTTGTTTGCCTTTGCATACGAATGACAGAAACCCAATAATATCAACAATACTGCAGTTCATTGACGGTGCTGCTATCCAGCTGCAATAAGGCCGATGTCACACGAGCTGCCTTTTCCGCGCTGCCTTTTCGTCGCACGTCATGAGTTTGACAGCGGATGGAGTTGAAATGACGCAGTACGTCAGGTTCTTCTACCTAGTTTCCGCATTTGAAGTAAAGTGCAGGAGGACTGCTCTCTTTGCGTATCCCAACGGATGATTAACTTCCTTCGCTTACACTCTACTGTTCTACGGCCTGATATTTTTTTGTATACTTTATGGGGCGCAAGCAATAATTGGGAGCGGGAAAAATGCAGATCGTGTGCGGTATGCCACTGCCCTTATAGCCAATGTGCGAAATAGCTTATTCCGCTCAATTTCAAAATTGATAAGGATTTCGCTATATAATTCGAAGATTCTGATGACACTTAACAGTTTGCAGTCAGTTAGAGTTTAAATCAAACCATATTTTGGTAGTTGTACGTTTTATACACGCTTTCAAATGTGTCGTTTCGTCAGCGTAATTTTGATTATTCTAGTAATGGAAACACTATTTAGTCCGCATGGTAAGACAATCGTTTGGTATCCACCTACTGTTTGATACATTTTTGGTAAAAATGCGTTGTAATTAGTGCGTTAAGTTGCTAAATCCAAAAATGGCTGTGAATGCTGGAAACAACTTAACTTTGTTCTATTCTAAAATGTAAAACTGTTTAGAATATACGATAGACCTTAACAAAATCGGTTGGCTATTGCTGCGCCCGTAATTATTAAGCAAATGTGCAGGAGTAACAACCAGTTTTATTTAAAGTTTTATTTTTAACTTGTGTTCAGCTACCTTACATGCGCAAATCGTCTTTTAAATCAGAGCAAATCCCTTCCGTCTCAGCAACCACACACCCAATTCCGCTGCGGGAAGTTATATTTTAAATACGTATTATTTTTTTACGACTGTAGGGTATTTTTTTTTTTAATCTTTTTGTGAGTACATAATATTCACTTTGTCTTCTTTTTTAAGTTGCTGGCTATAAATGGATTCACGTAAAGCCTGGTAACCGAATACCAGGAAACGCTCGAATTCTAAGTCCAGGTCTTAGCACATATATCGGTCGAGCAAGGCATTTTGATGAAATACTGCCAGCCGAAGTTCATAATACCTCATGTGCCTTTATTTATACTTGTTCACAAATAATAAAGAAGACCGAGTTTGAAATACTCGTTGATGCAGAAGACTGCGTCGAAAGTACGAATTTGCAGCTGACTGATATACCGGAGAATATCTTACGCATTGGAAATCGTTGGAACGGTGAACCAATTTACATCGCAATAGCGAATGCTCTTCCATACTACCATATTGGCCAAGTTCTTTTGACTTCAAAGAGAATAATTAATTGGAAAACCGCAGAGGGAAAAGATAAACCACTTACCTTGGTCTGCAAGAACACCAACAACTGGCTTGACATCAGATCAGAAGACTTGCCTAAAGATGCAATCTCTGGAGGAAAATCGGATGATAATAATGATCTGTTCGTGGCACGATTAAAAAGAGATTGTGATATTATTCCTGGACAGTTAAACAGTGATTTGGGTATCGCAATAGTGCGTGGCAAAGTTCGAAGAAACTATTTTAATTAACCATTTAACAATTGAAACAAAATAATAAATAAACTGGTGTCGAATCTTTGGTGAATCGGGACATTGAGGTGCCGAGTTTAATTCTGCACTGAGTTTATTGGAAATTTCTCACCAAAATGCAGGATTGTGATAAATGCAAAGCTGCAATACGTGGAGAGAATGGTGTACGTTGCGGGGGAGTGTGTGGTAAGGTATTTCACAACACTGTAAAATGTAGCGGATTGGACACATACAGCAGTAATGTTCTTGATGCAACTGATTTTGTGAGGTATATGTGTGATGACTGCATGACATATATACATAATGTTGATGTGGTATTGAAAGACATGCAGGAACTGGTAAAAAAGAATGGAGCATATTTAAGAGAATACAAGATGGAATTCGAGGAATCACTCAAAAGAAATGAAACGGAAATAAAGGTCTTGTTGGTAGCGATCGAAGAGAGGTACAACAAGCGACTGGAATCTATTCTAAAAGCGCAAGAAACATGCGAAAGAAGTGTAAAAGAAGTGCAAAAAATGAGTGAATTCTCTGAGTCGTTTAAAGCACAAAGCGGAAAACTTATTGATAGCGTAAAGAAGATGACAGTAGACAATGAAATAGTCGTAAATAACATGAAGGAAATAAAAAATGATATCCAAATAGGAGTAAAAGAAATGAATATATCAAAAAAAAACGAGGGGAAATTGAATTATGCCGATCAGCTGAAGCAAGCCATATACATCAAACCTAAAAATAAACAAGAAAATGCAAAAACAAAGAAGGAAATAAAAGAAAAAATAAACCCTGCGTCCCTTTCTCTTAATGTTGATAACATGTCTGATAGAAGAGAAGGCGCAATAACAATCAACTGTAGAGGTGAAGAAACCGTGCAAAAAATAGAAACGGAGGTAAAACAGAAACTAGGGGAGAAATATGATGTCAAAATTTTTAGCAAGAAACGCCCAAGAATAATGATAACGGACATTAGTGAAAAATGGAGTAAGGAAGATCTAGAAGAGGCAGTAAAGAAACAAAATAAGATTGTTGGAGCGGTAAAATGTGTACGAGAGTTTAAAAACAAAAATAGAGAGGCATACTACGCAATCATTGAACTAGACGATCAGGACCACAAATATGTACTAGAAAATCGGAGAATTAATATAGGATGGGAGAAGTGTAGGGTATTTGAGCATTTCGATGTGTTCCGGTGCTACAAATGCTGTGGTTATTATCATAACCAAAATGTATGCAAAAATACAGTCAAATGTGCAAAATGTAGTGGTGAGCATGACACCAGAGGATGTGATTCGACAGCATTGAAATGCATTAATTGTATACGCTACAACGATAAATACGCACTTAACCTGGAAATTAACCACGACAGCCGAGATGTAAACTGCTCGGTTTACAAGAAGTTGCTACAGTCCGAAAAAAACAGATTTACGGTTTAGCAATCAAATGTATTGACAGGTGTATATTGCAATATACAAGGCCTGACTGGCAACTTGGTAGAGGCAGAACAAATCTTCATAGGCAAAAAACTTGATTTTTTAATATTTTCAGAGACTCATATAACACCTGATATTGAGAATGATGAGATTCTAATAGAGGAGTTTCAAACACCCATTCGATGCAATAGCGAGTCAAGACACACTGGTGGTCTTTGCATTTATGTCAGAAACAATTTCGAAGTCACAGAAATACAAAATATTGCTTTACCTACGCATATTTATCTGCTTGTGGTAAAAATTACTAACAACAACAAGTCAATTCTCCTGGCTGGGGTATATCGTTCACCCAGTTCATCTCTTCGAGTTTTTTGTGACGTGTTTAAAGGCTGGTTAGAGGAACTAGTTCTGTCCTCCAATATGCAATTTATACTAGCGGGTGATATAAATATTGATTGGTTCGATGAATCGAACGCCTATACCAGAGAAATGAAATATGCAATTGAAGTCGAAAATCTATGTACGCAAGTTGTCTCAGAGCCTACAAGAATAACGAGCACAACCCAAACACTGATCGACTATGTAGTAACTAATTCCAGATATACTGTTGCCAAAGCTAACACTGAACTTAATATAAGCGATCATGAAACGATTGTAATCGAGCACAATTTTGGAAAGAAAATCAAAGAAAGATATGATGAAATCAAGATAAAAAGGTTGAAATATAACAGATCGATATTCCTTCACCAGTTAAGAAACAGCGATGTTTTTGTTAGAAGCGAAGATCCAAATTTAATCGGTAGAGTACTGCAAAACGAGCTGCTGAGAATTACAAACTCAATGATTATCATTAAAACTGGACAAAATGATGCAAACATATGGTACAGTGATAACCTACTACAGATGAAACGTGAGAAAATAAGTAGATATAACGAGTTTCTTATATCAGGTTGTGAAACTACCTGGGACAGATATAGAGTATCACGAAACCAATATAGGGCAGCGATTATCAGAGCAAAGAACAGCAGCATTAAGCAGCGTATAGCAAGAGCACACGACCAAAAATCAATGTGGAACGTAATAAAATCATCTGTTTTGAAGGAAACAAAACCACCAATCGAAGACATTTACATTAATGACAACTGTGTTAAAGATGCTATCACGATCGCCGAAGAATTCAATAAGTATTTTGTCAAAAGTGTCTCGGATATTAATAAATCGATACCACCAACCCCGTTTCGTCATAGACCCATCAATGTAAGCACGACTTTCAAATTTAAAACTGTTAGTATAGAGGACATAAAAAGAGTAATAGGTCTGATTAACCAAAAAAGAGATTTTAACTTTATGAGCGCTAAAATGTTACTGGACGCCATATCCGTAATAGGGCCTAACATGGAACGGTTGATCAATCTGTCAATGAGTGAAGGTACTTTCCCAGTCACTTGGAAAGAATCGGTTGTCACTCCGGTTAGCAAAGTCAAAGGAACAAACAAGTGTGAAGACTACCGACCAGTCAACTCACTGCCAGTCTACGAAAAAGTATTGGAAAAAATCGTGCAGATGCAACTTGAAGAATACTTTGAAACTAATGAATTGTTCCTTGAAAATCAATCAGGGTTCCGCAAGAAACACTCATGCGAGTCCGCACTAAACAACATACTAGTGAGTTGGAAAGAGGAGTTAGCAGCAGGTAACTGTGTGATTGCTGTATTCTTGGACTTTAGAAGGGCATTTGAGACCATCGACAGAGAAATTCTTCTGAAGAAACTGCTGGGATATGGTGTTAGAGGACAGGAATCGAAATGGTTTCGATCCTTTCTAAATGGTCGATCCCAGAAAACGAGTGTTAATGGAATGATGTCCAGTAGTATCGAAACAACCCTTGGAGTTCCACAGGGATCCATGCTCGGCGCACTGCTTTTCATCATATACATAAACGACATTGAAGCCGAACTGAAGTATTCCAAGATAGCCCTATTCGCCGACGACGCTCTACTATTTATCTCTGGAAGTAATGCTGATGAATGTACACGAATGATGCAGGAGGACTTATTAAAAATGAGCATATGGTTGAGATCTAACAAACTTAAGCTAAATGTTAATAAATGTAAATGTATGTCTCTAAAAAGATGTGTACAGCTAAATCTAAATATTGAAAATGAAACGCTAGAACAGGTTCAACAAATTAAATATCTGGGTGTAATTATTGATTATAAATTATCGTTCAACTTGCATTTAGAATATATCATTAAGAAAGTAGCTAAAAAGATTGGTTTTTTTCAAAGAATAAGAAACAAAATGTCGGTATTGTGTGCAATAAATATATATAATATTATGATTAAACCACATTTTGAGTACTGCTCGTCTATATTGTATCTGTGTAGTGATGCCTCGTTGCTTAAATTACAACGCTTACAGAATAGAGCTATGAGAATTATTATTAAGTGCAATCGTTTTACTTCTATTAAATTAATGTTAGATATGCTTCTGTGGTTAAATGTAAAACAAAGAATTCTTGTAAATGTATTGTGTTTTGTATTTAAAATTAAAAATGGGATGCTACCTAAATATCTGCAGAAGTACCTGAGATACGTAGGAGATTCTCAACCTTATCAATTAAGAAACCGTGCAGATTTTAGACTACCGCACTATGTTGATAATATTACCCAAAATAGCATAGTTTATAAAGGTTGTCGCCTATTTAACTCACTACAAAGAGATATAAAAAATGAAAGGAATTTTCTCATATTTAAGCGTAAGGTGATTGTATTTGTTAAAACCAATTATCCACATAATTAAATTTAAATTAGAGTTTGATACTATTATTATTATATAGTGATATGCCTTAAGTTAAGTTAAAAATTGTAAACTTTGAAGTTAAATAGCAGAGTTCTGCTAAATAAAATCATGGAATGGAATGGAACAGCCAAACATGAGCATACGGCTATCCATGCTACCGCTTGTCAAGTCTTAGTTGGGGACATGGAATTCTACAGTTGGGTGTCGGCTCAGAACGGAGAGATCCCAGACTATGCTGTTGTTGGTGCGAGGTCCAAGAATAATGAATTGATGTATGTCGCTAGAATAAATAAAACCTTAGGTTACATCCTACACTCGGAAGCTCTTCGCTATGAGATGGCTTATGAAATTCTGGTGCAAAATGAGTTCTCCGAATCTTAACTTGTGTTGTTTTGAGATTCAACTTGAAGAAAACTTTCGTCTTTTGGGTAAGTTATTATGTTTCGCTTGTTATTACAGTTTAACCCATTTGTTTAATTTTTAGAGACTGGACAACTGAAGCCTGATATTTTGAAAGAAACTGGTTTTTGCGTGTCAACACTTTTTAATTTTTCTTTGTAAGAGAACAATAAAAAAATCCATTTTTAATTCACTTTAACAAATTACTATAATCCACTCGTAGAATGTCTGTCCTTTTAACTTATTTCATGATTGTTATATTGTTGAAAAGCAGTTGCTTATTATTATTAGTAAATAGCTAGTTATTGATTAGCATTACATGTATCTGCTCTCTTGTAGTACGTGCCTTATGTTGTGACACCTATATAACTCCGTTTCGTATCACATGGGTTCCTGTGCTATTTTTGGAAGCACTCTTTGTCTCTATGGTAAATGCGACCAGTCGAACGGATTTTGTTATCGTTTATGTGAATATTTGCAAATTCGCTTATCAGATGCGATAACCGAAGCGGTTACATTTAATAAAACGGGCAATAGGGTAGGTAATTGTTAGAGGATATATCACACTTCTACATACCTGTTATTTAACAAATATTTGCATACCCAACAAAAGCCCGTCATCAACCGAACTACATAATAATGGTATCAATTGTAGGCATTTTCTGATTCTATGATTGACAATCTCGCTCTAGTACGATTGACTCATATCGTGCATCTGCATACATAGTGCTTCAGAAGTTGTCGTCTAAAATAAAACCGCCAATCGAATACTATAATTATACTCGTTTACTAGTAAAATAAAATTCAGTACAAGATTATACAGGGCAAGTCAACTCAAATACACAAGTTAAATAAGTTAAAATTAACGAACAAAATTAACTAAATGGCTATAAAAATGGATGATACAAATCATTCCTCGTACTAGTAGAGATTCAAATAAAAAGAAAACTGAAGAACTTAAAGTAGATTTGTTAAAATTTTTCGCCATCGTTCACAATTACAATTCATCTTCCAAACGATGAATATTCTGCAGATGATCACCATAATCTGTCGCCTCGCTCCCCACAAATGTCTCATAGTTCTCGAGTATCTCGAAATAGGATAACCTATCGTCATGATCATCATCTGCTGCCGCAAACAAATGATTCACTTCGTCACTTGCCACATCGTCATTGCTGGGCACAATCCAGTTTAGTACTTCATTTCCCGTCAGCACACCGTCATGGTTGTGATCGAAATCTTTGTCAAATCGTTCTTTTTCGGTGACCAGCCACTCCTGATCGTGATTCTGCGCTGAGCCGCCGAGAAACTCTGTGAAATCAATTTGACCATCCGGGTTCTTGTCCTTATCGCGCATTGTTTGTTCCATGACAATTGGCAGCATTTGTGGATGTTCTTCGGGATTTTGGAACAGCACGAATTCCTCCAACGACAATGTGCCATCCTTGTCAATATCGGCCGCATTGAACATCTCCTTGTCGTCTTTGATCATTTTCTGTTCCTCTTCGTAGCTATCGAATTCGATTAGGTCCTTTCTGAAATGTTCATCCTCCATCGAATATACATCCAGCATATATTCTTTCCAGGTGATTTTATCATCCACGTTCGTGTCGATCTCTTCGAAACGGTCGGATGCTTCTTCTTCGGAAAGCTTCCTGAAATTACAATAGAGAAGAAGGGAATTAAAGAAGGGAAAATACTTGCTAGATGAACACAATTCAATCGACACAAAAAAAAAAAAAACAGTTGGATGTGTTATTAAAGCAGGAAAGGTTAACGTCTTTCTTATTTCAATTTTTCCCTTATACTCTGGATCAAGTGGCGGTGAATGTCGACAATGGATTTGTTCTTGATTAAGAATTAATATAGTCAGTGGACACTATCCAAAAGAACTAAACTAAACTAAACGCCTTTATGATTACAGAAGGTATTGGCTTTATCACAACTATATGTGTCTTATAAATGAAACCAGGCGCAGCTGGTAAGCAGTCAGGTCACTGGAAATAATTGAGTATATGTACCCCTGAAAAGTTGTGTCAACTAAGAAGACTAAGTAAGAAGACAATTACAGAGTGGAGCCCTTAAAAAGATAAGTAAAAGTCTTCATCAGAAAACTTTACAGTGGAGAACATATTCTAAAAGAAATCCATATAATCCTGAAGGTGAAGGTAGCTGGTTGCATTTCAATGCCGCCACCAAAGTGTATATCCAAAAGCGGTCACAACTCAGACTGAAAGAACAAAACAGAATAATTATTGCATCAAGAGAAACATTAAAATAAAATGTAGTAAAACTGTCGGATTCTAAGCTTCACTTCACCTCAAATCTGTCCAAGGCGCAACAGTTAATTAGGAAAAGGGAATAAGGTTTCACACATCGTTAATATAAGACAAATGGCATTTTCTAATACAAACAATCCCATTCCCAATGACGTATTTTTAGCAACAAAAAGTTATTTAAATGATGCACACACGATTTACAAACTTACAACATGTCTGTTAAAGCCAAGCGCTTTATTTAACGTTATTAGTACATCCATATGTTACTTTGGTATTTGGTTAAAAGCATCAATCAACAACACAAACTCACTTAAAAGACCTTAAAATCCATGCTTTGAGCTCATGCCTATCAACGAACTGATCCGCATTCCTGTCCATCAGTTTTATTAGAATAGTCAATCGCTTTTTTGACTCCTCCGGCGATAGACTATCGTATTCCTGTGCCTCTTTAACATTGCCTAAAAAAAGATTAATTTAAACTAAAATATTGTGCAAGCTTAAATGTTTCACTTACCAATGATGGCCTCATGATCAAACTCAACATGATGTTCCCCATTTTCGTTGTGATGGGCATCCCTGGGACTATATACGCCATCCTTTAGTCGTTCCTTGCTCGTATGCTTCTCATGTTTATGCGTTGTTGCCGCAAAATTAAAGCTAATGTTCGATAGTGTAATAGCAAAGACCAGAAGAAGTAATTGTGATTTTCCCATTTTATTGCTGTCTTTTAGATCGGCAAACAATGCTCTATATTAAGGGGCGGAAACCTCTGCACTGAATTAACCACGTCAACTGAAACACAAACTCGAGGCACCTGGAGTCGCATAAATTAAGTAAAATGATGAATAATTGTGTACGAAAATAATTTATGCAGAGCACAGAGTTAAATCGTAAAATTTACATAAGCTAAATATTTGTTTGTAATGCTGAATTTGCAGCCAGTCCACACGAATGCGGGCAACAAGCTACACAAAAACATCTATTTTTGGGGTGATTAGCCGCAGTAATATTTTTTTTTCTCTTAAATGCTAAATAAACAATTTTAGTCAAACTGTTTATAGTGAAATGTCAGAATCCATTAATGACATTGACATATTAGTTGATATTATAGGAAATAAGGCGGCGTTACACTGTTACAGTGGACTTACGTGGTCGCGTTCCTTCACATGCAAAATAGATAAAAAAAATATGCATGGCGTTTGAAAAATATGAATTTATAATTACTGAACAAAAGTCAAAATTTGAGTTATTAAAGGAAAGTGTGATCCCTTGTCAAATTGTAATTGGGTGCGTTGTGTTGACTGATGATAACTTTGTACTCTGTGTGATTAGAAAACAATAAAGTGAGTTGAGCTGTAGTGTGAACATTTGTTTAGTAGAAATAAGAATTCCAATAATATGTAATTTTTTTAATTTTTAATGTAGAAAAAACTTTTCTTGAAAATTAATATTTCTAATGCACAATATGTTAAAAAAGGAATTGAAATAACGGGCTAAACTAACTTCCCGTTCATAAAGTGCATGCATTCGCGCCTATCCTGTGTAAGTTTGTAATTGTTTTCATCACATATTTTCAGTGTCTTATTGTTCATGCTCATAAAGTACCTAATATAAAATCTTTAAAATTTCAACTCTCGATGTTAGATGCCAATTTATATACAGTGGCTTTAGTAATTAGTAGTAACTAACAATCCATAATTCCATATGGAAAATTGTGTGTGGTTAAACTTTTAATATGGATTAGTTTTTCTTCTATTTTGTACCTACCACGAATGTGTCCTCAATGCCATCATATCCCAAGGAATTTCTTTACTGTCAAAGTTTCTTTCTACCCGAACTGTACCACTGAA
This sequence comes from Cheilosia variabilis, assembly GCA_951230905.1. NCBI lineage: Eukaryota > Metazoa > Arthropoda > Insecta > Diptera > Syrphidae > Cheilosia > Cheilosia variabilis. Next base: position 11,887,136 of record OX579680.1, on the reverse strand, counting down.
TTTTCATTATTTTTGCTCAAGTTTGCAAGCTGCAAAATTCGGTTTGGATTGGAAGGTTTCCATTTCATGATATCGCATTCGAAAACGAAATATATCGGGAAAAGGACTACCTCGGTCAAATTTTTATGAGCGTTGTTTTCTAAAAAAGAGTTTATATTAACTGTTTTTATTTATCTTTATTTAGAGTAAAAAGTGTCCATCATATTATCATTTCATCATTCGTGGTAAGTTAGTGATTAGTGCGTTCTTAAGTGGCAGTGGCGCAGCCACTTTTTTAATAATTATCAGTCAAATTATTATCGTTCAAAGTTTTGTGCTGCTTTCGTTATTGCACAATTTTATTGGGTCGTATTACATTTCTTATTACATTGGCACGGTTTTTTTTATTTTTGAATTATTAATTTTTGCATTCGCCAGGGAATGATGTCATTTTACGCTTTTGTAGTAAGCACGCAGAACCGCAGTTAGTAAGTAGAACCACCTTGATTGACCTTTTTATTATTTGTGTTCTTCCTCGCCCGACCTTTGTGTACTTGATATTGTTTTATTTTGTCTCAGTTGGTCTTCCGCTAGTTAGATTGACACCAGCCGAGCACCCGCACCTAGATTATTTGCGGCTTACCGCCACCGTTAACGTTGTTGTTTTTGGTTATTACAATTTGTTTTTATTGATTTGATATGTTTACCAATGTCATCCGATGTATTCGATTACTGAACCATCACCCCTATTTGAAACAGCCAACTGACATTCGGGTACCTAGGTGTGCGGAGTCGTCCTTATTTTGACATATTAAGCAAGGCGCAACAACTCGTGGCACCACTTAATGACCTTGCACGAATGTAGCTCGTTTGACATAATTTTTGGAAATTGCTAAAGACGCAGTTAAGCTTTTACGGCAGTTTAAATGCATTTCATTGGTAATCGCTATCCTATTTGTTGTCACTTATTTAATTAAGCCGTAATTGGCATGTCCCTTTACATGGTACATACCAATAAAAACAACGGTGTTAGTACCTAATATGTTTCCGAACTAATTAGCATCAACCCATTATCTAGTCTTTTGCAAGAAAGCATATTCTACGTCGAAGACCGGAGACGTTCTAACTTTCTTTACCGCTTGTTTAATAATTTAGTTAAACAGGTACTGCGTACCCATGGTCATGGTTGCTGTAAAGAAGGCGGTAAGGTGACGAAAATATAATGACCATTTCTTCAAGAGGTTTTTATAGTATACGGTCACTTCTATGTACTAGGCATAACTGAGTGCTTGATTGAAGCATAGAATTCGGTAGTTTTAGATCATTTGTCCGTAATAGGAACTTCGTTTCCTTCGGTCAACCCTGTTGCAAACGCAGCTTTGAAGTTACCTAATATATTGCTTCTTTTAGTTGTAAGCATGTTACCTTTTACAAAAGTATTCTGTAAGACAATCTTGTTAAACGAGCAAACCTTATACGACGAAAATATATCAAAATCTAAAGACTGGTCTAAATTTTAGTCATCAAGTATAAATTCAATTCAAGTCCGCCGCAATTATGCCAAATGGCGTCTGCTAGCGAACTAACTTGTGCACATCTGTTTATTAATATTAGTATTATTTTCGGATATAAATTTAATTCATAGGCCGCTTTTCATTTTAGCGAGTAACAACAAAGTTTCTCCCATTTAAAAAACACATGTTGACTACAGTTGGCCTGAGACTTGATACTCGCAGTCGCATGTAAATAGGAATTTATTAGACGAAAAAGTGCTTTGTCATTATGAAAAGCTGGTTGCTCATTCAGATTGTTTAAAAATGACACTGGTCAATATATTCTAGCATCCACTTGCTAGATCCAAGGCTCGTACAGTTTTCCGTTTCTGGCCAACGGAAAACAAGTCAACAAGTGTGGCAATATGACACTCCTATGACCGTATACCAAAGGTATAATTCAACTGGTAAGGCAAACCCGTCGGGTAATAACGTCGTGGCTCTGCAACAATCGCCAAAACCTTTAAGTTCATTGAGATTTTTTCAGGACAGCGCACTCTTATAGGATAGTAACATGATTTTGAACGGCGACTTATGATTTTTCCGCAAGAGGTTAAGCGCACACCAAAAAAGAGAAAATGTCTCTCATGTAAGTTCCGTCCAAAATATGCGTATTCCTACGCACTCCTCGTGCCCTGTCGATGAAGTAACCTGCTATTTACACTTGATGAGCTCACCATTGGTCTGCCGCACCTAAAGTAAAAAAAATCCCTGTTCACCATTCGTTGTTATGATTTAATCGTGTTCCCTGTTCCTGTACCTTCGTGACCTACTGTATTGGGTTCTTGATTTGTAATCTGTCGTCCACTCTCCCATATTCCAAAACACGCAAAGTGTGCTGCTTTTTTTTTTGTTTTCTTTTGACTATTTTTTGTAGTGTCGCCTATAGCCGCCCCACATCGCCCCCGGTTACACATAATTTCCTCGCCACATGCGAACCCACAAGCCACAACCCACCTGCTGTGGCTGTTGTCGAAATGAGAGAAAAAAAAGAAGAGCACAGAGCATGATGTATGACAGTATGAGAGATGGAGAAATCATTTTATTTCAGTTTCTAATTTTCACTAGCGTTGTTGAGTTGAACGTAGAATTGTTTATTACTGTACTGTTGCTCTTTGTTTTCCGTTCAAGGTTTCAAATATGATTTCTTGTTTTGTTAAGCTGCATCTTAGAAAATAAATAATACGTGACACTGACACTTCACTCTGTACACTTACATCGTAATAACTTCTAAAAGCAATAAACGATCATTTTCGGTTTCTAGTTAAGGGATTGGTGAGTGTGTGGGAGAAAGAAAGATTTGTAGCGGCATTACGAAATAATCTCAAATGCCATACATCATAATTCGGGGTAACTTAGCTTCGTACAGTCATAAGTACCCCTGGCGTGTTCTTGTCTCCGGATTGAAAGGTAAATTAAACTGAATAATTCATAACCATTTTTTTATGTTTTCTTTCTCTACATCTAGATTGTGTTTTCATTTGTTTTTCTCCGTTTTTGCAAACGATAGTGCTTTTCGATTTCGATTGCAGTGCCTCTATTAGGTGTCGTCGTTTATAGACACTCAGGTGTTTACTTGATGATGTTTTATTTGATTTAGGGGGGAAAACTCTTGGCGAAGTGAGCAAATATTGGACATCTATAGTAGATAAAACCTTTTACGGTTTCTAAAGTATGGTGGATGTGTGTCAAGTTTAAAGCTCACATGATGTATTGAGTTGATATTTGCAGCTCTTTGAATGACTTTTAAGGAATTTGTGTTCTCCCCAAATTTGGTTATGCCAAGCAGCATTTTGGTTTCCAAACCATTTGTGATATTAGTACGAATTATTCTTGGGAACTTTTCACAATAATTTATGACATAGCAACGTAATGCTATTGCGGAAAGGATTTATTTGGCGAAATACTTGTGTGGGTATAGGTACCGAGTGTCATTGTTTTTTCGACGGTTAGAAGTTGGATAGGTATACGAAGATGTCTGCTGCAGCGGTACAAAATTGATGTAAATTTATTGAAACTCAATTGATGAATCAATATACATATTCGTAAAAAATCTGGTGTGAAGTATAATAAGGCAACTTCTCTTAACTACTGACTGTGTCTCGTTGGAAATATGTTCGTTAATCGCAAATGTTAACATTATCGACATGTAGCTTACAGCAGAACCACAGACCTGCACTCACAGCTCCGGTCGTCGTAAGTATTTGTTCAGAACGAATGAACAATTCACCAATAACTTGTTAAAATTCTGCTGTTGTTTTGTTCTACAATCCTTCAGTGGGAAATTTCAACGCGCCGACAAAACAATGAAATGCAATAAGTATCGGGACTAATGCGGCCGCAAGCGCACAAAAATTAAAGTCATGCTTCAGGGTAGCTCTAAATAAAAGCGCAAACTCATTTCGAGAACAGCTACAATTCAGCGATTTAATAAGTAATGAAAAGATGGGCGATATCAATGCAGAGTTTTGAGTGCTCCTTTGGCGCGGAGTGCCAAGAAGTGTTTCTAAATATTAAAATCTTTGGCGAACACTTATGAGCCAGCAATATTTATTTATTTAGTAACTTTTAGAACTTGGAAAACGTTTTTGTTACGCATTAGTTTCAGCTTATGCATCCCAGATAAAATTCCATGATAACATATACCAATATTATATTATTTGTGTGTGAAAATAACTTACACACTTTCATTTTCAACAATTTGCCTACCTTGAAATATTCCTCAAAATGCGGGCATATGAGCTACCTACGAGACAGACAGCTATACGTTGACTCTGTCTTCACGCGACTTAGCATGTTTATTATATTGGCTGCTTGCGACGTAGCTTGTCGTGGTTTTTTTTCACGATACTTAAACAAATTTGTTCAACAGTCATTCAGCAGGTTCCCGGTTCTGTTCTTTGTTCCATTGCGTCAACAAACAATTCGGAACTCGTACGTTCCATAAGCCGAGTCTCACATTTGGCGGCAAAACTAACCTCAGTTAAGCACTTGTATAATTTGACTAGTATTCTATTTACAGGAAAAGATTCTCTAATTCGTTTATTGCAATGGCTTCTGTGGGACTAAGGGACTTATCCAATTAGTCGTTGACTATGATATCGCAGACATATTGTATCCGGGAGCAGTCATTACAAAACATGCATGCATGCTCAACTCATAATTATTGGTGACTTTTGTTTCATCAAACTTATCATCAACCCATGTTTCAAGTACTTTTACTAGCACAAGTATTTTCCTGTGAATTTATTTGAAAAGAGCAAGTATACGCCGTGTATACCCGGATGTTTTTTGGGGTATAGACGGGTAGAGATAACGAACAGCATTTTTAGTTAACTAGCTGAAAACTTGTCTTAAACAACATCCTTTTTAAGTCAATTTTTATTGAGGAATCCACATTCGTATGCGTAAAAATAAAATTTCGGACAAGTTTGTAAGGAGTAGGATACAATTGAATTAGATTTCATGCTCCAACTCTCGATTGCTTAGTTTTTCGAGAACTAACAACCTTCAATTTGATGAATAGTAGCATCTACAAGATTTAGTGTTACAATTATTACGTTTTAAAGTTTGTCTGCTCCAACCACCAGCTGCAGTAAAACAAACAACCGCTCACCCCTCCACAAGGGAACGTGTCAGGAATGCCTAATGAAAAATTAATTACGGCACGCGTCCCAAATTCTATACGATCAACAGGCAATGCTACAGACGTCCACACAAAATTACAATGTCGCACAGCGTACATTTCACGACCCCCTGCTAGCCGGAGAATAAGGAAGAGGGACACTGGCGACAAAACAAAAACAAAGTGTATAACCAACTTTTTATACTCATTGCTTTTTGCATTGTCTTTGTGGCTTATTACCTCGCCTGGCCCGGCAGTGTAATGAAAATCAATAAAATGGGTGTAATCGTTGGCCAGTATGTGAAAACAAAAGTATGGCCCGTGTGCCACGACGTGTCATGGCAAAGAAGCAGTTACAGCAAACCAAGCAAACGTCGTTTCCATACTTTAATCGATTTATTGACCGAATAAAAGCCCAAACGTAATACCCACCACAAGCGCAGAGTTTAAATACTGGTTGTGATTTTTATCACAATTCTCTAAATTACTGCACTCACGACTATAAAGCGTCATCGTAAAAAAGCAGAACTTGTTGGGTGGGGGTAGTGATAGCTTTTGTTTTCTCTGTGCTCAAAGTTCATTTGCGTTTCGTAGCCACCGTCGGCTTGTCTATGTAGTCGTCGTTGTTCGGCAGTACAGAGCAGTTGAAACGAGTTTTTTTTTCTGAGATTTCCGTTTTGTTAGATACCATTTTGGATTATCTAATCTTGAATCACAATATCATATCTTGTTTCTCGTTGTTTAGCGGATGACATCGAACAGCTGAATCAATTTTCTTGTGGAGGTTACAGTGATGAGTCAACAATAGTTTATCTGGTTCATCCGTGTCGAGTATTGTCTGCTCTTGAGGTGGGTTTTAAGTGCGCACATTGCTGGGATTGTCATACAATTTGTTTTTCTTTTTCTAGATACTTGGCTTTCGCGTTGTTGCATCTTCGTCGACATCTGTGAAGCAAGACTACAATGAGTACATGTGGACTATGCGTAAGGAGTTTCACGAACCAGAGCCAATAGAAACATCAGACACATCTGTTGTACGTGAGAATCTCTCGAATATCGATCGAGAAGCCGCTGTCCTTGGGAACTATCACAAGGTTGATTCCCCCGAATAGAAACAAGCGACACTCCAAAATCAGAAGACAACTAAAAGACCCAAAAGACTATATATACTCTAATCTACTCGTAATCTAGGACTTTATTATTTACCTAGATTCTAAGGTTTTCATTTCGAGTTTTGTATTCGTTTTTTTTTTCACAAAAGCAAGGTAAAAGCGTACTACAAGTTTTCTTCAATTCAATTCATCTATTATGGAATGTCTAACACGACAAGTTGTGAAACCTTCATCAGCACCAACAGCAGCCGTAGCAACGTCCACAACGCCTGCAGCGGGTGTAGTAGCTCCATCATCAACTGCAGCAGCTGCTCCTGCTCCAGCACCTCAAGCGGTTGCACCCAGTGCCGTTCCAACACCGGCCGCAGCTGCAGTGACTTGCAGTACTAATGTTGTAACCATACCGGTGCCCGTTGTCAGTCAGGAAGAGATCTATACGTACGTCAGCATTAAAGGATCACTGCACGATCGTAGCAGCGCTGTGTTCGGTTTGAACGAAGCTGAAGTGTTGGCGCTTTCGAAACGTTTCGAAAACGGCACAACGCAAATAGTGAACGGAGTTATGATAAACGCCCCACCAATGCAACTGATCAATACTTTGAGTCAACTGGGTTACAAGGTGGTTTGTAGCACCGGTGAAGCTGAGATTGTTTGGACCATGCAACGTGAGGTCTAGGTTGGACTCCCCAAAAGAGACTCTGTGTGCAATATTTATCAAATAATCGTTACCTTTTAAAATAATTATTAGTAGTTGTAAAAAAAAATAAAAAACAAAAAAAAAAAAACAAATATCAAACGAACAGTGAGTACGATCAAAAACAGAAACTCTTGACGCCGGTAGATCGGTTACTATTGTTATTTTTTTTGTGGACAACAACAAGTTTGTGAAAGACAAAACCAGTGAAGTGAAAATGCAACACGCAGCGGATTGTGGATGCCATCAGCACGCGTCTACGGTGCAGCAGACATTGTCGGAGTTGGACTTTGAACGGGGCATATGGAATGCAGGTTGGTTGTTGCTGGTTTATTTAGATTCCAATCTATATACTGATAGAATTATTTGAGTTGTTTATTATTACTACGCCGTTATAACCTTCAAACGAAATAAATAGTGCTTGTTCCGCCAGCAATCTTGCATCGCAATCTGCATACACGAACACGTAGGTGCGTGTTTATCGATTGAATATCCATTTGCAATTGCTAAGCAACTCTTACAGGACATTGAATGAATGAACTAAGGAATAGGCTCTAAACGTTGACTCCACAAAGCAGTTACGACCACAGCAGATGTTTCGAAGAAGTTTTCGAAATGCTTCTCTATTAACTATCCTGATAGACTCGTAGGACACTGCAGTGACTTCTCTAATCGAATGGTTCCACTTCAATATTGAGAACGTATCATTAGCAAATTCTACAGGCCCCAGTCAAACTGACAGTAAAGCTACAAACTTGTTTATTGATCAATCATCAATCTAAAGTTATCACACTTAAAAACTGTTTCATGCTACTTGCGCATGTATACCCGAAAACATCGAAAGTTATAAAATAATTAAAGCAACATCTCAGTGTCGGTGCGTGAGAACCCCCATCTCAACAAATTTCCCACTCACATAAATATCAAATATGTTTGGCATTATTGTCGCAATAGTAATAAAATTCGCAGAATTTCGTCGAAGCGCTGTCAATTTAGTATTTAACGGGCAAAATAATCGTTAATCGCCTGCGATTGCTTATTATTTTATTGCCTTCGGTCTAATTAGCTTTATGGTGCCAACTGTCATTCATTGGTAGCAAGACAGTGACGCCAACTTATTTATTTTTGTATCTCAATTTGCAGGACGATTAATGTTTCTCGTCTGCCATTTTTCTCCATCCATCGTAATTATTTTGATTTCCATAAATTGGATCCGCCTGTATCATCACATAACAAGACTCTTTACTAACTTCGATATCTAACGTCTTCCAACAGCTATCTACAATGAGGCCGATCGAGTGCGCAGCTTTATTGCGAATGGCAAAACAATGGACCGAGATAACTTTGGCTACACAGCTCTACATTATGCTGCTCGAAATGGCAATGAAGCAATTTGCAATATGCTTATAAACGTCGGCGGTGCTGATGTCAATGCAGTTACTAAGGGCGGTGCTACACCACTTCATCGAGCTGCCATGATGGGTAAGAATGAGACTCCACACTTTGTCTCTGTCATTTTAAAAATATTTTCCTGTTTGTTAAGGTCATATGAAAATAGTGGAGCTTCTTGTTCAAGCCAAAGCCAACATCCACCTGCGAGATGAGGATGGAGAGACTGCTCTCCACCGTGCTGCAAGCCATAGCCATGCAGGCATTTCCAAATATCTCATCGATTTGGATGCAGATCTGAAACTTGCTAAAGATAAGAAGGATCGCACGCCATTCGATGTGATCCCGCAAAACGCCAACGACGACTTTAAAATGCTGCTTAAACCGTGAATAGATTTCGTTGCATTTGCTTCATGTTTGTTATTATTCTTTTACTGTTTCCTTTCGGAGTTTTCCAAGCAAATATTTTCATACAAAACGAAAATGACAAAAATCTCTTGAACAAATAGTATTAGCAAAACTGTATCGCATTTTACCTTTCACAAGATAAAACAAAACAACATACGATAGACATTCTTTATATAAATATACATAGAACTTTGTTAAGCGTGTTAAGACAAGAATAAAACACAAGAAAAGAAAATTAACAAACAACTGATTTCATTTTGTTATCTAATAAATTGGTATGAGACTTTTTTTATTGCCCAACTTTGAACTCTAGTTATAAAACATTAACATACATTAGGTTTCTGCTAAATTCTTGGCAGATCATCAAATTCGCTGAGATATTTTTGCAGTAGAACTGGAATGCCCGTCTGTTTGATCAGCATTCGCAGTCTTGATTCGTTGTAGTTATTATTTGTGTCTGCTAGTTTCTTATGTAAATTTACTATTAAACGCTTTCGGACTTGAATTCGGCATAAGCTCTGCAGAGACATAGGGTTGTGCCACTGATAGGTTATCCAAGTTTCGATGTCTTTACGAGTGGCACTCCAGTGCGGCTTGTGTCGACTTATTGGTTGAAACTGGGATATATCGAGACCAGCGTGCACTGTAAGGGAAAGATGAAAGAATTAGAGTTTCTCAACATTTTTAGATGCAGTGGGTAAAAAGCATTTATGTTCTCAACTCGCCGTTTTTTCGCACAACATTTACACTACACATGACTGAGTGAAATTAAGAACAAGTTGAGCAATTGAAGGATAGTTGTTCATTTAACAGAATAAGATATTTCCTTACCTAACAATATCAGCAAATTCAGGTACGAAGTCCTTAGTGCCATCCGCAAGGTGTCTGCGCCATGGTCTATGCAGATAATGCGAACGTCGGCACCTTCTTTTATTAGAAACTCGGCAATGTCCAGCTTTTTTAGCGTTATAGCCCTGGAGAGAGGAGTATGACAGCAGGAGTTATGCGCATTCAGAGGCACTCCGTGCGCCAGTAAAACTCTGGCCACTTGTCCGAATCGTTGAACCGATTCAGCGTACTGGACCGCATAGTACAACTCATTTGAGCTTCTGTCAATATGTTGGTTGCCACTAGCGTTCTCCAGTAGACACTCCAACATCTCCGCGTTGCAACTAAATATCGACAAAAATATCGCAGTGCACCCGGACAGATCTCTCACGTTTAAGCTCTCCCCGTGAGCCAAGAGAAGACGCGCCATTTCACGGTAATCATGTTTCACGCATTTATGTAGCAGGTAGTGGGATATGAGGAGACGAGCACCTCGTTCTAGTAGATACCCAGCGAGGTTGACTTTGTTCCTTGCCACCGCCAGGTATAGCGCCGTATGTCCATTGCAATCTTCGAGATTAAGTTTGGCCCCTTTGCCTATAAGGCTAAATGCAATGTCATCGGCATCGTGTTCGATTGCCGACATCAGGGGCGTGTACTCCCGATTGTTGGGTTCATTAATATACGCTCCAGCTTGAAGCAGAAGTTCCACCTTAAAATCAGAAAAAAGAGTGAGAATTTTATTTCAGGGGTATTTGGACAGCATTTGCACTGTTTTAACGTACCACTGCTAGGTTACCCTGGCGAACAGCGATGTGTAAAGCAGTCTCTCCGGTGGTAAATGTTTTCCGATTCGGATTTGCACAATGACTCAGCAGTAATCGAACAATCTCCTCATTGTTAACGCCTAAATGTAACGGTGTGATACCCTTATCGGTGGTGACATCTATCGGCGATTTGTTTTGTAACAGAATACTGAGACATTCAGTACGGCCGTACGCAGCGGCGTAGTGTATCGGTGCACGACTCAATGCATCCACATTATGTGGATCCTCTCGCTTTGATCCATAATTACTATTTACAAGGATTTCTCCGGTCTGTTCAAACGTTTTGGCGTAGTATAAATACAAAGATGAACATTCATCCGATTCTGATGTGGTACAGATGTCACTATCGATTTCGTCATCCCACTCCAGATTGTCCATGCCATCGGGGGTGTAGTCGATTTCCATTTCTGAGCATCTTGTAACTGATCCACTACCTGTTATGGGACTATATAGAAATCGTTTTCCTGATGGGGCTGTTGAACTTACCAAAAACATTTTCCCCCTCTTCGCAAGACTGTAGAAGTACCTCCAATACTTCACAATATCCCTTCAATGCCGCTTGACCCACTGCTGTTCGACCGCAGGTAGTTATTTTCGTTGCACTAGCTCCTTCCAACAGAAGTTTAATTACATTATCTAAATCACCAGTGGAGACATAATAGAATAATCGCTCGTGAATATCGGCAATAAATTTCGACATGTTGGCATTGGTACTATATATTTTATATTTTATTGGAAATTTGTATACATCTTGCTGTTAGAGCAGGGAATACGTTGACAACTGTCTTTTGGCATTATAAGGACATGCGCAATAGTTTAACAAGGAATCAAATAACTTCAGCTAGGTAATATAAAACAATTCAAACCATATATACGAAAATATGCAATTTTTTAAAATCATATTACGCTGCAGTAGGTATTTAATTGTTTAAACAACCAGTCGAATAATAAATAACTTGAGATTTTTCAAATTCATGTGGTGGAGAGTTGTTATTATTGAGGGCTGTGAATGTGAAAAGTGCTACCGTATTTTGTTTAAATTGCAACCTTAAAATAGGCACTACTTTTTTTCTTCTTTCGTTCAGTTTTGTAAATATAAAAAATGAACTGCAGCAAACTTCACTGTGATTTTTCTTTTCGTCTGACACGGTTAAAAATGGCTAGCCGCGGTGGAAATTCTCGTCGTGAACAAGAAACTGAAAACACCATAACTCACGTACAATGTGATGGTTTGGTAAGTTAATTGAATAAGTATAAAGTGGTTTTAAAAAATGTGTTAAAAGTTTTTCACGAACTTTCCTAATGGCGAGTAAATCAATCGAAATCGCGCGTCACGTTTGCACGCCTAGTTGACGTCTGAGAATTTTGACAACTCAATTGTCTCGTTGGGGTTGAATGGTATTTTGCAAAATGTTTGTAACAAATTTTTTTATAAAAAATGAGAATTTAATCGATATACAAAAAATTATGAATTCTATAGACACAAGTTTCAGTCCAAACCAAAATTGTACTTTGTAAGAGCAAACTGCTGTTATTATGTTGATGTACGATATTGACTAGTACATCACGAACTGTTTTCTATTTGCAATTTCTCCAAGAAAACATTTTACATTAGTTTTATTCATTCTATATTTCAGGCTGTTATGAAAATGGTAAAACATTGCCAGGAGGAGTCCAGTAACATGGATTTGGCCCAGGGCGCCCTCCTGGGTTTGGTTGTGGATAAGCGTTTGGAGATAACCAACTGCTTCCCATTCCCAAAGAGCAGTGATGAAACCATGGACGAGGAACTGTATCAGTTGACCATGATGCGTCGTCTCCGTCGTGTCAACGTCGATCATTTCCACGTCGGGTGGTACCAAAGTTCTGACGTTGGTAACTTTTTGTCATTGCCGTTGTTGGAATCACAATACCATTATCAAACCAGCATCGAGGAGTCTGTTGTCGTCATATATGACACTCAAAAGTCAGCTCGAGGATTCCTTACTTTGAAGGCCTACCGTCTGACACCACAAGCTATTGCCATGTACAAGGAGAACGACTTTACTCCGGATGCTTTGCGTCAACTCAAGGTCGGTTACGAGAGTCTCTTCGTTGAGATTCCAATCGTCATTAAGAACTCGCCACTAACAAACATAATGATGAGCGAGTTGAGCGAATTAGTCCCCGAAGATCAGGGACACAACTTCTTGGACTTGGGCACCGCTTCTGTATTGGAGAACCACATGCGTTGCCTAATCGATCGTGTCGATGAGTTGTACCAGGAGACGATGAAGTACAACAAGTACCAGCAAATGGTTTTCAAGCAAGAAACGGTAACTATAAACCGACAGTCCAGGGTAGTCCATAAATTAATGTCTTTTTAATTTCAGGAGAAACACCGTGCTTTGGCCAAGCAGGCTGCCGAAAATGCAGCTCGTATTGCCAAGGGTGAATATCCCCTGCCAGAGGAGGATGTGCTCAAGCAGTTCCGTCCCCTGCCAGTTCCGATTCGTTTGAACGCCGCCATTACATCGGGACAAATCAACACTTATTCACAGCATATATCTCAGTTCTGTTCGCAATCTTTAGCTAAATTATTTATTACGAAATCATTGCAAGACGCTAAGGAATCCAAGGACACCAAGTAAAAGGCGAATAAACGTATATTTGAGTGCGAGCTAAGAGCAACTGTTTCTTAAATATAAACATTTGATTCCAACCTTAAAAAAAAAGAAAAAAACTTCAAACACAGAAAGTTATTTGGTAATAAATATCGACCAGCCAATAAATATTTATATCATCTGTGGACTTGATCTGTTTTTTAGACGTTGATTCAAATTTTCAGTACATAAAAAAATATAATATAAATTCAGCTGCTTTACACGTCTCATGTTTTCATTACGGCGAGGGTGTGTACTAGTACTAGTACTAAAAGCAAAAGTCACAAAGGAATCACTCGATGAACGAAAGAACAGGAGCCATACTCTGTATCTTTTTTTAGAATACAAACGTTTTCTACTCTGTATTTCGAAAGTGGAATGAAATGTACTTAAATTATTACCTACTTAAAAGCAGAAGGGGAAAGGGACGAAATAGAGAGTAGGGCGAGGGCCCCAGTAATCCTGTTCAGCGTTGCCACTTTGCTGCAATAGCAGTAATTCTACTGCACTTTTTGCAAAAAATAGATCTACTGCCACTAAATCCAATCCACTGCACTTTTTTTTGTTTGATAAATATTCTCTTAGACAGCTGCTGTACAAAAACCATGCATAAAAATAACCCCTGTAAAGAACCCCTGAACGAAGCCAACTTATTGTGAACTTATTGTATGAAAAAACATTAAAGTGATGATTTTTTTGTATAACAACAAATGTACTGCGGAATGATCGAATCTACTGCATTTTTTGTAATGATCTACTGTGCTCTTCTTTTATTGAAGTAGCAACGCTTCCTGTTGTGTAGAATAACAACTGTTCTCTGAACTCTGATAGTCATTTTTACCGAAAACAAAAGCCAAGCAAACCCGACGTATAGTCTGACAGGAGAGGACGCTTAATCAGCCCAATACGGCAATAGTTATTGATTCATTGATCACAACATTACAGAACCTAATCGAGTCCACACAAAAACGATTGCATTTGGACTTGATTTATGAATGAATAATTATTGAGTTAACGGTTGGAGACTTAAGTATCACAGTAGGTAAATAGGTAGCTCGAAATAGATGTTGGCCATTTGACAACATATGATGTCAATTACGTTTGCACACTCTTTTACAAGGAGCAAATTTCTCAATGAACTTGAACTAAGTCCGGAGCCAAAATTGCTTCCGCCATGCTGTCAGCCCCCACATCAAATCACTCCGCCATGTTTCTAATAAAATGTAATGACTTGCAAGTGGAAGTCGCCAATTGTGTGCATTTGCATGGATTTCTTAGAGAAATCTTTGTATTGCAAATTAACGACTTTTATCTTATTAAAGTTCAACAGCGAGCGAATTCATTCATATGCGATGGCATAATACATCATGTCGATGGCAGCTACGCACAGCAACTATACCGTCAGGTTCAAGTTCAAAACTTACAAATTGATGCACGTGTAAGATATTAGATAGATATGCACGGTTATGTGCCTATAATAATAGTTTTATAGCACCCTACAGAATACAATACAACCTCTGTATCTTAATGATGCAGTTTGGTAAAAGCCGAAAAATCGTAAGAGAACTAAAGTACACTGACAATAGATTAATGTATGAATGTCGAATAAAACGCTGGACCTTTGCGTGAGTCGAGTAAATTGCGAGATAAAATAATCACTTCCGATGACTTGGCCTTTTATTTTGTATACTACATGCCCACAATGAGAAGATTGCAACTTATTGGTTATAGGGATAGGCTAATTTTAGTTGATAAGAAGACTGTTGCAGGGAATTACATTTTAATTACAAAGTAGGACTAGGTATTTCTTCAAAAAGTATCACTTTCAATTACTTGTAATCACTTTCAAATCAGTCAGTAAGATATAGGTATGTGTTGTTGTTTTACTGGGAAAGATAAAACGTACAGTGGTTGCTTAATGAAAGCGGACCTGCAGCAAATTCTGAGTAGATCTATTTTACAACCTAATTATTAGGAATAATATTGGGTCCCGTTTTATGTAGTATTGGTAGGTATTGTCTTATAAATCCGTTTAGTCGCGTATTTGACACTGAGTAAGCATGCATAATGATTACACATGCAGTAGCTTTCGTCAGATCATCATAGTCAGTCGATCTTTCTAATTTTCTTTTGTCTTATACCCTACTAGAATTTTCATCGCCGCTATTTGAAATATCACTGTCAAAACCAGACTAATCAAATAAACACAAATAATAATAAGGTTTTATTTCCACCTCCGAAACGAACTGATTATTATTATTTCCACTGCTAGCCGTTATTTACTATTCACAGAGTAGAAATAACCTACATCTGTCTAATTTTCCAGCCCCAAAAACAATTCAGAACGAATGATATTTGCATTCAAAAACTCGTACGCAGACTAGACGCCTATATACGAGTATGATGACTCAAAGCGATAGAGAACATTGCACTCTCGACCGCCCACCAAAAGCGTTGATGCACATTAACGAATATTTTAATAATAGTTTGTTTATATATTCCGCACGCATCTCCATATCTCTCGGATTTGCCGACTTTTTCTGACGCGTCGGTTTTTGTGGCTGTATTCAAATGAGATGGACGTTTCTTTTTAATTCCCCTGTGCGGACAGCAACAAGCATATGTATGCTAACAGTCAATTTAACTATGACTTGATGATGGGGGGAAATGTATGCTCCTTCTTTGATGTGTCATCCAGTGGATTCCTAGAACGGAATAAATCAAACCGTTCATTCAAGCACGTTCCTCCATTAAAAAGATTCTGTAGGAGTAAATTTGTTTGAAGAACACCTGTGATTGGGAATTGGTTGATATAAAAGCAGGTGGATTTTTTGTCTTCTGCTATTATGAGTAATCGTTGGACCAACGGAGAATATTTTGACAAACATTTTTGTAAATTGAACTGTCGTCGTATCTAATTCCGTGTAGGTCGTTAGCTTATTTGGAATATTAAGTTATGCAAAGGCATTCATACTGACATATGTGCATGGCTTTGGCCCGTGACCTGCGAGTAGAACGGTTTTAAGTCCAAAATATTGTAAAATGCTTATTCCTATGCAAAGCGCATCTAAAACTCTTCAGTAGTTAAGTTGTGGTAGGTAATCTTGAAATTTATTCCCATTTTAGATGTTAATTGTTCCCGCAGCTTATGGTTAAAAGGGGTGACAAATGGGCTTGTTATTTGTAAAATAACAAAAATTTCAGCGCATCAAGTACATATATATGGAGTGAATCCATAGTACAAAACGATTGTCCTTAAATTTATGAAAAACTGTGCACCAAGAGATCCATTTAATTAGCTACCATACCTTTGGCTACAATGAAAACATCAGGTGCTGTTTTATCACAGAAATTCCCATGTGGTGCAATTTTACTAGACGTGAATAAATCGACGGTCAGTCACCCTCAGCCTCACTTTACAAATAGTCTATTTGTTGGGTTAGGCAAAACGTTTTTGTCGCTTGTAGGTAAAAACTACAATATCTATGTACTAATGGTTTTCTACCTGTAAACTCTCACAAATCAGTGACACTACAAACGAAATGTTTGACTGGTTCTATCTGTAAAAACTAAAAAGCCCATTGGAAGGAGCGTCCATCAGAATAAACGACAAACCTCAATAGAAGTAATAAAATTACCGTGACAATAGACACAGCAATTACACTGAGCAGTGCACTGTCAACACACGACAATTGAACCTGAAAATAATCATTCTCCCCGCTTCGTGGCACCGATGGCTAATCGGCAGTAACAAGAGCAACAGCATAATATTGTATCGCTTGTACGTACGCCTATGCAAACAAGCACAAAAAAAGCAGCTACCGAATCAAATATCGGGCAAGACCATTTAAATCGCTGAGTAGACCAGGGACTAGCACTGAGAATTGCGTTTTGTTCAGACACTACCACGGGTTCCGTCATCAGAGATCGGGCACCAAGAGTAGGTACTCTGGGTGGCTCCCTTTGGTCATGGTGTATAATTTTGTGCAGTAGCAATTTTTAAGGTTATTTGCTTGCAGCGAATCGTAGAGTGACCGTGTTAGCCATACCCATGGAAACGGTTTTTGTTTTAAGTTGGATGGAAATGGAACCCCCGCTTGCACTGCTCTGAAACTATAGATATTTACGTGTGTTCGGTACGAGTGTATGATTGCCCTTTCCCATTTGGCTGATGGTCACTGACCAGTGCTCCTGTTATTTTCAACTATGATCTTTTTTACTCATGAGAACATCAAGGTACTTTGCCACTCTCCTACCAAAGGGATGCCATCATTTTTTTATTCACTTGGATATGCAATATTGGGAAAGAAGGCAACATGAGCAAATTGTAAGTGCGCCTGCCGTACCGTGCGGCGTGTTAAAAACGAATGACAATTAAAAAAGAGACACAAATATCAAGCCATTCCAGCGGATATTTGTAAGGCAATCGCAAGGGCGAAATGCGTCGTTTCGTTTGTACGAATGAGAATCGCCATGATGCACGTATCAATTGCTAACAGTTCAAAATGCCATAAATCGCTATAGCTATAGCGACAAAAGAAAGCTTTCAGAAATGGATGCAACTCTTGCGCAATTTGTTGGAACTTTTTTTTATACAGAATTGACGTTAATTTGACATGTTATCTACCGATCAATAGAATCTCATATCATTTGGGGATGCTCGGATACCTAGTTCATGTAAAACGTCAACTAGATTTGTCTGGACTAGGTATACGTATAGGTTAGTCCGCTACAACGTCAGTGTCAAATAAGAAGAAGAAAAAACCAAAAGACAGTTAAAAAACTTGAGGGAAAACAAAACAGATTTTATTTATGTTAAAAATACCTATACTGAAAAGTTTATAACAAAGTGCAAAAAAAATAGGATAGAAGCATTGTAGAACTGAAAAATTATGTTTATCAAATGTATTTGGTAAAAGGTGAGAAGCTAAAGTAATGGGAATTGTGCGCTTTTTGACAGTTTTCAAAGAAAACACTACTCTGGGAATTATAAAGCGGCTTTGTTATCCTACAAGTTTCTTTTTACGTTTGAACCAAAATGATAGCCCACCTGTGAAAGGATGGGCTTCGCCAAGCAGTCTATTCCAATATTTACAAATCAATCAATCAGCTGTCACACTTACTAATGTGGTATTCGATTGGGCGCTCTCAGAACACTTTTTATGTTCGGTTGGTACAAAAAAAATCAAACTTTTTCAGATTTCAGAGCACTTTTGCGAATCTGGATTTTTTCTCAGATTTGCTTCAGATTTACCAATACAAGTACGTTTGAGTTTGACAACTAGTAGAGTTTGTTTACATTTTCGTGAAA
Organism: Cheilosia variabilis; assembly: GCA_951230905.1. Taxonomy (NCBI): domain Eukaryota; kingdom Metazoa; phylum Arthropoda; class Insecta; order Diptera; family Syrphidae; genus Cheilosia; species Cheilosia variabilis. Next base: position 11,868,768 of record OX579680.1, on the reverse strand, counting down.
TTGTTCAACTGAAAAGAAACGAATTGCATCGGGTTGATCTATTTTTTGTTTACCTATTATTTATGTGAAATCAATCTGGGCGAGCATTTTGAATGTTTTCATATAAAATTTAACCAGTGAATGGAAAACGCTTAGGAAAGTGTCAAAGGCTACACAATCGCACAAAAAATCAACACAAAAAAGAGCAAGTGAGGTTTTTATGTTCGATTAGACACACAAAATCTGAAATCTGAGAGCGAACCTGAAGAAGCCCAATCGAATACTACATAAACTAGAAGTCCGAACGTCCCTTTTAGACTAGTGAAACTTCAAAGTAATGTCTTTTTCCATTGGAATTTTCAGATTTTGCTTTTTTTGCAATGGAGCATAAAACGAGATTTTTCTTTCTTTGCATTCGTGGGGGTGGGTGTTTGAAAAGTCAGCTGTTCTTAAATTGTAATTGTGTTTATGAAAATCTATTCAATTTATGTTGATATTCATTGCAGCGCCAAAATGTACATTTTTCTCTATTTTTCACAGACTTGTCGTCTGAAAACGTAAAATAACACACTTTAAAATTAAAGTCTGACTCTGAAAAGTGTTTTTTTTTTTGCGGCCCTTGACACAAATGGAATGTGACAGCCAGCTGATTGCGAGAGCAAAAAGAACTGCTCTGAATCTGAAAAATAACGCTTTTTCTGTCGCAATGGAAAACGACATTACTCATTTTTTTAATGGATTTAGCAATCAATTAGTCGATGTCAAATTTCCACCATCCATCTATTGGTATATTAAATCAACCTAAATAACTTCCGCTGCGCCAGTCTTCATGCCATATGACTTAATTTCTCCTCGAAAAGAGAATAGGCATATCGCAATCGCCTCGAGGAGGTGGAAGTAGCACCCACAAACTGCTTCTGCATACACAATGGAATGTGAATTCAAAATTTCATATCGCACCACATGGAAACAAAATAGACAAAGAAAACCCAAAAAAAAATATCTAATTCGATTGTGAGACAGTGAAACCGTTTTTGGAACACTTTTTGTTCGCAGCCTAGGGGAATTAAATGTTACCAATCGTAGTCCCAGCTTCAACGCTTCGCTTTTGGTGTTGCGATTCGTATTCAGCTCCAACGCTTCGCATTTGGTGTTGCAATTCTATGTCATGGAGATTTGAGCTTACCCCAAGGACACGAATTTGATGAAACCATATAGAGATAACTTAAAGTCAACATCTCTTCTGGGTTTTGGTCTTTATTAATTCCGACTGTGCACAAATATTAATCGTATGAATGGTTTGCCGCTAAGTACAAGCTAAAAAGTGTGTACACCTTTTGAATGCACTGAGTCTGTGTGAGCTCGTCAGGGGGTCCACAATCGATGTCCAACTTCTCGCAGAGTAGACGTATATATTCCACTAGCGAGAGATTCTCGTCCTGATAGGCTTTGTGTAAGTCCCGCTCTGCGGTCGCATAAGTCCGAGGCCAATCGATCATCATGGTTTCGATATCTTTTTCTGGTTGAACATCATACCCGGACTGTCCCATATGGATGTGTTCCACCTCTGTGATCCACTTGTCTACGTCTTTGATCGATTTTGCCACGGGAACCTGGGAAGCAGAGTGCGACTTTGCACTGCCAGTCAGTATCGACCCCAGCTTGATGCTCAACAAACTTGGCTCACTCTGCTGGCCACTAGGTTCGTCCAAAAAGTGCAATCCCATCTTTTGAAGATGGTCCTGCAGATCCTGATTGCGACGCATATCCAGGATATCCGGACATGACACCTTCAAGAACGCGTCTACATCGCCCACAGCTGGCACATACTCCGGGACGAATGCCTGCAAGTGATACTCAGTCTCAATCAGTTGCGGAGTGTACTTCACAATGTAGGGCAAAATGTCTTTAATCTCTTGCGGAACCGAAAGACTCTCCCAGCTCGATGGGTTGATTAGACGAGTGCCGAGTTGTTGGCGTTCGCGAAACTCCTTACTATCCTCGGACTCAGATTCACTGCCATCACTGTCATCAATAGCTTTTGCTGCTTCATCCAGATGTTCATCGTCCTCATTGGTAACGGTTGATGAGGAACGTGGTAATCCCTCCTAAACAAAAAATACGCACAAACAAAAGGTAATTTGAGTCCTTGGATTATTGAACGAATTTCGCAATACACACCGGCCGGTTGGCACGTATTGTTCGACGGGCAGCAGCTGAACCTGCGGCGGATGTACGAGATCCTCTGGACGCACTCTGCACTTTTTCCAGTTTTATCGGTTCCGAACTGTCTATCTTAATTTCCTCGTCGTAGTAATTCATTATTTCGTTTACAAAACTGGACGTTTTCACTTTTTGCCCGACGAGTGATGTAGGTATCCTTGTTTGGTCTTTCTTGTTTGTGAATTGAATGTGGAAAAATGAAAATAACTGGCAGGTGTTTGTTGATTGTTGTGCTACTTCAGGACACCTTGGTAACGGATTTGCTTTGTTGTCAACGAAAAGAGAAAACAAAATTGTATGCTGCCTGTCAAAGGTGTCATATGTATAATTATCCTTTGTTTTTAATTTAAAGTGTTTTTCGGGACTCGTTTTGGAGTTTTGAAGGGTTTTTTCCCATCGTGAGTGTGGTTTCCAGTTGTGTGCCATTTATTGTTATTGTCAAAATAGACATCAGAACCTTTCACCCCGACCTTGTCAAAGTTTCCTTTGCATTTATTATAAGGTAGGTATGAGACTTTGCTTTCAAAAGTGGATGCAATATATCTATTTGCTTACCGCGAATGTGAGAAGTCTTAACATGTATGCAATAGTCCCGGAGGCCAAGCGGTGCAATGTTAAATGAGTTTCTGCAAGCAGGCGGTTAAATCTTCTTGTAAAGATCATTCCAGGCCTTTTCCGCCCTTTGCATTGTAATCTAGAACTTAAATTGTAGTTGGATCGATTTCGGGATTTTGTTAGTTGTTGTCAGCACAAGCCCCGTAGATCCTTTCGGCTGTCGTAAGCATTCCTATACCTATACTCGGACGCCTCTAATTGGCTTAAAAACCCAACTTCTAATTAGTGTTAGCTACTTTCAAACGTGCCTACAATAAAAACTCAAGATTATGTGCAGCAACCGGAGTACCTACCACCTTCGAGCTACATGCAAGAAACTGTTACCACCTCTTGATGTACAATGCATCCACCCCACATCCCAATTGGTATCCCATTACATAGATACACAATCAGCTGACACAACAAGGCGTAACGACAGCCATTTGGTTTATACTTCCATAGCCTCAGCAATTTATTGAAATTCTTCAAAACACCCTAATCACAAACTGATGACCTAAGCACGGAAAACATTTAAAAGTTACTCATCTAAACCTATATCGGAGATTGGTAGAATCGGTAGATTAAGTATCTAATAACGAAGCTATTAGCAGCAAATACTCATTAGATATAGTTTTCTTTCAATTAGCTCAACTTTTAAATAGGAAGAGCTCTGGCATTAATATATTGCTTTTTGAAAATTCCCAAATTAATGTGGATCTTATCAGTTTAAGTAGCTTGACCTTCCAAATACGAGTATTCAACTTACTGTTTTGAGTGTGTTCAATGGAATCTGGTTTTTCATACAATTACTCACTCCGTTTATATAGAAAAAATAATTCCTGAAAAGATATCACCGACTCCACTTTTATTGGACACATTTTTACTGCCAGATACTATTACGAACGTAATAATACGATAATTGCAGAGACGACGCATAATACTATTAGATAAGCGGCCGACGTTGCATACAAACTTCTAAAAGTGAACCGCCCCAAGTCTCTTGATATAGACATTTCTGCTTTTGGGCCGAAAGCAAACCTCACCACTTCAAGAATCTGCAAGAAATACCAGTTCCATACTTAGCCTTCCAGAGAAATCCTGGATCCGATAAGTATCTGCGTCTAATAGGAATGATATTATCGCTACCCAATGCAAATAGAATTTTAACGGAGCCGGAGATCCAGCCAATAGGTATGCACTTGTAATTGCAATGAAACCTGAGACGTATCCTGATTGTTAATCTTAATGTTGATAGCTAGGATTATAGCCAGGAAGCTGAATGCACAAGTGCAATGGCTTTGGTGGTTTATAGATTTTAATATGTACTCATTTTTTCGTTATCTACACATGACAGACGCTATGAACTTGTGTTAAGTAAAACTGCTGGCGAGAAGTAGAGGAACATATTTGCATATACGGTTGCCATGTGCTAATTAACAATGGAAAACATAAACCAAATATTAATACTCAGTTTCTGATGGAAAACACTGCAAGTTTTCCTGTGACTAATGGAAAATGAACAACTTACTGAAAACCTGATTAGATTCAGGAATCACGAGACAGATCCACTTGAATTTTAACTCTACAGAGAAAAGCGAATCAAACAAAAACTAAAAACTTAAAGCAAAACGAAGTGGAAAATGGAAATTCTCGAAATGAGTGAAAGTCAAATCATACTCAAGAGAAACGTATCAGCTAGATTTTATAATTTTGAGTAAGTTTATCTCAAGAGAACCAAGGTACGACGTACGAGCAGTGTTCTATATCGTGGGATTTATCTCTTTTTGTTGGATTTTCGATTTCCGAAAAGCCTTTCGTGGGATAAAGGGATAAAGCACAAAAGTGGGAATTTCAGAAATCTAACAAAAAACATTCAAACTATGAATTTTTGGTGAAATTCTATGAAAAAACCTTTATTTCGCCATGATTATCAACACACTGAATGTCCATAAAAAACACCTCATGTAAATCGCCTTTTATCAACATTTTCTAGTACCAACAAAATAATCATAGCAGTGTAACAAACTGCAGTTTTTATACTAAAGGTTAATTTAACGTGATTTTCTTTCCGTGTAATACAAATTTTACTTTTAAAACCTGAATTTTAACGCAAAAAAGTATCGTTAGATTTAAAAGGGAATAATGACCACGCTTCGTGGGATAAATGAAGAGAGAGTGCTAATAACACTGCGTACGAGTATTACCACCAGCAGTGTTCCCAGACTTTCAAGACTGTTACTCCTTTTCGTCTTTAATCAACAAAAGCATGAGTTTTCCTCGAAAAAAATCCCCCTTTTTGAAATAAACGACTTAAAAATGTTACCGTTTTTATCAGCAAGCATAAAAGAAGCATATAACATACAAACTTGGATATAATAAAATAATTTCCTTCTCTATTGAACTTATTATAAATGTCAAAACCTGTATTCAGATACACGAAAATTCTAAAGCAAACACTCGAGTGCTGATTTCTATGACGTTTAATATGAACAATTCATTCTTTGAATTTTTTTCGTAATGAAAATACATTTTAATTATATTTTAAGCAATTTACGTTTCACAGAGATGTTTTGATTTTTAGCCTTTTCGAAGCTTGTCCATCGTTTTCCCCTTTTTATTTTAAAAAGTGCGAAAATTTAAAGCTTTCCCATCAATCTGGGATCACTGATTACCACACATCATAATTGGCTGCTATGGATGGCTAGTCGGTACGGTATCGGTATCAGTGTTAAACGAAAAAGAAAAGAGCGATATCTAATTAAAATTTTAAATCGGTAATCGTTTTTTGTGTGTTTTGGTTGGGGGGCTAAAATACACAACTGAAACTTGCACCTGACGGTGAGTAATCTTTTTGGATTTGGCATGATGTATTAACATTAAAAGGAAAGGTTGTTGATCCCGAAGTATTATTAAAAGTGTATCTCACTTAATTGATGTTTAAGTTTACAGTACACGCTACCATTCACTTTGGTATCACCGACACTTATTTTGTAAGAAAGATATTCATTTTAATTAAAAGAAGTCTAACTACCAATGCATAATAGACTTGACTGGGCTTTTGTGAGTGAAATAACCACTGTTTTAAATATTTCACTAACGTATTTCCAAGACTCAGAGACAGCTGAATTGGTAATAATAGCTTCTTTATTTATTTTCATAAGATACCTTTTAATAATTGTTGAAATATCTGCTCAGATTGGGAAAATAAATAGATAAATAATAGCGACTCGAAAATAGTAATACATCTCCTAATCTTGGCTCTAAGTAACATTGCTCACTTTTTGAGAGCCTTTTGGTCAAGTATAGGCTGCTAAAATCACTTTGATTACCGAGACCGCATAATTCTCATAACTAAGGCCGATTAAAACCTACCCTCAAAAATACCCCCCATATTAAAAAATGTATTTTCAACATTTCAACAATGATAACATTTTCAATTATGGATTTAAAATGTAGAAGTTTGATCCAACGCCAAATCAAAAATTGTACGTGCCCACTGCTAAAATTCACGACCCAACATGAGCATGACGATGACAGTCGACAGATGATGATTGATAACAAACCATCATCTTAAGAGAATCTGCAAAATAAAATACCCTGCTCGAAGACTGCAAAATGAAAATAACTTCGACTCAAAAGGTGAGTACATTATATGCAGACTGAGTGGAGAATAAAGAAAATAACAAAAATCCAGAAGTAAACAAAAATGCTGTTTGAGTGAACATTTCACATTTTGAGAGCTTCTCGTGTTTACACTTTTCAATTTAATTCACTGCGGTTTATTTCGTTGAGCGTGTTGGACGTGTTGCGTAAGTTCTTTTAGATTTCTATCTCAATAGATACAGTGATAACGATAACAAAAAAAAAAAACGTGTAGTTATTCTTTTTGGCGGTTCGATACTCGAAATTTCGACTTTAGTCTGCACATTGTGCGGAACAAGTGATTTAAGTGATTTAAAGTGTTTTTCTGTGCACCGCCAAAATTAAATGCATAAAAGTGCTTAATAAAAGTTTAAACCAAAAGTGCAATAACACAGAAAAAAAACACAAACGTAAGTCCCACACCACAAAAAAATAAGCGGTTATTTCACCTAAAAGAACTGCTGCACTCAGCCAGCAACACTACAAAAAAAGGATTTACTCGTTTAAAAACAGGAAGCCACTGTCAGAAGCTGGGAGATAAAAAATAAACGTAAGTCACAGTCAAAGCCACTTCTGAAATGTTAATTTCGTTTGAAAAGTCTGAAAGGGGAAACTACAAAATAGAAAATAGATAGAAGGAACTGTCCCTCCTATCCTTATGAACGGTCTGGCTATCCATTCGACATCCGCAACTGTGTACCTTGTGATTTCATAGAGCGAGCGAGATTAAGCCCATCCCAGTGGGTGGATAGATGAAGTAATAACAATCGGTTTGGTCCCTTTGGCACTGTCCATCGTCAGGACTCTGAATATATATAAAATTCATTGTATTCAGCTAAAAATAATATTCTTCTCCAAGCTGTGCCATCTAGGGAGGGATGAAATCGTTTATTTTTTGTTTTGTGTGCTTTTATCTCCTTCCAGCTGAAATGGATTTTCATCCATTAATTTGCATTTGCAAGGATTCACCGGATATGGAACCGGCTGAAAAAAGGGAAAACCGTGGTATCAGAGTAAAAGAAGAACACTCCTTGTTTTTTTTTTTTGTTGCTGTTTTTTTGTTTTTGATAATTTCCCTAATTAAGGATGCCACCCTAACGATAGTCAGAGCAATGCGAATACAAGGGACTACTCGCGCTGATATAGGTCAAAAAGGGGTGGCACTACTTTGCCATAGCTTGGGGGAGAATGGCGCTTAGCTAAAAATTACCACACCACTTTCGTAATCACTTGTTTGTTTATCATTTTTCTTTGTGTACGCAAAGTCACGTGTCACAGGTGGAAATGGGGGGCAACGGACACGGACACTCCCACATCCCTTTTATTGTATGTAAAGCTGTGTTTTCTTTGCCCCGGGAGATTACTTTTATGACACGCTATCTACGTGTAGAACGCTCGTTGTATTCATGGGACACCTACCCTACGCTTTATGCCACTCAATTTTCTTCATCTGCATTCGAGTATTGTAACTAGAGGTGTACCTACTCCAAATTTGTTACAGGACAATGACACATATCCTCGTTACACATTTCCACACGTAACGCATCTTCATTTCCAGAGGTTTTTATTACTTTTAGATGATTGTTCTGTTTTATTGTTTATTGGTATCGGATCAACAGAGAGAGAAGACGCTAAAAATGTTTTACGGCTTTTTTTCTCACATTTTGGGACACAGAATGACACAAGACGGAACCAAAAAGGGTCCACTTTATGGCAGTCTTTTTTTCGGGAGGTTATGTGTAATTGATGTAGACCACATTTTGTTGTTGTTGTTGTTGTTGTTGTTGTTGTTGTTGTTGTTGTTGTTGTTGTTGTTGAGGAAATGGTAACTCAATAAATTAGCAATATCGCGGAGGAAGGACGGCGAGCAGCTCCGGTGTTTTGTTATTCATGGAATTTTTGATTTTTATTTGGGCGGCGTGATCATGAATTAAGATCAATTTTATGTCACTGAGCTTATTTACCTAACGACTTGTGCTTGATTGATGTTTTGGTGTAGATAACTGTTAGCGTGATGTTGTTTTATTAATTATTCTTATAAAAATTCTTAAAATGATAGGTATACGGTATACCTATATCAGAACAGAATTCAGTTCCATTTGCACCAAGTGCTAATGTGAGTCATACTACTCGTAGATAAAGATATTTATAAAGAGAATAGCTACCTTTAACTGGAAGTTAGTCGGCAATGTAAAACCGCAACTATCATACAAAGCGGCATACAGAGCGCTGAATTCTACATAATCGGTAACAGGGACGAGCTATTCGCCTCCACTTATTGTACAATAAACAGGTACGATAATGTTTTTGAGAATTTTAGTCAAAGCTGGCATACAAAAGTTCAAACTCCTAAAGAACTGTCAGATCGGTGTGAAATCTCTCACGCGTCACCCTGAAAGACACTCAGGCCATTTCATAGGCCCGTTCGTAACGAAAACTTATCAAATTGAATACTTTGACTGTTCTGCCAAATTTCTATATTTTTGCGAATAAATTTAATTTTGAAAGCTCACTGAATTCTTTTATTGAACAACAGGATTCGCCCGGTTGTTAATCCGGTCACCAACTAAAAGTCTTATTTCTTACACACTACTACACCTGCCTAGCCGCTGCGTGTCTGTTTTCGACATCGATATGGCGCTAACCTAACTGAATTAAAGCAAAACCGTAAGCAATAAATCATTCTCACCTGCGGCTTGTATACTACAGAAACTAATGTATCTATTCAATTCAAGCTTGTGCAAGCTTATAGTATTCTAAAATGAAACCACTTTATTGCTCCACCGTTGATTACATATTTATATATTTTTTTTTGCTTATTGTTGTCACTAATTGGTTTTTGTTCTAAGCGCTAAAATGTATAGGCGATTTTATGAACCGGCATCTCAAATCAAATCTTTGATTATTTTCTTCAAATTCGACCGCTATTCGTTGCGAATTCGGACTAATGTAGGCTTATAAATTCTAAAAGACATTCCTTAACTGTTGTTTGCGAAACAGAATTTGGTTAACAACAACTTTGCCTAATCTCCACCGAACAGTGATTAAGCAGATAAACTGCCTATCCATTAACCAAACAAAATTAACCGTGACTAATAACAAAATACGTTTTAAATGAAAACCAAAGAAGTATAAGTATGACATCAGAAATTCATTTGTTTGTCGTTCAGATTAAAGCAGCAGAAAATAAAAGGAGCAAACAACTGAAAAAGAAAATAAAAACCCGAAATTCCTAAATTATCGTCACAAAAAATAACAATTTGTCGTCGTGCAACAGCACTTATTCGCGTACTCGTACTTTGTTTGTTTAATAGCGATAAACTTTAAGGAAATAAATAATTCAGCGAGTTTCAAGTGTTATTCTTGAGTGCAAAAAATAAAACCTACAGGAATACAGTCGGTGATTATAATTTCTGTAAGCCGGAATGCAATTGAAAAGTGGATCGATTTTTGTCATTGATTTTGTCCTCCATTCGCTTTTTTTTATGAATTAACGAGTTTGTTAACACCAGAAATTTAATTCATTCACTCGATGTAGCCGAGGCATTCTAGTTACTAGTAATGGCTTTTTGAACACATCTTGGGCGAGTTCATAATTGCAACATTGTTCCACATGCCATGCAAAAAATATTGATTCAATGCAATTATGAACAGAAAAACTGCTGCAAGTTTGCATTAGTTTTGCTTTTCCAAAAAAGAGTTCATATATGCAGTAGGCAGTAAAAAAAAATTACAGAATTTTTTAATTTATCTTTCTTCTTTCAGTGATAGATGGCTGTTATTTATAAAAACTTTAATAATGTCAATTAGAAGAATCATTTTAGGACTGATTCTTAATCACTTAAATGGATCTGATTTGTTAAAGTGTTCAGGCAATATCTTCTCTATTGTAAGGCATCAAGGGCGCAAAAGTTTTCATTTCCGTAAAAAGTTTTCCCCAAAGAACAGATTTTTTTTTTCGGCCTGTTATAAATTCCGACTCGATGCCTAAACGGATCGAAATCAGCCGACCACAATTTTTGTTCACTTTCATTCCTATAAAACACAAATAATATATTTTAACTTTTTAATAAAAAAAACCTTCATTTATTTTGAATATATCTATTAAGTTTTCATTTATTTTACTTGCATATTTGTTCCTGCCATCTTCCTGCAACTCGGCAACAAAATAAAATTCAATGCAGAGTTGATCGCAATTTGACTGTCATTTTACTTATATGAACGCAAATAAAACTGCCGTCATGCAAAGATAATGCAGGTTTTTTACATTAATGAACGCAAAAATGTCAGTACTGCCGCATTTTTACTTTTATGAATTCATCCCTTATTAGCACAGCTCATGAGTATAATATTCTCCAATAAGGAGACAAAAATTTATTTATTACCAAAAAAAAGAGTTGTAAAAAAAAGGCCTTTTAAAATCGCATGTACCTATTCGAACGGGCCGACACTGTGGTCCAACATTACTTGGTCGATAAATACAACTTGAATTCCTTGATATACATCACTTGCTGTTAACAACTGTTGTGTCAAATAAATATCATAAAATGGCCAAATAAACGCACACACAATCACATTGAATGAACACAATCAAGTGGAAGGCTGAATTGATAAGATTAGGCTATACACAACGCTATCGCCTCAAACATGCGTTTAACGGCTGGAATGCCAGCAAAAAAGGGTCTGCGAGGCTAAAGTTGAGATTACACTTTGTTACACTATATACAACCGCGCCCAACACACGATAGCTTGTAGCGATAACAGCGTCTCTATTGTTATACGACCAGTTATACTATATACTCGTACAGCAAGCAGCCTACAACACCCAGACGACATCTTCCGAAATCCGTTGATAAAAACCAAAGAACAATTTATTATCATCATTAAAAGTTTGTTCTATGTTGATGATGATGACAAAGATGATGATGCCGAGCAGGATGATAGAAAACTGAGGCAAAAAATAAAACAACAGCACGGAAAAACGGAAAAACGGAAAATCCGTATAAGATAACACAACCAGAATGTTGATACTTTATTTAAACTTCTTTGCACTTTGTTATTTACGGGTAGTGAGCGCTACGTCTTTTCTTTATTTTTTCGTTGACTTTAACTTGAATGAGTGTTTCGATTTGTTTCAGTTTAAATAGAGAAAAATACTCGCACTTCAGTCAGCCCAAGTTGAACTTGACATTCTCATTAAGAACCTTGCTGTCAGTGAAAATGTCATGGATGCTGGACTGTGTACCTATGTGTGTGTGATAAATCGGGGTTAACTGCTGCAGCCATAAAAAGGGTATTGACCGAATGTTTCGAAAAATGGAATATCAAGCGAGCTAATTAAGTAAAACAATTAAGTTGACATCCATTGACATTAATTAAGTTGCTTTAGTCACAGAGCACAGCGAGAAGGAAGTTCGAGTTCATTTGCATTTACATGCGGATGCATTGCATGCATGCATGTATGATGTCATATGGAGTATATTTAGAATATTTTATACGTTGGAAGTCAGAAGGTCTTAATTGGTTTAGGTATGGGATAAATCGGCGGAAGGTCTTCAAGTTTAATGGGGGGTTTACATAGGGGGATTTTTTTTCAACTATCTGTTGCTGTTGCTTTAAAGCGGGTCTAATTCCTTGAGTAATTTGTATCAGCTGGTTAGAGTGTCGATAGTGGAAACCGTTGAACTAGTTCTGAATTGAATGTGGGTCACAGACAGGCGGTCACGAGAGATTAGCTATGCAAAGGTGTTATCAACCTTACAACTGGAATTGTGTTACAATTCATTCGCGCCTCTTGTAGACTAAGTACCTGTAGGTACAGTTGGCATTTCGTATACCCCATATTTGGGGTATTTACGTGCAAAATGTCTGCAACTTTGGAAGGCAACATAATCTTGGTACTGCATATTTAAACGAACATCGGGATCTTTTATAAATTTCTGTTTTTAATTGCCAACGAAATTATGTTTCTTCTGAAATTTGATTGTTGAGGTTGAGAAACTTCATTGAATCAAAAATTGTAGACACATTTTTTGTATTATTTGCATACCCTAACGTTCTTTCGATATGTTTACGAAAGCTAGTAGACCCGTACGCATACACATTCAATTCGGAATTGATTTATAGCCATTAGCGTCATGCGAAATGTGTCAGCCATCGTTCTTGTTATTTCCCCAACTCATATATTCTTATCTTGTCCTGATTTAACCGTCAATTCCCTTTCATTTCAAGCGAACACATCATTCGTCGCACCGCTGACAACTCACTTCCTTTTTCCGATGTGTGCGGCTAAATAGATGTGCGAGTTCTGGAAACGTGCATTCGAACTCATATATTGACTTTACTTTCTACCCAATCATGCTATCAAACACTTGGCAGAAATTTCACCATTCTACTCAAACTATACATACAACTGTGTCAAATAAAACATAGCACACCTAACAAGCTTCCACCTTCCAAAGTTTCAGAGGACGTGCATATCTTACCCGCACCTATACCTGGCTTCAATGCCTAGCTCGCTCTAAACACAAAGTGAAAACGTGAGAAAATTAAGATTCCCAAGTGAAGATGACACCCAGGGATAATCTCCCCAAAACAAAGCAATCCGTATATATCCTCTTCTCGAAAACATAAAGAATCTTACACCTAGGCTTTAATTTGCGAGTTGGGGATTACTACATTGAATATGTGCATGTTTGGCTTTTCGAAATACTTTCGCCCCATCACCGGTTCTTTAACTTAGGTAAAGACTTTGATATTTAACAGGCCGACTTTGGGTTACGTAATCGCTGCTGCTGCCTCTTCTTCTTTTCCCACTGTCTGTTGTCTGTATCTTCACTACAGCTTCTTGGTATGGCATAGATTTTCCTCTGAATGCAGCAGCGTCAACTTTCCATTTTTCTGCATTCTTCGATACTCGTATGTAATATGTACAACCGGACGGGCGGTGCAGGTATTTCGGTGAAATGTTTCTGCCACGCAAGTGGGAATTTTTTTTTTTCAAATTGTAAAAAAGGTAAAAAACTTCTTCTGGCGGCAAATTGAATTGCAGATAGATATACGGAGAGAGGGTGATTGGAAAATTGGATTTTAAACTGGTTTTAGCTACCGGTTTTAAATACACAATTTGTGTTTTCTAGGCTAGTACATAGGTGAATGGAAAGTAAATAAATCTTCTTTGATAAGAGCGCACTGTTTTCAACTCATATCTAATCGGTGATTTAACATGCGTTGGTTTCTTTTTTTAAGCAAGGAACGCCCAATCGAGATTACGCGGGAATTTAGAGATACGACAGTAATCTATGTAGGTAATGCTGCAGTTTGTATATATGTGTATAGCTTTGCAGTCACTAAGTCAACATAGCAGTCAGTAAATTAATTGGAAAATGTTTTTCAAATTGAATTTTATCATGATATATGTCATGAGATTGATAAGCGCAGTATGTATACGTGAGAATTCACGCGTTTCGGAAACCGACGTCGGATTATTTAGACGGATTTTAGATTCTAGATTTCATTTAAAGAAGTTTAACCATTGTATATAGAGACTGTATATATAAAATGGTTTAACATCGCGGTAGAAGCTAAAAGTTTAGATTCACGCATTCAAACTCAACGGACCGCTGTGGAGCCTCATATTGGAAAGTTCAGAAAGTGTAAATAACGTCTTCTTTTATACATAGTCGTACCTAATAGTTAAAGAGCAATCTCTTGTAGATACCGCTGAAAGGAATGTAGAACTGACCAACATGAAACGTTGCGGCGCTAACTATAACCACGTTCAGTTTGTGCCGGATATATACCTGCCAGCACGTATTGATACCTTTCAGTTCTGCAGATTTAAATCATGATCTGAATAGCGCAGATCTTGAAGACAAACCTTATTTTATGTCGAAGATACCTTCATCTAATTGTGGCTCAAGATAACCGCTGGATGAGGAATATTTTCTCCCACGGAAAAAAGTTTAAGCTAACGATTTGGTAGCTGTGTTTCAACGTTGGAGGGTATAGCTATCGTGGAAAGCTTCTCAACTCAGCCATTCGAAAATGGCACAAAACTGAAGACTTTCTTATTTTTGCGTCAGAAAAGTCACCCTGCACCACACTGTTTGAAGCTATACATCGTATGACCCCCTATTGGTCTGCTGTCTTCTTCATTGAACACCAAAAGCTTACAATTGCCAGTATGTTCCCTGTTCTTAAGTGTGTTAAAATGCATCCACCATTATTCCAGCACAATCTACTGGTCTTTAGAATAACAAGCAAATGCTATAGCTAACGATGGCTTTTCCAAAGTGCGCACCCACGCAGGGAGTATAGTTCAACGATAGTTATCTGTGCACAGTCATCTTCATCTTTCAGTCCCTCGTTTCATTCACAAACACCCACACAGCTCTGCTGAACTCCCATCTCATCGTTCTGCCACTTGAGAGCCGCCTTCCTTCGTCATAACTATGCACAGTAAAGGTACCCTCTCAAGAGCGCTTACTTGATTATTCGCACACACAATTCAATGGATTAATTCGTCTCGAATTGAGCACATTACTCATTCCGTTTTCGGTGTGATAGCGATTTGCCACTTGAATAGATTGCCCCAAAGCTACTCGTCGCAACAATTGATCTCTCTCTAGAGATCTACTATAGAGAGGCACCAAAGCCAGCTAAAGTGTCTCTTCCTACTTACGTACTTATGGCAGATGCAACGAACGCTTAAGAGGGCATCGTTTGCGAGATTTATACTTTTTATTCATAAATCATAACCGCCCCCTTTCTTGGCAAGTTGCATGATAGCGAAACTCATGGCATAGCCAATGCAACCTTCAAACCCCGTCGAAGGTCTTTTTCCATCACGTTTTAGCTTAAGCTATAGAATAAGTTGGTATGGAGGTAATCGCAAGTCGAACAATAACAGGAGCGTAGCGAGTTACTGGCGCCATATATTTTCTTAACGCGTCATGAAGCCAGAAGAACGGTCTTAATTTATATGCACATAGTTATTAAAGTTAGTTAGACAGAAGGAGCTCATGTGTTCCCATCACCTGGGGCTACATTAATTAAAAAAGAAAAAAAAAACTGCTTTATGTCACATACTATACACCACAACAGGAAGTATTGTTCATTATTATCAACGCTGTCTGTCCTCACCGAGCGAACAAGAGATACGCCATGTATAAGATATATTTTGAGATACTGCCACTCTTCGTTGAAAAGACATTGATGGTTCGTTGAATAGGTGAGATTGGATGATGCTGTGGTTTCTGTGGAGCACAAATGTGTCAAGGGGATGAATAAAATTCTCAATAACAGCAAAAATAGCAGCGATACATATGTCGTGAAACACAGGAGCCAAGGTAGACGTATAACATCAGTAATGTGGTGAAAGGCTGACTGGTAGACTGTGGTATAGGTACCCATGTTGAAGTGGGAATTGTAATTAGCAAATTTTTGTCCCTAACAATTTTCTAAAAATAAAGAGCATAGTACTCGTACGACTACAGGCATCTAAAAAACTGATTAAGTGGGTGAACATGTTTAAAGGGGAACTTGAAATTAGTTTCCTCTGTATGGTTGTGGTTTCAGACTTTTAATTTCAGACTTTTAATTAAAATTTAGAAATAAATGGTTGAAATGGTAAATTGCTAGAAATGAGAAAATTTCTGTGAGTGAAAAGTGCAATAGAATTTTAGGTATCAAGCAGAGCTATGGGATAAATTCCCAAACTTTTTTTCATAGTTAAAATATCGCTTCAAATCAATTATCCCACGTTTGCAGTTCCTCCCCAACATAAACAGCAAATTGCGCATTAAACAAATAATGCCAACTGTCAAAAATTCACATTTTCTCTTCTGTGAATCAGTGGCTGTCAACATTTTTGATCAATTGCCTACCGACGCTAAAGTAAAATTTCACCAAAAGAGAAGTGAAAATGAATCCAAAACAAATCCAACAGTTTTTTTTTAGCGCTATCGTCTTCACCCTAACTGTTGACGCTACTGCGACGAATTAATCTGTGAAAATTATGTTACCTTCGCTCTGATCTCATCGTTTGATAAAATAGTTTTCAAACAAAAAGCAATTTCCCATAATATTAATTGAGTCATTAATAAGCCTAACAGTACCAGGATCTCAACCGCACCCGAAGCGATCAACCGATGACCGGTCTCAGACCACCACAGGCTAAAGAGAGGAAATTATGACAAAAAGAAAACGTTTCCTCCCAAATGTCTGAGACACCAACCAAGCCGTCGATGATGAGATGTTTATAAGATTTGTGTCCAAAAAAAAAAAAAACGTAAAAGCCGAACCGGTCTGGGGGAACGGTGAAATCGTTTCGTCAATGTCTGGACATAAAAAGTTATTTCTTCTTTGGTGACTCCCTTTTTATTACACGAGTATTTTTGGCCGACCGACAGGTGACCATTGCAGACCTATATTGCTTATACTGCAAAACTGGTGTGCATACTTGCAAGCTGCTGTGGCTAATGGAGTGAAAGTAAAGGTATCCCAATTTCGTTCCGTTTCACTGTCATTACTAATGGTTCATCTGACCCCTTGATGAGGTCATACTTCATTCACCGCAACCGCATAGACCCCCATTTGACGAGTAGGTGTGTGTTTGTTGTTTTTTCTTTTATGGAGTCCGGTGAAGACGAAAAAACATGATAAATTAGATTATGACAGCAAATAAGTTCCTGAGGCGCTTCAAGTGTGTCCATGTTCGATGAGACTTTTAATGGTTCTACTTGCAAACAGTTTTTGTGGATTATACAAAAAAAAAGTACCGCTGCGGTTAAAAATCAGCAAAAAAGAAGTTTAACGCACGATTTTCGGATTTAGTTTCAAGACGTACTCAGCTAGCGGTGCCTCAGTTAGTTGGTTGCTGAGTTTTAAATCGACGGGGGTAGACACAAAATGATAAATGCGCCTACAACGTGATCTGAGTTGGATAACGTGACAGCGGCTGCTTTTGTTCTTAAATTGGAATTCGGTTCCGGTTTCGGGAATTTTCGTTCTGTTTTGTTTGTTTTATTTGTCAATTTCCTTATGGTAGGTATGCCAATGCTTTTGCTGTTGTTCTGCTGTTTTATTATGCAGCAAGTACGTTCACTTGAGTGCGTGTAGATGCACTGTTTTTGATATGATGTAATGCACCTTTAACACTTTTCTGGTTAGGTACGTGTTTGGTTTATGACACAAGATGAAAGCGAATAGAAATTGGTATTTGACACAGGGGAACGTATTTTCTTCGATTATTGTGTTTAGGAAATGCTTTAGGTACTCTTTTTAAAAACAATCTTTGATGTTTTATATATAAAAAAGAGCTCCTGCTTTTAAACTCCCCTCCAACTCTGCGTAATCTCTCAAAACTCATTTAAATACTACTATCCACTTATGTTAACGAAAGAACAAAATGTCGTCCCATCCAAGTATAAACGATGTAAAATTATTGCTAAAATTAAATTGCAAATCGATAACATAAGAAGAAAAATTACACGGAAAACCTTTACGCAATCATTCGCATTCCACTCTGCTCAGGCAATACGACGACGTGTAATAATTCTAAGACAGATTCTCCAAGGCATTACTATACCCATCTTCCGCTTAAAGGAGGCGCGCACATTCCTCCTGCCTGCGGCCGATTGTAATCGATAACGACGTCGGAAATGTTATGTTTCCCATAAAATCGGGCGACAAATGGATTTCTTGGCTGCCATAGAATAGTGATTCTGGTTGAATTGGAAGATGGGGGGAAATGGGACTTCCCGGTGAGGATTGCGCGCCGCCATGGCTCGCATTGCCAGCGTATAATGATAAAAAATAAAATATTTGCTAAGCTCTTAAACTGTTAAACGCAAAGGGAGTGGTACCTATACTCTATGTATAGTGCTTGTGCTTTTGGCAATAAATTTACGGCTCTCTATATGTGCGTTCGGCTCTTAATGGGCGATAATTGAGGGCAAATTAAAAGCGAACGATGTCTAAAGTTTGGAGGGGTTTTATTTGATAATTTCGAAGAACATTCGCCAAGCTAACTAACCGAGGAGCACGATGACATATGGAGTAGATATAGAGCTGTTATTGAAATATATGGAGCTGATAAGTTTTACAGCAAACGCATGGTCATGCTTGATTCTTAGTATAAACGGACTCATTTCGAATTAGGTAATCGAAACTGGAAATACTTAATGGGGAGGCAGAGGTATTCAAGACGTCTTATTATTGCTTTTTTGGGGTAGTTTGGCGAGACTTGTAATCGCTGAATCGAGTTTTTATTAATGACGGGAAATGTGGGGAGTCTAGGAAACATTTGAAATCAATTTTTTTTTTTCAATAAATAAATATTTGAGCGGCCTTTTCTCAATTACTTTCCATTGGTTGGTCGTGGTCATCTATTGCCAACCATTAAACATTTATTTCTAAAATTAATAAACTCCAGAAACTGAAATAACTTTCGAATACGTTATTTTATTGCAAAATATTCGCTTTCAAAAAAACAAAACATTGATTAATTCAAATTCGTACCCTTTTTGTGTAATAAATAACTTTAAAATTACACACAGTTCGTAAAAAAAAACTCCTGCCTTTCGTACTCCAAAACCGACGCTCCCAGTGGAATATTTAATAATTTTCCAAAAATTGTCTGCTATTTTCATTTTTCAAATTTTAACATTCAAATAGACTATTTAATCACCGATGTTGTATAGTGATTATTTAAAGATGTTTATACAACCTTTCAACAGATTATTATACTATGTTTATTCGACATGAATATGTGGAGTCTAACCAATATTTTTTCCAACTTTCAGACTTATTAACTCGCCTCTGACTTAAAAATCGTAAGTTCACAAAAATTTGTTACAAGTATTTTTGATTTAAAACAAAAATTTAACACTCGAAATCAAAGTTTATGCATGTATTTATTATAATTTCTGTTGCCTATTTTTTCTGTACTTCATACTCTGTCTGACTAAATAGAACTCGGACCATGTTCTTTTTTAAACTTTAAATTTCGAACAGATACATATCATATCCTTAAAAGACACACAATATTTGCTGGACTTCTAACCTCAAGGCCAACTCACTTACCTTTTCCCCTATGACCAGGATATAATATTTATAAATACCTTAAATGCGTAATAAATTATTTCTCTAACATATTTGTTTGTCAAAACAAAAGCCAGAAATGAGTTTATTGATTTTTTTTAAATGAGACGACCCTACCCGAAAATACTTTGAATTAAATATAAACCCCTTCAATGGATTTGAATATGTACTAAATTATGTAGTCCAATGTGATGCAAAATTCATAGTTCGGTTCTGCAGTAGGTATAAAATATTAATAAATAATAAGAGACCAAACCCACCAACCTCGCTGTCATTCATACAATTTATGCGATGTTCCAAAATTCAGATTATTTTTTATTATTTAAAAATTTAAATTATGTCATGACAATCTTTTTGTTATTTGATCTACAAAGTCAAAAAATTCCAAAACAAAACAATAAAAAGGCTATTACTTTCAATTAGAGTGCATTCTTTTTCATTCGAAAGATAATACGTAAGTACAGCAATGTCAATCATCGAACGTCTTAACCTTGATTTCACGGAAACGTGTTCACTCCGAGAAAAAAAATGGAAAAATTGAAAATATTTCCAATCGTAACAATTTACTGGAAGCGTTCTACGTGAGTAATTGAATAAGTATACCGCATTGGAACGTGTTCAAAAATCCCATTAAAATTATCGGAGTGACATGCTGAATCTTTCGAAATCGGTCCCATTCTCCTGTGTACCTTCGTTGGCTTTTTTTTTTGCCCGCTGATGCAACACAACATTCAATATCAAATGGGTAAGAGATTTATTTTTGGCCCAATGACTTGGAGCTTGAAAAGATTTATGGATGTCATCGTCCCCGCCAATGGTAAGTCACAACGCATTTGTACACTCTGCACGATATGACTTGGAACACCTGGAATTGTTACTTAATGATGACGCCAGCTTATTTTGTTTTATTGTTCGTGTGCACTTGGCACAAACTACAAGTAAACAGAAAATTAAACTTATTTGTTTACTACGAAAATTTTCGTTTGCTCACTGATGAGTTGTAGGTTTTTATTTATTTATTTTTTTTTTCTTTACGGAAATAACAGAGTTGCATAAGGAAAGCAAAGGTATTCGCAATTTACATGCAAAACAGATTTAAAAACAAAAGTTAATTAACTGGTTAAAAAATGAGTTTTCTGAAAAATTTGAATAAAAAAAGCCGCAAATGTAATTAATTACATTTCGCGGAGTCTGTTGTGCTTGTTTTTATATTTTTTTGTAATTTTTGAAAGCCATAAAAAAACAAGACTCATTTTTTGCATAAGAGAGAGAGATCGTGACACGAATTGAAAACGCTTTATATCGTTCTATATTTTATGCCCTGCTTCAAGGGCTACAATATTTAGGTAAATGTGTTATTTCTATGAAAATTTATTTGGGTCTCCATAAAGATTTGAATCAATTTATATAGAAGACAGTTAGGTATTCAAGAAGTGGCAAATAATTCACACGAAACACTTTTTTGATATACTACTCATGAATCCGGACGATGATGATGGATTTGATTGCTTGTGTGTAGTTCGTGCGAAATAAATTTCCTCTCGAAGATCAATTACTTTCTGGGGATAATCGATGATAAATCGAATGAAATTCAACCACCCGAGTTAGAAGAAAATGTTTTCTTTTGCCTTTTTGACCGATGTGCTATTTGAAAAATCGATGATGATGATGAAATTTCGTCTATAAAAACACACGTTTTCTAAGAAGTTAGGTACAAGCATTTATGCAACTATAGGTTTTTAGGAATTGTTCAATGTAGGTGGTGCATCAAGATTCAAATGAATTCAGGGTTGGCAGCACGTAGCTTGATGCAATCGAGTTCAGTCGATACAATCGAGCTCTGGCAGCACCTAATTTCCCTCAATCGAGGATAAACGATTGAGACAAATTAGGTGCTGCCATCAGAGCTCGATTGTATCGACTGAACTCGATTGTATCAATTTGCGGATCAACTATAGAGACATTTTTTTGAATCAATAAAACGTGTCCCGTAAGTTTACCAGCTTGAAACTTGTGATTTGTATAACTAAAATAAAGAAAGACATAAGGGCTTCCTAAGGTGACCTTGTAACAACTCACGGAAGCAAAATACGCTTGGTTTAATTTTGACCTGAAGACCTACGTCATGCCGTATAACGAAAAGTCGATTATAGCGAAGTCGGTGGAAACTATTTCCTATTGCAACTAAAAAGCAATTATTGAGCAATATAATAGCGATTGATAAAGTGGGTGGTGCTGCCATCTTGTAATCGTTTTGCCGCACCTTGAAATTTGCACTCAGTTTTATACTTTTGACTCAACTACAATGCTCGTTGTTATCAGTCAGAATCAGTTCAAAAGTATTCTAGAGATTTGGAATGTTTAAAGGCCCAAACTTTGATAATTGGGGATTGATACTCTAAAATCTAAATAAACACATTTGCCACTCGATGGTAACCATATCAACGACTGCTTAAAATAACAATAGATAACACTCACAATTTTGAAACAAAATTCATAGCATCTTCGAAGTGTTAACTAAAACTAATACCCTCTTCACACCGAGCCGAAAACTCGAAAACGACTTCCAATTCCCATCGTTGGATTGTTGACACATATACACCTTTTGCAATATTCAGAAAATTCAGCAGAACAGCTGAACGAACAGACGTCACAACTCACAACTTAAAATGATTTTCCACACTTAGATATGTATGGGCTAATATTGTTTTTAAATGCTCTGAATTCATTTTATTTGTTAATTAGTGCGATCGAAATTTGTAACCAAAATAGATTACACAGAAGTTTCACGACTAGTGTCTCACAGCTGATGGAACGTCAAAATCGTTCGCTGTGAATGAATCGACAAGTTTTGGACGAAAACACGGTTTCCGGTGCGGTGTAAATTGGGTATAAGTATAATACTAATGTACATGGAAAATGTATTCCTTCCTTGTATCATTTGGAAGTTCATTAAAGTTCCAATCAATGTTAGGCCTAATAAAAGCAAGTCTATGTTGAATGAGAGGAAAATAATTGTTTCCTGAAACAAAAGAAATGACAAACGATTTCCTCTTAGAAGACGAAAATTCTCCTATCGATTTAACTCGTTCGAAACAACTCTAGATCAAGGTTGTGTCTCACCGACTTAGAACGAACACAGTTTTGACCAAACATTGTTTACGATTCCCCTGATACATGCGATATAGTTCGGCACCCTCTCCAAATACAGAGATTCTATTAAATGTTTTCAAAAAAATGGCTTCGAATCACCACAATCCATTTGACATTTAACACTGAAATTTCTCGGAAGCATAATCCGAACAACACACTTAATCACAACACACACCAAAAAAAGCATTAGAGTTGTCTCCAAAATTGTATCAGCTTCACGACTTGAGGTTTATTTACAACAAAAAAAAAGAAGAAACATCTCTAATTATGGTCGTGGTTGAAACTCCTCCACTGGTGATGCTTCTCATGTTTTCGAGGACCGGAAATTAATTTCTTTGGATATGTTGTTTCGTAACTTCATTGTCATGTTTATTTTTATTGTCTCTTCACATAATTTGCCAGTACGATGGAAAGCGATCGTAAACATCTTCAATAATGCGAGTCTGATGAGCGATCTCCAAGCATCCTGTTTACGTTTATTCAAATCGATAGGCAAACTTGAATTTTTTGATTTCTTTCCCTGATCGTTTCCATCGTTTCGTTTTCAATGGGCTGGTGCCGCGTGATGGATCTCTTTGCAAATAAAGTATCGACCACAAAAACACATTCCACTGAAAGATTAATACGGCTTTTACACTTTCCATTAGAGAGATGGTGGATATCTGTGCTTGTGTGCAGAGTGCAGCACCTAAAATACATGTCTAGCCGTAAGCGTTCACGAAAGTGATTTGTGGCATTAGTAAATATGAAGACAAACACGAAGTTAACATTTGTTCAACTTTCTTCTTCAAACACACCAACGAAACGACATAACGACAAAGTTGATGATGAGAAGAAAATCTCGTGCGCTGCATGTGCTTTTGCCGCTCTAATCTGCTGCAGATGCAGGTGGTGGCGGCCGGCGTGACGTTGGCAGTATATAAAGTGAGTTTCACAAAAGATGATCACGAGATTAGACTTTTTTGTTTAAAGCATTTCTTGGTTCGTACTAAGTGTGGAAGGTGATGTCGTGAAGTTTTCTTCAGCCAGGGTCATGGTATGTGACTTAATAAAATCTATTTAATGGGTTTTCCACGAAACTGGGATGTTGTTTCTTGAGAAAAGTAATAATAATTCGTTGATCCTATGATGGAATGTGGGTAGTATCTCATGAGAAATGTGTTATATCCGCTGCCGTTTCTACTCTTATACTGCGAACAGTAGGCCTTTTTTATTATGCTCATATGATCTATATAGATCATTGATTTCCATGGTTTACAACAAATGTTGGATCTCGTACTATTGTTGATCATGTGGGCATAATAAAAAAGGCCTAGTGACATTATTCTTAGGGTGTAGTACTAATTGAGTTCCAGGTTGAGCTCCGAAGAAAAGCAATTTTTATTTTGCCCTATCCCTACCTCTTGTAGACACCTGACAAATATACGAGCGTATTATTGCTCAAAGTAAAATAATTCCTGAAAGCTATGTTTCCTTGCTTTGAGTTTGAAGACAAGTTTGTAACAGAGCTTAACGTTGCTTAGCTGGCGCCCAACAGGTGAAATTTTTTCTAAAAACTACTTTTTTCACTGCTTTCAATTTGAATTTTATTATTTTTTTTGACTGCCCAATATCCCCAGCTATTTTTCTGAACAGAGTGCTACATGTTTCAATGCAACGCATTTGACCACTCCCTTTTAAGAAGACGTGCCATGGGTAAACATAATAAAGAATTCAAGTTTTTAAAAAGTTTCTTGAAAATTAAAAAACAAAACAAAATATGTATATATAGATAGATTTAAGGCCGAAAGGCAATAGTTTTAAGCATAATGTTAAGTTTAGAGCGCTCGCCTAGAGCCAGTAAGTTAGAATAAGATAAACGTTAGTTTTAAATTAGATTTAATCGTTTTTGGTAGTATATAAGTTTAAAGAATGAATTGAATAAAAATGAATTAAAAAGTAAAGTAAAAGTAAGACGTGCCATGGAATCAGGGCGCCCTCTGGGTAGGCCTATGATAAGATGGTTGCAAGAGGGATGTTAAACGCTCTACTACTGCGTTTGCAGTAACATTTGGAAACAAATAATTTCGTAAAAAATTATGAAATGTAACTTTTACCAAGTATCATTGACTATGGCACCTTGCAAAAATTGTATGGAGTAATTCCTTGATAGAACTTAAGCCCCGCAACGTGATTTCATAAAAAAATTCTTTGGGGTTCTTTTATGAACTCACAAAACCCACCGATGATGTGAAATCCAACGGCAAAGCCGCAAGCTTATGCAGAAAAGTGGACAGCAAACTATCCGAATGTAGCCATAAATCGCTTCGCGGAGATTTTTGTGATTTGCTGTTCCACATCTTAGCGGTTAAGCTTTTGATCGTTTGTAGTTATATTTGTCATTGTTCGTGGTAACTGTTTATTGCTAACGGTTGTATGCGGTCTGACCAAAGCAAACCATGAAAGAAGTACCTATCTGTATATTTTTTGTCTGTCAAGTCATCTTAATCGCAGCGTTAGATTGAATAAAATTCGTTTTGCTTGCCGCGTATCAACGCGAGTAGGTTGGCATCACATATCCCCAAAAACCGGTCAGCTTGTCTGACTACACCTTGCTGATGGAGCTGCTGTATATATGATGCCTGTTTGTGTTTCTTTTTCGCAGATTGCTTGGAATGTGCGCGGCACACGAGAGATTCTTTCTTCGCAGCGCGGCGCGGCGCAGTGTAGCGCATTTAATAACACGCGAATGATGTGATGGTGGCGTGGCACTTAATCATGATGTAGCATTGCCTACACGGGGTCTTTTCGAAAACTATAGACTATACTCTCGGGCAACAGGTTGCCATCAGTCGTTGCGCGCAACAACCCATTGGGTCTGAGCGAACCAATTTAAGATATTTTGATGCAGACCAGTCGGAGCGCTCGGTACCCACCTAATCATACACTCTGGACACACTTTGTGTCCCAGCGATTCAATTTAAGTGGACTATCATGATGTTGGGTTAAGTGACAGGATTTTTACATATCGCATGGAAATTATTAGTTTTTGTGTAAATTGCTAGACTCATACACATAGGTACGGAAAGAAACAAATTTGTAGATGGAAAGAAAATTATGTTGCAGGAAAATTTGTTTGACGGTGGCACTTTTTATGTTAGGTGTCTTGGGAATGGGAATGCGGTATTTGTACTGTGAACTAGTTTACTGGAATGTGCGCATAGTTAATTCGTAGGAGAGCAACAGGTGATTATATCAATCGATTATATGAGATTGGTTACTCTGCAGAGGTCTATATATGGAATGGGCTTACGCTGGGTGCAGGCTTAGGAATTTGTTCAAAGGCTCGTTTTCTAATTGGGTCACTAATAGCGGTGGGTCTAGGCGAAAACTGGGTTGGGTTTCAACTGTCTGATTTTGTTTCTTGAATCTACAATCAGGAAGTAGATGCGGCGTAATAAATATTTTACAAAGAGTTTTTAAAACCTGAAACCTTTGAATGATTTCTAAACAAATCTGTAATTAGTTTGACAAGACAAGATAAACGTGTACCACATTTATACAATTTTATTATATAATTATTATCAATTTATTTACACTCAGCTTAGTTCAAAAATATTTTTGTTCGTTTATATTTTTTTACTTTTTATGTATTTGGCTAATTAAATTAACTAAAAATTAACACATTTGTGTTTATTAAAAACTACTTACGTCCTTTTATATAAATAATAACTTTCACCCAGATATATGAGAATACAATTTGGAGAAAAAAAATTTTAGTTTAAGTTTGTGATGTGCGAATATTTTAACATTATTTTTTAAATAAAAATTATTCGCTCTTTACTAATTAAAAATAAATTAACAGCAGACAAGTAAGAAAGTTCGAATCCCGAAAAAACCCAAATTCCAACTTCTGTTTTTTTTCCGCTGCGCCACCTCTCGCGAACGTCTGACAAACATCCGAGAGTATAACTGTCATGAAGGAGCTTCTCAATTAGCCGTTTGGACCCGGCATAAAATTGTAGATCCCTTCCATTCGTCCCAAAAATGAAAAACGCACATAAAGGAATGGTTGTGAGAACCTAGGCCTAAGGTCTCTACAGACCTGTTGCGCCAACTATTTATTTATTTATAAGGCCCAGGTCCACCCCTGACTGTACCGCCACCTAAGTAAGTAAGTAAGAAAGTGATTTATTTAATCGAAAGCGTGCTGCCATTCTATGCCATCTTCTTGTGGTTCAGTGTTAAAGTGCGGTGCAGTTCCAGTTAAGGTCTCTTATATACCTATAAGTCGCATATCTACATGTATTTGCTTACTGTTCTGCCAGTGGGATCTTTGATGTCCACTAGAAATTTTTGCACAGCTTTTGTGCTTGAAAAGTTGTAAAAAAAACTGCAGCGAAAACCGGTTACCACAGTAGATTGCAAATGCCAAATTAATGTAGTAGAGCTATATTTACTAAATACCCAACTCTGTGTTAAAAAATTTGTTTACTGCACACTTTACTTTTACTTTTACACTGCCGATGTCGACACAGCTCCAAGATGTTGACCGCCTACGGTCTAATATCCACTTAACTTGGCCTTTTACACAAAGGAAAAACTTCTCTTAAGACAAAGGTCTTCTTCTAATGCAAAACCATATAAATATGAATACATTCCCTTGAAAAGCACTTTACCATCACCTCACACAGAATCATCATAATAATAACCGTTTGTGTCACCTCATGTCTCATGACACATTTCGTTTGAGGTTTCACTTCAGCTAGACGCATCTCTAATGCAACATAATACAGCGCACAACTAAGGAAAAATAATTCCAAATATCGAGCGTTGCCCTTTATACACATTCTGCACGCACACAAAAAGTCAAAGGAATATCATTAACCAGCATAAAATTAAAAACGCAAATAAAAATGAAACAGACGAAAGAGATTGCATCTAGCAGAATTTTAGTTTGCGATTCGCGTGCATCGTTTTCATCATATCTTCGTGTACGAAAATATGAAACAGCCAAAGTATCTTCACTTATTCAGATACACTCTCTCGGTACATGGGGGAGGGGTTGCAGAAATTTAATAGTCGATTTCCTGTCTTTGCGACTCTGTTCCTGTTGCTGCCGTTTTTGAAATCTCTCAGCCATTGATAAAAGGATGTTCTGCAATCCGCTTTAATTAAGAAATGCAAAAAAAAAACACAAACAGCCAGACTCGCAGATACACGATCAAGTGTTGAATGAAAATATTGTTCCATGCTGGATGTGGGCTTGTATCTTTTAATAGCCACTTTAAACGTGGTCCATTAATAATGTGTTGAGTCTGCTCTTGACTTTTAATTTTCGTTAAAAGCTCCCAATACAAACGAAAAGCCTACGTGAGAGACAGCTGAATGGCTTATCGGAGACGCACGGTAAGAGATCAGTTGCTTTCGTTTCGATGTCCTCTTTAGTGGCACTGTCTTCGAGATGTTGTACAGTCCTTTTAGAGAGTGTGCTATTTATATCACATCACTCACTTTGAAGCTCGAATTTACAGGTCAATCTTTCTATACTAAAAAGTCTTATATGTGTAAGTTACCGTCATCGAGCAATATATTTAGTTTGATGCAGGAGAAATAGTTTTGCGTGACATTTATCATTAGAAAAAGATTGGCCGACAATTTTTGATTTGTATTCGAACAAGTTCGGAGCCTTTGTCGTAGACGTGGGTACTAAAAAAGTTTGCTGGGTGTCTTAAGCCATTTTGTGTTGCATCCTTTTTCGAAAGACTTCAGTCTGAACGAAATAAGTTCCTCTGAACTTTTGGAAATGTGTCCATAATTCGGAGGACATGTTTCAACGCCAATCTTCTCATTATGCCAACGCAAATCATTTGTCGCCTGCATTTTGTTCATATTAGTTTAAAAAGCGCGTTTTTACGCCTTCCCTTTTCGACATCCGGGTCTGCACTATTGGCCTTTGTATATTGTGCTTACTTAAATTTCAGACTTCCGGATGCCTACGCCTAGAGAAAAACCTCTCATTTCATATAATTCTTATACGTATACGTCAACGACCCAAGTGCACTATTCGACAAATATTTGCCCGACTGCAAATTGAAAGAAAGCACAATTACATCGCCCGACCTCGTGTCTTATGTTCTCACTCCGCCTCCAGGCCGACCAGTGTTGAAATATCAAATTCCATTATCATTTCACATTCTCATCGCATTGTCGTCGGTACACCATCTTCGAATGGTATCACATGCCAGCTTAATATCCTAGTACACGATGACAGATACAAATACAATGGCCTTTTATGAATGGAACTGATTGTTGGTATGACGACCCATCCCTCTCGAGTAACTTCGTTACACTTGCTGACCGCAAACAATATGCAACACAGACCGGACTAGGTAGAGAATGTCTTTCTTAGCAGTATAACCTTTCTGGATGCTCTGGATCTTTTTGCATTCAACGCACTTTCTTATGGACCCCCCTAGGGTTGAAGTTGTTTCGTGAAATACTATCCGAAAGGGGGCTGTGACTGTAAATATAAGAGAAAAGAGGGAAATAGACTTTATTGTCTGCAATCTTTTGTCGACTTGTGGATATTACCCGTTTTATTGGCGGTTCAAGGTGCGGTTGTAACATGCCTGCTTCTTGTTCGATTTGTTTCCACGTTCCGCACCCGCAGATACTCGTCCTAAGAGAGTAAATTGCTGCTGGTAAATACAAAAAGATATTTACTCTCTGCCTCTTTTCAACCTTTAACCGGGTATCTTTTGTTTTTCATATTTTAGCAGGAAAATATGTTGAGAGGAGTACCGTGTGAGTACCGAGATCGTTTCTTAAGAAATCAGTAGATTTTAACAGGATGTCATGCGGGGTAAGACAAGGAATTTTATCACTGCCGTAGGTGTTATTTAAAAAGACAAACTCCGTGTAACTACCCATATATAAGTCCGCAGACTTAAGGCAGTTTGATAATCGAAGTTTGATAAAAGTTTGCAACAAATGCGCGTAGCAGCTACTGAGACTGGGTGGGCACATGCGATTTCTGTTGCAAAAAATATAAACGCTTTCTCATTAACAGGTAGTCTTCAAAAGAATGTGTCTAGTCTAAGTTTTTTTCATTGTTTCTATTGGGCCGTGCTCTATATATATTTCAAGCAGTCGTATACCCTTCAACTGCCTACAAGTATTCAGTTTTAGGAACGAAATAGAACGAAATTGTGTTCCTAGGAAGTGATGGTTTTAAAGGCAACGAAAAGTCCGATAAAAAGTCCAGAAGTAAGATATATGTTATACCTATACTCCGAATACTTTTTTTTCTCATCATAAAATTCTTGTAAGTTTACTAAGACAACCTTTTATATGAACTTTGGTCCAGAAGAGGTTCAGACCCACCCCTGTGCAGTACTCCCAACCTAAATTTCATAAGCTGTGGCTACGCAATGAACAAGCGTATATATCGTATTGAAAAAACTGTGTTTTCAAAATGGAAAATCCACAAAAAATACAAATATCAATATCAAACAAAAATCAACAACACACACTTCAATTTAAGCAACAAAGAAATACTCGTACAAAACTTGGCATGACACAATCATTTATCTCCCAAAAATCGTTTACCGAAACCAATTTATCTAACACATCGCTGCGATGGTGATCCATTCAATTATCCCGTCGCGTGATATCATCTTCAGTTTGCTATTCTATCACGTATTCTTTGAAGAACTGTCAACACAGTATGATTTGAGTTCCTATAGCAAAACAGTTTAGCAATCAAAAGTGAAATTAAAATTTAACTACAACAACACATCGAATTTGTGTGTCTAATTAAGCAGAACAAACCAATTATTTTATTTGTTTTATTTTTTAAATTCAAAGTTCTGCCTTTGTTCAAAGTTACGACTTACGAGTGATGTTCCACACACACACACACTAAATTGATGTGCATTGCTTCTGTGCGGCGGGATTTATCACTCGACTCACATGACTGCGGTATGACATCATTCGCGCATTGCTAACCTTGAACCTGAATGATACTCAAAGATTTTTGAACGTATAATCCGCCGATGAGACTGTGCCTTGAAGGAATCTTAAAACTCCGTGCACGGCTCCGCGATGTCAGGTTCAATTAACTCCTGTTCGCTCCTCTATACTATAGGCGGTGGGAACATCGAAAAGGTCCAAAGTTAATGAATTGAAATTCCATCTGTGGCTTGGCTTCAGATAGGAGTTAGAGGCCTGAATGCCTCTACGTTTTGATTTATGGGATTTAATTTTAACTTTAAAAAGGGAATTTTATTTTTTTTTTCGTTTTTTTATCTCAAGAAAATTGATGTGAAGGGAGAACGCAAATTCCACTAGCTATGTATATGGGAGTACAATTCAATTCCAAGAAACCACTACACTTTTTCGTGGGTTAAAGACCGAAGGCGATGAGTGGATATGATATTTGAATACCTACGGCTGTTTATAAGAGCCTTGGAGAAGTTTTTATTTACTCGGTCTCGGTGAGGTTCCTTATTTTGTTTTACTTCAACGTTTTAGGGTAGTTTATGATAATTTCGAACAATTTGGAGTACAAAAATGCTCAAGTGTATTGTGCCCGAGGAGAAGTTGAAAAGGTTTCATTTGAATAAGATTCGCATAGTCAGGAATAGAATAGCTTTTGTTGCTTTGAGAATTCTTGTTTTATAATAGGCTAAGAGGACGCGATTTAGAAATATAAATAAATAAATTTAAGGACGTTAGTTGCAGCTTATTGCGGAGTCCTTACGTATTTGTTTTTTTTTTGTTTATGTAGGAAAAGAGTTCGAAAAGGGATGCTTAGTTTCAATTCAGATCATCTCATATTATAAAGTTCATGATGGAAAGCAAGTGGGTTGGGTGGCGTTGTAGTTATAACGATACCTATCTGGATAACAGCTTAAAGTGTAAACATAGAAAAGTACAGGTGAACAAAACCTTAAGTTGTGGTTTGTGTTTTTCCGTGGATCGAATTTCTGTCCCCTCGTTCACTATTCCAGCAGATTAACCACTGAGCTGCTGAACGTAGAAATTACATTCTTGTTTGTTTTTCTGAAAATAAAATCAAAACAAATAAAATTCTCGGACGAATCTCGAAAATACACTTAAGAAGAAACGTCAAGCGAACTTTCAAAATATCTTTTATCAATTACATCAACACCATGGGTGATATTCTCGAAGAGTCTGCCGAGTTTGTGTTACCCCCTTTTGTTTTAGCAAGCGTAATGTTTCCCTTCTTCTTTATTGCTTTCGAAAGCCGAAAATTCCCTACAAAAAGGGAAAATACCTAAAAGCTGTCATCACTGAAGTGTAGCAAAATTATTTTTAGCAAATTCATGGTACAGGAATACACACGCATATAAACAAAATTTAAGGTCCGATGCTGGGCTAAGCTTTTATAATATCGTCAGAAGTCGTTCCCTCAACTTGTGGACTTATGGTTTTGGACTAAAGACTTTCACCGCAGACTTTCCCTTATAAATAGTATCCTTCGCAGTCAAATTTTAAATGGTTTTGTCACAGGACGGTTTGTTCAAAATGTCGTCAAAGTTTTGAAACGTTTTTAAGTACCCATTCTCGCTAAGAAGTTCATCAATAATCGGGTGCATAGATTTCTTTAATTTATTCAATTGGTTGAAAGTAAACGCGTTCTGCTGCATTTCCTTCAGCCGTTAGTTTAGCTCATCAACTAACAACCGCCTCTAAAATGTGTCACAATGCGAAAGTACCGCACCACGTTCAATAAAACTGTCAATTAAACAATAATGAAGAGAAAAAATCACAACACTTGTTTCCCCATCTCTGCACCGCAGCAATTATGACAAATTTACCTGAATTGCCTTTTTCAGCACTAGACCTTGTCCACACACTCTGGCGATTTGTGCACGGTTTGACACACTAACTACACGTAGTTCGTAGCTAATTTCATAAAAATATCAGTAACACACCATCAGTGTTGTATAGAATTGCGAAATTGCAAAATACCGTCAGCGCTTGGGTGTGGACAAATGCATATATGTTTCACCATTAATGGGTATGGCTTGGGAAACTGTCACTTTCACGAAAAGGTTTGTTGTTCGCTCTCCTCTCCAATCTTATACGCTGGTTTGAGGTTGACATCATCGATGCTCAGAGCTGCGTTAAATTCTATTGTTCGAACGTGTGGAAATAATATAAACAAATCCCGCTAATTAAATCGCCGAAGGTCAATTAGCAAAACCGTTTACTCTTTAAATCGTGGAAAACTAATTCACAGAACATTCCCACACGTCAATCTTAGTTCAGCTACAATTTTAAGGATCTACGGTTAATATTAATCGTGTGAACTTCTTTCACGGAATAGTGAGTTTAAATCTATTTCAAACATGACGCAAGCACCTGCAATTGTAATCGTATTTTTTAACAGCACAAGGTTATGTCTCAATCTTGGCACTTTTAATTAACTTCCAAATCCCATGACCGTATAATATGATGTTGACCAATATTTACTTAACCCAAAACAATTGAACTCACCGTACCTTCTTTATTATGACATTCCCTTTTATCTCAACTATTATCACAAATCCGCCGATAAGATAATACAGCGGAAAACCTTTTCTCTGATTAACGTTTAACCAGTGACGTTTATTCAAAGGTGCGCAGGTGTTCTCTGCACAGCCTAACCAAATTCATTATTATAATGCACTGAGCTTAAGTTCATTATGAAACTCATTTCTGTTTCTTTGCAATAAATTATGTATTAACTAACCAGTATTTGTAAATTAATACTTCAAATCAACATGTTGAAATAATTGTATCGAACCAAAATCCAAATCTCCCTGTATCAATAATTCCAATTCACAGTCAAAGTGACTTGGTTGTAATGAAACTCACCCATCGGGGTGTTCATCTCGCTTTAGAGCACCGTGGACAGGCAAAATAGCATACAAAAAACAAGACAAATTAAAAAATAAAAAACCCTTTTGCCTCATAAATCTACCTGGCTTGGTGTTCTCCTGCATCAAGCGCACTTCTTTCCATTTTGCTTCGCACTTCTTGTGTTTCATTTTCGTTTTTGTTCCACCATGAAAAACATAGAGTTGTTGTGCTTGTGCGGTGTGCCTGCAAGCAAAACACAAGATCATGCAAG
Organism: Cheilosia variabilis; assembly: GCA_951230905.1. Taxonomy (NCBI): domain Eukaryota; kingdom Metazoa; phylum Arthropoda; class Insecta; order Diptera; family Syrphidae; genus Cheilosia; species Cheilosia variabilis. The sequence continues at coordinate 11,834,951 of OX579680.1, read as the reverse complement.
GTACAACATACAACTATAACTAGACTATAACAGCCAGAGCCAGAGTCCCATTCAAATCCTAGTGCTTCGTTCTCCTGTGGTGCGCTATGCTTTGCAGAACCTGGAATTTTATATAATTATTCATTCCCATTCTGGTCCGCTGAGTGTATAAATATGGAATAGAATATAGAGGTCGGTTGCAACAACTGAAAAAAAATATGAATATTCGAATACATATTTTAAAATTGCAACTGCTTTAATTGAAAAGCTACTTGCGAAACCATTTTCACAGCTGTTCGGCTGAATATGTAAATATGTAATTTATTATGTTAGGCCAACACTAGCTTCTCCAAATTTTAATATATCTTTATTAGGAACTTTCATGAAAAAAATTTTGAATTCAAGCTTTGGTTGCGTGGTTGCCATTCTATAAGCAAAGTTTTCTGTTGGCCTTACCTTCTTTTTTTAAATTATCTGATCGTTTTAGAGTTGCTGTAAATAAGCACATTGTTTCCCAATAGAAAAAGCAAAAAACAAATATAAGTTTACCTACAAAAAAACTTAGTTAGGATATCGTTGTCTATCACGTCCTCGTATAGGGTCCTGGAATAGGACAAAAAATACACTATCTTACTACGGTGGAAAATATAGTGAACACCCTACTGAAAGCACCACGGCACGTCACTGCGTTTAACCCACTCCGTTTTTTTTATAATTGACATTGTTTGCCTTTACCTCCCACAAGCAGTGAGTGTGTTTCAATTAATTAAAAAAAGTGGTTTATAAAATTTAACAGCCAACCGATGACACAAGTAGAATACGTTATTATCGGAACAGTTACGTTTTCCTTGTTTTTTTAATCTCTCATACACGGAAAATTGTTTTATTTTTTTTTCTAGGGTTGGCAATAAAAATTCATCTCTTAATTAGTTGATTGCCTCATTTATTATTCGTGTATTGTTAAAAATTTAAATAAAATATTATTATGCCCAATTTAACACTGTTTGTATTTCCTTGCAGATATTTGGAATCGCTGAATTGATTTCGACACATTTTTTAAAAACAGACTAATATGGTAAGATATTTTATTGCAAAAAATATTTAGAATTCTTGCATAAATTTAGGTGGCTATATTAGAAATCATGACTTTATTAAATCAGGCTTAAATTGAAATTCGAAAGAATACCATTAGAGAACAGACAACGGTCTGTAGGAGACTGCGAATTTTGTTCTTTTGAATGTAAAATGAACAAAAAAATGTGGGCAACTGATTCGCAACACAATTTCTCGCTCATTTTTAGTGTCGATGCGGATTGGTTCCATAAATAAAAATTATTTAAGACGGTGAAATAAATTCAAGAAACGATATTATTCCGGAAGCTCAGTAATCATTTTCTTGACAACGCTGCTGTTGGTCGCCATATTTTAACCATACTCGAGCTAGAATTACACTAAAGCGTAACGAAAAATGAAACGCTTTAGCTTTAATTTATTTGAGCTTGTCTAACACTGAAAGCGGAACAAATATTAAAGCACTCAGTCAACAGTCACTCTTGGTATGCTGAATGAGAAGTATATGACGTTTTAATGCGTTTCACTTTTCGTAACGTTCCCATTTTCTCACATGCAAGCCTACCTAACGACTGCGTACAAATGTTCGCTTCAAAAACACCCTTTAAAATCTTTTTCCATGTTTGTTGAGATGAAACGTTTCTATTTTCGTTGCGATTTATGCAACAAAAGATGTCGAGGTGTTTCTAACCTTTTCAATACATCTTTCAAGAAAATAAACGATATTGTCCAACTGAGGTTTATGAATATTTTTGCGGCAGCCCTGTGGTTAGAGTATTTTTCAGTCGAGCAGGGTAATTCCAGCGTTTATTTTATTAGATAATTAAATAAATTAAATATATAGCTGGTACCATAAGCCTCTAGGTCTAACTTCTCACCATCACTCTTTTGTTGGGACGATCTAGCGATGTCAATATTGTCCCTGAATCCCTCACTCCGTGATTAAGAAATTGTCAAAGCAGCTCTTCCCTAACAACTTTTTTAGAAAAATAACCTGTGATTATATATATCCAAACAAACTGCAAACCGAATTAAAAAATCATTCCTGTTGGCGAAGATATTTCAAAGATGGTCGAGTGAGATGTACCAAAACTGCCACTGCGTTCCATACCCAGCTAGTTACAAACCCAGTGTAACATACACAAATTGACGGTTCATCGTACTCACTATCAGCGTAATACAGCAATTGTTATCTTAGAAGGTCGGTTAAAAACTTCCCATGCCATAACGCACATTGTATACATACGGCTTCAAATCACCGCTGCGGTAAAAATGTCTTCATCAATTCGTAAAATTATGACAGAACTATGACGCTAACTGCTTGTGTGTACTTAAATGATCGTACAACCGCATGATTCATCAACTCCTCACAAATCACAATTCACAATACCCCATTAAGCGCGGACCGGTGTGTGAACATTTTGTACGCGTACGTAAGCCCTAACAAGCAAACACTCATCGTTATACCTAGTTGTATATTTAAATAACGATTACGCCATTTGCGTTCACATCCGAGAGCTCATCATCATCAGCAGCAGCGGCAACAACGCAGTTTTGACATGACAGCTCATGAAAACCTCACCGCCATCGATTCATTCAGATGTCAGAGGTTAACCACAAAAGATACTCATTTTCCTCTATTGAAAAAAGTATCCAGCTAGCTGTGCTAGGTGCGCCATACCCCATACTACAACTACAACTGCACAAGTGTCCGCTTCGAATGGAAAACAAAACAATTTTCGAAAAGTCTCTCCCCACCCACAGAGACCCGCAGACCGTAATTACAATTTACAATCATCGAAGCCATAGTCACAGTCTCAGTAGAACTTTCAATGCCATTGAAGACGTACACGAATTTAAAATTCCGTGCACCAGCAGAGGCAACTCATTATCGCACATGAACATGAACACCTATAAAGGCCGTCACCACACCATCAGTCGCATCTAAAGCGGTTTTATTTTTCGTCTGAATAATTTAAATCACGCAAAAGCGTTTAGGAGGACAGACCCTCACTTTTGCAAACAATTTGGCCAAATTTTGACTACGAACGAACCGAGTATTCGACTACGTCCGAGACGCGAAGGAGACACTCAATTTGACACGCTGCTGATGGATGTGATATTGTTTGAATTTTGGGCTTTACGTTGCCGAAATTAATTCAAGTCATATACGACCTTTGCGGATATGGGGCGGCGACCGGCGGCGTGTAAAACACACTTTACGAGGTGACAATGTCCTTCGGGGTATGACAGATGGACTTAATTGATAACCATTTCTAAAGAAGGTCCGTGAATTTCAAATTACGCAATTAATGTCGAACGTAAGCGGTGGTTTTATTGTCCCCTGCGATTTGCAGAAATGTTGCCTTCTTTGTCTCGTTATGTGACATCAAGTCCATTTGGTACTATTGCGCAAGAAGAGAGAAGAGATTCCCTTTGCAAAAATAATCTGCTGCTGATACGGTTTTAATTTCTCCCAACAACTGGCGACATTACAATAATTCAACAATTTTGCTCTACGCCAAAACTTAAAGACACTCCCTTTGAGTGAAACACTGCGCGCCGCCACACCCTGTCCGAAACTCCTGTCGCTATTAAAATGTTCTGTTAATTGTAAATTGCCACTTTAATTAATGTCCTTTGCAGACCATTTACCACTGTTGTAGTTGCACAGCGAAACTCGCTTGGCACAATACAAATTCGCCGAGTGCCAAGCGAATTGTCATCATCAGCATCATTTGGCGGCGCGACCATAGTCGTCGGCTATGTTTAATTCAGCAATGGGCCTGGACTTGTTATATACAGCTACAGCTACCGCAGTCTCTTCAGTTAATTAGCGGAATTTTGTAAAATGGATCTCTTTTCGCCACTCTTTTATCCACTTATCCTCTGTTCTCTCAATGGACTTAACAGTTGTAGGGAATTTTGTTCAATTTAACCAACTGATGCGTGAACAAGAGGTGTAGCCTTCACTTGGCAGCGCGTATTTTTACGGTGGGGTGGCGATGCTATTAGCGTGATTCGCATGCAAATTGTATATATCATCCGGCAAAAGGACACTTGAATGCAAATCATAATTGCTTAGACCAGGACTGAGATTTTTGATGGGTGTGTTCGGCTGTTCGTGTTGTACCGCATGCAAGTAATGAGGTCGAGAGTGCGCTTAGCCCCGGTGAAATATTTTACAGATTTAATGGTGTAGTATGCTAGAGAAACAATACTATAGTTTAGAATGGGTACTTATTCACACTCATGTAGGTGCCTTCGTAGCGAGACTATTTGAAATGACTTTATTTATGGAAAGTGGAGGTAGGTGTGTGCTCGAAATCAATTCCACTTTCGAATACATGTGGGTTGATTATACGATTTTTTTTTGCGTACCTATAGCAAGATGAGTGTTTACTTTCACTGGATTAAGCATGAAGATACATAATTAACAAATGCATCGTGAAAAGTTGTGAGGGAAAGTAAAGTTGTAAAATACTCATCAGTGGCCCAGCTAATCCCTATTTTACTATCTCAAATTTCATTCATTAAATGTGAATAATTTGAATTTTATTTGAATTATCATGAATACAGATTTGATATGCAACTTAGCACCAGTTAGTTATTCATCAAAAATTGGATAGCATATAAAACTTTAAGTAACTGCCGTGCAAACGATTCATAGCTTTTCCTTATACCGGAACCACGAAAAAACTCTACTTCCGCCTTGGTAATGTGTTCACGGCGCCACATATCAAAAGACATCCATAAAGTATAACTGTCTTGAAAAGAGCTTCTCAATTCAGGCGATCAGATGCAGTATAAAGTTTTAGGTCCCTTGTAACTTTCCACTCGTTCAGTGTACTGCACGATATGTGTCGGAAAATATTTCAATTAGTAAATTCTCTACACGCTCTTATTTAATTTGATAATGCTACAACTCGCTGTAACTTAGAAAGAACGCCTTCCTAATTTTACAAGAAAGGAACTGGACTTTCAAATGGTATACTTAGTGTGACCACCTTTCCAAGAGCTTATTTACGTACCTACACAAAAGTTTTCATTATCGCATTCACTACAAAATTTTAAACGCAATTTTGGAAAAAAAATAATAAAGTTTATTAGACGATATTGCGACCAATTTTCCTGTGTAATCAATTCATTCTTGATTGGTTTTTTTGAACTTTCCATCTGATGCAATTTCATTCAACATTTGAGGCTGCTTCTTTAAAAATTCGAAATTTTAACAGAAAAATATTTCCATTAATTTATCAAAAACGAATGCAATACGAACGAACACAATAAATGCACTCCACAAAAATGTCAATCGAGCGCAGTGATGGGGGATACTATCTATTTCTAGTGATGGGAACTATCAACTGAAAACAATCGAATTATCGTTGTGCTTCGAAAAGCAAACAGAACTTTTTCTTTGTTCTTTTCCTGTCGTTGGTGTACATTTTACGTACAACAATAATGTGTCGCTTCAATTTACGTACATTTCGTGGTTTTGAGTTATCAGTTCGGTACACGGTACATGTCATTTACGTGCAGGTGGTCACTCTAGATGTGGTTTGTTTGGTGATCCGACAAGATTCAGGTTTATTTTATTAAAAAAATTTAGCTCAATTATGCTTTATTCTAGAACAATAAGAATTGGCCTGGAAGTATGCAAGCATTTTGTGATTTTATTAAAGGGTAGAAAGGAATGGAGCTCACAACGTTTTTTCTATTGGTACACCCTTTTTTTTAAAATAAGAAAAATAGAAATAAATAGATGGCTTAACCATTCGTTTCGTGTGAGTTTTTCCTTTTTGGGACGAATGGAAGGGATCTACAATTTTATGCCGAGTTGAAACGGCTAATTGAGAAACTCTTTCATGTCAATTATACTCTCGGATGTTTGGCAAACCTTCGCGAGCGGTGGGGCATTGGGACAACCCTTAAGATGGAATTTTTTTATTTCGGAAATCGAACCTGGGACCCCTCGCTTAGTAGTCCAACACACTAACTACTAAGCCACTGCGCCTACACGTTATTTCTGGGTCCTTAAAATCGTCCATTTTAAACCCAGTTTAGGCTGACAGGTTTCTCTATTCGAAAACCCCTCTGCACAGAGTTTTAAGAAGCCGGTTTGTAATTGATTTTATCAGACCTAGTCTAGTTTCTAAAGTTCAGAAACATCAGTGGTGACTAAGACTTACCTACGAAACTTGCTGTGTCACCTTCTGAAAACGAATTTAATCAATAATCACTCGGTCAAATGACATATTGAATCTGACCTGCAGCACTGTGTTAAGTGGACTATCAACTAACGGTAGGTCTGTTCCTTTACTTTTAAATCTTACGACTTTTTACAAATTTTTACGGATTTTTACGAATTTTTACTCAAAACTCGTAAAAGAGAGCGTCATCGAGAGAGCAAGATATTACCCCTCCACTGAGAATCTTACGAATTTTGACTCAACAAATTTCTTTGTGTAAGAACTGAAAAAGCTGTCAGTCACCTTACAGTAAACAGCTGATTTGAATTTTGTTGTCATATTTGACATTAGTGCATTTGTTTCGATTTCTTGCGTATTAGAATGGTTTAGATTCTTAGATTCTTTTCGAAAGTGGCGACGAAATTCTTCCTCTCTGTAGGGAGTAATTTTAATGCCGTGTCGCTTTTCCTCTTCTCGAATGCTTGTAGTTTAATTATTAAAAACTCTTCCATATACCTACTCGGATTCATGAAGAACAAGTTCGATTAATTCCGAATCACTTTCATCGCTAGGTAGATAAATGAACTAATTTTGTTCGTTAATTAGAAAATTCTTCGAGTTTATAAATACAATGCTTAAACAACTTTTCGTAGTTCGTACCACTTTTATGAGTTTTTGAATTATGTATCTGTCATTCTCAAAGACTACTAAAAAAGTGTTCCCTAACTTTTTTGTAAGTGTCTCTCTCTGTGAGAGAATTTATCCCCACCACTGCCATTTTGACAGTCTTTTCCCTTCTTACTACAAAAGTAAAGGAACAGACCTACCAGGTGTGTCAAAAAATGTCAGAGGAAAGGACTGAAAAACTCGAACCACGTGTTCGATAGCCCTGTGAAAACGCCAACTTTTTGTAAAGAGAGTGTTACGATATTTTTTTTCCCTAAAAACAAAATTTAAGGGCATTTTTTCAGGAAAATTCAATAGGCACTTTCTAGAATTGGTTCTTTCAGTTATTCCAGCTGTTTTTCTATGACAGTTAAATGTCAGTGCGTGTCATGGAAATACATATACTATATAATTTGGGTCCACAATACCTTCGGCTCCTTTCTCCTTTCACTCATCACTGTCCTCATTCTTTCGACTCAAGGGGCTATCTATTTCCAACCGCTGCTGGGAAGTTGTCTTCGAAAGCATTTTTTTAATTTATTCGCAACCCCCCAACAGGCTAAGTTCACAATCAAAATCGCATCTGAATAATTAAAAATGCGTCTCAAAACCATGCCAAATGATTAACTGCCACAGCATTGGCAAACATGTGTTGACTTTGGATTTATAAATCCGTAACAAACACCAGACCCCCAGTCTGCACAGCGAGTTTTTCCCTTTCTCACGATAATCTCTTAAATATGGTCCATTTGCCTTCTCGAGCAGAATTAAATTTCTCGCCAATTTACATCAAAGGAGCGTTCTACAGTTGTTGTTCTATTCATAGAGCATACTCCGGTCCCGATTCTACAATACATACCGCAGCAAAGACATGCTTAAGGGCACAAATATCTCCCCTCCTCCTTGCATGGTAATTATCCTTGTAAATGTTTCTAATTTCGCAAAAAGAAAAACCAATTCAAATTCACAAAAAAATGATCGCTTAACCGGATTAATATTTTGCCAACAAGAAGCCATAACCAGCTCCAGTCATCGCATGCTTCCCTTCCGCGTGTATCTTTTTCATCTTCATTTGGCTGTATGTACGATGTACGTATCCCCAGCAGCGCTAGGTTTAATTAGAAATTCCCTTGAATCGAAAACGGGTTGAGCTATGTAGGTACGTGTATATGCAAAACACATCGGTACAAGTTCTAATGAAAATTCGCCTCCTTTCCTCATCATCGGAGATGAATTGACTTGCGGGATGTGGAGAAACTGGAAACTTCTGGCTGAGCGGGATATTAAATGAAAAATACGTTTGTTTGGTTGATGGCTTGTCCAATGTTTTGGTAGATTTGGCATTCTTCATCAATGGCGAACCTTTCAGTTTGCAAATCGTTTCAAGTGTGGGCAAAGGGGAGAGCTACAGCATCCACAGCAATTGCGGCAGCCCATGACGCCTGCGGTGGCTTGCTTTTCAATTGGAAATCAAAGTGGAGAGTATATCCGCCAACTGGCATTTCCAGAATTATGCACAAAATTTATCTTGATCGGGGAAAGCCGATGAGATGCAAGGTGTTTCGTTTACGTGTGCTTCACTGTTGCCGCCGCTGTTGCTGACAACTTTCCGACTGGCAATTTTCGATTGCAATTATCAATTGGCAATAATGGATGCGTTTTGGATTGAAATTCAAAGAGATCTATGATAATAAGCTGTCACTAGCAGAGCATATTCAGCATTAATTTGTGTTTAAATAAGGGCGCGGTGCATATTCGATTGATATCTGTATCTGATTTCCATTTTCCATTTATCAGTCTGTAATTTATTTTGAAGGATTGTTTTCGTTTTCATTTAATTGGGTCTTTTAAAAAGTTCGACAAAAATTGGTCACCGATACGAGTGCATTGATCGTTTTCAATAAATTTCCATTTCAAAATCGTCACCCCAACAAATTCGAGTTCAAAGAAATCTCGAGATTTCCGTGAGAACAAATGCAGCATGTCGTCTACACACAGAGATTCCGTGTCATTATACACCTTATCCGCATTGAAAATTATTCCTCCTCATACATGAACCAAACGACTTGAAACAAAAAGATGTCTTGTCGCACATAACACTTTCGCCATGCAGCTCGTTGGGATCGGATCACGTTACTTGTATGCCCGTTGCTCGTGTCGCAGCATACTAATAACGACAAGTACTTTGCGATATTCTCTAACAAGGAAGTCATTAATCACTTAATTGCATGGGAAAAACCAAACAATTTGTGTTTTTAGAATAAACGCAATCAAAATGAAAAAAAACGCTCTGGCAACTTGTTGCTGGCTGCGGGAAACATTTTTTTATTCCGCAGAGATTGGATTTGCCTCCACTTGTTTTTTTTTTTCTGCAGACAAATATTAACAGTCTAATACCACAGCAATGTCCTTTCATGCTCAATATCCGGTGTGTAGTAGAATTTCCACATGTCATGCACCATCAACTTGACGGGATTTGTGTGTGTAATTGCCGGCTCCTTTTGTTTTCTGCTCATTAAACTCTCCGGCATGAGTGCTACAGTCACAACAGTTGCCCTACAGAAGATCCACCGAGCACATATAGAAACATGTTTATCCGCTTCACTTGGTCGACGATTTATGGAAGCCAACAACAGAAAACTAAAGTTCGGTGTAAGATTACATTTGGTATCCAAGAGTCCGGAAGATGGTATAAATCTTCCCATCCATGTTCGAACGGATGAAAGTGATTTATGATGCATGCAATTGTATCCTTTTACTTTACCGGCAGACAGGAAATTCTTCGAAAACGGACATTTGGCCCAACTGTCCGGAGCAAAAGGTCTTCGATGTCATTTGGGGTTTACTCTGCGAAAATCAATAGAAATTGCGTTTAGCTCATAAATGCTTTGAGAGCAATTTCACATTCCCTGGATGACCCAGAAATTATTCATGCAAACAGCTGTTTAGTTGTGTGTGCAGTGTGCACTCATCTACGAGAAGAACCTTGACAGTGATTCGAAATCAAAGTGGTCGCACTCGTGATGAGTGCTGTCTCTGTATGAATCTCTGAATACACGTTTAGAAATTATAATGTCAAGAGCTAAACGCAGAACGTCGTTGAACTTGGGGAATATTTTTTTGTTTTTTCGTTCATAAGTACCTGCCAGCGATATTTGCCAGCGCCGACTGAATATTTATGAATTGACAGGCCAACCACACTCGAATGTGTCAATTGATAGAAATGCGAATGTTGCTTTCTCTACAGATAGGAAGATAAATTAATTTTTGTATTCCAGCTTAATTGGTACCAGTACCGATAATTTTCCTAGCCGTCCATGGGTGCCAATTTTACAAATTAGTAGCTGTGTCAGTGAAATGAACAAAAAAACTATCTATCAACGTGTCTTATGTTCATTGGAAGCTAGCTGAGAAAGAACATTGATCTTGCCGGTCGAGTATGGGAACTAGGTCGATATTTATGCTAATTTTCAAAGAGAGTCATTAAGGTTGCTAGCAAATGAATCACGAGACAAATATTTTTTTTGCGTATTTGGGGGTATACCTGAGTTTGGCACTAGATTCGCTTTTACTTCTTTTGGATGAAAAACAGTTTCGGAGCTTTTACGTTCGGACAGACCAATCATTACTCGAATACCAATTTTAGTCCCACTGCGAACGATCTGAACTGTAGTTCGTTGAAGAGCTCTTCCGTCTGCAGCGTTTTAGTGTTTGTTCCTAAAAAAAAAAATAGTTGCCGCAACAGGTCCGTTGCCACCATAGGCCTAGCTTCTCACAACCTTTCGTTTCGTGTGTGTTTCTCATTTTTGTGACGAGGGATCTACAATTTTATGCCGAGTCCAAACGGCTCACTGAGAAGCCATTTCGTGACATTTATACTCTCGGATGTTTATCAGATGTTCGCGAGTGGTGGTGCAGTGGAAAAAAGCCTTAAGTTGGAATTTGTTTCTGTTTTTCTGGATTCGAACCTGGGAACCCTAGTCCAACACAATAACCACTAAGCCACTGCGCCTAAGAACTATAACAAATAAGCAGGGATAATTTATATTGTCAGGGGGTTGAACCCGAAGCACCGCACACTGAGTAGAGTACATTTTTCTATGGTTCCCAATAGCTCTCTGGGCTGACGGACGATTACTATGGCAGAGGAGTTATTTTTAGCCTGAAGAGAAATGCCCATTAGACACTATTGAATTAGTTGTCGAATATTAAGTCAGTGATGTGTGTTAGGTTTTGGAGAATCTCCAGAAAAGTTTCCTGTGACAGCTTTGTTTCTAAAATAACAATATGAAATGTTGCTCTCATCTCTCATTTATATGTCAGAAATGTCTCACACTGCACAAAATGATAAAGATGACAGTCTTGAAGTCTCTCCGCTTTGGCAGCCGTATCTGTCCAGTTGATTGAGTAGAAGTGACATGATCGTACCGATGATGTGTCGAGTTTTTTTACTTTCTGCAATTCGAGAACTCTTAGCTTAAGCTGGACGACATTTTAACTTTGCGAAAAAAAATCTGCGAATTATAAGCGATCACTTAAATAAATATGAACTCGCCCATGAAAATAAAATCCTAACCCCTATTCAATGTAACTATGTGTCTCTCCCTCTTCAATTTCAAAGGGCTTCCAACCAGTGTTGTTAGCACTCTCTCTTTATTTATCCCACGATAACTCACTTTTAAAATCCCACGATACTTTTTTTCGTCAAAATCCAGTTTTTTAAAGTAAAATTTGTATTAGCTACACGGAAAGAAAATCACGTTAAATTAACCTTTAGTATAAAAACCGCAGTTTGTAACACTGCTATGATAATTTTTTGGTACTAGATTTTGATAAAAGACGATTTACATGAGCTGTTTTATGGACATTCAGTGTGTTGATAATCGTGGTGGTGTTTTGATAGAATTTCATCAAAAATTTATAGTTTAAATGTTTTTTGCTAGATTTCTGAAAATCCCACGATTTGGTAGCTTTTCCTTTTATCCCACGGAAGGCTTTTCGGACATCGAAATTCCCACAAAAAGGGATAAATCCCACGATGTTATATCGTTTCCAACTGCAACAATAAAATAAAAATGTGCAAAATAGAAGTCTTACTTTAGGCGCAAGATAAAAACATTGCTTTTGCCGTGGAGATGAGGTGGCCGTTGCCAATTTGGATAGGAACAAATGGAGGTTAATGAAAAGGATAGTTCAAGGTCTATGATAATTTTTGAGAGGCTCTTGTAGGTCCATTCGTCCCAAAAAATTAATAGCTTGTACAATGAATGCTTGTGAGAAGCTAGGTCTAGGGTGCTTTAATGGATCTTTAAGCCTTATACATTTTTTTTTATGCAGTATAATATATATGTAAAAATATTAGAATAAAGCGGCGATTATGGGCTCTAAACCTTCTATTGTATTGTATTGCACTTTCACCTTTTTTATTGCGCAACCGAATATCCGAGTGCAGCCCTTTTTAGAAAAAAATCCGTATTATTATTTGACATTTCAAATCACGTGCTTTACAGTATGTAAGCGGTCGACTTGGCACTCCACATAGCACGACTCCTTGAACTTCCTCGAATTTTCCATCACAAGTTCTTCCAAAATGTGCTCAGTTGAGAGAAATCGCTTACGAAATCATCGTCTATCTAGCGTTTGACCTGCTTTCATTTTACAAAAAAAAATTATGTAATATTAATCAAAAAATAAATCTCCATCTTCATCCTTCAACGGGCACCCACCCTCTTATTCTCAATTTAAAACATCATCAGAATGTCCAACACCCATCCGTACACACGCTTCATTACTGAGAGTCCGTCCAGAAAATTGGCCAGATATGATCAAACATGAAAGGGCACCTTCCCTGTAATCCTTGATATTTGAAAGGCGGACAAAAATTGAGAAAAATAAATAAAGTTCCCTCGGCCAGGCAATTTCATACAGCTTGGCAGCACCCGCCCCCTGGGGTCATTTCAAATGTATCGCTCCTTTAAGTCCGGACGGACTTGGTTGCGCTCAAGGAGCCATGAGTATATTCATGGAATTTTCGGAATTTTCAACATATCCCTACTCAACCCGACCACCCTCCGTGGGCAGCGCATTATTTTAGATTACTTTCGGCACAATGCCATGGGTCCCTGCCGCCGTCGGTTGTTTTGTTCATGGCCGTAATCAAATCAAAGCATTGTTTTCTCAGGGCAAATTGGGTGAAGTATGCGGTTCAGGCAAGAGCGCAACCCGAGTATTTCGAACGAGATACATCTTGTTATGAGGCAATTTTGTGTGGTCTGCTATCAGCATTACAACGAGTACGAGTTTAGTCGTATGCTGTAAGGTGGTGCACAGTGAAAGGATATATCAATCGAAAGAAAGTTTCTGTTTCGTAACAGATAAAATGAGCTGCAAAATCGTTGACAGTCGCGCTCACACCAGCCATATGGGAAAGTGGGTTTTCAGTTTTCAATTTTCAGACTCTGTTCCATTAGTGGCCTAGCGAGTGAGGTGCATAGGGCAAACGGCTTATAATTGAAGTCAAGGTATCGCATTACAATGCGACAAGGAAATACTTGCTTTTCGTTTGCCACTTTTCCATCGTTTGAATTTTAAAATCGGTTTAACGTGCATATGAGCGGGGTATGTGGTGCGGTTAATTTCCGCTTGCAAAGTGTGAATGGCGGGTGCATTTCGGTAAGCGCCATGCTGACAACGACCATCGAGAAATGAATTGATTTGCCTTGGAGGTGGATATTGTGAGATTTGCCGATGGCCACCGGGGGTGTTCAAGGAAAATCAATATTCGCATGCGGCGTCGCATTTGCATTCGAGTTAAAATGGTATTTTATTATATTTTCGGCTTCCAGTGGCATTTAAGGTGAGGCTTGTAAAAATAAATAAAAATAAATCTGGCCGAAGGATGGGCGGGAATGGTTAACTGTTCGGACCATTATTGTTTATTAAGGAGCTTGGGACACGTTTATAGGAATTTTTCTGTCTATGTGCACTGCGACGTTCATTTATTTGGGCAGTCAGACATTTATCTGTCAAATTCTCGCCACTTTTGTTCGTTTAATTAAGAACGAGTACGACTTGGAACTCGCTTCTGGTAAGCTGTTCTTTTATCGCTTTTTTTGACAAGCGCATTGATGTTGTGGGTTTCTTGCGTTGTTTAACTTGATCTTTAACGTTTAAGTGATGAAGGGGAAAGGCGTAGGGCTTGTGTCAATATATATTGCTGCAATAGGTTGAATGCTAGTTGCACAACACATTTTTATGCAGTAATAGCAAGCAGAACTATCTGAAACCGGCACGCGAACAATGGGCATGAAAACATTTTTAACGTGGAAGAAGTTTATAACAAACAAAATGATAGAGATAATGCTTTGTCATAAAAGGAAGCGAAAAAATGATTCCAGGGGCTCAGCGTGGCCATCATCCCGCTTCCGTAATGGTTTGGTAGGGGTCCCTCACCAAGGTGTCACATCTCTCCATTTCTGTGATAAAGTAGTCAAAACAGGTGCAAAAGTTTATCAGGAAGATGTGCTAGAGGGTGTTGTAAAGACGCTAACAAATACTTTATTTAATGGAGAAAGTTGGGTCTTTCAACAAGACTCTGCTCCGGCGCATAAGGCCTAAATTACGCAGGAGTGGCTCAGGGTCAATATTCCGGCTTTTATAGCCGCAGAGGATTGGACGTCGGGAAATCCAGATCTGAACCCATTGGATTACATTTTGTGGTCAGAATTGGAGAGAAAGGCTTGTAAAACACACCACAGATATTTGGAGAGCCTAAAAAAATCGTTGGCCGTGGCAGCCTCAACGATGTCCATTGAAACAGTACGTGCCGAAATAGCTCAATGGCCAACACGTTTGAGAGCTTGTGTTAAGGCAAAAGGTGGTCATTTCGAGCGATGTATTTTTTTTTAATTACCAATAATATTGTCTAAAAAATGAAGAAAAAAACAATTCAAAATGTTTACTCGTTTTTTTTCTATGCCACTTTATATTTGTAACAGAATTTATGGCCGGACTAGGTATATTATTCAAAATGTTCGATTACATACAAGTTCTTTAAATATGTACAATCTCGCACCTTCGATCTTCTCTTTCACAAATCTATACTACTGCTCATTAAATTAAATATACCCCATATACTATGTCTACTCCGTCATACTATTTTGCACCCCCTTTGGATAACAATACTCCAAGTCATGCCATTGACATAGATGAAAATTTCCACCCTTGCGCCTATCTGTTCAATACATCTGAGTATTCCTACGGAACGTGACCGTAACTCTTGCGAAAATTTAATCTACACCATGGCTTAATCTTTGCCACCGAAAATTGTCTATATTAGCCGTAAATTTTGCCATGACATCCGTTTAATTACATGAGTAAACCTATCGGCTTTCAAATTAACTCATATTTCACTAACACCGAACAGCCCTTTTATTATCTTATATCCATGGACCTTATCTGAAAATTGTATAAATGGCATTCATCCTTCAGTCATCCTCGACGATACGCAAAACGCAATATAGTAAAGCTCCCCATCCAATATCATTATATCAGACGCACATGCTGCACACAGCGGCAAGCTCATTCTCGAGGTACGTCTCTTGCTTGGTGTATATCCTGTATCTGTTTCCCTAGCTACATTATCCCAGTACACACTCAAAGGCACCTTGTCAAAGTATCGTTCCCCATTAATTATCTCTCATGCATAAATCTGCTCGATTCCTTTTCCTTTATCGCTTCCTCGCTCAGTCTCGCTCTTTCACTCTGCTTCTGCTGCTGTGGATCTGTTCGTTTAAAACGGTTTCAGTTCAACCTCCATTTAACCTTCGGGGGACACTTCATATATATATATATAATATATATGTTATGACAGACAAGCCTTCGTCTCGCCTCACACCACCCCATCAGCGCGTTCGAATTGAGTGCGAATTTTCCTCTTTCCTCAATAAGCCTGGAGTGTCACTTCAGTTTTATGTGCGCTCTGCATCCTCAGATTATCTTCACAATCTGTGAATATAGGAATGTGGACGATTTCGGCAAGCGAATCATTTGAATTTGATTTCGAAACTTGATTCTGAATGGATAATGAGAAACGCAGGCCAATTGGCCTGATTGGGTGAGTGAGTTAAGGAGGAGCTGTATTAGGTAGATACGTGCATGAGACAAATGCGATCCAGTAAAAATGTGAAAAAGCCTTCCTTTTGCTCACCTGGAAATGGATCTTTTTAAAAGACTTTTTTTTCAAATTGGATTCATCGTCCTCGAATTGGCTCATTTTACAGCATACCCACTGATTTCCACCATCACACTCAGACAGATGTCCCTTCTGATATCAGCACCTGATGTGTCGTTCAAACCACGCTCTGAAGCAAGTTTGACGTTCAACGAAATCCGTTTCAAAAATCGACCACGCTTCCCCAATCCCAGGAGAACGGCAAAACCCGCCGCTCAAAACACTCCTTGAACTTAGCAAAGCTCAGTTGCAAATTGTTCCAGCTTGCTTGCTCCCAAATCGATATACCACGTACCATTTATAAAACAAGGAACCAATCCACTTTGCATATATTCCAAATCAAAATAAACAGTGACCCGAATCGGTCCCTAGCCAAACAATAGAGCGCGCAAAAGAAAAACTGTAATAAGTGTCCTAATTTATGCACAAATCGACCCGACCCACCACACAATATCTCTCCACCCAGCCCCACATTCACTTGCTATCGAACAAACTTTTCATGGAACGATGAACAAAGAATTAAAAAAAAACAACCCCCAACCAGTGCAGACACATTTATAAATCACTCCATGGATTTCTGTGTTTGGCGGAAAGAAGTTCAAGGCGACACTATGGCATCCGGGCAATTAATCCGCATACGCCACAGTGACCTTCCAACACGTTCACAGGATATTTTTAAAAGTTTTCGCACATCGAGATAATAGAAATCGCCTGAACGGATGCACTTTGTGAGTGAATTTCGTGCTCGTGATTATAATTTTCGCCTTCGATTGCACTGCAGATGTACAAAGTAGTTGGAGTGGCTTACTGCTAATTAAATTCGATCAGGCATTGCAGATGGTAGGACTTTCGAATTCTGTTTTCGAACTGCAAGCGTCTCTCGTAGAATCGCATCTCCAGTCGTTCACTTTCAATTCGTTACACTTGGCTAACGAGTAACGAGAGTAACGTTTGTCGGTAAACGAATGACGACCGTCTTGACCGTCAGTCAGCATGGTATGCGGGCCCCGGTTGGGCATCTCGTGTACACTTGAGATGCGATAGATAGTCGTTTACATTGTTCCATTTCACTGACCTTGGCTTGAATGGATTGCGCTTGATGGCTACAGTGTATGCGTGCAGCATGTCGATTTGAACTTGTTACATGACTTGTGTTGTGTGTTATGGGTATACGAGTATCGATGCAGCCAGCTGAGTGGTTTGTAGTGTTACGTTCTGGCTTTCCTTGCCGCCTGAGTAATCAGATACAATTACGTAAAATATACAAGAGCATCTTGAACTCTGGGTAAGAGTATCTGTATCTGTATGCAATGGAGAGAGGGAAACTGATTCGATTACACACCAGCATCCAGCAACGAAGAGATTAATTGATGCATCTGATTGGTTTCAATTACGAAATAACTCTTGCCGCTTGGCGAGTTAATGCAAGTGTTTCTTGGACTGACTATCTTCTGTGTTTGTTATTTGCTAATGAACGGTTCTGTAAGTGATATAGTACTTGAAGCGTGGACGATTGCAATTACCTTTGATGGTTCTTTGATTTATTGACCAGGGTTATTTATTTCACAGAACAAGGCTTCCATTGAAGGAAGGAGATTTTGTCAGTTAAGGGAAATCGCAAACACAAGTTGAGCTATAAATTTGTGTACACAATTTTTTCTTCATCTCTTCAATGCAATCACCTCTTCGTTCGCTTGCCATTTAATTTGAACCCATTTGAGTGTATTACAACATCTAACTTCCTCCATGCGAGGAATAAACTGCCCTCCTTTACAAATTGCCAACCTTCAGTGTGGCGCACTCTGAAACCGCAGATAAAACCTATAGACTTCCCCACCCGACTGCCTTGCCGATAAACAAAAAGTTCCTTCCTAGTGCAACTTCCGCAATTGCTCATAGTACCCAAGTCACAAACAACACATAAAACCTGACTAATCCGCCCACCCAGCACCACCCAGCACCCCATGCGCTTGTATTTAGTTTCCGAGAATTTATTACTTCGTCAGCGTTTCCCCCCTACTAAAGCAATCTGCTGCGGCTCCGCTGATTGTCCCAATCAATTAGAATCACGTTCTTATTACAGAGTAGATAAAAAAAAAAACAGACATTCTCGTTCATGACATTGAAATCGCACACACGACACACGTTGTAGTTGTGGACGCGGTGACATATTGGCAACTTGGTGGGTTATGACTACGTAACATTCTCCATATGAACAAGCAGCACAGACAATTAAGACAGGAACGCAAATTACACTATGGAAATGTGATTATCGTCAACGAAGTTGTTTACAATTTATTTTTATTTTTTCCAACAGAAACTCATCACCAGTCAGTGAATCATTACTTGAGCGGCTTGCTGACAACAAAATATTGTTCTTGTCATGCGTTGAGGTCGACATTTGATGACTTTAACGTATCAAGTGCAACTGGGGGATGGGCAGACGAAACGTCATGACGGTTTATAATTTTTTTTTGCATTTTGGGTAGCTCCATTTAACCAAAAAAAATTAAATGAAAGTACCATCCTACCTATAATACCTATTCCAAGGGGAGCAATATATTTTAAAGTACAGGAACTTTTGGCTTTGGTACGTTTCCCACTTCACCACAGCCTTACCACCAAAATCACCAACATTCCGTTTAGCACAGAGGAAGAAACAAGTCAAGAAGGTATATTCTATCACACAAAGACTTGGAAACATTTCCGGTTGAGATAGTTTGACCGAAGGGGTTGTGGGCACAGTATGGCTGGCAGAAATGTGTTTTTTGTATTTCACTTATATAAATTAAAATGTCAAATTGTAGGCACTGTGCAGGAAGCTGTACTCAATAGTGCCAGATAATACTAAAATCGTAGACAAAGTCCCTACTCATGGTCTTGTCTTTTTACTCTGCAAGATGGGGAAAATGTTAGTATCTGGAAGCTATTATTCCTCCAGCCCGCTTCTCACGTAAAATTTGTTTAGGATCTGTTTCCCAAATTATACCGAGATGAATTCAGTCTTCAAACAGAGTCCTTGCAATGTCCTTTGAAAGCTACTCGTATGTGGACATAAGGCGTGTAATCATCTATGGCTAAGTCCAATCTATTAAAACTTTGGGTGACGGGGAAGCAGACAAGGTGTGACAATTAAGAATGCTTTTCGTTAATAACAAGTTTTAAGAAGCTGTTTTCGTGTTACTGTGAATAAACCTTTCAGCGGAGCTGCGCTTCTATTGCGTAAAAGTAAAAGCTTATCTTGTAATGTATTGACGATTAAGTTAAAGTTCAGCGCCCCCTACTGGCATCTGAGAGGTCACAAACTTTGGTCAAGCCTTACAATGAACTGCATCTAAATCTGCTTTGGTATTTTACATTTTAAAACGCCCATTTCATTAAATACTTCAATTCCCGACATTTACTTAGGTACCTTTTTTTATATAAACTTTACATCTAAATTTGTCCACCTGTATCTTCATTTTCTCACCACACTGCTATTGAAAAGCCAAAGTAGGGCACTAGAACTCGATGTTTTAGGTAATAGAACAGCAAAGATAAAAGTTCTACAAGCATGCACATGCACATGCTCCCACATAAGTGTGGCTTTCCTTATAGACCAACACCCTACCCGAGATTGTATCGATTTTACAAGGATACATCAGGGATTGAGGAAAACTTTATCCCTGTCACTTAAAATTGAAAAATTGATTGCAATCCAAGGAAAAACTTTTCAATCTTCTTTTCACCACCCCTCAAAAAACACACACACACACACACACACTCACACATAGAAATTCATTTGCTACATGATTTTGCTTTTGTACTCATTTCAGATGTCACACATGCCACCTCGTCGTCGTTTGGGCTCTGTCGGTGATTCCGCCCCACCCAGTGAATCGTCCGAAGGCACCGCATCGGAAACATGTGAAATCAATCAGGACTGGTCATCGTCGGCCAACGCCACAAATGGACTCTTTATCAATTCCGATGCAGATGATACCATCAGTATTGAGACCAGCAGCACCATACTGACCGACAATGAACGTGGCCAAGTCGAGAGTTTCTTTGGTGGCCTCGGTACCGAGATTTATGTCAGCTCTACGTTGGCCAATCTGTACGAAGGTAGCGGCAAGGATGACTGGCGTTTGGTCTTCACCGGAATCCCAGTTTTGCTTCACGACAAGGGTGTGGCCAGATCACGCACTCTACCACGAGTGACTTTGGTCCTGGCCGAGAGGGGATCCTCGTTCGCTCTGTGGAGTGATAAAATCGATAATTTGTCAAATTATCGTGTTGCCGGTCCATCGTTTCACACAATGTGTTTGTCCAGCAATCATCAGCAGTTGATTGGATTTAGTTTCGATTCGAAGGATGCAGCTCTGGAGTTGTGGTCACAGGTGGAACGATTGGTTAGCGATCCAGAGAATATTGCACTGAGTGTGCCCGGTCGCAAGAAGTCCAAGCAGAAGCAGAAGCGACAGAAGCCAGCACCGTTGCCTCCAAAGTCACAGATTTCACATCCTTGTCAGTTCCATCATGTGACAAGTGTCACAAAGGAGGACACAGAGCGGTACTATAGTATGCAAGCGTTCGCTCCGTCGATGTTGAAGCATCGTTAAAGGGCTATCAACTGAAATGTGTGCTCTGGATTGAAGTTCCATGTAAATAGGGTTTTTCTTTTCTATAAACATATTTAATTTTTAAGAACATACTTGTTATAAAAACACAATGTTTGCGAGCGAGGAGAAAATCAAAAATCGTATATGTATGCTTATATATATTTGAAATATATGTGTACATATTTGACTGTGATATAATATTTCAATGTTTATACATAATTATAATTATTTTTCGCACTTTTAGTGTTAATTTTTTTTTTTTTTCGTTCTTATTTTAGCGAAAACCGAGGTTAGTTTTTATGCCTCTGTTGCCATTTTGGGCTATTTAAGTGGAAGTAA
This sequence comes from Cheilosia variabilis, assembly GCA_951230905.1. Classification (NCBI taxonomy): domain Eukaryota; kingdom Metazoa; phylum Arthropoda; class Insecta; order Diptera; family Syrphidae; genus Cheilosia; species Cheilosia variabilis. Next base: position 11,813,874 of record OX579680.1, on the reverse strand, counting down.
ACGGGTTAGCATATAGGTGAACGTATATTATTGGAATAGTCATACGTACTGTGTGATTCAATTTAAAGTGAGAATATATTTTCTAGACTTTCACCTTTAAAGGTAAATTTCACAATGTTACAATCTTAATGTCTAAGGGGAAATTAAAACTTTTTTTTATTATTATTTTGTATTACATCCCTTTTAGGCTAAAAGAAACTGTTCGAATAATTCCGATTTCCACACATAGATAACTCTAAGGTTTATACAATTTCCAATCGAATTAATCACAAATGCCATGGACTCCAAAATTCACAAATTTTGCATTCTTACCTTTACCGAGTCAATTAAAAAAATTCTATATACCTTTCTATACATATTTTATTTAAATAGCTACACATATTTATATATATTTTTTAAACGACAATTCTTTTTGTATCACAAGAAAGAATAAAAATAAAATATTTAATTGACATCACTTTGTTTATGTTTAAGTTTATGCACATTTTTTGTAGTTTTTATTTTTAAAACTAAAATTAAATCAATGTTTAGATGTAAGCGATCGAACGATGTACTAGTAATGTAATTAAAATACAATTTTAAACATTTATTATCTTATGCGGATAAAATAGAAAATTTAAAGATAAAAAAAGAATTAAAAATTTACTCTTTATCAAATGTAGATCTAGTTCAGTGTTTATTATGTTTAATGGTTTTTTATAGAAAATATTTCATAACATTTGCAAGAACTTAAACCAATTATAATAAAAATATATTCACTGTTATGATTGTTAATAACACAACAAAAAAAAATTAATCTTAGATCAGGTTCAATTATTGTTTAATAAATATATATCTACCTATAATGAAAATAATATATACCATTGTATAATCGACAGCAATGAATTATAAATAAATTATAAACTTTAAGAACAAAATTTGTACGGTTTATATTTTTTTTTTTTTTTGTGTGAAGTTTTGATGTGGAAAAAATATATAGGATACAGCTGTGGTGAATATAGTTCCCTATGAGCTTGCATAATCCACACCCATATATTTTTACATAGTTCTCTTGAGAGCTTATACAATCTTCGTCGATGCATTCTCTTATCTAGATGGTGGCATTTTTTTCTTGCACGGGTTTTGACGAATTACCAGCAACTAGTCTACCATCAGCCATTTTACACAAAACGTGGGACTCCGAGATATACTCGCTGGAGAAAGAAATCTTCTTCCGGAGAAATCGTAGTGAACGAAATGTGAATCCTCTAATCAATTCATCAGGTATGTGTGAGACGTCAATCGACTGGTGGACATAAGGACGGGTCATAAGCTTGTTACGCCCACTGATATGATGCCAATCACATAATTACTGTCCGGAAAATCAATTTTGTTTGCTTTACGGATCAGTAAGGTAACAAGGAACGTGCTCTCCACTTTGAGCCAATTTCAATTGCAAAATACCACTGCCTCCCACAATTCCAACTGAACAGTAATTACCCACCACAGATATACAATTATTACAATTTACAGAGTAAGTACATACAACTCAAAGATGTATTGTTCCATTCATTAAATCCACACGAACACATCGTAGTTGCATCGCAGTTGATTTTCCGTAATTACCTTGATTATTCAATTCCCGTAATTCCAATTAAATGCAAATATAAATCACATCAATTCAATCGGTACGATTCGACGTGTTTCTGTATATCTACCCCTGGCTGCAACCCTTCACCTTCACATCTGAGATCTGTGCTCTAAAATGGAATTCATCGACAAAATTGATGCTAATTTGCTAATTGTATTATAATTATTGTTCTGACGAGAACGCGCAGTACTGTACATGGAAGGGACAACCAGTCATTTACTGAATTGAAATAGGCTGATTCTGTGTTCCCATCGAACGTGACAAATTTGAATAATAATTATAATTATTTTCGGGACGTTATCTGATATAATAATGTTCAACAGAAATTACCAACTAGACTATAGAGCGCGTGTGATTATTTAACAAACGTCGGCTTTTGTCATTTTCATAATTTTCTCGGTGGAAGTAAATCAATTAATTTGTTTTTTTTTTTAATATCGAATGCAATTTATTTATAGACTGAAAAAATGTTGTTGTTTTTCCGGTCGCAAATTAGGGGATTATTTATTTGGTGCGTGATTTGGAATTTTAAATGTTTTGCTTTTAAGCCTATAATTGCGTTTACGCTGATTGTTGGTTAGTTTTAATTAACTATTTGCCATTTAGGTTGGTCGCCTTATTATGCGGGGTTATGTTCCTACATAATAAATACCATGAAGGGCGGAAAGGTGGCGAAACATTTCCTGGAAACGCCGATTTTGAGAATAGATTCGCACTAAGGATAAGTACAGAAGCAGAAAACGTCTATAGACTCAAATTTCGGTATAGAGGATTAAACTCAAAAAATAACACATCCAGGGGAAGGGAAATTTTTAACTAAATACAACAACTGGATTTTGACTATTCTACATTACAAAGTTCATCAAAGTGATTACATATTTCCAAAGTCTGCTGAAGAACAATTCAAAACTGCCAAAGTGTCTGTTTGGATTTTTTAAGACTTTCCGACGAGTAATGTTTGTAAGTATGCTACGCGAAAAAGCTAAAGCACAGATTTTCCAAACGCAAATTGTTCCCTTCAGCACCTGCAATTAGGAGTGGTATATTAAAGTAGATACTCTCCTGTACTGGGGATAAATTATTTTCATCCTTACTGGAGCACATTTAATCCTGCTACATTTAGCGCAATTATAATAATTATCATGATTAATTGCTACATAAATTAGGAGAGCTCTCTATTGTCGTTTGTAGCAGTTACAATTCTAATAAAAACCAGACGGTGATAAGCTGTAGCACAATTAAAATCACGTAGCTAGAGCAATGTTACCTTTGTTATCGTAAAACCTTTTTCTCCTCCAGACACATTGCAGCATCATTGACTTATGCCGGGTGACTCAAAAGTGGCAAATTTTCACTGTTAATAATTGGCAGATATGATATTGACATAAATGGTAGATCTCGGAGGAGTCTAATGGTGCGTTTGCATATATACGGTTAGAACGAGGGTAAAACTGAACGAGGGCGTGTTTTACTGAACAAAGTAAAGTAGATTTTTCAGCAGACAACAACAAGATTTTTCACAACAACAACACTAGGTATTAATCACAAGTAGAAGTGACCTGCCAGCAGCGGTGACCTTTCTGATTTTGTGTTAACGCGCTCTGAAGCGAGCGTGCTCAGATTGTTCTGAGGTATTTATGAAACACACTTGAGCACATAGTTGTCAATTGAATTTTTATTAATTATTATTTATTAAATTGGTTAATTTTCAGTTCCAAAACAACAAGTTTCGTCCGCCATTTCAGCTATTTTGTTAATCCTGTTTTTTTCCTGTCAAATGTGACTGGAAATGTGTTATCAACTTTTCACTCAGCCTGCACAAGCTGTAGCTGTCAATTTATTCTGAGCTCATAGAACGCGCTCTGATCGTGCTCTGACCGAAAAAGGAAACACAAATTCTGATTGATTTATTGAGCTTTTTTCTTTCGTTTAATAAAACAGCCCTATTGGCATACTTTACAAGTTCAAATGTTGAAGGACTAAAGAGAGTGATGCCAGACTTTTCGGACTGAATTGCCCACGATTCACGTCAAAAACACCCAAAAATGCCCTTTTCGCCCATGCCGACGTTAAAAAACATAAAAAAAGTCCTTTTTCGCCCTTTTAGCTCATTTTGAAAGGCAAAATGCCCACGAAATGGGTAATTACACACGATCTGGCATCACGTACAGACTTTGACTTGAAACATTTTTTTGCGTCACTTTAGCCTCTAAAAGATGTTTTAATTTGTGCATTGAACAAGGAATGTGTTAAAAATATTTTCATTGGGTTTGTGGCATACCTATCGTGCCACCCTATACGCTCTGTGATATAATAAATTTTCCTAACCAACTCTCAGCCGTTATTTAAAAAAAAAAAAAGCAACAATGAGAGTACCTACATCTTAAAAAAGAATTACATGCACTTACACCAGTCGCTGGGGGTGCATTCTTGCCCATAACCGATGCTAATATTAATACAAACCTAAGGTGGTTTTAAGCTCATAACCTGCTGCAGTAATAGTGTGGCAATAAAAACGCGGTTACTACCTACCAGTCACCACTCATAATCCCTTTTTAAACATCTCTGTTTGCACATCTCTCTATAACCACAGGTGTAGCTACGTATCCTTTTTTATAGGGATCGGCCCGGTACGGTTGCCACACTTTGTTTGTGAAGGTTAATGAAACCCTCTTAGTAGATTACTGAGCTTACTTAATGGATGGTTACGGTTTTATCTTCAGTAAGCACTTTAATCTCGTTTAGTGTTTTTTTTTTCGTTTCGCAAATAGAGAAAATAAAGGTGAACCTGGAGGATTCGAAAATGATTCGTCCTCGCCTCAAAGTCAAAATCATTTAGGTTTTTGTCTTTCTACCCGCAGAAAGGCGAAGTTTCTTCACTTTTTCGCACATTCATCGTGAACATAACAGAGATACAATGGAATTTGCCGTCATGGATGATGACATGACCGGAATGACATAAGTAGGGCATACAAAACGGATTTCACATAGAGGGAGCAGTGAAAAGGGATTCATCGAAAGGAATTGTGTAACATCTGTGGATGCAAAGCAAGAGTAACAGTAGTGGTGAAAGACACAGTGTCTGAAGTTAATGCAGTAGATTTGTAGGTATCCCAGACCTTTGAAGACTGCCTATTTTATAGGTTTAGGCAGGTCATTTCCCTTTTTCCCAAAAACAAACAAGAAGACACCAAAAATGATTTGCTTTTAAAGCTTGACCTAGTGACCTAAACTAGCCTGTTTCGCCAACTACTTATTTGATTTAACAACAGCTGAGGTTGGCTTTCGAAAAGCGCACCAAAGTTGTGCGGAAAAAGTCTGTCATACAAAAGTAGAGAGTCTAGGGATGATCTTCTAGCTGCATACTTGTTGGCTTTTATGGCAGTAGTCATGGTTTAGTAGCTTATAATGTTCGCATGTGAAAATATCCTAACATTAATTTAAAGCCAACCATCATAAAATGAAAGAAAAGACGTTCGGTAGAGCAGGACGATTTTTGAGTGCTCCAAGGTATGGAATCCCCTTTTTTATGTAAAAGCAAATCATACATAGGAAAAGTCAAATTTGTAAATTAAACTTTTCTCAGCGAGTGTAACAATCCGCATCCTTCTGTACGTTGCCTTGTTTATCAACTGAGACAGTAGTAGAAAATCGTGCACCACATATCAAATGAAAATGAGATGCTTCTCGCGTCCTCCTCTTTCTGTCTCAAATCGTCTTCTTTTCATGAGGTCCCTTCTGCGTTCTGTGTGCTTGTGTGTTCCTTTTTTTACCATTCCTCATTTATATCCTAATCACGACGAATTGCATGACACTCGCAAGCATCCTTTATGTGCTCTCCGTCTACCAGCAAGAAGAAGACCTTTAAAGTCAACCAAAACGTTGCTTAAATGTTGCAATTTTTTATTTGTTTTTTTGTATTTATGCTGAACTCAATGCGGCTATTTCGACAAACGTGCACTAAATGTTAAAATTGTTTAAACAATCAACAGTGCGTATTAACATCGATTGTTAACACTCTTGTTGGTGAAATGGTGACGGAGACGTTAAGGCTGTGCAAACAATTGGGTTTAATGTGTTTCAGTTTTACGACTAAACTTGTGTCACTCGCACCTATACACGTTCTACATGCCTAATTAGAGGCCTTTAGTGCAAAGCAGCAATACGAAAACAGCGAAACATCTCATTACTTATGGAAGTAGATAGTCTTGTTGACAGTCTGTCATGTGTTTGCTTAACAATTTAGCTACGTTCCCTGATATTCAAGGTTGCGATTTGTCATTGACAGATCGCCAATGTCAGTGTTTTGTTTCTGTCAAACAAAAAAACGTTATGCGTGATTGTGGCAGAGCAGCTTGGTTTGGTGTTGACAAATATGTGATCTTCGAAAAATTCGTCAAGTCCCAGGTACCAAACTTTCGTCACATACTCCCGGATCCCCATTATGCCGACTCAATTCATCAGCCGGACTTTCAAAAGCACTTGTGTGCTCAAAAGGTCATCAAAAGTCATTCACACATCCACAGCAACACAACTCACGAGTCACTTAGAAAAGATCAGATCAAGGCTCGTGTACATCTCGTTATTTTGCCGCTGCCGCATTGTTTTCGAAAGTCTCTCACAGTCTACCGACTACCGACTCACAGGCATATAGCAACGAAGTCATGCGCAGTCATTGACATTCAAAGCATCAACAGTTTGCGTTGCATTTTGTTGATTATTGTGAGATGGTGATCATGTGGTCATGGACAAGCATTTGCACTGCCTGCTTCTTAGTTTCCAGACGTCATACTATGACTGACTCATTTGAAATTTATTCAGCCCCATTGAGTGCATCAATTAGAGATTCCATCTGCATGTTTCAATGCAGAGAGGTACACTGCCAGGCACAGCAAGAAGATACACATTATAATGGTCCTAATGGATGGCATGCAAGATCCTCCTCGGCTGCTACTGTTAAAGCTGCTGATGCGAGGCGAGACTTTCCAAACGCAATTCTATTACATGGCGACAATTAACACCAGTAGGGAATTATTATTACCGAGTCAACACGCAACAGGGCAGTGGAATGTGTATACTTTTGCGTGGGGCTGGAGTTGAATTAATTGTTCCATGTTTTATGAAAAATGTTTGCATGATGATGGCTGTAGTAAATGTGAAAGGAAAAAGGTGTGTTCGCAGCCCTGCACTGCATTCCACCTACTTGTACTTAGCTTTCAATGGAATTGTGTGAAGCTTTCACAAACATTGCAGTGGCGTATTTATTTCGAACTAAACATACTCTCTCGAAGGGTTCTGAGGGCTCTATACTCGTCAAACCGACTCCACTAATTCGAGAAAAATTATTAAATTGTTTTTGATTGAATTGATATGAGTATCATCTACAAAGGTTCGTGTCTCAACTTCTGTGACTGTGACTGATAATCTGTGAGACCAATCGCCAGGGATCTAATAGGCTCTTCAACACTGCGGTTGGAGACCGGGAAAGTCCAACATCGATCAACTATTCACTCAACGGCAGATATCAATTTTTTTCAATTTTAAATTGGTGCCCATAATGACATTGTGTGACCGTAAAGCCATTTTAAGTGTCACGTTGGAAGATCAGTCGTGAAAGTGTTATACAAACATATGTACCACTTACCACAATATCTTCAAAACATTTTTCAAAGTAGCAGCTCGCTGTTGATGCCAAATTGACCATGGGTTTAAATGTTGAAAAATCCGTTTCCCCCTACACAGACTCTTTACATAGGGGCAACATTCAATAAAAATTCCAGAAGCTTATGCTACTTTTACCACTTACCCGCAGTACTTTGACAACATTGTCAACTAATGTTCCTTATTAATGAAGCCATCATAAAACATGCAACCAACCAATCCATTCCTCGATACACATTCAATTTGGGAGCACTCTGCATTCTTTTACAACCCCATTAACTTGTGGATTGCTTTCGTTTCAGTTGCCCAATTAGTCTACACACACATTGGATGCAGTTGCCACTCTCACCAATTGCATTGCCCTTCCGAATTTAGTATTCATTGCGCACCCAACCCAGCACACAAGGGAATAACCATAAAAAATCTTGCATCATCAGCGCAAATGAACCAACACCACAAAGTAAACAACTACCGCCCAGGAGGCGAACAGACATATTGCCAAGACGGGAGCACCAGAACTTGGATATGCACACAGTCTGGTAATACAGTATCTGCCGTTGTGCTCTATGGTGATTTCTTACCGCGTCTTTGTGACATTTTCAGTACCAAAGCTGTGAAAACACCGATAAGGCACATTGAAGCCCTATGGCAGAGCGGGTTTTTGCACAGCACAGCAAACTACAAAGGAACATCTGCGCGATTAAGTAATACAGATACAGCTCCATCCAGCTCTGTTTCGGTCTGATGCAACACAATGTTGCACATCTAATCAAAACAATGTCCGTGTCCGTGGTGCAGCGCTGCAGTTCGTAATGGGGACCACCCTTGAACCAAATGAAGCTGAGCTAATCCACTGCGCACTGTTATTTTTATTCGGCAAGAATATTAATTTCAGATCGAGTTTATAAATAAACTCCGTGCTGCAATGGAAGCCAAAGGGCTTCAATGCACGCCACATGCAGATTTGGCTTGTATGACGTAGGGAGGGCACTGTGCCTGGGGTGTGTCAACGGGGTGTGGCTGGGTTACACTTATCTCTCAGTTGGGAGAGGTTTGCGTTAACAAATCGCTAGAAATAATTCACCGGGATTTTTAATTGCACGAGCCGATTAAATGAATTTGATAAGGATTGCGATGAAACGTGTTAATTAATGCCCTGAATTATAATCTGCGGCTAGGAGAGGGTTTATCTTGCAAGAGGGATTATCCCCAAACAGTTGATTTGTCTGCGGAATTATTTCTATAAAAGGCACATATTTGAGGAACGCAATTATGTTCACTTAATTGTTGACTTTTGCAATTAAAGGGCAATGACAGGACGGACGCGCAACGAAAAGTTGTGCGGTGTGATTAGAGGGCGATTTGTTTTGTGGCAGAGTGCGTAAATAAAACTGAGCTCTGGTATAAAATGGTATCGTTTTTAATTTTCTCTTGTAAAAAGGGGCATGGGGTGTAAGAACGTGCAAAAATTCGATTTATTTTAATCAAAATAAAGCAAACAAATGGTTCGTGCTTTCGCATGAGTTTAGTGTTGCTGCTTGTTTTGGAAACAAATCGTGAAACATGATTGGTTTTATTTTTTGCGAACAAATTTGATTTCATTGATTCGCAGATGAGAGAACTCAGTTTGTAAGTGTGTAGCATTTCTTTTTGTATATGTGTACAGTGCCTCATATAATTTATATCGTACAGATAAAGACAATTGGACTGCTTGAAACCGTATCAAAAGTACACATTATAATTTTATTTGTACTGAAAACCTTTTTTTTTAATGAATATGCTATTTATATATTTTAATATATAATACAGTTTATAATTTATTTAAACACAACATTTTTTTATTGATAAAAGCAGTTGCCTTTGATTTCCTCTACACAATATGTTCGTCTGCGTTCAAGAAAGACTATATTAGTAGCTCCAATTGATGAAGGGCTGTCTTCAAATGTCACACCCTTAAGGAAACAAGATGCAGACCTCATGAAGGGGGAACAACTATTTGTTTGGACTCCAAAAGTAGTATCTCGGTAGGTTTTCTATTTTTTTAATGACAATGGGGATGTTCAAGTATCTAGTTTAGTAAGTCTGACGGCTCTCTCACTACATGAAACTCGGCTCTGATTGGGGGAAATCGGTCGTGAGAGCAGATGTTTCAGTTGACGTTTATGGAGGGGTAGCCGACGAATCTAGTCGAGAAATTCGTGACTGAGTACTAAGTTGACAGTTCTCATATGTGGCTGACGTAGAAATAGTGACGTTCCCGACCAATCTAATTTTTGCGTTCAGGTTACATCTCATCCAGACCAATCTAGTCGACTTAAGATAACTAGATTCTTGAATGTGCCCAATTATGGCTGCTAAATCAGATTTGTAGAAGGCCTCGCATGTACTTAGATGAAAAGCAGATAACTTTATGAAAAAGGAAAATTTTTGCGTGAAAAAGATTTACAAAAGTGGTCATATGCGATTTTACGAATGCTTTAGACTATAGGAAGAAAATATTTAGATAGAGTTAATCACATGCAATCTTTTCTCCTCTCGTACAATGGCAACCATGAATTCTTTGATTGATGGGCTATGAATATAACTAAATTGCAAAAAAAAAAAAACTTAGGGACGATTTTTCAATAGTCAGATAAATCGCCTGATTGCTAACTAAAGATTTAGGGTCGGTTGGGGTGAATGTAAACATGGGGTAAATGTAAACGGCCGTTATTTTCACATTTTAAATATACATGGGGTAAATGTAAACATTATGGTAATCAATTTTTCAAGCAAATAAATTAACAGAAATTCATGTCTGTTTACTTTTACCCCATAGGCGAGCTCCTAGCTCTAAGAGAACAGAAATTTGTTGTCCCCATTTACCCCAGTATTTTTATAAACTATGGGGGAAATGTAAACACGGAAGGGGTAGATGTAAACACTGCCCTATGTATTTTTTGGGTTCTTATAACTTGATTAAGTCATCATATGTGCAATATCTTGTATCTTATAATATAATATCCGTTTTCAAAAGTTAAAAAAAAATTTAATTTAATAAATAAAAATGCAAAAATCATCTCCATTTACCCCAACCGACCCTAATTTGTTTCACTCTTTATCTGCTAGATATAAGCTTCGAGTTTTTCAATCATAAAATAAGAGATAGATAACTATTCGAAGGTAAAGTGGTGTAAGTGAGACAGATTGATTGACAATACTCTGTGTTAAAGTATAGAAGACAGTCATGTTCAAAGCTTGAAGTTTATTATTAACCGTTTTAGTTTCAGTGGCAAAACTTTCTCTCTTTCTCTCTTTCTCACTACTCTTTGTTTCTTTAATTTGACAGTTCGCCTACTTTAACTAGAGATTTATATTTTATCAGTCTCAGAAACGGGCAGATAACAGAGACAGTTAGCTGTTATATTCTTCGAATAACTGATATTCGACTATTGAAAAATGGATTTATTTATGCATTTCTTCTTCCACATCTCTGTGACTTTTTTTATTTGTGACAAAATCTACTAAAAACGAAATGACATTCTAGCTTTCTACGAAAGTCCACCTCTCACTTGGGGTAAATCGAATAAAATTCAGTTTTGAATAAATCGACACGAAAAAAAAGTGTCTATCTAAAAAATACACAAAAAATGACGTGTTATCGATAGTTCTTGAAATCAAAATATGGCATGACTGCGCCTGATGACAATTTCTGCTTCAAATGGCTAATATTTGGAAGCCCGATAATATTTTTAGTACGTCTTTGCGTGTCCGCCATTATTAAATTTACTCTTCTTGCAGCAGTTATTTTAAATAAATTTCTTCAAAACCCCTCGTCGCACTCTAAGATTGAGTGCCCCTTTGAGCCGCCATTTCATTCTTTATGTATACGAAATGCCTATCTTCCACTCAAGAAGATAACACAATTATTACCCGCAGACGCATATGAAAATACTTTGGCACTTAAATTTATGCTCAGAGAATCAGAGTTCCATCGACAATCTTATATCATCTTGTTCTTGCCTTGCCAACTTCGAGAAAGTCGCAGGACAAGTTTTATCGCTCAAAAGGTTCGGGGAGTACAAAACGAGTTGGGAACCTATAGACGAAAAAAAAAAAAAAACACCAACTCAACAGCAAAATTCATTGCACTTTGCCCATTTGCGTGAAGAATCGTATAAGAACCCACATCGCCTCAACACTCATCGTGGCAACATGCGATGCCTTGTGTACCCATGTGACCGCATGGAACTGCACGGTAGCTATGGACTTTCCGAGAAATCATGGCCGATGTTCATCCATCTGCCATTTGGTTGTTGGGTGGACGCAAATCCAACAAGTGCATCGTTGCCACTGGGAAACCTGTTGCCTGTCGATATGCACTCTGCGCACATATGCATAACAAAAGACACACTGCGACTGGGGAACATAGAACATGCAACCAGGCACCAGGGAACCATGAGACCATGACCAACGAAAAAGGGCCAGTCCACACCTCACCGCGTCGGCAGTGTCCATCGACACGTTGTCGACAGACCGGATTGCTCTTCGGCATATTGGGCTCTAGCTATACGCGCGTGGAGGTTGTTGAACTGGAGGCGGCACTTTTTAACCAGAACCTCGGAATTTATTTCCTCGCCAGTTCGTCCCGGCTCTTCCACAACTCTGACTGACATAAATAATGATTTGTGTTGGAGGAAGATTTGTGGAAAATCGTACTGGCCAACATTGCTATTGATAGTTGGCTACACAAGCAACATGAAGTTTTGACTTATTTTCCTCTTTTTATTCGGGTTGCCAACGACGACGATGGCTCGGATACATAAACTGGTCCAGCAGAATTGCGATGCGTTCGGCAGATCTGTTGTGACACTATGACATGGCCCAGCCCCATCACGGATGTTCAGATGTGACGGAAAAGCTGGATGTCGCACAAAATCCGGGAGGGAATGGTGTGTCGCCTGATGATGGATCGGGTGTAGTTGAATTGCTGTCACTAAGGTCGATGTACGTAATAGATGCTCGGATAGGTTTGGTAATGAAACGCACTGGGCACTTGGTTATCGATGGGAGTTCAGCACTTTGATAGGCAAATGCCTATGTAACAAAAGCACAAAAAAAAAACAAAGTCCTGAGATATACGAAAGTGGAACCGGAATACTAAATATTTAAGTAAACTCTGATAAGGGGATAGACGTAAAAGTTCAAATGAAATACCAACTGAACTTGTCAGAATATTTCTACAACCACCGCAAATAGATTTGTTCGAAGAATTCTTCAATTTCGCATCACACTTCAATCATTCACTGCTAAAGATTCGCTTCATCAACCATACTTTGGCATTTCGTTCTTTGAAAACCCCACTTCAACTTCAATCTGAAATCAAAGCGCAGTCTGATGCCCTGATAGCTTTTAGCCCCGCCACTATAGATCATAATATCAAGAGCGAGTTCGGTTCCAATTGCGACCAGTGGACAAGGAAACCAAGCACAGCAATCTAAAAGCGATGAAGCACGCTTTATAGCGGGTCATAGATTCCTTTTCAATTGCTGGTACTTGGGACTTGGGTGTCCCTGTCCCGTCTTTAAATGGCCACCCTTCGTCCAGTTGGAGAGGGTCATAAGTAGATATAAATTACGCTAGTTTGTCATATCGCATTTTTATTGCTGGGGTAAAGCCGGACAGTTGATAGTGGATTATAAACGCCGCACCGTAAGGGGAGTACAAGTGCGGAATCGTAAAGCGAGCCAGACCATCAATAGTACGCCAATTAAATGCGGTTCGAGGAGGGGGAAAATTAGTGTTAATTATAAAGAATGTTAGAATAGAATTCGCTGTTTTAGAAACATCTTAAGCGAATGCCCGTCTCTCTATGGGCAAATTTATTCCAACAATTTTTTTCATTTTAATTCATTCTCCCAGGGAGATAGACTTCATCGAAAAGCCGTTGTCTGGATATTGAAAGTTCATAACCTCATTGCTATTGGTTTCATTTCGGCGCGAGTTCTGTTCTTCAACGCTGCCCTGAGTGGCGTATTGAAGATCTATTTTAAGGTTGTTATACAGTCCTGAAATGGGAAGTTTTGTTTATTTTCAGGTGGAAATGTTAAAGAGCTTGCTCGATAAAGAAAAGGTATGTTGTCTTGCAACAAAAAAAATTATAATTCGATACCTTCCCGGAAGAATGTATTAAGCGACATTCTTAAAATTTTTCAGGAGACAGATAAAACTTACTGCGTATTTTGTAGTAATAAGCTTATTTCGATTGAGATTTGCACCGCAAATTGTGTTTAATTATTCTATGAACGAAATGTCAACTAGATAAGAAGTTTTTGTAGCTTAGAACATTTTTATAGTCTAAAGATTGTCGCTTGTTACAAAGGTTTTTGTCGCTTAAATCATTGACATGGTATAGGATTTAATACAAGATGCCAAACAAATTGTCGAGTCTAAAAGTATTTCCAAATAACGGTAACATGTCTAGACAAAAATGTTTCAAGCGGCTGCAAATGGTACAATTATTTTTTATATAATGGTGCTTAGCATAAACGTTTTGGTTGTTACAACAAATAACGGGGCATAAAAAATATATGCCCAGCAAATATGTCGGATACTACAGTTTTTATTTCTCTCTAGTGTCGTTTGTATCAATGGTAGAGACGTCAAAGCAAGATCAAAACGTGGCGCTTGGCACAATTCGTAAGGCATGCCAAAAAGTCATTTGCTGAAAAATTGTCGCTTAATACATTCTTCCGGGAAGATATCGAATTATGTTCAGCGATTCATTGGGTTAACGAAAAAATGTCGGGGAATTAAAAGCATTCGTTATAAAATCATTGCGCGAAACTAATAAGCATTTTTAGTGTCCAGGCTAAATTGTTTGAACTCAAAATGGCGAAATTTTCATAACAAAATTGCATACATTATTTTGACCTACAAAATATTTAGCGTGGAGGTTAAAAAGAATTATTAGTAAGGCTCATTCGGCTTGGACACTAAGAAAGGAGCATAAATGCTTCTACTACACGTTTCAAAACCATGGATCTTGTCAAAAGGCGAATAACACGTTCAGTGGCTTGAGCGTAAAGTTCTTCGTGTGAAATTTGGTCCAGTTCGCTTAGCAAAAGTTTGGAGGCAAAGATTCAATAGAGTTTTTCATTTTTAGTTCGGAGCTGAGCACTGAACTGAGCTCGAGCATCATGACCATGAGCGCGTTCTGCAAGGAGCGTGCTCAGATCGTTTTTGAACTGTTTTGTTTACAATCGGCCTCACTAACAACCAAATTTAGACTCGACTTTAGGGCAATAGTCGAAATTAAAATAAACTGTGTACCAATAATCAAGTTATCTTCGACTTTAAGATAATCGAAACTGTAACTTTCGATCTGAAGAAAGTCGAGTCTAACCCATTATTTAAGTTTAAACGTCAGTCTTTGTAAAAAATAAATATGAAATATTTACTATTAGTTGACAGTGTCAAACCAGTGGCTGATATCATTAATAGCAAAATTAACAATGCTGCAATGATACAGTCAAAAAACCAAGCATGGGAAACAGTTGATTCTATATTTCACTCAAAATACAACCAACTGCCAATTTCAGCAAATTATTTGAAAGCTCAGAAAAAAATTATAACGCTTTTGAGTTATACTGTAATAATTTTGCTATAAAGTCAAATGTGGTTAAAGTTCCGATTACTTTGATTGTCGGTACCTAGAAATTAAAAGACGAAACTATAGTTAGTTTCGAAATTAGTTAAACTCGAGTTTACGGTTTGGTTGTTGGTAAGGCCCATTATGTTTAAATTTGGAGATCGACGTCGCTAAATCGCTCTGTCGCTCGTCGCTCACTGCGTGGCTGGACCCTTATTAGTAAGGCCCATTGGGCTTGGACACTTACCATAGGCGCAAGCGTAAATTCTTCTACTACACGTTTCAAAACCATGGATATTGTCAAAAGGCGAATAACACGTTCAGTGGCTTGAGCGAAAAGTTCTTCGTGTGAAATTTGGTCCAGTTAGTTTTGCAAACCTAATAAAGAGCAGTGATAGAAACCTCGTTAAGAAGAACCGAATTAACCGGCTGAATGGCTTTGGCATTTGTAGCGTATGGACCTTAGGTAATTTCCAAGCTGGCCACAGATTGATTAAACAAATTTTACCTCCAGCAAGTGTATTTTATACTTGACAAGAAACACAAACTTTTGTCTCCGGTTTGCAGTGGTCAAACTTTGAGCTATTTTTTTTTTTTGTCAGAAACATGAAGCTACTACTTGAACAAACATTACCAACCTACCTAACTCACATTCTATTCAAATTATTCTTAGGCAATGTCGAAGTAATTTATTACTTTTGATTGGAAAAAGTGAGTCCCAACCCAATCTACATACCCCGCTTCAATGCCCAAACTGTGTCCACAAAAAGTTACACCCAACATCCTTTCGAGCGTTCACCTCCTACACTCGACAACATGTTAATCAAAACTTGTGCTAATATGATCTAAAGCGCCCATTCAGATACAACATTCGTCAATTTAAAAGCAATTTTTCATGTTCCCAATCAGAAAGTAATTTTTCAACTCCAATTGTTATCTCCTTCATGTACAGTCCATTTGGGAAGTTTGTTCGAGTAGAGCTCTGTGTGCGTACGAGTGTATGATGTATGTGGCACAGAGTATCTCGTTGTCAGTAGTTCCTTGTGTGCGCCAATTTCAATGGAAACATCATTCGATTTCATTTCTTGTTGTCGCATGTAATGCAATCGCTTTTTTTTTTGCATGTTTAACTTTCAACTGTGCTTCCCATGCGAACTCATCACAAGTCCGCATGTAAGGCCAAACTTTTTGTGCTATTTCTCTCGGTGCATTGGTGTTATGCAAGAGTTTCCTATACCGTTAAATGGAGTCGAACTATGTAATCTTCGGAGATGCCACATCGTAGAACCAGCAATGATTACAATGTAGCACCCACTCACACAAAGCCGTGCAACTGTCAACTAGGTACTACTTCGAAGGAAAACCGGAAGTCTCATCAGGTTACGACGCACGGTGCTCGCTGCTCATTGCTCTTCTTCACTTACAAGTTCCAGCCCGATAACCACTTTGTCGTATCCCGGTGATTTATGCATCCAGGAGAGTCGAGTTGACCGGCAACACAACCGCGATAATGTGATGTGGTACTGGATTGTGGTAGGCGGTGTGAGTGGGAGTGGGAGTGGGTGGTGGTACTTCTAGTGGAGCAGGGTCGTGTATTTTCGGTCGGCTTCCTTCTCAAATGAATAATTCATTAGGTAGGTATAGGGACACCGCTGGTGACTAAACTTCCCAAATAGCTAACTCTTTATTTAAACTTTATTCATGATGCCATTCAGTGAACAGTCTGAAGGGATTAGGGTGCAGGCACGCCAGAGCCACCCCCATTCCACCGGTATTCGTGTATGTCAAGTTGTATTGCATTTCCACTTAAATGCCGCAAAAATGTTTGCGGTGCGCTACTGTCGAAGCTCGTTGAAGCAGAAAAATTTGATACAGCAGTGTGGGATGGCCGGGGGTTTTTCGTTGTTGTATTTAACCACGGAAAACAATGGATTCATGGATTGAGAGAGCCTGTGACATGTCAGCCGACGCCGAAGTCACACAGCAGGCAGGGGGATTGCGGAATTGGGACTGGGATCGAGAGCTGCCTTAACAAGTTATCGATTATAGAAATAATAAATCCCGGAGTTTATTTGTGAAGCTTGTTGGCGTTGGTGGGAGGAACGGAAAAGGCAACAGAAACAGCAAAAGTTGGGGTTTTGGAAAGGGCGGCACCTGAATCGCGGTTATGACGTGGTAAGTGCAAAACAACAGCAAGTGATGTAATAAGATTTCCGTTCGATGGTAGGCATTGATAAAGTGCGATTGACAGCTTCACGAGTCTCGGGTGGTTTTAGTTTTTATTTTTTTTTTGTTTCTGAATAAAAACGAGGGAATCAGAGTTGAGTCCTTGTTCCAGTCCCATCGGATTTGAGCCGTTGTATTATAGATTCACTGTGGGAACTGGGAATTGTTTCCTTCCTTCCTATACATACGCGAATAAATGAATTATACGCATGAAGCAGCTGCTTTTGTTTAATGAAAAGCAGCTCTGAAAGGTACAGGAAGAAATACCCGCCTTCGTATTTCATAAACCGAAAGACGTTCTTTCAATTTATTAAATTCGGTCTGAATATGATCAGCAAAGCAAGTTGAAAATTAAGTGATTGCGTTTAATATAACGTATCTCCAAACGAACGTGTCAAGCTTCAAATCCAAAAATATTTAGGTGGTATAGTGTCTTAACCTTTCCTTACAATGACTTCTAGAGGGGTGTTTTTATAAAATTCTTTCATCAAGAAAATGTCATTTGCGATCTACTCATTTTTCATAAAGCGATGAACCAAAATGTATCAAGAGTCAGACAACAAATACTTTTTCGTATCAATTTTGGTCATAAAATCATATTTTATTTTGTGCTTAGGAGGATGTCTGTCAAATGTAAGCATCAACAGCAGTCAGTAGTACCTATTAAGAAATTATAAAACATATAAACACATTGATGGTTTGATTGATTGATGATTCCCCTACGACGCCTCTACGATGTTGTTTAGTTAAACATCGCGTAAAAATTTACGCAGCCTCTATGTGGCTTTGCTGAAATTATTATTTATAAAAAAAGTCCCCTGACTGTTTACTACGCAAGGTTGGTGTCTAAATAAGTACGAAACTGTTACAAAACACCTAAATCTCTTACTTTTTCCCTGCGGAATGATATCACCTGTTTCTATGAATAGAAACTGACATCTCTCTTGTGAGATTTATTTTGTTTTTAAACAAAAATGGAGCAGCAAAAAATAAAAAGAAAACGGTCGGAAAATTGGGGTTGAACCTGGTTTTATATAATTTTCCCCTTCTTGGAATTGAACTTTCATTTATGAAGTCGATCATACATATCAATGTCGTTAACAAAATTCGCGAAACTGAGTGGCATTTTTAATTCAATTTTTAGTTTCTTTTTCAATTTTCAAATCTACCCCCAAAAAAATGTAAACAAAATGACGTTTCAAAAACGAAAACAAAATATGCAAGCTTTACGCAATTTCTAAACGCAAATTTTTGCGTTTAAAGTTACGCAGGCTTTACGCAAAATGTTTTTTGTTTATAAATCACGTTTTCCTGCGTAAGGACATTTTAGAGGGCGCGTAAAGATAAGCAGACTCTACGGTGAGTTTATAAATAAGGCTGTAAGGGTATTCACTTAATCTTATAATTTTATGCAGCTCGTAAATTCATAATTTTCTGCGGTGCTTTAAGGAAACACCCCTCGGAAATGTCATTGCGTAATTCGCTGCAAATAACGATTTAATTAAATTCTCAGCGTCATTGCTGCAACTCTAAAAACATGAAAAGCAATTCACACGACCGCTTGTCACAGTTTTCTGCAGTTACGCAGAAAACTAAATTGTAATGCCGACAATTTTTGTTGGTTAAAATTAACCCAAAAATCTTTGAATTAAGAATGAAATTGTTGGCGATGATGTACCTAATAAAATTCTTATGGAGAGTATATTATTCTTACGCTGAATACCTGATTCTTGAAAACTTAAAAACGAGTTCTTGTTAACAAAAATAATATTTGAAACAAGAAATTTTAACTTCCAATTTTTTAAGAACCTCAAAATTCTTCGCTTAACAATCTTTTTTTTCTGAGTGTAGGACCTTACGCATTTAAGTGACCCTTATTAAGTTCTTTGAGAAAATAAATTGAATTTTAGCTTCTATTTTCTCAAATTCTCTGAAGGTAAACGTCAATTTATTTTCTTCAACTACTTTTTGCTTGAGATTTAAATTAATTAAATATATACAGCCTTGAAATCTTATAACTCCATTCAGGAACCACAAACTAAATCATTTCCCACCCTTACATCTTCTAACTTGGCACCCTATACCCTCCATCCCGCATTATATCCATCCCATCATTCCAAATTCCACAAATTCTATTTTCGAGAAACTTTTAACGAATTACAAACTCGTTCTGTGGTTAATCCACTAGAGGTGAGTGATGCGGATATTGGCTGTCAATTGCGAAACTGAGATCCGTAGAAGATGGCCCTAAGGGGCCAGTGTGTAGATTTGGTTCTACACATACGTGTGAAACGTCAGTTGAACAAACAGTAAATGCAATGTTATTTACACAAAAGTTGCTTATTTAGAAATGTACATAATTAAAAAGAAGTTCACAAAGGTGGAAAATTATTGCGACGCTTAGGAAGAAAGTTTGAAAAGCGACATTTGGTACAATTTCTCGGGCGGTTATTCGATGCATGAAAAATCTATTTAGCGACTTGCGCGCCCCTTGGAGTCAGTAGTAGGTGACGATAAACTGCTCGCCAGAAGTCTGTCGTAGCACTCTACTGAAAGCCAGGGGGCGTGACACTTGAAAAGAAGAATTTATTCAAAAACCAAATGTAACGATTGACAGATGTAAATTGTTTTAGACAACAGCCACAAGACGACTTAATGAGTAGTCCCATGAACTTGAAAAGCTGATGTTCATCTATCAGACTCTAGTTTAAAGTGGATTATAATTAAAGTTTTGGTATGGAACTTCAGTACCAGTCGTCAAATTTTAGTATCGTAGGTAACGGAAAAAATTGTTTGTTTTCCTGACTTTGGTTGGTATACGGAAAATTGACTATCTGGGCAACATTTAAAAAACTCAATTATTTACAATGCTGCCTATGAGTGGTTATTTTTGTTCTCTTAACAACAATTTCGTGGAAAACTATTTCAGCGGCCAAAATTTGTGCGAATTTACGATTTTACCGTGAATGACAGCACTTAGCGAAATGACTCTAAACTTTCAAGAGTTTAAGATTACTAAAGCGCTTTCTAAGCTTTTTTTTTCCAAGGAAAAATCCATACTTAATATTTTTTACTGAATCCATAAGTATCATCGAAGCGATGATCATCAGTGCAGAGGTCTCGTCCTCTAGTGCTGTGATCTTCGAATTCCCCGGCATCGGCAAGGGCGAATCGTCCCCTGCTCAAACTTCTACAGTGCGATTTATGCCGGGAGTGATGTAAAGTCGAATTTGATCTCTCATGACGTGTGGCTGCGGTAGTTGTACACGGACCAGGGCTACTGGACCGCAATGGACGGCAGTGATTTGTCGGAGGAATTGCATCGTCATACCGAGGGCAAGGATGGTCTCCCACTGGGGAAGCTGATTCGAATCTTCGCGACAGTAGAGTGAACTCTTGGTGTGCACTGCACAGCGATTGAAGGCGATGCAGTAGATCGGTTTCGGGAAGGTCGCGCAGGTGCAGAGTTCGCGCTACGGATGTACGAAAGGATTGTAGGTGAGAAAGGCGATGGTTGGCATCGGAGAGCTGTGCCTGCATGCGGGAGATGTCATCGCGAAGGGACTGCAATAGGAGGAGATTTTAATCAGAGGTTTTTGTGACGCGATGCGATGCTGACTTACATTTATAAGAGCCTCGTCACGGCAGCGACGATTTTGTGATGATTCAGCGCAGGACTTCATTCGCTCCTTCATAGCACTCAGTTGGGCGGCATATCTCGTTTTCTCCTCTTCTAGATCACAAATTTGTCCCGTCAGCTCGTCGATCTTGCGAGCCCTCTCGAGGGCTGTTATCTGAGAACAGACAGACGTGATGAACTATCCCGTAAGTGCTTATTGAACTACGCTACCTTGTACTCTACGGCTTCCGCTAGCTGCGCTCTAACTTCTGCAGCTTGTGTCCTTGCGTCGACCAGTTGGGCTGTCAGTTTGTCAATTTGCTTGCTCGCCTTTTTGGCACGACAGACAGCCTCGTCGCGTTCCCCCTGCAGCACACATTTACCTCTTGCTCCATCCTCTATAATCGCCAGCTTTCGCTTCAGTAGTTCCAGATGTAGGTCACGCCTTTGTACTTGCTCTCTCAGGACGCGAACACGTCTCTGAAGTTGGTACATACTGGAGCTCTACGGAGTGTTAGGATTTTAAGTGTCCAAACTCTGACAGACAAGGTATTTACAAACCTCCTTAAGTGGGATTTCATGACACGACCGTTCTCTGCGCACCTTGGTGTGTACGTGGGAGTGGTGGTGATTTCCATTGTCGCAACAAATCTACAAAAGACATTTAAATTCTGAAGTGGGTTGAAATTCACAACTCACCTTCTCAGGAGAATGCGCATGGTGCTCGTGAAGGGTGGCCAAACGTTCGGCCCGTTCCAGAAGGCTCTCAGCCATTATATTCGTGTCGGTTCCGGGAGCAGGTGGTGACGTGCACTCGCTCCAGCTGATGGCTCTTGCCATCCGTACCAGGAACTCCGACAGTCCCAAGTGATCCTGTCGAATATCGTGCAACTCCGATAGAGCCCTTTCCAATCGCTCTTCCAGCTCCGACTTCATGGTCTCCTCTGCGCGCAATCTGCACTGTGAAGTCTCCTGGGTCTCCTTTAGCTTGCACGACTCGGAAGACAGTTGATCACGCAGTGAGTGGAGTTGCTGGAAAATAAAAAAAAAACCTCGTCTGGAAATAATTTTTGAACGTTTGAAGAAAAACTCACGGCGTGCATGGTCTGAGTCTCGCTGAGGATTTCCCGAATCTTGTCTTTGATCAACGTCTCGCATGGTTCCGGAAGGTTCAGCAGCGCAGCCAAGTTTCTTAGGAACTGCATGCGATCAGTTTGCGATCGATCCACATTATTCTGCAGCCGATGGCAACGTGATTCAAAACCGCGAAGCTCCTCTCTCAATTTTTCACCATTAATTTCGGATTCCGTCAGTCGATCTTTGGCGATCTGGAGGTCTCTTTCGAACAGTCTGCACCGACTTTCCAACTCATGGTGGTGATTGTGACTCGCCTCCAGCTGCGCACTCAGTCTGTGTTTGTCCGCATTGGAAATGGTCTTCAGGTTAAGCAGTTCGGTCTCACAACTACCCAAGGTGTCACAAGTTGCAGCGATCTTAGCCTTAGTTCGATGCAGTTCGGCCGTGAGTTCCTCAGCCCGATTAAGGATACACTCCGGCGAAAGGTGAGTCGAGTCGCAAACATCCATGGCGAAACATGCGCTAAGCTTACGCATGAGATCTTGTAGATGGGCCTTAGCATGCTCCTTTTGGTTCTCCTCTTGAGCGAGACTCGCTTCGAGTGCATTTATCTTGCAGACTAATTCCTTGGTCTTGTCATCGACGCAGCGTTTTTCACGTTGAATTGTATTGATTGTGCTGTCGCATCGCGCCTGAATATTGTGCTCACGATTTTCGGCCGTCTGAAGTCGACTCTGAAGCGACCCGATTAGGGCCGACTGACGAGCGGCCTGAGCTCGCAGAGATTCGCATTCGGACTCTTTGGCACATAGTGCGCTTTTGGCCTCATTCAGCTGGGGAAATGTGAAGCGTTAATGCACGAGAAAAAATGTCAAGTCACGAGGACATGTTTCACTTACATCAGTTGCTAAGCGATCGCGTTTACATGAGAGCGCAGCAAGCTCACTGCGCAAAGTCGTTGCCAAGTCCAAATGGTTTCCAACAAGGTCTGGCCCTCCCGTTGCACATGTTTTATCGATCTGTTTAATTTAAAAAATAAACTATTAAGAGAGCAGCGTAGAAAGGAAATGTAATCCTTTCAGCGAAATTTCACAGCAAAATTACAAAAGGGTGGACTATTTCCGAATGGCCAATCGACCAAAGCAACGGCTCTTAAAACCAGTAAAAATGAGTTTCAAAATTTACTTCGAGACTCTATGTCCATCTTATTTCTCAGAATCCAAAACCCTTATGTACTAGAGTAGAAGTTCCAGTCTAGATTTGTTGGAATATAAGTACCCAGATCGATCAACAAAATCTCAGCCAACTTTTTAGAACCTTAGAAGTTTTTTGAAACTACCACCATGCAATAATCGCACACCGAAGAACCAAATTTAGGTAGCTTCGTGTCAAAAAGCCGATTCGGTCTCAATTAAATTTGGGTTTGGAATAAAATGTACTTAAAGATTTTTATTCGCTAAATATTTATCCACTCTTCTTGACTTATGCTTTTTAAGGAATATTATGTTGCTGAACGGTTACGAATATCGAATATGACTGTCGACAGTATTCAGTTTATGCTTTTCTATTTCGATAGTCAGAGTCAGCTAATTTATTTTGTTGCGTGTATTTATGTTTAGCTATTAAAAGCGACCGGCACATAAGGTACCATGCCACGCACATTCGAACAGAGTGGTGGTGGCGAAAAAATCATTTCTCAAACCTAAACGGATCTAAAGGAACTGACAACAGCGACGGTATTGACGGTTTTCGACAGGTATCAGTGTTATAGTTTTTTATTTACATTTAACGTCCGTTTGAAAAATACAAGTTGACAAAAAATAATAAGGTAAAAAAAAGCCTCTTAAAGCCAACAATTTTCAAAAACAACGAAGAATTTCCGAAAATTGATTGTGCGAAATTTGACCAAAGCTTTTTTTTCTTTCAGAGCCATTTAAATTTGCAAAAATAAGAGTTGTCATACCAAGCAATAGTAGTCTACATTTTGTCTTCATTGTGTGAATGAAAAGAAACTTTTTGTAAATCTTATGTATTTTTGAAACAAATTCTTACAAGATGATGATGATGAGGTGATAATCCAACAACCGCATGGTCATGATGAACGCTGTGAAGGTGATGATGGTGATTATGATGATTGTGTCGACCCGACATACTGACACTATAACTTCTGGTTGCAGTAATCTATGTCACTTCACTTAGGCCGCACTTCCCAACTTCAAGGCTCCAAAGGCGAACAAAGAAAAACTATCAAACCACGTCCTTTGAAATACCGGAACAAACTAAACGGCGAACGTTCATTTCCACCAGAAACTATAGACACAAAAACAAACTTTGTTATTGCTGTGGAATGCGCGCCACCATCTCCAACCCTGCCATTCCAGATTTTATGCCCATCCCCGCATAATATGAGTCTATGTCTGCAGTTATGTTTTGTTGTTATTTAGGTCATTCACGTGGAGTTCGAAGAGAAGCAGTGCCGGCTTTAGCCAAACTAGCGCCCTGTGCAGACAGCGGCCTTTTTTCATATTTGCACACATGCATAAGTCGTTTTCACGTCACCCAGGAGGTAGACTTTCAATGGGTTTTTTTTTTATTGAGGAATTTTTTGTTTAGAGATTTTTTAACTAGATTCTTTTGTAAAATGTAAGTACGGATGTGTAAGGAATATACCTACACGAACATAGTGGAATATTTTGAGATTATGTAGGTAAGAAGTGAACTTGCGTAGGTCTAGTGGGATTTTTTATTTTGCGATATTTTGAGTTAGATTCTCCTTGAAGTTGCAACATTGCAAGTGATGTGAGTTAATGTGCAAGAAATAATTCAGCACAGGTGTGATGGATGTTGTTATTTTGGGCTTATTTGAACAAGCTTTTTGTTTAAAACGCAAATGATAGTATTTGTTCGCGCAAGATGAAATTAATTTTTCTTTCTTAGCAATGCGCACCCAGAATTTGGCGCCCTGTGCATTTGCACATCCGGCACATATGGTTGGTCCGGCCCTGAAGAGAAGTATTCGAACTTTGTTATACAATCGGAATGAATTGGTGGCTAAGGCTGTAAAAATCGCTTAGCAATGAAATACAGTGAAGTTCAACCCTCCCACAAATTGGGGTTACCTTGGTGCGGCGTGACTTGTGCATGGAAATACATTTAAAAATTTATGATGATCGATCCCTGATTTACTCACCTCCGAAGAGCAGTCGTTGTCCGGGCACAGTATCTCAAAGATTCTCCAATCTTCGGCTGAATTGCCATCTGTCTCGCGTTTCGAGTCACAACTCATTTTCTGTCACTCACTCACTCACTAGAGGGGGGAGGGGTTTACGCCCAACAACCGCCAAAACTATTTAATCAATTAAAACAAACATTTCCCTTTGAATACATCCAGACGACTGAATTTATGCAAATGTCCTCTTTTCGATAAAGGATTAAATTTCGAATTAGCTATTCAAATTTATTTTCCATATCAGTTATAGGAATATGGACTTGGAAAACATGAATAAAAAATTAATTTCGTGCTCGGCCGCGACCAATGGAGCCACGCAATTCGTTCGTTCAAAGCCTTGCAATGGGATTGCATTTTTAAGAAAGTGCTTCGTCCTTCTTTCTAGCTGTTTTCGGTGTATTGGAGTTACTGGATAAACAGAAGGGTGTTCCTAGGCAATAGCCAACGGGCTAAGGTTCGAATAGCACGCAAAGTCGAGTCGGATCGTCTGAGAGTTATTAACTAACAATCGGATTCTATCGCGTCGTCGGCGACCGACTGTAGTCAATTACAATCGAGTTTAATGAATGTATTTATGTTTCTTTAATCGGAGTGTGGAAACTATCTGATGGGGGCATAAAAAGAAGGTCTCTTTGGAAGGGACATACAAATAGACTCAATTGTGATGATTTTTTGGCGAACCATGCATGATCTTTTGACAGAAGATATAGGCAGTCGTTCAATGTGCAAAAGTGTTTTCGGGTTTAAAATCCGCGGTATATAGTTCGTTTTAATTGTTAAAATTATTCAAAAATATATGTCGCACTCAGGATGCATTCGACTTTCTTCCCTCTCTGCTTACTGTTTTCTTTGGTTTCCTCTTCGTTAACTCATCTGTGTGCTCGCTCTTCTGAAAATCAAATCCACAAAAATGTATTACCCTGATGGAACTCCAACGTATTTATCATACCTTTAACTCCCATGCCTGCTCCCATTGTCGAAGCAGGACCATTTCGGCTGCGAAAAATTGCATTTTCGCCAAACAATCCTTGCGAAGACTTCGCATCGCTTCCATTGCATTGGTTTTGTAAGATATCTGCCCGTCTAGGAGCTCGTATTCACAGTCATACTGCTCCGTCATCTCGTCAAGCCTCATTTTCAACATCTTAAAAATAAGACTGTCACAGCGTCAATAACGCATTTTGCACTTACATCAAGCTCCATTCTCTGACGGATGCGAACACTCTCCGAAACCGACTCCTCTCTACTGCGAGCTTTTTCTATCTTCCCCAGAGCTCCTTGAAGCTTCTCCTTTTCTTGGTGAAACCTATACTCACATTGGTCCACAGTTCGATAGTGATGATTCAGTTTGTACCGAAATTCAATCGGATCAAGAACTGTGGAAAAAGAGGGTTAACGAGTTTCACAAACATGAAAAGACCCCTCGAACCCAGTTCTGCTTCTAGGCAATTGTGCTGCACCCCGTAAACCTGGCTGTTAGTGTATAGCGTTGCGTTTCTTTCGTGAACATTAAATGTGTTGAGCTTGTCGCGGAGCTTTTGAAGGTCTTCTGAGTTCTTCTTGTAGTCAACGCGTATAGTCTTATCAATCGTCAAAAGTTTTTCAGAATCTCTACAGAAGTTTGTATTAAAATTGCAAATCTCTTCTGCCGTTACACACTCACTTTATGTCCTTTAAACTCGCACTCACATTACTGCTGTGGAATAATTTTCGCAGGAAATCAAACAAGTCTTCGAGAACTATGCAAAATTTGGCCTTCTCTAGGGTTTCTCTGCAAACCAGTTGCAGAACATCGAGATAGACCGTGTTCTCTCTGCGCCGTGTGTAAAAGTCCTCCAAACTCAAGCCAAACAAGCCATGCGGAATGTCAACTCGATTTCTTGCGTCAATAAAGTCGTTGCGTTTTATGGCTAGCAGCGCTTTCAGTAGATCGGCAGCGATTCGTCGAATAGCAATAACTTTGAGGTCGTTTTTCAATTGACGACAAAGTCTGTGGCTCGTTGAGGACCGATATATGCTATGGAATATGTTTTGACTGGGCTTAGCTGATAACATTGTTCGTTTTGAATAATATACTTGTAAAAAAATAATAATATATCTTTCGGATGACAGACTTTAGTGCGCCGCACTCTATGCCTAAGTATGGAAGCACAAAAGTAAGACTGTAACTTAGAAATAGCCAGGAACCGCATCGGACTAAGAACCCACAACAGGCAGGCATCAGGTATTCAGCAAAGTATAAGTACTCCACTTTTGGTTTGAACGCTTATAAGCTCCTTTTTCGACGGAGGGTTGTCCAATTTTCTAATAAAAAGTGCAGACTTCACTTTTGTTAACAACGTTTTTATTACCCAATTGTTTTATAAAGACCCCTTAATAAATCCATTACTGATCTCATTTCCTTTTATTCCTCCGTCTCCTTTTGGTCTGCTCTTCAGCAATTTCAATGACGTCTTCAGAATTCTTAAAACGATTCTTGATTAGAAAAATAGTTTCACCCAGCAAATTAAATTAACCTTCGCATTCCGGACTTCTTCCCACTTCCTCAACTTCACCAATTCAGTTGCGAAAAATTCCATTCTCGACAGGCAATCCCTGTGCTGGCCTTGCAAAAGTTGCAAGCTATTTTTCTTGTAAGTTATTTGACTGTCCAGGAACTCATACTCACGTTCATATTTTTCCGACATCTCCTCAAGCCGTGACTTTAACATCTAAATGCAATCTAAATATGTTAAAAAAATGAGATACGTAATCAGAACTAACGTCGTTTTCAATCCTTTGCCTGCTGCTGCCACAACTACTGGCAGTGCCCTCCCTTCGGCCAGCCCACTCCACATCGTCTAAGGCATTCAAGAGCTCATTTTCAGCTTGGCGAAGTGTCTGCTCAAACTGTTCAGCGGCCCGATAGTGAAAGCTCAGCTTGTAGCGAAATTCAATTGGATCGACAACTACAAAAATGATAGCATCAACAGAACAGACTTTTGTAGACCAAAGGTCGACACCATACCTAGCTCTGCTTCTACGTACTTATTCTGAACTTCACACACCTGACTGTTCATGTAGGCGATGGCGTTTTTTTCGCGTACATTGAACGCGTTCAGTTTGTCTCGCAATTTTTGCAGAGTGTCCGAGTTCTTCTTAAAGTCGGCCTTCATAGTTTCGCCGATTTTAAGTAAATTTGCAGAGTCTCTGGAATTGAAAAATTGCAGATCGAGTTCATTTCGAATTGCATGATCTTACGAAATCGCCTTCAAAATTGCCTCCGTTCTCATATTTTCAAATCCATTGAACAGTCTCGATACAAAATCCTGCAAGTCTTCCAGCACAATGCAGAACTTGGCCTTTTCCAGCGTTTCCCTGCAAATCAATTGCAGAACGTCGATGTAAACAGTGTTTTCCCTCAGTCGGCCATTGAAGTTTTCCAGGCTCAAGCCGAACAGTCCGTGAGGAATGTCAACCCGATTCCGAGCGTCGATGAATTCCTTGCGATTGATTGTCAATAAAGCTTTTTGAAGATCGCCAGCGATGTGTCGAATTGCAACGGCTTTGAGTTGATTCTGCAGTTGTGGACATAGCCTGAAGATCTCTGATGGAAATTGGTGATAGTTGTTGGTTTTGCTGACGCATGGACTTGAATCGGGGTATTTCATTGGAGGTTGATTTTCGAAATTTTGAGTCTCAAATAGGTTGGCAGATTCAAATGGAATTTATACAAACGAGTTTCATTTAAGTCAAATGTCATTTAAAGTGAGTCGATTTGATGATTTATTTCATAAAACTCGAGCACACAACTTGGTCGTTCCTCCCATAAATGGTTGGAAGTCAACACAATGCATTCGATCCATAACATCACACAACACAACACAGAGTTCCATAGGAAAAGACTGACATGGATGGGAATGTGAAACCAAAGCCTCTCCTCCTCCTTCTCCACACACTGCTGCAGTGAAGATAGGTCCAAGCGCGACAGACACCAATACCGTCCGTCCATTCAAGATGTAACCAGCTTGTGTTTTTCATGATAGCCGAATTCCTGTGCAACAAAAGAAAACGTCTTGTGTGTTGCATTGCCACAAGCCGACGGTAGAGAGGAGAGTCCAACTTTTATCCGTTATCCCCTTCGCAGGAGAGATGGGAGATTTTTAGGAAATGATGCCAACAGATTTTTACGGTATACAAGATGCCAGAATCGCAGCAAAAATTGTAGGTATATCCGACCGACTCGTCGGTCATCATACTTTCGTGCTGTTGCGTTGAATGCCGCTCTATCGTCTACTTGCTTATTTTCTCTCCACATAGTGTGGTGGTGGTGACACAGCCCCAACCGCATGCAAACTTTTTCTTCTTTATCACTTTGTTGGATTTATTTTCAACAGTTATTGGTAATTTCTCCTTAAATTTCATTCCCCGCAGACAAGACCCACAACGAAATAGAACATTGGGGGAGATTTTGTTTACATCAGCTGCTTTTGTGTCTGCGGCTAACTGGCCCTTCACGGGAAGGGCCTCATCAGAATATCTTTTCCAGCTGACATTTTTATTCCCACAATCCCCATGTGATATTGTTTGCTGGCTGTTCCTGTTCCAGGGCGACTTGCAAAGGCATTTGTTTGAGAAAATTCCCTACGGGCGCTAGGGAAGGTTTATACTATTAAACCGCCGATCAGGACCTCAGAAATGGTCCGCAGGTAGACTTATGCTGTAGCATAATGCTTCTGTTGTTACGTTCCCTTTGTGTCTGTGCACGGAACAGACCGAGTGCATTTGGATTCCCTTCAATGCTGAACGGCATAAGGGCCAGCTATCTTATGCGGCATTCGATGGTCTGCTCTTTATGCTGGGAGAAGATGATTTTATTGTGCCTTTGTGTAGATATACATCGTACGTGGATGTATTGACATGGCTAGTATTTAAAGCAGAAACGATGAGTTCATGTCTAAAAATAAGTTCTGCATTTCCTGAGGACTTGTTGGAGTACAATATATGAACAGAATACAGATCTACACATAAATGTATTTCGTGGATTGCGCTAGACAAACCATTTTGTACCTGTAGCTATACGAAACCTATATGAAACCTACGTATTTTATTTTTGGATGATGAATTTGGAATGAAATTTGTTTCCTTTGGAAATTCTCACTCTAGTACCTACCCTTGTAAGTAAGGCGAGCCAAACTACAGAGATAATTAAAGTTTAAACATGACTTTTGTTGACCATTTAAAGGTCAAAGATGAAATCTATTGGGGTTTGAACTATAGTTTCCTTAAGGAAAACGTACCAAACCAAAAACTAATTGAATCCAGAGTACCTATCAGTTAAAGTAATGTGATTCCACTCCTAATCATTTATGTTGGAACTTTCATTTGTCATGTACATATAATAATAGTTTTCCCATCATCACGAACATCAATCGCAAGCACGTTTTACATATTTCAGGCTAAAAATATTTACTCACGAAATACGGCTATTTTCACGGCTCACTGAACTGACTGTAAGCACTCAGTCTAGTTAAAAAATGAAATCCATTAAAAAAAATTAACAGTGGCGGCAAAATAAAATAGACTTGATTACTTCAGAGATATGCAGCCTCACTGTGGAAAATATTTTTTTATGAAAAACGTTATTGAATTCACAGCGGGTATTCGGGCATGATGCCTAGTAGGCTGTTCCAGGAAAGCTAAAATTAAGCGTCTCTCCAATGTTTCTCTACACCGCTTCGCTTAATGTTCGCTTAATTTTGACAGTGTAGGTTCGGTAAAAAAAAAACTGTGTTTTTTTTTCGTTTTTTTATTTGTACTTCCTCAAAAACCTCGTAACAATATTTCATTTCTAAAAGAAATCAAATTAACAACAACGAATTTTTTTGAACTTACATTTCTCCATACTGTTTTTTGCTTCGTTTGAAATGCCGATATTTTCCCTGATCTGTCAAAATTTAGCTGCGGAAAAATGTATTTTGC
The DNA here is from genome assembly GCA_951230905.1 of Cheilosia variabilis. Lineage (NCBI taxonomy): Eukaryota > Metazoa > Arthropoda > Insecta > Diptera > Syrphidae > Cheilosia > Cheilosia variabilis. The sequence continues at coordinate 11,782,841 of OX579680.1, read as the reverse complement.
ACTAATACGCCTACCAAAATTCTGTAGAGATTTTTCGTACAGCGGCTAACAAATTTAGCTTGAACTGCGTACTGCTTTGCCTAACTGCTTTGCTTAATTTTATCTTTGGAGACATTTTTGTATGGGGGCTTAATTTAAGCGCGAGCAGCATACTATGCTAGAGCAATAAACAGTTTTAGTCTCGACTTTAAATTTACGGAAGCTCACAATTGCAAAATTTGTCTAAAAAATATAGCCACAGTGAACTACGAAAATTTAGAGTCGAGACTGAAAATTTTTATTGCTAAGGCCCAAGGGAAATTAAATTTTCGAAAAATTGCTGCCCTATATCAAAAGAAGTGTCGGCTCTGATTTTGTTACTTTTGCTCTTCTGACTGACCTAGTTTTACGAGAAAAAATCAGTTTTTATACAACACTAAGCTCTGGCTGGTGACCGAAAAAGCAAAGATGTGTCAACATTTTTCTAGTGAAGATTTACAATATTAATGCCTTGCTTACGCATAAACATAAGACTAAGACACCCATCTTCAACCTTTCTCAGCTTTTAGAGGTAAAATAATAATTCAACATAACATAAGATGAAAGTAGGACCGCTCACAAGAATAGATCAGGTATTGGAAATGGAACTTTACATTTTGCTTTTAAATAGACAATATTTGCCATTATATTGTCTATAATAGAGAAGAGAGAATAGCGTGGGACACAGCCTCGTTGACACTCTGGACCTTTCAATTGTTATTCAAAAAAGTATTAATTAAGGGCTCAGAACAGACCAAACCACAGTCTTATCAAATCATAAAAAAATATACAACAAATATGTTCCCATTAATTTTTTAAATTGCTTCGACATTCTCGGCCCCCACTGTACGATCCAACCGTAGCGTAGTTCACAAGATTGACTACAGGAACTGCACACTTAATTCTCTTGCTCTCCTTCGACGCCATAGTCAACAATCTCTTATAAAGCATATAAAAGATAAAACATGTATACATGCGATGTATGAAATAAAATTAAAGGGGTACCCTATATGTACAAAAGTTCTCTTGTAGCCACCTAACTTTGCTGATCTCCCACAAAAGTCCCTAGCACGTTAAGTACTACAAATAACAACAAAAAATCGCCTCCCCATTTGCACGGAAACTTCATTCCCATTTCCCACTGCTTTGGCTTGGCTTCCCCTATACCAACGGTATGGTCTCCTACTTAGCCTCTTCAACACATTTGGTTTCTATTTGCTTCTTTCTGTTCATTCTGTTTGTTGTTGAACTGATACCACCAATTAGGATGGTGAAAATGGGGGGAGCGAGCCCAGCAAACGTAAACTGACAGTACGAGTTCATACCTTCTGCACATTTCTGATCGCCTGCTGAAATAAGTTTTAAATTTTGACAAATAAAACCGCGATTGTAATTTACGAGCGCTCTTACTTAGCGTGAGCATAAAATTATACACCCCGCTGTCACGTTAAATTTGCTAAACCAATTTTTAATGTGTCAGCCTGACAGATTGGGGCTTTTTTTGCGCGCGCAAAACAAAACTATACCTACACTTGGCGCTGTGCGACAGTTGAATATCCACTCGAACCTCAATACTGCTCCCTCTACAGTTCGTTTGTTTCTGTCGCATACTGGCAGTTGGCAGAAAAGACGAAAGAGCGCCAATGACGTGGTCCGGATGACTTTTGCTGTTGGCCTGTTAGATGGAATACAAAACATTTAACAAACAAACACTCGTCGACGACGGCTCGTGTGGCTTCTTTTCTCACAGTTGACAGTGGTGGGCAGCATTTTGGAGCAGCAACACATACTGACTGAACCTTTTATACCAGTTCGATTAGTTCGATGACAGCCGACTGTTTCTGCTGCTGGCCTGGTAAGATTCCGGTCTAGATGATGCTCTTCCTGCTCTAGTTGTGCGCTCGTTAAGGAAAATTGTGGTGCGCGCCCGCCCGTTGGTCAATTATTAATTTCACAAACAAATACGAGGCCGGGAGCGTGCAGCAGCAGCACGTGTGCTCGAGAAGCGCGATGCGCGCGACAAATAAATTGACGCGCGCGCTTGGCTGTCGTTGGTTTGTTGTCGGACACAAAAGAAGGAATTGTATGAACCGAGTGGTTGGATTGCTTATGAACCGCGGTTGTTTGGGCAGTGGTTTCGTTTCTTTATTCATCCGTTCCCAGTAATAGACGCAAACAAGTTCGCGTCATTTTGTCGCACGGCCTTGTTGCGGCAAAGTGAAAGAGCGAGAACGAACGCTACCCCTAGTCATTTGGTGCACAGGCAGCAAGTGCGCGTTTCGGGCCACGAACAGAGCGACGAATCGAGCAGCAGCGATGATATTTCGCGCAAAACTCATGACACTCCAAGCGACTAGGCGAACAGAAAAAAACACAGCTTTCTTGGAATGTCAACGATGCAGTGGAATCGCTTTGTAGTTTGTGGCGCAAAAAAATAATATTCACTACACTTCAGCAGTGCCGGTTGTCTTTTCTGTAGCGAAGTGGTTGGGATGGGAACAGGCAAACGTGTGGAAATCGGTTGGGTTGGATGGGGCCTTGTCTCAGTTATACAGAGGTATGACGTTAACATGCGATTCATTCTTTTTTAAGTCGTCACCCCCGTTCCAATGCTTCATAATCTTTTGAGTGGTATACCGGACACTTGGCAGCGAATGAATAATATCAATTGCAACATCCGTGGGGTACGTACCTGCATGACTTGGCTAAACGGAATCAGAGTCAGTAGTTACGTAGGTATAGTCGTCTGAGTTTGAAAGGTATATTAAGTTTTTAGACAGACCAAAGACAAGCTTCCAAATTTTACAACTAAAATTTTGGAACTTTTGCTAATGTCGCAATTTCAATTTCTTCGATTTATGCCGTAACACTAGGTTTATTCGCGTACTTTCCCGAGCCAAGCATAAAAACCTGTAAAACTAAAAAAAATCGTGCGAAACTCTCTGAGAGAGCTGTAAGTATACTACACGTACGTGGATAGGACAAGGACTCGAGCTACTTTAAACCACTTGCATCTTTGACATTTAATCCGTATCACAAATAAATATATAACTTTCCTTTGTGGAACATATGAAACGTTCTGGGAGAACATTCCACCACCACCGAATTTTCTTTGTTTCCACATATTTTATTTTTGTGTGCAATTGATTTTTAAGACGCATTTTGAATTTTTTTCGACGTTGGAGCTGGAAGCAAATCTACTAATCTCAGGTATAATTTATAAGACGTCAGATAGGTAGCCTTAGAAACTGGAAAACAACTGGTGTCTAACGATTTGGTTGACCTGTCATCGCGTCTATAGTAATGGAGATCATAGAAAATATAAATTTTCGATGTAAAATTTTCTATTGCGACCTACAAAATATATTTGAGGTGAAGGTTAAAATTGATCATTAGTGGCGCTTTCTGATTCATCAATTGTAGGGAGTATGGTTCTTAGATGGGAGATGGGAAACACCAAATAATGCATATCCTTTTGCATTCACTTCCTCAGCTACAAGCGAGAACACAAAACAATCAACACATTTGATACAAAAAATACAGAAACCTAAAATTAACAGCTCGAAAGGTCCTTTCTACAAATCCTGTATTCCATTCAGTGCGAGAACCTTAAACAAAACAACACAACGATGCAACATGTCCTGAGTCCTGCTTTGAGCAATCAGCAAGCCCCAACAACAACAACACCCTTTTGATCGAAATACACTTGTTTTGTTTTCTATAAATAAAAAAGAAAACACACCGAAATGTAAAGAGGAAAGATGTGCGTGTGCGGATGGGTAGGAAAAAGGTCGGCACTGGTACACACATACACGGGCTGCAGGAGAAAAAGAAAATCCGAGAAATTTTCTGAATGCGACATGTTGGGCGAGCATGGATATCTGGAGATACCGCCCGCAGATAGCTACCACCGCATTCCTTTCCAAATTCCAATTCGAACAGAAGGAATGTGCTTGTGAAGTTCATACATAAAAATAAACCCTTGCACTGTGTGCATGCAATTATTATACTTCTCTGGAAACGGCCGGGAACAGACGGCAGAGGGAAACACATAGTTCAATGCCCTTACGAAAAAAAATCAATTTACCGAATCCATGCATGCAACCAGGGGTATAAAAACAACACAAGAAAAAAAAAAAAAAGAAACTGGATACAAAGAACCAACAACAAAAACTACTTCCAAACGGCCAAAGGACTGTGGGAATATTTTGGCCGTGGGAATTCCGACAGAGTTTTCGATATTTTCTTAGGTGTTCACTACTAGGCTTGCAGGAGATCTAGCAAGGATTCGGGAGCTCGTTCATGAAGTTGGAATTTATTTTATATTGCCTGTGGGAATATAGAAATACGGGTGTTGTATACGTTTTTTTTCTCTTCACATCTGTTGGAAACGCCTATAAAAAGGCAGATTGGAGGGGTGTTCCCATTGAATTGTTAAAATGTGAAGTGGTTTCGGAGGGATAGCGAGGAGAGCTGGCCGAGGCTAGGGATTAATTGTGCGTGAGCTGAACTCATATACACCCGCCCTCCTGATATGTGTTTTTGTTTTGTTGTGTTCGTTTGGTTGCAGCTTGTTGCTTATGGAGGGGCACCAGCTGATATTATTTTAAAAGGGCTTGATATGGATATACCATAATCACACCGTACTCTGGCAGCACACCAGTTTTTGATCTACTGCATTTTGATAGCGATATTAAACACTATAAGTACCTACATACCTGATGGGTTATTTTTCACACAATTATCCTTATGAACTATCCACGAGCGAAAATTATTTTGCACCTAAAAATAAAACACATCGTTTGCGTCATAAAATTGTTTTGATTACAAACCTTTATTTTAATTAATTTATAGTACAGTGGTGCTCCAGTATAACGAATGCGGATATAACGAATGATCGATTTAACGTACACTTTTTTCCATTTCATTGGTGTCTCTATATGAAAAAAGGGTACATTCGATATAACGAATGTTTCTGTTACACATATCTTCAGTAAAGAAATACGTATGTACATTTATGTTCGGTAAAACGAATGAATAGAAACAATATTTGTACATTACATTTAACGTTTCGTACAAGTAAAATTTGGTCGATATTACGAATTTTTCGATTTAACGAATACACCTGGACATTATTCCATTCGTTATACTGGACTACCACTGTAGGATTTCTCGGCGTGGACATTTTTATATCAAGGTTTGGCAGCACTTATCTACCTACACCTAAATGCCACTCGTATTAAAAAAATTAAATTAAAAAAAAGAATTAAGATATTTATATTCAAGTAATATTCATATTAAAATCGGATTAAAATAATAAAGAATATGTTAAAATTACAAAGGCAAAGTTACAGCCCATCAGTGTTCACAGAGGGTCAAATTTACCTTTGTTTTCTCTAGAACCTAGAACTAAAAAATAATTTTAATTTGACCCAATAGTCTCCGCAGCTAGGCTCTTTAATACTAAAGGGTGTTTTTTTTAGTGGTATAGAACTTTAAGTTGGCAGCACTAAGTTAACTGGCGGCCATTTTGTCAGCTGTCAAGTGATTTATTTTTAGTTTGGTTTGGCATTTCAACATAAATAGACTGACGCCTGAACAACGCTTCCAAATAGTGCAAATTTATTTTGAAAATCATGATTCTCTTCGAAATACGTATCATTCACTACGTCCATTTTACGGTCAACATAATGAAGCTATCGAACAAAGTAAATTTCATGACAATTTAAAAAAATCATCTTTGTTTTATTCCATTTCAAAGTTCTATAGGTACCTCTAAAAGAAACACCCTTTATTACCTTGTTATTTGTAAATACCTTATAATAAATTAATACTAATAATAATAATAATAATAATTTTAAAAATAAATTGAATTGTATACAAAATGGGTATCCTAAACTTAAATGCAGTGGGCATTACCAATTATCATTTTTAACCTTCACCTTATATATTTTGTAGGTCACAATATGCAATTTTGTATGGAAATTTAGCCATTGTGAGTTCGAATAACTTATGTTGGACACTAAAAATAATAATAGTATGGCGAAGTGTGCTTAAAAATGAAGTTGCTGTGAACAATTCACGGCTGTATTTAGAATATTTTCCGTCTTGTTTTTTGTATTTGTACGAACGATTGACAGTGTCTTTTTAAAGAGATTTCTGACCATCGCTCGAGAGTATAACTGTCATGAGAAAGCTTCTCAATTAGCCAAATGGATTCGTCATAAAATTGTAGATCCCTTCCATTCGTCCCAAAAATGAAAAACGAATGGCTTGGTTTGAAGCACGGTTGCCACTTGCAAAAAAAAAAAATGGAAAAAATGTTAAAAAATTTACCAAAAATCTGGAGACGTTGATAAACTACAAAGAGAATAAATAGCATATATGTATTTATATAGTATTGAGCCAATGTGAAAAAAACATGTCTTTTAAAATATTCAATTTGGTACATTAGGTTTGTAGGAACTTAGTCAGTATTTAAGTAGTTAAACAATGGCTGCTTTATAAAATAAAATAAATAAGACTAACTTAACTTACTAATGTAATAGTAATAAGTATATCTATACTTTAAATACTTTTGCTGACCAAAAGCATGATTTTCTAAACTCAAATTATTTTATTTTATTTTTTAAATTGCTTGTTCAAAACAAACATTTATAAAACATAAGACCCAGTAAGGAACGTAATAGGAACTCTGTCAGTCTAAGCAATTAAACAACGTCAACAAAGTTGACGCTGACGCATATGCAAATACAATGCTTTCACTCAGAAACAGTAAGGCAGCATTAAATGAATTAATATCGAGTTCGTATTTTTGGTGCTCCTGCTCAAAAAGTTATAAAAAACAGATACAAATTACCAAATTACCAAAACGCAAAAAACAAAAAAAAAAAAATTACCAAAGTGGCAACCGTGGTTGTAGAAGCTAGGCCTAGCGAAAACTATTTATTTATTTCGGTGTCATGGGTCAATTGAAAGGGGTTTTGTGAGCAAATGTAGGCTGTGGGTTTTCAAAACATCCAAGCTGGGATCTGCAGATAAACTAATTACGAGTATCTCGCATCTGGCATGCCTTAACTATAGGACATTCAACACGCGATCACCATCGACTCATAAATATTTATACAACATATTTTCTTAATACATTATGCTGAAATTGTAGCAATGGTTGCTTTGTACCCAAAAATTATTGTGATTACTTAAATCATCCATCGTCAGTTTTACTTTCTCTGCTGTGAATCTGCTCAAAATTCCATAGATATAAAATCTCTTCCCTACAGTTACGAGTAGGTACCTACCTATACTTACTCGCAGCTCCCAGCAGTTTTCTCCTTTTCTTCCAGCTTGTCTAATGCATCCAAGCTGACGTGATTCCCCTAAATGGAAACATCAAGAGAACGAAATCCTCCTTTTAACTCCATGAGCTCTCCCCATTTGTGGATTGGATGTGTCTCAAATTGGCTCCGCTGACCGCGCAAGTGCGTACCTAATAATAGCGCAACGACGCGACAGAGCTCGATTGCACTGTGTAATCACATTGTGTACCCACTCTGCCGGGGATATCTCCATCTAAGTACGGAGGGTTGATGATTGGCTATGTTATATAGTACATTGTTTGTATTCGCTGTTGCTAGGTAGAAAACCGAGTGTACCGCCGCCTTTGCCTACCTGCAGTGTTCCCCATTCAATAGTATCTATTTTCTGTTCGTTATGATAGAGAGAGGTGGGATAGATAACGTTGCATTTGCCATACAATAGCTAGCACCGCAGAGTGTTGTTTCTTGTGTGTGTCTAGGACTAGGAGAGTTTCCCTGCTATGTTACATGCGAGCCTAGTGCATTTTGAGGGAAATCTATTGGCGTCCCCGACTGAGGGCGTTGGAAAAGCGTTTACGGAAAATTCAATTGGAAATTCTCCATTCGCGTTAAAGGGGACATTTTTAACCTCCTTTATATCCATTTTCAGCTAACAGACTTTCACCAGTCGGTAGAGAGTCTGTGGAAAAAAAATGTGCCAAAAGGCCAACCCCTTTCATTTTACATTTCCATCATGAGACATGGAGGAAAGGAAAACTTGTGTCTGGAAAAACCGGATGTAGCTGTCCTTTCGCATGATCTCCTGTTCGAAATAGGCGGAGTGTTTGTGCAGATGAGGAAAAGTTGTGTGGAAAACTGAAAAGGCTGTCCCGTGATATGTGCGAGTTTCCGGTCCACGAGGGTGAGCTCGTACTGCCTATACCTACTACTTCTATGTACAACGCCTTCAACTGCGGAAATGTGGAAAACTGTTGAAGCATTTAATTAAGGCGGAGAGTCCTGCCCCATATATTAAACAGTATTTTGTTCAACTGCCAAATAAACACTCAACAAGGAAAACCAGGGCGGATGGTTGGTAAATAATGGCAACAGCGGATTTTTGTGGAAAATGGTGTTTGGTGGAGGGGCACACTCCGTTCACCATCAGTGCCAGATATCTGGAGAATATTCCAAATAAAACTATTTTCCCATAGGAGAAATGGTTTAGAGAGAGCAAGCGAGAGTTTGAGATAAGACTTTTACTCCCAGACATCGTACTTTCATAGGGGACCAGAACATTAGAAGTCGTCTTAGTAAACCCGTTTGGCTATCGGTTTTCTCCAAGACCGAAGAAATGCACTTCTTGGCGCCACATATACACCACGAGTAGGCATAATGCATTGGTGCTGGCTGTAGAGTTTCTCCATCCAACGAGCATAGGTATATCTATCGAAGGAATTCCGTACTAGGTATATAAAGTTCATGGATGAAAAATGTCATATTTAAAATTTAAATAAAATTCAAGGGCATTTTCCAAGCCAGGTTTGAAAGTTGACGAACCCAGGTACAAGCAAATGAGCGTCATATTTCTGGATCTGTGTGTACCTAGACCTGGATAGTGACAAAAATAGATTCGGGTTTATTTACCTGTGTGAATATCGGAGAGTTTTCTTTGTATAGAGAAAGCTTCTGAATTGACATACCTACCTAATCGAGTTTTTGTGAAAAGCTTGTGCTATGTGCCTACTAAAGGGATCGGGCTGGCAAACTCTTACGATATATTTTTTTTTTATGTGAGGCTTTTCTTTCAGGTAAACCTACATATTAATAAATTTATTGGATATATTTTTTCTTCTGAAGCAGACCAGTGGCACTGGTATCCTATGAAACCCCATATGAGCACGAGAAAGGTCAAGGAGCTGCAGGCTTAAAAACCTGCTCTGTATACTGTTCTATACTATTCTTCTTTTTGTGCCTTCAAAGGAAAAAAATCCTATAACCTTTTCAGCTAATCTTATCCAGGCTGCTAATGATTCCAATGGGTTGTGATGTACAATGTACGCATGTAGGTAAGATTCGAATATGTATAACGAAAATCAACTTGTGGGCTCGTCGCCTTTAGCTTTACTAAAAAAGATGCCTTCAAGAGTCCCTTCCTCAGACACTGCAGCTCGCTATCCCCCATAGGCTTAGAATTGTTGGCTGGTGAGTTTTTAGCCGGCTTTGACTTTCGTGGATATAAAGTTTTTTTGGTAAAAAATTGTATAGGTACCTATCCAGCTGACTTAGGTTTTTCTTTTCATGAAATTTGGCGTTTTAATTCGGTCTAGAATGTAGATAGGTACCCATTCCATAAGATTATAAGACCAGAGGTCGAATCTCCAGATCCGCCAATGATCTATTACGTTCACGAAATAATGCCTACACACGAAACAAAAACACAAATTCCATCACGTATTGCTCGTTTAAGAAGAGAAGACTCAACCATAGAATTTTTTGGTATACCAAGAGTAATTATAATTTTTAACTTCGTTAATCATACTGGTCAAATAAGAAAAAACAGTCTTTACTTGTGGCATTTTTCACTTTTGTTTTTCCACAATTTAAGAAAAAAGAGTTTGTGGTAATGGGTATAAGACCTTCATTGAAAACGACTTACCTATAGGTAAACTTAGGTAGCAAATAGGGTAGCTAATTGATTTTTGTTTTAATGCCTCTGTACATATACACTCAGAAAAAAAAATGTAATGCTAACAATTTTAGTTGGTTAAAATGAACCCATAGATCAAAATCTTTGATTTAAGAATGAAATTGTTGGCAATGATGCAATAAAATTCTTATGGAGAGTATATTATTCTTACGCTGAATACCTGATTCTTGAAAACTTAAAAATGAGTTCTTGTTAACAAAAATAATAATTGAAACAAAAACTTTTAACTTAAACTTTTTTAGAAATCTCAAAATTCTTCGCTTAACACTCTTTTTTTTCTGAGTGTAGTTATACATAGCTATATAGGGTGATGGTGAGTTCAACCCCCGACAGTAGTCAGCCTTCGTTATACAAAGTATAGCACAATTGTAAATCTTTGGTCTTTCCTGGAAGCGAAAACATTTCTGCTATCTGTGTCCAAAAGCTTGCAACAGTCTGGTCCTGTTCCGCGCGTAAGAAATATATGTTATTTATAAGCGCAGACAACGAGTTTTATTCCAATAAAAAAATATACGTAGTATGGGAGTGATTTTGGAAAAGTGATACAGATGCTGATCCAGGGTATTTGTACTTTGTGATTATTTTTATGTTATTTACAGCTTATTTTCCTCGTTTCCTTAAAATGTTTAAAATATTTTTTGTTTAATTATTAAGAGACCCCTTGTGAGACATTATTTTTATGATTATCCAAGCTCACCTCCCTCCGACTGACTGCTGAACATCAACACTAAGTTAATTTTTTTCCCCGTAACCGATTATGCAACCAGTGCTGACAGTTGGTTTTAATCGTGGGGGAGATAAAAAGATTTAAATTGCGCTAGATTACGCAAACAAATTTTTTCATTGAAACTTGCGAGGGAAATTTAGCATCAGTACTGAAATCCGCACATATTTTGATAAGCTGTGAAGTATTTATTATATTAGGAAATTTAAGTCTTCAACTTTCAAGATTTACCTATACATAGTCTCGGTGACAAATCGAGCAAACTTGCGCCTACCTATTTCATTTACATTCTATTGAACGATATCATCGGGAAATGCAATTTTTTCGTCTTATTACAAATATTTTTCCATTTCTGCAAAAGGCTGCAAAATTAGCACCCTAAACAGGGTTTCAGATGAATTTTACGACAGTGCCATTTCAAAGTGAAACACCAATATCTACATATTCAAATAAATTATCAAATAAAAAGAGTTAACATTTTTTAATGCGCACTAAAACCTACAAAAAATAGCCAGATCTATAGCTTCGAAAGCGCTAAACTGACAGCACTAATGCAACATGAATAAATACTTCAATCGGCCTTGATACACGCAAAAATTTCGATCAAATATCGTTGGTTTTCAGTAGTCCCCCAACTCCCCCTGTGCATTAACTAGAACAATTTGGGCTGCCTATGACAGACACGGTTTCTTTAAACGTTCTCCAGTTGTCAGCAGCCCTGTTCTTATAAGAATTCGTAAATTAAATACCTTACTGGTACTAAGGGGGCCGACTACTAGTAGTAGCTAATATACTTGTAGAGCGGCTTCTTAAAGGATCCTATTGTGCCTAAAGTAGCCTATTGTGCTAATATACTTAAAAAGCTTAGTATTTTCCAATCCATGCACTTCAAACATTCAGATAAACCAAACTTGGTTAAATAGTTGAATGAGGAATTTGTAAAGACCAATAAAACACAAAAAAATAAGCTAAAAGGCTGACTACTGGTGCCTTCACCCTACCTCTGGTTCATACCTTGTTGCCAAACTATAAGCAACCTGTTTGTCCCATGTAGGTAGGTACAATTCAGAACTTAAAGTGATATGGATTATGCAATGGCCTCTCTACACTTTTTTGACGTCCCACCTCCTCCGGTGCCCGGCAAATAACTTCCACAAATATTTCTTTTCAGATCATACCATGTTCTGATTTGTTTTGTTTGCAAATAAATAATAATCATCTTCAAAACACACAGAGATTATGGGTCCATTCGTAGGAAACAAAACTTCCCATCAGCGCCATCCTAGCATCCTACCTCCCATATCTGAAACAAAAACTACGTCGGCAGTAGGTATACTCATATCACCTCTTTTGATTCTTCCAAGCATAATAATTACGTTCGTTGCCAAGAGCCAAGCCAATAATACTCTGCCATTCATTTTCTCCATGATGGTATTCACATAAATATCACACACATCCATACACCCATTCCCATGTAGGCTAGGTATAAATCCAAACACGAAAAGCCTCGTGCTCGTCATCGTCATCGCCAGCATCACAGCTGATGGCGGTGGATTGAGAGTGTGTGATGTGAATCCAAATGTTATACACGAGTGTTTAACCATAGTTTCAGAGATTTTCAGTGCATACCTACTACCGTTTATGATCGCCTGTTGGCGCAACTAGACAAGTGGGACTGCCTCAATTTTTCAATCGCTCGTTGTAGGCACTCAGCGACTCAGCGCACACACGCCCGTGGTGTGGTCTTAGATTGGAGATTCGTTCTTGTGGGGTTTAACCGGCATTACATTGGATGGTGGCAGGCAGTCGGGGCGGCAATGCGAATGCGACGCGACGAGGCCAGGCCAGATGGGCGATGGTGGTGTTTTTTGGTATTTTATTTTAGGGCGCATCGTTGATTACACGCCCACTCGCACTCAGTCTCAACTCAGAACTCAAATGGATGGAGGCCGCTCGTTGGTGGTGTGCACGAGCGTTTGTGTGCAAGTTCATTGATCTGGGCGTCTGTGCGAGCAAGGGAACCGCCAGGGAGACAGAAGCAGGTATGTCCGACGAAAAGGGAATTTCAAGATAAAGGATACCTACACCCGATAAGGTGTAGGTTAGCTGTGTGGATTTAATTTAAATGAAAGGCGAGATTGGACGTATACCTACCTTGTGTTGGTGCCAAGAGGTGGAGAGATGAAAGAGATACTTTGGCCAGCGATGCGGGTTCGTTGGTACACACCTTGGGGTGGATAAGCCGTGCGATTAGGGTGTGTTTGTAGTTTATATGGCTTGTGGATCTGGATTCGCGGAAAAACACTCCCGCTATTGTTTCCATTCATTGAAATTGGAAAATGTGTGCTTTTTCATAGACCGGCCTTGATATGTACTCTACATAGCGCCGTGTGAGCAGTGAGCCCTTCTTCTCTCCCTTTGGCGCACGGTATGTATAGGTAGGGAAGGAAAGACCCGTACAGTGGTGCGTTTTGTTTTCTTTTTCCATTGCTTTTTGAGTGTTTTTTGCTTTTTCGTAGTATGGTTTGAAGGTGGCTGGCTGGCACTGGCAGACGAATGGAGCTGATAAAATAGGTTAGCGCCTCTTACTGAGCAGTATACACACTACACAGTGACAGTGCACGAGGGAAAGAGCGGCAACTAATCGGCACCAGCAAGTACACTTTCTCGGTCGACGTGAGCGAGATTCTTACTGGAAATTATGTTTTCCTGGTCCCAAAACACGATGCGTCATTTTGACTGACGTAATTTGGACAGCTGTCAATCTCCTGCCTATACCAAATACGTACGTGCAATGGAATCGCCTCTGTACGACTGACAAATAGCTCGACGACAAAACAAAACCGACCGCCGGGCGATGACATGTGTACGATGTACCCTGACGGATGACCGTTCCGATAATGACATTTTGCTCGCTCGCTCCAATGACACACGGACATCGACGCGAAAGGGCAAAAAACCAGCTCCGCTGAACGTGCGGTGAATTTAACAAGCACTCATAACTAAGTGACAGGAAGCGGTACGATTACGATCTCGGCAGCGTGAAATCACTAGGTACCTCTTCCCGGTTCCCGCATAACCGCAGCGTCAACGACAAGTAGATAGTGGAAGTGGGAGTGGAATGGAGAAGAATCATGAATCGAATCGACAGTGCCCCAGCGCCAGCCCCTGTCGCAACCAAACCAACACCACATTAATTTCATAAGAATAGCGGAGAGAACTCTCCCCGTTCATTGGCATTGGCAATGGCACAATGGCTGTGGCATCTTCTCCATTCTCGAAATGGAAGGGAGAGACACAAATCCAATAAGAGACACATTCATGCACATGACCAACGCGCCGAACAGTGGAATAACACCACAGGCCATGTTGTTGTTGATTCACATGGAAATCTCTATCTGGATGGCTGCTGGTCGGCTCTGCTTGCCTGGTGGAAATACCAGTTGGGGATTTCCCATGTGACTTTCGAAACGAGTGGTGGTGGCATGACACACTAGCGGGAGCCTTTCGAGAAGCCCCAATCTGTTCTCCTCGGATAAACGGTAGGTGCCCCAACTTTTTTCATTGGATTTTTTGCCTCGTATACGAGTGTGTGTGAGTCTCTCGTTTGGTTTGCTTGATTTTGTTTTTGTTCTTGTGGAAGTGCTGCCGTCCCAAATCTACTTGCATAACAGCCTGTAGGTTCTCCTTTGAAGACGACGCCTATTCCATTTGAATTTGAAAATTAATCTCTCCTCTTTGTGAACACACACGGCTGGCTCGTCTTCTGTGTTGTGTATGGCTGAAAAGCATTCCACAAAATGAAGTTCTCAATTTTTTGTCCGCATTCTATCCGGCGAGCATGAAAACAAGTCGTGTTGGCCAGGAAACGGATTCCCGCCGAGATTTTATGTTACAGACGGCTGAGAAGCGCAGCGCGAAACTTATAACAGAGATGAGGGGATACATATACGCTATACGCTATACCTGATACCACGCTCGCTCGTTGCTCCACCATCTGCTCACTCAGAGAGCCGGTATAATGTAGGTCATGAATGTAGGTACTGCGCGTGAAGGTAGGTTCCTTTACATGTACTCGTGCATCATATGATGGGGCCGGCTTTGTGGAAAGAAAGAGGTAGGCGCACCAACAAGCTCTCGTCCTATGACATTGAAATTATCGGGCGAGCAATGCTAGTAGTAAGCGACGACGTGATGACGCTGTGGAGATGGTTTGGAACATACCTTCCTGTAAGACGTGGCCATCCATTTGGGTTGGACTGACCAAAACTGCAATGTAGGAGATTCTAGGAGTGCATGCATTTTTAGGTTTCTTCGTGTGACAGGGAAGCAGCTTATAGGTTATTGAAAATGATTGTTGAGACGTTCCGACTGCGTCCATTGTGGAAGTACAAGTACAAATCAAACGCATTTTCCACTTTAGATAAACCTATACCAAGTTCAAGATGCAAGGAGATGCGTTCAGTTTTAAAGTTGATGTTTTTGTTCTCCTGTTATCACGGTCTGTTGAAGTAGATGTGAGTTTTCATATCTACATCTTTGCATCTTTGGTTGTGGGTTGGTGTTGCATCGACGTCGATGCCAAACGGAAGTTGTTGTCCTAAAGTTGTTCACACTCCGCGATACTAATAATCATTTTTAGTGTCTAGGCTAAATTTTTCGAACTCACACAATGGCGAAATTTTCTATACAAAATTGCATATTGTGACCTACAAAATATTCAGTGTGAAGGTTAAAAATGAATATTAGTAAGGCCCACTGAGTATTTGCAATCAAAATATCCAAGCGCATGAACGGTTTCTATGTTCACCCCTAAAAATTGTTTGTTTTGGTGCGCCCGTTTCTAACGACAACAAAAACGAGCGAACGTCAAAATTCAACAAAACAAAAAAAAAGAAAACATTTCCAATCAACACCAGCACATTCGAAGAGCAGTTCTGTAAAATGAAGTTAAAAACACACATCAGCAAGGAAGTGCTACACAAATCTCCTTTATCCTGCGTCGACTGGAGCAGCAACGAGGAAATATTCTCTGTCAGGTATAATCCCTCCTCACACAGTCAATAAGAATTTCCAATTGAACAATCGCCCTCACAGCGACGACCATCAAATCTATAAATGGAACTCTATGAATCGAGATACCTTGGAAGTGGCCAAATTGCCGGACGATTTTATACCCACCGATATGCACTGGCTGCTGGGACGAGGAGGTGGTGGAAAAGGCAGTGACACACTCCTGATATCCAGCAGTGACGGACGCTACATCATTCTGAATAAAAGTGCTCGCGTTGAGAGAAACATCTCGGCGCACTCGCTTGCCATTAGTTCGGGTAGATGGAGTCCGGATGGGGCTGGCCTCTTGACAGCCTCGGAGGATGGTGTTATAAAAATTTGGTCTAGATCCGGTATGCTGCGATCGACTGTGGTGCAGAGCGATGAGCCTATTCGCTATGCTCGTTGGTCACCGAATTCATCGTCAATTGTATTTTGCCAAGCGGGATTTATATCGATTAAGCCGTTGGCGGCCAATAGCAAGATTACAAGGGTAAGTGGAAGAAAGCTGCGTTTACGCTACGCCGGTTGCTCACTCACTCTAACTCTAACCCAAATCTGTCCGACTAGAAATCATTTTTAGTGGGCTACATTTTTCGAACTCATAATGGCCAAATTTTCCGTACAAAATTGCATATTGTGACCTAAAAAATATTCAGTGTGAAGGTTAAAAACGTTTATTAGTAAGGCCCGGCCCAGTGCGTTTTCATCAGTTATCGAAAAAGGGCGAACAGTTCGGCTTAAATGTGCGCAATATTTTCGTCATACACGCAGAAAAATCACTTATTTAAAAATAACCAAGTTTCGATTAAAAACTACGAAGTAATACTGTTAATAAAGCTCCTACAGCTAGTGGATTACAAATAACCGATTCAACTTGTTTGAGGAAACTGGGTTAAGAATAGCCGATTTTTCAATTTCCTCCAAATTTTCTCGTTCGTTAATAACAAACTATCTCTGTAGCTTTTAACCAACTGGTTGATATTAATCAAGAAACTTTATTGATAACAACTAATCGAGTGAGTTTTTTAACAGTATGCATTTAACCTTTTCATCTCGGTAGGTTCTAACCACGAATTCTCGTTTTTTCTCAACAGAGTCTTAGTTAATTTTAACCCATTTTTTTTTAAACCGAGCAAAAATTGAGCGTGTACTATTGAATATTTTTATTTGTATTCCAAACGTAGAATAGGTACTGCGAAACATAGACTCAGAAAAATAAATCGTAATGCCAACAATTTTCGTTGGTTAAAATGAACCCAAATCTCAAAATCTTTGATTTAAGAGTGAAATTGTTGGCAACGATGGAATAAAATACTTATGGAGAGTAATACCGGATTCTTGAAAATTTAAAAACGACTTCTTGTTAAGAAAAATAATATTTGAACCAAGAACTTTTAACTTACAATTTTTTAAAAATCTCAAAATTCTTCGCTTAGCAATTTTTTTTTTTTTTTCTGAGTGTGTTGAGTGTGTTTGTGTAGACCTCATCAAGCAATCAACACCTAAGGTGTAAACACAGTCTTTTTCATTTACAGTGGCGTGCCCACGACGGACTGGTTCTCTGCCTAAGTTGGTCAGCGCAGAGCGACCTCATCGCATCTGGTGGAGAGGACTTCCGATTTAAGATATGGGACTCGCAGGGCGCCAATATCTACACAAGCTCCGCTGAGGAGTACCCGATCACGGCGATTGACTACAACCCGGAGAAGGATATTCTCGTAGTCGGATCGTTTAATACTCTGAAGTTGTGCAGCAGTTCCGGCTGGTCGCACGGTAGTACGAGATTTAACTCACCCGCAGTGGGGTCGGTATATGGCTTGTCATGGTCATCAGATGGCACTCAAATCGCGTGTGGTACCTCAACTGGAGCACTGATTGTTGGGCATATTGTTGAGAAGCAGCTGATATCGCGCAACTTGAAGGCAACAACAACTGGTCGAAAGTCAGTTCTGCTGCAGGACATTCTAAACGGCACCTCTGACGTTCTTGACTTCCCGGATCGGGTTATCAACTTCGGTCTTGGTTACGGCCATCTTATAGTAGCGACATCTTCTCAGATCCAAATTTACAATGAGAAGTACATCAACACGCCGATTATTGTCGAGGGAAGGACTGATGTGCGGGCGTTGGAAGTTTGCAAAAAGTTGGTCTTAATAGACTGCGACCCGAGGCCTTCTTTTATCCCTTCTTATTTTGCAGATTCTTCATGGTCTTGGACTCGACTTCCATATGGGTGTACAACTACACGGGACGCCTGCATTTGAATCCACGTTACCCTGGATCCCAGGCGCAGATTCCCCTACTGACGACGAAGTGTATTTCATTGGGTCTTGATGTCTTAGCCATTCGGGATAACTCTGACAATGCAGGTTGGTCTAGAATGCCACCCTAAGTCCAAGCCTTCTTATAAGAAAGTCTCCTTCCAGTTGTGTATGCTTTCGATCTCATTCCGGGTGCATCGCGCCAGTACGAACCGCATCCGATTCGTTCAAAGTCTCAAGTGGTTGAGGTAGCTGCCTGCAAAGCTGGAACCGCAGATGATCAATTTATGGTTCTTTTGGATGGAAACCGGGAACTGTACATCACTGCCAGTCGGAACCTCTCGGAGAACAATGAAATCTTCAAAATCGGAACACAAGTGATATCGGTCATGTGGGCGAGCGAGACGAACATCCTCATTGGCCTGCATGATGCCTGTTTCAGCATTTGGTACTGCCCGGGAGAGGGCGCCACCGATCCGACGATAATCGCTTTGACAACTGTCACTCTTGACACTGCGTAGGTGTTTTCAGATAATTTTATGTTACATCTGTGATTAGGACTCTGTATCTCGTCAGTGACCTTGGCAAAAACCTAACAATCGAGTCCTTTGAAGACGCGATCGTATCATTTCGGTCGTCCGGAGCCCTCCTCACCGTCAATGTCAACATTTACAGTGAAATTCTCCATCGCACTCTTATGGACGGACAATGGCAACAGGCGTTGAAGATATGCCGCCTTGCCCAGAGCACAATCCTTTGGGCTACACTTGCCGCAATTGCCACGCGAAAGAATCAACTGCAGATTAGTGAGGAGGCATACTCGGCAGCCTTACAAGTTGATAAGGTGTCCTATCTGCAGTACATTAAGGTAGGTTATCATGCATAACGATTGGAAGCTGTGTAGAAAGGACGGTTCTATCATTTTAGGAGCTCCCACCTTCAAGTGCCGAACAAATGGCAGAGAACTCGCTCATGTTGGGGCGGCTGATTGAAGCTGAAACAATTCTTGTGCACGGAAAAAAGTTCCACGAAGCAGTCGCTCTGTGCATTCGAATGCATAATTGGCAGAGGGCATTGGAAATTGCCGAAAAGAACGAAGTCGACTTGGAAATCGTACTCCAACAGAGGAAGAAGTATTTGGCAGCACTGGGCAAGCCAGAATTTGATGCGTTGTTCTTGAAAGCTACAAAGCGAGAAGAGGAGGAACTAGATTAAAGAGATGGATTGGTATGGCATGTGATTCATAATAAATAAAGGTAAATCTAGCTACAAAAGGACATGTCATTTCTGTTGGCTTGTAAACGAGGGGTTCGATATGAACGATATGAACGCGCACACGAGTTTGCTGCGTGTTTTTCTGAGGAGTAGCAAACGAAACCTAGCGCATAGTAAGTATAAAACTATAAACATTTGCTCTATAACCTGTACAACAGATTATCGATTGCTTTGCACACTGAATTTAACAGCGCTTCTAGCTTTAATACTACAATGCCGCATCACCACAAACATTACTAAACATTACTCGATCTTTCCCAAATAACCATCAGAACCTTCACAACGATGCCTACTCGCTACACAGCCAAAGCTCTATTAACGAAGTATAGGCTAAATAAAAACTGCACAAATTTCTCATACGAAACATACTGCAACAAGCATTTCTATTATATTCGATTTATGAAGTATAAAAAAAAACGCTTACAACATAACAAAGGAACAATATTCAAAAAGGTTAATAAATATCTATAAAACATCGATTTAATATGCTGAAGCTACCATTGGCTTTCCATCTAGGGCGTTCAGTATATTTGCCACAGCGATATTGCCCATATCAGTGGTCGTCTTGAATGTTGACGTTCCCACGTGCGGGACAATTACTGCAATTTGTTTAAAATGTAATCAAATTTTAAACAAAACTTTAAAAGACACACTAGATAGCTTCAGAAGGCATATGACTTTCAAAACCAGTCTGAAGTTAGGCATTTGAATATCTGGCCGCGTATTTTTACTTTTTCCCGTATTTGAAGGGCGAAATCAAAAGTTGTACTAGAGCTCTTAGAGTCATATGCGTTCTTAGACAGTGTACAGTGGCTCTTAAGTCCTTAAAAAATTAAAACCAACTGCAATTAGGTAGACTCAATAGGGGATCATCACTCGGCAATGGTTCTGGTGTTGTCACATCAAGTCCAGCAGCGAAAATTTGTCGTTTCTTGAGCGCATTATATAGAGCATCTTGGTCGATGATTTCTGGAGAAAAGAAAAGGCAGATTGTTCAAAGATTAACAAATTGTTTTCAGGATATTACTCACGTCCTCTACCAATGTTAACCAAAACGCAGTTTGACTTCATTTTGCTGAAAGCATCTGCATTGAAAATGCACTTGGTCTCGTGTGTGAGAGGGCTCGCCACAATAAGGAAATCACTGTCAACAAGCAGTTCGTCAAATTTCACATGACTCGCATTAAAGTCGCTTTCGTTGGTTTTTCTAGTTCTTGTGGTGTAGATAATCTTCTTTACGTCAAATGATATCAGTCGCCTGGCAATGACCTGAGCAATGCCCCCAAATCCAAAGAATCCTATGGTGGAACCGCAAATCTCCTGACCCATCAGCCAATCAATGCGATCTGTTTCCCATTGCGAACTGAAAAGGTAAAAGTTGTTTAATGTTCATAATAGCTCATTTTATTTTAGTTTGGTAGGTAGTTGTTAACTGACAGTTGCGTTCATGTTTATAAATTTGTTTGCCGTCATGAGCGGCACTCTTTAAGAATATGACAAATAAGAAGAATATTGACAGGGTAATTAAGCAAACGCACCTGAAGTTGAAATTCTACAAACAACGGGCACATTCAAAAATCTTATTAGCATAAGTCGACTAGATAGAGATGGTTTCTGGACTAGATGTACCTTGAACGTCACTTGCTTTTCGTCAGCCACATATTCGAACTGTCAACTTCGTACTCAGTCACGAAATTCTTGACTAGATTCGTCGTCTGCACCTCAATAAACGCCAACTGAACAAATTGTCAATGTGACCGGCAAAACTAGGGCACATCAAGTCAGTCTTCTACACGAGATTCTTCAACCTCCCAATAACAACAGTCGTCCTCCATATTCGAAATTTTAAATTGGTATTATATCTAAGACATTTCGTTTTCTCTTGTTCAGTGTGGAATTTTTCTCCTAACTCACTGATTTTAAATTATTTCACAACCACATTTCGTTTCAAATTTCTTATTTTTAATAGCAAAATAAGCTAACCTGGCAGTACCGCAACTCTATGCAGAGCCAGACACACAACACACTATGACACTACACGAACACGAATCAAGAAACAATAACTATCAAAACTCTCTTAAATTTAAGCGCAGTTGTGTCTTGCATCTTGTTCTGTTCCATTTCAATTGCACATCTCTATCTACTTACGTTTCTATCATTCGCCTACCCTCGTGAAATAATCGGCCAGCGGATATCATCAACCCAATTGCAATGTCAGCAACGGCATTATTTACTGCCCTTGGAGTGTGGCCCAGTGGCATTTGACGTTTCTTGAACTCGTTGATGTCAACAAAATCGATACCAGATGACATGGTGGAGACAGCTTTCAGATTTTCACCAGCAGCATCAAGAATTTCAGCATTGAGGGGTTGATAGTGTGCCCATAGAATGGCGTCTACGCCTTGCACTTTTTCCAATATCTCCGACCGTACCGGCGGAACATTTTTCAACACAATTGTATCACATTTTTGTCGCAATGTATCTAATGCAGATTTCGGTACTTCCGGATGAGTGACAAGTACTTTGAACAG
This sequence comes from Cheilosia variabilis, assembly GCA_951230905.1. NCBI lineage: Eukaryota > Metazoa > Arthropoda > Insecta > Diptera > Syrphidae > Cheilosia > Cheilosia variabilis. The sequence goes on along the minus strand of OX579680.1, from coordinate 11,760,972 downwards.
CCGGCTGGTCATTAGAGATTATGATGACACTGTGTTCGTAAGCGTATAAAAATCTAAACTGAATTAAGTGAAAAATGTGTGAATGAATAAAAGCTGCACGAAGTTGAGAAAGCTTTTCTATTCGCTCTTTACTCAGGGAATAGAATCATTTTCAGAATCAGCTGCTAGGCGGCATGGTGTCAAGAATATTTATAGAATGCAGGGCTATGCCCAGTGTTCTTAGATCGTGGGATTTCTCCCCTTTTATGAGAACTTTGAAGCTAAAAGCCTTGAGTGGGAAATAGGCGAAACAATTCGGGTGGAGTTTTTTGACTTCGAATTTCAATATTCGAACAAGGAATTTAAGAAAAAGTTCGCAATATAGGTACGAGATGGATTTTGTTCATGTTTTATTATTATTTATCCATTATTACAATGGTTGTGGGGGGTAGGATGGTCATGTTGATTCTCCATAGCTCTCTTCCGCGACGTTAGATACAGGTTGGATGTGCAACTTTAAATAATCATCTCATCCTGGGCCACGCTAAAGTACGCCTGCCTAAAGGCATTGTTTCCACGTCTGATTGGTTTACGTTTAAGCAATAAATTAAATCACACTGCACAAACAAAGAAGTACACATTCAGTGTAAAATGTTAAAATTAAAATATTTGAATTTACTCCCGCTCTGCTTGGACCGCAAAAGCCCCGACCAACAACATAGGTTGAGGGTACAGTGTGAGCAATGCACTCAAGATAAATGGGAACAAAAATATGTAAAAAAATTTAATCTGTCATACTAAACAATGCGCTAACTTTTTGTAAGCCCTGAAAAGTCGTGCAAGAGATAGTACCTGTAGCCGCCTAAAATTTTCAAGAAGATGCCACATCATAAAATAATAATAAAGCAAAAAAAACAGCAATAAAAAACATTTATTTATAACATTAAAACCTTTTTATTTTTTTCATTATTCTTCGTTCAATAAACTCTTGCTTAAACGGAGAAAGGGGCTCAATTTGACCATTTTTAAAACAATGGGCCACAGGTCTTGAGGCTCGAAAAGTAGGAGGAGAGGACAGCGCTGGATAGTACTTGCTAACTTTCAACAAGTCACAATCGGACGCTATCTTCAAATGTTGTGGTTTATTTTAAATGTCTCATACGACGGTTAGTAATATTTTTCATAAAATTAGATTAGATAGATAACTGTTCTGATTCACAAAATTATCAAACAAACATTTTACTGACCATAACCTTCAATTCCACCTAAACAGAACCACAACAAACCCAATTTGATAAAAATCGTTATCAGCTCTTTGCTTAAACAGCAGCCGTCAAATATTTATACATAACTTACGTTACCCCGAGCAGCTAAGGAGCACCCCAATTCACAGCCTGAGATTGCAATCATACACAACAAATACAATTTAGTTCGCCTTATTCATAAAGTTTGTTAGCTTATTCTACCAGCTGTTTGATAAACTAAACTACTGTTACAGTACAGAGACTATATGAAACAGACCGTCAGTTTCCGTGCACCTACCCGATTTTTCCCGCAAATTTGAAAAAAAAAAAATTCCGCTCTTTTGATTTATATGGGTATGCGTATGGGCTTGGGCATTGGGAACCAAGCGGACTGTGGTTTCGTGTGGTTGTGGCTTGTGCGGTTGTGCCTTGTGCCCCCGTGAGGGTCACATTTTTCGTTTTTGCTTCCAGCCGATCGGTCTATTTTATTTTTATATCAGTAGTATTTGTTGGTGTGTAGAGAAAAATAAAAAAAAAACATTTAAATAAAGCTTAAAAGTTAGAACTTGCGTTGAATTCGAGTCAGTGAAGCTTCGACAGTCAAACTGGTTGGTTGGTTTAATTTATTCATCAGCAAACGAGAGAAATAAGTGAGTTTATGAATACTGTTGGAAGGCATGTGCAGTTTTTGGTCAAACTGCAATTGCAGGGCAATTTTCCAGTGAACACATCATAAAATAGATATGCCCTGGTAGTTTGTATTTGTTTGGTGTAATTATTTAAGAATAATCTCTTGTTAATGAGATAATATTGTGAAGTGCTAATTTGTCAACTTATGTTACCTATTGTTTTTAATATCCATCGGGTTATTGGGCTCAAATTCACATCAAAATAGCTTCTTTTGGGTTTGTGACTTTGTGTACTGTAACTGGGTAACAATTATTGAAAATGTGTATATGTACAGTGTTGATGTTCAAGTCAGGATTGCTTACATAGATTAAAATGATCACCAGTTTTAATGATGAGCTTTACAAATAAACAAGTAAAAAGCGGTTTTTTTTTTTTGAAAGCTAAGGTAAACACGGCTTTTTGGTCTTTATTAAAACATAAACTTTTTATGTTATTTTAAGGAACTAAAAACTAAGCACACGTTATTTTTTGAACCTGTTGATACAATATTATTCGTATATAGTATATCCCACACAACGCCGATATTTAAAAAAATACCTGCAATTTTCCATCTAACTAAAATTCATAGTTCAAGAAAATTCGATTCTTGTTATCAAAAAAAATTTTTTTCGAAAAAAAGAAAATATCAGCGCAAGTTTTCCAGCAAGTAGAAGATCCAAAATTCCACAAGAAATAGTGGGAAACTCTGACGATCTGGTATAGTACAGAGTAGAAATTAAATGGATCGCTTTATCACTGTTTTTCTTATTAATATAATCTCACCTTCCTACCTGACAACTTCTTGACTAACATGGACACTTTATCAAAAGATAACTTGAAGTGCCTGAGGGTGATTAGATCATAGACGATAAAACTTTGTGACTTTGGTCGAAAGTTATTTGCCTTGTTATCTCTCAATAAAACCAAAGCTACACTGATAGCATTATAGTGATGCCAGATCGTGGGTAATTACCCATTTCGTGGGCATTTTGCCTTTCAAAATGAGATAAAAGGGCGTAAAACGGTATTTTTTAACTCTCAGAACAAGAAAAAATAGTGTATTTTGTAGTTGTTTAACGTCAGCATGGGCAAAAAGGGCATTTTTGGGTGTTTTTGACGTGTATCGTGGGCAATTCAGTCCGAAAAGTTCTGGCATCATTGCATTATAGTCACTTTGTATTGTATCAATATTAAGTGTTCTCTTTAGAGTGTTCTCTCTGTGCTCAGCTTTTTAAGTTGAAACTTCAACACAGATTTTTCGTAAAACTGGTTTGAACCTCAAAAGCTCACTTTTTTTTTTTTAATATTTCCCCCTTAGTGACTACTTTTAGCAAAGCAAACATTTTTTAAAAGGCTGTCGTCAGTAGGTTTTACTAACCCAACTTTATATGCTTTCAGGTAACAATGGAGGCAACACTGTCAAACATTTTTGGCAAACCGACAATTCTCGTCACCCACCCGGAGGTAGCGCAATCGGCCATCGAAATGATGAGTCGGAAATGCAAAGTCATTGTCTGTCAGAATATTCCACCAGTCCGGTCGGATATTTTAGCAAAATCCAAAGGAGTCGACGGCATCTTGTGGGCAAGCCATGAACCACTGAACGCAGAAGTCTTAAATGCAGCTGGCTCAAAGCTTAAGGCAATTTCAACCATGTCAGCTGGAATTGATTACGTAGATGTGGCTGAGTTGAAACGTAGACGAATTCCTCTGGGTCACACCCCTGATGTTCTTAACCAAGCCGTGGCTGAGCTTGCTATTGGATTGATGATTTCTGCTGCCAGACGATTCCACGAAGGCAGGCAGGCTATTGAAATGTGCGAGCTCACAATATTTATTTTTCGAAAAATATTAATAGCAGTATTTTGCAGGTCAACTTGGAACAGGAATAGCAATAGGTGGTTGTTGGGCCAGGAAATTCGAGGAGCTAAAGTGGGATTCTTTGGATTCGGTGGAATTGCGCAGGCTATTGCTGCTCGTCTAGCTTCATTTGACGTCGACAGTATCATATATAATACCCGTCGTAAGGTAGACGCTGCAGATGATTATAAAGCAACTCATGTGACATTTGACAAGCTATTGGCAGAGAGCGATATTTTGTTTATCGCGGCTCCACTAACCAACGAGACAAATGGAAAGTTCAACGAGAGTGCATTCAATAAGATGAAGTCGAATGCGGTACTTATTAATATCGCGAGAGGGCGTAAGTTTGATCGGTGAAAATAGGTAGTCAAAATTATTAGGAATAACCGCTTGCATTTGCAGAAATTGTCGACCAAACTGCTCTATACAATGCCTTGAAGACGAATAAGATCTTCTCTGCTGGGCTAGACGTGATGACTCCAGAGCCCTTGCCTGCCAACAATCCACTATTAAGTCTGCCAAATTGTGGTAATTATATATTTAACACAATATCCGTCTGTCGTTTTTATTTACACACTTTCTTTAGTTATTGTTCCGCATTTGGGGTCGGCAACTGCTAGGACCCGAGATGACATGGCCATTTTGGCCTCACACAACGTTCTGAGCGGAATTGCTGGCGAGCCGATGTTTGCACCGGCCTACTAAGTGAAGTGCTTCGGAATTGAAATGGAAAAATTGAAACCACTGCAAAAGGAAAATATTGAAATCTTCCCCATACAATTGTGAACCTAAAGCTATAAAATTAAATAAGTATATATGAGATTGTATCGAAGGACATCCGAGAAGCGGATAATCATAATTTGTTGTATTTGTTTTTTGCCCGAGGTTACTTGCCAATTATATCGAAAATTGGACAGTTTTTCTCCTTTGCCATTTTGTACTACATACTTTTAAAAAAAAATTACCTCAGAAGATACTACTCCTTCTATTTCCTATCGTCCCTGTGACAGAGCTTAGAGCTTTAATTTTCCCCTATACTCTATAAGTCTATACAGCATGCCATCTATTGAGCGTTTGTGTATGAGAGCTTAAAGCTTTAATTTGCCAGTGCATAGTATTGCATCTATTGAGTTTTCAATTTATGCCAAAGACCACTTTTCTATAGAAGGTGCACTATAAAAAGCAAACCCCAAACTCACTGATATCATCTTACAAGTCACAAAACCCTCCTAAGGTGACTTGTGGCCACACTCGCAACTTGTGACTTGAGAGGCTCACAAAACCAATCGAAATTGTAATTGAACAAGTCACAAAATTGGAAACCAGTCATAAGCGCTCGCAAATAACATTACCTATTTGTATTTGATGGCATTGCTTCCCTCTTTCCAAACATTTAAAGTCCCAAACCTGACATTTGATGCTATATTTATTAACATTTCGGAGAAAATTTATGAATGTGGGAATTTGTCAAAAGTCGTTAATCATATCAATGCTCAAATTTCGTATACTTTCTAAATACGTTTGTTTCTCTTTCCCCTACAACTTACAACTGCAGCAACGGGTTGTTAACCATAAAAGAAAATTTTTTGTCACCAGCCTCAGCTGCTACTGGCGACATCTATTGTCCATTCCCATTCGCTTCTTCCACGTATGGATTTTGTCGCCATCTAAAGGAGCATAGAAGCAATGATGTGGTGACAGTTGAATTTTGAAATGTGCGAAGTTTGTTTGGGTCTTGGGTGGTATTGAAAACTATGTATGGTAACAATTTGGAAAAGTTTTTTTTTCACTCAACGAAACTTTGACATACATCAAATATTCGAATGAAAAATTGGACTTTTGTGCGGAGGGCCTTCGTCAAAATGCCATCATTCGAACTACAAACCAAACAAATTTGTGTGAAATCGTTTGAAATTCGAGTGGAAGAATCATCTGGGAATCACAGCTTGAGTGGAATATTAAAATGCGATCATTTAGATTTTAGGTGAAGTTTGTGTGAATGCATACAGGGAGATTACGCGAACTTCGTAGAAAAGCTTTCTACAAGTTTGCGGTGTGGATTATGCAAATTCGTTAGAGATGAAAGTGACAACCTTACTTAATCTTTCTATATGAATTTTTATTGTAAGTACTGATACTTTCTTTATCCTCGGTTTGGTACCGAAATAAGGAGAGAAAGACGGCAGGTATATCAACAATCTAAGCCAGTTAAAAATACTAATGAATTAAAGACGATTAACCGATGGTTGTCGCAATTTCAGACTATCCCGGAAAATTAAAGCAATCAATTATTAGGCGTTGATTGCCACAAGAGTAGGTAAGGATTACTACAACTTAATTTAAAGACTTCAACCACACATCGTGTGCACCTACCTATTGTTCCATTGGTCACTCGTCAGTTCATGTCTACTACCTTAAGTCTGGCAATCAGTCAATTCGGTGCCATTGGCCTCTGTATTTCCTAACCGAGCAAAGACCTACGAGTATAACAATTAATTTTCATTGTTCAACTTTAAACTCAAAGCTGTGCAATTATTTTTTTGGAGTTTTCTCCAAAGGCTTCCAAACCCATTCAAGGTTCTCGAAATTACCTTAAATTACACCTCAATACCAGAACAATTATTTTTTTTTTGTTTTTTTTTGTTTTCATCTTGAGCTCCCAAAGTGTGCGCGCAAAGTATAAGACACGAAACTAGTAATTGTTTCGGTTAACAATGGTCTTGACTGTTTTTGTTGTTACCGCGTATTCGAATTTGTTCGACATTGTATGACGGGCTGAGAAATTGTTTACATGCAGTGCCAAGTGAATACAGTGACCGATTTTGTCTCCTCAAAATATGGGTAATTACGATGAAGCAAACAGCGGAACCATTTTAGACAAATTTTTTGTTGGTGGAGTGTAGGTGGTGTTTCACTTTTTTTTCTGTTGAAAATTTTAACGATGTTCAGTTCAGTTCAGATTTGGAAATTTTCAAGGTCTTTAGCTTTCAGTTTTCCTTGTTAGTCACCCGTTTGAGGTTTATAATTGTTATCATTTAAAAAGCGAACACATGTGAAGACGCGACGTCCAGACAGCGCAATGCTATGGCAGGAGGTACCGAACAATGCACAACTCGTTAAAGGACTAAGTAATGAATTATGGATTGATGATTGGCGTTTTGGGATGGTTGGAGTGTTGGGTTGTGTCAATTAGTTTAGATTTTCTTCCTCGGATTGAAGATATGACATTTTCCCGTGTGTGCAAATATTTATTGGCCGTCCGATGTTAAGCTTTGCAACCAGTTATTGGCGGCGACAAAAGAAGGTGGTCTATCTATTGGGAAAAGGTTTATAGGGGTGGCTTAACTTTCTACAACTTTTTGTAGTCTCAAACTTGTGTTTAAATGTTTTCTTTTACAAAAGTATGAAAAACTATTTTAATTTATTTGTAAATAGTTATGATCTCACGAATAAGGTGAACTTTTCGTCAGCAAATCTTGGCTGTTGCTGTTGCTATTTCCATTAGCCAGCGCAACGTTTCCACTCAAAAATGCATTTTCAAATTGCTTAAAAATAAATCAGGCAAAACCCGACGAGGTCTTGATACGTAAAAATGTTGTATGTATACCTAACGAGGTCTTGAAACGTCACAATTTCGTATGTACCTTGATACGATTTTCGAAGGAACTCAAAAAAAGGGCAGCATAACTATTAACAGAAATGACAAAGTAAAATATTTGCTGTGTTCAGTGTCTTTCTAACTACCTTTTATCAGACGAATGTACTCTCAGATCCATTCACAAAAAATATTAGGACCTATTTATTAAAAAATATAATTTGTTTCAAACTGCCCCACTCACAGGGTACATTGATACATGTCAGGATATCGCAGAAGCCACTGCAACTTCATCGATGTAAGTTCTATCCGTTATTCGTTTGTACGTTCGCACCATTTTCCTTTGAAAAAATACAAATATTACGTTGTATTTTACATAGAGAAGATTTGTGGGGCACATTGATACGCATCAAACTACACAGGGGTCGTATGTATCAACTTATTTCACAGAAAATAAAAATTAAATGCACTTAAAGCAACGTTTTATAGCAACATTTTAAGTAAATATCACATAATGAAGGATATATACTCACCAAATAACTTCATAAGAAACTGCTAGCACAAATATACGAAAAGAAAGACTCACTCGAAAGAAATGACAACAATTTACTTTCAGACGTGCGAAACACTTTTGTGCATGTTGGGCCAAAGCGCTAACTGAACAGTGATGTTAACCAGATATGTTTTTGAGTTGATAGACATGTTGCGTTGTGTGCTTCGTTGATTGGCCTGCTGCGCTTTGCTTTCAAATAATGTCGATTGTATCTAAGTGCGCCATGCATCAATGTACCCCATCTCCTCCTACGTTTTAAAAGTCATACAAATTTTACTTTTCAAAAGGCATACCTATCTAGGAAAATAAACAAATTTGCGGTTTAATTGTTCTAAATAAACGCAATCATGAATATCCAGTAGGTATTTAAAATGTAGTAATAAATTTGCGCGAAATGCAAGCAAAAAAATCTATGAAATGTAGCGGAATCTGTTTTCCTTTAAATGTATAGTGGCGTCAAATACGCTTTTGATTTATTGAGAGAATATGTGCGGCAAATGCAAGCATAGTTTGGATTAGGGTATAAGGTATAAAAGAAGATGAGTTATGAGTTGTGCCATGCCAAACTCGTCAGGTTGTACAGAATATCGATGTAAAACGCTAGCCTAGTCGGAAACAGAGTGTCAAAGTGGTGCTTCTGTAAAAATATTATATATAATGTAATTCAAAGGAAACAAAATCACAAATCGGTAGTGTAAATCCCAGAAGTGACTGTTCGCAAATGCAGTTGCAACAATGAACTGCAAATTCACCCTTTGCGTGTTAATTTTCCATGTTGCGAGCAAAATAGGATTTTTTTTTTTCTCTTGGTAAACTTTCTGGCTAGTTGCAAGTGCATATTAATTTTTTCATCCGTCTTTGACAGGGTTTGTCATTTAATGTGGGAATGCACCTAGACCTACCTATACAACAAGAATGACTGTCGAATTTTTTATCAGCAGCTAAAGGGACATGTTGTGTATGATTGATTGTAAATAATAGAGATTTGCTTTATGCAATAATTCATGGAATTTTTTTTTAAAGGGGTCGCTATCCTTTAAACATGCGAGTGTATGGTGCACTTTCGTACATGTTGATCAGGGCTTGTATAGCGCTGTTTCATGGGTAGACCAATAACATTAAGTCTTCTTATCTGAGTAATGAGCTTCATAACCTTTACTTTGTCCTATACCTACCTCCTATCGTAAAAGTCTACTATACGGATAATTAGTTCATTATACTGAACAATTCTACAATACCCATAAGATACCATTGAAAATAAGCGGACATTGACTGTAGTCTCCTTCTCCAAGAAACTCACAAATAAGTTTTTCTGTAGCAAGAAGTTTTTTTCCCTTACCACGAACCTTGCGCGTTAAGTACCGAAATCGAAAATAAATTGTCACAGTTAGGGGTAAGCCATATTTGATTGATTGATGTTCACGCTCACATGAGGGCAATGGTCAAACATTGATAGGACGATCAGAAAGCTATTGAGCAAATTGCGTTTCATTGAGTCGTTTTCTATAACAACCCATTTAATTTACTGCTTACTTATGGTCAGGAATAATTAAAGTGCTAGGTACATTAGTAAATCATTAATTTAGTGTATATTATTTGCATTTTAGTGTTTATTATAGTGAATAACTTTCCACGTGAAATAAAAGCAATTACTAGACAAACTGTCAACGTGAGATAATTACCCGAATAGAGTGTATTTCAGTACAGTCGGAGTGGTAAGGCTTTGTAGTTCAGAGTGTATACTGTGTGGATAAGAATAATGATAGTTTTAAAAAAATAGTTCCACTACTGAGAGTTACATGTTGGAAAATCTCTATAGATATATGTTTCAACACTGACGCCGTTTTTAATTCCCAAACCCAATAGGGAAGTCTTCTTAAGGTCTTGAATATAATTTCCCTCTTATCCGCAAATGGAAGTCCCCACAACCGAACGAAAACAACGCGACACACGACTACTACAGTCCATGCGCAAGCAATTCCCATTAAGTGGCACCTGTCAGTTGAAATTGCGAAGTTAGCATGAAAACGGAATAAGCTTATTAGTATCGTGGACCAGAGACAATCACCTCGATTACCGTTGTCGTTTCCGACTCAAAAATACACGACTCTTCCAAATCTGTATTACTCTTGTCGTTTTTACACGACAAAGGTCGGATGAAAATGTCAAATGCTTTTTTGTACTAGTAGTCGTAGGACGATTGTACTTTTATTACCTAAGTTAAAGCGACACGACTTATTCCCTGAAAAACTACCTTTTTTTGTCGTTTGCAATTACGCCTCCGACAGGTAGTCGGTTGGTTCAATAAGGCTGTGTTTGAGCGTTTGTATTCGGTTTTTTTAAACAGAACTAATTTATTATGAACGGAAGAACGCACACGTAAGTCCAGGCATTTGTTTTTGCTGGAAAATTTGTCGTTTTCATTTTCAAAACAAACGGAGAGAAAATTAAGAATAAAAAATAAACAATCCGAAGTTCTTTTTTCATTAATGAACATTCATCTGGCCAAATAATTCAACAAGGGCTTAAGTAAATTCGGTTTTGAACGATCTTGGAATTTTAATAAAAATGCTTCAACTACCTATAAAAAGCTATGGCTATCATGGCCCTCTGACAAGAGACGGAAAGAGTTGGCAAATGGTACTAATTGTGTATTTTATATAATATATTGGGCACAGTTGCCTGATTGTAACAAAAGTTATACGTCGACATCGCAGGCAGTTTCCACACCAATCCCATCACAATGGGATGATTTCCCTGAATCGTCAGCCATCGATCTCCTCGCAAACTCGCCAACACCATCCACTTCCTTGTACCATTAAACTGGACATACTCTTGCACAAAAAAAAGAATAATAATTTGGACTTCTCAATTACTTCTTCGGTCATGGTGTGGCACATATCCATTGACGACATATATGCGCTTCAATGACGCCTATGGTTTGTGCAAAGTATTTGCTTACCGATGGTTGAGCAAGTCCTAAATTGAAATCATTTCCAGCACCGTTTTGGTATCCTCCGTAAGAATTCTTAAAGTTGCTTGTATCCTCAACACAGACGGTACTGATGACGACCGGAATGCGTCGGGAATGTCGACTTCATCAAGCAAGTATTTAAACACTTTCTCACTATCTGAACTTTAAAACATTTCAATGCTCTTATATTTATATGTTTTGAAAACTGAAATCTTTCAAGAAGATAAATCATTTCCACAACAATTTATTTTCAAAATAAAGAATAAACAGTCTTTTTGATAGATTCATACAAGTGCTACCAATCCTTCGAAAAGATTTTACTACATTCTAGTCGTCTACAAATCTGTTACAAATTTTACGGGTCGTCTGGGTTAGGTAACGAGGATTGAAAAACGACACGACTCAAGAAACGACAAAAGTCGTTTTCGACGAACGACAACGGTAATCGAGGTGAATATGATTTGTCTCTGCCGTGGACGACCGCAATGACGTCTGCCATCTTGCAGAAAGTTTTCATAACTTGTAAACGTTTATGATGAAATAAACGTTAAATACTGCTTCAATCAAGCAGTATGGAATACCAAATTCTTCGGATTCTTGATTTTTCTCCAGGATCTGTCGTAGTGGAAATTTTAAATCGACGGTGGATGTCTTTCTCAATGACGTCTAACTGCACACTATCACTAATTCATCACTTCCAGCGTAGAACTTTGTGGTAAAAGAATGCCCTTGCTTACCACTTAAATTTATTTTAAGCTAATTGCCAAAGTTAATCCACTTCTGCATATCAATTCGAAAAATTTGGTTTCCCTATAGATACAGTCAACCGCAATGATGATGCAGCTGCAGTTTATGTACGAGAATTGCCCGCTTAATTGTTTGATTACTTATAAGTCCATTGTACAGTGTTGCAATTGCAATCCAAACATCTCTTAAATCCTTCGCAACATTCTTTGGCATGAAATGAAAACAACATGAAGGTTCATTGTGCTATGTTTACTCGCATACAGAGTGCACGGTGCACAGTAACCACTCGCATACATCAAAAATTCATATTGGAGAAGGGATGATTTTATTTTCTAACAATAAAAAATCAGCCCCTCCACCTCACTGTCATCAATCCACTTGTTCATAGTCACAAACTTCTGCTGCTGCTACACATTTTCGCCGCAACTCGCCGTGGTGTCGAATGGCTTCGACTTCGAGATACTTTCGATCAGTTTACTACGAGACGTTGAGACTATACGGTGCGCGCTCTATCCATTGAATCACTATATTCACTGCTATTCCATTTGCAGTCGCTGGTACTAGATATTTCTGTTCGTTGTGCGCCTTTGCGGGAATTCAAATTCCAAGACCCAACTTAATTGAGCGGGAATTTAATTTCAATTCAAATAAAAGTGCATTTCTTACCGTTCCTGGATTTTAACAGCGATTAACCCAATTACTGCAAACATAAAGGATAACAACCTCTGCGAGCATGTCTAAGAACGGATATATTTTCGGCGCCCTCCTGGTTTTGGTATTTGCCTTCAGTACGGGTAAGTTGGCGCGGTCCCTTTCCCTTACGTGCACTCAGCAATTTGCGATCGAAGCAAGTATGACTTGGTCTCGTGGCCATTTTCCGATTAACATCGAATGCATGGCAGTTTTCTCGATTATCTCACTTTTATGCCACCTGACTGCAGGAACAGTCTACGTGCTTAGTTATGACTTGTGCTAGATGTACACATACGATATGCATACAGGAGTTCATAGCACCCTCTAGACCAACCAAACTGGGTCACCTGGGTGTTAACCCCTTCAAAAGAACTCTTTTGATGGATGAATAGCTTCTGCATGACGATGACAGGCATGTTCGGCACGGTGTTTCAAATATGAAAGATGTGTGAGAGGTGATGGCATAATTCTATTTGAATTGCTTGCAGGATTAACTTATGCCGTTGATACATGCATATGATTTCAGTTTAGTTCGCTTTTGTTTCCGTTTTGTTTTGTTTCCACTTTTCACATCCAATTATGATTTATTGGCCGAAGTGTGTCGCTCGAGATGCAAATTGTTTTGAGTAGGTATCCAGTTTATGGGTCTTTATTTTATTCGCCAGTGAACTGTTATATTCAAATAGAATTGTTTTAAAGAAGTGCAGGGGGACCAATTTCTCTCGTAGTGGCCAATGTATCATTTTATGAGGGACATTGTGTAGTGGAACAGTTATTTTTTTTTATGATCAGGTGAGACTTTGTTTCGATGAGATAGTGAGATCATTCTGATTTTTGTTTTAATTAAATACAACCTACGTATTTCTCGAAGTCGGCTAAAAAAAATAAATATTCTTTGTTTGGCTTCGTTCAAGTAGGTATATATGAACGAAAATGGGAAAGAAATAATAAAGTTCTTATACATAAAATAAAACTGCCAGAGAACCCAATTGAAAATATTTAAAATCCACTTGCTTCTCTATATTCACTAAAAAATATCTGAATCAAATTAAGCGACGATTTCGCGCAACTTCCTACATTTGGGGTTTGCTTCCTTTTTTTTTTTGACACTGAAGCGACTGAGATTGTAGATATTTCTGCTGATTTGTGCAGTATGAGAAATCTGCGGAAAAATCAGTTTAATTTAATTTTCTAATGACTTTAGTGGGTGGCTTAAGTTTGGCCCATATGCGATTTTTGTAATTCTGCATTTTTTTGTTTGCAACACTTAATTATTATAAAAGTAATATATAGATAGATTCCATACTTATATTTTTAAACATTTGTTTTCCTTGTTCCTATATTTCGTGGTGTAAAACTTGTAGATGTTTTCGAAAATATCAAATAAGAGGTGGCGCAACGAAACAGGGGGAAGTGGGTAATTTTCATACAATAAAACTGATTTTTTAGATCCCATAATTCTTACCGAAAAATCCACATTCTCCAACTATAAATTTTGGAAACAATAAAGTAAAATAAAACTGCTTTAAAATTAAGCAGAAATTTTGGTAAAAACGAAGTAGTAAGAAAAGTTGCTTCCATTCATATTTCCTTAGTAAAATTGGCTATTTTTTTGTTTCCGTAATTTTCTTTGTTGGAGGTTCGTAAAATGATTAAATGTTTTCGCTTTTTAAGTAAAAGAGCATGAAAGTCTTTTGACAGCGTCCGATGAAAATGAAAAGTTCATGAAATCGAGTTCTGTTCACCTGTTTCGAGCTATAGTTACATGCAAGTTTAACCATAAAGTTACACAAGCTTAGATGTTTCTTTTGGTTCTTTTTTTTATAAAATAAAGCGATGAATTAAGCTGGAACTGTTCAGGATTTTGCGCCTTACCATTGTATTAATGATCAGAAGCTACTAGCAAAAATCTCGCAAAGTGCTACTCTATTTTTATAAAAGGATAGTCCAGGGGTGTGTCATATTCTAAGGGAGCCTAGGAGAAAGTACCACTCTTTAAGACGACAGATGAAGTTTAATTTTGTTTAACTTCGAAGAAGACAAATAAAAAAAAAATCCCTTTCTTTGGGCTACCTTCTGTCTTAAAAGTTCGTACTAGACAAAACGAAGAACGAAATTTTGCGGTTAGGCTGCACATATTTTTAAATTGTGAAATTTCCCCAATTTTCTGACTATAACGAGCTCTTGCTTTTTGACTTTTGATATTACCTTCGCTTAACCTATTTAAACAAAATGTGCATTAACATTAAACACTTTAGAATTGCTTACTATTCCATCATCAGCAGCTGATTTAAGAAAGTCTTCGATTTACCCTGTTGTCTCCCACTTATTCTTCGGTGCTATCTGCAAGAAAGCAGTTAATATTCATATAACCAAACTAGAACTCGCCACTTATGATTGTGCACTACCGCAAATCATCAAAACACACTCGCACTATATATGAAAAGAGAAACAAGATAACAACATTTACCAAATTCCATAATGGTCTCCAGCAGTACTGTGTTGCCGTCGAAACCTACTCACAGCTTAAATTGAAACCCATCAGAAGTAGCGTCGTCGTATAAACCCGCACCCACAAGAATCGCTACAAACGAACGAACAAATGAATTGTACTTTTTGTTGCTGTTCTCTACTAACTTCTCTCCATAGGAAACTTTAAACGTAATCGCCTTCGTCTGGTGTCTAGCATTTTATGATAGACACAACTTAGTTTCCCGTTCATTTCCCTTACGACTTGAATGTGCAGGAATTCCATTAGGAGGCGACTAACCTCCGAAAAGCTTCAACTTAACACATTGTGGGTTTCTTTTTTGAATACGCACATGGAAATGGAAGAACTGGGAAAGAAGCTGTGTCGATGTGGCATTCAAATTTAATCAAATTTGTACACCCCAGACAGGCGATTACATGCAATAAAAGTTTTCAGTTTAAATGTCTGTATGCACTCTCCCCACAAAGGACTAGACAACATCAATAACTTTGTTTAACCATTTGTGACACCAATCAGACTCAAAGTTACTGGCAAGTCACTCTTATATCTAAGTGGTGGCACATCGTAAACATGCATAGTATAAAATTGATTAAGACCATCTCCGTAAGCATATTATTACCGATATCGTGAAGTTCCACTTCTACCACTTGTCACATAAAGTAGCCGCCGCTGATCAGTTCGCTACTGCTGTACTTACAAGTATAGCAGGTTCGCGGTGTCTCATAACAACCAATCATAATGGTTATTGGTATTGCTATATCATAATCGAATTGCCGCCATAAAATACCGATTCGCAGCCATATTTGGGTGATAACGAGCCACTGAATGGATAGAGACGCACAATTTTTACTGTGACTTTTTGGAAGTGTCACCTAAAAGTTGGAAGGACTTATGTTTCATTGCGAACATTTCTATAATTTTAGGAAAGTGACCTGTGGCTTAGTTGGAATAATTCTGCTAGGGAAATCTAGTTCGAGGAAAGATCTTTAATACTGCATATGAGTAGAGTGAGCAGGTCCACGCCCAGGAAAAAGAGGACACCTTCAGAAATTTCAAATGAAAAATTGCAGAACAAAAAGCGACAACCAAAATAACAAAATATATATAATTTTTTTAATTCATGAAAAGAAACATAAAACATAAATTTTAACAATTTCAATAAAATAAATAAAAACAAATAAGCTATAAAAATAAACTATGTCAATTCTAACTATAAATTTGATTTAATTGTTGACTTTGATTGTACATATTTGTCATTTGACCACATTTTATTTTAAATATCTGTTTACACCTACGTTTTGGCATTTTGGTTCTTAAGTCACTTCTCTTTAAAAAAAAACCACGCACACGATACCTAAACAAAAGAAAACAAACCGATATTGAGCTGTCAAATGAGTGGGTGTGTTCAGACTATTCATAAAAAAAATGGTGTTGTGTTCAGAAATGAATGAGTTTGGGTACAAATATATTTTAGGTCGTCTTCACACCAGGAAGATGCAGGAAATTTCTGAATTAGTTTTGAAAAAATGTTTTGTTCTAGTCTTGAGGTGTCGAAAAATTTCGTAAACTGAGAAATCCCACAAAGAGGACAAAGTGTATATTTTTTCAGAAAGATACCGGACATTTTTTTTTTTAGATAAAAGGAAGACATGTCCTCTTAAAAGAGGGCGTCTGGTCAGCCTACATATGCGGGTCATCAGGAAAATACCAATGGTTTTTCTATTAAAAATAAGAAAGAATTATCAGATAAAACGATCAGCAATGGATTACATAAGAACCGAAGTTTTGTGTCTCTATTTTGTGTCTCTAACCCCGCCGATTATATATCTGCTCTATAGGTACATGCAGCGGGGTGGATTGTCCGCATATCAAACTGACATCCAAAATTTTGAAGAAAAGATGGCGATTTAATTTTGTGATAAAACTCCCCAACATTTTATGAGATTTTTTCTTTTAATATACATAAATGTCATACCTCTGAGTCTTTCGTGACATGCTCATGTAAGTATGCACCATTGAACTATCAGTTTAACAAAAATGAGGAGCGACGTCGAAATGACTTAAAACAATAATCCGCACAAGTTGAAAACCTTGGCGAAAATTCAACCAAACCCACTTTCCCTTCCAGCACCCTCAATAACTTCTTATCGTAATTCTGTCTAAATTAATACGTATGCGAACTAGGTTTTTGGAACGTAAACAACGTCAAACCGCAGTTAAGTTATATCTAGACGTAAACTGCATTTTAACGAGGTTGGTGTCCCTTAACCGAAAACGTACAACTCGAGGACATCCAATACTAATGGAAAATTGCATTATACGACCAAATTGATAATATACTTGCTTGCGACTTCTTACTGTGTCCCACTACACGTTTTGCCATTTCTGTCATCGTCATCGCTATCAGTTTTACGCTCGAAATGGAACAAGTGGGGTGAAAGTAAATGTGGTATTCGCCAGATCCCATATCCCTCATCAAGGATAAGGAAGTTATGAGCTTCACTTAGAGCTGACGGCAGAGGTCATTAGGAGATTTTAGTACTACGACGTTCGATCTTTATGTGCCGCAGTCACGTAGTTTTTGATGTTGGATAAGTTCAAGTGAGTCCTGGACTGTGTGTTTAATGCGGGCTGTGATGGAATTACTTAAAATTTAATTGCCATACCAATGGTGGCCTGAAAGTATTTAATTGCGTTTCGGAAGCGAATGCAATACCTAATGTGCTGCTTTTAATGGATTGTATGAAATGCTGGTTGGGTTTTCATTTAATTGTTTGGACTTTAGTTCTTCCGATATAGTTTATAATGCGTATGAATTTCAAAAAGTAGGATTAGTTAAATGTAATGGCTGTGAAATGGAATTTTGTTTTTGTGTGCCTCCTCTGATGGCATCTTTTACTTTTATTATGTTTGTGTTATATCCCTGAGTATAATAAATTTATTTAACAATACCTTCGTGTTCCATGTATTTATAAGTAACGCAAACCACTGATAAATATGCTCTGCTCTTACCGACTTCAATCGAAATAAAAACTATGCGTTGCTCAATATTAAATCCAATGCCTGAAATTGAGCAGTATATTTAACACGTGATTCATGAAGATTTCGACATACAGATAAAATTTAAAATGTTATTTAAGGTACATCCTCAAAGATTCAGTCTAGTCTGCCCTTCTATCGCTTGCACCGCATACTAAAAATCTTGATAACAACACAGAAATCACGAAGAGCCATAATTACGATTTAGTCAACTAGTTACACGATGCATTTATCGTGTGTGATTATGATTACGCAACTCGGACCCATTAATCAACAAGCAATGGGTTATCCTCTGGATATCTTACCGAGAACAGCTCACAAACAAATTAAGTTTTTTGCATGTGACTATGTCGTCAATGGCAATAAAAGATTTCGAGAATTTCAACCGAAAATGTGAGACAAAATCCCCAAATATCCTCAAATCATCACAGTGCACTTTCACTTGTTATACTGACCCAATCACTAGACAACATTTTCATTTGAAAATCCAAATCCGAATCCAAATCTGCGATGTGTCCGCAGAGTAACAAATTACATTGTGGTTGAAACGCCAAAGCAGGTGGTATGATAGAGCTTACCACTTGACTACCCAAACAAGAAATCCATCTGACGACAACATGACTTTTAACTGCGACGACAAATAACGATTTCGAAACCAAATTTGACTGCGTCTCTCCAAATCGATTCCCAGGTGAGTACACAGTGTTATTAGAGCAATTTACACATTTCCACAAGAGTAACGCGCAATCAACGGTGACTAGCAATGGCCGACCGACTCAGAGAAGTCCCCCAACTACAAATTGTCATTCAGAACCCCCGACACTCCTGACAGATATCGATCTGATTTTTATTTCGTTCAAAAGGTTCATTGAACATTGATTGGCTTTCGAAATTTCCATCGGATTCTGATGTTATTTTCGTGGACTTGTTTTCGATTCGGATTTGACGAAGTCTCGTTGGTTTATTGCGCTCGTTCTCATTACTCTAAGTTGCGCTATAAAAATAGATATACATCTTTGCAATTGTAGTTTGTAGACAACTTCCTCAGTCTCAATTGAATGCGGGCTGGCAGCCGCCATATGGGAAATATACATTTTCCGCCTTACCGACTGTGATGCTGATGACAATCGAATACTAGACCCGAGTAATTGAGATACTAATCTGGGTAATTATTTCGGAGCATGCGAAGTACGAGTTGCTGAGATGCGGTCGAATGAAACATTAACTTGTGCAAAGTGATGGAGCCTGACTTCAAGAGCGCGGAGCCTTGATGTGGGCATTTAAATTACAGCTACAGACCATAGAAAATTCCCAAGATTAAGCTAAGGTTGCGGAGTAATTTGATTTAATCAAGCATTTCGCAAGGTCACCATTAAACTTGATAGGCATAGGAAATATAAGTTAAATATGTTTTGTTCTTGTAGATGTTACTCAAAAAATAAAAATTGTTCAAATTGTTGTTAAGACGCGAGCTTACTACAAAATGTTTTACCACATTTATTTATAACTGTCCACCTACTGAGTGGAGATAAAATGTTGCTACTGTCTTAACCCAACCACCGTTAAAATGTATTAAATCTATAGATAGTCGATTATACACTTTTGTGACATAAGTTTAAAGACTACAGGTTGTAAATCTAAATTGGTCGCGTTTCTTTATGTTTACTACTTTGGGAACCCACCAATTTTTCCCGAACATAAGCATTGATGCTGAGGACCGACGCGTGGTTTATCACAGTGAAGTCAGCAAAAAAATGAATTAAAGAGTTGCACCCTCCATTTCTTGACGTTAAAACGAAAGCAAAATCTTTGTCAGTTTGAATGTATTTAAATATATGGTACTTTATAAGTAGGTAGCGACCTCGCCTTAGCTGAATAATGTGAATGGCTGTGTCGAACGAAACCCTGCCCTTCGTTGAAGTTTTGTCGAAAGGCCACCTTCGTTTGCTTTTGAGTGTTTGTTTGTTATTAATCCGAAAACGGTCACTACTTGACCTCAAATATTTATCTTTCCAAACCATTTTTATAAATATTTACCCATTTTTGACAATTTGTAAATTTTACGATATAAAGTCACAAAAAGAAACCGATTCCATTGAACCGTAATCAACCAAATGTCCATATAGGGAGTGAAATATCTAGTGGCTGTCAAAAATGTTCTATAAATCAAGCTATCTTCAATTCCGTTGAATTTGAACAAAGGCTTTTGAGCCACAAAACTACATCCCATCGTGGCATTGTCAAATAAATCAAAATCTTATCGCCAGCCAGCCCGTGAGTACATAAATCAAACTAACCCAGCTGACCATTGATTAATGCACGCTGTACATGCATTTGTCTTTTCTTGTGACAATTCAACGTATTATACTTACAAGGAGTGTTGTTATATCGTGGGAATAATCCCCTTTTGTGGGAATTTCGATGTCCGAAAAGCCTTCCGTGGGATAAAGCACCAAATCGTGGGAATTTCAGAAATCTGACTTCAAACTATAACTTTTTGGTGAAATTCTATCAAAACACCTGTATTTCACCACGATTATCAACACACTGAATGTCCATAATATCATGTAAATCGTCTTTTATCAAAATTTTCTAGTACCAAAAAAGAATCATAGCAGTGTTACAAGCTGCGGTTTTTATACTAAATTTGACTTTTAAAAAATGGATTTTTACGAAAAAAAGTATCGTTGGATTTTGAAAGGGAATTAGAGTACGGTGAAAAGGGAAAAATGACCACGCTTCGTGGGATAAATGAAGAGAGAGTGCTTACAACACTGCTTACAAGTGACATTCAAAAAGAGTTACCCACTGAAGAGAAACCCTTTGTTAACTGACAGTTGGGGCTAAGTGTCATTTCATTATCTACCTCTCTCTCTTTTAAACATCATCAGCACAAGATGATGCGCGGTTTTTATTCTTATGCGATCACATTAATCCAATTCTGACTCAGATGTTGCCATAAGTCACATAAGTAAGCCATTTTATGTAACTTGTCTAATTGTCATTCACTTGACTGTAGTGAGCTGATTTAAATTGCTCAATGAGTGCAATGTTAATTAACCAGTTTCAATTAAAACTAATGAAGTAATTTTGTCTCTCTTTACAGCCGATGCAATTCTTAAATGTTGGCGGTGTTCGACTGACGTCTCGAACGGCGAATTCTGCAATGATCCCTTCGATCCAGAGTACATCACCGAACAATTGCGCTACTGGAGCTATGTCAACTGTTCGTATTCGGTGGGAGTCAAGTCGGTGAATACACGGCCCGTGTGCAAGAAGCTCGTACAAGAAGGTAAGTGCGTTAGACATATGGACAGCCCAGCGCTGTCAAATAACTCATGTGACAGGTATGTGCGGTGAACGAAGGTGACCCTAGAACGATGTTGATTTATGGGATTACAGCGGAACTTGGAGTAACGTTGGGTGGCGCACCCGTCAGTGCATGCGTGTGCGATTAATTGAAAATTAAACAGACAAAGTAATATTGATTGCGCGGTGGTGGTGGTACCTTCAATGAATCCTAATCAGATCGGCTTTGGGGATATGAATCACAAAGAAAATGCTGCTTTTTTGGGTTGGGCTTGATTGCGTTCTGTTTTGAACCATTGCCGTTGGGGGGTAAGGTTTCGCTATGATTTGACTTAAGGGATATTTATGTGTAGTGCTTGCTTATTTATTTTCGTGGGGAAACTTGTAAAATATCTGACACAGTGACAGCGGACATTAGCAAATAAAATTGCTCAGAGGTGGAACGACTGGTCCCTTATACTGGATTTATTTATTTATAGTGCAGTGGAAACAAATTGACCATAAATTGGATAAAGCGGTCTTTGGCTTTGGGTTTTACCAATAGGTCATTTTTGTTTTAAATTTTCAAACAGCACTAGATGCAGAAATATCCATAACTATATAAACACGTTTGCATTAAACAATTTCAGTTTGATTAATCTCCACAATAGGTAACCAGACTCGTTGGGAGATAAGCGAGCTGGCTAAACATATTTTCTAAGATCAGTATAAGAGTTCATTTGTTCTGTGGCTATAGAAAATTTATCGAACAATGAAAACGATTGGCTTTCGCCTATCACTACATTATGCGATACATTTGGAATGCTGAAACCTACAATCGAACTGATTCATTTCTCAGCGAGCTAAAAAACATATCACGATCTCAGGCTGATGAATAAATCTCATTTTTAGTACTGGCGAAAGTCAAGTCCCTGTCCCATATACACTAAAGCATGAAGCAAAAACAAATTGCTATTCAATTAGGTGCCCCATTGTTAATGAACTGATATTTTTTCAACCCCATTATGCCGAGGTGTGCCGCCGCATGACTAACACAAACAGCCCCCTGCTCTTGGAAATTACTCATAGCAAAATGTGTGCCGATTCTCATAAAGTTTAAATATTTTTGGAACCCCAATACGTTCTCTAGACCATCAACGGATGTCTAGTCAAAGCAGAGCCCCGATAAAATAATGAGTTTAACGACACAATTGAGGAAATTACTACAGCTATAGTGTCGCACATGAAAAGCGTTCCGTTCCAAAACGCATCTGTGATGCCACTGCGGTCATTTTTGAACAAGACCATGACAGTTGTCATGGTGTTAATTTGCAACGATTTATCGCGCCCGGACGAGGCGTTAAAGCGAAGACAATGTGCACTTAGCAACTGCACGCTGAGTGGCAATCACCCGCAGTGCTGTGTTCTTTTTTGCAACAAAGATACTCTGCATAGCTGACAAAATTGTTGTTGCCGCTCTCAAATGGAATTAATTAGCAAATTGTGATCTTGTCTACGATCGCTATTGCGCGTGAAGCAATAAGATTGGGTCATGATCAGCCAGGCGAATTAGTACGGACCAAATTGCCACTTGCAAATTGGAATTGGTCGTTGAAAGGGTTTCGACCGATTGGCGCACCTATTTTGGATTATTCGTCTGAAGCTTGTTGTTGAAACTGCTACGACTTACTTGGATGTGGGAACGGAATGTAAATTGCAATGGAAGCGGAATTAATTGCTCGAACTTTTTGCTGCATAGCGTTACAACATCCCATTGGTTGATGTGAAGGTCAAGCTCAAGTGGAAGGAGGAATTATTACGTGTAGGTGATGTGATTAGAGAACACGCTGATGATTAAAATGATTCACTTTTACCTCATCAAGCTGTATGTGAGCTGGAACTGCGGTTTTAGTATGCTTCTTACGAATTACGTGTCTTGAAGTGACTTGATTGGTGATGTACTTAGTTGTTACATTGTTAACGTACAGAACTTGATACATTTTGAGTTTTGTGCAGTAATAAATTAAGACGAAGATTTACCGTCCTGGAAATTATTAAGTGCGCATTTTGCTACAATACTAGGTACATTTAGGCGTTCTAAAGTTAGTCTGCCATTTTATAACCTCTTCGATATAGCAGAGGGCATAGTTACCTTCTTATGACTGGCGCAAAAAGCTAGAGTTGAAACAAGGCCTTCATTAAGAAGCTGCTCCAGCTAACACGATCCTTATACGACCACCTACCTCCATTTATCTTGTACATTTTACTTCAGGAGTGAAGTGCAAGGTTTTTTATTCGCTCTTTGTTGATCGCAACTATTTTTTGAAAACAAAAACTTTACACAATTCGTATAAACCGTCTTCTCCATAAACCATAAACGTATGTGGTAGTGGGTAGTAGAGTTTTCTTTCCAAAAGTCAAGTTCGTCCAACTGTGACAAAGTCCAAACTTTTGCAACTTGTATCAGAACGATCAGTATGGGTGTCTTGAATGTCATTTGCTTGTTCTTTTGGGTTTTCTTCTAAGTATACAAATCACTTAAATTTTATTAACTGTGCTACGTCGAAATAGGGCTCTGGTATCAGCCATCTAACCGAACGACTTTGGCACGAGGTACCAGACATTTTTTCAAATTTATAACCTCGTGATTTTCGAGATTTTAAACCCTTTCCACAAAGGTTTATCAATTTCTACCTCAGTCAAATTGCATTTCAAACGGAGATGACACTTGTTTCAGCTATAAAACGCTGGATATCAAACTACTACTATTCGAGTAATCTGCAAATACCGCATCCATACTCCACCAACCCCATACTGATAAAAAAAAACTATCACTTAGGAGACCTATATAACAGACTCCTGAACACTTCCACTAGGCACACCGTTTTTCTCACATATATAAAAATATATCCGCAAATTCACATTAATAGTCAGCCCACCATCGATGGAATAGAAATTTCCTTTTGAATCAACCACGCAAAGTAGGTCCGCACAAAATACCTCCATGCGCACCTGTCTCATAGAGTGCTCTTAACATGGCATGAACTATATGAATACATCCCGGAGTCCAAAATTATACACATATACGTTAAGTTAGCGCTCTACATACCGCCTTCATACAGTCAGACTGGACCTTGTGGGTCATACCAACTAGCTTCAGTGCAGACCCAACTTCTTGAAGACACAAAGGTATCCACCGCCTGGCTGAGTCTAATATACAAAACAAAACCAACGGCACATTCTTCACCTACTTACCTATTCCCGAGCATTTTCCAATTCACATAAATCTGCTCAAAGACATGAATGCGAAAACAATTTGAAATAAATTCTATACCAGAGACTCATTCAAACAACCGAAAAGATTGTAGAAACTGTTTGCATTTTTTTGTTTTTGGTTTTTCGTGAAAACATTTACAGTGGATACGCGTACTGTTTCGTGTGTGCCCCTCCCAGGGGGGTTATTAAAATGGCTTACTCTAGCGATACCATCTGTGAGGCATACCACACTATGTCTACTCACTACTGCGTCGCCGCAATTGGCGAACGCATAACGCAAACCGATCGGATGTATGGTGCGTAGCATATACGTGAGATTGTACCTGGTGTGTGGTGGACGCAGACGCAGTTGTGAGTTTCGAGCCGCGGCTATAACTTTCTGATTTGGAATACATGCGGAGCGATAAATTCGCTCGGTGGACGTAATTTGTGTCTGTTGTTGAGGCTGTTACGGCTGTTGGCCGTTGTTACTGGTTGGCTGGCAGTTGTTGTTGCTATTGGTTTTATTGTAGTTTGTGTGTCAAATTTATTTGATTTCAAGGGGTCCCCGATTCGCATTTTAAATAACCTTGAACCTATTCAGATGGATTGTGACAGAGTGTAAGTGCAATAGCAGTTAAAATACAGAGTTTGCATTACTTGAGATAAATACTCCGCTAAATGGATAGCTGGATAGCTGTTTATAAGTTCAGTGGTCAAAAGAAGATCCCACAAATGAAATTGAAGTTTCTGTTGTATTTTTAAGGGCGATATATTTTTTTCTTACATTTATTTTGAATTGTGTTACGATCGATAGTTAATGGACCGATATAGAAGAACTTCGCACCTGAATGACTAAATCTTCTAAGCCTCATATTTTAGGGCTTTTTCCCGTAAATTGGAAAATACGCCGACAGATTTTTGCAGTCAATGCTTGTCTTAACGTCTCTGGCTTGCTGCCATGAATCATGGAATTAATAAAGCTTGTAAATGACGAAAATAAAACCAACGGTAACCGAACTTAAACTTCTAAGACTCAATAATTCAAGCAGCTTGTGTGATACAGTCTTCTTGACTTCAAGTCGTCTTCTTCTTCTTCCAATATAAACATTTTTATTTCTACACAGTTTTCTATCCCCATAAGGTTGTGATATCCTATTGGAACCTTACCTATGTTAAAAAGGTCGAAATATGCTGAGTCCGACTGTTATTTTGCTCCCTTTTCTGGAATGAGTAATATTAATTGCGTTTCTCTATAATCTCACTATTCGAGGCTTCAAAAGGAGACATGTCCTTTCTGCCAAAATCAAGCTTCCAAATTAATTGCATTTATTTTATTTCAGTCTTTTAAATAAAGAAAGCGTGGCATATGTGCCTTGTGCGTATATGCATAAATAAACCGCCTTTATCTGTCTGCAGTAAAATCTGGCCAGAAATACAGCGGTATACCCTCACTGATTTCTGTATTTCTGGCCATTTCGACTGACTGAGTGTGAGGTTTAACCTTTGTGGTAAGTTGTCCAAATCTCCCTGGAGATTACTTATATCGCGTTCCTGTTCTTGTTATACATAGTTGGCTTTATTTTTATTTTGAAACGTCGTAAAAAGTTTAAATTTCCTTTAAAGAGGTTGATCCATAAGAAAGTGTGTTGTAGTCAAGAAATATAGCAAATTCCATTAGTAGGCTCCTTAAAAACAATTGGTTTGACTGCGTAATCGGACGATCTTTAAGCGATTTTTCAAGACCCCAACGTCTTTCTTATCTGTTTTTTATCGCACACCTACCATTCAATATTGAACTGAAATATCTCAAGTAAAAATTTAAATTCACATGAATATGTTCTTTCTAGGATATTCTCGGCAAAATAATTCCACATATGACTTCGTCCAATCGCCTTAATTCAATCCAAATTTAGTTCAACTCATTTTGTTTTTTATTCATTTTTCACTTAAAACTATTTAGCATTTATTGTTTCAGATACACACTGAAAAAAAAAGTCGTCGTCATTGACGAATGGCGCTTTTCAACATGATATTTATTGATATGACGTATTGTTCATCAATATGATGAACAAATTCATGAAAACTTTTTGACAATTGACGAACCGTTTTTCAATATGAAGAAAGTGCATCCATCAATTTTTTTGGCAGGATTCTTATAAGATTTTGGTAAATTTTCTCATGTAATAGGTTCATAATTTCATCAAAACATTTCGTCAATATGATGAAAACATTTACTTAATGATCAATCCACTAGATTATAAAGCATTTCTATTCATCGTGCTGATGATCGAATTTATGAAAATTATTAAAAAATAATACACTTATTGATATAGAGAGTCATAATTTCTCGGATATTACATACCTTTTATATGGACCATGGTGCACATCCGAGAAATTATGAAATCTCTACCTACATAAATAAGATGATTATTTATTCTTAATTTTGATGAATTGAACCATTAGTATGAGGAATAGAAATTCTTCATAATGATGTTAAGTATAATTGGATTAATGAATACAATTAATCATATTGATGTTAATACTCACTAGATTAATGAAAATAACACATCGTATGTATAAATATATTCCTAAATGTGATGAAAACGATTCTTCATATAGATGAATGTGACCATCAATATGAAGAAAGTGTACATCATACTGATAAATAAATTAGTGAAGGTGATGAAAACGATTCTTCATACAGATGTGTGCAATCATCAATAAGATGAAAATGTGCATCATATTAACAAATAAATTCACCAATTTAATGAAAATCATTCATGAATATGAAGAAAGTGTGCATCATATTGATGAACAAATATGTCAATGTGATGAATACATTCATTTCATTGATGAAATTGGAGGGGAATTTCGGTTCATCGTATTGACGAATTTTTCATAACATTGATCAAGTT
Organism: Cheilosia variabilis; assembly: GCA_951230905.1. Taxonomy (NCBI): domain Eukaryota; kingdom Metazoa; phylum Arthropoda; class Insecta; order Diptera; family Syrphidae; genus Cheilosia; species Cheilosia variabilis. Next base: position 11,733,664 of record OX579680.1, on the reverse strand, counting down.
GATGAATGATGAACGCATTTTATAATTTTCGAAGTTCATCATATTGAGGAAATCGGTTTCATTACTATGATGTACCCTTTTGGTTCAGTGCATGTAAAAAAGAAAAAATGAAGTGAACACAAATAAATAAAGGCCAATCCATAACTATAAACAGAAGTTAGTGATTTCATCACTACACTAACTTCTAAAATAAAATTGTAGATCCACCTAAAATGAATGGTTTTTCGAAAAATTTGAGAACTTTGTCGGCTTTAGGAAAATCAGCCTAATATTATATATTTATTTTGGCCAACCTCCCATTCATTATTTAATGACAGCTAAAAAGCCGTTTAGCAAATTTCGCCCAAAGCTATTTGCATAAGGCCCAACTTTGTGCGACCATTTTAAACTGGAAGCCCAAGACTATAAATCATTTTTGCATTCAGCCAAGCAACATTGAATATTCCACAAATGTACGTCTACGTACATATTTTGCACACGCAATTAACGCCTAGTGAGCGGGCTTCGGCAGCTTTGTTCTTCGTCAGTACATGTAGTAAATTGTTTACCATTACAACTTATTAGCCGACTGCTATTAGTCCAGCCATTGAAACAAGCGTTTCGACACTCAAACAAAAAATAAATAAATAAAAACCGAAACAGAATTTTCTGAACATGCAAGGAATGCATAATTTGTCGACAATTAAAATTTGTCCGAGCTCTGCGTTAATTGCATTAGTCCGCTAATGCATCTTTCCTATTGCGTCCTTGTATAGAACTGCATGACCGCAGATGAATTCCATAATTATCACAATTACCACAGAAAAATAAAATAAAAAAAATATATATATACTGATAGAAATCCTGCATTTATAGAAACCGGCCCGCAACCATAACATGATCAGTCCATATAAGCAGAGCGCTAGTTTGGTATACAATCCAACTAAGAGATTTCGACAAAGCAAATGCGCAACGCACAACATATAAATTGGCAAACAGATACTAGATATAGATACTCGTAGTTAGATATAGTGCACAGTGTGTGATGCAAGATCTTCGAGGCATAATTATGTGTGCTGTGTGGTGCGTCTGTTGCTGATGTTGCGAGAGTCAACTTGGGCGACTGTCCCATCTAAATCAATTCATAATTAATTTGGCGGAATAAAGTATCTATCTATCGGTTGTCGTCTCGGTTTTATGTTCGCTTAAGTAGCTAAATAGTTTGCTCTACAACTTAATTAGTTGGAAAAATAGCTATAATATTGCCGATACGGTTTTCACTGAAAAACTTGAATATGGATGTGATTTTGATGCACGAATTGGCGTGGATCTGTATGCTGTGTCTATATTGGGATGAAATTCGTCAGGCAGTCTATTCTAAATTGTGTTGTTAAGCAGCCCTGAAATCGATAAGAAAGGGGTGTGCTTTAATTTGGCAAAAGTAAGCTTTCTTACTTCTAAAAAGATTGCGATGTTGCTTTTGTGTTTTACATGTTTTTTTCGAGAGCAGTTTGTTTTCCAAAAAAGATGGCCCACCTCCTTTGCTCTGCATTCATAAGTAAGTTACGTGGAAACTTTTCATATTCAGTATCCGTTCCTCAATTCCATACCACTGCTTATCGTAACTTTTATTATAAATACATCGTCTGTTCGTCTTTTCAATAAACTTCCTCAGTCGTACAGGTTTATCTCTATATCTGGTTTGTTTCTCAAACTTGTAAAAAAATGGCTTTTCAATTTTAATTTTGCTGTCACTGAGTCTGTTGTCTGTTCTTTCTGACTATCTGATGTAACTTAAGATATAAATTTTTGCTTTAAAGTGATTTTTATGCTTTGAAATTAACTTCTGTTTGTTTGATTAATCTTGTTTGATAAAATAAATATTTGTTTATTATAACTATAACTTATAGAAATGCACTAAATTTAAATTTTAAGTGTAATGACATTCTATACCTACTATTTTAATTATATAAAGTATATTAAATATATAATGTCAAATGATTTTCATAAATTAATTTAAACTATTGTTCATATTAAATTATTGAATTATAGGTGAATTTCTATAAGTGAAACATATTCCTGTAACACAGTTGTTGATAAATTCAACAGGCACTTGTATAAGTGATGGCCTTGTAGATGCATATTTTAAAAGCCTGGTAGTCACTTCAAAAAAAATATATATATACGTGTCCAGCGTCCACCATGAAAATCAAAAACTATTTCCGATTGTCACTTAGTTCGAACCACTCCTGCACAAGTTTTAGATGTCCCTTTGCCTGTTTAAAAAAATAAATCTGAGGCGCTACAGGTCCGAATATTCCTTAGGCCTTGTACCGTTGTACAGGCATTCATCAGCAGTATACGGCGCGATCGTTAAATTCAAAGAACCCTGCAGCACAATGAAATTTGATTGAATTCCCATACCGTAGGCGCATTTCAAAGCCATCCAGGACACTAACCAAAGCGATCACATATTGACTCAAGATATGTAACATTTTCATGGTAGTCCTTCAGTCCCCCTCCTTATTGCAATTTTCTACGCTAATCTTAATGAATTGCTCAGATGCAATTATCCCAAATCAAGTACATCACTTCCACTCCAAAACTGAATTAACCTCATTGACCTTACAGTCGAAGTTCCCACAACTTAATTCGATGGTTTCAACTGCCATTTCTAATGATACGAGTACTCGTATATCCCCTAATAAAATTCGCATTCTAATAATCTCATAGCTGTATATGTGTACATTCCACCACACCGTTCCAACTTGAAAAAGATGCGGTTTGTTCCAAGACTCCTCTGTCCCACTCCTTAGATATATCACCATACGAAAAAGCAACCGCACCACCAATCGCTTTCAAACGTTTTCCTTTGATTTATGTCGCGCGCCGGTGTTACGCTCCCGACGACGCCAACTATACATCGACAAATGCGGCGAAGAAATACGCGTAACTATCCGCAGATGCCAATCTTGACAATCTCCACTGAGATGCTGTATACTGGCTACAGCATTCGGAATATTTTTCCAGTTTTTTTCTTCTCATTTCCAATCGGACCCGTACCGTGTATACACAGTACACCATATATCAATCGATTAATTGAAACGACTGCAAATGCAATTTAATTTAAAAAAAAATTATTAAAAATCAAATTGGTAATTCTTTTGGTGTAATTTGCTTGCATGCCACCTTCTATTTATACCATGGTGAGGTGACCACTTAACTCGGTCGTCGTGAGAGTGGCGAGTTATGGCAGCCATTTAAAACCAAATAACATTTGTATCTATCCATGTGATAATTGAGACATCTACGAAAATAAAAAAATACGAAATATATTTTTCTCTAACCTGTACCTCGTTTTGGCTTTGATTCTTTTGCAGTTTATGGCAAGAGAGTGATTTCCCGTTCGTGCTTTTATGAGGACCCCGATGAGCCAGCCGATAAGTGTGCACGTGACACAACTTCATCATATGTACGAACGTTGTTCTGTCAGACGTGCACCACTGACGGCTGCAATGGATCCAGTGGAATTGCACCAATTGTGGCGTTAGTGTTAGCACCAATTGCATTAATTAAATTATTAGTTTTTTAAACAACAAAAACATGAACAGAGTGAATAATTCATAATCAAAATGAGAGTAAGCGAAAGAAGAAATATGTAAGCAAATTAATTTTATGTTTTGTAAATTTTTGTTTATTTTTTTTTAATATTATGAGAAATAGTTTGGTGCGTATAAATAAATAAATGTGCGAGAAAAACTTTGTAAAAATAATTAGCGAGAGTTGTTTTTCTGTTTGTTTTTTTATTAAGTGTCCTTGTAAGCCAGGTGTTGTAGTACACGATGTTTTTCGCTATCGATGATTAAGTAATCTCTGTATCAATCACCGTAGATACTTAAGATTTTATTTTAATAAAAAAAAAAATAAAACAAAAAATTCGTGTAACACTATAAATGTTCAAAATCACATTTTTAAACGTAAAAATAAAGTTTAAGTCGGTCTTTGCCTATTAAGACGTTATATACTTTTGGTTGGTTTTCTTTATTGGTTTCTAGGTCCAGATGAAGAAGGGTTGAGGGGCTGAAGACGGTCTACCATCGTTTCAAGCTCTTCTCCCAGGTTTTGCTGCAGTTGAGCGAGTGAACGAAATGGAAAAGCTAACATGTTACTTTTATAATGCAATGTTGACAATGTTGTCAGCTGTGAAAGCTGAGTAAATTCTTTGCTGCGAAAAAATATCGTCGAGTGATCCTTCTACCGAAGTTTTGAACTTGTTTTAGTCACGTTTCCAGTGACCACAGCTAGTGTGGAATGCAAGATTAAGCTCACTTGATTTGATGTCTGTTCATTCGGATATTAATGTGGATTCCGATAAGGTGATTGATCTCAATCAAGATGTATTCTGCTTTGAAAAAATGTGTGTAAAAAAATAATGTAAGTAGGTATGGTCGTTTAAACTTAAACTTTAATAAAAATCAATGAATTGGAATATATATATAGTTTATTGTTTAAAGAATAAACGGCACTGTGTGTGAGGTTACTTATTGGCAAAATCCATACCCCTTCTGTCTTGAATATTGAAAAAGCGTAATGCGGAAAAGCTGTGTACCTGAGTGTATGTGCAGGCCGGGACTGTATACAGCAAGGTAAGTAGATCAGCGATCAGTTGACTGACTTCTCACAATTAAATTTCTTATCTGCTACTGAACTGATAATATTGTAGAATCAAGTTTAGCATACATTTCAATGATATTAGTTGGCACATGGACCCAAGTGATGTGCGGGCTACAAAGAAAGGAGAATGCGAATTATATTCACCAAGCAAATTATTTTCTTATGCCCTATTACTATAAGGCAGGTTTTTATGATGGCCAGTTAAGTAGCTGGAATTATATTTCCTATATAATCTCCTACCGTAAAAGGGATAATATCGGAAGGGTGGTGGTTTTCTGACGGGCCACTACCAGCTTAAAAAAAATAACAAATAAAATAAATAATCTAGGCCCAGCTTCTCATTCTCTTTTGGGACGAATGGAAGGGATCTTCAATTTTATGCCGAGTCCAAACGGCTATCTGAGAAGTTCATTCATGACAGTTACACTCTCGGATGAGTGTCAGATATTCGCAAGAGGAAGTGGAAAAACTCTTAGATATAATTCATGTTTTTCCGAGGATCAAACCTGGGACACCTCGCATAGTAGTTTAATACGCTAGCAACTAAGCCACTGTTTAAAAAATTTCTTAAACATAAAATGTTAATTTATTTAACATACTGAATGACTTATTTCCATGGGAAATGATGATGATGAAATGAAATGAAATGAAATCAAGGAGAAAGCACAGCGCTCTAAGTACTATTAGGAGAACTTTTCTTTTGAAGAAGCTCTTGTTCCTGAAGAGCTACACAATATCCTCAAAAAGATCGTCAAATTAATAAAAATAACTCTGTTGAATAGAAATTTTAGGTCGCAATATGTTGCTGGGCAATAATACTTAACTCTAAAGTTCCGGACCCCATGTAGTCGTTTATATCTGCATGGTTCTTTACATTTTTTCTATAAAAAAAAAAATTGTCTATACTTAAATATTTAACCTTGCTTCATGCCTAAGTGCCAGTAGGTATGTTATCAAGTCTTTACATACCTTCAGTTCATTGAAAAAAAAAAAATATTTCGTAACTGCACAGCAAAACACAAGTACAGTGCCGTCTCCAGCCAAACTAGCGCCCTGTGCAAGATATGCAGAAAGCGGTCTTTTTTTTATCTTTGCACATATGCATAAGTCTTTTCCACGTCACCCAGGAGGTAGACTTTCAATGCGTTTTTTTTATTAAGGTATTTTTTGTTTTGAGATTTTTTAACTATATTCTTTTGTTAAGTGTAAGTGGATGTGCAAGAAATATACCTATACGAACAGAGTGGAATATTTTGAGATTATATGAAGGTAAGAAGTGAACTTGCATAGGTCTAGTGGGACTTTTTAATTTTGCGATATTTTGAGTTAGATTCTCCTTGAAGTTGCAACATTGCAAGTGATGTGAGTTAATGTGCAAGAATTAATTCAGAACAGGTGTGATGGATGTTGTTATTTTGGGCTTATTTGAACAAGCTTTTTGTTTTAATGCAAATGGCAGTATTTGTTCGCGCAAGATAAAATTTATTTTTCTTTCCTAGCAATGCGCGTCCGGAACCTGGCGCCCTGTGCTTTTGCACATCTTGCACATATGGTTTGTCCGGCCCTGCACAAGTAAATCGTGGACTTATCTCCGTGACTGTGGTGCATTCACGGTTATTGTTCACATGCCAAGGAACTACAAATGGAAAATAATTTAGTCTCGATGATATGTGGTAGTCAATACCACGATGCGGACAACTTTAATAAAGATACAAATCCGAAACGCGCTGTCAGATACCCACTTTCAATATTGTCATCTGCCAAATAAAATCTTTTAACATCTCATGCCGCTGTCACCTACTTTTGTTAGCCTTCATGTTTCCAAAAAAAAAAACACTGAGATGTCTGGGTTAGAAACACGAAAATTCGAAAATCGATTCGCATTTCAATTGACACAAACGCCATCAAACAGAAACGCATAACAAAAATATGTATATGGTGTTAGATACATGAAATCGAAATTTAAACCTAATCCCACAAATCACATTCAAACTTAAGCAGGCGTAAACTCAAAGAGTAGCCAGCCCAACGATTAGCAACATGCGTCCCGAATGGCATGCATGCCAAATTCAAACGAAAAATAAGAAAAGAAAATAAATCCGCACTTAGGCTGTGGCTAACTGCGTTGTCGTTTGTCGCCTTAAGATGACAAATTACCAAACTGGTCCATGCCGAGGACTCGGGCTGAACAAAAACCGTCTTAGTAGCCCAAACTACTTCCAAAAACAAAATTGCGTTCCTACCAAAAAAATGCGCGCACTCTCCCCGCCTTGCGAGGTGGCTTCTAATATATTTATTTGCGAACGCGCGCGCGCGCGAGCCTAACTAAATAATTTATTAACATATTTTCACCAAGAAACGCATAATGTAGGCGACTTTTTCTTGTTAATTGCTTTATGTCATTTTGGTAATCTTGACGTGTGGCGCGACACTGTTTAGTGTCGCAACAAGTTTTCGCTCCTTGAGCTGCGTCGCGTCGTCGCAAATGGCCCCACTATCGATGTTTTCTATACGCTTGATAAATGCAGTGCTGCGTGCGCGGTTTTACTGGAGCTGAAGTAACTACGGGCGAAATTTGACATGTCATCGCATTGATTGGTAGTTTAACCTGTGTCCACTGACGTCGATTACGGCCCATTTATGGATTTTTGATAAATAGCCCCAGTCGCTGGTGGTTAGGGGCTGGGTTGGGACTTTGTATACGAGATGGCTTTGAGGCAATTAGTCGAAAACATGACCTTTAGTGATGTTTTTATTTTCAAAAGTCACAGATGTAACGATGAGTGAAATGACAAGTGATCGTGGAATTTGCTACAAGATGTGGAACGGTAGGTGGTCTTTGATCGGATTATGAAGCAGGACTCATGTGTTTTTTTTCTTTTTCTTTTTTGAATATGATAGTGTACAGTGAGTCTTTTGAAAGGTTAACTGCTTAATTAGGTTATCAGAGGCTTTCACCAAAGTACTGAAAAGACCTGACCGAGTTATTGCAAATGAAAAGGCGAGGAGAGGTAAGCTCCTATAGACCTTGGTAAATTGAGAGTTGGTGAAGTACAGTGGATGGATAGAAGGACCTATATAGAGCTTGATTTAAAAGACCGAAAACCCAAAAAATTTAATTTATTTGCGATTCCATTTCGTCGATGTATGTCATCGTCACCATCAAAACAAGTGGCATCAAATTTGCAGAAGCTAGATTTCGTATGTTTTCAGGAGATCGAACCTGAGACCTCACGATCAGTCCAGCACACAAACCACTTAGCCCGTGCACCCATATGTATCTAAGACATACCTATACCTACCCAAAAAATGTTACCCATTTTTTTACCATCTTTCAGGCTGATTGCTTTTTGATCGGAAAAAGCGACTCAGTATCGGTATAGTTTTGTTGAACGATTTATCTACTCTACTTTGCCTTGCTTAGATAGACGTTCAATGATACAAACCTTTCAATGAAAAGAACTTGTTGAGGAATTAAATGTGTTTATGTTTTTTGCTTATAATAATCAAATGTTTATTGTTATGCTTACTGTCTGACTTATCGCATTTGTTATAATTGTTAAACCTTAGTAACTTACCCTATTTCCATCTTCACTCATGTTTATTTGTGATCAGTTAGCTATTGTTATTCCTGTTTATTGACTCTACATATTCACTTAGTTCTAAAATCAAAATTCATTACCGTAACTTCTCTCTTTGTTGTCTCTTTTGAGTTTTGGGTAATTGTATTCTATAAGCGCTGCCCCCTTGCTACAATTGCAGCGTTTGTACTACATTTTGTTTGTCAAAAGAGTGAGTACGTACAATTATTAATTGCGTACTTTGTACTACAATTTCGCACACTTCAATTCCATCCATAATTCCTTTGCTAGACAACTTTCCGTATCATTCCGAAATACATAAAGAAGACTTAAATAATGAACTCAGGTCATTGGTGGGTGCACATGAAGTTAGTTTTAAATCAATACTGTGATGAAGACATCGTACAATTTTGGGTCAATTTAAAAAGCGCTAAAAATGTTGAACAAAAGCCTGCATTTGGAAAAATATGTAACTATATGTTAACATTGTGCGTTCTCCCACATAGCAGTGCCACTGCAGAGCGTTATTTTTCTAGTTTAAATTTAATAAAAATGAAACAAGAAATAGTTTGAATATAAATACGGTCGATGCAATACTGCAGTCCAAGGAATTAGTCAGGGATCAGGGAAATGTATAAATATAATCCGCCTGAATCCTTATTAACATATGCAAAAACTTTTTTCTATCACAATGCCAAACATTATCCAAAATAATTTTTAATTGTAATAGCTCTAGTTCTTACTTTTCTTTTTTATTGTAGCTAGACATGCCAATCCCTCAATCTACTCTACACTTATGGAAAATATCATATGTCCATCAAACAGCTAATAGTTCCAATTTTACATGAATCATTTGCTTCAATGGTAGATACATCTTCCCATAGTTCTCACATAAATCTCACTTTATCACTGAACTGAACTGAAATGCAATTTATCCCTTCGATGCATTTATTATACTTCCCTTGAAAACAATTTTAAATTACTTATAATTACTCCATTCATACACGAATGTTGAATAAGTGGAAATAAATTCGCCTCTACCCTGCCCTCAGCATAATTTGTACACATCTGGAACTCCAATGTTCGAGGCGTGCAGCCTCCACAGACCTGCATGGCAGTGACATGGTATAAAATTAACCATCATCCCATTGGATGACAATGAAGTTGTGTATAGCAAAGGGGGTCATTGCGGCCCACGCGCACGAGTTCATGGGTTCCGTGGTTTAGAAGATCTTCCAATGTTTGCCAATCAACATATTTCCGGCGCATCTACCGTAGATATGCATGCCAACTCCTCGTTGCCACATCCCTTTAATCGTGTTCTTAATTGGTGTATAGAATTTCACTTCTAATTGATTCATCTTTCGTTCCCTTCTTGCTGAACAAAATTATTGACCACGCATTTAGCATTTTATATGCTTTATATGCTCAAATGAAGTTTCCTTCGAAACGTTTAAATATTTCTCATGGAAATGTACGTCTTTCCTACAAGTTGAATGTGGGAGGAACTTTTAATATTCGAACAAGGCGATGAAGAGTGTGTGCCAAACCAAGGGAAATTAAAGGAAACATAACTATTTCAATAGTCCAAGGAAGAAGCAATTAGAGGCATGGACCCTTTCAAAAACGGATGCGGGTACTCTTGGTTGTTTCGAGAGAAAAATTCTTCTAGTAATATTTGGCCCCGTCTGCATAGACTGTGAATGGAGGAGGAGAACCAACGACGAAATGTACGATCTGTTCAGCGACATCGACCTAGTCAGAAGAGTAAAGGTTCAACGATTGAGGTGACTTGGTCATGTAGAACGAATGGACACGAATACCCCGGCTGGGAAAATCTTCGAATCCACACTCGAGGGACGGCGCGGTAAAGGAAGACCGCGACTCAGGTGGCGCACGAAAGTGGAAGGGACCTTAAACAAAATAGCAGGCGAAACTGGACACAGCTGGCTGGTGACGCTTGTTGAGGCCCAGGTCCACCCCGGACTGTAGCGCTCCCTTACATAAGCTATTTTTTTTTAAACTTTTACAATGTTTTATATTTAGCAAAGAGTGGGAATTGGAAAAAGGTTAAGACTCCAATCGTTCTGCCCGAACTGCTTCACCACTCGCAATAACGCCTCCTGTTTCTTGTCGCTTTTTCTCTTTGTCGTAGTGCGGACTTACTTCCCAAGATTTAGGCAGCAACTTTTGTGTTTGTTAAACCCCTTCATATATTGAAAACGTCTGACAAACATACAGTATAATATAATTGTCTTGAGAATTGTTTTTATAAGAATAAAACTCACTCATGAGTCCAGATGTCGAATCGCCACTTACGTAAGCTATACATTCTCGGAATTAAGTTGATTTTACGTCTTGGACGAAGAGCTTTCACCTCAGGTCTTTATTTGCATTCCCACTTTCAGTGGATACTGAATTCTAAATATTTAAAATTAAAAATATCAACCACCACACGCTATCAGCATGTCGTCCATCCGGAAATCCGTTCAAAACTGCTGCCTACCCAAAGCACAAACCACTTCGAATTTCCACACAAGTCCCATTCGAACTTTCGACAACTTTACTGTTAACCAAAGCTTTCCGCTGTTAGAGTTAACAGCATACCTTCCAATCGAATGTAACAGGAACTGGAATGAAATTCCATTACATCCATACTCGACTTCTTGTGCGTAAAGCTAACCTATTGGCTTCACTACCCTAGTCGGAGGCTTCTGTTGTGGTGGTTTCTTCAAGAAAATAACCGTCAGTTGGTATTCAGTTGGACAAGTGTTTAGTTTAGCTGCGTATATCTATTCCACCATAATTCTCGTGAGATACACAGACTCTAACTTCAAGATACAAAAATCTTCACCGGAAATAGTGATTTAACCCAATTTGTTTGTGGCTTTTAATTGAGTGCGTTAATTAAGTCGTTATCCTTCAATCTGTGTGCCATAACGATGTCTAAATCAACAAAACTCTTCGTGACAGGACTATGCCTCATCGTCACCATTTCGCTCAATGAAGGTTCGTATTAAATAAAAAAATAGAGAAAATATTTACTCTAAAGGACAGCGACAAGTTGTCGTGCATAATTAATTTTGAATACGAAAAATGACATTTCTGTGACAATGGGGGCAAATGACCCACTGGCGACAGCTCTGGCACGTCGCAAAAATGATCTCCCCAGAGAGGGTGATTTTATTTAAAAATACACTTTGAAGCGTTTCACACGTGACAGGTATGGAAACCTTGGCTCATGGCCTAAGTATAATTGCTTTTTGCACTAGAGGGAGTGGCTTTCAGATGCATGTCCATTGTCCATCTATATCGTCTAGCCGTGTTTACAGTTCACATTCAATTTGTTCGGCATTCAATCTTTGTGTCTGTTGTTTCTTCCTAATCCTCGCGATCTATTCAAATTCATTCATTAAATGGTTTATAAAAATAACCATAGAATGTTTGTATTTACGGTGTCTGTGCTCTTGATATCTTGGTACCCCGCCGCCGCCGGTGCGATCACTGTCGGCAGGTGAGGAAAGTCATTCTGCGTAATGTACTTTTGAGATACACATTTTTTTGTTTTAGCTTGGAGACTATTTACGACTCGAAAAGTGCTATTTAGGGGGACCTATTATTCATCAGCTATCAGCTAAAAAATTTCGTTTGAGGTGGTCAGTTTAAATGGAGGACTTAGGTGGTCTGGATTGCCTATTGATTTTCATAGATTGCATGTAAGTGGGAAATTTATTTCTTGTCCTTGGACGTTGCGGACATGTGTTGGGTGTGTTTTGAAGGATAGAATAGAAGCCTCAATGCATGTTATTTCGAGTATTTAAATTAGAGGGGATTATGCAAAGTAGTTGCGATTTGGTAATGGCGTGCAATTTGCATCACTTTCAACGAGTGTATAGTGGGTGAAGGTGTAACAACATAGACAACTATTTAGATAGCAACCATCTGATAAAATCAAGGGTAGCTAAAGGCTAAAATCTTTGATCTAGATTATAAAATTGATATACTGATTGGAAGTAGTCATAGAAAGAAATTTGTTTTCATTTCCCAAGCTTTCTTAAAATCGGAAGATCACAAATTCAAATGCCCACTTCCACTTTCGATGGTCGATGTATATAAATATAATTTAAGAAAGGAACACTAATAGCCTTGATATTTGGTAGACATATTCTACCAAAAAAACTTGACTGTTCATAATTTTATAGAAAGAAGTATTTACGAGCGATGAGGTCTTATATACATATTATTCATCTTTAGCATTGCCGTCATTAATTGCAGGCGCTACAACGGATATACTTTCATCGGATGTACGATCACTTCCCCCCACGGACAAGTGCCTTTAATTTTGTACAATTTTGCAAAAAAATATTTTCGGAGACTTGGTTCATTGGACCGAACAGGTCGCTATCGTTTGGATCTATATTTGCATGAGGTTTAATTTAAATCAAAAACATGTGGGGAGGGGATTTTGTTTTTTCCATCTGTTGTGGTAATTTTCCCTCCATACATACTGATAAACAATTATTGGAATAAAAGTTTTAAAAATATGCCTAACAACAACTTAGCAAAATCAATTAAAACAATCAACAGATCGGTGTGGATGTTTTGCGTGGGCATTAGGTTTGAACAAAGACCCAAACGACATCGGATCCAATTAAAATCAGAGTGCATGTAAGTCCCACAAGCTTGTGCATCTGTCGCGAATGGGGAAAACGTATTAAAAACACTGAACTTGTCATTCAGCAATTTATTTTCATTAAATGTCTCAAATCAAAAGTAATGCGCATGTTATAGCCGTAATTGGATTAGTGTTCATTTCAATCGTTTCGTTTAACTAAAGCGGATTTTTTGAATACAACTTAATCGTGTTGTGTTTGAATCATTACTGTCGTATAGAAATTGTATCGACCTGACACTTAGGGCCGGTCTGTTCACAGCTGGTTAAATCCGTGGTTAGGTTACCATAGATTTAGAATAACCCATAATTTTAAACCTGTGATAACCGATGAGTGTTTGCTGAACGATTTTTACTTCGGTCACCAAACCAAAGCCTTGCGCGAAATCGTTCCACTTTTCCAGTTTATTTGTAAATTCAGTGATTGACCGGATCTCTGGTTACATTTTCTTGTTTTCCGGGTTCGTTTGTTTTTGATAAGTAATTTGTTAAGGTATTTTATTAATGTAAATATTTGTACAAATTTGTTTAGCACAAGAAAGTCATAATCAAATGTTACAGGCGTTTTTTAAAAACTGAAGAATAAAATCTTGTTGTTGTGAAACAATAAGCAATTTTTTTAAAAACAAAACCAAACTAAAGCAACAACCAATAAAACTTTACAGTCAACAATTCGCTTTCTTTCAATATTTGCTCAAATGAGTGCTCTTTATTTCAATTTATGAGATCTGACATCGGCTAAAAACGTCGAAAATAATCTTACTTCATCGTTCACATCCATTATTGTGTTGGGACCGTTACTCTTACCTTGAATAGACTGGTGTGTACCGTATTCTATACATCTGTCAGTTTAAAATGTCTACGAAACTGACGAGACAGATTTCACTACGTATTATTTGTATTTTTTCCCCTCAATATTGTACACAGAGTTGTTGTGTATAGCCACAACGTCAAAATTAATACCTACGCAGTAATTAAAAAACCTTGAACAAACGAAATTCAGGAAAGTCGTTGGTTAAATCTCATTAACACCGCAAAATCGGCTGGTTACCGATTTCTCTGGTTAACTAACGAAACCAACGATTCTCTGGTTGGTTAGTATTTTGCTGAACAAATACATTCGATGATTACCAGCTGAAATGAACAAACCGTCCCTTAATGTGTATAAGTGGGTCTCTTGGGCAGTTGCGTGTTTTTTTTTTTTTTCTAAGTGGCTATTAAGAAAAACACTTTGGCGAAAAATATTTATTTCTGAACAACCTCGTTTGTTTTCTAGACAGAATAGCAAAGTTAGATATCTTCTTAAAAGAGGTATACATATCTGCAAAATAACTAAACTGATGCCATATTTTAATAAAAATCAGGAGAGACTTTCTATTTTCGTTGGACTACCCTGTGATCGTTTTAAATAGCCCTTTCTATAAAACTACATTTATGCGCAATTTCATAAAATGTGTCGAACTGTATTAAGGTTTAAAAAATGTCCGTCCATACAGCTGTCAAGCTTATTTCAATGTATGCTTTCAATTATTTTTTTAAATAAATGCAAATAAATTTCTGGTAGAAGAAAATTCATCTGTTTTTACTTCCGGAGTTTGATATCACAAACAGTATAATCGAGCACGAGATATTGGACACCTGTGACAGTGGATCTTAATGTCTTCGGTAAAATGTTTCTGATTTTGATTGATGATGTCCTTGATGGTACTTTACTATGTACCTTCTACCTGCACAGCTTCAAACACAAAATATTTACCACCAATATTGATCCGTTTGGCTTGTCATTACTTAGAAACTTTATCCCCCTTATAATTTAGTAAGCCATACATCAGACAAATAATGGTGAACAAATCACTGCTTGTATTACAATCAATAACCATGAACACGAGTACACCTTACTTTCATTTGCATGGAACTACTTTATATCCTATGTGGGTTACTTTTTCTTATACGAATATAGGTAGTCCGCATGAAATGCATTCCTTATGATAAAGTTTCATTTGCATATTATCAGGGAAACCTTTCCCCCAACTTTACACAACTTCGTGGGGTAGAACATAGCCTGCAGTGAAGGCAGCTTTGCGGTATTCAATTTGTTTGTTTTTTGTGTGTATGTTGTCATGGTGTTAAATTAGCTGCTTATGTTGGCTGGGTACGCACCCCTACTAGTTGGTGGTTCTATGTTTACGCTCCTCATATCGTATCAACAAAAAAAAAGGACAAACGTCCACAACTGTCCACATATGCGTAAGAAGTACGTTGGCGGCTGAGACACTTTTTGAATTAATACGATCATAAAACGCACATTTTCGCTGTTGAGTGCCCACTCACGTGCCCGGTTGTAAAAAAACATAAACGCCCTGGTAAACCAAACCCGTGTTTAGTATTGTTCTTCATAATACATATAATACAAGGTGGCGCAAAAATAACCTTCCGATGTTTTTTGGCTGTAATTTAAAAAAAAATGAAAAACTTTGATTTGTCTTGTGGATTATTTTTATTTGGTCTTTTAATTTTTTTTACATCAAGTCGAGAATATGATGTCACTTGTGGCCGCCGCCACAGTTGATTGTCATTTGAGCTCTTTTTATTGCATTTTCCATCACTTTGGCCAAAACTTCCGGCGATAGGTCCTCACATTCTTGACGGATATTGTCTTTAAGAGCTGCAAGAGTCTGAGGCTTGTTGACATAAACCCGCGACTTCAAAAAGCCCCACAAAAAGAAGTCTGGAGCGGTCAAATCAGGCGATCTTGCTGGCCAGTGCAAATCGCCAAAACGGGAGATTAGGCGCCCGGGAAATGCATCCTTCAGCATATCGGTTGTGGCACGTGCAGTGTGTGCCGTTGCACCGTCCTGTTGGAACCACATGTTTTCCAATCCCAATTCATCAAGTTGCGGCAAAAAGAACTCGTTGATCATTGCTCTGTAGCGCTCACCATTCACAGTTACCGTTTGGCCCGCAACGTCTTCGAAGAAAAAAGGTCCGATGACTCCTCCAGCGAAAACAGCACACCATACAGTGACTTTGAGCGGGTGTAATGGCTCTTCGTGGGTTACACGCGGATTTTCAGTGCCCCAAAAGCTAAACGTCGCAGTGGTTCACCAGTAGGCGTTGGACGGCTAGGAAATCTGCGACGAAATTCACGTTGTGCCAAAGTCACCGACCGATTATTGCTCAAATAAATAGTCAGCAATATTCCGCGTTCTGGAGCAGTGAAGCGTAACATTGTTTATTAACGTGTATTTCGCATGTGTTTACTACACAAATGTCAAAACAGAACTGACATTAGGGGCCAATCGCAAAATTTATACCATTTTCTGATAGGAGGATTACTTTTGCGCCACCTTGTATAAGTAAGTGCGAGAAACAGTTTAAATGAATTCGCCTTAAATTAAATAGATAATATGCAAAGTGGGGGAACTTATATATTTTAACACACGAATTACATACTTACGTATATTGCTGAAACTGAAAAATTACAAAAGGGCTGGACTGGATACATCCTACTGACATGGAATGCATAGACAGTGCGAAGGTTATGGCCAGTCAGCAACTGATGGCGTGCGATCCTTGTAGTGTGGACTTGTTTCCAAAACAAAAAAATTCAAACGTGCATGAGCACAAGAAAGGCATGTTGTTCAAAGTAATATTAGTGAGTAGTTCTGAAGGTCAACTGAGTTTGGCGTGGCTGATGTAATACTGAATGGAACCAAATTTAAGTTAGAAATAGCCAGAATTTGTTTCAACCATGGCTGCATTGTAATGTACGTATTGAATCTGGCAATGCACAGATTTCTTAGCAAAAACTATTTTTTTCTCTAAAAAATAAGTTTGATATTTTTAAAATTTAAATTACGCGAAAAATGGCTTCGAAGTATAACAAAAATCAGCAAGACTACTGTTGCAAATAGCTTTAAAAACTGCAACCTAGTGAAAACAAATCCAAGATAGCTGTTACTAAAAAAAATATTATTTAATATTTTCTAATATATCATTGATATTGAATCCTTGGAAATGAACGGACCTTGACTTAATTTTTTAGGTCTCAGTAACATGGGTGGGTACTCAAGAAATTCATAATAATTTTTCAATTTTAATTTAATTTCAATAAATTTCAATTCTATTAAAAAGGTGATTTAGTCATTTATATAAACTACAAATTTGTAATCAAATTTTTAGTGAATCATGCCCATTCTAAATATACCACTTGAGTGACATTTTTTTTGTCATCATGTTTATCCTACTGTCTGAAAGAATCGTAGATTATAAGCCAAGTGATGCAGTCATGCGGTAGAAATGTTCAGTCTCTTAAGTTATTAAAATTCGATCAGCTTTACTGCAAAAGACTCGTAGATAACTAGTTTTTATAAAGTGGGAGGAAATGACGTTTGACTGTATTAAAATATTGACGAAATTGGAGGATAGCCTGGTCAGTTACTTGACTTCAGGAAGGCAAACTACCCATATTTTATTTCTTTGATATTATTTGACAAAACTGATGTTCGAATGCTGAAAATAATCAATCGATCATATTGTTTTAATTAACATTTTATTACATTTCCCAAAAGCATTCTGAATCCATGAGGAACTACCAATAACAATCATCAATCGTTGTAATTTTAAATGAGTTTTTTGCCATCATTTCCGTAAGTAGGTACCTATCAAACAATAAACATATCTTGCCTAAGCAAACAAATAAGCAACATTTTCATATAATCATCAATAAACAAATAAAAAAAATGAGAAGAGCAAAAGATGATGCTACCCATACCACACAGTGTACACTGACAAGATAAATCAATTTACAAACTAGTTTGTTTTGATCGTGCTTTAGCTAAAGCCCGTATGACACTACATTTTTTTTTGCATTTTTTTAAAATGAATCTAGATCAGTACGAAAAATTAGAACGAAAATTCCCGATAGGAGTGAGTGTGTACCCACCAACTTTATTAATGTAGAAACATAAAAAAAAAATGCATTAAAAATGTATTCAAATCACATTTTTCAGCTTTTTTTTTTTACATTTCAAGATTATTTGAAAATAAATTCGATTGAAAATTTGCGGTTGCTTTGCAAATAATTGCTACCCCTTTCGTAATACACTTTTAGTCTCTTTTACACACCGCTGACTTTTCAACATTATAAAAATGAGGAAAAAATGTAGTGTCAAGTGTCATACGGGCTTAAGAGCTTAGTTTACAGTTTAAAATATTTGAAGTCATTGGTTGACACACCTGCTAGCAAAGTTCAATAGATCGATGAAGTTTTGGGTGACTCGATTTATTTGTTTAAATTATTCAAATCTAAATCAAATTTTTTCGCAAGATTCAAAAACTCATATAAGTATACCTATCTCTAAACTAAACCATAGCCTTACGATAGTGAGGTACTATTTAGAAGGGTAAAGAAAAAACGGGCAAAATTGGAAATTTTAATTTACAAGAACTTTAGAAAACCTACCGAGAACCGTATTTTATTTTCAGTGTGCACAACTATTTAGCAGATTTGTTCCTTTAAAATAAACAATTCCCAGCTGGCTGCCTACCGCTGTGCCGGTGTTTGATTAAAGTCCGGCCGAGCACATCTTTTAATTAATTTTCTTTAGAGAAACAATGTAGGCGCCCTAACGGATACATGTATAAATATTGGCGTCTCGAAGAAAGACGAGTAAATTAATACACTTTTAGCTCGTCAATAGGTAAACACATCTAACCACACAATGCGCCATATATCTACACGAAGTCTTCGGTTTTTTTGTTCTTCCAATTGAGGAAAGAAAGTAGTATCTAATAATATAAACAATGGTCTGGTCATCCTAAGGGTATCATTTTTCAGCGTGCCACATCCGATTGATAAAATAGAAACTAGAGCACATTTTCAAGGAAAAATAAAATTCCTCTACATACCCACAACCGTATTAAGTGTTTGCATGTGCAGGCCACACCCTACGGAGGTGCTAAATTGCGCTGGACATTCACTACAAACTCAGCCCTCGATAGAGGGTGCAGCAGCAAATTAAAAACTAAATATAAATTGCCATACTATTTAAGACAATTTGTGGATAGGAAAATTGTACCTATTTTGGTATTTTCTACATCCCTGAAATTGCAGTGCAAATCTTATATTCCAAACAAATATTTGCGGTAAATAATTTCAGTAGGTCGATTTTAAAAATCAGATGCACCACATGGTTGGCTATAGGAATCTAAGGCAAGATTCGATCATAAAGTGCAACCTCAGCGGGAGTGGTCTGGCCAAGAAAACAAACACAAGATCATATGCACAATAAAAGTGGCCTCCGAATTTATGGAAACGGTTTTCATTTTTTGAGCGAACGCACACACGAATTTAAATAGATAAATCAAAATATGTATATAATTTGAATAAAATTCAGTTGGATTATAATTTGGTTGTTCAGCCGTACGTAGCGAGTGAGTGGATTTATAAAAATTAATATTAAAATGAGAACGATGCTACCTGGGTGTAGTCTGTTAGTTTTGTGATGTTCAATTTGTTTGTTGAACATGAATCGAAAATATTTTTCGAAATAACAAAATCCTTTGAATTGTTTCTTTTATTGTTCGATTTTTTTCTTCTTTTTGTTGGTTGCTTGTTTGCGTAGTCGTTTAACGGAGAGTCTGAGAAGATTTATTTCTTGATTTAATGGAATACTTTCAATCATTGTATCAACATGAGGATTTGGTGTTTAGAATACGCGAAACTCTCCAGTAATCAAGGTTAAACTGTTTTCGAATTGATGAATCTAAATTTGGAACATGGACTAAAGTGGTTTTAGTTAAAAATATTAAATAGTGTTTTTAAAAGGAGGTGCAAATGTGAAGTTTTTCAAATTCGTTAGTTTTCCTATGATTGTACATTTTTTACAATTGCAATAGATTTTTAAATTCAAATGAAGCTCCTGAATTTTGTAGCAAGTTTCAAATTGTTACTCACTGTTAATTCTTGTGTTAGAAATGATTACACTTATGGGTGTATTATTTATTTTGAGTGAGATCTTTGTGAAGCTTAGAAACACATGAAAAACCTATGCCGATAATATGCGTTAAGCACAAAGAAGTTTGAAGGAAACGGTTTGAATGTAACCTACGTACTGGAAACTGTTAAAAAAGTAGTGATTTAAAAAATCAGTGATTTAAAAAAGTAGCAAATATTTGGCATGAGGTTCTTTTTCACTGTTTACATTATTATAAATAAATAATTAAAAACTCAAAAGTGACTCCTTCCCAAAAGTAAGAGACTGCGGTGGAATTGTTTTCAGAAGGACATTCTAATTATTCAAAAGTGACTGCTCCGCCATTCTATGAACGGATTCGAACGATTTTGATTTCAAAGTCAAAAATACGACGTTGCACATACTTTACATGTTTCTTCTAAAGAGGTGTCTCTTTTTCACAATGACCATTTAATTCGAAGTACAGACAACTAAGTCTTCGAAAGTATCCGAACAGATAGGGAACGGGCTATTAAACTAAACCCCTTCATACATTTTTTTCAATCACCAGAAGTACTCAGTATGAATAACCTCTTTGTTTCAGGCACTTCTAGTTAACGTCATATCGTCGGCTTTCTTTCAAAAACTGGTAAGTCGAAAATGGGGAATTTTTGAGGAGGTGGAAAAAACCGATTTAAAAAATAAAGAAAGGAAACTGTTAAAGTAAGACGGACATACGAGTTTTTAAATGAAAATTTGAAGGCCGATAGAAGGTTTTAAAACTGGTTGATAGAGGCAAAAGGAATCATGATGGAGTAACGAGGGATTGATATTTATTGATATTGATATTTAAATTCAGGATGACATTAAATGTAATTTTTCATAAAATTGCGACTTACGAGGTTTTCAAAGAAACCCGATGATATGGAGCCTTTTGTATAAATATTGTACTAAGTATTACCAAATACAAAATTTTGGACATTGTAACGAAAAGTAAATATCCTGCTAGCATGACTACCAAGGGGCAAAGTATCGTACGACTTTTTCAGAAAGGAATCTATTTTTCGTAGATATTCGTCTCTAAATTAACTCAACTATACCAACCAGCGCAAAATGATTGGCAGGGCGTCTGACAGTCTCCTACGATGTTAGCTGACGCCAGCATTCTTCAAAACACTAATTCTATTGTGGGGCGTCCACCAAGAATCCAATCCACACGCGAAAATGTGGAGAACTATAAAAACATCAAGTGGAAAGTCTTGTTGTTTGCTCTTCTCGGTTCCGTAGCATAAAATGAAGAAGATCAATAGGAACTATTTTTATGTTCTTCCATCTCCAGCTTTATGTTGTGGAGCATAATCTGGGACAAAGTTTATAATAAGCAGTGGCTATATTTTAAACACATGAACTTAAATTTGGAGTCATTCGTGCTTAAGCAAAAATGATGTGTAAACGAAAGTGGGATACCATAACACCGTAGCTGTCAAATAAAAGTGATGCATGAGAGTCGAAGTCTAGAAACTACTCTCATTACTCCACTCAGTTGTACACATAAGAAGTTTGCATCGTCCCCCGGGTCGTGAATCTTTTGTCAGAGGATGCCTTGACCTGATTTTCGCAGCCTCAATCAAACGCCATTAATCCACATCCTGTGATTGTAGTAAACAACTGTTTTTTTTCTTCACCCTCCATTGATATATAAGTATCCTAGGGTGAGAGTGGTATATAGAGTAAAAATCTGACATCATCATCGCACAGCGCAACGCCGTTACTTATCCTAATTCTATATCGCCAGCAAAAGCATCCTTCTAGTCGCTGAGCTGAAGGAGCACAAACAGACAAAGGATATACTCGAATAGTTAAATGAAAATAACTATACGCACGGAATCAGCATCACTATAACAGAAGCAACCCCCAATTTGTGTATCCTTCCAGTGATTGTCTGGGAAAACTCGTCGCGCTGTGGCGACAGTGGCGTCTGTGATGGCGACGCCCTAACGCCCCACGTTCTACATCCCTTTTCCCAGAAAACTTGGCGCCAATTTGTCGGGCGGCATTCCAGTTACTTTTTTTTTATTACAATATTCAACCGCTCTACATGGCAACAACATCATCCCCTTGTCACTATGGATGGTATAGAGACTAATGGGGTCATTGTGTTACTGGGTGGCTGGGGGCTTATTTAAAATCTATGTAAGTAAAGTTTTTCGGGGTTATTGGGTGTAAAAACTTTTATTGTCTAAAGGACGTTGTTGAGAATTTTATTCTGTTTGTATGTATTGGGTTTGTAAGAATTTTTGTAGAAGAATTCCTTGAATGTCATGTGGTAGCCAATGTGGAGTTGGCGTTTCAGTGACGTAATTGGAGACGGGTTGGGCATCATCATTATCTTTTGTATGATTAATGAACAGTGGGCTGAGGTGAATGCTTGAGTTTCAAGCACATCAAATGTACGCATGTCGGAGGAATTTCGGGCATTCATTTTTGCCTGTGGTTTATATATTTATTTAGTTAATTTATTAACATTTGAGGGCAATAAATGACATTTCATGGTATGTACATAGAAATTAAAAGGACACAATTAATGAACCATTGCAATTTTTGTTGGAGTCGCGACAGTTCTTATTTCCATTCACAAGTGCAAGCTTTACGCGTATGAGACTACATTCTAATCAATTTGAAGTTGGTAAGGTACTGACGAAGGTACATATTGCATTTTTTACAATCCACTCGTCGTTGTACTTAGTAAAAGGGTGAATGGATATGTAGGAAGAGAATTTTCATCACTTTCTAAGATGATGCAGAATTTCAGCCTCATAGTGAATCCATTTCTGCGAAATACAGAGTACAGTTCTGTTCACATATGCCGCCAAAACGGATTAAATATTTGAAGCCCCGTGCCTTTAAAGCCTCAAGCAACGTTTCTAGCAGTCTTGCGTATACCGAAGATCTAATCAAAGAACATCCTTTTTAAAAAAAAAAATTGACCATCGATCTATACCCATTGCGTATTTTTACAGTAAATCAATAACGTTCTCAGACTGAAACCATGCACCCCTTAAAAAATTTACAGTTCGCTCGAGAACTTGAATATCATCACAGTTTGTGAGTGCAGTAGCTCAGTGGGTGGTGTGATGAACTACTGGGTCATTAGTTTCAGGTTTAATCCACGGAAACACACAAATTTAACCTTAAGTTTTTTGTTTTCGTGAGAGAGTCGTTACATTTAATTTTAACATAACATTTTTGGTAGTTTCTATATGTTCCAGAAAAAAAATTCTCAAAAACCAGTGGATTTGAGAAGTCAAGTCTTCAGTTTTATGCAGACCTGTTGCACCAACCTTTTTTTTATTGACTTTTACGTTGTTTTCACATGAGCTTTACGTCAAAAGAATTGTTTCAGGGCTTCATTTAAAAGGTAAATAAATTTTTATCAGCAGTGCTTTACAAAAAGCTGAGCTGAGTATATTTTTTCAAAGCGAATTTGCTGTAATATTTTTTTATATTTCTTCTGTGAACATGTTCATGATATTCAATAGCGAAAATGATCAATTTTCGAGCGCACAAGTCGTGTCTATTAATTAAGCGATCGTGCTGCAAGATCGCTTAGTGAATAAAGGTGACTTGGTCACTCGAAAATGAATCATATAAAATATTTATTGATAAACGTATTGTTGTACTTAAAATTACTTTTTTATTTTTATTTCAACAGCCGCCCGAGCACTTGAGTGCTACCATTGTAGCTCCGAGACAGCCGGAAGTGAAAAATTCTGTGGCGAGACATTCCAGGAGGATCAAATTCCCGACATGCTCGACAAGTACAGTGTGAGCGTGGTGCGAGCATGCAACGCAACATCCGAGCATTTGATACCAGCCTGCCGCAAGATCGTAGAAAACAGTAACTAGTTTTAATATCTCTCAACAATCTGATTTTAACTTTACATTTTTATTTTTCTAGAAAATGGCGAAACCATAACAAAACGCTTCTGCTACTACACCAACAAATCGGACTCTGTCTACTGCAACGAGCCACATGATAGTACCAATCGAGTTTTCTGTCAGGACTGTTTCTCCGACAAGTGCAATTCTGCTCCACACACAGTTGCTCAGCAGTTGGTGTTCATTGCCATTCCCCTACTCCTATCGAAGTTGTCACTTCACTAAGTTAGAAAATAAAATTACTTGTGACTTTTAAACATACAACCAAAAATTGTCAATGCTGTTAATAAGCCAAACAAATTTCATAATTAAGTGCTAAATTTAGTTAACAAGGAAAAACAGTTCTCAATTTGTACACTCGAAAGTGTTTGTATTTTGCTTTCTTTTTTTTTAATTGCGATAGAAGATCGAGGATCTTGCGGATAGAAACCCATTGATTATTGATAAGGTCAGTCTGTTGGCAGGCTTTTTAGACGTTTTCGGCACTCAGTATTAAAAGAGGCGTCCGCTTCTTTTCAGTTTTGGCCGATGGTTATTGTCTAGTAAAAATTACAAATTTTAAATAGATAGAATAAATATACACATCTGGTGAATATATTTTGAATTGAAGACCTTATGCAAAGTTGAAAGCTATTTGTTTCTTATGTTTTACATTTCCACTTCTAGATACTCATTTGTTATTAAGGATTACCCCTATCACATTATAAGAATACCAACAAAATTTAGGTTCTTACTTTATACACACGTTAACTTTTGTATTTTTGTATATGAGAAATTTTTCTTATATAAGTTAGTTCTATGATTATAACTTATGTACCTGGATGCATTTGTTTATGCTTTATTTAAAAAAAAAAACATCTTATTTACAATCCAAAATATAAGTACCTACTATATATAAAAATTAGTCAAAAAGAAAAATTATTCAAAAGCTTAACATAACAAGTTCTGTATTTTTAATGATGATGATAAAAGATACCAAAAATACAATAATAATGCTATGTAGCCGTATTCACTGTAGATGTGAATGATTTTTCTGTTGGATATTATTTTGAGTTCAATTTATATCGCAAATACAGTGGAATAGACCAGATCTGACATATTTCAACTATATTTATTCATAGATATTATAAATTAATTCATATAGGGATACTGAAATACATTCTATGTAAATTTGTTAAAATGTAAGTTTGATTGTTACTTGCTTGTATAGTCGGGTTATATATCTCGTTGAGAAATGAATTGGAAGTTCATTCTGATCGTGCATTGAATTTGAATGGTAAATTTTGTTTCGATATAATATATCCACTGTTACTATATGGTTTTTATATTTTTTGTTAAATTATTTTAATTTGTAGATTGAAAAAGAATAAAAATAAATTAAATCAGATCCAAAAATGCGTATACTTAAATTTTTTAGAATATTTGATACATTAAAAAATGCACTAAATGTGTGCTGAATGCATATTGTTTCACATATAAGTACTGTGTGCCGCTAATGAAAGGCTCAAAACAGTAACAAAAAATCGGGGTGGGTGGCTTTGTTTTACTATTAAAATCAAACTTAAAACACTATTTACTTTTTAAAAATTCCTAAGGCTTCTACGCTTCAGCATTTTCGAAAAAAAAAAGAAATTGTAATCGTTGAGATTTTTTTTGGATGTAGATTTTGGGTTTCAAAATATCATAACTACATACGCAGCGCACCCTTGTAAGTTTTTTAGCAGGCTTTTTTTTAGCAAATCATTAAAATTAATGAATCGAAAGTACAATTCGTCGGTCCTCCGAGAAATCGCTAAGTAAATATAGAGTATTCATATTTTACTGTTTATGGCTAAGTTACAAAGCTAATTTGAAAATGTCCTAGAGGTAGCTCTGGGAATACTTATAGCATATAAGTATACAAATGTGCACGTAAAATAGCGACTCATAGTTTTTTTTAAACAGTCGCATTAAATTCATCACAATCTTTTTTCGAATGCTCAGAAATGACAGCCGGCAAAACAGATTTGTCGTATATAGTATTGTCATTTGAGCTTTAAGAAGATGTCAGCTGAACAATTTTGTATTCTTCTTGACACAGGTTTTCTTGCTGTCATAATCTGATCTAATTTTTATAGTCGTTTATAATTTCGAAGCGTTAAAACTAAAAGTGTTTTGCATCTGAATTTTTGTGGAATTTTTTAAAGGAAAAATTAAATATAAACTTACATCTCAAAAATGATATTTCGCATTCCTCATAAAAATATAAGAAAGAACATAAAGGTCTTGGACCTTCAAAATTGTTATAGCACCTTATACGTATGTACCTATGTACTTCGGCTTCATCTTCGTCTGAAATAAGATGATATTGTTAGGCTCACAAGTGAATCGGGGATTGCTAAAACAACACAAGTGACATTTTAATTTTTTTACAGGAGATACAAAAAATGGTAGAAGAGATAGGTTGGCTTAGTACAAAATGCCGATTTAGCGCTCGTACTTCTGTGTGTTTTAGGTATCAAAGTATGTTGGTTTTGCTCTCAATGCAATGGGTACACATAAGCGGTTTAAAATCGTAATAAAACCGATTTTGAAAAATCTGTTTCTTATGTTGTTTAAACCATAGACAAACCATACTGAGACCCCCAACTCACAATCCTCTTGCCGCTGGCCCCCTCAGTTTTTTTTTTCAAATTCGCCATTTTGTTTTCCTATCCGTGTTATGTCAAAAAAGAATCCGTGTGAGATGCAAAAACATACAAAAAATTCAAAAATAAATGCTGCCAACCTCGGCAACCGTGTGGAAATGTGAAAGAGTTCGGAAATACCACATATTTTCATTACTGAACGCCATTGGTTAGTTATTATAAATTGTTAAAAGGCGAATAATTTGATTTCTTTGGTTAGTAAAACTATCTAAAGTTGATGTTCTATATACTAGAAACATATTAGGACAAACATGGTTGTGTATTTTACGCGTTTGGATATCATTAACTTCGATTTCGTGTGTAAATTTTTCGTAAATAGTGAAGAAAATTTGCTCAAAATATTTTCATTTTCCCTCAGCCAATCTATATTGTTAATTTTTCATGAACATTTTAAGCAAATGTGCACTTATTCCTAAAAAAAAATATTATCCACACGTAACGAACAATTTCAAATTAAACGGATAAAATTCTATGAACTCTGCCAGCAACTTTGCCCACAGCGGAAGTGTCTCATATCTCCTGGGAGTGGTTGGTGAGCAGAATTTTTGAAGTTTCGTGACATTTGTCAATACGATTTTCTATGTAAGAATACTAGCGCACCAAACGTGAACACTCCATAAAAATATAGCTTGTAGGCTAAGTAACGGGAATTCGGCCGGAGGTCTCAGTATTGTCTCTGGTTTTAACAATCACCGATTGAAGTTAGAAACATTATTGTTTTTTTTTTCTAAAATTTAACAAATTTACAAATTCAAATATACAGGCACTGGACACAGATACATTAGTTTTGAGAGATATAGTGACATAAATATTTTCAGTGAGCCTTAAGGTGAATGTATGCAGAGTAACAGTAGGTCTGTTCCTTTACTTACGAATTTTTACGGGTTGGGTTCGATATCCCGCTTTTTATAATACCGATTCTTAAAATCCCGTTATTAAAATCCCGCTTTTTATAATCTCGCTTTTTATAATCCCGCTTTTTTAAAATCCCGCTTTTTAAAATCCCGCCTCTTATAATCCCGTTTTTTATAATCCCGTTTGTTATTATCCCGCTTTTAGAATCAAAAGTAGTTGTTTTATTTTAAAAAATCGCGCGATTTTTTAAAATAAAACAACTACTTTTGATTCTAAAATTTTGATGAGAAAATTTAAATAAATCAAGCAATGAGTGTTTTTTGAAATGCAGTTTATTTTAACATTTATCATTTTAAGAGGAAGTAACAAAATAAGAAATAAATAATATCAAAATAAAATAAAAATGCGTAAAAACAATGTAGAATATGTAAGCAAAAACAAATGTGTGCTTACAGTAAAAACTAAAAACATTCGGATGCACTTTCTTTTTGATCTAGTATTTTTAATATTTTTAAATATATAATAATAATAGAATAAAAAAGCGCTTATAACCAACATCTATTTTTTTGATAACAATGTTTTGTAAAAAACGGGATTGGCGGGATTTGGCGGGATTTTAAAAAGCGGGATTGTAATAGATCGGGATTTTGAACAAGCGGGATTTTAGAAGGCGGGATTTTAAAAAAGCAGTATTTTAGCAGACGGGATTTTAAAACTTTTTTTTCGGGATTTTTGAAAAGCGGGATTTCAAAAAGCGGGATTCCGATACGCTCCCAATTTTTACTAATTCTTACGAATACCTACGAATTTTTTTCTATGCCGTTCTTGCGAATCACTTTCATCGCTAGGTAGATGAGTCAACTAATTTTGTTTGTAAATTAGAGTGTATATCTACTATATTTTAACGACTTTTCGTACCTCTTTTTTTAATTTTTTAATTAAGTAACTTTAATTTTTATAGATTACTACCACAGCGTTCCATAACTTTTTCGTAAGTGTCTGTCTCTGTGAGAGAATACACTGCTATTTTGACAGTCTTTTCAATTCTTACTACAAAAGTAAAGGATCAGACCTAGTATTTTTGGAATTTTTGACTCTATAATGACAGTGTTCATATTCTTCTAAATCTTACCGAAAATCAAAACCAACTCGTACATATAAAAAAAATACGATTCATTTCCTACACAAACGAAAACGACTCTACCGTTTCTACTCATATTTTATATTTCTTGTAGAGCACATATTTGAAAAAAAAAAAGGATGCCACATATATATTCAACGACCAACACGAACACCTATCCTACCCGTACACTAGTTGAGCAACGCGTTGAGCATCGCTCGTCAACTGGAATTGAATTGTGAAAACCGTCCATTGGAGTTGAATGAGGTTGCAACAGTACGATACGACTTTTTGATCATCTATTTTATATTTTTATGGTGTCCTATGTTTAATCCCCAGAAAAACATTAATTACAAATACATTTTTTTTCGACTGTGTCATCTCTCGTGAACATCGACAAACATCCGAGATTAAAACTTTCATATAACAGCCTGAAAAACTAACACAAAACGACTGGAAAGGAGCTAGCCCTAGGGCCCTTTCGGACCTTTTGCGCCAAATATTTAATTATTTATTTTATTGATTTAAGCTCAAAATATGGGTTTGGTATGGCTCAGTCTAAAACACGAAAAATATTTTGGGATGCCATGCGTGAAAAGTGTACAAAAGCAACAACCACCTGATTGAAGCCAAAACTGAGAGGGAAAGTAAAAACGAAAGATAAGACTTCTGTCTATCGGTGTGGAAAACCTCACCAGAATGCAGACTTTTTCATTTCTAGGTGTTTGGCATTATATGTACTACCTAATCTCAACTGACAACATTGCGTGAGAGCTCCAAAACACTGACCCTGACACCAAACCATATCACACGTAATCACACTCAACCCTAAGCCACTACACAATGTGGACAAATGCTACATAATCCTTCATCCCAAATTAATTTCGAAAATGTTCAGGTCCGTGTCCCGACCCGAGTGTCATTAATTTTATTTAAAATTCTAATCATGCTGGTTAGCCTTTGATAATAAAAAATGGCGTGGTGCCACCAAATATATTCAACTTTTAAAATAATTGGTTCTGTTATCCCTTATCACGTTAAACTAACTCTGTCTACGTTGATGTGGTATTGTTTCGGGAAGCATTTTAAATTTAATCTGTTCTAATGGAATGCACTTAAATTAAACGATTGCTGTGACTTTCTGCATAATTAATAACTTTGTGTTGGGACAATTTGCAGATTGGGATGGGAGATTGACCGATAAGTAAACCAGCACTCCTTCAACTCTGTAGGTATCTAGGTGGTATACTTTAAGCTGAACCAGGAACCACCCATGGTATGTATATGTGTGCGTTAATGATTCAAGTAAAGTTCTCTGCTCAAGTTATTGAATGCGAGCAATTAGTTTTATGGCTAGGTACCTACCTATACCTACATATAAGATTAGAGTAATGCACCATGTAATCTGCAACATACTTTTAGACGGACTGCTTGAAGGAGAATGCCAGAAGTATGCAATACATTTTGATGAGTGTATTTCGGTGAGCGCACGATGAGGTGGAATGAAAAGTGTAAGTGGATTATGATGAATTCCGTTAACCTCCATGGACACAATCATTTTATGCAGCAGATATTTCAGCGGGGATTGAAAGTGAAGTAAGTATTCATATTATGAATAGAAGGCGAAAGTTAAGTCAATGAATGAGGTAAGTATGCACACAATGCCGGCGAATCCGACAGAACGTAACAAAAGGAACCTTGTTTACCTCCAAAAGTGTCACACTAGCAACCTCACTAGAGAACTCCACGAATACCAACAACCAATCGAAGGAAGGGCTTTTCGAGAAACACTGAGACGACCTTCATAACACCATTGCAACACCCCAGTCCTGCATCAGAGGCATTGACGTTAGCAGGGGCTTAGCAAATATCTCCTACATCGGTTTAATGAAGAAATTCTCAAAATGAATTGCGGAAATTTAACAGCGACATTTATGACGAGCTATACAGTGACATTCATTCTGTCAAAAAAGAATCAGTCGCGTGTACGATAGCAGGCACATGAACATGCTCCGGCCTGAAAACTCATACTTTCCAACCCAAAGGGGCTTAGGTGTGGCTCATGTCGATTGAAAGATATCCTACTCTCAAAACTAGAGAAGCGCAGGTCTAAGATTTCTGACGAATTTCAGTAAGGGACTTAAGACTGCTTCGAAGTTGATTCAAGATAAAGGAGATTGGATTAAGAAGAATGTGTTACGGAAAGAGGATGAAGATCGAAAATGACGCCCTAGCAGATGCAGTTTTCTGTTCTCTATGGTGTATGTCAACAGTTTTGTCAAAACTTAGTGTATGATGTAAGACATGATGACCTGCACACTTTCATCAATATCTTCCCCCAATTTAAACGTACTAAAAGTCTCAAGTGACAAAGAACAGAAACAGGAACAGAAACTGAAACAGAACAGAAAGTTTTTTCGTTCTGTAGTAAATTCTGGTTCTGTTTACGTTGCTCGCTCAGCTACACAAAACTGATACAGAAACAGACCCAAAAAAACATGTCGCTGGCGCGAAATATTGGGTGACGGTCATTAGGTACATTATTTGGTGATTTCGCACGAAATCTATT
The DNA here is from genome assembly GCA_951230905.1 of Cheilosia variabilis. Taxonomy (NCBI): domain Eukaryota; kingdom Metazoa; phylum Arthropoda; class Insecta; order Diptera; family Syrphidae; genus Cheilosia; species Cheilosia variabilis. The sequence continues at coordinate 11,702,632 of OX579680.1, read as the reverse complement.
ACACTCTCCTCTTCGTTTACTAAAAACAGTTTTTTCCATTTTTCGTTTGTTATTCATACGTGGTCATCACAATAAACAATAGCACGACGTGAAACAAACAGCCAGATGACAGATGCCGAAAAATCCAAACAAAAAAAAACTTCTCCCCCACTATAAATTGGCATTTCTGTTGCTGGCAGCAACAGAAGCAATCAATGTAGACTTGTTTACGTTCTGTCGTCAAACAGCCATTTTTCTGTCGCTAGATTCTGTTGCTGAAAAAATATGTTCTGTTTCTAATTCTGTTTCTGTCGCATATGTATGGGATTCTGTTTCTGTTCTTTGTCATTTGGTGCCTTAAGAAACGCTGCGCAACCCATTATTGAAGTCGCAGCAATTTCAATCAATTCAACGACTGACGACAAACACAAAATTGTAATCAATTGAAATGCACATAAGCCTAGGCTAGACGGTGTCATTAATCCTCCCCCAAACTTTATCCTACACTTCCGGCTAATGCAAAAACATCCGCACTCAAGTCCTTGCTACGGAATAAAATGCGTAATTCAACTCCATTCACCCTTGTGGTGACATCATTATCTTTTTACTTCCGACGTAGGTTAGAGTGATGTCATATTTCATTACAATAATATAGGTACACAAATTTCCGAAGCCATCACAATACAACGGCTGACATCTCCTACCACGGCTAAGCTCCCGCCATATAAGATCACATTGCGCGTATTTTGTTTCAACCTTGTACTTAACCTTTGGTAACCTTTTCCCCGCATACTCCTGCATCGCTGTACACTTTCACATGTGAACGACGAAGCCATATAAAAGCGAAAACAGGAACCCCTGTCATACCACTAACTAACCACCAAAATATCCGGCGAACCAGTTTCCAAACGACTGCCTCAGATGTGCCCCAATGAACTCTGTATAGCATGAGTGTCTGTCAGTCGGTCAGACGTCTGATTAATTTTGAATTTTAATTGAACGTAATTTGGAGAAAGCTATCCACCAGCATTTTTGTCTTTTCATCAACGATAATCAAATTTCTTTCGACTACTTGTTATGAATGTAGACTCTCAACCGATGGAGCATATGATTGCATGAATAAAGAAAACCCAAATCCATGACATCAGAAAGTGAGTTGATTACTAAAATACGCAGCTACGTAATCACCTTTAATGACACAAATGTTAATCATCCACTTCGACCTGAAAGGCTATATGACTTGTGTCCCAGCATCGGAGTTGTTGTTTACCAATAAATGTTGTCTGTTTTAACAATGACTTCACTACCTGTTTGACATAAATAACAAACCGTGGAAGGGCATGCCGATTGCCGGTTAATGCGTAATTCAAGACTTTGCTAAAGCTGCCCACAATTCTTCTTTTCACGGTCTAGCTGAGCGCTTTAAACTGGTTTATATGTAATAAGAGTGCGTACACTGAAAAAAATATTGAATCTGATTAGTATTCGCTTTGTTTGCAACAAATAGATCAATAGATTCATGTGGATAAGCCCCAAAGGATGGTTAAACCAAATTCTTGTCAAAGGTTTGGAAACAGCGAACTTGCATAGAAAGCATTCGCCTATAGTACCCCTAAGAGGGACTGTTAGTACCAATAGGAACAGTGTTCATCTGTTCATCTGAGTTGACAGACTAAAGAGATGAGTTGCTTGTATTTTCACAGAATTTTCATCTCGAAATCTTTTGATCAACAAGTCCGGAGATGTGTTGTATACACATCTTTGAATGAGTAAATATCTTCTTACTCGAGTCGGAATCGACCAGATAAGGGAACCGCAAAGTGCCGCAGTTCGTAGGTATTTATTTGTGAGCATATATAAGTCACTGATGACAAAAGTGACACATTTAGTAAGTCAAAATATTACGAATATTCTCCGAAGTACCTACTTATGACTCAAGCCGCCAATCTTCACGGGTGTACGAAACCATATATGATCCCATTTGATTCTGATAAAGGGAAAGTTTAATACTACTAAAAAAATGTAAGGTCGCTCATTAAGCGTAACAGGTAAATCTTTGTATTAGTTGTATACTTGATCTACAGCGGATCCTATCATTTCAAGAGCATTCGTAGCACTCCGTTGTAAAAATTTGACTATTGTCGTTTTCGATTTGGCTTTTCAGATTTTGATCTGAGTTTTTAGATTTCTGCTGCCAAATCGAACATAAAATCCGAATTTTATTGGTTCTTGTGTGTATTCAGTTGGCCGCAAAAAATATGTTGTTTCACTTGCACTGGAAATCCATTTCAATTGATTTTTACACTTTTATAAAAACGCTTTTCGAAATAATTTAATATAAAGAGTCGTTTACATACTCGCAAAATGTATAATTCAGTTAAAAAAGCAATCCTTTCAACAATAAACAATTCGTAACCGCCAGCTGTGTGTCATACACATTGGTATTAGTGAAAGTATGTGTGAAATTTGAGAAAAAAATCGAGATTTCTCTAAAGAGAGTCAGATAAAAAAACAGATTGATTTTTTTTGGCAAATCGAAGATGAAAAGCAATCTCAATCAAAAAAAAATTGATTTTTTCTCAAAAAAATTGATCTTTTTGCCAAAGCGAAAACGACATATGCCACAACACCACGACAGAAGAATGACAGCAAACTACTTGCAAATACGGTCAGTGTCAGCTGTCAAATTCCCATCGTGCATAGCTAATAAATGAGCCATATGCAGACACCGCTTTAAAACGTATCACATATCTATTAAATAAATCGTAGTCGAAGTCGTAGTAGTTCGTTTCGTAATATTTTTATGGCTCTTCAACAATCAATTCTGGGGTCAGATTCTGTAAGGCGAAACGATCAAACGTTTTTGTGCGCACGCTATGTTAGACAAGCAAATTTCTTCGTGCACACGAAAACGTTTTGACGTGTCGCCTTACAGAATGCCGACCCTCATTTTACGACTCAAAAATTTAAGAACTTTAGTAGCTGTTGCTACATTTTGAATACAAATTCCGCAACCAAAGTCGAGACTAAAGGTGATCATTAGCACGGCGTATATAGAGCATTCAATCGACGTCTCCAAAAAACACCGAATAATTTTTTCCAATGCAATACTGAATAATTATGATCTAGCCAAAGAAATACGCACCTGAAATGGCTAACAGGCGTCAGAACAAGTAACTAACATTACAACTTATCCTTTCACAGGCGACACACGGTCGCAATACAAAAAATAATTTCTTCACTTCTCCCAAATCACCATACCCCAGCTCATAATATCTTTAGGACTATTAACCGCGTGAATGCGTGTTCCTGGGTAGTTTGCATTTTAGGGCTCCCCTCAAAGCCTGTCGGTATTTCTAGGAATAATGATTAAAAAATTGTTAATTAACTTATTACTATACCCTATACCACAATGAAATACACACCGCACACCATCACAAAAATTTACATATCCATACAAATATCTAGTGTGTGGTACACAACTTCTATCCATGATGTTTAGTATCAAGAATTCTTTTTGTTCTATGTTTAGCGAATGTGGTATGAATATTTAGGAGGTTAGTTTATTATATTTGGTCCAAGAGTTGCTGTTGTCTCTAAAATGGCACGGGGGTAATAGATTTATAAAAAAAATATTATTCTTAAGCAATTTCACATGAAGATAGATAGGGATAGAAATAAAATTTATACAGGGTTTCTCAAGGCAGTAAAATATAACTTGTAATATATATAACTTGTAAGCACGGTTGCCACTTTGGTAGTTTTTTTTACCAAATTTGGTAATTTTTTTTTTTTTGCTTTTTGAGTTTTGGTAATTTGGTAATTTTTATCTGGTTTTGGTAACTTTTTGAGCAGGAACCCCAAAAATACGAACTTGATATGAATTCATTTAAATGCTGCCTTACTGTTTCTGAGTGATAGCATTGCATTTGCAAATGCGTCAGAACCACCCATGTAAATTTGTAATTTTGCTCAAAAAAATTACTGAATGCACTCATTTTCTTCTTTTTACAGATGGTGAACTTCGAAATATTTTCTGTTTATAACTACATTTCGACAAGGATAGGTTAGTTAATCATATAATTTATTTGCAGACATATCTAAAGCTCACATTTGTTAAAAGTTTGTCATAAGAAAAAAATGCTACAAGTAATTTTAAAAATCAAATAAAATAATTTGAGCTTAGAAAATCATGCTTTTGGTCAAAAAAAATATTTTAGTAGATATTACTATTACATTAGTAAGTTAAGTCTTATTTATTTTATTTTTCCAATTTTGGTAGCTAATTATTTTTGCAAGTGGCAACCGTGCTTGGAAGTTGTAAAATTAAAAACGCCCGCAAGATGTGGGGCCAGCGGATTAAATTCGTGTTGACTTTGGTACTCTTATGGTTTCAACTTGGAAGTGATGCATATAAGAGAAATTGTCTGGTGAGTCATTTGTAATGACCGAGATCACCGATCGTGACTGCACTTTCCCACAAACGCACAAACGATCACTCGGCTTGCTACTCATTTGTACCATCAATACCATCATTAAAAATATATTTTCACAAGTGACCAACAAAAAAATGCTTCCTACTTAAAAATAGCTTCTTTCGCTGAAAATATGGTTAAGTACAATTTTAAATAATATTTACGACTAGGTCGAAACTTTCTGGATCATCGCAAGTTCTTTTGAAATGACAATATTATCCATCCGCGTTGGCCCGGATTTAAAATTTAATATAAATTAAGCAACCAGAAGAGGAACATTTTTTATTTTAGATCCCTTTAACTTTTTAAAGCGGATATTAGTCTAAGATAAACAAGTATTTAGAAAACATCCTTGATACGGGACTAGGAATAATCATAAGAAGATCCAACAGGCAGAGCTTGTAAAATAAAACCCCACAACAGTGGAGGTCATCGTAATGAATGTAAAAAGTGGTAGATACCCATCATTTTAACGTATGCTTCAATAAATGACAAAAAACTGCATAGGAACCACCATAATAGGGTACAGCAGAAGGCATGCTTGTGTATTTAAGAACTCATTCCAACTAAAAAAGCCTATAATGCTCCCAAATGTAATGGATCCGGCTTTCCTCTTGAAGATACATGCATTTTGTTCTGATCTATAGATCATTAACCCAAAAACTAGCCCTCCGAATATATTTTCCCTAACGATCATCTAACGATGGAATAGCTATCCAGTTTTGAGTCCAATTACAGATGCAATCATCCTCCATTGCATGTCAAGAGATAATCTCCAGTAACCTTTCAAATCCACTTTGCTTAAATTATTTCAGCTGGCCCTGCATACTACTCCTCTATTGTGGGTGGTTCGACAATCGATCTGGTATTCCGCGGCATCTTCCCTAATAACAGATGACACCTAGTGATTGATATTCCGGTACTTAATATCTTCATCAAACAAGTGGGCAAACATACCCGTCTTTGTCTTTTATTTTGTTTTGTCTTTATGCTCACTCATTAATTATCCAGCGTGTGTGTATAAAAATTAGAATTAACCAACACTCCTTTTCAGAGGAAAACGTACTTACACTACACCCAACAGCAACACTTAGAAATTCCCAAACACCTCACATACACGCCACAAAACAGCCGAACATACTAGATACTACTACCACATACCAATCAAACTGGCATCCCTCCGATGGAGAAACAAAACAAAAACATGAACAACACGCTCAGTTGAGATCCAACCAAGTAACGTACAAGACGCTCCACTACTAGCAGTCGCTTGTTGAGATATATTTTTGTTTATTGAGTTTGTCAATTTTTGTGCAATTTTGTCTGTCAACCGTCGTCGTGTTCTAAATTAGAAAAAGAAACTATCCATAAAAATGGTTTCCGTACAACAAAGTGTTTTAATCCTCGCCACCCTAGCTGCCTTGGCCTCTTCGGGTGAGTTTTAACGCCGCTATTATACTAGTTGAGCAGCGCGATTTTAACATTTACAAAAATACGAGAGTAACATGTGGCAATAACCTTCTGTGTATCTATTTGCTTGCAGCCTACGCCATCAGCTGTTACCAGTGCGAATCCGCGCTCGAAAGCAAATGCGGTGAAGACTTCAACACTGACGGTATCCACAAGGCCGACTGCTCTAGGGTACCAGTGCCAAGGTTCTTACAGAGCCTGTTGCCAATCAAAAACGCCACTGGCTGCATGAAGACCGTCAATGAAGGTGAGTTTCAACTCGAATAAAATGCTATGATGTCATGTATCCGTGACAAAATTTTAAATACGGCGTAGCTTGGGATGGGAGTATTGCATTAAGACGATGAATTCTTGTTTGGACGCGAAGATGATCGAAATAAGCATTACATTTTGAGGTCTATTAATAAGTTGGTTTGGTTGACGTAATGCGGCATCGGATGGGGAGTGTGGCCCAAAACAAACTCGTTCTATTTTCAAAACTAAAGTGGAAATTTGTATTTAGAGTTTTGGCGGTCGATTCAAGTGGTTTCGGTTTGCTGTTCAAAATTATTCGCTCCACTGGAAGCTTTTTATTATACCATTCGGGGCAGTGACTTCATCTCGTAAAAAAATCCCAAGGTAATAGCACATTTTGAGGCGAGAAGGGCTATCCAAACGTAAAAACGTAATGAGTAAACAGTCGTAAAATAAATAATTAGTCAGCACGGTGACATGCATTGTAATTTGAAGTAGTCGCATGTAAATTTGAGTTCACATGAGCGAAAGTGTTTTAGGAAATCTGCCAGGAATTCGAAACACACCTAGTGTATGATTCAAGCGCTTACATTTAGCGAAACTACGCTGTCAATATATTGTTTGACTTTTTAATTTCCCGAAAGATAATTTAATTGAGACTATTAAGCGGTTGTATCTGTTTATCATGCGATGACATCATTTAACGATGATGCGGATCATTTTGGTAATTGGATAATTTGTGACAGCGAGAACATTAAGCAAATGTCATTTGGTCAATTCCGACAAATGCCATACAAAATTGCGAAAACAAGGGAAATATATCCAGGTTGTCGATAATGGAGGTGGAACAGGAATAAGCACGTCCGATCGTCCCAGGCACATAACTTTTATTTAATGGTGTTTTGAATTTCCTTAATTACGATCGTTCGGTTTGAGAACGTATTTTTTAGTGCTCGAATTAAATGCTTCGACGTTTAGTTATTCAAAAAAGGCATAAATGCACCATTCGTTTGCGAATCGATAGTGATAAAGGAGCTGATTATTTTTTTACATATTCTTTATGAAATTTAATGTAAATGCATTTTTTGCAGCAATTTTTTGGAGGTTTTGAGAAAACATTTTTTTTGTCTTCCTATTCAAATTCCTCAGTCTGACGTTCTGACCTGAGAAAGCGAAACAAAATCGTTTCAAATACGAAAACGCCTTCCGATCTTACTGGGTTCTTTTGGTATTTTTAGTTGCGGCGTAAATTGGATGAGAACATCATCTGTGTAGATCTTTAGATGAATAAGTCGTTGCTCCGAAATATTACTCGCAAATAAGTCGCCAGAAAATTAAAAGTTCAACTTCCTTACCCATATTTGAGAGAATTTTCTGGACATGGAAAATGAAAGGTTGAAGAGTTGCTGCAATAGATATTTGGTAACAGGTCGAGCTTGCAAAAAAAATAGTTGTCCTATTGGTGGAGATATTCATTAGTAAGTTCTCCTGACTTAAGAAAATTTAATTCATCTCAAAGTGAGGAGGAGTCAGAAATTACTCGGCAGCTCCATCTGAAAGACACTCTCAAAACAATAATAGTTTAGGGCATTATGTCAGACTTGTCGGCTTTGCACCTCGTAAAATGGCAGTATTCGTCTTACTATGACAAAAAAATCCTCAGTTCTTAAATTCACTTATTCCCAAATATTAATAACAAACAGTTTTTGAATGAAATCGTTCTCATTTTTATCAATTTAAATTTTTTAGCATGGTAGCTTCGAGCATAAGTTTATCCACCAGCCTTTTTTGAAACCAGTCATTATCGAGATTTTTTGTCTTTTTATCCCAATTTCAAACATACATCAAACACCACTTTCTTAGTACATATTGAGTCTTACTAATAATCAATTTGAACCTCCACACAGAATATTTTGCACAGCATGCAATTTTGTATGGAAAATGTCCGTATTGTGAGTTCGAAAAAATTTAACTTGCACACTTAAATAGATTTTTAGTATCGCGGATTGATTTCAAGCAACAACTCGAGCTCGAAAGGGACTTGATAGTTTTAACTTAAAAGAATCAAAAGGCTTTCAGTTGAAGTTCACTTTGTCACTGATTCCAATGTTGACACTTCGCAGGAGTGCCTTTTTGGCAGAATTTTTGGGATCTAACCTTTAAATATTAAAATATCAGATAAGGCGTATGCGCTCCATTTCTTTGGCGTGATTTTTTTCGCTCTTTTACTGTGGAAGTAACTGCAAGTCTTCATTTTAGAAGCGCTATTGTTTGCTGCGACGAAATTCCTTGCGCTGGTATTTTGCATAAAATGATCCTTCGAAGTGACTAAAAGCTTTAGAATTCGATGAGTATTGTTAGGTTAGCTAACCCATATTCAAGTTCAGGTTCAATTAAATTTATTGTTATTAAAGAAACGTTTAAACGATACATCAAGATAAATATCTTTTTTAGTACACAGAGCCAGCCTCCATATAACTTTCTAACAAGTTACTCAAATTATATGTGGCTTTGCACACCAGGTGATCAACTGCTGGGAAGTAGGACTCTTTCAAAACTGATTTCGGGAAATCTCCTACTCTGTTTAGGGATACTAATAAATTAGAGTTGATGTTGGTCTCCTCGTTAATTCCTTATGTTGACGACTCATTTGGGCGATTTGTATTACGACACTAAAAGCTAGAGATAAAGACATAATTCCACTTAATAATAGATGAGAGAGGTTTGCGGTTATGGACCATTTATACGTTTACATTTAAACTGTCTGGCTATGGTCATAACTAAAGAGGTGTAAGGGCAACTTTCTGCTTATTTTTCCCATGGGTTCATCCCGAATTCATTATTTGTAAATCCACATGAAATTAAGTTATATAATCGATTGCTTGGCCACTTTAAAAATTCAAGCGATTCACACGCTACTCTCAACCTGTGATTCTGAGATCATCGTTAGATTGATGCCAGTGCGCCCATACCCAAGGGTACATTGGAAAAGCTGTGCTGCATCATATCACCATCACGTGACGATGGCTAACAAACATTTAATTAACAACAGCAAACATTCTCATAATAAATTGCGTTGTAAAATTTTCTATTTTTTTATTTAAATTTTTACAACAGTGAAGTGGCCGGGCGCGCCTACTAATGGTTGTTGTTGTTGATATAAAATGACCATACCGGCTTTCGAAAATTTGGAGTTCATCATTTATAGCGGTGACGAGTGTCGCATTCGTATAGGTGGGGCTTCCCATTAGAAATTTAATTCACGAACAATTTGCCGGTTAACATGGAAAGGGACAAATTCCTATAAGCGTGCTTTTACATGCCAATTGGCAGTTACAGAATATATACATAAGCTTTCCTCAGAAATATGATAAGCAACTGAATGGGTGTGTGGTTGTGAATAATATGAATATTAAATGTGGAATGCTACGCTCAAGTCATAAGTTATTGTAGATCCATGAAACGAGTTTGTCGGTGTAGATTTAAAAACTAAATTCAATGTAGCTGGCATAATTCACTTTTAGATGGTACAAAGCAGCCCAGATGTCCATATCGTGCCTTTCATATTGCCATATTGACTTCAACAGATTCTACATACAGGTTGGCTCATGTTGAACTGATATTAGACTTCAAATGATTTGAATTTGGTCATTTACTTGGAGCTTATGAGGAAAAATTCGAAAAGGTTTTGTTCTCCGACGACGCAATAAATTTGTTACGTGAGGAATTTGAAAGACCAGTTTTTTTGCGTTTCCTAATAATCTATTTCTTGTCATTTATATAGTATGTTACTATCTCAGTCAATCTTACTATTTTGTTTATTGTTTTACTTTATGATAAAGTAATGGTGTAAATATAACTTGTCTTATGAGGTAGGTTCGAGAGTGAAAAAGGGCTTCTGAGACGGTCAAGCTTAAATAAGTTAATGCTTCCGTGCATCTGCCACAGGTCACATTTTCCAGTTAAATAGCAAAGCGTTAGCAACTGTACACAAAATAGTTATTTTTCGACGGACATTGGTTTTTCTAAAACGTACGATCAATTCGTTTTCCAGTCGTCTTAAAAAGAAATCGTGTCAGCGCAGCGAAACATTTCGTATTTCATGTGACCTAATATTTCTCTACAGAACTAGATTACAGAAAAATCGTTGTTGTGGTACCATTTTGAAAATATAAAGTACCTCCAAGTAGTTAAGTAAACATTTCTGACTGCAATTGTGACATTGGAAAATGATTTCATCATCGAACACATGTCTTGCAATAATTTTCAATATCAAAGTCACTCCGATTCACGTGAATGCTACTCTGATCTGACATAGTAACATAATATTATTTACGTCAATAATGCTGAATACGTGCCCTTCATCTTCGGGTGCATGTTAATTGCTTTAACACAAATGCAAACTTTAGCACGTAGGCGGACTCATTCAAAACTCAAATAGTGACGCTCACTTTACGTTGCCCCTAATTTGCTTGTTTTCCAAGTGTGAGTATTAATCTTGATCTGTGAATATCACCGCTAAACAGACTCTTTGCGTAATGAGGAAAAATAATATTTATTTAGAAATGCGTTCAAATATTTATAGATTATAGAAATCTCTATCTTCTGTACGAATTGCAAAATTCAATGCTCTTCTCTGCTTGAAGTGATTTCTACAATCTTTTTGCTAAATGGACGTTCTTGTTTGTTTTTTAATCGAACTTCTAAGTTACAAGCAAGATTCATTAGGAAGGAGATTGTTCCAAGTTCACTATTCCAAATCGTCGTGTTTTCCGACCATTTGATCATTTTTATTTTTAACTCAAATTTGAAAGCGAATTCCTGCTGTCAGTAAGTATTGGATATCGATATACATGAAGGCAGATATTTGTTTCGTTCTTTGATATTTCTTTGAGCTGTTACTTAATTGCTGTCGTTTGGACAATCAAGGGGAACTCTGTGAAATCTCACTAATTAAGAATTTAAAACTTTGCCAACATATTTCATACTTTCTTTGCTTGCAAGATACAAGTCTTTGTAAACAAGTTCTTACCAACTCAAAAAAGTGTTTGAATTTAAAAAAAACACTGTTGATTTATAAAATTCATTTAATATTTTCTCCGCTATACTAATAATCGTTTTTAATGTCCAGGCTAAATTTTTCAAACTCACAATGGGGACATTTCCCATACAAAATTCATATCATGAACTAGAAAATATTTTTTGTGAAGGTTAAAAATGTTTATTAGTAATCTGTGTGCAACGAAGAGCATAGCAACACTGGTTCTGGGTAAATGAATATTCTTTTCAGTAAAGTTCAGGGGTGGATTGAAATCAATATTCAATTGGCCATAGCATACGCGGAAGAACAAAATGCGAACATCTTTCTTAATATTACATTTCATGCGAATTCACAGAGGAAGATAATACAAGATTTTTAGGAGAAGCATATTGAAATTTACGGATGTGGAATATCGGTTATCACGGGATTTGTTTTCCGATCAGAAACGTGTCGGCTTAATCCACCAGCTTCGAGGTCAATACACGTAGTGAGACTTTCAAATACTGCAACAGGCGCTTTTTTATTTTACCAACATGATTTTTTTTTACCCACATGAGATCATTTATTTCCGTTTCCATGGAATGATCTATATAGGTCATGAAAATCAATGATCATGATATAGATCATGTGGGCAAAAAAAAAGCGCCTAATTTATGCGCACAAACCTCCGAACTTTCTATTTTAAACAATGTGAGTATTGCAACTGGTTTCGTATCACACGATTCGCTTGATTAGCCGACACCGACACCCATTATTTGAAAATTCTCAATGCACAATATACTCAGCTGATTTGGTAAGCTAATTTAGTACAATCATTTTTGAAACTTAACAAACTTTCTACTTGAAAAAATAGAAAATATTGCGTCAAAGATTTCCCCACTTTTATAACTGTCTTTCACTTTATGAACATCGCTGTCTCGGTTTTCATTTTCCACAGCATTTACAAAACAAATAAACAACTTTCACTAGTCCCTAGACCCTATTGTCGATGCAGGCGCATCGCTGCATCACTTTTGTCATGGAAATTCAAATTAGTGAATTAATCTAATTAGACGGTCCAAGGGAAAGTGTAAACCATGAAGTCACATTGTGCGTCTAATCTAATTCATTAGTCTATGTGTAAGGCTATGAAATCGGTCATTTCCTCTTACTTCCTATTCGGTTTGCTCTTAATTGGTACTCACCACGAATAATAATTGTCAAAGTTTAAAAGTCATTGCACGAATTACAGAAGAGATCAGGCATTTGACACATGACCGGTATTCGGAAGACTAATTTAATCCAGCAAGTGTAGATTTTTTCACTTCGAGGTGCTTCCCATCCCACGGACTTGGGTATTGTGTTTTTCACTTTTCACTGAATCATGTGGGGCTATTATTTACAATCAGAATGTAATGATCTTGAGTGAGAAGAAAGTTGAATTTAAAATGTTTTTCTTTTTTTTTTTGCTAAAGGAGAAGATATTTTTTAAAGCAATGCCGGCAATTTTTCTTTAAAAAAATCTGTTAGTAGGTACCTATATACAAATCAGAAAGGCTGGGGGAATGTACCTATAGACTCAGCTTCTAGTTGACACAGAAAGCCAATTGATGGCTTAAAATAATTATGGAAGTTATATGTAACCAACGATGTCCCGTCTCATGTTCATACAAGTGTCGGAAAACAAAAGCAACCGTTTTAAGCAAAAGATACAGATTTTTAGTATCATAAACAAATTCCAGTTGGTCGATATCTACGTTAAAATAACAAACAATTGCGCTGAACATTGTGAAGAAAAAGTCATACAAAATATGGTGCTAGCGTTGCCACTGGGCTAAACTTTTATTGCAAATTTTATTATCCATGAATTCTTTGATTTGTTCCATCAGAAAACATTAAAGTCGGAACTTTCAATTTACGATTTAAACAAATTTCATTATATGTCTTATATGTTATTTTACCTTTTCAGTGAGCGGAATTAAGCACGTTGTCCGCAACTGCTACTTTGGTGATGTCAAGGCAACATCTTCTGGTTGTCAATCGGACCCCTCACTCCCGTACGTTAAACAAATCTCCTGTGATGTTTGCACAGACAACTTGTGCAACAGTTCAACAGCAACTGGACCAATTGCCTTCACTATTGCTGTGTTCGCTGCAGTCGCTCGCATGCTGTATTAATTCTTAAGACAGAAATAAATGTATTTATTTTTTAAATATATCTTTCTTTTTTCTTTTGTTTCTTATTTGAAATAAATACTGTCAATTTTTATTTATAGCATTTAAGAGTAATTTGTGTGAACATTTATTTTCTCATTCTCATTTTGGAATTTGTTTTCTATACAGCCGCCTCTACATGTTACACTGTAAATAATTATAAAAAAAAAGATATAAATTCAGAAAGTCGACAATTTTATACACACTCAGCTGTTTTGCAACAAATAAAGAGAAATTACAACACCACAATGAAACGCTTTAAACATAAATCATTTTCTTACTAAATGGAAATAGTTTTCTCTCTGTTTTCTGATAATCGATGGGGGTCTGTATTTTTGTGGGCGGCCCTCTTCTTTATTTTTGTTGATAATTCTTTGTTTTTTATAGACGAAATTCCTAAGAAGATGCCACAACAGATTGTTTTTAATTCGTATCCGATTTGCTTGTGAGTAGACAGATTTACAACACAGATGTATTGGTTTGGTATAGGAATTCGAATAATTTCGGAATAAAACTTTGAGCGTACTTATACTCACTGTCATTTCATGTAAACGAGGTCGCTGACGGAAGTAGAGATCATAATAATCGTGTCTAGAATTGGTTCGCATTAGCATACGTAATAGGGAAGGAATGTCGTCCGTGAGTATATCCTTGTGAGCGATTTTAGCATATTAGGATGTAAAAGCCTGTAGTGCTTCATGTTAAGTAATTTATTTTCACTAAAGGTGTGGAGCCACAATAATTGATGGTAAATATTTATTAATTAAAAGCAAACATGTTTGACAAAAATTAACACAATTTTATTAATTAATGAGTTTCCGACATAATTCATTGTTCAGATTTTGTCATGCGGTGATTTAATTACCAAATGGATTTTGCTTTAGCCAACCTTTTAAAATGAACATAATTCTAAGCGAGCTGGGTAAATAAAAGGACCTTCCTGTCAAGTGAAATTTTTACTCCAGACATCAGTGACCTAGGCAATTTTTTGCTTACCTTAACATTTTTAATCCTACGAACACAAGTTTCAGTCGATGAATTATAAGAATCAATTTGTGCATACATAATTCCTACGAGATTCGCTTTAAGAATTTTTTTTTTTTTTGTTTTAATTATGAGAGATGGCATTTTTTTATTTTCAAAATCTGATCCAAGCAATTGAGTGGGAATATTAGACCAAAATAAATATTGTGTTGACTGATTTGACACAAATCTAAAAGAGTTGCAGCCGGATTTACTCAAAGTTCCTTAAATTTGATTCAGCGACACTGGTATACGGATTCGGATTCATACCTATTCTATATTATGTATTCTCATTCACATTTTTTTGAACTAAATATTGTAGTGAAAGGGCAGAGGGGTCTTAGTCACGCGAATGAAACACACCCGACTAAGGGATGACTGCAAAACACGTAATGAGAATAAAATCGACAAACATACCTATAACATTTGACTAATTGTGGAATTTCCAAATGGTTAAAGAAAGCTGATATGTATTAGAAGACCGAAATCTGCATGCAAACACAGATAAGGAACGTAAAAGTTTAAAGCAATTTTCGCGTCACTCAGGGTAAAACAAATGTTAACAAGGAAAACGCCCACCCAACCAAATCTTTTGGTATTTTGAAAGTAAACCGCCGAAATAAAAGTTCTTCCTAATTATTTTGAACTTTTGGAAACTTTTACCAAAGAGCTTTATAAGATTATAGAACGCTTTAAAAAATCACACGTTTAGTCAAAGAAGCACCCACCATAGGAAACTAAGTTTGTTCAGAATTCCCACCAATAGATGTCGCCAGTAACAACTAAAAGAAAATGCAACTACAAAGATGGAGCTTACGAAATTTAAAAAAAGCTAATTTGAAGAATGTGTTGGAGGTGTTTGTTAGTTTTACTGGAAAATCAAGCTTGCTGATTTAAAGATACATAACAAAACATTGATATATTAAGTTTAAGGTTCTTTATTTGAAATTTCAATTGGTACATATGACGTCGCATTGAACTTATAAAAATCAAATACTAACCAGCTTCGAAAAATCAACGGCTGAATGTACGAAATTTTGAAAGAATTAAGTATCGGAATTTCAGTGGCAGTACGCTTGTACTGAATCATTTAGTATTGTCACTATAGTAGTAGAATTGCAACCACTGAGCTCACTCTAGTATAGATAATTCGAATACACCAACTTCCACTTCCATACAATGAAGCAAATTGTAAATACGAATTTTGGTTGATAAATGTTAAAGAGTTTTGGAAAAATAACAATAAATATCTATAGGGTTCTGACTGTGTTTTGTTTTTTGACTTTAGTTGACGAAATGCATTTTGGTGTTGAAAATCAAATTTAACCTTAAAAACAGCTAGTTTTGAAATAAAAACTTGATATTTTTCCAATTATAAGAAAAAAAAATCCTTCACGCTAAACCTTGACACCTGCATGCATATTAAGTTTTGTTTTTAATGTAAGCTTTCTATTTATCAATTTCTGCACAGAGAAAATAAGGCAAAACAAACTTACAAAAGTGGAATTGAGGTTAGGAATCGATTACTTTGCTCGTAATGTAAGCCGGATGGAAATCTGCAGCAACTATTGATTTGTTGGTGTCTTTATTTGTGACTTCTTCCTTGTAGTTTGCGAAGACCGATACCAGTTTGTTTGAGTTTGTTTGGTGGAGGCAACTTTTCCGGTTTCGCCAGGTGTTGCAAAATGTACAACAATATATTTAGTTTTCTGTGGATTTTTGTACCAGGTTTTCCTTTCAAAAATTGATGTAGTAGTCTATATAAGAGAAACGTTTCACGAGGTCAGAGTTTTGTGTTCGAAGGCAGTGAATCTCTGCTGAACATTTTCTTCAGTCGAAATATTTTCAACAAAAGCAATTTTTACGGGTGTTTGTATTTGGTTAGAATATATTTTTATTAGGTTTGTTTGTTCCGGCAATGCTTCGGCTGATTTCCGCTTTGGCTGCACATGCACCTATTCAAGGCTTACGCACTTCTTGATCCGTAGACTTTATTGAAAAAAATCACGCGCCTTAACTTTGTGCAAAGGAAACTACAATTTTTTGTTTTGTAAATAGCAGCTATTTGTCCCTTTCTGTACTACCTATCCAATCGAAAGACATTTTCTGTGGTTTTAATTGCAAGGCAGCAATCCAAACATAGTCTCCGCATTGTAGCACTGTATTTAAATTATAATGTGGACCATGAACATGTTTCCGGTCTGCCATAGCGATTTGGTAAGAGGATTAAAACCGAAAGCCAAGAGGTATATATAGGTATACGCATATCACAAATGCTCACCCAACTGATTGTGTTCATTTTATCCACAACGACAAATAGATGTATCCTAAAGTAAGCATGCACTAAACAGGTGTAAGAAACCCAACGAGACAAGCCCCACAGCAACACACATGCTTAACCCTCTATCTGCTCTGCAATGCGATATATATTCCCTTAAACCGCAATTGTGGCTATCATGCTGCTTGTTTGTTCTTTTATCTTACTCTGTCCGCACAATCCTTAGAGATGACCCATTTGCCTTACGGCTCTTTAACGAAAGTAAATACATCCTCTGTCGCAAAAGCTACACTGCGCGCTGCGTGCATGTACGGATTAAATCAAATCCAGTGAGACCATGTGAAATACGAGTACACATTTACTTATAATTTTTGTGTATATCTACATACATTACGGTGAAAATGACAAACGAATTCGCATCCCCAAGTGCTGACCGTACACTCCCATTTCATTCATCGTCTGAGATACCAGTTCAATTCCAGCGAAATCCTAAAATTCCTGGCAAACAATTCACCAGCTCATACATCATTTTACCCGAAATGAAACTCGACAAAGCTAAATACCGTTGGCTCCATTGAGAGTCTGTAAATTTATAAACATTCCCTCAGGGGAGGTTAGAGATAAAAAATAATAAAAAAAAAACAGCCCAGCCAACGTCCACATAAACTACACCTGTTGTGGTATGTATTGAACCCAATCCCCAGTAGATTATCGATTCACAATTTCTGGCCTCCCGCCCGATCCCTCATTGAATGCCCTGGTACATGTGCTACAACAAACAACAGGAAAAATTTATCACAAAAAGGACCCGGGACTATCGAGAGCACTTATATTGGTGCAAAGTTAATCCGCCGCACTATATAAGGCATTAGTGTGCCAATATTTATGTATCCGCAATATTAGGCTGTGTGCGTTCTGATTATTCGTGTGTGTACCTGTAATCCTGGAATTTTAGAATCTATACTGGCGATGTGTGCGCGCCAACTAAAATCAATATTCGAAACATTTTATTGCTACTGACAGTCAATTAAGCTTATTTCAATGCCCGAGCACAAATGGAGCTGGGATTTCAAAGATAATCCTTGGTTGGCTGTGTCCCAGAAAGCCTGACAAATCCCCAGAGAAAAATTTATTTATTCTGAATAGGTATTCATTTGTATGGAGGACCAACTGACGATACAACGACAACGAAGACGAGGACACACGAGCGAAGTGGTATGGTGGCAGATTGTCTCGGTTTAAGGACTTTTATTGACACATTATTTTAAATTTGACTTCTTGCCGTCGTCGTGACACGAAGCTGTTCTTGAAGTTATTGTTGTTTGGGACTTTGGGTAATACCAACGGTTGTATAGGTTTGTTTAAGGTGAAAGGTTATCGCACGAAGGCATGCGTCAAAAATTAATTCCAAAGAATTCAGGGAATTCCCAAAATACCTTGACAAATTGGCGAAAAGGTATTCGGACCTTGTATACACCCTTTGGCCATCAGGAGAACTGATTGTATTTTAGAGTGCTGTTTGGTTGGTATTTCCTTTTTATGTTTTTCGAAAGGTCAACTCGAAGCTAGGTATAGGCACAAGGATTAGGTGCTGTTGGTTTCAATTTTGTCAATAAAATGGCGCCGCAGGTATATGAGGTTGGAAAATAATCATTTCTTGTTATACCGGTGGGGTTAATTACCAGAAATGCTTTGAGTGGTTGCGTGTCGCGCTGGAAAATGTACTTTTGAAGTTTTTGTGAGGGTGAGAAGTGGCAGCTTTGGCACGGTTCTCAAACACAAAGTGCTGGTCGACACATCTCAGCTGGGACTTTGCCAGCACTGATAACTTGTCGTTAGTTGGTCAAGGAACTTAATATTTCAACTTATATAACTTAATATTTCAACTTATATAATCTTTGTGTGCACGGAGTGAGCAAGAAAGGAAGTTTCGTGATTGAAGCCACTATGTGGCTCACTGAAATTACGCAAAAAGAAATTAGGTCATAAAAAGGTTTGGGAAAAGAGACCAAAATAATTGGGGCGTAATAATTTTGGCAAAAACGGCAAAAACTAAAAATGAAATTTCGCCAGAATGCCAGGAAATTAGGCCATGTTTTTGGAAAAATAGCCAAAAAATAAAATGGAAATTACGCCAGAAAAATTTTATTATTTTGGCATAATTTCCAAATTTGATTTGGAAATAAGAAACATTTATGGAAAAAAGCCAAATTTCGCGGCATTTACGGTAAAATATTTGGCCGTTTTTTCCTAGGAAAAACCACCACAACTTTGTATGGAGATTTTTGGGCTTTTTTCCATTTTCATTTGTTGGCGTAATTTCAGGGAACCCACTATGTTCCATAATGTTTGTATCTTGATTTTACTCAAGTGCTTTATTGTAAGTGAGCAATTTCTGTACGGAATCAAAAACTTTGTATTTTCTTCGCTTACTTTGTTCGTATTGATTTTGTTTAACTCTTTTCAACGAATCCAGTACTTGCATATTATATCTTCGCAGTCAAGTTCTGCATTTGCTTTGAGGGTTTGATTCAGTTTCAGATCCCAAACGATTCCACGCGTTTTTATCCCTTTTTATCCATACTACGAATGCCAATGAGTTTCAGAAAACTCGGAGCAAACTACGCACTCGTGCAAAGCTCAAATCCATACTAACTTTGAGGTAGTTCACATAAAAACAGATTCCTAATCCAAGGCCGTTTCAGCTAATCGCATGCTCAGAGAACCCACATCAAGCCTCTTCTAATTAAAAGCGTCGCTTCTGGTTCTTGATACTTGAAACCCTGCTGCATCTGCACCGTTAAACTCATCTATATCTAACCACTTCTCGGTAGACAACAGTTTCCTGGCAAATATTCGCATCTCTATTTTCGTCCACACCAGTGCACATAAATAAACATCCAAAATGAACTGTGGAGTACTTGCAGCGCTTTGAACTGTGTAGAGTGTGTGCTCTTGTGGTGGTATACACTTCGACTTCCGCTTATGCCTTTGAATTGAATTAAACTCTGTGCTAAGTTAATTAGTGCCGTATACGCAAATACATGTAAACAAGTTGTGTTTTTGCTTTGTTTTAATTTCGTTCCGCAGTTAAAAGCAAACTAAAAAGTTTTTTTGTTTTTTTACTGGTGGTGCTCATGTTTCTATCCATGCATAGAGCGCCTCGAGCTCAATCACAAGCAGAGGGCTACTTGTGATTGGTAAAAAGTCACAGCATGGTAATTAGTTTTCCAGCCCGATGCAGAGGCAGCTGCCACCTGCCCTAGGGCTTATTTTTTTTTCCCCTCATGCGTTGAAAGTACTCCAACTTTTAATTGTCGTTCCTAAATTCCAGCAACGATGTACAGCACCGGCTGGGAATGCGAAAAAGTTATTTTAAAAAAGAAATTCTTTCCGCTTTATAATCGAATAATTAATACAATTATCGAAAACATATCCTGGATATCATTATGAGCCTGGAAATATGCCAACTTTAATATAATTAAAATCATGCAACGGACCATGGAAAAAAAGATTCGGCTTAAATCAATTTCTGTATTGAATTCGGTGAAAATAAAAATGCACACGTCATTCGTCGAACATGCTCTTTCATATTATCAAACGGGAAACTTTTATGTACCATTGCGAACAGGGGAGGCGAAGAGTTATGAGCCACTTGTGTAAATGGGAATAAAAATGCTGTAGCATGGGATAGCTGTTGTTATACCCTCCACAGGAAGGTATATTCACTTTGTCATTACATTTGAATCGACTTAGCCATGTCAGTCTGTCTGTCTGTCTGTCAGTATGTCTGTCTGTCTTTTGAAAGCACGATAGCGTCCAAAGGAATTGACATAGGCGAATGAAATTTGGTGAAAGTACTTGTTTTTATCGTCGTCAGGTTGGTATTGAAAATGGGCTTTGTGGATCAAGAAGTTCTGGTACCTCCCATACAAAACCAAAATTATAAAACACAAGTTGAAAGCACGATAGCGTCGAAAAGAGTCTACCTAGGAAAGTGAAATTTTGTGAGAGGATTTATTTATATTGTCGTCAAGTTGCTATTAAAAATGGGCTTTGTCAGTCAAGTAGTTCTGGTACCTCCCATACAAAATCAATATTAGGCCCATGTGTCTCTCTGTCTGTTGTTCAATGTAATTACGTACTACGTATGCAAGTATCGGCCAAGCCGTTGATAACACTTTTACTTGTTTTTTTTTTTATATTAGTTTGATCGGTAAAAACTACAACCATTAATTAAGAGCAGATGGCCAAAAAATAAATGCACTTTCAATACCAAATTTAAAGTTTCCTACCCTTTTTTTCTCTCCTAGAATAGCTGACAATTTGATTTCAAGAACCATTTTTAACTTTCTCCATTACGTAGTAAGAGAAAGATATTGTATTCGTAGAAAATTTCGGAATCGAGATGTTAATCAATTCCGAGATTACGATGATAGGCGAACTCAAAAAAGTGGGTCACAAAATTCTGTCTGTCTGTCTGTATGGACATACATCCTAAGCGGCTGAACGGATTTCGTTCAAACTTCGGATTTAAAGTTTGGGGGCTAACAGTTCGGGCCGTTTTTTTTTTGCATGGTAACCTCAATTTTAATGGTACTTCCTATACAAAATTTTCACACCAGTTTGATTTGTTCGAAAACAGCTCTAACGATTTCAACAAAAATTGATATTTGAGCTTAAGTAGGTGAGGTAAACATAACTGCATACTCAGTTTTCCGCTAAAAAATCGACTAACGGTACTTTTGAAATTTGGACATACATATCTCGAAAACGGTCCATACGATTGTAACAAAAATGTATTTCTTAGGTAATATGGTCATTTATAACATAATGGAAAACAAAGTTTTTCTATGTATTCTCGTAAAATGGATTTTTGAAAAAAGTAATTTTTGAAAAATATAGTTTTCCCTAGTTTACCTCAAAACGGCATGATTTTGACCAAAATGCAAACTTAGAGTAAAATTGATGTTTTCAAAATTATTGCGTCCTTCATTTTCAATTCGAATCACTGGAAACGCTGACTTTAAAAACTGCTCATATCTCGAAAACCCCATTTTCGATTTCGATAAAACCCTAAAAACCAAGTAATACTTACATCCCGAACAATAACTTGTACTCGGTTTTCAGCTAAATAGTTAAGCAATAGTATTTTTCAAACTAAACATTTCAATATTTGGTACTATTTTGTCTGCGAAATTTTACAAAAACCGCTCTAACGATTTTTTTTAATTATTTATACTTCCCAATCTATTTTCACATATCTATGCTAAATTTTTGTTATAATCTCCCCCACTTCCAATAAAAATGCAATAACAGCTACGCAAAACTTCATTTAAGCAAATATTACCCTGTTTCCAACCTTGTTGAATATGCACCTTAAAATAATTGCAGCCACTTCCTTTCACAATTAGAAACTCCCACTTCATTTGCACCCATTTCTTTTATCTAGCATCGGGTCTATGATCTTTACCTACCTACTTAATAAAATAAGAAAACAACCAACCAAACTTTTGATGAACGAGAAAGTTACGTTCGACCCAGTCGTGCACTTTATTTACTATGATTTTGTAAGTTCTACTTAGTTCGATCAGTCGAGTAGTCTCTTGCAATCGCGTCGTTCGACACTAACCTAAACAAATAAATCAGCGCACTAGCATTTATGGGCATTACCAATAAACATTTTTATTTTCAACTCTAAATTTAAGTCGTTCACAGTGGCTTATTTTCCATACAAATTTCGCAATTGTGAGCTTCCGTAAAATAAAAGTCGACACTAAAATTTATTATTAGTACGGCGCTATAACTATAAACAAATGAGCAAGACAGTGAAAAATTGATAACTTTTCAAAAAAGTATTACAAACATACTCGCAATATGTACAGAACTGAAACTTAATTACATTGTAAGTGACTATTGTTGAACTCTGAAAAGTAGATCCATACGCTCACAACCGCTCATATCCTCAGCTCTCCATACCAGCGTAGATGCTGCTGGCACACAATAAGGTACAAGTACTTAATTATAATCAACATGAAAAGAACTCACGAATTCCTTGCCATTCTTCTCTGCCAACAGAACTAAAAATCATCCATTTGTACGACTACTATTCTTCTAAAGGATGTTCCATCGAACTGTGGCAGAACCAAATCCTATTCTTCATTACTTCCCAGCAATCTATTTCCACAAGGTAATCCCAATACAATTTGAGATCCGAATCTTGTTGCTCAATGAAAAGCATCTGATTATACCGAATCTCGATGGGTTTCCCAGCAGTATAACAAGGAATATGTAAAACAGTCGGGGATCCGGTGAAAAGAAATCCCATCAGTATGCTCATTGTTGTTCGTTTCGCTTTTGAAAATAGTATTGGCAATCGCCCAACGGGAGTAGTTGTTGTGTTCGCCTTGGTGTAGAAATGCAGGCGACACAAGAAAGTTGGTTGGATTCCTCGCATATTCCTTTTTACAAATTCGATAGCTTCCGGTGTTCGCATTATCTCAGCAAAATTAGCTGATTCCATCGACTCATTTGTTGAGGATGTGTCTACTTTGCTGCAGGATAGAAGAAAGGGAATGGAAATCGTGATACAAGGAAGATTGAGCGTTATGTTAAAAGCTGTTTCACTCATCTAGTAGGAATAATTTGAAACCACAAAGTTACTACACCGATCTGATACTTTCACTCCCCACTGTCGGGATATATAATGCATGTAGTGTCAACCGATGTGAGCCCACTTTGAACGGGTATGATTTTATTTTTGATGAGCCTGTCTGATAGTCGAATGCTCCAGCTACATCCGGGTAGAAACCCTGCACACGTACCTCAAACATCAGTCATTCAACATGTGCTCCTCGAAAATGAAAATGTTGTTGTTGGCTTTGTACAGCCATAGAAATACAATACACCACCTGAACTGAATGGAAGAAAAAAACAACTTTTGTGCAATAATTCGTTGACAGTTTCCCTCTGCATGGTGTGTGAACGGATTGCTAATGTAATTGCATGCAATTGCCACAAATTGGGTCAAAACACAAAGTTTTTTCGCCGAAAATTTTGGTTTTCACATGTTATTCGAAGTGACGAATGATGAGGGCTTAGACGACTTCCCAACCTATGAAGTTAAAAGGTGCAATATCAACTTTTTAACTTGCAAATTGCATGGCAACTTCATTTACCTCTGCCGAGGACTTTACACTTCAACGTCGCTGGCAAATTTTCTCTCTCCAAAATGAGCAGAAATTGAAAATATAAGTGAAGTACTTTCGTGTACGGTACCGTGGACATAAGTTGCTCTAGGGCATCGGAATACGTCGCCAGTATCATTAAAACCTTAAAGAGATTCATCATCAAATGTGAACAAATTAACCTACCTGTAAAGTCGGGATGTCATCCTATTTGTATGGACCTAGTTAAAACGTTTTCATAGTGCTGAAAGGCAATACTTGTAAAAAGGAGCTTCTTGGCAATAACTTCTTGATATTGCGGGAATACTTTCAAATAAAATGGATTCATACTTGTCAAAGAGTGTTTGTAGTGGAAAATCAGAACGACTTGATATTTATGAGAAAGGGGGTACCATTTTTTGAGCAAGGGGTGTACTCGGTAAAATTCGTAGCATTGCGTACAATAATTAGCAGCATTTAATCGTCTGTCTGTCACAAATCAAAAATTTCACCCTCGCTCAGTAGGTTAAAACACAGAGCCAGACCAGACCACTATGCCAATGCCAACATAACTTTATAATTTTGTGTGCAACCCTAGAGCAATGATAGGCCTATTAAAAGTGTTTGTATTTTTTACGATAGGTATGCTAATTTACTAAGCGCAGTGCATCAGTGGTTAATGTGCTGGACTACCGAACGAGGGGTCTCAGGCTCAACCCTCGAAAAAACACAAATTATCTTAAGGCTTTTTCCACTGCGGCACCTTTCGCAAAGGTCTGACAAACGTTCCGATAGCTTCTCAATTATGAAATTTTGGTTTTCACATGTTATTTGAAGTCGGCAAAACATTGTAATTCCCTTCCGATCGTCCCAAAAATAAAACCTCACACAAAACGAATAGTTGTAAGAGCTAGGCCTAGGGTATACGAACCGAACATGTTGGGCTAAATATTTATTTGTATTTGTTTTAAATTTAAAGTCTTATGCCGTCGAAATAAGGTACGCTACCCTGTAATGTCATGAGCTTACGCATTCCCTTGATTGAACAAGGGACGAAACGAAACTTTATTTTAGAACCTAGCCTACCAAATTGCTAAAGAGTATCTCTGCTTGAGGGAGACATGGGTACACATCTGCATAAATAAAAGACAAAGTTTATATGCGTGTGTGGCCTATGAACTTAAAAACTACTCGAACGATTTCGCTGAAAGTTTAACAGCATCTTCTTATTGGTGCCAGCAGTGTTTAAAAAATTGTTTTTCAAATAAGATGAGCGGCACTAATATTTTTTTTTGATAAATGACTTTCGAGAGCCTCTGCACGGATTTGGATGCGGTTTCTACTGTTGCAATCTGCAATTTTCTAGATGAGTATTAAAATTGTTCTGCAAGTTGTAAGAGCTTAGTATTCAAAGATTTAGTGACGTGATTTAGATAATACACAGCCTGAGTAAATATTGGCTTTTTGGATTCAGTTTTTAACCACAAGTCAAATAAAGTGCCGGACTGGGTCGCACGAGTCTTTCCCATTAATTGCAAGTTTTCGATCTCCTTTAATTTTAATAAGTAAGTTCACCAAAGTTCGCAAATGACCCGATTAATAGACCTTACTAAGAATATATAAATAGCTCCAATTCTTGGAAAATATACTGCGTAATTGGTTAAACGGGACGACGGGCTAAGCAAAAGGCTTTGAAATCATGAAACAAATTTTTATCAATCTACAAAAAACAGATGCCCACCCTTTGCCCATTTCTTAATGGCACTTTACTCACCCTCCTTAAACAGACTCTAAGTTTCCAGCATATTTTGTACCACTTATCCTTTTAGATTACTCTATAGTCACAGTCACTTTGTGTTTTAGTTTAGTGAATTTATCCTTATTAAAACTTTGCAGCAGTTTGCCATTTCTTTGCTCAAAGGAGGATACACAAGTATTTGCCACTTCTCATCCCTGATCAGTCTACCGGT
The DNA here is from genome assembly GCA_951230905.1 of Cheilosia variabilis. NCBI lineage: Eukaryota > Metazoa > Arthropoda > Insecta > Diptera > Syrphidae > Cheilosia > Cheilosia variabilis. The sequence continues at coordinate 11,676,803 of OX579680.1, read as the reverse complement.
GTGTACCGTTTATGTTGTCCTGGGTACTTCGCTCAATATCAAGTTCTACTTCAAACTATATAATCAGCTAATAATTGCTTTCAGGAACACTATACCAAAGGACATTGAACAAAAGTAAGCAGAAGGGGACACCTATACCAATATACCTAATGTCCACTTAATGACTTTCGTATCATTATTAGCTAATCATGAAGTACTCGTACTTTTCGCTTTAAAGGACATTTCATCCCCGTCTAGACGTATTGAAATACGAGCATCTGCAAAGATTTTACAGCTAATTAGCTCACAGTCGCTCGTTCGGACGGTGGGGGAGCTTAAAAATAACAAATGCTTTGCAATTTGTCGAGGACTTTACATTTAATGGCGTTCAATGGATTTAATTGGACGATTAGGTGATTGAATGAGCTGTGTGATAGATTTTAAATTAATTTTATGTCGCTTTTGGTAGTTACAATTCAAGACATTGTTCATTAGGTAAGGTTATAGGTATAGGTTGTGCGTCCGAGGTAATGTTCAGCAATAAGGAATATAGGGAAAGCACTAGCATTCGGTTTCAATGGCATTGAAAATGCATGATAATAAAATCGGCTACGCCATTTACCAGAACCTTTTCTCAACACAGAGCGGATCGACTGGAAGGGTATCTTCTTGACTCACTCAATAGCATTTGAACATCTTGAAAGCAATAAATAAGCTCTAATCGCCAGTAACTATTTCCTTTGGTTACGTACTTCGCTGAGCTGAGGGATGCGATGGAAAAAAAACCGCCAGCAGCGGAAATAGCTGTGCAAACAAAAGGAATAAATTCGCAGTGGCTGGTGATATTCTGTCCTGATGAACTTATTTTAAATACGTTTGATTTATGACACTTGACCCGTTTTAGCTTTTTGAATTTATTTAATTCGCTTGGGACCTCAACCTCGTTTGAAGATTATCCACTTATGGAGAACTGAGAATCCTCTTGATACGTTTATACGTTTGTTCGTCAAATCTTCTTTATTTTATTAGCTCCGACGATACGCCTTGATGTAGGTAGATGCAGTGTTGTTATATCGTGGGATTTATCCCTTGTTGTGGGAATTTTGATGTCCAAAAAGCCTTCCGTGTGATAAAGGGATAAAGCACCAAATCGTGGGAATTTCAGAAATCTGACAAAAAACATTGAAACTATAAATTTTTGGTGAAATTCTATCAAAACACCTGCATTTCACCAAGATTATCAACACACTGAATGTCCATAAAAAACAGCTCATGCAAATCGTCTTTTATCAAAATTTTCTAGTACCAAAAAATAATAATCATAGCAGTGTTACAAACTGCGGTTTTTATACTAAAGGTTAATTTAATTATTCCGTGTAATACAAATTTTACTTTTAAAAAATGGATTTTAACGCAAAAAAGTATCGTGGGATTTTAAAAGGAAATTTGAGTATGGTGAAAAGGGAAAAATGACCAAGCTTCGTGGGATAAATGAAGAGAGATTGCTAACAACACTGGTAGAGTTCTTCGACTCTGAAGTCGCTAGATTCGAATGATTCCATTAGCCCTGAGGATAGGTTTCATGGTCATTATAATGAAATTGTTTCCATATGCCATCTTCAACACCAGCCCTCTGTCACCTTTCCAGTTATCATGTACTGTTCAAGCAATTTTTTCCTTGTTCTTTTTTCTAAATGCCACTTAGTGCAAAAAACTCTTCAGTAAATACTTGACTGCAATTTTTTTCTGCTAGAGTAAACTAACTGAAGGAGCAAAATTGCTGATTATTGTCTTTCATTTCCCGTCGTTGCCATATTGACAGCTCGTTTCCAACGGAGCGCGTGTCAAAGAAGTAATAAATGAAATTCAAAAGCGGGTATTGCTAATACCTCCTGGCACACAGAAGTCACAAGAGGAAAATATTTACTTGCTTCCTTCAATTTAGATTCCAATTTAAGTACACCAAACACAAAACTTTCGCCATGCTCTCCCTAAGGTCAATGTCGAATTTATTGAATCTCTCGTCTACCTTAAAAGAGCATAAATCAGGGTAAAACTGTTCATAAATGAAGTCAGAGGACCTACTTCCTGCGTATAGGTCTATGTGTGAACCACATGTAGAATAACAAAAGCATAAATTCAAAACCCACAGAACCACATCAGCATTATCATCATAACTTCATCCATTCGCACTGCTGGCCTACGTGTCGTATACGCAACCATTTTCCTTTTCACCAGAGACTACCCGAACAAACATGTGTCGACCTGCTACCTTGCGCCGAAATCTGATCTCGTCCTCGAAATGAGTTCCTTCCTCGTCGTAACCTCACAGTCCGCCTGACAGAGAAACGTACGAGAAATTTTCGGGCCCGCTCTATTTTATTGCAACCATTCTTCAGGGAATAGGGAAATAATATAAAAATGTCCTTCCATGGTTATCATGGTTATTTTATCCCGCTGCAGTCGTGTATAAAAGAGATCTCATTAAATTTGAGAAGTAAATTTTCAGGTAAACTACTTGGAGTGTCTTAAATTTCCTAATTCACTTCCGCATGCATTCTGATTTCCGAGAGTCTGTGTATCTGTGTATCCCATGGTTGTGCTACCTTTTGTCGAGGATACTCAGGGGCACATTATATAATACACTATGCCTGTACGACGTAGGTCGTTTTCCTAGATTTTTTTCTTTACTTAAATTTGCAGAAGCGGAGACCGCTCCGAAATCCGAAATCCTTGTTTGCTGCTCGCCCCTCCATAGTGTGCGCTCCCCTTGCGGCTGTATGTTGCGCGATTTTTTATTTTCTTCCCTTGCGACTTTTAAGATGCGAATTTTTGTATTTTCGTCCACAAATGGAATGAATTTATGTTCCATGTATCTGTGGATCTGTATGTGTATCTGAGGTATATGCACAAGAATCATAAAATTAGAGTAAGTACTGCGGTAGGTGATGCAGCAACTCTCACATTGAGGTAGCGAGAGAGTCGAAAGGCAACGGCTGAAATTTAATAATCTCGTAATCCGTTTTCATAGCCCAAAGCTGTTGGCAGACAAGTCCTTTCGCACACACCCATTGATGATGCTCGCCGAGACATTTTCTGCTACTTGTCTTCCTTTTCGTCGCCATTTTTGTAGGTCAAACAGAAGTCTGTAGCCGTACACCAAACAACAGACCGAAAATGATTCGCCGAACCGCTTTGTTTGTTGGTAGGTATGCTTCCAACTGCGGCGGAAAACTATTATGCGGATCATCTGCAGTTCAGCTATTGCGTTGTCCTTTCATCTCGCTCTCGAATTGTGACCAATATTAATAGCTCAACGCATTTAATCCACTCATAGTTGGCCTATTGTCCTGACTGGCACAATCCGATAACGTGGTGGGTGGATATGCCGGGATTATGTGCTCTGTTCGTGGCAGAAATAATTACATTTTCCTCTCTTTCTTCATATCAGCAATAGAGTACCTTGCGGCGAGCGCAATGGCATTCGTTTGCGCTGTTCCTACCTCGAGGCGGACTATTAGAGCAGGACAATGACTAAAGTGCATCCATCGACGCCTAAAGGGTTGCCCAGGCGGTAGTGGAGCAACACAATAAGGCATGTGTGTGTGTATGTTTGTGTGCGTTCATGAATGATGAAAATCCTCCTTTCATCCTGTTTACAGGAAACATATCCGACGCTGCTACTGAATGTGGATTCGGAAGGCAGCTTGTTTTTTCTTCATCAGTCGAGTTTAATTGTTTGCTGTGGTGATGGTCTCTCTCGGAATGAGAATGGGTCCTTGATGACAGCCCACATTACTTAGGTCTTAATGCGAGATCTTTGTGTTTTAGCTCTTTGTGAAGCGTTTACCGTACAGAAAGGCATGATGGCAGGTTAAAATTGTATTTTTTGCTGGCAAGTTTTGACGACACTTTTATGGAAGTAACATGAGGACACGAATTACTTGAGACGCAGTAAATCGTCCTTTTCTGCTCTTCCAGCCAGCACGGGATAATTTCTTAATTTACTTTTGAACTTTCAAAGTGGCTCAATGGCGATGCGGACATGACGGGAGAAATTCATCGAATTTGAACTCTATCGATCGAAACCTCAGTGGGGGATAGTAGGTAATTGGAAAATTTTGTAGAGTCATTATATTAATGTCTTTGACTTGCGGTACAAAGGAGGTAACAGGTGGATTGTCAGTCCACTCATACTGCCACCTACAGGCACAAAACGTAGTAAAAAATTTTAATTGGCTAAGTTATAATAGCGTTGTAAGAAATTTGTATGGGGAAGTTATTTTTGCGGCACCCTGTAAATAGAAAGCGTATTTAAAACTGACCGAAAAAATTCCACCGAAATTGAACAGAATAAGGAAACTACTAGCAAAGGCCTTAGCCTTTCCAATATCCAAGATTTTAATTCGCGCCATTTGTTTGGTAAAGTGCTGCCAAAGCAAAAAACAGCAGCTTGAAAGCTTAAAGTTATTAAAAATTGATATACGAAAGAACAATTCGTTCTCATTGGAAAACATTAGTTTAAAAATAATGAAGGTTTGGCACAGTGTTGCCGAAAGCACTCCCATAGGAATATTGTACTACTTTCAACACCTCCGTACTCCCTCCTTTCACATTCGTACACATTTACACTTGCAGCAAAGTGTAATTTCAACCTTAATAAATTTAATTTTAATTCACTTTAAATTAAATGCAAATTTGGCAGCCTTTTTATGTTCCAAACTGTCGTCAAAAATAGAGTTACCTAAAATTGTTTGCTGTTTGAAGGATTGGAAAAGGCTATTTTAAAGCAGATTCTGGCTTTTACATACAGTAACGGGAAGACAGCAGTCAGTGATCATCGAAGATGAGACCACTGGAACAAAAAAAAATATTCAACAGTTTGGGATTTATTGAATGTTGTTGGTTTTCCGTCATCACCGCGAGCGAAGTTTCTCCTCTAAATCAGTAATTTTATATACCTACATATTTAATAAAAACCTCTTTCTAGTTTGTTTTTGTCTTTCGTTGGCTTCATGCAATTTTCATCTGTAAGTTCGGTAATTAATTTTGTTGTTATCTGAGATTGTATTACATAGACAAATCATACTGAGACCTCCAACTTCGGCCGATTATCTGCTACTTGCCGAAAAGCTATATTTTTAGGTATTTCTGATGCTGATTAAGTTGATAGACCTACCACATCTTCAAAAAAGGATGATTGAGTGATTTTGCGTTTCTTAAGGAAATCGACAAAAAGCCATTCTATTCGTCTTGTAATATGAAACTTACAAACAACAAGCAGCTTATAAATAGAAAGACATAAAAACAAAAAGCTATCTGCTGTAAGACAGATTTTTTATAATTAAAAATATATTAACTTACATACTTTTGTTAACTATAAGAATTAATAATTTATTTATTTATGCTTTGTTTTTTTTTTAATAAAGTTAAAAAAAAATGTTTGTGCGCACATTTTTATTTTTTAAGATTTAAAAATGTCTGTAATAATATTTTTTTCAGAATACTCCCCATTTTTGGCTGCAGTACTACCTTGTAATATTTCTCTCCGGCAACACTGGTTTGGCAGCTAAGAGTTCGAAATTTTTGCCCTGCAGCACTATGCATAGTTTTGAGCTGGAGGCCTGAAGGCATCATCCAATTTTCTTTGAAAACGCTTGGTCAGGCAATAAAATGTATTTCTTAACTTGTATTTTTCAACAAAATGACTTCTTGTGTGAGTTTTGGACACCCTTCATGAGTCTTTATGTCTTTAAAGTGTTGAATCATTGGACGTGAAGCGTTCTGTTACAGAAATGTGTTGAGCTTGTGAAATTCATTTCAACTTCACCCAAGTTCGTATAATTTTCTAAAAAATATATATAAGAAAATAATATAAGAATTTGAGATCCTATGCAGGCTTGCCAGATTGTGCGATATATCGCAAAACGCGCGGAATTTTTTTCTATTTTGCGGTTTAAAATTAGAATTAGCGATATCTCTTATTTTTTGGGATGTTTGCGATATTTTGTTTTATTAGTCATTGAAACAAAAAAAAAAATTCAATAAAATTCTTTCCATTTTAAAAATTTTATGTAACTCAGTTTACATAACTTGATCTTGCTGCAATACTAATACTAATTTGTTCCTTTTTCTTTGTTCTTGTTTTCTGTTAAAATATATATGTTAAAAAATATTAAAAACCAAGTGAAAATTCTTAATCATTTTGCGATTTTTGCGATAACTTTTTTGTAATTTTGCGTTTTTTTGCGAAAAAATAGCTAAAAATTTCGATATAGGCTTATACAAGTCTGGCAATCCTGATCCTATGGACAAACCAAATACAATACTTATACCCTGTTGGAAATTGAAAAAGGGCGTCGCCCTGTTTGCCTGATTTACTTTGTACATAATTTTGTTCTATACTCTTCTCTTTCTTAAAAAATAGCTCTTTTTTTGCTTATACCTATAAACTTATACACAACCATGAATTAGTGAAGCTAACGAATTTCTTTTGACCCGATATACTATTTTGGTTGTTTCACTCGTATTTTGTAATAAAACTTATTAAACTTGGTTTAAATATTCTTTATATACCCCAGCCCAATACAAAATATCTCATTAGCTGCCGCCTGCCCCCAATGACATTCAAAAAGTGTTTTCATTTCCAACTTGAAATTCAGTATGTCTCGGTCTACCTCTCAAAGGTCCTTTGAAAGCAATTCGGTTCATCAAATTTATGTAAATCATCGTCCATTTAAACAGAAAAAGAACGGGACTTAGCACTTGGCCGTAGCGAAAGGTACAAAGCCAGGTATAGTAATTTGCAACATCACCATCGATGGAAATCATGGAACGCCCTTTTTCATTAATCATTCAAGGACTTAACGGTATGTTTCTTTGAAAATAATTCAACGTTCCGCAAAGTGGTCAATTAGCGCACTACCTTATCTTTTAACAAATGGCAGGCCATTATCTCCTTTGGTTATGGTAAAAGAATGAGATTGCTGTATAATTGGAACGATTTCTTTCGCAATAAGCAACCTCATTCATTAATGTTAAATGTTTTTTTTTTGAAGAGCGCTGTGATCCTGTGAACTTTGAGACTTTGTCTCACAGCTGGAATTATAAAGGTGGTAGAAAGGAACTAAATAAATTAAAGGTACTGGAACGGTTTCCATTTTAAAGGCCAGAATATGTTAACAACAGATCACGTTTGCATGTTTGAGAGATTGGTAAACGGAAACGTGACTCTTTTTAGGCAGCTGATTTTGTGTTTTATACGTTTACAAGTGGTCAACGAACCAAGACAAGTGTCAGCTGTCAAAGTTGTTGAAAAAGTGTTCCCAATTTAAAAAAAAAACACCTCTCAATGTCAAAAGTGACATAGCAAAACCCTTCCATCCCCAGCTGCCTGCTCACATTTTAAAGACTTAATAAATTAAAACACGTGACTACTAACACGACACAAACATAACCTCGAAATAGTTTTTCATTAGAATAATAATCAAACTAAAGGCGCATTTTGATTTTTTGCTAATAAACCACCATTGAAATTGAATTATAATCTCCATATAACGTGCAATAAAATAATTGTGACACGGTTAAATATTTATAAAGTGGGCAAAAATAAAATTAATCAATTATGCAGACTATTTTTTAACTCTTCATTTATGGCGTTATTTTCACAGCCAAAAACAAATTGAATTTAATTTAAAAATGCAATAGCCGATCTGAGTCTCAAAATAAACTGTGTCTGTAGTTGATTAAAATAATTTTGTTATTTATGTTAATTTTGTGTGTGTGTTTTTTTTTGTGTTTAATAAGGAAATTTATTGCTGTATGTCGGGTTTTTCTTAATTATTTGAAGGGTGATAAATGAAAAACGTGGCAAAATTTTAATATTTCACTTTGATACATTGTATCGGACTGCAAGCTGTTAAAATATATTTGTTTTAGTTTGTCGCCTCTCTGCTTGATACTTTAATTTTCTTAAAGCTCTCAAACAGATTTTCAAGTCACTGCACCTGTTTCTATGCATAGCAGGGAAGGGAAAATAAAATTACAGTCCTCTATCAAATTTAGACGCCCACTAACTAAATATAATAAATGAAAATGATATAGCAAAGGAGTCACATTAACACACGTGCCCCAAATTGCCACACGGTCGCATGTACTACATGCACATCTGGCCATAGTATGGCAACATATACGGTTTAGGAAGGAGTAGAATATTTTCCATGACGCCATAGAAAATAATGATTTTTTGTTGGAGAATGGAGATCCATCTTGAGAGGAAATGGCATAAAATGCGACTGTCGTTTGCCAAATGGGAGTTTGTTTGTATTTCCAAACCAATTTTATCCATCGCCATATTGTAAAAGTTTATTGCATACTATGGGAAAACACAAAAGTTGTGGCCTTATCAGAAAGATTGATATTTATTTTTCTTCTTATGGATAAATATTTGGAATATATTGGTTATGGGGTTGAAGAGATAGCGATAAGCAAAAGGTTCCTTTTTTAGAGAGATAAACTATTGCCATAAAACAATATTGACGCGGGTGAAGGATTTTTATTCGAAGCTTAAACTCTCTCCCTGACAAGTTCTCGGCAGTTATCTGTCATAACTTATAAAGAAATGCCAACTTTGGTACTGTTAGCACATTCGTCCTACAAACTTTATTGCAGCTATCGCTGGCTTCGGGACTACGATTCAGCAATAATTGATCTACGTCTACCTAAAGGTAGTCTAAGCCTTTAACTGCTTCCAAGTCATATTATCCATATTTTTTCCGAATCGTTTCCTTTGAGAGTCCATTCTCGATTACACAGCCCGCACTTCGTTTTGTCCTGGTTCATCCTCTCAATCTCATTCTGAAGACTCGCAGATTCGGCAGTCGGCACTCGGCAGAATACATTTTCCGGCACTCGAACAATCGCTCTCTCTCTGTCTCTCTCTTTAAAGGCATTCGTGTATAAACTTGTAGCTGCACTTGAAACCCCTTTATACTTTTCCGAATCGACCACTGCACCTACAGTCAAATAAACTGATGAAATCAAGCTTGAATAAAATTATTCCTTAAATTGGCATAATACGCCGAATTGTTGATGCGCATTTACTCAAGTGCAACGACTGCACTTTATGTATGGTATGGGAGCTCTGTCTCACCGACCCCGAGCTCTGGATTGCACATCACTCGCGCGAGTGCATCATATTTTCTGCTTCGGTTAATCAAAATGTCCCCGAACAATTTCCCAATTTTCATCCTTACTCTGCAGGATGACAGATGACATTCCAATCATGGAAATCACTGCTTGTATAATCGAGTTTCCTCTCGCTCCACCGTTGAACAGCATTTAACATCGGTCCTTTGGACACCACTCAATTTTTCAACTAATTGAATCTGCTGGATATGAAGAGGATCGGTTTTGTTTTTGACGACGACAGGCAACAGCTGAAAATTGAAACCATGACAATAGTGATGGCAATGCCGACGACGTTGATGAAGAAACCGAAGCAAAAGTAAGTATTCAGCGAGTTTCTCCTTTTGTACTATCCATCAAATTTAATGGCCTTGTTCATTGTGCGCTGTAAATGGCCACGACTCAATTACCACGAAACATGAAAATATTGAGAGGATAAAAGATGGGAAAATAAAATGCCCCACCAGATGGAGAGATAAAAAATGCAATAAAAAAGAAAAAAATATAATAAAAAAAAACCGAAAAGCACGAAAGTGAAAGAGATGTAAATTTTCCGAGGGGGTGGCAACGGGGATTGCAAATTTGCGGTACGACCATGGTTTAGAGAGACTCCATTCCAAATGATTTGGTTGCGGTGAATTTTAATTGTTTGTCATTTTGATGAGAATCCTCTCGGCACAAAAGCTATTGATAGTTGAGTTTTATTGGATGGTTTGCAAATGTGGTGGAAGGTTTTTTTTTTGTCTGTGTCCCTCATTCGATGCAGTTCGCGCTATTGGAGAACAAAATAGGTGAAATAAGTGCAAGTCGAAAATGACTGCAAAATTCCAAAAAAATGGTAGCACTTTTTAGTCACGCTATTCTTTGTACCAATCGTTTTCGGTTATTTTTTAGAGTGGTATCCTTGCACATTGGTTTTGATAATCCGACAGTCTTTCTGTCCACTTTTTCCCCAAACGAGTAACTTTGGTTTTTGACCTTTTTCGGATTGATCGACAAGTTCACAACTTTTAACTGTTTCTTATGAGTTGTTTTTTGAATGTTTTTAATAACCAGAGTTGGCTTTCTCTTTGGAATGTCCAGACAAAATTAAGTACACGACTGGGTCGCACGGGCCTTTCTCTTTTACTGTGAAATCGGTTATTTGAGTTGTCGAAAAATGGACAGGAGTGATAATTAAGCCTTGAGCTTTGATTAACAAAACAAAGTGCAGACAGACGGTCAGAGCTGTGGGACCCACATTTTTGGGTTCGACTACCGTGGTTATGTCATGAGTCAGGACTAATATCTTGAGTCTGAGATTTTTACGAAAAATTAAAAAATCATTACCATAGCTCGAAGCGACTGTATTGGCTAATAATAATATTTGTCAAAAAATTAGGTTTTATCTGACAGAAGTGCGCAACTAAACTGGGTTTGTTTGATAGAAAAATGTCGAAAAGTTTAAGTTTAAGATAGTTGAGAACGGTTGAAAACACAAGGTTCCTAAATTGACTTTCTTCGAGCTTCAAGTTCAAATTGCAGAACTTCGATTAATTACAGCTCAGCCTCCGAAGTCTTCTACCTTGAAATTGTAAGTTTCTTATGGAGGCTACTCGTTACTGGAGGCCAAGAACCTAGGTACCCCCAAAAAACCTGGAATAAATACAGAAGGAAGCTTAAAATTGTTGATAGGTTACAATTCCTCAAGTATTTCATCCACAGGCTGACCTACAATAAATTGAATTATGAAATTGTGTAAAAAAAATTAAAACAAAAAAAGGATTGATCCATCTCTCGGATGGGCATTTGGTTCTAGTTTACGCTTCAGTCAATGGTAAGTGCAATTTTCTAAAATACCTTCCAAGCCAAATTGAAATCATATGCACTTGCCAAACTTGTTAAACTATGTACAGCAGTTGCCCCCACATTTCAATTAGGAACTAATTCCATTCATACCATTTAACCGCGTGCTCTTTACTCCTGCTTAATATGCATCCAAAAAGTTGGGAAACTTCTTGCCACTTCGGTGGCGAGATGATTCAATATTCAATTTGAAAGTTCGCATCGTTTCAACCGCCATGGGAAACTCTGTTCAAACATCCACCACCACCATGCAACATTAACCATTGAATTTGCTACCGCACTCGTATACCTATACCTACAAGTCTGAATGACACATTTTCCACAATCCATACACTTCAACAAACTTCTTTAATTAACAGTGGTCCTCGTGACTCCTCCTGTTTTTTTGCAATTAGTGGAATACTTTCCTCACTCGATTCGGGACAAAAAAAACACGCACACACTGCACAGACAATATTTAAATTTCCCCATCGCACGCCAGACCAACTCGCCCGCATTTGAGTCTAATTAACTTTCGATCTGCAAGGGAACAACAAAAACGCTCACAAACAAACGAAAGTAATTAAGATTCCTTTAGGAGAGCGCAACACGATCAAATTAGTGTGTCTGCTATCGAAAATTGAAAATCGTTTCGCATGTACCCTATACCCGCAAGAAAGAACATACACACCCGAAGTCATTAATTATATAAATGCCACCCCTTAGCTTCGGGGGTGCCATTATCTTAGCCTTATCCGTGCTTGCTCACTCTAAATGAATTTGATCCTGTTTTTCAATTTAAACACGACCGGGTACCGGATAAGAGGAACCTCCGTCGACACGAACCATTGCACACCACATGTATCGCTGGCGATACCTATAGCCGCCACACTGTCTATGTATTTGTAGTCTCCGTGCAGAGTACCTCCCTCATTAATGAAGCTTTGTGCAGAATTTTGATTTATTAATCCACATCCAGCTAATAATAGCTTCTAGCCGTCTACCATGTTCATGTTCACTGCCAGCAATTTATATTCACGTACATCGTACACATCTGCTAGGCACGCACATACCTACCGTAACTCAGATTTAACCAAGGAGTTCCTTACACTCATTCGGATTACAGATTATTAAGTGTATGCTTAACTTAATTAGCCGTAATTGGAACTCATATACTTCCTCGAAAGAATACTGAATCCTTCCGTCGATACGCGGCGCCGTCAACCTCGAGGTCGCATAAAAACCTAAGGCCTGGAGGGAACAAAATGAAAAATCCGGAACACTGCCTTGTTTGTTCATCTTTAAGCCGGACCGGCACGGAACATTCTTTTTTTGTTTGTGCCCCACAGAATCCTGTTTATTAAAATTCCATTGAAGGACTAAAACATTTTCAATTGATGTGGGTCAGGGGAGGGTGCTGGTCTTTTCGTTCGGTTCGTAGTATGATGCAAAGTCGGAGCCCATAGCCCAAAGTAGATATACCGTCACTGTGAATACAAAATGCTCCTTTTCTTGGGGATGCTCCTACATATTATACTGAAGGCGACCCGAAAATGTCCGTTTGTCTCCGCACATACTCGTACACTGAGGAGGAGAATAGCCCCGCAAGGGGTTGATGCCTATAAGCTCTGAACGAGAGCATACGGACGTGCATTGAATAGATTTTGCAGTGGAACAGGCGAATGAATAACATTTGCGTTATTGTGTGAGCGAACGCCGGGAAATGAAAAGTGCAGGGGTTGTGTAAATCCATTCGGACAAAATGGAGCTTTGTTCGGGTGAGTAATATGCTGTCCAAGGGGGGGATGGATGTTGTATAGGTCAAATGCGGATGTTATTAGACTATAAAACTAAAGTGTATTTCATTAAACTGTTTCCGGAGAAGAATACTTGACATGGACGGGGTGTGAGAGGCCATTACACCTTATGGCAGTGGAAAAAAGCTCTTTATGCCTGTAGGCCTATGAATGCTAAAATGTTCAATAAGTGTTTTAGGCCAGAGGCCAGATTTTATGCCGGCTACTGGATTTATGATGTCATTTTGGGACAGCAACTGAAAATGTCAGAGTTAATGATTTTTCAATTAAATTGTCTAACTTCGTGTGACGTTCTGACACAGCTGCATCCTGAACATGTAGTCATGTGTAAATTGCATAAGAGGCAAGGATGGCAAAAGGCACTACCTTTTCCAACCAATTTCACTCAGATCTCAGATATAATCAGATCTCCATACTGATTGGTTTCTTCAGAAGACCTGCACTTTAAGGAATGGAAGCGTCAGCATCAGCACTCAATGCACGATTTTGTATCACCAAAAAGAATTTAAGATAAGACTTGGACTACACGTATGGTTCGTCGTGCACATGGGATTTAGTTCATTTGTCATTCTTCCTCAGTTCAGTGTTCATACTTGGCTATAAAAGGATTTGGCAAATGCGAATTTGGCGATGATCCAAAGCAGTCAGAATAGCTGAGACAAGCAAATTCTTCGAGTTCTTTACTTGAACGGTAAAACTTGCACGGAAGCAGAAGCTATCATAATCACCCAACAATTTGAGTCCACTTTTGAAGTAAGGACAAGTGTCGCTTTTGAGTTCATGCGCACACAATTTGCAATTAAAGTGTGGGAGAAGGGTACACATGTGATGTTCTCGAAAAACTGTGGAACGGCTGCAATGATGAAAGCAACCTTTTTCGCAGGCACTTTTTCCCCTACAACTCTTATAAAAATGTACTCCGCGTTTTTAATAGATATTTCTAAAATTTGTATATTCCTGCAAAAGGCCATTAAATTTCGGGGCTCAACCGTGGGCTGTCCAAAACGGAAACGCGCTTTTTTTTCAGCTCAGAATACCAGTCGACAATTGGTGTCGGCACGATATAAACATTTATCGCAGTTGATCCAATGCCGCCGCAACTAGTTTAAATCTTGGGGCTCAACCGACATATGTAGGCATGAGAAACGCAGAATTTTTCGTGTCAAAACAAACGCCTGGATATTTTATCCTTTGTTCAAAAAAGTCGTATGCATCGCCAGCAATTCTTAATGGTGTGGGGCTCAACCGAGATATGTCTAGCAAAATGATTTAAGTTCGCATGTGTTACATATAAGTCTTCAACTCGTTCCTTCGAAGTCTCACGCGGTGTATTGAACGAAACGTATAAGGAAACAGAGATCATTCGAAAACTAGCTTGATGTGGCAGTAACTTCATGTGTGGGCTCAACCGATTTTTATAAAACAGAAAATGTCCTCCGAAAATTTTAGAGATCACCGAGCATACGTTAGTAAACAAAAGATGATAATTATTGATGCCTTGATTGTTAATAAAACTATCGAGAACTGACTTTATGTGCCAGTCACTGATTTAAGTATGGGGCTCAACCGATACTGGTGTAGTAACGTAGCACTTTTTCTATTAAATCGAATAGCTGACGTTTTTTACCCGACTGGACACAGGGAGGGCTGTGGGTTTCGCGCGTATCCTATGTACGTTCCTACGGGAGGCCCTGTAGCCTAAACGGCTTGACCGAGTTTGAAGAGTGAGGTATCATAATATTCGTATTCTTCCCCGGAGTGTCAAAGGCTAAAAAGATAAAAATAAAAAATCTTTTTTAAGAAACCAAAAAACCCGACTGACTGTAAAAAAAAGAATTAAAAATATATGAACAAGACGCATTTAAGTACCTATAACTACCTATTTGGCAGTCGGAGGGTACTCAATACTCATACATATATTTGTTAGACTGTATAGGTTATAGTATCCGATTGTCAATTAGTGAGGTGTATGTAGTCCAAGTCATTGGTCCTCCAATCTGAAATAAGCATGAAACCAAATTTTATTTTTTAATAAATTTATTGTAGACTCAAGTAGCCTATTCCCTTCACCCTACGGTACGCATTTAAATATAGACTTCAATTTTCAACAGTTATGTACACCCACTTAATGCTGCTATCCATCGTATGGCATACAAAACAAAAAGCCTGACCTCTGTCGTTTATAAATTGACTACCATTGTCCCTGCACATGACATCAAAAAAGTAAGCCCTCAATCCATTAATCATCTTTTGTAGCATATCAGACCTTCATATCCGAAGGACAATGTGTCAAATGCTTACGTAAGCATACCTACTCATTTGTCATCTTGTACTTAAACTTTTTATTTGCAAGTAAATTATTTTTATATGGTTAACACAAAAAAATAACTCTACGAGTTCATCAAGTTCGTGATTAACGTAGGTGGTGCAAGTTAATAACTTTTTCTATGGAGCTAGGCCATTCTGGGAAAATATTTTCTGTCATTTTTTCAAGGCAGTGCTATACACGCCCTCACAATTATCTGTCTATACGTATATTCAGATGAGACCGGAGGTGACCATCTTTAAAAGTAAAGAAAGAAACCGGAAGTCGCTATTTGCCACATTATACTTGGATAGATTTGTAGGCTATACAGAGCATGATGAAAAAGTAATGCGTGTTTTTAATCGGGTTCAGTCAGATCCATGTGTAGGGAACAAGATGAATTTAAAAGAAAGTAATACCAAAAATATCTACTCGTTTGACATAATAAAGAAGATTTTGAACTGTCTGACGCGTTTGAAGTGCAAACAACTTATAGGACATTTGGTTTCCAAGCCAGTGGCAGAATCGAGATCTTCGTTAAGGAGCCACAGGTAAAAAAACATCCACTAAATACCGTGAACCCCGTATAGCTGCGTCGGACCCAGTAATTTTTAACTGAAGCCTCAACAAGAAAATATGTATCAAAAGAAATGTTTTCTTATGTCGAATTCTCAAAGTATTCTCAAGAATTTTTGGTGATTCGTATAGCACATTTAAATCTCGATCTTCGCCAGCTGCAGCGTTGCCAACCAATTTGGACGAAAAAATGCCTTACTTGAGAAAAAAAGATGCCTTTTTCAACAAAATAATGGCTAAAAAACTTTTTTTAGGTAAACTGGAACAATAAATGAAAAATTAAACACAAATATGAACAAAAACTATTTTTATTTCCAAAAAAAACTAAAATTATGAATCACAGAAGAAATTCTTAATAGGTATGTACAAAGTATTGAACAAAACAAACATAGTTTTAGTCCAGCAGATCGTCTTGGTCATTGATATCATACATTAAAAAAATAAGAAGTAGTATGAAAAATTAGAAAAATATTTGAAATAAAAAAAAGATGCCTTTTTGGAAAAAAACAAGCCTTAGCTATATAAATAATGCCTTAAAGGCATGAAAAAGCCTTAGTTGGCATCACTGGTCAGGTGACAAGTTGTACACAAAATATTCATGTATAGGTACCTACACATTTTATAATTTTCTTAAAAATATAATATCATGCTATCGACACACATCTGTCCAACTACAGACAATCTTCGATAGTCAATCCATCCTCATACCCTAGTCCTTCTTACCATTTATACAAAATTCGTCCATCTTTCCATTCCAATTGTTCGGAGAAACACTCCGTTCTTTGCACCTGTCATTGTGTCCCTGTCCCTGACACCGTATGCATCCAGGAGAATATTCCACCATTACCACCGAACCAGACCGAAAAGCACCTGGTTCCACTACCCCCATTCCCCACATCACTATATTCATGTTATTGTAAAGTGTTACTACATGATGCTCTGGGAAATAATTGACCACCTCAAATGGCAAATAGCCAATATTCGGCCATGTTCGCCCATGGGCATGTTAAATTTCTGAGCATCATCCTGCCAGCATGTACTTTCACTTCAACCTCATGCTAACCTACGATGGTTTAGTCTCGGTGAAACCCTTTCACACAATTGTTCTAATTCGGTGGCGGTTGTCCTTACCTCAGCCATCAAATCACTGAATTACTGGAAAACAAAGGAGTCACGATGAGGATCAAACTTAACACTAACTGACGCGAACGGAATTAACCCCAATACAGAATTTTTACAGCCTCGCTTGAAAAAAAAGTAAACTTTCTTCCCAATTGGAAATATTTTCACTGCGTCATTCTGTTCTAAAGAGGAAGCAAAACTTCTGAATCGGCAAATCCTTGACAAACGAAATTTGGCAGAATTTATCAGAATTTAGCAGATAAAGTTCAACGTGAAACTTTCACAAGGAAACAAAACAATTTTGTCTTCTACGTATACTACTTTCTACATCCTGTCAATCTGCCGAATGACATGCAGGTCTTCGCCTTCTGTGTAACCCTTTGGTGCCAGACAAGTAGATGGCAGCCAAAACAAATGCTGGCTCATGCAAATTGAAATACTTAAGCAACTTAAATACATTGAACTGAATGTTGGATACTATTTTGACAAAAACAACACGCACACGAACAGAAATGCGAATGAATTTGTAATTGTTAAGGAGCTTCTGGTATAGGAAGGACCACAGATGTCTATCGACTTAATTGCACAGCACACGTTGTGAACGTATACAAAAGGAGTTGCTTCAGAGGACCCATACGCAGACTAGACTTTTATGACGCAGCGATAAAAGCAAATGGACTGGAATCGGTGACATTTACTGTGGGCCAGGATCATACATATTGTGCAGACAATATTTCGTCGATAAGTTATTCGTTTGTGGCTGCCTGGTTGGTTGGGTCTCGGTTACAGGTTGGGTTTATATTTTGCCTTTTGTTCGCTTTGTTTTCAGCATACAATGGGAACTTTTACTGGGTTAAGAGAGAAATCCTAATTATGCACCAGGGGTGCTCTCCTAACAAGACTGGCAAAGTCTGCACGTAATGAAGTTCAGACTGCTTTGAAAGCATTAGAGAACACACTTTGTTCCTTTTCTGATTTAAGTTTACAGTGTGTCCTTCTTAAATAAGATCTTAGTTGAGATTTGAACCTTGACTATGTGGAGAGGGACACCATATATTTGTCTTGTAAAAGCTCCCTGGGCAGTTGTTTAAATTGTAGTACATAAGAACCATCTGAAGAGCAATAAGGACAATAAGGGCTTTTTTATACTTTAACATTGATCGGCGTCGGCACACCGGGTGTTTACTTTTACTTTTTTTTTACACCGAAAAGACGCCTTTATGAACAATTAAGAAACCCGATTTTAATCGTTAGTTCATATCTGCGTTTGATTTGATAAATGGTGAGAATACATTTTTTTGGCTACCATTTCCAAGGACCTTTTCCGGAGAAAAAAATTGCCAACTCTTCACTTTTACCTTTTACACAATTTTGCGCACGGGAAAGGAATCTAGAAAAATTTCGTAATGGACAATATTACACTGCTTATAAAGTCCCTTTCGAACCCGATTTATATCTTCGCAATCTTACAAAATCCTATCCCAGTGTTGTGTTATGTGTTACATAAAACTCCCAAGCTAAGTTCTTAAATATCCCATTTCGAAGTTCCAGATCGAAAATTGAAAGCGAAAATTTGTTCATATCGTTCTATTGTCAGCAAATTAAAAACAGCCTTGTTTTTTTTTAGCTTCGATTTAGGATTTTCATCACGCATTTACAACAACTACGCTCTACTTGACACTTCGAGACTTAGTTGTAGTTGTTGTAATCGCGTGCTAAAAATCCTACTTTACTTTGCTTTGCTGAGATCGAAGCTCAAAAAACACGCCTAATGTTATTCTATATACGACTTAAGCAACCGTTTATACAAATCCGGTCCGCTTAAATACTCTACAACTTTCGTTAGTTTTCATTAGAAATTTGTATCAAATTCCGCGCAAAGCATTCCCCCGTAAAAATTAAATCTGGTTTAGCAACAGTTAAAATAAATAAAAATGGAATAGTTTTCTACCACCCTGTTGTGATGGAAGTCACATACCTACACGATGCAAACGCTATTCATTTGCCTAATTAGGCAAATATTCCTCTATCAAAGCCCCTAAGTGGAAATTAATTATCATAATCCGCTGGATTATTTGTTGCACATTTTCTCCTACTCAGTTTAGTATGTTAATCAGAATAATAAATTAATAGGCGGTTTTTTTTATTTAAATATACTGAGCAGTTTATTTTCAGGTTTAAACATTTCAACCGACCAAAAATATGCCACTTCCTTCCGCCCCGTTTACAGGCGCACTCTCGCCTGATGATATTTGCAGTCACCACAGAAAGCATCCTTATTTGTTTATTTTGCTCTTCATGCGCCAATTATATAATGAAACAGTAAGCTCATTGTGTGCGAGTGCATGGCTGTCTCTGACCAGAAAACTCAGCACCAGAAACCCCTCTTGTCCTTAATCCAACCATATACATAATCGATTTCCAATTCAACGCAAAATAAAATTAAATGCGCCTCGCTTAACTGCGCATTACCCTCGTCCGCTACAAAAGAAACCAACAAAAAAAACGTAAAAAAATAACACAAGCATCCCCTCCCTCTATACCATGATGCGGCGCCGAACATCGCGATGCAATACAAGTTCCGTTCCATACTGTAGTCACCGTTGGAAATTCATACAAAATGCAACGCTTTCGCCTCTCGTTCTCTTTGTGCATTCGCGGTAAAACGAATGCCACACAGCATCCAAACCATGCACCGACCATGACCCCATTTCCAACTTCAACCGCTCAACCCCCACAAAAGTCGTCGTGCCACCCAAGCTAGACAAAGATTGGAAGCACTCCGCACTACAGTTTCAATTAAAAATCGGACATAATACGAGTACGAGTGCGAGTACTCGTGGCAAGATGACTCAGCAAAAGAACAAAACACATCGCACACGGTCTTGACAAAATGCAGTAGTAGAAACATCAGACAAAAGACAGCGGGTTTAAGGACCAACGAAAATTACGAACAAAAAAATGCAAAAACTTCACCCAGACAATTTGAAATTTCCATAAAAATGAGCTGACAATGAATGAAAAGGATATGCCAGGCATGACTCGTGGTGGTTGAAAAATTCCAACGTCGACAACGACGACGACGAAACACTTTCAAGTTTCAAGTTCGTCCTGCGAAATTGTACGATTTGTCGGTCTGGTCTCTACTTTTTGTGTGGCTGCTGTAAATCTGCCGCAATTAGACGTAATATGATGAAGGAGGCCAGAGGGTGTTTTGCATAGCCTTGAACTTTTAGCCGTAGCAACACAATGTAAATATGTACACAACAGTAGAATGCCTCCCTGCGAGTATGCAGTTCATAACTTTTTAGCTCACAACTTCCATTTGTCTGCGAGGGCGCTCCCTGTTTAGAGAATGGCTTTTCATTAAGCAACTAAGTAAGACGTTACTACACCTGCTCGTCTGTAATTTGTCGAGTTCCTTTTGTCCTTGCCCATTGTTCTATGGGAAGAGAGAGGCAGAGATTAACACGAAACAAGTACCAAGTACCACGTACTTGTAATCGCAGTCGACGTTGTCGCCTCGTTCAAATCATTCCTATACACATCCTTTGGAATACCTATTTCTTTTTTTTTGCTGTGCAGGTATCCCGCTAGCTGATATCCTTGTTAAAGGAAGCAAGATGACTCGGTTTTTATTTTTATTTGCGATACAGTTCCAAATGGGAGATAGTTTCACCATTTTATCTGGTACTTTTGGCAAAACAAACAAATTTTCGTTGCAATTGCATGGATGTTATCCTTTCAATAGAAGGAGAGGGTGGTGGTTGGTGGAGAGCTTTTCTATATTTATAAGAGTATCTCTGGAATATACACGACCTTGTGTGAATTATTTTTCTTTGAAATGAAAGCAGAACAAAACAACAAACTCGGAGATAATCCCGTGTCTCTGGCAGGAGCAATGTTTTGACATCGCCCCAGAGAGTGGCGAAGGGAATAAAAATAAACACCTGCAACACTCAAAAAGTTTCGATGCATGCGCGCTAAGGACGGGCAAGCTTCCGAAAGGGTGCTTCCGATTTTATGGGCAACATTTTGGGTGGTATGTTGCCAAGAGTGGGTGGTAGCTTTGTGGCTCGAATTCTGCAAGGATGCCGACGATGCTTTCACAACAGGGGATGCTGGCAACAATTTCATTTGCGAACTGAGTGGAGTCGACGCAGTGCCTGTCGGCGGGGATGCTGAATCTGTGCTCGCAGGGGTTGGAAGCACAGTTAATTTGAATAAACTGCATTTGTGGCTGGGATAAAAACCAACATTGTGCAGAAGTCACTTTATTTGGTTTCAATTAAGGCACAACCACAGCATTTGTTTTTCTTTTTCGGTCGGTGGGTTTGCTGTGTCTGTATTAGGGTATGCCTTTCCAGCCCTGCACCTTCGTGTGTGTACATTGGTCAGCATAGATGAGTGCGCTATCGGCACAGTAGGAGTTGAGAAGTTTTCAGTCATCACAATTAAAATGAACAGGACGTACCTACTGGGGAAAGTTTTTTTTTTTTTCATTTTCAAAAATAATCTTTGTCTTGCCTATAGCCTATGGCTGCAGACAAACAAGCTTTGTGTTTCTAAAGTCAAAGGAGGTTCGTTCGAATTGCAGGAAGTCATTGAACTTTCAGTGCACGTTTGTACTGAGCGCTCTCGCGCTATAGATATGTCTCTGCGGAGACATATAGATAGCGACAACATTCCGTGTTGATGTTTGTTTTCGAACTATAACCCATTACCCATGGGAAATTCAGGGGGAATGGCGCACTGTGTGTAATTCCTTTGCAAATGTTTGTATAGGGTGTTTTGCGAGTACATTCCATAAATCACAAAATTGGTGGAAATGTTACTTAAGCTGTTGGACTATCCAAGAGCTTCAAGCAAATGCGCTGTGCTGGTCGTTCTAAGGTGTGCGGGGTGGTTTCGAATATATGTTAAAAGTTGGAGGTTCCAAAAATTCTAGAACGCACGAGGCAACCCGAGTGCATTTTGAAAATAAACTTACAATGCACCTCTGCTGGAACGAGTAGGGAGAAGCTTTTAGAAGGCGTAAGGTGGATAGAAACCTTAAAATTCTGTACAGTGGAAGTAATTGAACGGAACAAAGTACCACGGAAGTATAACATTCCAGAGCAACAAGTTATTTGAAGTGGTGGCTGTTTCAATATTGCGTAGCCTTGTTGTAGCTGATTTTTCCGTTTGCTTTAAACGGTTTCTTATTTCAAAAAATGTGTCAAAATTTCCGCGATTTGTGGTTGAAAAATAATTTTGTTTTGGAAAGATTAATCGAAAGATATATATGCTGCTTTCTAATTACGACAGAAAGTAAACGCCGTTGCAGACGTATTTATTTGTCGCTGTATTGTAAAGAGTAAACCATTCGATTATTTGTTTGAGAATTGCAGTCAACTGACAGCGTCGGCTGGCTTTGTAGTAGAATTGCCAACCCAATTTCGCCAAATCGACATACATATTTTTGAATGTAGGGAGCTCCTTTTTAGGAATCGCTGAACCATTATTGTCTCTGGCAGTTTTTTAACTGTGATATTTTCGTGCAGTGGCTTACTGGTTGGACTACTAAACGAGGGGTCCCAGGTTAGATCCCCGAAAAAAAAAGAAACAAACTCCACCTTAAACATTTTTTTTAACTGCGCCCCCTCTCGCGAGCATCTGACAAACATCCGAGAGTATAACTGTCATCAAAGAGATTCAAGCCGTTTGAAAACGGCATAAAATTGTAGATCCCTTCCATTCGTCCCAAAAATGAAAAACTCCTACAAAACGAATGTTTGTCAGAAGTTTGGTCTATGGTCTGTTCCGACAACTATTTATTTACTTATTTTTAGTTCCGTCTGTTAGTAAAGGGTGTTTCTTTTAGAGGTATAGAACTAAGTTGGCAACACTATTTTAACTGGCTGCCATTTTGTCAGCTGTCAAGCGATTTATATTTAGTTTGGTTTGGCATTTCAACATGAATAGACTGACGCCTGAACAACGCTTCCAAATTGTGCAAATTTATTTTGAAAATCATTGTTCTGTTTGAAATACGTATCGCGCACTACGCCCATTTTACGGTCAACATAATGAAGCTCACTTTTGGTTGAATGGATACGTCAATAAACAAAACTGCCGTATTTGGTGTGATAATAATCCTCAAGCGTATGTTGAGAAACCGTTACATCCACAAAAACTGACTGGTTGGCGGAATAATTGGTCCGTACTTCTTTAAAAACGATGCTGGCCAGAACGTTACAGTCAATGGTGACCGCTATAGAGCCATGATTACTGACTTTTTCGTTCATCAATTGAACAACCATGATGTACGGGAGCTGTGGTCTCAACAAGACGGCGCAACATGTCAGCTCGTGCCACAATTGATTTATTGAAGGAAACGTTTGATAACCACATAGTTTCACGTTGCGGACCCGTGAATTGGCCTCCAAGATCGTGCGATTTAACGCCGCTTGACTATTTTCTGTGGGGATTTGTGAACATGCTAGTC
The DNA here is from genome assembly GCA_951230905.1 of Cheilosia variabilis. Classification (NCBI taxonomy): domain Eukaryota; kingdom Metazoa; phylum Arthropoda; class Insecta; order Diptera; family Syrphidae; genus Cheilosia; species Cheilosia variabilis. Next base: position 11,653,507 of record OX579680.1, on the reverse strand, counting down.
TACGCCGATAAGCCCCAAACGATTGACCGCACTTGGAGGACAACATTTGCCGTGTTATTGCCGATGTACGGCGACAAATGTTGGAAAAAGTCATCGAAAATTGGACCTCCAGATTAGACTACGTCCGTGGCAGTCGTGGCAGTCGTATGCCAGAAATCATATTTAAATTGTAATGCCAGAAGAAATAAAGTAAATTTCATGTCAATTTAAAAAAATGATGTTTGTTTTATTCCATTTCAAAGTTCTATACCTCTAAAAAAAAAAACACCCTTTATATCGCAACTATCTTGGGATACGTACTTCTTAAATTTTTAGTTTTAGTTTAGACTTTTTTCGAAAGCCTGCCACAATATGTTGCTCATTTGGCCCTTTTTTAGTTGGAAAATGCTCTTCAAAAATTTTTGAAATGCTGTTACTTCCAAATAAGAACCTTTTAAATGCAACGCAGTTGCCTATCACAATACTATTACAGTGTTTAGCGAACCAATACTTGTAAATATCGTTCAAAAATTCTAAAATAAGCTATTCTGCTTCAGAAATGGCACGTTTTTCTCATCGGCCCTTTTTCTTGCCACTTTTCGGAATTCTGCAACGTTCACACTGGCCGGGACTCCTAACAAAAGTTCTGAACCATATGCATATCTCGTTTGATCCGCCCTCCATTTTGGTCAAGCCGGTTCCCAACCCTGAAAAATTCAAATTCCGCCATGGGTTTTTCATATACCACATATTTTGATGCCGATTGACAAGCATACAAGTGGACAATTTTCCTTGATAAGATTCTCGTGATCATAGCACTTTTAGTGGGAGTTTCCCCTTTTCTGGAAATGTTTGGTCACACAATGAGTTAAAATAAAAAGAAAGGGAAAGGATTTTAGGCATGGCTTTTCAGAACCAAGTTTCTGAGTTTACAAGAAGTCGTTGAACGTACGCGTTTGACATTAATTATCTTACTTATTTTGGCATTTCTGCAAGACCTCTTCAATAATAGAAAATCTCATTTCAGCAGATGGTATCCGCGAACTTTATCTTCTGGTTACATCCGAAATCATATGGTAATGTTTGCTGAAACAGACAACTAACTAGAGACCGATATATTGGCACCTGAAACCAGGTTCAAAACTCCTGATAACAGATTTTAAATTAAACAAGATTTCTCAAAATCAAAATCAGCTTGACAAATCCTACTGCTAAAAAATTTTTTGAGTCAACATATGGCTCGAATTTTAACCTCCACCATCAAACAGTTCGTCTTCCAGACATTGTAAGCTTTCTAATCCCTTTCGAAGTTGTCCCTCAATACATACCTACTCAAGTACGGTTGCGGTAGTTCAGATGGTGTATATTTCAGGTACATTCACACGTATTTGCAGATCAAAATGTATACCGCAATTTGTAAGGCAGAGAATTTAAAATTGTTCTTATTAAATACTCTGTTCGAGAAGTTCCCAGACCAACTTTAAAACCTATACAGTAAAGAACTCACTTCCCTTTCATCTTTTTCTGCCATCGCACAACGTACACTCTCTATAACCGACTCCAGTCCACGTGCAATAAAAGGAAATTATGCACGAGCTCCCCAACAGACTACCAAAAAGTCAGGGCCACTTGAAATTCAACCTGTTAAGCCATTTGTAAACATTTCCACCAAAGGTAGATATATACCTTTCACAATCCAAAAGCGACTCCAAAGTTCATTAGCATTTCGAACCTGTTTGTTCCATCTGGAAATTTATTTCCGACTTTGCCATCACCACATTGTAAACTTTGTCTCAACCACAGAGAATATAAAATAGAATTCTCCGTAAATCTAATTTAAAAGTTCGCCTCTTGCTCAATCGAAATCCCATCAATGTCTCCTCCAGCCACCAAGATGTGGTTCCTCCGCAAACCAAAAACTTAGAGTCAAACGACTTTCACCCTTCCGATACAGACACACCGAGACGGAGAGGAGACAAGCTCCACCGACCGCAGCCATACACTCGCAGGCCACCACAACTGACTCTTTGGAGACAAGTAATTTCATTAATCACCTCGTTGAAACTATGTCAAGAAAGTTTGAAAACCCTTGGCCATCACCATCCATGGATAATAAAGTAGCTCTCGTTGTCTATTGTCTATTGCGGGAGGGTAGGGGCGACGAACAAAAAAAAACGAAGCCCACATCCGGTTTTCTAAATACCCGCCATAAATACCAATGGCAATTGAATCTTGTCCCTGCCATCCATGCGAATAGCAACATGTAGGCTTGGCGACATCCTTCCTCATTATCTCAGACAAACAAACGATTTACACACGAAATCGTTTCAGGGCCACACACGAACCTTCCTCGGGTATCCGGCCCCACCCAATTGTTAAAAAAGTTTACGTATAAAGTTTGGCCCGGATACTTCGTGAACAAATTCCTGCCAAGGACGGCGGCCACGTCGACAATGTTCCTGTATGTGCTCTAGTCAAGTGTCACTGGGTTATTTTGTTATTTAGTGTGAAAGGCGTCTTAAGAGATGTGTGGTTCAGTCCCCACACCACATTGAAGAAGCCATCGACCAAGCGAGGATAGGGTAATTTAACTTTGCAGGCCGACTCAAGTTCAAAATCTCTATCAACCCGTCGGCAGACATGCAGCCAGGCAGTCAATCTCGGAACGTACACCCTAATACAGTTATTAATGGAAGGTATATGCAAATGATTCTATCAGGATATCCCTTCGAGCTGTAGACTTCCTGATGCCTCTGCTTCTATCATGGCAACACCATACCCGTAGATAGGCAGTCGAGAGGGTTGCTTGTAAGTAAACATGTTGAAGCTCGATGTAGGGAAGGTGGCAGCTCCCGCCACCATCTGCGGATGTATCTCCTTGCATGAGGAAGCGTTCGATGGCCCTATAACGTATCCCTTTACGTTGTTATTATCGGCACAGCGGAAGACACCATGATAATGATAAATGGCAAGCATTGGCATTCTGCTTGGGTGCGTATGAGCAAGGATTCGGGACTTTATTTTGGATTTTATTTTCCATGTCGTAAACTCAATTGTTTGCCTAATACCCAGGGAGAGATGGAGTGCAAAAAGGATAATATGTCGTCTTCATATCATATGAGGACCTGAAGTGATTGTGTATTGTCAACATCAGTTTCTTGACGAATACTCCTAAGTGACCGTTATCGTGTATGATAGGGACGGCGCTCATTTTTTTCCGGCTGCACATCGGAGAACAAACATTACCGAGCAAATATTTACGGATTTATGTCTGGTATAATCGCATTGATTATGTTGTCCATATTACAGGGTCTTGCTCCAATATTTGGCAGAAGACTGTTTTGCCGATAATAGGTCTTAAATTTATAGTGGTCCTTCTTACCTGTCGAATGTGTGTATGGATGTGTGGTTGGTAAGACCCAACACTGCCTCCAAGTACAAACTACTTAGGCAGATTGGAAATCATGTACGAGAGTAATAAATGATGTTGTCTTGCCTTGCTTTGAAGGAACGTGTGCCTGATGCCTATATGTGTGTGTGACTGTTTCTGGACGGAAGTCAGAATAAATGGAGTGTCATTTATGATTGATGATCGGATGTCGGTGCCACTTTGTAGGCGATGTGGGCATTTTAAAATTCACCATCGGTATATGGGAGTTTCCTTATTTTAATTCAAGGTCGAATTTGTAGGGAGCAAGGTCAATGGAAATTTAGAACATTGGTTGGCAATAGTTCTCTAAGAGAATTTGAAGGTTCAATTCGGGGATATCTTTGTTTGATTTACATCCGATGAATCTTTGAAAGGCGTGTAGCTGGAAAAGGGACTGCGTCAAAAAAAAGATTTCATATGCGGAGCGGCTTTAAGTGCCTTTTAGTAGAGCTCTAATCCAGGTTCAGTACCAAGTATCAGTCCTATTGAAGACTTGAAGTGGATGAGACTACTTTAAGAAAAATGTTTATTCAGTCAATATTCTGAATATTTTTGCGGCGGTTTAAATTGTCTTAAATTTAGCGTTTTGCTCATCGACAACTCAGTTGTTAGCTTGTCCTGGGCCTCATTCACGTTTGCAATATTAAATTAAACCATGATTTGTCGTAGGGCTCTTTCGGGATCAAACAGACCTTTTATCAACCTAAATTCTTATAAAATCGAACTACTTATTCCTTACCATTTAAAGAGACTGCGATAAAGAAACATATGATACAGGCGGAAAGACCTCCGTTAAAGCAGCCACAAGATGGTCGCAGCTAGAACTGCACAGGGTCTCAAAGGCACTGTGGCCCGTCTTAAATTAGAAAAAGTCTGAAGAATTAGTAAATCTCAGCAGAACAAAGTTAATTTTAACGGTAGGAATACTCTCTGGACACTTCCTCCTCAGGAAGCACGCCATGAGAATAGCTAATACGGATATATGCAGGTACTGTGAGTGGGTGCCTATTGTTTCGTTTTCTTTACTTCGCATTTTGTTGTATCGCTTCCCTTACAATTATTCCTGTTTACTTCGTAATACCGGACTTCGTTTTTGTTTTACTTTGGTTTTCAATCACGTCGCCCTACAATAATTCCGCATTTCTTTCTCTCTATTTTCACTCGTTTTGCATTTTCGTTACAAATGCAATAAGTTATTTAGGTCAATATTATCGCACTAAAGGTTTGTTTCGCATTTTATTTTTATAGAATCTATCGTTTTGGGGTGTGCTCATTTTGTCTGTAGAGAGATTGAAACCGTACGCGGCAAGCTTCTAAACAAAAATGTTAAAAATAATAAAATGAATAACAATTCGATTTGTATCGTTTTCTTTTTTAATATTTTAATAACAGTATGCGATATGTAGATATTAGCTGTTTTTTTTTTTATCAGCTATGATCCATATAGATCATCTATATTTACATGCACTTACAGCAACAGCACATGATCCTGCTTCTCATCGAGATCACGAATCATGATCTGAAAATTATTTCTACTATTTCCGACTTAGTGGCTTGTTTTATATTTAAATGTTGTTTTATACTAAAAAACGGAACACAAAAAATAACTGTCCGTATTCCGAGTTATTTTGTTTTTTCTCGTTCTATAAAGGTATGTCCAGACCAGCCAAACATTTGATAAACAACTAAATACCTACATGTTCCATATTTATTTCTAAAACACTTATTAAACAAAACAATTTTTATGAAATGTTTAAAAATGTTTTGCTGGTTTCGATCTGGCCACCAAAAAAACGTTTATGAAATGTTTCATAGTTACCCAGTCGTGATGGAAAATAATTTTTGTTTTACAAGTATCCCTGCAGAAAGTGAGCGCTGTTTTTCGATTATTATTTGTTTTTAAATAAAATAAAAATGTCCAGAAAAGCTTTGAATACCTAATGAGAAAGTGATTCATTTAATACGATTATTTGCATTAAATCGCGTGTCGCGTGATTTCCGAGACCAAAATTACAAAAATAAAAACTTTACTCGTTGCTAATAATCCCTCCACATATTTTCTTCTAGTCCAAAACAGGATAAAGTTGAAACATCTCATAAACATTTACCCGCGTTTAAATAAACAAATATGCAAATGTAAGTTAGCTAGTAGACGTCAGATAGCATACAAAAATTTGACGTAACTGCTGAGTAACGAGTTTAATACGGGGGTTAATAAATAAATTTTAGAAATCTTTCATAAATGCTTATAAAATCTGTCCGATTTGCTTCAGTAAGATAAACTCAAGTGCTAGCAGCAAAACATTGAACATAAAATTTGTTTCACAAAAATATATTTGAAAAGAAAAATGATGCAAATTTGATTCAAATATGGTAACCCCCCCGACATTGCAAGTGAAATGACATGTGCCTTGTGTGACGTCACGTTGAGAAGAATATTTGCAATATGGCTGGTGGCAATATGGAGTTTGAAATACCCTGTATTATTTGTTTTGTTTTTGAAAGCAACTGTTGCCACAATTCCAAGACTTGTTTTATTTTCGTGATCTGATCCGGATCAAAAACCCAAATAATCGAAAAACTAAACAATAAAAGGCGAAATGAGCTTAAAACGAACTAAGTAAAAGAATAAATAATTTTTTTTTCGAAACAAATATAAGCCAAATAATTGAAAAAAACTATTAATAAAAATGCTGAAACAAGAAAGTGCGAAACGACTAAAACGAAACAAACCATACCCACTGTGAGGACCTACAAGTCACGGAAGATATCTCCCACCTTCTATGCAAGCGTCAAGCAATTGCTCGGAGTAGAAGAAAGCACTTAGGCAGGTAATTCTTTAACAACTGAGAGGAGGTTGGTTCCTCAAACAATATTGGGACCATAATTAAATTCTGCGCGGAAATTGACTGTTTGGGCGATTTGGTTCAGATTTTTAACCGTGATGGTTCCCTGGTTACCGCATTGGTGCCTCGTCTTTTGTGACGATCTCACAACCGCACTCAACCTAACCTAGCCTAACCCACAGGCGGACAGTTTCTTCTGTCATATTCCCTCCTCAACTGTAAGTCCACAATGGATGTCAAGTCAAATTCAATTGCGTTAAATTTCCAAACCTATATCGCGCCCACCTCTCTTCTAAGGTGACACTACAGAGGAATACGCGCTTGTTGTGGACATTCTAAACCATTCACCTCAATTAAGAGCGTAAACTCAATCACCGTTGCGGGTCCATTTACATCGTCACTATTCAATTAGTTTTACCATCGAGACCGCACAAACCAATTGGTGTCAATTTGCAACCGCTTTGTACACGCACAAAGTAACTCGCTCTCTGGCAGCCGAACCGAACCATCTATTTGAACAATGAAAGCGGTTTTCGCAACAGAATGAACATCAGTCAAAAGTGCTTCTCGATACCTATGAAACTAAGCAGTAAGTATGTAAAGGTCAGGGGGATGTGGAGGGATATTCCCTATCATCAAATTTTGCCCAAAATGCTTAAAGTTATTTTATTAAAGAAAGTTGTGCCCGTCTATAAGAGGGGAAAACTTTTGCTTCTTGTTTGATGCTTAAAAGTTCTACTGGTGTTACCGGCAGATATAATTGAAATTTATGGCTTCCATAAATAGACGATGTGACAAGAAATTTGCATATGAAGGTCCTCTACAATGTTTCCCCATCAATTTGCGTGTTTTTGTCCAGTTCGCTTCATTACCCATCTGATATCGTTTGCGTGTGTTTGTATTTCTTGCCAATTCCAGATAACCCCATTTAGGGGCGGAAAAAACAAATCGCTTTCCATCTTTCTAAAATGTGGATAGTGTTGGAAAAATAAAAATCCCAATCGATAGTATGTTATAAAACGCAAAGCAAGGAAAAAACGTAAAGCTGTCTATCTAGGCTGGACTTGATAATAGCTGGCACCATTAATGGGCACAGTATCCATCACATACCCTCGACACGATAACTGACCTGAAAATGAAGCAACGAAAAAGAATAAAAATGAAAAAAAAACATTGCTTTATGAGGAGAATCAAGTTTATTGTCCTCGGTCATCAAGAACAGAGAATCACCTCCTCGCATGGACTACTTTACATTTGCGGGGGTTTTTTTTTTTTTTCATCTTCTCCTTGAGCATGACAAGCTTCAAAGGGTTAATGGGGTTACCTTCAAGACATATGAATGAGTTCTGAGGAAATCCTTTGTGTAGATACCACGCAATTACATAATTTCCATTTCTTCGGAGTGGGGCTTGAGTTCGTCGGAGAGTTCCCTTTTGCGGGAAAGCGTTTTTTTTTTAGAGAGGTTCCCACCCAAGTTATTAATTTAATCCCTAATCCGATTTAAATCTTCCCCAAGACACTTTGCCATTCACTCCTTTGTGTGTGTCACAAACAACATTCGGTTTTCGGAAAGGATACAAATCGCATGACAGATAAACTGCCGACCGCCGGCGGTCGTTACTAACAAAACAAACATTTCATTCACCAATCTGATGGTGAAAATGCTATCTGCTGACATGTTTTTCCTTCAAAGAGAATAAAGTTGCTCGATGCCCGAAATCTGAAGAAAAGTTTCTTTTCGCAAGCGAAATATTCGTCCCTTTGTGTTTGCAATTCTTTGAAAGGAATTCGAGAACTGACAACGTAAGTCATTAAAAGTTTTGGGTAAGCAGTAAGCTGTGAGCACCTTTTACCAGCATTCCAGTGGGCATATCAATTGGAAGGGATTTCAATTTTTGTCTCTCTCTCACTCTGTTGCAATTGATGTTTTGATTGTTCAACGAAACGCCAATGTAACAGATATGACATCGAGCTGGAAGCTCGAATTATAAAGCATTCCCAGACTTTGGGAACAAAATGCTTGTCAGCCCAGAAGGAGATAGGTATTTTTGTTTGAACATCACTTGACTGGGGTTAGCTTTGATGACTGTGATGAAGGACTCCTCGTTTAAGCGTTGAAGAAGTGGGCGGAGTGCGTCATCGCATTGCTTTGGGTGCATGTAGTTTCGTGCTCCGGGAATTGACTCGTAAATCGTGGAAACGTGCTTCGTCGAGACGGTTAAATAATGAGTCTGACATGAAGTATCTTTATTGCAGATGATAAAACGTGAGCACTATTAGATTCGATGGAGTTTCCAGAATCATCATGACACATGGATAGACATTGAGCTCAATTTCAATTTAAGTGGCTTGTGCGTTTTTATTGGGCTGGTGGACATATTTCTTGGTATTTTTCAAACTTTATTCTGGAAGGTTTAGGGAGCTTTTGCCTGCAAGTATGGTACCGCAATTGAAATATACAGTCCGAATATTTGCGAAGATATTGTTTCACTTTTGAAAGATTCTGCTAATGTGTTCCGACGAAATCAGCGTAGAAGTTTGCATTTCAGCCGTGAATAAACACCAAGCCCTGTAGGCTTTTACTTTATGCTCTCTTAAGAACAATTGGTAGAACTTTCAAAACATTAAGCTCCTTTTATCCTGCATATAAAATCGGTTTATCTCTCTACCTTTATGTTTGAGTATAATAAAATTGTTATATTTGAATTTTTGTATGTGGATTTGTTGACGTTAAAAGAACTTGTCTAATCCATATGGATTTATCAGGAAAGAATAGAACTTAACATAAAATTTTTATTTCATCGCAATCGGCCAACGCATTCTGATTCACGCAAGCTTTACACAGTTTTAGATGTCAGCTGAAAGGGTGACTCTTTTGGGACTTGTTTCCACATGGAATGATAGTTATCGTGTGTCGCGTTGTTTTGTTTTTGTTTTGTTATGCTTCCTCTTTGTCGAAATTTAAGTCGGCTTCAAGAAATAGAAATACACTCTTGGAAATTTGAATTTCATTTAACACAAACCGCGTGGTAAAAATTTCGCAAAATAAGTACTCATGTCAACTCAATTTTTATTGGCCCATCTCGCACATTCCACACATTGAGAAAATAATCCAAATATATATTTACGGAATGCGACAACAACACAAAAAGTACTACAGAGCAAAACGGTCGCGTTTGATTTCTTATCGATTTTCAATTTCCAACATACAGTTCCATTTGCCCATAAATTCCTGCTCCAAAACAGATTTTTATCTAAATTCCCCTGGACCAGCAGTCATCATCTGCTTATCCGGTAGATATACAACCGGATTTACGAATACGAAAGCAACGTCATTAGGAATACCTTTTTTCCTTTCCTTTTGCCATACGACACGGTTGTTCATGTCGCCCTTTCTCAAAGATAAAAATAAAGCTCTTCGGGCGCCCTATATGTTTGCGGATAAGTGTGGGCACTCTTTTCTAGGTTGAGCATTTTATATTATATCAACATAACTAAACTTTATCAAAAACTTCTGTTGGTTTTGGATAGGTCACCATACCGCAGCAAATCCCTTCTCGGAATCCCATGGGACATTTATTCTAAGTGCCACTTTCGGAATCCTTTGACTACACCCTTGTAAGTAACCAAATCCGCCCTGTAATACACCGACAGGCCACGCCGCCGTCCCTCCAAAACGAATCCACAAGGAGGGCATTTGTAAATTTATGAACGGTAAATCCCTGATTGTTGCAATTTTCTCGTGTTTCGTTGTCGTGTGACGCACACTCAACGGCTGCGGATTCCATTTTCTATAGGGTGACGCAAGATCGCCGCCCATCTCTCTCCCCATCCCGAAGCACTCACTCGACACACTGTAATGAGGTACTCATTGTAACGAACGACGACAAGGCACAGGATGAAAGTGATGGCTTGCGGAACCTTCACCTAGCATTCGTTCCATGGTGTCGGTCCCACTTTCATGTCCCATGAGCTGCTTCTCTCGTCTAATTGTCAGGGATTTAGTGTCGCTTTTGCATTCCGTGTCGTGGCATTGTTGGTTTGGCTGACGTTGGTAATTTGCATTGCTTCATTTTTCGGAACGGGTGTCTAAATTAAGGGTGGTTGGATGGTTCATCCGGCGCACATCCACCATCTATAGCAGTCAACGTGCCAGATAAACGTGTTTCGAGTTGAGTGTATGTTTTTGCCTCATTATTCGATTCCGACTCGTCTTGGCTTTCAACGCGGGTCTTACGTCGTCAGCGTCACGGAGCATGGTTGTATAGTGTGTGGCAGCGCAGGCATCCAGCGCTATGGTAAATAAATTTAATGAAAGACTGATGATTAGTTGTGACGTGTTGGAAGGATGTGTTAGCGGGGCCGGAGGATCGCGTGTCAATTTTACACGTCGAACCGAAATTATGTCGTTTGAGTGCATTTGATGGTTGTTTACCGATTGGACCAAGGGGCGTGACTGTAACTACAATACCTCTGCATAGATTAACCATGGAATGCATGGGTAGGGCTACAAGACTGCGACTCTGACTTACGAGTACTCATCCATATGCTTTTCTTACGCTGCTTTTGTATTCTGCTTGCCTTTAGGCGATGCAAACGTCGTTATCCATCATGATAAACACTTTGGAAGCGTGCGAAGACAGCGATTATTGACTCTGTTAGATTCTACTTCCAGCATTTCTGATACAAATTTCCTTATGTATATCCGGCATGAATGCCGACACTGATATTGTCAAATTGAATTTAAATTCGGAACGAAGCTTCAGAGGTATTTCAGCAAATTTCCTGTGGCTATATTGGATCGTCGGCATTACGTTTTTGCCTATAATTGATTCAATAAAGGTGAAGCCAACTTCAGAGTATTGTCTGTACATCTTTAACTTTAGTTGTTTTTTTTTTATCCCGGGGTAGACTTGGACCTCCACAATACGCTTTTACATAATTTCGAACTCGAGATGTTAATCAGTTCTAACATTACGATATAGGCGAACTCTCTTAAAGTGGGTCGCAAAATGCTGTCTGTCTGTCTGTCTGTATGTCCCGAGGCCTACAGCCTAAGCGGCTGAACGGATTTCGTTAAAACTTCGGATTTAAAGTTTGGGGCTTACAGTTCGGGGTCGTTTTCTTTTTGCATGGTAACCTCAATATTAATGGTACTTCCCATACAAAATGTTCATACCAGTTTGATTTGTTCAAAAACGGCTGTAACGATTTCAACAAAAATTGATATTTAAGCTTAAGTAGGTGAGGTTAACATAACTGCATACTCTGTTTTCCGCTTAAAGATCGAGTAATGGTACTTTTGAAATTTGGACATATCTCGAAAACGGTCCATACAATTGTAACAAAAATTAATTTCTAAGGTAATAGGTCATTTCTATCTTAATGGAAAACTCAGTTTTTCTCAGTATTATCGTAAAATGGATTTTTGAAAGTCATTTTTGAAAAATATAGTTTTCCCTAGTTTACCTCAAAACGGCATGATTTTGACCAAAATGCAAACTTAGAGTAAAATTGATGTTTTCAAAATTATTGCGTCCTTAATTTTCAATTCGAATCACTGGAAACGCTCCCTTTAAAAACTGCTCATATCTCGAAAACCCCATTTTCGATTTCGATAAAACCCTAAAAACCAAGTACCTAATGCTTACATCCCGAAAAAAAGATTTGCTTAAATGACTTTGAATTTCAATCAGACTCGCAATAAAGGAGAACGTTTCGTGCGACCCAGTCGTGCACTTTATTTATTAAGCTCAAGTACACTTGTGGCTCTTGGTTCGAGTCGATGAACCTCTGAGACTTAGATTTTGTCAAAAATTAAGCAAGGCTATCATATTTTCAAAATTTGCAGTTATACTCGTATGTGATTGAAGAGGAACCTAATTCTGCCATACAACTAAAGCATCTTCTTCCTTGAAAGCTCTAACGATCAGGTATCATCTTCGAAGCCCAAATATTTTGGAAATATTTTGGCTATTGCTGACTCAATTTATTTACGGTCAAATTGTAAAATATATTGATCGCAAGTCACATGTCAGCTGTCATATTCACTGTCAACTAAAAACAGTGATGCCAAACTATACGTCTTCAGAAATTACCCTGTAGATGCTGATGCCAGTCGTGCAAGTGTCTGGAAGCACTTGCATGCCATGCAGCTCGGCCTCTTCAAATGGTCAAACCCTCAGGAACCTATACCCACACGCAGCACCGTTTTTGGATGGTGAAACCGTTGTACAACGAATTCGTTGGCTACATAAGTTTGACGCCATAGCTTGCGCGATGGAAGATGGAACAGGGTCACCTTCCTGTTTAATGAGAACACCAAATTACCTTCTAGGGCCAAGGAAACGTCGATTGGCAAGTGGAAATCTTCGGTCTTATATGTGAAATACGATTTTCAGAGTTTACAGCGGAGACAAAGTCCGCTGCCTATTGGAGAGCTCAGTCCGATTCACGGATATTATGTGCCCGTTCAGCTACGTGCAGATCCGAAGGACAGTTGTCCTTTTTCCGTGTTTGCATTGCCTGGTAATTATCGATAAATCTACTCATTTTTGGGTCCACAAGATTAAACATAAAGTGCGCAATAAAAAAACGATAATTGCAATAAATTTGTCAAAGTCCACCCCCAGCTTCCCAGCGAAATGGTTCATATTAATTTTCGACATATTTCAAAACCTTCACATGGATAAAGCGCTTAATCTCCTCCCCCGTTAATCACTTCTTTCGAATGGTATCCCCTTATTCCATCCGCATTCGAGTGCAATTATTTTCCTACCCCACTGTGCCACTGCACACATGTACGAATATTTAACATCACTCTCGTCAACCTGTGGTGTAAGCTCGACGACTTCATTTATAGATAAAATCTCATTATCCTTCGAACAACGCTTTATATTTTGCGAATCCTTTAATTAAGGCTGCCTGATTTTATCATCATCGCTGTGCTCGTCGCTCCTGCGAATCTCAATGCATAGCTCTGCATTTGCACTTCATCACACAAAACGTCGTCGGATGCATCGCAGCGCGATACGAATACCGATACCAAAATCGAAATCTCCTTTATACCGCAACCACCCCATACACACAACTATTCTGATGAGAACAATGCAATTTCCATGTGCAACCACGGACAGAAATTCATCACTTTGCAGCGCTTAAGAATTGAGGAAGCGCTGAGGTATATGGGTAGACCTTTCCTCCAATCTAGTTATAATGGTATTATTTGCATGCCAGTCCCTTGTTTCACTGCAGTCGGTTAGGTAGTCAGCCAGCCGGGGCTTGCAAAGTCAGTCGTCAACTGGCACTGGTGGAATAATGAAAGTCAGCCTCTGCATATGCGAGTATGGAGTATGCAACAGGATGGCAGTGAAAAATGAACTTCCACCTCGTGTAGTGCTTGATGGACTGCCACTCTATCACGTTGATTCCATGCCACAGGATACGTAAATGCAAATTGGCACAAACCCACCCAGAGACACCACATGCGAACATACTTCCAAACAGATATCTACAGCCGCAGTCGCATGCACCTGAAGGAAAAGGAATCCCCCGAGAGACCAGGGAGTAGTAGTATAGCTTCAACCACAAGCACCAGCATCCTTTCAACATCGAGTGCGGGATTCATTAATCGGACGACGAGTCGAACGCATTCAAGTGTGGCTTGGAAAATCCATTCGCCATTCTATATCGCCCACCACGTCACCATCATCATCATCATCATGTCCTTGTTCTGGTTCCTCGGTTCCTCGGATATGGTGCTGCTTCCATTTTGTGCAAATGATGCAGATTCCCTCCTATACACGGTTCGGATAGAATCTTTTCATTTTTCTCCAAGTTGTATTTCATATCCTTGCACGTAGTTGTCGTCGTCGTCGCCAACGTGATCATCGTCCTATGGCTCAGACGTCGACGTCGTAGTATATCTCTTTTATTTGATAGATTTCCGTTCGGCTTGATGGTATACACAGGAAGAATCCTCGTTGACTTTGAGGTTTCCGCTTCATTGCGTTGGGATGACGCTGACGGCACACTACGATGACGGCAGAGGACCGGCAACCGAAGTAAGACGTATGCCAATAGAGCAATCGTAATGTACCATTAGTGATGACATCACTAGTGTGATACTGATAGCTTCAGAAAGACAACTATAAGCAGACCCAGAGTGGGGGTAGCAAGTTACCTTCATTGCAAAGGACGACGGATTCCGGAATTGATTTGGTTTTAACTGATATTCGGGGTAGTTTGCACGGATTGAATTTTCAATGCGAGTATACGGATTTTATGAACACGCAAGGATTTGTGGCTCTTGGGAATTGCATAAATTCCATGAATCGCATCTTCTGTCTTGTGGTGTGCTGTAGATTCAGCACATTCGACTGTTTGTGGGGAGGGGGATTTTAATTTAGGTTTTACGGAACAGATTTGTTTTATTAATCATGCTTCAATTGTGACTGAGGCGAATTGTGGATTGAGGACTTCCGCAACGATGGGAATGTGGTGGTAATGAAGGATTTCCCAATAGTTCTGTTGACAATTGTCTTTAGTTGAACCGTATTACTCGTGGATCTTGGTAAATAAAATCAGTCGAAGCCAATTGAGTGTGAGACATTTATAATTGCTTGTCGATAGGTTAGGTTAGGCAAGGTTTGTTTGTTTTTTAAAGAAGAGTAAGAGCTTTTCAATGTAATATAGGAAAAAAATAAACCTACACAGATATCGCAATCTCCTATTTTTTTGAATAGTGGTATCAACAGGTGAAACAGATTTTTGTCTACTTAAATAACGAAAGTTGATCAACCTGGTGGTGAACAAAGCTATCAAATATTGCATTAGTTAGTTTAAAATGTTCATACAAGTATTTTTTTTTTTTTAATTAAAGGGCTTGAAAATCAATTGAACGCATTTCGGAGTCGGTTGAACAAGCAATAAACCTATGACAGGCATTACTCAGGCATCGAAAGTTTGTCAGTCATTCGCTAGAGGTGGGACAACCGCAGGAATTTCTACATCTAATATTATAAATTGGCATTTGTAATTTTCACGCTTTTGTGATAACTACTTAACCAACCAGCCCCTACGCCCACCTCGATTAATTTACTTTGTGAATTATTCAGTATCATGTACATATACAGTGAATATTTTAACACCTCATAATTTATCATAAATTATTATAAAATCTTTAAAATCTGCATACATAACCAAACCAACAAAAAGTTTGTTGTTTAACTAAAATGAACTGAAATGATATCCATTATACAACGTAAACAATCAAATGAACTTTCGTAACCCCCGCGGCATATCCAATGACAATCATTCCATTAAAACGAATATTTATTTTATTTTAACAACGTGTAAGCCACCGCAAATGACAACTCTGAATAATTTTCCATTTGTTGTACTATACTGTACCTACACCAAACATATTACAATATCAGGCGATTAAATAACCTGCTAGGCATATGTACAGTTAATAACTTCATCAGCCCACATACAATGTGGATAGTACTGTGTGGAAAATTAAGTAAAATGAATATTACTTGCCTGCAGCCATGATTGTAATCAACATGCACTTGAGCTGAAATTCACACCTGTACAGCATTTTATCACATTGCCATAAATACCAATGCTCAAAAGAAGGTCCTGGATTTCCAATTTTTTTATTTTTTGCTTTCATGTGATGACCAACAATTATCTCGCCTGCATTTCGCAGGACTTCCATCAATTTCGCAAATATTTTTAACACTGCATGTGCCTGTGCCTGTCATAAAAAACAATGCGAATTTTCGAAACTTTTTATCGAAACCTACTTTAGCTAGAATTTGTGAAGTTGTTCTGTTTGCACGTAATTAATAAAACTTTTTTTTTTAAAAAACAAAAACCGAGAACTCTGTTTATTCAAATGAAAAACGAAACTTAAACTTTTTAATTAATACTATTATAATTATTGTGGCTTCGTTTTTGTAGGGACCCATACAAATGCGTGTCTATTCTTTGTAGGGCAGTTGAAACTACAGTAGAAATCGGTTATAACAATACCTGATATATGATGAAATCGGATAAAAAACGTTAAAAATTTACCATATTTACGTCTAAAAACTGTTTATAGCGATAAAACGTGTTCTAACATGCCTACAGCCTGTTATTTTCATTCTGCTTCTAAATATGTATCGATATTATGAATGCACATACTTTACATATAGACAATTTAATTTCATATAGACAGTTAAATTTCCTGGTCTGTGCATGTAATTTCATGGCATGCCGTGTTCGATTTCCATATCTCTGAAGAGTTCATTAAGTGTTAATATTCTGTCGGATATTCAATTGAATAATGCTGATGACGACGATGGCGATAATGCCACTGAAGATGAGGAGACCGAAGAAATACACGTTCCATCTGTAAACGAAGCACTTACTGCAGTGGCAACACTAAACCGCTTTATGGACCTGAATCGAATTCAAATCCAAACATTGGACAACTCTCTTCGTAAAATATTTTACTCAAGTAAATGTACAAAACAAACACAAAATAGTGATTTCTTTTATCAACAATTTTCTTGACCATTTGAAGCGATTTTTTTAATAAAGTTTTCTTTTTATTAATTTATTTTCATTGTACCGGATATAAGGATGAATCGGTTATAACGATGAAATTCCAAGGTCCCTTTGATATCGTTATAACCGATTTCTACTGTATATAGAGAAAGGTCTATTTGTTGCGCAAAAATTTAATTATATCATTTTACCATACCTAGTGACTTTATAACAAGAGCAGGGGCCCTACTCTGAATCTCGTTCCGAAAGTATAATTTTTTGAAAACGAACCTTTTCTACTCTGTATATCGAAAGTGGAATGAAATTATGTCGCATTTGAACTCCGAAACTATTACAGAGTACCTAATAAAAAGCAGAAGGGGGAAAGCTATTTCTAATGGGAAATGCCCCAGGATTGTGAACATTAAAGATTATCAATTCTTTTTATATACAAATGCAAGAAAAAATGTAAGGGCGTTAAAATAATAAAGCGCCAAATAGCCTAGGCTTGATATTAATAATTTATTACGGTCGTAGTTATCCGTCTATACGCAAAAGCGGATTACAGCGGCCATCTGCAGAGTAATTATGAGTGGTGACATCATTACAGTCCAACACTGGTATAAGAAACATATAAAAAACAACGAGATTTGTTTCTAATATCCGAGTTGTTCTTATATGAAAACGACGTTTATAAGACACAATACTACGGATATAAGAAACAACATTTCTTATATAAAAACAACCGATATGAAATATGAACGAACAAAAGCAGAAGTCAACACGAAGAGAGTATGCAGGACGATTTGGCGGGCTTTGACTTTTTTTTATTTTCACATAGCAAAAAAATCTCCGTGTTTTTACGTGCGTTTCTTAAAAGCGAGTTGTTCTTATATGAGTGTTTCTTATATCCGTGGTCGACTGTGTATGAATATGTAACGTACATGCAATCCATCATGAGTTTTTTGATGCGTGCAATACTATATATAATATTTTTTTATTGCTGGTCAAAACACGCTAACAATGCCTTCTTGCCAATATATCTTGCCCTTAACTCTGGACTCTTGCGTCTCCGTATAGTCGAAAAAGCAGGGATGCCCCCGTTAGAAGCGACGGCGGACATTTGAACGATGCTATGTTCCATACATAATTGCAAACATGGGCCTTTCAAATATAAATTTCATTAATACCTCACACACAGTTTGTTCAATCCTATTTCAAAACCGACCCATGCTTATTGAAAAACCCTTTATAAATATGCACCAAATCTCCGCTCAATTCTGATGATTGGAAAACTATGCCAGCAAACCAGACGAATCATTCGCTTCGAGTTCTCCGTAATAATATTTTGTCTGCTGATGCTGACATATTCATCAATTCGAAAACCCTTCGGCTTCTGCAATAAAAAGTCCCTAGGACATTATATTTCATGTTTCATAAGAAGGCTGAGACCATAGATATTATGTGGCAGAAGAATATTCGCCATTGTATTAAGGTACCTGTTTTTTTCCCTAAAGACGTAGTTAGATATACTTGCTGCCCATTGCTGGGTAGTGGGAGTCGTTTTTTCGTTTTTTTAAGTTTAGCTTTAGTTATATATGTAGTTGAAAACTTTATTTAAAAGCATAGTTTCAAAAATCAATTTCTTAATCTTTCTTAAGTCAAACACCGCAAATTGGCAACTTCTAGGCTCAATTTTCCTTTCTTCTTTTGCCTGTTTAGCGTTGTTTGGAGCTTTTATCTCTGTGCGGTATGACCATTTAAATCGTCCAGTACTTCATTTACTTCCAGAGAAGTAACTTCAAATCCAAAGTAGCTCAGACGAAATATTTTGAGATCACTTATCAAAAAGTTGTTAAATACTAAGGGTCATGGTTGAACTCGATTATTTAAAATAACTTCGTTTCGTCGGTTTTGTTTTATGTAGGTTTTATACCTCCTGGGGTTATTGCCAGCCCCAGAAAGGCAAAATCTGCTACTAAGACCACACCAAGTGTCCACATTGGGAAAACTGCACCTCAAGGTTCCTTTCAAGATGCGAAAATGTGAGGAAATTCCTCATAATTTACCCTAAAATCAAAATTCCTTCAATTCAATGGTTTCGACTAACACTGAAGTCCTATGGAAGCTTATTTAAAATTGATACACTCGACCACAATTTATAGAATAAGGAATTCACACAAAAAGAAAAACTTTGGTTGTATCAGTACCAAAGTGAATTAAATTAAAACACAAAGAACGCATGTTTTTCATAGTAGTATAATTTATTTTTTTCTAATTTTTTCAATATTTCATATAATAATATATATATCAATATCAATAAGGTTTTTTTTCTTGTTCTTCTTTCTTTTTTTATAACTTGTTTCTGTTTTCCCATTAAAAATTGTTGTTGACTTATTATTTTGTTTCATTTCATTTTTTTTCTAAAAATAAAAACTACCTAGTTGTATGTTATTTATGCAATTCTTATTTCAAATGTCTTTTCATCCGATTTTCTTTTTTTACTGTTTTTTTTTTTTTGTTAGTGTAGTTAGTATTTCATCTTTGATTAGCATTGAAACAAAACGCTTATTTAATATCCACATTAAAATAACAAAAGTAACATAGAAGCAATAAACAAACACGAGTACACAAAGAATTGGAAAATAAGAGAGGACACAAAAATAGTTAAATTCTCTTTTCCCTATCCATGTGTTAAGGTTTATTCATTTTAGCTTAAGTTCTTAATATCAGTTGTTTGAGTTTTGTTTAGTATATTATTTATTAATTTTCTTTTGAATTACATCGTAATGATCAAAAAGGGACGGTGAAAATTACAATAAAATCGAATAATTCAAGAATTCATTTATTTTTATATTATACACATATTAGTAAATATTTTTTTTGTTTTTATACTTTTGTCAAAAATTCGTTAAATTTTACGATGGTTCCAGTTTGAATATGTTCAACTCACATACAAGGGTGTTTCTATTTATTGCAAATATTTCATTTTTGTTAGTTTTCTTTTTAGTTAATTATTCTACATACATACATTCACGTAAATTATATTTTGGTTCTTCAAAATGTGTGAGTGTTTTGGTAATATTTGTTGATGAGTTGTTTTAGTGAATGTGTTTTTTTATTTGTTTCAATAAATACAATTGAATGGCTCGGTATAGATTGTTTTTTTTTTTTATTCTTGTTTTAAATACTTAACCAACTAATTTTTAAAGTGGGGTTTTTTGTTTAATTTTATTGCGACGGTTTTTTATAATTATTTTTATTTTGTTTGTTTTAATTTATATTTAGGGGAAAATTCAGGTAGAAATGTAGAAAGAATATGCTTAAGGACTAGATGGTTAGCCTGGAATGGATCTTGACTGTCTAAAGTCAGTTAATTGCAAATAATATTGTTGCCACCGTTTGGAACATCTGGAGCTAAGTGTTTTTTTAATTGAGTAATTTGTTATTTGTAACAGTAATTTATGACTAGTTATCCAATCTGTATTGTGTTGAGAAACTTTGATTTGAAAAGTGGCTACGGGTAAGCAATATCTATACTTTTTTTCGAGAAATTGAATCAGCTAATTCGTTTGTTTATTTATACCAATTGAGTATATGAGTAGTTGTTATAAATATTTATTTAACTATGGTTTAGTTTTATCTCAATAATTTTTCTACCAATTAACTCAACTACTGGGCGTATACGCAATATAATTATTCGATTAAATTGGTTGTGTTAAAAATTTTGTTTGGAGCTTTAAAACTTTGCTTCTTCACTATTAATATTTGGTAAGTTTTTTTATACACGATAAAATGTTATGTGTTTACGTATTTATAATCGTATTCGAAGTTCGGTTAGTAATGGCAACCCATAACCACCTCACATGAAGACACTGATCTGTTTTTATAGTTATTTCTTGCAGAGCTAGTACCCCAAAGCCAATTTGTTCTAAGGATTACGCTACATATTCACTAAATGGTCAGTGCCGGTGCCAGTGGTTTACCTTTTATGTTTTATTGGTGTTGTTTTGTTAAATTAGATTAATTCTAAGTAATAAATGTCGTTCACTACTTTTTCATTGGGATTGTTCATTAGAAACGTTGCGCTGAAATTGAGTGATTCAGATCTGCCTCATTTTTATAGTTGTATAAAATTACACCCTCGTCTTCACGTTGGGAATACTGATTGTTTGGAGAGTAATTTATGTTTTTTAGCGGCTTGAAATCTCTCGGTCATTAACTCATCACACTAACCACTGAACCCAGGCTAGCGACATAGCAATTAATCTAACATATCTAATTAATGCACAACTTGAAGTTATTAAAGCGGAATAAAACTCCAGATTGCTGTGGACAGTGCTGTCCGCTTCATAAAAACTCACCATGGCCTCAGAAAATAATGCCGGCGTATCCTGTATCTGTGTCTAGTGTATCTGAGTCTTGAGCGACAGGATAATCTGATTTGCGCGTGGAAGTTGGTCAGCACAAAGTTCTGTCTCCTACTGTTCCGTGGGAAATTTCTTATGCTGATTACACTTCGCTAAACGTAATGTTTAAAGGTATTCCATTGCTTGCGGCTTCTTAAACTTCCAACCATATTACAATACTTACAAAATCAGTACCTATTGTTCAATTCCCAGTCTTAAGGTCTCGAATTTTCGCAACCCTACAGTTTCATTACACGACTGCGCTGATGGGGTTATTGTTCGCCAATTCATTGGCAGATCTTTAATTTTCATGGACCATATCAAAAGGGCAACCTCTTATCTTCTTCGTTACCCAACAAAGCGCGACAAATAACTCGGAAATTCAGATCTGAAAACGCAATTTGTTAAGACCTGGGTTTAGAGTTCCTAAAAACTCTCGCATAAAGCACTATCTTCATGTGAGAATGGATTATGCCCAGCCAGCTTTTGTTTTATTTTTGAAACTACTTTTTAAATATATCCCTACACCTCTACAGTAAGCTTTTAACTTTTATTTTTATTGCTATAAAAATTCAAATTGTTATTCTCTATACTAAATTTATTGTTGTCCATTCCAGGCATTCAAATAGGATAAAACATACGTTATACAAGGAAAATAAAGAAAAAAAAATATGTCTCCAAAAGACACCCACATTGTTTCTGTTTAATAAAATAAATTCCTTTACAACAACTTGAATAGTTGATTTTTTCAATGTGGCATTTTGTATATATAACAATTGTTTCTATTAAATATAAATTTACTCATCGTTTATTTATAAATATAGCATACCCGTGTACGCTTTGCTTTTAATATGAAAAATCACAACAATAAACAAATAGATTTGTGTGTGCACATGTGTGGAAGGACATTATATTGATGATGGAAATAAAAAACACATTTCTCAAATATAATATAGTGATAGGTAAGATTTGTTTGTTTTCGTTTTTAGTTTTAAATATTTAGTAGAAAATAAATTGCAGAGCCACAAAAAAATACAATAATTAAATTCACTTTCAATGATGGACGATTTATTTATTATTTATTTTAAAAATATTTTTTTCTTGTTTTTTTTTAATTCATTATTATAAAATTGTTTTTTTTTACTAATTTAAATAATTACTTATTACCTTAACTTCAGATTATTTATTTACTAGGGTTGGTTTTTTTTTTAATAAATATTACGTTTTGTCTTAGAGACTATAAAATATTGTTTTGCTGCCGTGGTAGTCTTTTTTTAGCAGCAAGTGTTTGCATTTAGAACAATGACAAATGTTCTCTGGGAGTGTTTTCCTTTTAACGATCGAAACAAATAATTTTTTTATAAAAGAAACAAAACTGATTAATCAAAATAACTTTTTTCGCGTACAGCAATTTTTTCCTCAAAATACCAATTGATTAAAAATGTAATATTCTGTTACAAAAACAAACAAAAATGATTGAACTTTTTTCCTAATTCAAATGTTAAGTAACGTACCGTACATACTGATAATATTTTTCATAATACATAATAATAATAATAACTTTAACCATAGTACGCTGAGAGCTTCTGGGGGGAAAGTGAAGGTACTATTGCGCTCCATTGTGGAATGCCACGAGTGTTTTGTTTTTGATACGAAAATTGGACGTGTTGTGGCAATAGGAACGAATGTCTCTCCCCTTATCTCAGTTGACTTCACTTGTAGTAAATATTAGTAAATAACGATTTATAATGTGTTTTCTGTTTTGTTTCTCACTTTTTGGAGTATAAATAAAATTAACAAACTTTTTATAACTTAAGTAAAGTATAAACTAAGGCTAAAAGTTTACGCTGCACGCTGATTTTATGTTAGAAGGGATTCTGATTATTTGCAGCAGGATTTCGTGTTGATGGTCGAGCAAAGGATGACTTGCCACTGGCGCCTCGCGGTGGCTGCATTGGTCGGCGCACATGTCGCATTTCACTGGAAATAATAAGAAGATGATTATTAAAATAATGATGGGAATGTTATTCGAAATACTGATGGATGTTGTTTTTTGTTCATATTAAATAACATAGTCGAGCGGGAAAATATTTAGTTATAGACAGACTGCATTATTGTTGATTATTTATCCAGACAGAAAATTAAAGCTTTTTTTGTGCGGCAGTGCAATAGATTACTGTGCTAGATTTATTATTTCACACCTATATTTGTGAAAAAACAGAGGCGATACTCGGGATTTTCGGAAATGATTTCTTCATCTGACAAGATTCGGGCGCATTTTTTTTTTTAAATCGGAGACTTTTTGACGGTTTAGCCCTGACATAAATGAATGCCACTATAGAAACATTGCCTTGCAAATTCCTTACATCTGAATACTTAAGTTCTCTCATGACCTGTGCGATTAATTAGTCTGTCTTATTTCTAAAGCACCTTTAACATGCGTTAATTTCTTTTCGAAAACAGAAGCCATGCAGGAAATAAAAAAAAAATAATTTCGTTAGATATTGAAACTTTTACAAAGCAGATAACGCGACAGTTGTTTATTTCTGTTACGAATTAGCAACATGGGTTTTACCTTTCGTGAAACCTACAATCTAAAAGTTTCGGTTGCGAACATTTTAAATGTGCTAAAACCCAAAATCATTTTCATCTATGAATTCTATATTTAGCTCAACGGTTTCGAAACTTACAAACAACAAAATATACATAACTTTATCAATCATTCGATTAATATATTTTCAGTTAAAGTTATGTATGTTAACAAAGTGGCTAATTCAATGTTTTTCTGAAGGAAAGGCTTTCATTTGCCTAAATAAATTCAAACAGAAATCAATATTAAGTGACGATTTTGCACTACGACTAAATCCAATAGTGCACCCCAGCAGTAGATAACTTAAGAAAAGCAGACCACCAGCGAAAACTACACAAAAACAATCAGCGGACGAAGTTAATATATTAAACATTTTTCTCAAATTTACAGAAATTAGTGACGCATATTTGTATGCAGTAAACGCTTGCAAGACAAAAGGCGCGTACACAGACATTGGCTTTGCATTTCGCTGGTTAGTACATGCACATCGACTAGCAAATCAATTCTTACCAATTTTTAATGGATATCGGGTCAATAATTGTTATTACTTTGTTTAATCGAATTTAAATTCAAAAAGAGAACGAAACCAAAATTATAAAATAAAATTCGCTCTCTCTTTTAGTTTGTTTCGATTGTTTTTCGTGATGTAGTTTATGTCTATCTCAGTCTTTTGAGTTCAAATCAAATCTATTGACGAAAAGCAACCCACCGATCCATCTCCATTTCCTCTAGACGTTGTGTCAGAGTCAACTTCTGTTGCACAGCGAGCCTTAGCAATTGATTGAGGGTCTTCTTCTCCTCTTCAGCTGCTTCCAGTTGACGATTCAGATCATCGACCTGGGTAACATATTCTTCGCAACGTGCTGCGAACATTGCACGGAGACCTAAAATTCGTTAAAAAAAAACAATTAGTCGAACAAAGTAAAGGTTGTGCAAAGTTTCCAATACTCACTTGAGAATGTAGCTGCATCCTCTTTTAGGATTTTCAGTTCGTTTCTCAGCTTGGACATTGTGTCGCTCACGACCAGCTTCTCGTTTTCGTATTTTGACTTGAGATTGGTGAGTGCGACTTCGGCAGTCTGTTTGTTGGACTTGAGTACTGTGCGCAGGGTGGCGATTTGTTCGCGTTTTGTTGACAGCAAGCTCTTGAGCTTAATGATTTGCTCTTGCAGCTCCTCGATTTCTTCGCGGTTGAACTTGTCTAAGAAGGGAACATGGGCGTCAATAGTAAGTCGAAGAGTGAAAACTCAATTGGCTTACCCTCACTGACATCCCCTCGGACCTTGTTTTTATTCAGATCGATTGTGTGCTCCACAGCGGTTTTAAGGTATTTAATTTGATCGTTGACTGTGTCAACGTACTTCTTGATTTCCACCGAATCGGCCAAGCCCTGGAGGTCTTCAACGATTTGGGATCTTGATAGGAAGACATCGGACTTGAACTGCGACTGAATGGCGGTGAGTGAGTCGTTTTCAAAGCTGCAAATTAAAAGTTTTATTATATTCATTTCGGGGAGCAGCAATTTATAAAACTTGTTTGTGTTGAAATGGAAAACTTGCTAAAACATTACGAGTTGAGTAAGTGAGGCACTTACTGCTTTCCTGTGTTTACGAATCTTGTAAAGTTCGTTTTCCTACTCTTCGATTTGTTTTCTTCAATAATAGGACTTTTGTGATTTATTTTCTTGTTGATTATCTGCAATTATGGACTGTTTGCGTGACACATGGGACTCATAGCAGTACAGCGATTAATAGTCTTGCCCAAGAACATTTGAGTATTAAGCTGTAGCAAGAAAGAAATAAAAGACGATCAAGAGCTAGAGCACAAGGAACTCTCTATAGCCGTAGATTCAGTGCTTCTCTCAGTTCTTTTTAACATTAATCGCATGGAGTCCTTGACGGGGTTAAACCTGAGTCAGTTAAACGACTAGGTAACATAAGTAAGGTTCTGTTGAAACAGAAATAATAAAAAATCGAAGACCGTTTTCAGAGTCGAAACTGATGCAACTTTTTGATCACTTTTTGTTAATTTTTTAGTCGGCCTAAGCCACAGCCCGTCTTCAATTGAAGCAAATCAATTGCAAAGCCAAAAGCGAATACACCACAGGACAAATGAAGGGCACTTAGCTAACATTGTAGAAGTTTTACAATCGTAATGGTACAGATTTGATCTAAGACGCGACGAAACCAATAAATTCGGACGGTTATTTATAACAGAAATGTATATAGCACCATAAAAACTATATTACTATATTTCGAAGACTTGGACGTCCGCCCATCTTTATCTTTGCCCATACCACCTACCTCATGTCATCATTCTTATGGTCCAGCAGCACCCTGGTTGGCGTCTCTCCATTCACCGTACAGACTAGATGGTACAACTGCGCCAAATCATCACTCAGCGCCACCAGCGTCGACCTGGCCGAACCCAGGCTCTGACCAGCATTTTGCGAAATATGCGTCAAAGTGTGCACATCACTCTGCAAATCCAAGGATTTCTGTTCGGACGAAAGCAGCTTGTTCTTCAAACTCGTTATCTCATTGCGCAGCGTAACCATAGCATCAGAGTAGTTCAAACCCTTTTGCAACTCACTGATATCAGTCTTCAAGCCGTCGATTTCCTTCGAACTAAGTGTAAACCAATTCGCGTACTGTGTGAGCACATCACGCAACTTTTGATTCATATTCAGCTCGTCGTTCTTGTCCTTGCTGTTCTTGGCCATCGTCGTTAAGTTGTCGTCCTTTGTGTCGATCTGCTTTTTGAGTTGTGTCAATGCGTCTACATGCGCTGCTAGCAGCGCCAGTCTCGACATAAAGTTCTGCAACTCATTTTGACTCTTATCCAGATTTGTTTGGGCTTCGCGCAGGTTCGAAGTCATGTGTGCCTTTTCGTTTTCCATCGATTCCAGTTGCTTTTCCAGTTTTTTCAACTCGTTCAGATGGATCTCGGAGAAGAGATCCACTTTTGTGCCATCGGGTGATTTCAGTTCTGTCGATAGATCGGCTTCGAGGCGTTTGAGGGCTAAATTCTCCTCCTCTCCATCACTGTTGCCGCCGGCGTTATCGTCTATGGTACGGATGCTGTAGGCCAAGTTACTGATGTGATACATCGACTCTCGGTTGATATGTCCATCGAGTTCTTTCTTTAAAGCGTATTTGGCTTCTCGTTCACCCTAGAGAATAACAAAGTAAATAGAATCGCAAAACATAGATCGCATGAAGAACGCTTACTTGTAAAGCTTCCAGAGCTTCTTCCATCTGCTTCTCGGCAATCTTTTTCAGATTTGCCAACTCATCCACTTGGTTGTTGAGCAGCTCTAATTCTTCGGTGAGTCTTCGGATTTCGTGTTTGGCACCTTCAAATTCAACCTAAATTTTACACAAAAAAAAACATGTATACATTGTTTTTGCAGCCCCAACATGAACTACTCACTTGTGAACTTCTCAAACTGGACACCTGCTTCTGCAGCGATATGTTCTCCTCTTCTAGTTCAGAGTATTCGGTTAGCATGCGGGTCTCACGGAACTTTAGCTCTTTTAGCTCGGCTTTAAGACGTATTTTCTCTGCCTCATTATCGGACTTATCGCGGCCAATGTCGGAGTTTTCTTGTAGCATGCGATCACGTTCGTTACGCACACGTTCAAGCTCATGTCTCAGCTGTTTCACCTCATTTTCCAAATCGAGGATTTGTAAATTGAGGGAGGTCTCAATGGCGGCCGATTCATTGAGTAGCGTTTCTTCTTGCTCGATACCGGTTTTTGTTGTGACCTTTTGTGAAGTCTGGAATTTGGCAAGGGCCTAGAAAAACAAAGAAAGTAAAAGGACAATTAGTAAATTTATTACGATTATGTATGCAATCACAGTCTGAAAAGCAAATTACTAACAGCACAGGAAGCTACATCTAAACATTGAAATATATATCGTTGCAGAGACGATAAAGACTTTATTCAGAAACAAAGCACTAGTGTCACACACGACAAACAAGTTAGGCGCGTTTGTAAATAATGACCCAAAATCATGAGAAGAAGTAATCAGTCGATAAAGCGCCAACACGCAGACAAGGGCTGTTAGAGTGTACACATTTTACGATTTTGTTGTCCACCAGATTCCAAGCTAGAGTAAAGGAGGTGCCTTTCATATCGTATACAGTTTTGACGACTAGAGAGGTCAAGGTAATCGAATAGCGAAAATGCCATTAGTACGACTAACCTGAATGGGAATTATTTAAATATTCAAGGCCACTGAAATGCTAACGATGCGAAATATATTGCGTGTTAGATGTTTTAAAAGTGAGCATGCATATCATTGCCGTTTTCATTTGAACCGACTCGGTAAGTTTCCCATGTGCTGTACAAAAAACTCGTGCTGTTGCAAATAACATTTGTGGAAGCGGCTTAATACTTATACATATATCTTAACTCCTGTCCCCCATTTTAGCTCTTTCAGTTTCTACTCAGTGCAAATATAAACTACTGACTAAAATGTTAAAGACTTTTGAAAATAAATTAATAGGGATGTCTGCACAGATTTCGTCACAATTTCGTTCACTCCTGAACGATTGAGTACCTGTAAAGATGTTCACAATAAGATTGAGACTCTAGACATTCAGTTTACACTGGAAACTATATAAAAAGTGATACGAATTTCCGCAATGTTAAATCTTAATACACACAAAAGTATTTCCAAAGTGCAAGTGCCTCGCCCTCTCATAATATGCATGCAAATACCATTTCCATGGGTCACTCCTTGTTCACATGAGGTGCTGCTATACCTACAGAATAAGTTCAAGTACCTACAATCACTTAAGACAACAAATTGTGAGAATATTTGACCTGTTTTCCACAATCTTAAAAGCTTTTTAGAAACTGAACAAAATGAGCCTTCTAGAAAATTTTACAGCGAGCACTCAGCCGTTCCAGCGCCTCTCAGCAGCACCCTTCTCCGTTTCTAAATGATGACCATGGTCGGATAATAAGAAGGGGAAATAACTTGAAATTATTTCACGGAAGATATCCTACAACTTGAGAATACGTACTTAAAAATGTCTGCAGAATTACAAACTGTTCTCAACGCTCCCGTATACTTAGCTCAAAGCTAAAAAAACACAATTCCATGTCGGCCCCCTTCTCGAAGCAAAGTTCTTATGAAAATTGAAAAAAAAAACTGTAGACCAAATCACACTTTCCATTTGCATAATCTCAGAGTTCTAAGTATCCTTGTAGTTTATACCAACAATCCCGTATATAGATGCGCCATCACCTCCAACATACATACATACATATACAGATACACCTACAAATGCAGGGGGAGTGGGTTATCTAAAATGAAAAATCATAATGACAAAGATAAACACTCGAATAATTTATTCGTGCCTCTGGTTTCGAATTATGAAATAGTTCAGAGCCTGACTCTCCACCTCCAATCTGCACCACTCAGTGTGAGAGCACACTTCAGTGGTCGGAGAAGTCTACTAGTTGTGCAACTGTTTGTACATTCCACATGAAAGAGTGTGCATTGGTTAATGAAAAAATGGGTATACAAAAAAAAAAACTAAACTTCTACCATTAGGATGGATATTTCTCTTGAAATCAAACATAGACGTTTGTGTGTCCTGAAACTTTGTATCTGATGTGCGGGAGAGAAAATTAATCCTTGAAAGCACGCTAAAAGCGGATATTAAATTTCCACAGCAAAGAGTTTTCTAGAAATGTTTGCCGTTGTTCTGGCTTTTTGCGTGGTCAACCGCTTCCACTCAGACAGATTGTGATACAAAACAATCGAAAATGTTGGGTGGATATATCGCCCGCCTTGATATAGGTGTAACACAATGCCGCGCCCATTTCCTATTAAGCATTCATTCACTTTGTCGAAATGGGTAAATACAATTTGGCTTAAGAGGAGCAGTAGTAGTGGCTGCAGCAACAAGCCGCCATCAGTCAGGCACTTTACAGTACCCATCCACCTACCCTGGCGGATTTATCCAACTGCGGGCCCCAACCCCGTCGCCTTAATGTTTATTGTGCTATTGTTGTTGTTACATTATTCCAGTTGCGGTGGGCTTATATGAAATGGGATCCACATTCCGCATATACGTACGAACCAACCCCTTCCTTTTGGTGGTTCCCTGTTCCACTCAGTTATGCATGTAAATTGCGAGGGTGGCCTTGGGAGCGCGCATTACACCTTTGTGTGTAGTTTTGTTTGCTATAAGCTGGGGTGGAGAGTGTCTGTTTTCATATTCCAATTCCACCGTTTCGGCTGATTCGGTGTAATTTTCTTTTTATTGTGGACGCATTTTTGCCGCCAGAGCTTGTTTGTTTTTTTTTTTGCTGTTTTTCTGTTTTTGTGTTCTTTTCTTCTTCATCCGTTTGAATATTAAAATCTATTATGCTGGCGCACATTTTTATATCTTTCGAATGAGGGAATGGGGGATTCTATACCAGATTCACTTATACGTTTTCGGCCCGCAGTGGGGGGTTGTAAACAATCAAATTAATTGCGAGCTGGCGGTGCTCTAATTTGCTTTTATATTTTCCAAATAAGGTTACCTGCCATTTTTTGATGAGGGTGGCAAAATAATGAGTCCAAAGGGAAGGTTTTTAGCCTTTGTCAGTGCGATTTAGTAACTAGGACATGTCGAAACAATGCATTGACCGATAGCTCGGAAAAAACTTATTTAAATTAAAAAAAAAAACATTCAGTTTGAGAAGCAGTTTGCTTTATGGCACTTTGGGTAACAGCAATCCTCTGAGTGCGAACTTCAGAGAACTGAAATAAATGGTTTTGGTCAACGCACTTCGCGGTAATAACTTTGGCTTAGGCACGTCATTTAGTTGTTAGAATTGGAAGTAATGCAAAACGTAGTACTGACCTCTTGATCAAACCTTAAAAAATGTGAAAATTTCTCAAACAGATTCTCAAATTATTTTAAATGTAAGTCACACCGCAATTGTTCAGTGAGCTCAGCAACAAGGCATAGGAATACCGGAAGCAGTGATGCCAAATCGTGGGTAATTACCCATTTCGTGGGCATTTTGACTTTCAAAATGAGCTAAAATGGCGAAAAAGGGCATTTTTTTATCTCTTCGGACAAGAAAAAATAGTGTATTTTATTGTTTTTTAACGTCGGCTTGGGCAAAAAGGGCATTTTTGGGTGTTTTTGACGTGTATTGGGGGCAATTCAGTCCGAAAAGTCTGGCATCACTTCGGAAGTAACAATAAAGAGCTGTTTGTAGATATCTGCAACACGAATTCGCGCAACTAATAAAAGTACAAGGTCTGTCGACTTAAAACAAAAACGAAAAAAGATAGGATTGAAATTTCAACTAGGAAAACATCTTCAACGTCCATTTGAAACCGCTTTATGAAAATTGAAAATTTGAGTTCAACAGATAGCCACCTGAGAAAAATTGTTTTTTTTTTTTTACTATTTTCCTACCGTTTCCAAAATGGCGGATCCAACGACAGACATTGAGTTGTGATGAAACTTTGTTAGCTTTTTCATTTCGTTCAATTTTTTATCGAGTGCCAACTGTTTTTATAGAACCGCATTCTAAAGAAATGTTATTTTTTATACAGGGTGGCGCAAAATTAATCATCCAATGAATATGTTTTTGAATACCTTTTTTACTAAATAAAAAAAAAATGATTTTGAGTGATGGAAATCTTTATTTAGACCTTTACATTTTTTTTATGTTAAGTGGAAAAGATGATATTAAAAATACCGACGGATTATATTGGTCAAAAAAATTGACACAAGTATTCCACGCTTTTGAGCGCTCGTCTGTTTTATGCTGCGGCTGTCAAATCATAAAAATGTAAAATATGATTGACATACGACACCATTTGCAAAAATTATAAAATCTTTCGATAGGATGATCAATTTGCGCCACCTTGTACATTTATTTGATTCTCATATGCCATCAAAATCGGTTTGAAAGTGTTGCCGTAATCGGTACGACAAAAACATGTGGCACGGTTGTTTTAATTTTGTTATTGGTATTTGGTATTATTTTGACCGTAACTTTGGTGGATTTTCTGCGACTAAGTTATGCCTCGACTGTTACATAGAAATAAATCGTGAAGACCTCAAAACAGGTGCATTATGAAATTGGAGTACCTACCTCACTGCATGAGTCGACGTTTTGGCAAACATTAATAAATTTGGCAATGTTGTTCTTTTTTGAGTTCACGAACTACGTCGATTGTATCAGATAACCAATGGCGTTCGGAGGGGTGGAGGGGTCAGGGGCTATAACTAACTAACTTCTAACCCAACAGCGCAGAAAGCTGTGAAAAATTGATGGATTCCATTGGCAAACATTTCATCACAAAATAAAGTCTCAGCCTTTGACTTTGAAAGCGTTGATCGTGAGAAGGAGACTGTTCAAAAATTGTTATCGATATGACACGAAAGTGTGGGAGTATTTTTAACTCTGTGTACAAGCTTGTCACACATGCAGAGATTTTCAGTGCTGCCCAACTTTATTTGTATCATCAAAAATAACTCCCAACCGCCAACCAGGGGTTGTTCACGACGTCATAGTGCACCGAGTGTATCTATCCTAGGTGCACAGCGATTTCTATGAACTCATTGCCGGCAAACATCAAAACTGATTGGCAACGTGTCGCTCTAACCCCTTATCGGAACTCTCTCTTGAATCCCAATCTCATATACAGAATTTTAGTACATTATCCACGCCCCATCATCCGCCCTCTTTGTCATTTTAAATGCAATTAAAATTCATTCATATCTGTCTGTATGTATCGTATAACCGACGATCTGCCGCCAATGGCCCCCCTTCTTGGCTATGCACATGTTCATTCTCAATCTCCATTAATTTTAAATCACCACCGGCATCCCGGACCCAAGGCAACCGAGCCATCACGACCAACAAACTTTCCATCACACAGTGCCGCCACCGTCTAATTTCACACAGATTGCCTTGTGATGATGATGACGACGATGATGATGCTGCTACTACTATAGTATACCCAATTTGTGCCCTAAGTAGTGTACTAGTGTGTGATGCTGGCACCATATGCAAATTAAATTCTCTCTAAATTAACCGGCTTCGCTGGGGCTGTGCGCCATCATCCGGCACAAATAAAAGATCCCAATGAGTGTCTTATCTACATCGTGTGTTTTCAGGTTCGTGTTCTTCCTTAATTACAAAATGAAATCCTTTGCCTTCGTCGTGTCCTCCAAATAACCGCCGCGTCACCCTCCCTCATCTCTGAATTAAGCCTAAATTAGTTTAGTGTCAGACTTTTATGTTTTTAGGTGTGTGTATCTGTATATGGTGGAATGCTGCTATTCCCCTTACAACGGCTCACCGTCGTTTGCTCTGCTCAGTTGGCAAGGTGCGAATAATCGTCTATTTGGCTGTATTAATAATAAAGCTGGTGCGGGCTCCTTCTAATTATAAGGGTTGCGACCATGTTCACCTCTTTCACCTGCCGTTCGTCGTTGAATTATACAAAAGGGAATAATTGGACATTTTGACCGAAACCCTTATTCGAACCCTTCGTCGAAAGCGCCCTTTGTTTATACATCTACAACTATATACTGTCAACCATTTGTCTCTTGACCTATAAAATCTAGCCAACGATACGCAATAAGCCCACGAAGGGTGATTTCTTTTCGAAAACAATTTGTCGAAGAAAACAGCCTTGGGGCGCTGTTCAAATGAGGTCTACTCCAGTTCCCGTTCCAGTTCCACAATGGGGTTAGGTGCGGAACCGTCAGCCAGCAACTGGTAGTGGTAGCATTTGGTTTGAGTTATTTCCTCTGTGTTCTCGTTGCAAGCACATGGCCATCAGTGGAGGGGGGGGGAAGGGTTCTTGAAAAGAGTTATTAATCCGCCTCTCCTCCACTGTAATGCAAAGTACAAATGGCATTGTTCTTCAGCGAGTTCCACATTTCTGTGCATAGTTGCACAGTTTATATGTGTGCCGCTGGTGCGACGATGCTTATATCGTCGCTTTCAATGGCTTAATTGGAATCAAGCACGCATCGGGAAGTGTTTATTGCACTCTCATTCTTATTTCTCATAGAATGCGAGCTGTTGTGTGGCTGTGTGCTGTGTGTTCTCAATCTCATTCTCATTTCTTGGGGTTCTGCTTTGCCGTAAAATAGGCTCTGACAGATGGCGTGGCTTCGCTCTAGAGAAGCGGAAACTGCTCCATCTCCATCCTTCTCGTGTTGGTTTGATGCAAAGGAGCTTTAGTGTTCATTACGTTTAATGACAATGGATTTAATTGCAATTTCCTGCTCCCTAGTATACTCGTAGCATGGACACAGCAGCGATAACGGCGAATAGCAGCGTTAACTATAGAAATGTGCTCAAATCCAAAGAGATAGAGATGCTATAGTAAATGTATGTATTCTATGGAAAAGAGGAGAGAAGTCGCTTATTACTTTCACTCAGGATAATTGAAAATTTATGAAGTGACAGATTTCGGGCTGTAAATTCCACCGCTAATTGGAGGTAATTCTAATGAACGAAAAGGACGAGAAGAAATATGACGTTAATTTGGTGACATAAGTGAGTCGGAGTGTTGGGTTAACGACCCTCAGCGATAGTCGCCCGATAAAGGACCAATTAAAGTCGAGTGTTCCGCGCTCTAAAATCTTATAAAGTTGAAAATCGGCATCGTTGTAGTCGTCATTGAAAGTTTTACAATTCGCAGGATACACTCCCAATTTACGAGCACACAAAGTTGGAGCAATTAAAAGTAGCTATGCCGAGGCCGTCGACTTACAATAGTCTGTGGGCTTAGGCGAGTATAGGTTGAGTATGACTTTGTGGAAGGGTGCGTGATGGAAAGCATGGGCGGAAACTGGCAGAGGAAACTAATTTTACAAGGAAATTGAGAAGGTCCTGGTTTTACTAGCACTGGACCAGCTTTTTTGCTGCAGTAGAAACTGCTTAAATGCACAACAAATATAAACCGTCAAAAGAAATGAGGCGGCTTAAGCTAGTGTCCGTTTGAAATGGGGCAGTAACCATTAACTCTGAATCAAAATCAAAATGAATCAAAATATTCAAGTTTAATGCAGTCGCACTTGGGCTTAGCTGGCTTAATTCCATGCAATCATATGAGCTGTTTTTTATCCGGATCAGATCACGAAAATAAAACAAAACGGATCATTGAAAAGTTTAATTTTGGAATTGTGGCTGTTGAACAGTTGCTTTCAAAAACAAAACAGATAATACAGGATATTTCAAATTTCATATTGCCACAAGCCATATTGCAAATATTCTTCTCAACGAAACGTCACACAAGGCACATGTCATTTCACTTGCAAAGTCGGGGGTGTTACCATATTTGAATCAAATTTGCATAATTTTTCTTTTCAAAAATATTTTCGTGAAACAAATTTAGTATTTTATGTTCAAATATGCAACACATGAACAATATTTTTCTGCTAGCACTTGAGTTTATCTTGGCATATTAAGGTGTGTCCAGGCCAGCGAAACATTTCAGAAATGTTTCTGAAGCAAATCGGACACATTTAATAAACACTTATAAAAGATTTCTGAAATTTATTTACTATGTTTATGAAATGTTTCAACTTTATCCTGTTTTGGACTAGAAAAAAATAATGTGGTGGGATTATTAGCAGCGAGTACAGTTTTTGTTTTTTGTAATTTTGGTCTCGACACGCGATTTAATTCAATTAATCGTATTAAATGAAGCATTTTCTGCAGGGAAACTTTTTTACTCAAAACGCTTAAGTCTTACGTCGATTTTTCACATTTTTTAGGAGAGCAATTTTAAACTTAAAAACCCTTCGTGAAAAAAAAACTACTTTGAGTAGAAGCCTGCAACTTACTTCAGAACTAAGCCGTTATTCCAAATGCAATGTTTTTACTTTCATTGAGTTAAGTCGTTGTAACAGGAGAAAAAACTGTTTTCCAGGGTAGGTAGAAACAAGATGATTACACCAAACTGTAAGCTAAATTTTTTCAAAAGTACAGTTTTTGGCTTAAATCGACCTAAGCCACATTACCTTCTGAGGGAAGATTTGTAAAAAAAAATGATTTCCCATCACGATTGGGTAACTGAGAAACATTTCATAAATGTTTCTTTGGTGTCCAGATCCAAACCAGCGAAACATTTCATAAGAAGTTTTGTTTAATAAATGTTTTAGGAATATTTATGGTACATGTAGGTACATATTTAATTGTTTATCAAATGTTTGGCTGGTCTGGACATACCTACCTTTATAGAACGAGAAAAAACAAAATAACTCGGAATACGGACAGGTAGTTTATTCGAATGCGAAAAAAAGATAATTGATTTTTTGTGTTCCATTTTTTAGTCTGGCAACGGTGATTGTGTGGCTATCGTTTATAGGCACACCATTATTTAAAAATTTAACAAGCCACCCAGTCGGAAATAGTAGAAATAATTTTCAGATCATGATTCGTGATCTCGATGAGAAGCAGGATCATGTGCTGTTGTTGTAGGTGCATGTAAATCGATGATCTATATGGATCATAGCTGTTAATAAAAAACAGCTATTGTGGATTTACCTTAAAGCCTTATTTTAATATTTTAGCGTTAGACTACTCTCTTGATATTGGTGCAGGGTATTGCTGCAGTCTAGGACTAATTGTAAAAATGCTAGATCTGACGTTATCGGGAATGTTTTTTATGCCTGCTTGCCTGCATCAATATCCAATATAAACCGTCACGTCAGCGTCAGCACATAGGGTTATCTCATTTCCTTCTCTGATGAGACCGTTTAGGGCTTAACCATTCATTTCTGGCAGGAATTCTGGTAGCAAATCTTCTGTCGAAGGCGGCAGTCCAAGTTAGGAAAATGACATACGTGCTCTCAAAATCGAAATGACAATATTCGGAGATAAATTCACAATCTGCAGAGCTCTTGAAAGTGTTGACCGGACATTATGTTTTTAACCTCTTGGGTTGGGCCCCACCGAATGCAACTTGGAAGAATCACAGACGCTTTTGATAAAATTGATTGGCTAACGAGAGATGACGGTACCCATTTCCAACAGCAACGACCAGTATATCCGCTTCCCCATCAATCGACAGATAAACACGACTTTTTTCGATGCAAACAGTTTATTTTTAACTTTTCCTCTCGTACCCGTAAAATTGGCTCCATTATTTGAGCACATCTCCCCACCTACTCATATAGGCTTATCTCTAAATCCCTTATAGCCATTTGTTTCCATTCTTTGTCAGGCTTATTTATAACATCCTTGATATTAAAAACAAAACCCAAACGTATTTTGCATCAATAGGAAACACAAAGAAAACAGAGAAAAAAATCTTGCACCGAACACTGCTAGCGGCGCTATGTCTGAACTAAACCTTCCACAACTGCCTCCGAGCATTATCACTATTTTTAGTCTCTAAATCAAATGGGACATTTAAAAATGTCCCACCTACTCTTCCTCGCCCCCTTGGAAATTACCCTTCAATTGCAGGGTG
This sequence comes from Cheilosia variabilis, assembly GCA_951230905.1. NCBI lineage: Eukaryota > Metazoa > Arthropoda > Insecta > Diptera > Syrphidae > Cheilosia > Cheilosia variabilis. The sequence continues at coordinate 11,616,247 of OX579680.1, read as the reverse complement.
TATAGAGAAAAAAAAAATTGAAACAGAATCCCAAGGCAAGTGCGAAACACGAAGACTGACAACAAAAGACCCGTGGAAGGAAGATGCAGCAGAAACAAAAGGCAGAAAATAAAATGAGTCTTCCGCTGCCTGCAGCGCCATACTAAACATAAACAGAACATGAATGCACTATATGTGCTGCTGCTGCTGCTGTGTTGTGGAATGTGTTCGGGGTGTGTTCAGTATGGTGTCGAGGATATAGCGGCATTGCACAACTTGCACCCCATTTGCATTCAATAGGGGTTAAGAATCCTATACACCGATGACGTGTGTGAGGGGGAGGGGAGGGATAATAATGCTGCCCCCATGTTTATCGTTTGCTATGGACATAGCCGTCGAGCGAGAGAGAACGATTGTATAGCAGAGCACCTCTTCGGGCAGAGTTCAGACACAAATGATGCTACTAATAGTGCAGTGAAATCGTTTTCGCTTCAATTCATTTCGAGTTAAGTGCTGTGTGGATGAGAGTAGAAGACTTTCATAGAAATAAGCAGTTCGGCCGGTCGGACGGACGGACAGGCAGGATGTTTTTCTGTTTTAAATATGAAAAGTTTTTAATTTTTCCCGTCAGAGGAGAGAATGGGAGGAAAACTGCATAAACGGCTCCAGTTGAGAACTGGAATGAAATGAGACGTAACCTAAAGGAGGAGAATAAATAAAGGCGCACCGTGCAGGGGTTGAAATACAGAACAAAGGCGAAAAGAAAAAGAAAAGCTTCGGGCCCGATGTGCCACCCCCCACCACGAGTAGCATTAAGCAAAACGAGAACGGAAAATTTTACTTTTCGGTTTAATAGCACTGAGGGAACGCTCCTGCTGCGGCGCTGGCTTGTTGAATGAGACTATGAACACGATGACGACTTCGACGATGCTGATGGTGATGGGAATTACAGCCTTCTAGGGACTCGTACAGCGAACAAAAGAACAGGCTTATATTTTCGTTGGAGTATTTTTCGCCTTCTCCTCCGACCGCTTTTGTTTGTTTGCTGACTATGAGCTCTGATGTGCTGAGCCTTTTTGGTGCAATATTCAGAGCCAATTGTCGATTGGCTTATTGCAATCTCGTTGTCCTCTTCAAAAAGTTGATGAAAATCCAAAATGCAATCCGACATTTGGCGGGAGTGTGGTGGCTTCGAAAGTTTGAAGGACATGGAATAACAGTTGTAGTTGTGGCCAAAAGTTTTCCTTTCTACTGTGTATGTGGGGGGGCTCATATTATGTCGAAAGGTCAATTGGTGGAATGATATGAAGCAGAATTAATTCAAACAAGCGTAAACGTCCGTCAGCGGGCCAATAGCATTGAGCGTAATTTTGTGGCAGGGATATACCTGACACAGACCTCACTGTGACTGGGCTTACGGGGTTTTTCGGTTTAATTATCCGTTTGACCTTTGACAAGTTGGCCTTTTTAATGTTATTATGTCGCACATTTTGTGTGCAAAGGCCAAGCCTTGAAACAGGAGAGGAATGGTGAGGATGGTTCCTCTGAATGCTAAAATATCGATTGAAATTATTTTCTACACGAGTTTTTTTTATGATTTGATAGGCTGTGATTTGTATTCTTAGGAGCAAGAAGTGCATTTTTAAAATGGAGTTTAGATATGAAAGACTTTGACCTCGCAGTCCATTATGCAGAGTCTCTAAGGACAAATTTATGCAGCTTAATTATGCTACCAACTGTCTTAGACCAATGGTAGATCAATTGTGACAAAAAGAAATATAGTTAAGTCTTCTCTTTGTTGACACCAAGTTGTAGCCCAGTACGGATTTTATCAATGAAATAGTCAATTAATTCGGCAATAGCTTCAGGCGTCCGTTTAGGCGTTGGTGTATTTAAACGAAAAGTCATAAAAACTCTTCCTTAAGTTTGATGATGCCCAGTGTTATTTAGGTCGTGGGAAATTTGTCTTTAAATGTCATTTGTGTAATTTTACGTAGCTCAAAGTGTTGAAATTCCAATATTGCATTAAAAACCAAAGAGTTTGAAGTCCATCTGTCAATGTTTACATAATTTATATGTAGAGATGGAAAATTTTCTTAAGATAACCGGCTTATGAATACTGCCGGAATTGACCGCAGAAGCATTTAATTTCTAAACTTTTGTCATCGAATGATGGTATTGTATTGCTTTGTACGTCAAATTTGACAGTTTATAGCATTTTATCACAAGTCGTTGCATACCATCAGGCTGGTTTAGGGAAATTACTTGCTCTGGACAGTTTGATAGATATTTGTTCTATTAAACAAACAAGTCAGGAGAACGTCTACTGTCTAGCCTTTTATTTACACAAATCTTGTCAATATATTTACAACTTCTACAGCAAAAGACTTTAAATTTTATGGTGGTCGCAATACAGGGAAATATAAGTTCCGAAAAAATGCGGTCCGGGTTGCAAATTCTTACTCAGGGTGCATTCAGTAAGGCGAAACTTTGAAATGTTTTCATGCAAACTGCGTTCACCTTTAAAAAATGGAAAGGGCGACAAACTGAAAGGACGCGGTGAACATATCATGGGACTTTTAAGAACTGCAATAACCGGCGTGGTTTGACTACAAAAACAAGTGTGAAATTGAGGAAACTCTTAAGTTGCGGAATGAATGATTTAGCAACTTTGATGTTGTGAGGTTATATACGTGTTTTCTATTTGTAAATTGGCCTTTTTCAAAGTACTGAAAATTCCGCCGAGCAGTGATAGAGTGTTTTCCACTTGATAGCTCACATCCTTCGAATAACCTGAACCTTGAAACTCATATCATCAAACTACTAACATTTTGCATAACCAAGGACACGGCCCTTGTTTTTGTTAAGAACATTCTGCCGATCAAATTATCAAAACAGCAACCCAGCGGGTTAATTCCCCTCCTATATTTATTGGAGCGTTAACTATAATCAAGTTGAAACCAGCACCACTAATCAACTAAATTGAATCAGCAAGAAGGAAAAAAATCCTCATTTCATAAGTGGCATCGTTCAATGAAATAAAATTCCGATTAATGGCAAAGGGGAACAGGAATATCCTTCACAAATTGCACAGATACCGATGTAAATTCAAATTCACCGGCTTCACTTGTGTACTTCTAATTGCAAGAATTCTCAAGTTGCACTCGCGTACACACCAGAGTGCCGTCTCTATTCGGAGATAGCCAGGATTCACCTGCAGGAATAATTACAAAATTAAAGGACGACTCAGTTGCAGGCACTCGACGGGTGATATTGCCGTTGCAACTGCCTCCAATTTGCCAAAGCCAGTTGGAGCGTTATTTTATGGTCAATTAACTTTGTTAGATTGAATTCGAAAGAGAAGATGTGCACTACTGTTGGCGCTGGCGCTGGCATCCCTATAAACACACCACCAAAGTGCCATAGCTAAGAGCCCGCACCAAAAGAGCCATTTTTCAATTTCATTAAAATTTAAATTAGAATTAAAATACGTGCACAAGAAGGAGAGGCGGCAAAAAAACCCTTTAAAACATTTCGAGTGTAGAAAATTACATGTGGGTAGGTGTTCGTGAAGAGGAGATCGGCGATCTCGGTCTAATTGGAAATTAATACGTCGGCCGATAAGATTGAGAGCGACAATTTCGAGGTTGCTCCGATACTCGTATGTGGGTCTTTCATGTGTGGCTGTCTATAGATGGAAGGGAAATGGAAACTTTTTTAATTGTTTGTCATTTATTTTCTTTCTAATCAATTAAATAAACATTCAGTTCGAGATAGTAGATGTATCGCCTTTCGATGGGAAATTTATTTTGCTAAGCTACTATTTTTCGCAACAGAAACTATTTACGAATGCTACACAGGTTTCGCGTGTCATTCGTGGAACTCTTTTGAGTCATCACTCAAGCCGTCTTCTGTCGCAGCAATGGTGTACTGTGGTTGCGACTCAGACTCAACTCAATGTAGTGCCATTGACAATGCTTACCTATGGGTGCAGTTCAGCCGGTGTGTTAGAAGTGTAAACGTGCTTCCGCCGTCACTTTTAAAAATAGATATACGAGTACTATGTACGCTCAAAGGAGAAGTGCATAATTTGCAAGCTCACTTTACACCTAGTTGTGTTTAGGCGACATGATTCACTCGACTGCTAGCACTAAAACAAGTTAGCGATGTATTTTGGCTAACAGCCACCCCTAACTCTTATGTTCTATTTAAAATTTCAACCTAGGTATGTTTGTGCTCGCGAAACCCGAACAGAAGTCACTCGAGTGACTTGAATTTTTGACACAAAGGTGCATTCGAATACGCGGATGTTTTTAGATTAAAATTAAATCAGGTTCACAAAGGGGCGTGGCACCTACCATACAAATAAAAAGTATCCATGCTTAAAAAATATAATCTTTCAGTCTCCATACTAGGAAACAGCCTTAGCCACGATTGTAGGCAGAGGTATAGGACTTAGGATGGGGGTTATAAATGTATCTCCTCTGTCTCTTGGTCATTGACAAAATTCTGGACGGGTCTAGTTTAGGATCAGGTATACAAAGGGCTCAGATTGAGGTGAGCGCATGCTATACACGATTTGGACTCGGTGTATAATACTGAACTGATGCAAGCCCAACATACCGGCCTTCCTTCATCTTCCAGTATCAGGTACATAGAGGTCCTACCCCTAATGGCTATTTGGAAACTGAACATACAATTTCGGGACCGAAAAGCGCATGTTTCGCCTTTTTACGACTTCAATAAGACCTTGGCAAAAGGTGGCTGCTCCAACAGGAGATGGTTCATGTACGTACGGAGACATAGTTCCTCCCAAGTATTTTGGCCCGCGTCGAGTAAAGTTTATTTCCCAAGAACATTGAATGATCCCCAAGGCACATTTGACAGCCTATTTTTGCTGCACTGAGCTAGCAGATTGAGAACTGTCTCTAACCCGTCGTTTGGTGTTGCTCTTATCGCACTGATTGTTCTTTTAAGCGGTATAGACCTTCTATTTTATTGACTTTTAAGATAGGTTTTCTGTGCCACCAGGCCATATATATCCACAGAATTATTTTAGGGTTTCGTCCCCATTTCTTTTCACGCAGACGCAACTGTTCCATTGAACTACCAGGCAGCAAATCCAGTATAACTGCATAACCCATTCGTTCCCATACTTTCGGTACAATGCAAGGTATGCCGCCTTTTTGGTTAAGTAATATTATTTTGATCGTTTTCAAATATATGTGCGCCGTGCGATTCTGGCTTGCCCAGCAGCACGCACTCCACCCACTGGAGTTATAATTCAACCATAAATCATAGACATTTCCTCTATCTTCTCGATGCATTTCAGCATCACACCGCAATGCTACAATTACACGATATTATCATTGTCCTACTTAGCCACTTCTACGAGTGGTAAGACAATCATGACGAGCGCATTACGCTGAAGTAGTGTTTCAATCCTACACAAACGAGAATCTAGAATAGTTATGCAATTATTTGTTAAGCGGCAACCATGTCAGTTTGCCAATTCCAAACACGGAATGTGCGAAAAGATAGATATGTGTGTGTATGGAGGTTCTTTACCTATCATCATACAGCCTACATTTGCATTGAAAATTAGCAACAATTGAACCAGATACAGGGAGCGGGGGTGGTCGGAATTTGTGCACGGACTTGACTATGTGTGCTCGGCAATAGCCAACAATATCCATCTAATCTCAACCGGACGCACACATCACCGAAGTAGCCGCATAACCAACTCCACCTCGAGAGTTCAGACCGAATAAAATGATTCATCGGAGCCCAACCGCGATTGTGAATGGCAATGGAATGATGATGGCGCTCAAAGTGTGAGAGACCTCTGTGTGCCTATAGCTATACGGTCTACCTTTATGCTGTGTATGCCCACTGCTGTTGTGCCTCTTCAGTGGGCATTTGGTATGATTTCATTGCGAATTTTAGTCACATTGCAAAATCCAGCACTCGGGATTGGGGGTATGGGAGAGCGACCAACGCACGGAGGAGCAGTTTTTTTTAATTAATTAACAAACGGCAACTGCGAGAAGGTAATGACTCTCTTGATCATTTTCTCCCTTTGGCCGCCAGGTTCTACTCGGTGCTTGTGGTGGCAAGAAAAGCTACCTCAAAGCCAACACGTAATCAGTTAGATAGTTCTATCGCCCAAGCCTCTAGCACATACTCCGTATTTTTGCTGGTGTTGGTTGGGGGTTATTAACTAATGAGCAATCATCATGTGCTTTTTTAAGTTATCTCTTCCTCTTTCTCTCTATCGTTGTCCGGAATCGTGTCGTGTACATTGTGCCAGTGGCTCTGTCTTCTTTTTTCGTGTTTTACCATTTTGCACAATTCGCACGATTTTTCGGTCGTGCTTTTGTTCACTACGTTTATGACGGACCTAGTAGAATGTGAGCCATAAAAGATTCCCACTTCAACAGCTTGGTTGCTTGCGTTTTATGGACGATTTTTTTTGTTTTCTTTGAATAGCTCACCTTTTTGTTTGTTTAAAGCGAAATTGGAGTTCAATTTTTGGACCTTGTTCACCTTGTGCGAGATGATGCTGGATGGATGGATTTGGGTGGAGAGTTTCTTTGTCCTACATTTGGGATTCATTTGGAAAAAGTGATAAAAGTGATCCATTTCTGTGTGTGTTGGTTGTTGGAGAGCTGCTTTCAAAGATAAAGTCACACTTTCGTTTCAATTATTTTATAGTGAGAACATATACATTTTCAAGGTTATTTAGAGACACGGGTCGTGGTTGTTTGCGGAAATTAAAATTGATACCCACTTGCACTCGATTTTGTACTCGCACACAGTCGGAAGTTATGTAAAGTTTGGAAATCAATTTCGTATGGGTGTTGTTGGTTGTTTTATGAAGATTAATAGACAGGTGACGTGGCCTTTTGTACAGGTTCTTATATAACTGCTCTCGAAAGAGTTGGAAGGATTAGGGTAGGCTTTTGTAATTTTAATGCGAAATCTATGTGGGCGAACATAGACTTCCTGGACAACTGATTTATCTTATGAGAAAGCAGAGGCGTCCTTGAAGAACCTGTTACAGGTTTACTACCCATCTCAGTCTTTACTTGTCAATGACGAAAATGCAAGCTGAAGACAATCAGCCAACAATTGACCAATATTAGCGAATCTATTCGAAACATATTCATACATACAAGTAGAATCACTCAAATTTAGTAAAATCGAATCAGCATAAAACTCGAGCCATCTTCCACTGCAATGAGGATATAGCCACTCTTCATGGATGGACAGAACATCCCAAAAACTAGAAGCTTGTGCGAAACGATAGTGCAACAAGTCGGAAGGACATGATGACCTACGAACTGATCTACTCAAAGCAATTGAAGGTCTTTGACAACCAATAGGGCGACAAGCTTCCAGCCTCCCAGCTATAATTCCCAAAGCGGAATCCTATATTCCTTTAGATGCTAATAAGACAAGAGAAAAGAAGGTATGGCTGTATAAACCACGTTTGAAGATGCTACGACAGCTTCTAATATAAGATCTCCAGATCACTTCGAGAGATTCTTCAAGCTGTAACTGCATGGGTTAAAAAGAGCTTTTAAAAGGCTATAATTCTCTTCAATGTGAACTAACTAGAAATCTGAAAAGGTTCTACCTGCTCAGCTAATATTTTAATACTTTCTACAGCTTGGAATATTGCTGTTTGCAGGTTCTCGTAGCTGTTTTATGTTGAGCTAATAATGAATTTTAAGCTTAAGGATTTGTAGTTTATAATTTATTCTGAAATGATATAGATCAGCTTAAGCATTCTCCGTATTTGAAGTCGTGTGCTCCCGTTTCATTTTATATTATCGACAGGAAATTGTTGCCTGAAGTTTTGTAATGTAGACTAAAATGTATGTATACTCAAAGCTAAGAGTATTTCGTTCGAATCGAAAGCTTCTGGAACTAGAAACGTTTGCGGAACAGACTCGTGATATTCTGAACTTACACGAGGGAAACCAGTCCAGTGAAGGTTTTTTTAAAAATGTCAAGTTTATCTGTCAAATCTGAGCGAAATTTTATTGTATACTCGTCATTCTAGTGATTTGTAAATCTGAGTTTTTCCGCGCCTAGAAGGGATATACCTACCCTCCTGCTCCTGATATCCAGTCCTCCTGAGAACAGTTACCTCGGCATTCAGCACGAATCCTGTTGACATTCATTTGAATGTCAGCTTTACACTACTGTCCGCACAAAACGGAGCACAAGATTGTGTTTAGGAACTTGAAAAATAATGAATACTCCCATACTTCCAACACGCTCTAAAATCCGTCTTTGCGGAATAATTATCCTTTCTGATGGCGCAAAGTAAAATGGCTATAAATCTGCAACTATAACCAACACGTTGCGCGTTGTGTCGCAAAGCACTGTTCACGAGCTCCATTGCGAACCATAAACAAGAAATATATCCAACTTATGATGGCCATAAACCAGGGTTGTAAGATAAATTTCTCTATATCCCTCCTTTGCTGCCGGGAATAAAGGAAATCGCCTTTTATCGTGCAATTTTAGTGGAAAACTTTTTGCCCATTAGAACTTGTACGCGACCATCTCCTGCCGATGCATTGTTAAATGTTCATCTCGAAATTATTTCGCGCCTTACCGCCTGCAATATGAAACTTTATTTATATCTTTTATAAAATAGCGACATTGTTCGGGATATTCTACATTTTTCACAAAATATTTAATCATTCCGTTCGATCGATGTGCGTGAAAGGAGCGATGTGTATATGTGTATAGTGTGCGATGGGAAAAAGTTTCACCCAAAGTTGGATGCAGTTTAAATTAAGAACGAGTGAAAATTATGAAAAAAGTCCTTTGAAACTTTTGAAATTGACTGCAAAACCCACATGATTAAAATGTTGCCACAAATGTCGCCTCACATTTCCAATGCCGGTGAAAGGGTGAAGTTGAAATTTAATTCGATTGAATTGATATCGACAGTGCAGGCGTTCATTTTGTGTTCTATTCATTTGTAAACCGATTTTTTTTTCTCTGCAATTTTCCGAATGTTTTTAAACTGAAACACACCACCATCCGCTTGGATGTTAATTAAAAGTTTTACGCGGCTTTCGCGGCAAACAGGGCAACTTTTGTGTAACGGAAAACTGGTTGTGGGATTTCAGCCTCGGGAATTACGTCCGGTTTTCCCATTTTCATTGAGGAAAACTTTGACTACGACTCAAAGGCAGGTGGAATCCTCTTTGTAAATCCTTCGCAGGTCGGTTCCATTTATTGCGAGTGTGTCCTGTAATGATTTATGGTTATTTATTTGTGAATGGTTGCTGCGCTGGAAAACCGATCTCAATTTATATGACCGGATGCCGGAATTCGATACTTTTTTCGCGGTACCTACTCTCGGTTGTGTGCAATTATTCCCAGCAATAAAGGAATCTTTTAGCATGGGTCTAGTAAAGGTATTTGGGAATTTTTGTTCGTCGCGTTTAAGTTCATTTTAATTTATGACTGGCGGTGGTGCCAATAGTCATAAATGTGGTGCGCATACGAATGCCATCGTCCAGGTACGTGGTTGGAATTTTGAATTTATTTAGCCGAGGTAGGTACATATGTATGTTCCTTTTAAACTAATAAATGGTTAAACCGATGTACTTTGGCAGATGTCGCAGCTTAGCTGGAGAATAAATGGCCCCTCAGATCGGATGATTTTGTTGAAGGATTATTTTGTTCTTTATCCTGTGTTTTGAAAAGTCCTACAGATTTCATTTGTTTTTTGTTTAAGAAATTTATTTGTAATCGTAATCTGTGCATAGGTACTTAAAATATACGTTTTTCTTTGGTAGTTCAAGGCACTCAAGGAACTGTCAAAAAAGTTCGTTATAGCGCTTAGTTTCCGAGTCAGTTTGGCACATTTTGGATTTTATTTTTATTTTCGGAGTATAACATTGCAGAGCTGCTTGTGCTGTTAGCTTAGATATTTATGTGACCTTTAACATGGGCCAAGCACCAGGGAAATTGGAACATCCATTGACAGTCTCGCTAAACGATTTTCGGCATTGCCCTAGCAACTTTGTTTCGTTATAGTTGTTGGCGTCCTCAGAAATTGAATAGCTTCCAGTCTATAATGATGTTATACATAGGTTTTCGGTCGAGTATTCCAGTATGAAAACTTTTTTAATAGAAATCGATGTTACAGTTTATAAAGGGTGATTTTTTAAGAGGTTTAGAACTTTTTTAAAAAAAAAAAACACAAAAAATTCGAAAAAATGAATGAAATATTTATTTGAATCGATAGTTTGAACCTTGCAATTTAATGTTTAAAGATAATTTCATGCAAATGTTGACCGCGGCTGCGTCTCAGGTAGCCCATCCGCTGAGTCCAATTTTGGCATACTCTTTCACACATATCGGCCGGTATCTCACGAATGAATGCATGGATGTTGGCTTCCAGTGCGTCAATCGAAGCGGGCTTGTCCCTATACACATTAGCCTTGGCATACCCCCACAAAAAATAATCTAATGGTGTCAAATCGCACGATCTAGGCGGCCAATTGACCGGCCCGAAACGTGAAATTAACTGTTCACCAAACTCGCCTCGCAATTGCGCCATTGTTTCGCGTGCTGTGTGGCATGTGGCACCGTCTTGTTGAAACCACATATCATGCAAGTCAAGAACTTCCATTTCGGGCAAAAAAAAGTTTGTTATCATCGCTCGGTAGCGTTCACCATTGACAGTAACGCTGCGATTCGCATCATCTTTGAAGAAATATGGTCCAATAATGCCGCCGGCCCATAAACCGCACCAAACAGTGGCTTTTTCGGGATGCATTGGTAGCTGTTGCAATGCTTCTGGCTGATCTTCACTCCAAATGCGGCAATTTTGCTTATTTACGTACCCATTCAACCAAAAATGAGCCTCATCGCTGAACACAATTTTTCGATAAAAAAGCGGATCCTCGGCCAGCTTTCCAAGAGCCCATTCACCAAAAATTCGGCGTTGTGGTAGGTCGGCTGGCTTTAGTTCTTGCACCAGCTGTATCTTAAAAGGCTTTACGCCCAAATCCTTCCGCAAAATGTTCCACGTAGTGCTGTAACAAAGGCCTAACTGCTGGGAACGGCGCCGAATCGACATTTCGCGGTCTTCTGTCACACTAGCTGATACGGCCGCAATATTTTCTTCACTACGCACAGTACGTAAACGTGTTGGTGGTTTAATGTCCAACAAAGTAAATTTGGTGCGAAATTTGGTCACAATCTTCCGAATAGACTGCTCAGAAGGTCGAGAATGCCGATCATAAAATGGAAGCAGCGCGCGATGAACATTTCGAACCGAGCACGAATTTTGATAGTAAAATTCAATAATTTGCAAGCGTTGTTCATTTGTAAGACGATCCATGGTTAAATTGCAAACCAAACTGAAGCTGTTTGACAGTGACACAAGGTACTAAACACACGTCAGCTGTCAAAACCAGTGTTGCCAAAACCAAACCAGCTAAAAAATCACCCTTTAGCTTAGTTTCTAATCGCGTTAGCGTCCAGGTCTGCTTTTAAATGTCTCGTTCGTGCTGATGCGGGCTATTATTTGGGACTGGTTACAAAAATTTCAACTGCATGTGGTAAATTTTTCAAATACTACTTGTAACATCTCTGAACGAACTGTCAGTCCCATTATGGATGTCGAACCAAAATGTGGAAACTGTGTTTTTTATTTCTCCGACTCATGACGCATCCAGCATTCGTCTCATTGCTAATTTATTTTCCAGGGCAAACGTTACAGTGGTTCTTCTGAACCCCACGTCAACAAAGACCGACTTTATTCTAAAATGGTCAATCGACAGTAAAGATCTTTGCATGGTGAATCTAATTATAGATAAGGACATAACTCGTTTGTCTCTACTTGTATTTTGTGTTTCTGATGGCGTTGGTCCATTAATCATGCTTTGGTTGAATTAGCCTTAAGCTTAGTGGAAGCGCAGTTTATTTTGATTCTAATTCTTGATGCTGCGCTCATTGGATGCACTGTCAATGCGCGTCAACTAAGTATAATATCATGCCAACCGGTTCCATTGTTACCTTAATGCATATGTTTAAGAACAAAAATGGAAAATGTTACCATAGTTAATCATCACGGTCGGTTGGATAGTGCGCCATTGAAACAGTTACAAAGACTTGAATAGAGAAAGTCCCTATAGGAAGTTCGGCTCGTAAATCAACCGATCTAACCGTTCTTAAATGTTGAACTCAACTATATGTTTGGTGACTTTGTGATGTGTGGCTAAATTGATTTTTGCTTGGTCACAACTACCCGATTGGATTGAGTTTCTGCTACCTGCTCATGAGATCGTTTTGATTAAATTAGTACATAGTTGCCTACGAAATTCATGGCCCCAAGTAACATGAAACATTTGCTCAATAACTGTAGTTAATTGTTGTACACACAGAGGTAATGCGTTCGCTTTAGTTATTGATACAGGTGGCCACATACCTCGTCTCCAAATTAGTTTCGCTGGCAGTTAAATTAATTTTGATAAATGAATGCCTGCGTGTTGAAAGAAAGACAGAGACATGTGTACTGCCTACAGAGAAAAGATTATTTTGAGAAATAAATATAATAAAGTCGTTATTAGAATTTTTATGGAATAGAAAAATAATTGATTTTACTGCGAGTCACAGTTCCTACTAAATCTCGGCTGTCGTTTAGTTGTTCATACGAGCATGTTTGTCTTTATCGTAGAAACAGCTGATTAAATTGTTTTGATTTCCCGAATCTAATCAGAAAGAAATACAATTTCGAGCAGACATAATATATTGCACATAGATTCCAGTTCTGAGTTTGTACCGGCACCAAATGCTTCGTGTAACGGGCACACTTTAAAGGGCCATACTGTTTTGCATTCCACACTAATGCATTTGATAATCATCTTCTGAGAAGTAAGCCATTAAGGCAGAAGTGAAACGTTGTGCCCTGAAACCATACAGCATGCCCTTAAGGGAATGCCTTTCTTCACGATAACTTATCCGATGTTAGTGATGCAGCAGCAAAAAATAATATTTTGTTGCATTGGCTGGGAAATTCCGCACTATTTCGAAAATAGAACTTGGTAAACAGTAGCGTTTTAGACATGTGATAAGAATATTTCAAATGAAAAGTTTGGGAACTCAAACATCAGCAAATGTTATATGCAAAGGGAAAGCTTGCAAAGTTAAATAGCTAGACAAATCCTTCCAACAAGACTGGCCTTGTACTTTGCATGAAGTAGCTTTATAATAAACCGTAACCCAGTGGCATTTGTTGAGCTCATGCTAAGTATTTTACTATCCAAAGTGGTAATTTGGTTATTTAGTTTTAAATCAGCTTGATGGAAGAGTATTTAAACGGATTTCTTGAGCAGGTACAGTCCAATTTTGACATAGATCAGCAAATAATGATAACAACTAAGATAATATGTATGAATATGATAAGAAGAACAACAAGTTAGCTACATCACATCTCACTAAGCATGATTGGCACAACATAGAGAAACTCAATCGCTTTGAGTTGTCTCATTTCATTCATATGTAAGAGCTGTAATATTCCATTCCCTCCCAAGTCAATGATTGCCTAGAGAATAGATTCCGAATTTATAATTCAAAAGCAATCTTGGTAAACTACACCTATTTACTTAAGTGACCATGACTAGTGCTGAATCTCATTACAGTAGACACTGTGCAATGAGGTAATTGTAAGTCTAAGGCTCTGGAGTAATCGATTTTTTTAAAAGATTAATTTTAATTATTTATATATGCATAAGACATCATCGAGAGTTCGACTTCCTCCCTTTCCTCACCTAAATAATGAATGACTACACACGAAACTGAGGAAAATGTACTTCTGTAAATTTCAAGTGAAATCAGAGAGCCAGCCCCTGTAATTAGGGACACTACACGCCCATATCGCTTTCTGAAAGCACTTACGTACTCGTAAATTAACCAAATTCTGATGCCATTAGCCCAAATACGAAAAAAGAAGACTCACCTCCTGTGTGATATCCAAATCATGTTTTGTGTTCTCGTACAATGTTTCGAGTTCCTCGCATTTGTGTTGCAGGGAGCTCTTTTCGTCGAGCAGCACCAAACCAAATTGGGCGGATTGAACTTTCTCACTGCTGGCCTGGTCTAGCTCACGAGACAGGCGCTCAATTTCTAAACGTAGCTCCTCAATTGTGGCTGCATCGTCACCAGCTGTTACAGCACCTCCTCCAGTTGCGGCGGGAGAAGTCGTCGAGGACATGGTTTATTCGCGGCGACAATTCTGACAGAGGAAGCGACTTCCTCGTTTTTAGCCGTTTGCACTCGCACTTCACGCACACACTCTTTAAACAGGAAGTTATTTTTGATCACTTGTTCTTTCGGCGTTTGATTCCTTTTTTTATAAATTAATAAAAAAGAAGCTTTTGCACGACTTTTAAACGTACACAAACTTTATTGCCACATATACAATCCTTTTTTCGAAATTTCTTTCTTGAAGTTTTGCGTTTTTCACTGCCAATTGCTGTTTTTTTTTTTTCTCGTTTTTGTTGGGTGAAACTTTTCTTCTATCTACGTTCTGTGTTCTTTCACTGGACGTTTATAATTTCTTTTGGTCTCCTCTTCGCTCAGGTGGAAAAATATACAGAAACTTTTTTCGCTTCTGTTGGATTTGGATTATAATTGCTAAGAAGTTTTTGGTGAATTATTTTTGGGAGTAATGAAAGCAGTTGGATGGATAAATGAAGGAAGGAGGGGAAGAATTGTTGTAATGCAAACTTTTATGTAAAAAATAATAATTAAATTTTTCACTTTTCCTCCCCTTTTTTCGTTAAGGTACTCTTGCGTGCGAGAGTGTGTGACGGAATGTCGTAGAAAATTGAGGAAATGCGAAAATGAGGCAATCCACTTTGAAAATATTCTGAACTGTCAAAATGTTTAGAATGTGAGTCAACTAGAAAGAGAAAAACAGATGAGTGTATATGCGGGTTCTGTTCAGTAAGATAGAAATGTGTGGTTGCGCAATGACTGCGTTCGATGGTAAGTTTTCTATCAAAAAATTATAAATATGGTTCTCAGATGATTATAAATATTTGTAATTCCTTATTATTTTTATTAAAGCTTTATTGACAGAATAATAAATTAAACTGTTAATAGGTAATAGCACTAGCTACCCGGCTTTTCGGCTAAATTTTGACAAGATTTATGCTAACTTAATATTAAATATTGTTTTCCAAATGGAAGGATGACAGCAGATAGTATACTATTTTGACATTGACTTCAGTCGGAAGTGAGAGTATTTTATGTGGGGAAGTGGAAGCAGATATGTTACGAATTACGTAGATTATGTGGAGGGTAGAGGAACTGCACATCAGGCAAAAGGGACGTCTGTTTTTGTGAATAGGTAATCGTGTGTGAGTCGTGTGTCCCAGGAGTGATAACATAAAAGATTTAAGTGAGCCGGACTGAGTCAATTCAACTTAGCTCTTTTGAAACAATGATCATGTTGTTATGTATTTTTTTTTTTGAAAATTTGCTAAAAAAAATAATATTTATTACCTAATACGTTTTGCGTTTTTATTAGAAAAGGAGATAACTTAAGCCCATATGACACATTATTAATGTAGAAACATTAAAAAAATGCATTAAAAATGTATTCAAATCACATTTTTCAGCTATTGGCAGCTTTTTTTTTTTTTTTTTTGACATTTGAAGATTATTTGAAAATAAATTCGATTGAAAATTTACGGTTGCTATGTAAACAATTGCTACCCCTTTCGTAATACACTTTTAGTCTCTTTTACACACCGCTGACTTTTCAACATTGCAAAATGAGGAAAAATGTAGTGTCATACGGGCTTTAGTTTGGTGCAACTGTCAACAGTGATATCAATTGTCAAACTTTGGGAAAGACTATTTAATACTCATAGTATATTGTTTGCTTGTATACTGTGTGTTTGTAGTATAGAACAAATGGTATAGTGAACAACGATGATATTTCTAAAATCTTTTCACTGTTTCACATGTAAAAGATTTAATATTCTTCCCCATAGTCATCAAGCATCAACAACAGAATTATATTTCAGATGCTTGCACTTTGTTCTTCCGTATGGTTATTACCGAATCGCCAGCGATTGAACAACTTAGAAAAGTTACATTGGTCTCACAGTTCTATCGTTATTTTAACAAACAGCGCACAAAAGAAATTACGAGCTGCAATCCTCAATGCAACCGCAATACACGTCATGTTACGAATGCTTTTCAGTTCACCCTTAAACCTAACTATTGTCGTACTACGAAATAAAGAGATTCATTTATAAGCCGCACAAAAAATGGGAAATGCTGTATAAAGCTCTGTTTTTGCGCCTTCTTACAATTAACACACATTAAAAACCAATGTGCATCTAGTAGTAGTAGAGCTCAAAAAAAAAGTATCGTGGCCAATTCTCAGACGAAAATAGGTAGGTATTTCTCTGAATCTTTAAACCGCATTCGACTCACTATGTTTAAATTTTCAAGTGCAGATATTGCTACCAAAAAAAATTATCAAATGTCGTTAATTATTTCCAACAATTCAGCAGAAAATCATTTACAAATAATGGGAAACATTTTTATTAAAAACACATTACAACAAAAAAAAACTCCCTACGAAGTGTTCCTTATTTGTATACCTTACTGTATGGTAGTTTCACTGATCGTACACATTTTGCCACCCTTCCCAACTGTCATCCACTATCATTTCCCAACAAAGGAACTGCCGAGTGCCGAGCCGACCACACCAAACAAAAACACAACCATACAAACCTATCCAACCACCATTCGTATGCGGGTGAAATGCTCCGTCCAAAACACTACAAAATGCTATAAATTCCTCCACCAATTCGGTTCCCTTGGCCGTTGCGCTGTGGTAACTCTTCGCTCTCTCTTCAAATAGAAGCTACAAAAAAAAACTCTAAACTCACACCAACCCTGTGCGATGATGATGATTCGATGTTGGTTCGATCCCATATGGCCAACCGCATCTAGTAAGCAAGTGCGAGAGAGATCGAGCGTCTGATGTCAGGTGCGCTTTTTTTTGTTATGTTGTTTTCAATTTGAAATGGCATTTTTTTTCCTCAATTTGTGTTGTTTTATCTTGTTTGCAGCGGAAGTGAACTGTCAAAAATTGTGTGTGGTGCATGTGTGCTGTGCCTGTTCATCGATATCAAAGCAGAGGTAGCCAGAGCGAGAGGTACACATTTTATATGGAAATGTGTTGAATGTGTGTTGAATATCATTTCGCCGTCGTCGTCGTTGTCGTTCGTCTTCTCCGTCTGGTGCTTATAGTTAGACCCTCTAGTACTAGTTGTGTCGAGGAATTACAGAATGAAATTAGTGTATGGTGTCTAAATCGAAAGTGCACAGAGATAAAAATATATAAAAAAGCAAAAGAAAATAATTCTGATTGTTCTCTTACGAGATAACTCAAAGAAAAACTAGTGTGAAATCGAAAAAATCGAGTGCTTAATTTTTATGAATCAGTGCGTAATTCGCGGTGCAAATTAATGAACGAAAGAAAAATTACAAAAAAAAGAAGAAATACTTAAAGAACTGAATGTGGATCATGCGCAAGTGCGATAATAGGCTACGTAGTCGTGGTTGTCGTTGTCGTTGCCGTATCCGGAGGATCACTTGTTGAACGCCTTTTCTCGTTTTTTTCTTTGATTCGTGTTTTTTTTTTCTACAACTATACACACGATCAATTCTATCCATGAATGAACTCAAGAGGAAGTAATTTTTTTTTTCGTCTTACCTACCGATATATATACCGAGAGAGAGTGGAAATAGACGAACAAGAGAGAGCGGAGCGCCAGGAAGAGCGCACATAGATCTTCGTTGATCGCGGGAAAACTCTTGTCAGATAGAGGGAGAGGCAGAGAGTATGGTGTGTGGCCTTTTTTGTTGTAATAAATATAAGTTATTAATTTTTTTTTTCGAAAACATTTTATCCCTTAAAAAAGAAAAACTCACATCCCTTGATCCTCCCACTACTTGAAATACTATTTTTCTGTTTTCTTTTTGATTTTTGTTTGAAATTTTGTATTTTTATTTCTTTCTTTTTTTTGGTTTCATTTTCTATTAGAACATTTTTAATTTTGCATCGATGATCAACTTCTTGTTGTGTTTACTGTTTACATATAGTATAAATGGGCAAAACGTATAATACACTACTATCTTTCGTAATATCTGTACATACGCACCACATACACTACTAAAAAAAAAAAACAATCTGAAAAGATATAGTATAACTATACATTAGTTAAGCTTCACAAACAAAATAGAGATCACTACACTAAAACCTAAGATGCGATTGAAAAAGAATCGTAAAGTTACATTTCTACCGAATTTCGTTCAGGGTAAGAATGTATTCATAAAGGAGGAGCACCAGCATCAACAGCAGGATCAGTCGACGGAGGATGGGGCAACGCTGCGCAGTTTGTCCGATCTGTCGGATCATGAGGCGTCGTTGGATGTGCCAGCACAGATACCACCGTTTACTCCTGGGACAAACAAGAAAGTCGCCGAGGTTCTAAAGGCGTCATTTGCCTCGTGGGAGAAAGAAGTACAAAATTGTAATATCACCAAAGATCCACGCGAATGGACTGAAGATCATGTGATCTATTGGCTGAATTGGGCCACCAAGGAGTTCTCATTGGAATCAATGAATATCCAGCCGTTCCTTAAGATGACAGGAAGAGCGATGGTGGCGCTCGGACGAGAGAGATTCTTGGCGATCGCACCACCCTTCACAGGCGATATACTGTGGGAGCATTTAGAGATTCTGCAGAAGGACTGTGAGGATGGTGGTAGCGGGGCTGGAGCGACTGCCGCGTATTTGTGTGGCTCAACGTCAGTCTGTGGATCGGACCAAATAGCCAATTATTTAGGTAACAACAATAATCAAAGATTAACCGCACACGATTACTCTTCTAGTGATAACAGCAGTTTTCATTCGACCTCGCATGGATCGGTAGTGGTTGGGTCATCAGTGACGCCGCATAGCGGCACACCTCCTTTACCAGTCACACAACAGCAACAACAACAGCAACACCACCAGCATCAACAGCAACCGCCCACACAACAAATGTCACAACAAGAACGAGTGGGTCTCAGCATTCATCCGGTGATAGCGTCACATACTCCCCAGCCGCAGCAACTCCACCAAGTGTCAACGAACAACAGTTCGACGAGTAGCAGCAGTAGTAGCAATAGCAGTAGTTCGACAATAGTGGCACATGGTGACACACGAAATGCCGCCGCAGATTACTCACACAACAACAACTCAGCCGCGCTGAACCTCAGCTACTTGCACATGGCTATGAATGCTGGTGGCGGCTCGAACTCCGGGGCGCCACTCTACCACCACATCAAGGAGGAACCCGGTCTCGGCGGCAACGATGGTTACCACGACACAACAATGATGGATCACCATCATTCCCATCATGCGCCGCCACCATCCTATCAAATGGATACAGGTGGTGGCGGTGGTGGTGGAGGTGGCGGCGGAGGTGGCTCATCGTCAACACATGGACCAGGCCCTGATTACTACTCTGGCATCCTCGGTGAGCACAAGTACAACCCGTACGCACGACCGCGGTATCATGACACCTATCCACCACCTGACTTCGGGCCCTACCACCCACCGCCGTCAGCGTTTCAGAGCAGTCATCACCAGCCGCCTCAATCGCATCAATTCAACCTCGCACCGGATCAGTGCAGTCCGCACAACCTGGCCGCCTACATGAGTTCCATGGGTCTGGAGAAGGGCCTCGGCGGTGGAGGCTACCCAACCGCAACCGGTGGAGTGCCCTGTTTCACAGGCTCCGGGCCCATTCAGCTGTGGCAATTCCTGCTCGAGCTGCTCATGGACAAAACCTGCCAAAGTTTCATATCTTGGACCGGCGATGGATGGGAATTCAAGCTGACCGACCCAGATGAGGTGGCCCGCCGTTGGGGCATCCGAAAGAATAAGCCAAAAATGAACTACGAAAAACTGAGTCGTGGTTTGCGGTACTATTACGATAAGAATATAATACACAAGACGGCAGGCAAGCGGTATGTCTACCGATTCGTCGGCGATCTGCAGAACCTCATAGGCCTCTCGCCCGAAGAACTGTGTGCTAAATATGATCTTAAAACCGACAACAAGGATGATGACTAGAATTGTAAGCCTATGTACAACTACGAGTATGTAAGTAAAAGATGCGTGCACAAAATGTTATCCAAAACCCACAAAAGCAAAAGCAAATACTATAAATATTTACAAATACTTACTATGAATATATTTTTTTAATTAATTATAATTTATTATTTTTGGCTCGTTTCAATATTATTACTATACTTCTGTGTCTTGTATTTCCTAACAATTAGGAAAGATATAAATATATTTATATGTTAGTAGTATATTTAAATGTTTATTCTAATTTGTAATTTTATTTTATATACACATTTTAATTTGTATGAGCAACAACAAAAGAAATCAGCATACATACAAAAAAAAAAAACACACACGCACATTTGTAATGATCTATATGTTATATACAAATATTAAAAATACACAATATTTATATACATAATTATATTTTAAATACAAAACAAGCAAAAGAAAAATGAGTAAAACTATATTGTAATGTTAATTGTAACGATAAAATTAATAAATGAATGGGGGCTTCCGAAAGACTCAAGTAAATATATTTAAAAAATAAAAACGAAGATAAAAAAATTGTTTTATGTATGAAAATGTTTTTGACAGTATCGAGAAATAAATATTTTACACACAAAAGTTAATGGCGTGCATTTGTGTCTTATTTCAATTTTATTTCTGGAGAACAGGAGAGGGGAGGGGATATGAGGTCTTGGGTAAGCTTTGAAGTGGGGTTTATGCAACATTTTTATATTTTCATGTGCTTTTTGGCACGATTATCCTATTAAGATCTAAAATAAGAATGGAGTGCATGCCAATTTTCCATAATATGACTGACTACAATAAGCAAAAGATCAGCGTTTTCAATGCTGATTATTGCTTTTTGATTAAGTTTTATACGGCATCTTAAAATTTCGAACCAATATATAAGTTCGTTTGTATTGGCGTGATCCAGGGGGTCAGCACGTAACTTGATACAATCGAGTTCAGTCAATACAATCTAGCTCTGGCAGCACCTAATTTGTTTCAATCGATTATCCTCGATTGTCAGAATCGATTATCCCCGATTGAGACAAATTAGGTGCTGCCAGAGCTCGATTGTATCGACTGAACTCGATAGTATCAAGTTACGTGCTGATTCCCTGTATCTCGTTCCGAAAGCAACATTTTTCGAAAACGAACCTTTTCTACTCTCTTCGAAGAAAGAAAGAAATGTACTTATGTCGCATTTAGAATTCCGAAATTCTTACAGAGTACCTACTTAAAAGCGAAAGGGGGAAGCTATTTCGAATGGGACGACAAAGAGAGTGGGGCCAGATCATGCGTATTAAAAACAGGAAAAATGTTTTTTTTTTACATTTCTAGGCATTCCCCCTTTCAAAAATCCACCCAAAATTTAAAATTTGTAAATACCTGATAAGCATTTAATTGCCAAAAAAAAGTTAAAAGATTACAGATTTTGATACTATCATAATTCATAATGACTTGCCAAATTGCTTAGTCAATTCTAGTTATGTTACCTACGATGGTATCTGAGTTCGGAGAAGTTGAGGTAGTGCCAGCCCGTCATTGACCAGAAGTGCTATTATTAAATAACAGTAATGCGAATACCATATCTAACTATGTTTGTCGGTGATAAAGCATTCACAAACTTTGTTTTGACTTTCCTGCGGATTGGATGTTATAAATCGATCAAACCGCTTTTGTTGCCCGAACTATAATGCTGCATCGAACGTGTTGACTATGTAATATTCCCTACATTGCCTTGCTCTTTGCGGTTTGGGAAAGACTTTTAAAAATATTGAAATATAACACGTCATTATCATTTAGATCAAAGCAAATTTTCTTCCACTTCGCGTATGGTTTTGTGGAATGTTTTGTTCAGTCGAAGTGGTGACCGCAAAATTGTCAAATCCAGCAAACATTTCTCTTCGATCTTCGAGATCAGTTGTTTTTAATTTGGGCTTCAAATAATATGGTCACTTCCGGATATATTTTTGGAGCCGTACCGAGGGGTTTAAAAGTAAAAAAAAACATTTAGGTTTCACCAGCAGCTATCAAAGCAACGACAAACTGACACTCCCGTAAATAATTTGTTGAAAGTATATCAATAAATATTTAAATTATCTCTGGAACATAAAATCGCCACCAAATAGACAAAAAAGGGTAATCAAAATAACTTACTGGCGCCCTGTCATTTTGGGTTAATTCAGATGAATCAGATTAGTACATATAAGGAGTTATTATTAATTAACGAGATTCGAAACAAGTAAATAACTTGTGTGGGAAGTTACGGCTGAATGAATAGGTATATGAATATTTACCATTTTTATAGATTGCTAATCAAAATGCACGTATTGGGGGTATAGAAAAGAGAGATCTAACGGCGGAGGAATGAACGCTTTTGTTTTGGAAGGTGACTACAAATGATTACCTATAACGGCGTGGACTAAGAAAAACATCTCCATGTTCGCAGACATGGACCCAACACTTTCTCAATTGTTTTGCATATTTTATGTTTCAGTCAGTGAACCTTTTTCCATATTGCCTCCATAAACTTAGTACTGAATTATAAACTGACCCCCATATTAATAAACGCTGCTCAAAAGTTATCAGCCCGTTACTCAGCAGTTACGTCAAATTTGTGTATGCTATCTGACGTCTACTAGCTAACATACATGTGCATATTTGTTTATTAATACGGGAGTGAGTATACAATTATATATATAATACGTACTAAGTTTATGATTACCTCACAGGTTCCACTCTATCTCAAAGCTGTGAAGCTGAATGATGCCGCCTAAATTACAATACTCCATTAAAATCGATAGGTTGCCATTAAACACTCCAATCATTCATTCTACACTGACGAGTGACGGTGCATCAAGTACCTAGTTTGAAGCCCTCCGCGTCAGGGTCGTTTCTTTACGTTCTAAAATACTGTATTTTTAGGTTCCAAATGAGGACACTTCCAATTGAAAATGTGTTCACTTATAGGCAACCATGTCGATTTCGTTACATTCAGGCCTTAATATTTCTCTGTGGCATCATCCAAAAATTAAATAGCATTAACCATATTGTTGCCGATGTTGAAAACAATTTCAGCATTTACCATAAAATTTATTTTGCACTGTTATCAATCCGAGCTAAATGATAGTAATTATTTGTTTATCAAACTTTATTTACGATCTCAAAACTTTGAAATGCTGTTAAATCTATCAAGCTTGTCAAGAATATTGTTTTATTTACTAATTCACGATCGGCCCTACCTGGAATCCAGCGAATTCCCATCCATACATTTTCCAACCCCAATCACCTCTCTGACAAAAGCGAAGCAATTGTCACTTTTGACATTTCCCAACCAGCTGCGCTGCAGTTTTCTGCAATTTTGTTTGTATCATCTTGTAAAAAACCGAATTTGTTTTCCTGCATTAAACACAGACAATTTCATAAATAATTAATAAAATTCACAGAAGCAAATTAACTTTTGTGTAATGTGATTAACTGCGTTCAGTTTTACTAGTCGCGTTGTAATAAACAACAAAACTTGCGTGCTTTAATAAAAATCGAAAAACCATTTGTGTTCTCACCCACTCTTCCTGTCCCACCACCCACCTGGTATGAAATAATTGAAATTTTCCTGCCTACACCCAGTCAATTGACATTTTACAATTGCAACTGACACCAATAGGAAACGAATATATATTTTTAGTTTCGATTGAATGTTTTTCTGTACCAAATCCGAGCTAATAGTAAACCTAAATCGAATCTATTTCGCAGGCTTCGTCGCATAGAGTGCTAGTGACTCGCGGACTGCCTGTGCATGAAGATGGAGATGAAAAGGGTATTCGATAAGGAAGGGAGGGATGCAAAAAATTTGCTGGCTTATCAGATCAGTGCAAATGATGAAACTACATCTCATGAAAGTAAGCATTTCTATTTTTTTCTTTGCTTTTGCGATTTGGAAATGCCCGTGTTCGTTCTTGTGGGTGCACGATTGTTTCTTCCTACTGCAAGAGGTGACATCTATATGTAGAAATGTCAGTAATAGGTTGTGTGATTGGCTAGATGTACATTTCATGATACTTTTATTTTGAAAATCAAGGTGTAGCCTCCGGAATCGCAATTGTGTACACTTTTCTATGCCAGGCAAAAGACTACCTTCATTTCTTTTTCAGGAAATCTGCCGCTGCATCGAAAACCGCCCAGATCTCCGTTGCTCACTCCAAGTCGAAAGCATCAGCAGCAAACGCGTGCCACAAAACAGAATTCTGGTCCTCGAGTTCGAAGTGCCTCAACAGGGCGAGACAAGAAATCCGAACTACAGGCCCGATACTGGGCGCTGCTCTTCGGTAACCTTCAGAGGGCAGTCAATGAAATTTATCAAACCGTCGAGTGCTATGAGAACATTTCCTCGTGTCAGGAGACAATTCTCGTGCTAGAAAATTATGTCCGCGACTTCAAAGCTCTCAGCGAATGGTTCAAAGTCGCATGGGATTACGAAGCCACGCCACTGCCACAACGACCACACTCTTTGGCTTGGGAGGTACGCAAAAGTAATCCCGTCCCTCGAGTTCGTGCCAAAAGTCTTTCCAGTCCTGTTTCAATGTCGGGCAAGTCGAGCCCCTGCTTCTCGGGTAAAAGTAGTCCCTGCTCGACAATCGAAGAGAAGAACCTATCCCCAAAAAAGAATCTAACATCGAAGAGTGCAACTCGTGTAAACATACGTGAGCTATTCGCATCAAGTAAGCGAACTCCTCCCACAGAAATATCGGTGCCAAGCAAGCCAGAAGAATTTCCGAAACAACAGCAGCAGCAGCCGCCGTCACAGGAAGATGAGACGAAAATCAGTTGGAATCAGATGGTAGATATGGAGAATTCTATTGAAATAGCTGTCGAAAAGAAGGACCAGTTCGCCCAGACCGACCTTGACGATGAGAACCTAACACTGGCGGAAGTTCGTGAGAAAATACGTAGTCTTCAGGAGCAGGCAATCGAAAGTACTCAGGAGAATGAAAGTTCTGTGATAAGTCGGGAACCAACAGCCGTAGAGATGACTGTGCAGAAGCTGAATGCAATGGAAAACGAGATTTTGGCGAAGGATGCGATGAAACCTGTCACACCGCCGTCTTGCGAAGTGAAGAAAATCGATCCAGTCAAACCTGCAGAACCGAAGAAGGTTCAAAATAGCCCCTTAAAATATTCCAGTGTTTTGAATCGACCTCCGGCCAATCGGATTATAGGAGTGGCAAAAGTGAACACCACTCGACCTGTGCGTCCTGTAAACTCAGTGCAATCGGTGCAGAAACCGCCATTAGCAACTGCACGACGTTTTCCCATTCCAAAGCCATCGACGGCTCCAGCAAATGTTGTGCGTAAAAATCCAGTTTCTTCTGTTCCGTTGTCAACCCGAAACAATATAAGGCCGTCGAATGGAGGTACCAGGCTAGCGACGCGATCTCGAACAATGATTGAAATGCCGAACAAGAACCAACGCCCATTCCAGCCGTTATCGTCAGGGAAATCCTCACGGGAAGACTTGACTAGTTCAAGTTCCACGCTAAAGGCGAGCAATGAGAAGATAAGCTCGTCGAGAGGCAGCGTCTTTGAACCCTATGACCGACGATCTGAACCCAAGCAACTGACAACAGAGAACCAAAATGACGGCGGATGGTTGACCGTAAAAAGTCGTAGGCGTTCCAGTCTCCATTGGGCAAATCGCTTTGATCAGCCAACAGGCTATGCCAGCCTCCCAACTTTGGCTCTGTTGAATGAGAAGGAGGAGCAGCAAGCGACTGAACAGACATCTCCAACCAATCGCAGAACTTCCAAGGAGAAACTGGTAGCAAAGCCACTAACAAAGGCTGGCCCGGATAAGTCTGGAAAAGTACAAGGACGGCCAGAAATAAAGAACGCAAAAGCGAAGATCAACTCACTGCCATTAAGGACAGCCGCCAAACCAACATCAGGTCCAGTGAACTCATCCTCATCTGGAGCGGCGACGACTCAGCAAACTTTTATTAAACGCCAAAAGTCCGATCTCACTGGTTTAAAGATAACATCGTTGCATAAGGAGTACATGCGCAGTGAAAAGTTCCACAAGATTCCCGGCACAGCGGCGAGGGAAAACAATGAAAAAGAAGACGGCGAAAACTCTCAAGAGGCTACTAATAAAAGCGCAACACCAGACCCGGACGGAGATGCCAGCAAAATCGACATCAAAATCCAGACCAATCGAGACTTCTCAAAAGCTATCGGCGATCTTTACCAGGCCGTTGCTGCCAACCAGCTTCTGTCCAGCTGCGATGAAAGTGAAGAGAAGGACGACACCGATTGTGATGAGGATCAGCAGAAGCTGCTGGAGGAGCAGGAATCACTCGAAAGGCAGATCCGTGAGCTGGAGAACACAGAAATTGACGTTGACACGGAAACGGATGAAACGGACTGTGAAGTATTGCTGGAAAAGGAGCGTGAGTTCGATGACGACGACAACGACGCGAGTGTTGTTTTCGTTGACGACGAGAACCTCAGCCTCGAAATGCGCTACCAAGCGCTCCTAACCGATATGTCTTGGGGAGAACGTGAAGAAGCCTTAGCAACATTGCAAGCGTACGTGAGCCGTCATCCCGGACGAGCACAGGAGCTCCACCAAAAGCTTTCCAGTCCATCGCGAAGGAGATCTCTCCAGGAGACACTAAAGAAATATCAAGCAAAGCAAGCTCGCGCTCAACAAAAGCGAGAACTTCTCCAGAAAGACAAAGCAATCAAGATTCAGCACCTCCTAGCGCGGGTAGAGGACGTAAAAGCCGCCAAGCGGCACTTAATCGAAGAGAAGCGCCTCAAAATGGAAGGACGCCTGCAGCGGGCTGCCGAAAATCGACATCAGTACCTTCGACAGATAATTGAAAAAGCCCACGACGAGGAGAAGAAGCTGAAAGAGATCAACTTCATAAAGAACATCGAAGCACAGAACAAACGGCTGGATTTAATCGAGTCATGCAAGGAGACCGAGGGTCGTCTGCAGGATCTAGAACAAGAAAGACAGAAGCGCCTCGAAGAGAAGGCAGCCAAGGAGGCAGCTGTCGAACGACGCCGCCAGGAGTTGGAACAAGCGCGACAGCGAAAGCTAGAGAAGATGAACGAGACGCGTTTGGAGAAAGAACAACGAATAGGAAAGATGCAAGAGCAGAAGGAAAAGCAGCGTCAGGCGCTGGCTCGCGAAAAAGCCAGGGATAGAGAGGAGCGATTGCTCGCCTTACAAGTGCAACAACAACAAACAACAGAGGAGCTTCAGCGAAAGATATTGCAAAAGCAAAAGGAGTCTGCACGGCGCCACGAAGAGAATATGGAACATATCCGCCAGAGGGCATTGGAGTTGACAATTCCCAGTCGAAATGTCGACGAGAACGGTCAGCGCGAGGATGGTGAAGACGGCGATGGCGAAGGAACCAATGGGGACGGAGATCTGTCGTCAACGGTCTCCGATGTTAGCCGAGAACATTCCAGGGGTTACAAGAAAAAGATGAAAAAGCTGAAGCAGAGAATGGCACTGAGGTGAGTAGATTAGAAAGTTTTGTTTACCCAGGCCATTTAATAAAACGTTTTCCGTTCTCGTTGCATTGCAGTGCTGGCCATTTTTTCTCTGTAATCAACAATTTCGAGAATTAATCATCTCATTTGTTGCCATTATTTACCCATTAACGGAAATTTTCTAAAATTCTCTCCCACAGTACCGAGGAATACATGAAAGAGCTACAGCCAGTTCCAATGCATATGAAGCGCGAAAGCCAAGTTCCGAAATTGCTGAGTCTCGTAACCAAAGGCGGTGGTGCTCAAGGCCTAGAGCGGCCTCTAGGCCAACTGGTGCGTCTAATGGCCAAGGCACAGGTCTTCGATTTCCAATGTTTTCTGTTGATGGATGGATTGGGAACGATAACAACGTCGGTGGTCACCAAGGGATTGGAACCAAACTCGGACATCACTAAAAAGTAAGTCACGCTCAACAAAAGAATAAACATTTTCTGACTTTACCCCGTTTATTTTTCCAGAGCGATAATACTCGCCGTGCAATTATATCGGAATGCCTGCACTTTGTGTCCGCAAATTGCTCGGCATGCAATATTGGGAAATTCCATTACGAATCTCTTTGACGGTCTGTTCCAAAGTTTACAAGTAAGTTTTTGGCGCTAACATATTTCTGTTATACTTTCCCGAATCCACACGTGATGTGACCATGTGTTGATGACACCTACATTCATGTGCTGCTGGTTTGTTGATTTTCGACAGCGCCGCTGCCGAATCCATTAGCACGAGCGTCACCCTGTCTGATGATTGATTGACGGGCTGTTTGCCCGCTAGTAGGCGCTGGCAATTAGTTGACTTGTGGTATTGATGAATTGGTCTTTGTGGTATGTACCTACACTGGGGGTAGGCTATTTTCGTTATTCGATCACGACAACATGATGTCGATGGTTTTGTTTATTAAAATCGAAGCGAATGTGCTCGAAGGGATTGTTATTTTTTTCTTGCAACCAGGGTCACTCGGTATCGAAAGATGAAAAAAATTCTTTGTATATTATAATCAATCATCTGTGCATATATTTCCATTGGAATAATGTTTTTTACGATTCTTGTTGATTGAGCTAAATTAAATTGGATGTCAGCAACGCTAAGGAGGTCGTTGATGCTTGTATGGGATTAAGAAAATTTACTATAAAGAGCTTGGATTCCAGAAACTACATGCATTGTGCCGACAGAAAAGTTATCCAAACTCTTACCATTAGGTACTTTATATGCAGTTAGTGTCAGTAATTGCATCAAGCTCTAACGATGGTGAGTTGTATGAAATGAGCAAAATCGTTTCAGGCCAATTAGAAAGGGTACAGTTTAGTACTAGATATGTCTCTGCACTTGCAGTTGGATATTGAATTGCTTTGCAGATTGTGTCTGATATTAGACAATGGACAAACTGGAATCGCGCTATTATGCAGACACAACAGCGACTTCATCGGCTCGCAGTTATTGTTCCGCTGGGCCAATCATTATGACCACAAACAAAGTTTAAGTAGGGCTTAAGGTTTTTTCCAATGGGCCACCTTTCTCGAACGTCTCACGAGTATTGATGACTGTCCAGAGAAAGCTTCTCAATCCAGCCGTTCAGATTCGGCATAAGGTTATAGGTAAAAATTAACACAAACGAAATGCTTGTGGGAACCTAGGTCTGGGTCCTTCACCGACCTGCTGAAAGTAGGTAGGCGGTGAAACGGTATTCATCCAGTAGAAGTTCTTCAGATAAATGTGTGAAGAAAGTTTCTAAAGATGTCACGGGGGGCCCTACTCTCTATTTCGTTCCATTTGAGATAGCATTCCCCTCATGCTTTTAAGTTAGCACTCTGATAATTTCGGAACTCTAAATGCGACATAAGTACCTACATTTCATTCCACTTTCGAAATACAGAGTAGAAAAGGTTCGTTTTCGAAAAATGTTACTTTCGGAACGAGATACAGAGGAGGGCTAATGACATCTTTAGAAACTTTCTTCACACATTTATCTGAAGAACTTCTACTGGATGAATACCGTTTCACCGCCTAAAAATGTCACAGCAGGCTTGCCCTATAAGATATATTCTTAAACCCCACTTTTGCACTATTTTTGACTATTTTTGTGGATAGGGGATCGCAAAGGATAAATTATGGGACCTGGTGTTGTATGAGGACTCTCGTTTTCCGTTTAATCTACTTTTTTTTTATGACGTTTTTGTACGAAAACTTTTTCTTAGAAGTAATTTGTCGCGTTTTTAGACGTGTCCTGAATGGATTGAGCTTTCTTGGGCGTTTTTTTAGTCTATTTTGAATTTATTCGTTGTCATATTTTTGGGGTGATTTTGGACGCAATTATTGAAAGGTTCTTAACAGCGTTTTCAAATTTTTGTTTTACATTATTTTCGATATTCATGTAGGTATACGTATCCAATAAATTATTTTTGGGTACATTTCTAGACCTGTTTTTTGGGGTGTTAGCCTTATTTTTACCCGACTGGACACAGGGAGGATTAAGTGTTTCGCGCGTATCCTATGTACGTTCCTACGGGAGGCCCTGTAGCCTAAACGGCTTGACCGATTTTGAAGTGTGAGGTGTGATAATATTCGTATTCTTCCCCGGAGTGTCATAGGCTAAAAAGATAAAATTAAAAAAAAAGTTAATTGAAAAAACAAAAAAACCCGACTGACTGTAAAAAAAAAAGAATTAAAAATATATGAACAAGACACATTTAAGTACCTATAAACTAAATATTTGGCAGTCGGAGGGTACTCAATACTCATACATATATTTGTGTAGGTATATAGTCTCCGATTGTCAATTAGTTAGGTATAGGTACTTAAATGCGTCTTGTTCATATATTTTTAATTCTTTTTTTTTGGTTTTTTAAATTAACTTTTTTTTTGAATTAATTTTTGGCTTATTTTTGAACACCTTTTTGGAAGCGTTTATAATAAAATCGCTTTTTTCACCAAACACGTTTTGCATTCTACAAGTAGAATTGAAAGTTTTTCAAACTCCATCAAAAGACATGCACCAAGAATTTTAGAAGAACCTATTTCTTTTACGCGTTGTTGGAGTTATTTTTAAAAGTGTTTTTGGCCTCGAAAATGTCTCATAAGCTTTGTAAATAAATTGCTTATCTAGTTTTGGTAACTTTTGACGTTTGCTCAAATGGCCGAGGCATTAAACCTGAAGAATATTTTTCTATCCCCCATCTGGACGTTCGTTCCTATAGCCCCAATCGCCATATACTTCTCTTATCTTTCAAGACCAAACCACTCACACTGCAGCGCCATCAAAAGCAACAAATGAACAAACCCCGCAACAATGTAATCCATTAATTCGGATAAATGTCAACCAAGTGGCGCCGATTGTTCCCTCTGCAACTCTTTTATATATATATACGAAGATGGAAGCGCCGAGATGATGAATTGATCACCCGGTTAAGTGCTGCTCCCCAAAAACTTCATTGTTCCTCTCTCCTCAGTCGCACAACAGCCTTTCTATATAGTAAGCCTGGTGATGGTCGACTTGATGCGATGTTATAGACGCATGTATCATTTTGACCGCGACAACGACCTTGTTTAAACGACTTTGTTGTTGGCTTCGTCGCCATCGCCATCATCATCATCATCATCGGCGTCGTTGGTCGCCTCATTGTTTTATTGTTATTGTTGTCCGCATCTGACCAAGATCAAGAGGCGACCAACTACATACAAGCCAGGAGCATGCATATCACCATTTTTTTTTTTTGTGGTAAGTCTGCTCCGAAATCAATAAATTAGATACATGTTCAAGTGCTTTCGGCTGGCGCTGGTGCGATGTTGTGTTTCGAGCTGTCAGTCTATCCATTATCGTAAAAGTAAACACAAGCCAACAGAGCGCAAATGAACTGACCGCGTCAGAGTGCGTTGCTTTTACTTCTGGCTTAGACAGAAAGCAAAATCAAAACCGCACCTCGCATACTACACATAGGAAAACACCATTGAAAATGGAATTGACAAACTGAAACTGATGGGTAATAAATAAAAACTTTATTTGGCCTAGTAGACGATAAATTATCTTTTTGATGTCAGGACAGTGTATAGTTGTCAGATAGACACTGCAAAGTGGATATATAAAATAAACGGTCTCACAGTATGGAAAATGACCACTTGAATTAAATTATTTAATTATTTGGTGCGGTAAATCGAGGTAGACAAGACAGAAATATGACACATAAACGAAGCCAGTGTGGTGCCTAATGGTGCAAATGTTGTTCAGCTTTGAAGTTTATTGAGTAGTTTGATCGGACTTTGTAGAATTTTGTATAGTTTTCCTTTCTACAAAAGTATATATGCAAAGATAAAATTGTCACGCTTAATTCTTAAATGTATAATGCACTAAAAGTCAGTGGGTTATAACAATAACAACATTTTGTCCATAAGCGTAGTCAATTTGAGTCGAACTCAATCGATATAAAGTGGATCACAAACGCTGTACGTTCTAATGAAGAAATGACAGAAAAATAGAAAAGTAACGAGTAACGAGTTCTTTCTTAAGGCTTGTACTGCAAAAGTTTGTGAAATGCTAACGTGGTGAACGGCATAGTTCGAGGTCCTGCGACCTCTCGTCAAGAATTAAAAACATAGAGCTAATCAGCAAAATAACGAGTAACGAGTAACGAGTTATTTCCTTACTCTAGGAGTTAATAGATAATAAATTTGTGTTTTCGAATCTATTTGTCAATATTCTAAAACGATCATCCGTAAATAAGTGACGAGCAGTCACAGTATTTGACTGAACTCCCGTGATATCTTTATTTTTGCGAAAGGTCCGCTGTGAAAGATGGCTTTGACTCTGAGGCAACTCGCTTCGGGGGAATGTCTATTTTTCGAGGGCTTTTTGTGGTATCGTTCATCAACACCTGGTTCGTTACTATTCTCAAGAGATTACCTGGAGTGATGAACGCATTTCCCAGGGCGTTCCAACCGGCTTAATGGAATGCATTTCTCACGTTCAGAGTTGCTATAAAAGTTGCTTCAAGTGGTGGTTTTCTTGCTGGGCAGAGTCTTCGCTGCTAAACTTGACTGGGTGGTTACCTTGTGCGGACCATCTTCTCTTCGCTAAGGTTGGGTATTTCAGCTCAACGTTTTTTCCTTGTAATCCTATAAAGTCTAGAACTAGAAGTCGCTGTTGGCGGAATCTTCAGAAATAGAGAACAACACTGGCAGGGAGTCCCTTTCGTCGATAAATTTGACAGTTTGATGCTATTTGATGATGATCTACGAATTGAGTAGAATACAAATCGCCGACTGGCTACAGTAACTTGATGTCTCGTAGCAATGATTGAGTACCATTTGTCCACACTGGCGTTCAGATAACTTGGCATTTTAGAGCCGCAGGACATTGCTTATATATTTTGTTAAAGGCCACGAAGAACAGTCTCTGGGTGGAATTGTAACTTACTCTTCCTCTATATATAAATGCTTGAGCGCATTAATTAGCCTCTGTTAATAAGATCAGAGATCAATTTTGTACCGAAAGCTCGCGACTTCTTGCCAAAACTTGGCACCTAACGAGTCCGCGCCTACCTAGACTATGGACACTTAAGAGACAAACAATTGTCGAGACTTCTTTTTCTTGAGTTAATATCAAGAAGCTGTTTACCCTATACCGTCCTATCTCCAAAACAGTTCAAAGACCTGAACTAGATGGGTTGAAACGAGTAGGAGTACCTATCTTGGGATAATTGTAGCTTTGTAACAGGAAAATGTATTTTACCATATGAATATCGGTCATAAATACCTCTTTTGATTATGCGATGTCACAGCTGTTTGCGCGTGTGCTAGATATTGGTATCGCCGTCAAAAATGTTAGACATCGGTTCATCGGTTGTATTTTAAAGACTAATTACAAAAATTACAAGTTTGAGAGCTTAATCCACTTTATTTTCCACAAATGTAATGAAAGCGTTAAAAATTCGGACAGAATATAACTTATTATAGTAGGTACCTAATCGAAGTTTCAAAAGCGATATCGTCCAGACGATTATTGTCATATAAGGAATCTGCCTCCAGGATAAAATTTAATATTAGATATACCTTCCGAGCATCTCTGTACCATTACCCAGTTTTGCAAAACTTAATCTCGTCCAACTCTTCCCACTATTTTTGTTGTAAAAATTAAGCCACCTACCTAAGTCCGACTTCCAAATTCGGCCATCAATTACCTCCATCCGCAAGAGGTCATCGTCTCCTCATCATCATCTCTAAAGGACACCTGATAGAGCGAAAGTGCAAGTGCAAAGGAGATGATTTTTTTTTTTAAATATTCATTTCATTATTGATTTTTTTGGTACCAAAAAAAAGAAAAGAAAAAACACTCCCAGGTACCTATCCAAAACAGTCAGTGAAAATTCAATAAACCATTTTCTACATGGAAATTCCCCACCAACACCGCCATACTCCATTTCCAATTGAAATAACATTGTGTCTCGTTGTTTTTTTGTTTCCCCAGCTACCTGAGGAGAAATCACCCCAGCATCCAGTCGAACTATCCACTGAACTAATGCTGGCGTGCACAGTGGCGCTATCTCCATCTTATACGAAGAAGCACTCACACCCCAAAGTACTGGAACGCCTACCGGATCTTATAAGGTGAGTTTGGTGTTGGGTTCTTTTATTTTGTTCACCTTTTTCTTATTGTTCTCTCTTTCTGTTCGATGTTCGAAAAAGAGGGGTAATCGTTCTCGAAATTGACTTCGACTGAGTAGAGTACAATGGCGGTCAAAAGAGAAACCCCACTGCATGCGGGTGTGGGTGCGTGCGTGTGTGAATAGGTGAAAATAAAAGAGGCGTGGCCTCGGCCACCTTATATTATATACGAGACCTGATGTATTTATCATCCAACGAGAGCGAGATAAACATAATGCTGGCGACCCAACTTGAATGAGACTTTAAAAGTTGGCTTTAATTTTTTTGGAATAATTTTCGTCCTTTTTTCCGTAAAGATACTGTTGTTCTTGTGTCCTGCTTCGTCTCCTTTATTTTTGTTCAGTAATACAGGAAAATATTTTTATTTTTCGGTCTGTCAACATTTTGCCACTATACACCGAACCGGTCCCCCGGCCCGTGTCGTCGTCAACCATTTTCGCCTTTGTTCTGGGTCCCATTGAATTTTCGGTGCACTGGAGTGAGAAGTGGGAGAATTAAATTTCACTTTTTCAAGTCGTCCTGTGCGTATCCTTTTATTGGCGTGCGTGGATCTTTAATTTGCAGTTGAAAAGCGTTTTCGAGTCTCTTCATTGATTCACTGACAATGAAGTGCGGGCGGGAGTATCATCGACGTAGGTAGGTTGAAATACAATGGAAGGTCCTGTATTTTTCGTATATACCTATAGGTAGAGGTACCCACCCCGGTATATGGAAAATTGAATTTTGTTATTCTTCGATGTCGTCCTTGATGTATTTTTTATTTCATAGAATCTACAGTGAAACTTTGTTCTGCAGGAATCAGATTTGGTTCGTTTTTCAGTTACAGAGGATGTTTTTTTTCTTCGCTCTCTTTGATTTGGTTTAAGGACGACCTAATTGCAAAACGATATGCTCGTTCTCCTCGTGGGTATAGAGAGAAGATATAACGCGAACGTTTTGTGTATTTTCGATGAAGTCTCTAAGGACTTTCCGGTCTTTTTTTTTTTTTCATAGCTAGGTAAGGTGTATTTTGCGTATATAGTCTTAGGGACAGTTTTGCTTTTGTAGATACCTAATTAAATTTTAAAGATGCTTGCAGAATGTTTATCGAATGGCGTTCTGTTCGAAGTGGAATGGTATAGGTACCTATGTACCTATGGAGGTTTGTTTGAAGGAAGCTGTAATCTTGTTGAGAGTTAATTAAATTGAATGGCGAATCGCGAAAGGCACCTCAGTTTGCCGAGGTCTTCTGTAGCGGTTAGCTTCAGAGCACTGAGGGTTCGATGTGTATGGTTAGCACACTTGTTACTTGGTTGTTATCAAAGAGCCACGGAATGCATTAGGATAAATGGGTAGATGCTAATGCATTACTTTGAGGCGTTCCCCTGTAAACAGACCACGTTCACTTGAGCTAAATGAATATGTACCTATACCTAAAACCTATTAGACAGGTATATATAGATCTCACAGGAGCATTAGGGTATCTAGACTGCGGTACGCTGCAAAGGAGTGCATTACCGATAATTCTTTGCAAAACCAAATTGATGCGTTATTAGAAGCGAACGCCTAGCAGCATTGAAGCATTTTTTTCACCTTTGGAGTTGTAGGTGCCAGAATATAGATTAGGGACATTCGACGTTTTCGTTACCAGTTCTTACGTCTGTGTCACAGAGCCATTAGAAGTAGATGGATTTAAAAAGTACGGCATAAGAGAGAGATAAAAGAGGACGAGCGTTTTTTTGGAAACAGGCACAGGGTGCTCCGTTTAAAAAAGGCAACCATTAACTTGTCATACATTTTTATTAAAAATTAAATAAGAATTACATGTGTGTTACGCTAAGATATTTTTGCTTGTTGTTGGCGTTTTTGATAATTCTATTAAATTTTTTGATTACGTGATACACTCGTACATAGAATTTTATAAGAAATTCTTTGTTTTGATTTTTACAGCAAAAGTAATCAAATGCATTCTATAATATGTCTGAGGTACCTATACATTTCCATTTCAAAATTATTGCAAAAGTATAAATTGGGAAAACGAGAAATACATTTTTGCTCCAGACTCTCTAACGCATCTAAAAAGTTTTGAGAAGGGCGCGTTAATTGCGCACCTTCATATTCTTTGAAATCAGTGAATATGGAGGAAACAATAGGTTTCTGACTTAATTCCAACTCACACTTGTGTTTTTGACTCACTTTGTCCCGCTTTTTTGGTGATTGCATTTCAACGCCGGGAAGCTCTAAAATTGCAGTTGGCTCACAGTTTCCATGGGCTAGGTGTATCTTCCATGTACTTTGCTGAAAATGATATTTTAAATGCATACATGAATTGAAACGGAGTCAGTAACTTGTTATTTCCTCCTCGGTTGCGTAAAACAGCGAAGGTATTTTCCAGACAATCTTGGTTGAGGTTTCTCGTTAAAAGGAACTCAATACCATCCGCTCTTAAAGCACTTGAAATGGCAATGAGAGCATTTATTTTTAAGAATCGCATTTTTTTAGTTACATTGGTACACTTATCAAGAAGAGTAATATTTTGCAGAAATATATTCATATCATTTAAGAAATTGACTTGCTCTTGATTTCCGAAAAATGACCTTCTGGATTCTTTGGGGTCCTTAAATTTAGACGAATTAAAAAGATCGGACAAGCTTTCTAGTTTTTCGATCATTTCAAACACTTTAATGAATGTTTTCCCATTTGTTCTTGCAATATTTTTAAATTCAAACACAGTTGAACTTTAACATTAAAAAATCACTTATACTCTTATTTTAGCACTGAGAACTAACACGACGTGTTTCGCAGCACTGATAAGAATGCAAGTCAATACGCATTTGGAAATACATTATGAATGAAAGCACCGCCTACCCCACCTTATTGCAAAACCAGTGTGACCAATTACCATAGAAACTAGAAAATAATGAGTCAAATAATTTTTATTATTACTGGGGGGAACACAGGATTGCAGTATTTTCAGCGAAGTCAAATCAAAGAAAAAACATTTACATATTTTCATATTTTTTACTGAAAGGTGATTAAAGAGGTTCCTATAATTAGGCGTAATGAGTGCAAAAAAAAAACCATTTAAAAAAGCAAAGCAGGTAGCACTGCGAAATGATGATCAAGTCGAGACGCCTTTAAAAAAGCATTATGAAAAAGCCCACAAACGTTCGTCTTACGAAGCGCTCCGCATATACCTAGTGGTACAGGCAAAATATATATTGTGTACCCTTTTTTACAGGGCTCTAATCGCGTAATTTATGAAACGATAGTCGTCGAAATGATTGAACAAAACGACATCCTTTTTAGTTTGCTTCATATAACATCATCGTCGCATCGTTCAATCGAATCGTTCATCGTTCTCGTTTTGAACAGTTTGAACATGACTGTAAACAAACTTTGACAACTTTTTTTTTTTTTGTAATTTGTTTATTTTTCTTCCTTGCTATTGATGGGTATGAAACTGACAATTTAATCCAAATATGGATAGTTAGCAAGGAACATGACCTCTACTAGTATCAAGATGCAAGTATGCAAACATTATCTAAGAAGCCAAACAACAGCTAGTAGTGTGAAAAAGCAAGATTCGCCCAAGAAGGATGGAATGTTTTATGAGTGTATATTCAAAAAAGAAATGCAACCACCATCTTTTTGCAAAGAATGCGTTCTATTACAACTTCGATAAAAGCAAGTTCCCTCCAAAGAGAACATTAGTTGGTGTCTTCCGTGAAATATTGTCATACTTCTCTAAAACCTAACACCAAATGAAAAAAATTACCCCAAAAACGATGAAACAATTGCAAAATAGCCATCGCTCAATCGAATCGTTTCGACGATAGTATTTGGCAGTTGAATTAGTAACGTGAAGCAACATTAAACGATGATCGTCTAATCGTTTCAACGATTATCGTTTTTTGTTTGCTACATGAAGTAGAAGAATCGTCGAGACGATGTCGTTCGATCGTTTTGTGCTTACGCGATTAGAGCCCAGGGGTCGTTGTATAAGGGTTAAAACAGATCCTTTCGCCCTTCTCCCACTTTATTGTAGGTTTTGTTATGCATTTTTCTTTGTGGTAGAAGGAAATGCATATGTAGAGAGTGGTCCCTACTCATTATAATAGATATAGACTCTACTCAACCTAATAGTTTTACGCACTAGAGTGACTACATCTCTGGAAAAACGAAGAGCTACCTGGCTACTCTTCACAAGGAATTACAAAAATTAATGTTTCCTACCGACGATCGATTTTATTGGCTGCCAAAAGACGGACATACTACCTATGACCAAAAGCAACAGGGACAGGGACATTACGAATGATTTTTTTTTAACGGTGGTATTTTTGTATGTTTATTTCCAAGTTCCTTTTCCGAAATAAGTTTCCGGGGTGTTATGAGTAAATGCAGCCAATTTATTTCTTCTCTGAATATTTCTGTTTCCAATTTGTATGATGAGTGTCCACAAAACTTGCTAGAAAAATGTTTCCATGTAACAATTAAAAATAATTACAACCCATTGTTTATTCATTATAACAAAAGACAACAAAAGTGCAATTTCGCTTATGAATTATCTAACAACGATTCATCGTGTTGATTAGAATAGAAGTAGGCACTCGCGATGCATTATGGGACAATAGGCTATTATTCCACAAGGTGCGGGTTTTTCATTCTGCAATTGTAATAGCTCTATCCAAACATAGAAGGCAGTTGGAAAATACCAAAAAAAATGTGTCGTCCTCTATGCCTGTTTCTTGAATAGGTATTTTAACAAAGGATACGAAGGTATAAATGTTTGGTATTGAATTTAAACACTATAATTAGTTCCCTGCTAGCCGGTTTACGTCTCTGTTTATTTTTTTTATTTTATTAACAAATATTAAGGTCGTTATATTCTGGAGTGAAAAAAGTGAAAACCACATCTTAATCCGCGGTTAGGACTGTCCTACAGTTTGATGTAGGTACTAAAAGTTAAACACTGTTAAAATAACAGCGTCACCTGTCGGATTTTATTTGCAACTCTCTTTAACCACGGTCAGTGTCAATGAATGGAAATTGTTGAATTTCCGGTGTCCGGCACGTACCCACTGTTGCCTCGCAGCAATTCGCCAGTGAACAATCCGTCAAACCAACGATAAATATCGAATCCTCCTGCCCCACTAGATCCTTCGAAATAGAAATGACGTAGGCGAACTATTCAAGTGGGAATTCAATTTTATTTTCTGAAATATGACACAAGCTTAGATATAATATACCAGTACAACGGAAAACAACTTACATTGGTCGGGACTATTCTAGAAAAAACTGCGAATCACTAACAGGGCAACCACTGCTGTACCATTGAGTATCTCGAAAATTTACCAT
Source organism: Cheilosia variabilis (assembly GCA_951230905.1). Lineage (NCBI taxonomy): Eukaryota > Metazoa > Arthropoda > Insecta > Diptera > Syrphidae > Cheilosia > Cheilosia variabilis. Next base: position 11,576,520 of record OX579680.1, on the reverse strand, counting down.
AACTCAACTGCATACGACAGATTTTACTTTTTTGTTTGACAGAACGACTGAATAAAGGTTATTGGGCAAGGGCAACGAATTCGCCAAACCTTAAACAGTGATGCCAACGTGTTAATATCCCGACTCATTTAAATTGAGTGAAAATTCAAAAATACTTAATTTAGCTTCGGAAAATAAACTGCATAACTAAACTAAACTAGTTAAACTATAAACTTAAGGCAGGAAATATTTGGCTCGATGACACCCACGAACATAGACATTTATTGATGAGGACGGGCAAGCCTCCTTCCGGACTTTGACAACAGCCTTCGAGTTGTGCACTCCATATAAATTTGCTGAGGTCTTTTACTACCCGATAGGCGTGCCACCTTGGGAAAGATACTTCCCTGCTTGGATGAAAAAGGTTGGAATTTATGAAGCCTTACTAAATTTTGGCATAAAAAAAATTGTACCACGCTGAGCTTCTCGTAGCTATTCCTCAAAGTTTTGTTCTCGATCTGAAATGACCTCCAATTCTATATCACGCTAGAGGCTGACTTGAGAATACTCTAAATAGGATTGCATGAACGTAATCCAGCTTAGGCCGGTTGCATTAAAAGTGTATGGCGTGTCCATAAGACCCTGATGTATACAGTGCCTAATTGTATAGAGTTTCAAGCATAGCCGAGCTATACTTTGGGTGTGAAAGATGGTGGCTGGTTTTAACGTGGTTTTGCAATGCCTAGAACACGTTGGTCTCGCTTTATAAGGCTCAACAATCCCCCATGTTCTTGTTTTAAATGCCAAATTTCCGACTCGGCTTTCTTTTTTCTTATAACTGCATCGAGTTTCGTATCTAAAGGGGCATTGGTTCGTGTTTTACTGGTACCTAGTTGGTCTTCGTTTGCCACCTTTAAACGGGCCATTCGAAAAAATAACCTGAAAGACGTAAGTATCGAGTTGTTTTAAAAGTGTCAATTTTTCAGTCTCATTTAAATTTAATAGAGTGCCTCTCGGTCTTTCTTTGAACTATGCAGCTAGCGCTTTCTATGAAGTTTATTGGGACCGGTCTTAAAGCCTCTTTAAAAGGTCTACCGCCAAACTGCGGGTCCATAAAATCTCTTTGATTTGTGTCAACAACTCGGGCGGAATTTTTCACTTCTACAGCTCGACTATCAGTCCATAAGGGAGCCCTACCCTTCAGGTACCGACGGGAGTGCTAAAACAGCCTGTTTAATGAACACGTACAGTCGTACAAGCTTGCCGATCAAAAGTTCATCGAACTCCACATGTGGAGCAGCTATAAACTGCAGGCCTTATCGCACTCAAATCCCCATAACTCGCATGCGAGCCCGACTGTCACCAATTACAATTCTCAAGGCTCCCTGCGATTGTACGACTTAATTGCTCATAATGTACGAATTTCGCACTCAAACCTCCACCAGCGGTAGCAGCACCACCGCCTACCTTAATTGCTTCATGTACCTATATACTCACGTGGAAAAGTGTTCGTTTATAACCTCGATTACTCATTATGAAAATTGCTGCATAAATCTCAGCCATCGCTACAAGCTTCCAAGTGTCGTACACTTACAAGATCCACATCTATACGCTGCGGGCCCAAGTATACCCAGTCCACCACCATGCACCGCGTTGGCACATATGTACAATGTACATCTATCAACCTGTTTGCTTCTAGCAGAGCTGGCAATTATGTGCTGCAAATATCTCGTGCATCCTTCCCGTCAACGGAAAACCAGTTAAGAAGAGCACAAAAAAGGAGCCTGCCGCACAACAAAATGGACATCCACCAGATAGGAGTGCAGTGCAGCGCACACATGAGCACCTAAAGAGCGTGCAACCAAAAACCGACCAGCCAGCCACCGAGCCGAGCCAACCGACAAACCGACCAACTATTTGGACGTGTTTCCGATTAGACAAGAGCGAGGACAAACACAGGAACTTGACTCACATGCGGACGATTGCCCGACGTCTTGTACTTAATATCTGAATGCATGGTGCCGAACACGGCAATTATCAGGCGAAACGATTAATGGACAAGTTTCGCTTAGTCCGTAGGTGTAAGTGTGCATATAGGACTGTTGTGGCACTCGTCTGTTTTTCGATTCACGCGCGTGGAAATTCGAGACCTTTCCTCTGTGGTAGGTCGAGGTTTATTTTCGTCGCGCGCGCACACACACACACACACACATACGGATGTTAGCGATCAGTGTCCTGTCAGATCTGAGGCAGGAGTTAATGAGGTTTTCAGTTTTCAGTTTTCCGTTTTCAGTTTTCACATCTCAACGTCAACAAGTGTTTTTCTAAGAGCGCTCCTAGATGCGATGCTGCCGCCGCCACCCAGCGAGTCGAATGCGGAGGATATGCATCATTTCACCGCACAAAAGGGTGATGTTTTGACAGTTCCACAGATTCCACACAGATGTAGATAGAGAAGAATTTCCCAAAAACACTAGCCAAATGGATTTCTTCTGCAGACAGAGGGAGTTGTGTGTGTCATACGATTTCACTAATCACGACAATGACAGTTTGTGCGAACTGTCAGCGCAGTGTTCGGTGGCGGTGACAGTTGGGAAAATTGTCATTCAAAAACTGTCACGGGAATTTCTCTGTAACACTTTGTTTTCGTCGAAAACTTGTGGGTGGCGTTCGAGAGGAAAAGTCAATCATACTGGATGGATGCTCTTGACTTGGGTGTTCCCTCTGGTGGACGTCTCCAATGCGATGAAGCGAGCTTTGGCCGCGTACTGTTTGTCGTCCCAAAATAGCACCTGAGGAGCTCATCGTCACTGAAACTCCTGCAGATGTTCCCATGTGTATATATCAAATTTCGGATCAGCATGCGTGCGTCCTCTAGGAATTGATAATGGTCTGGGCACGCAGCGCTCTCTATGTCTTATATTCGCGACCTGTTTGGGCAATGAAAAAGTCATCGCTATGGTGCCTTCCGAACAGGGGATTACTTACGGTACATTGGTCTCATTCAAGCACTTAGCGTGTCGCATTTGAACGGTATATCGTGTACTAGCTGGCGCAACCCTCCTCGGGGCTATTATCTGCTTAAGTCTACCGAGGGGTGTTTATCCTGCCGTTAAGCCCTCATCATTGAGATTTGATTGACTCATCCTTTTGTCTACTCACAAAAGGGAGAGGGGTCTTAATTTTCACCATGATGCTGATCACCGTGCAAAAGACTTTGTGTATTGGCATTAAATTAAGACCTCATGCACTTTACACATTTTACATATGTCACAAAAATTCTCCTTGTTGAATCGAGAGATCCTTTTTGAGTGCCCAAAAGCAACCCTATACGTATGTCGTACTCCTTTGGCGAAACTACATATTTGCAGCGGAACTTCTGTTTTGTTTTTCCTGCACTATGTGTGTTTTCTAATCCAATGATGTCGGACGGATGTGTTCTACTTTGATAGACATGAAGATGGAAAATTCATCGCATATGGTCTATGGTTTGATGCGTGTTCAGAGGTTTTGTGACATGGAAATCCTTGCGCCCGGAGGAATTGAATTTGCCGATTTGTGTTTGCGCATTGTAGCCCCGATTGACTGTGTGATATGACAGTTTGTGATTTGAAATCAGAAACTGATGCATACGCAAGGGAGCGGATTCGAATTGAGCCAGAGTGCGCCTTACTGACATTTCCATTTCAATTCTACGGCGAAAATGTGTTCAGGGGATTTCTTTGAGCAGTTTTGGCATTTTCTGCATTCAAATCAATTATGGCACTGAAAGCGTTTCCTTTCGAAAAGTTTTTCTTAATTTTGGAAAGAGACAGAAATCATTCGCACCTAGCTATAGGTCGGAGGTATAGCGTGCTCATAGAGTAACCAAACTAGAGAGCCAACTTCCCGTGCCCGTGCACCTACCCGATGACAGTCCTCTCTCGCGCGCTCTTTTTCTCCTGTCTGTGAATACGTGTATTATCAGTCGCCGGGTGGCACTATTTCTCAATTACAAACAATTTGTAAATGGATTTATAACAATAAATGTACAAAAAGTAAATGTTGATTATGTTTTTTTTAGATAACATAACTTGTTCTCTATTCATATTCGGCACCAAAAACTATTCATCCATTCACATTTCAGTTGTTTTTTAGTTTTATTTGTATGAATTCTATTTTTGACAGCAAAATTCATGCAGCTGCATAAATGAATTCCGTAGGGGGTTGTTCCAAAAATGAGTTAGCAACATGCAAGTTAAACCCAGCTTCCACTAGGGCATAAGTGAATTTTGTATAATTTTCATGTACATTGCATAATTTTCTATTAGGCTCGGTGAATGTTTCCAAATTCGTTTGATGTCGTTTAATAACACTGACCAGTATTCATCAATGTTACTTAGGAACAGTAAAAATGCATATTTAAAAAACAACAAAGGATTAGTATCGGAAAGCAAAAAAAAAAACAAAAAATATAAATTATTAATTGACAAAAACAAGTGCACTCAATGTGCTTTTGGGATACAAAATGTTTTTTTTTTTCGAGTATTTCACATAAATATAATGCGATCTACGAAGATTTGTGTATTATGGCCTTTACCAGAAAAAGCCAAATGCATACAAATTTGTCAGCAATAGTATAAGCAATAAAAATATCATTTTTAGAATTAAACAAACGCATATTTGATATGTTATTGTTCATTTTACGTACTAATTACAGATTATAATTTATGCTAAAATTAAAAAATATTTTTCGCCACGACATAAAAAAAAAATGTTTTCCCTAAACGGAGTTAAAACACTTTGTTTCAGTATGATTTCAAAACTTAAAGCATTAAAATCAACTAGAAAAAGTGTATTTTCTTTCAAATATACAAAAAAAAGCTTCAAGTTACAAAATCTCTTTTAACAAAAGTAAAAAAAAAAACGTGTTAGTTAATTTTATAAAGTTCATAAACTTTATAAACTCTTATGTCGTTTTCGATTTGGCAAAAAGATCAATTTTTTTTTTTTGATCGAGATTGCTTTTTATGTTTGATTTGCCAAATATCTGACACTCTGAGAAATCTCGATTTTTTTCTCAGATTTCACACATACTTTCACTAATACCTACCAATGTATATGACACACAGCTGTCGGTTACGAATTGTTTATCGTTGAAAGGATTGCTTTTTTAACTGAATTATTCATTTTTCGAGTATGGAAACGATTTTTTATATTAAATTATTTCTATATATTATATTATTATTTCCATCCAATTGGAATGGATTTATAGTGCAAGTGAAAAAAAATATTTTTGCGGCCAACTCAATACACAAAAGAACCAATAAAATTCGAATTTAATGTTCGATTTGTCAGCAAAAATTTGAAAGATCAAAATCTGAAAAGCCAAATCGAAAACGACATTAAATTCAACTGTGATGTGAACGCCGTGTAACTAATGGGCACAAAATATGTCGAACACAGTCGCCTCCACTTGAAATCCCACCAGAAAATGGCCGCTCGATGGCATGAAGTGCCATACATTATTTTGTATAAGTATTCGTGCGGCAGCAATGGCGCTCCTTTGATTTGTACAGGCACAAATACTTATGCAATATAATGTATGGCAGACAGCGTTGCCACTAAAATCTTTAGCAAATGTAGTACGTTAGCCAACAAAATGTATCATTTTCAAAAAAAATTTAGTACCTGTTTTTTTTCTACTGAAATTTAAATAAAGTAGTATAACAAAAAAATTATGTTATGTTTCTAAAACAGTCGGACACACTTGGAGTTGTTTTGCACTATTATAATTGGAAATGTGTATGGGTAAGAGTTCATGTCTGACAAGCAAAGTCATATTGCAAACAAATGACTTCTGACAAGCGCGACAAAAGCGTTTGCCAGACCTACATTCGACCCACGAAAATTGGTTTTCCCATTCCTTGCGATATCTTTGGGTGCGAGTTGAAGATTTGCAGTTTTTAAATCTATTTATTTAGTTATAAAAGCAAAAGGGGCAAAATTCGAACTGTTGTTCGTAAAAAAGTAAAATGGTTAGACGGATCTTAAGAAATGTAGTACATTAGGGTAACGATGTAGTAGTACGGCGTTGAAAAATCCAGCAAATATGTAGCACAGTACTACATATGTAGTACAAGTGGTAACGCTTATGGCAGACAGCTTGTAGGCAAATATACCGTTTCTGCTCTCAGTTGGCTCTCTAGTTTGGTTACTCTATGAGCGTGCTGCTAAATGGTCATCATGTAGGGAGGGGACAAGAGGCAAACTCACGGGTAGTTAATTGAGAAACATTTTATTTACCCAGTCATGGACACTAATAACACATTTCAGTCTCGACTTTAAATTTATAAAAGCTCACAACTGCAAAATTTTTATGAATGAACTACGAAAATTTAGAGTCGAGACTGAACATGTTTATTGCTAAAACCCAGTATGTTGAATCGCAAAAAAATTAAAAAAAAAAAATTGAGGCCCACTGACTTTTTATTTTGTTTAACCATTCTTCAAAAATCTTGGCCAAAAAGAATTTTATATGTCTTGGTCTTAAAGAATGTGTCTCCACCTTCAAACTCTGCCCATTTTCCTAGCACTTTATCTTCCATTCTTTAAAAATAATTTCAACCTCCACTTCCAGTAAGTGGAATGAAATTGGAAACAAATTTGAAAGCTGTTTGTTGTATAAATAAAAAATTTGTTTGTTTATTTTTTTTATACATATTTGTGTTTAGTGATTTGTTCCACTCTACCTCTTATTTTAGGCATTATTTTATTGAAAATTTTTTATTTTTTCAAGTTAGTAATTTTTTCGTTAAAAAATCGTTGGCAACGCTGATAGATAGATAGCTGAAGTTATATTCTGCCCGAATTGTTGACACTATCGTCAGCTTTCATTACATTTGTGGAAAATAAACTGGATTAAGCTCTCAAACTCGTAGTTTTTGTAATTAGTCGCTTGTTTTGGAGGTCTATCGTTTCGACGATAATGTTACGGAATGAGTGCCCAGGAAACGTAGAGCTGACGAGAGAAGGTAAATTTGTATTCATTTGTTCACCTCGTTTCGTTTTTTACATGCTTATTTCTTATTAACCAGAGGCCCAAATATTGGCCCATTTACTTCTACCCCTTTTCCTGTGTGGTGATGGAGAGCCTTTGGTATTATTCCCTTGTATTTTTGATTGGTAGCTGCTTAGCTTATTGCAAATATACTACCCAACTACACCTTGACCGGAGCCTAATGTGATTTTTTTTTGGCTAAAAATCATGTTTTTGTGTAGTTTTTGAAAATGGCAGCATATATTGGTAAGGTGTCCTTAAATTTACAGCCAGCGAACGAAAAAGTGGCTTAAAGCTGGCTGAGACAGCAAGTGATAAGGCTTCCTCCCTCCCTCAAACATCTCGTTAAAAATCGAGTTAACTAAGCACCTATACCACATGTCTGCTCGGCTTACTAAAAGCAAACATGGAAACCAATCAGTCGGCAAACACAAACAGTTTGATCGCAACATATGCTCGATTGGAATCTCTCATTCAAATTCCGTGTGCGCACATCATTTTTTATCCATCAAATTTAATGGGATGTGTGATGAAAATACAATTTCCAATTCATCCTTCAATAATTAACATAGAGCTTCTGTGCGCGCATTTGCCCATCACTCACCACCACTCACCACCACTGTATGTGAGCAACGGCATTTGCAGGGCCACCTCTCGTTTAATTACCCTTTAAGTAACCATATCGAATGGCAGACCAAGCGTAGCGTTCGCGTCTTCCTGCACGCTTCACTCAATTTGATTAACGACAAAGGACAACAACTGTAACAATGGCACATAGAGCACACCAACTCCTGTGTATTGATATGATGAACACAATCAAGATATAAGCGTGGACCCTGATCATAGACATCAGAGCATCCTATACCATGCAGAGTATCATGTGTTCAAGAGCGTACTCTGTAGAGCGTACTCTGTAGAGCACCCCACGAGTCCTCGTCCTTGTATATACCATATCCATTGTCATCCTATTATTGAGTTTCAGTTTTGCTTTCTCGGTCGCCGCCGCCACCGTTTCTAAATAAAATTTCATTCACCATCCGGTGATTCGTCCTGTGTGTACATTTTCAAAATATACTGTTGGCTGTCAGATGCGACAGCTATTCCCATGCCCACACACACATACCGCACAAAAGAGGGAGCTCGCAGCTCGATCAGCGCAGCAGCAGATATAGAGACCTTGTGGTGGGTATCTAGTTTCGCTCTATCCCCGTTGAAGTTGAAAGCAAAAATTATATTCTTTCATATCCTGCGCCAAAAGCGCTGATGATGGGATTCCAAATAATAATATTGACTTTGAGAACGACGGTGTTGTCGATGGTGGGCTGTGGTGCTTGGGACGGGGGTATACGACTGCCATCGAGTGCGTACGGATGCTATGCATCAGTGCGTGTCAAACCAGGATGGGAGCGGAGTTTGTTTTTATTTGTCTTTACCTAAGATTTCCTTGAATTTTGTTCCCTCTCTCGAGTGTCGTAACAGGACCAAGAGGAGAACGTTTAATTTATCAAAACACGAAATGAAAAACGTGGAATAAAACTTACAGAAAAAAGAAATAGACCCACTTTCGCGTGAACGAATCCAGGCGAATTTACGAGATGATATTATGTTTTGTTGCCGGCGCCAAGTTGGGAAGTAAAGGAAACTCGAAGAATGTCATGGCACAGTAGTTGACACGGATGGTTTACCGGATTTAAATGGAGAATGATGTACCACCAACGCAGAATGATTAAAGTGACGCATTGCAGAGTACTAAAAGAATCGTCCAACTTTGCACGCACTTACGACTAATTGGAAGTTCAGCTTGATATCCATTTAACGCCATCAGAATGTTTGTGGGAGTTTTCTTAAACTTCTCATTCCAAATCTCTGAATATATATATTTCGTAGGACTTATAACAGTAAAAATGACGAACGAAATGTGTTTTTTTTTCGACGTTACGCTCTTTCTAAACTGCAGCTAAAAAAGGTTGGGAAAATGTTCTCTTCTAGAGATATTTATTATTTTTCGTCGAACATCAACTAGCGCCTCGGAAAAATACTGAAAGACATATCGAAGTTTGTCAAGTTTTAAACTGCAGCCAGTGATGCCAGATAACAAGATATACCTTTTTTCAAGATTTTTGAGCTCCAAAATATCTACAAGACTTTTTACCTCGAAATCATCAAATTTCAAGACTTGATATTAAGAACTTTTTAAATCTAGCACATTAAAAGATCCTTTTCTATTGAAGAAAAACGTTTTCTATTAATTCCATTATTATATAAAATGTGAGTCGAACAGAGCCCATGCACAATTTCTGTCTCACTAACGTTTTCAACAACTCTAAGGACACATGCATTTTTACGAACTCGATAAAATAACTGATGTAACGTGTTTTTGGAAAAATGATTTTGTATATACTGAAAAGGTTGTTGAAATTTTTATTTTTACAAAGGATTTGTTGATCTTTAATGAACCGAAATTCTATGATCTTGATATAAGCAATGCAATTCTAAGTCAATTTAATTCAATTATGTTCCAAAATTTCAAAAAGCATTAACCTTGATTTCTGACCAACGTTTTTTTTATATATATTTAGGTGATTTATGTATTAGTAGTAAAGTACTTCAAAATTGTATTTTAAATTTCGCTCTTTTTATATTTTGAACAAAATCTTGAAAAAAGATTTTTTGTTTCGGAAAAACAAGATTTTCAGATTTTTATCTGGCAACACTGACTGCAGCTGCAAAAAGTTTGCGAAAAGGTTCTCTTCTAGATATTTATTATTTTTCGTCGAACTTCAACTAGCGCCTCGGAAAAATACTGAAAGACATATCGAAGTTTGTCAGTGCCAAATCTCATTTTATAGGAAACGGGGTTTGAATAGCTGCACCCGTAAACGAGCGATTTTTTACACTCAGAAAAAAAAATTGTAATGCCAACAATTTTGCTTGGTTAAAATGAACCCAAATATCAAAATCTTTGATTTAAGAATGAAATTGTTGGCAATGATGCAATAAAATACTTATGGAGAGTATATTATTCTTACGCTGAATACCTGATTCTTGAAAGCTTAAAAACGAGTTCTTGTTAACAAAAATAATATTTGAACCAACAACTTTTAACTTACAATTTTTTAAAAATCTCAAAATTTTTCGCTTAACAATCTTTTTTTTTCTGAGTGTACCTGTAACAAACCCGTCATCCATTGTTCGTTTACGGGTGCAACTTTTGTTCACTGAGTTCGTAGCCTTTGCTGACTAAACATTCCGCAAAAATCTAGACCCAAATTCATTCAGTAAATTTGAAGTATTTCCGTCAGTTACAAATGAGAAACAACCTGGCATGTGAATTGATGATGACTGCTCCCGTATAATAGAGCATGAATAGAGCATGTCAAATGGATCGACACATATCGTCCATGTCTTACAATAAATTTTGTCCGTGCCCTTAAATGCTTCTAAAATTTGAGTATAGATGGAAACCATAAATCAAACCTAATGACGATTTTTATTACATTCCAAAAAATCGTTTCCATTTCCATTAACAACAGGCACTTGCCCTTCCTTCAGCCACAAAAATTGCATGAGCTCAAGCTATACACCACCTAGCGCTACCAAAACTAAAACCCGTTCATTAGAATAAAATGTAAATCAGCAGCTCACCCATATGTTGCAAAAAAAAAGGGAAGAAAGAAACCTCTTTTATTGTTGCAACACCAAAAAGAACCTCGCTTTTTTCAGCCACTGTTGCTAATGTCCGTTCGAATTATCATTCATAAATCAGACATCAAATTGATTACAGTGTTGCCCTCCCTTCACCCATGGGCCGACCAAAAAAAGGTGGATAATAAAATTATTCCTAATAATCATCATAATAATCAACCGAAGCGTAACGAATACGCAAATTCGTAAAAAAGAGCGACATCCCCTCGCAATTGGGATGTTTTTCTTCCGATTCATGGCACATGTTCCAGAATTACTCGCAGAGTAGGCAAATGTCAGAACCAATATGCATACAAAAACAACCATCTCGAGAGATCACCATCAGGAGTAACAACTCTATACGCGAGGCACGAGTGGTGTCACCCCTTCGAATTGTGTCGCCCGGAATTAACCTCACTTTTTGCCCATGCCTATGAATAAATTGAAAAGGGTGTGAGGGTAGGTCCTCTCCTAAGTGAAAATCACGTTACAGAGTTGATGCGCATTCGGTGCTATTAAAATCATATTATTCGCATAAAAATGTCCCCAGGGGGTGTGGATATTGAATACATCTCTACCCTCTGGCAAAGGGTGCACCACGCGGGTTCACCAAATGCACTTGGCTATATTCTATGTCTGTGCCAATAATAGTAATTGAAACATTATACCCCGAGAAGCGCCTCAGGGCTCTGTTTGCTCTTTCTATGTCAATTATGTCCACACACATACGAGTATGGGAAGGATACGGGGGCGCTGTTACAACGGTGTCTTTATATTCTAATTTAAATTTTATAAACATCAAGCCGACGACTGGAGTTTTATGACAGTTTTGGGATGGTTAGACCATTTGTTGGTCATTTTTAAACCCAAGGATCTGTTTTCCGTTTTTTGCACTCTCTCATGGTCCTTGTTCGTTTTTATTTTCATTGTGAAAGCGGATGTGATATGGCACTTTAGGTGGAGCCGCAACACATTTTACCGCACATTCTGTCGGTCTGTGTGTAGGTGTTCGTATATATAAAATAGCTCTTCGCTTGGTCATGTTTAAACTGCCACCTATGTGTGATGTGTGGTAAGAATGTTTGGAGGGGTCTTTAGGTTTTTATAGAGACTCTTGCTCGGATTCAATGGCTTTTTTTTATGATGAAGACGAATCGGGGAGGTTATTTTTTTTGTCGGTTCCGGTCATTTGCCATTACACATGGTGGTGGTGGTTGCACATTTTAAATGCCAACAGGACGTTTTGTACACTTTGGAGGGTTTTCGTTTTCCTGCAAGTGTTGGCGTATTTTTATGTAAGTTTTCAATTATAGCTTTGGGAGAAGGCTTCTCCGTTTTTTCTGCTACGTCGTTGTCGTTGAGGTACCTTCAAGTGTAAAAGACGGAGCATTGTGGAGATTTTCATTTTTACTTGTCACCTGGGTGAAGTGAAACGTAAAAGAAAATGTGCCGTAAAGTGCGGTTATCGGTGAATGGGATTTTAGGGAACATGGCAGGAAAATGGTATTTTTTTATGAAAGGTATTCAGGGTCGGGTCTTTAGTAGAGTTGAAATGGACTTGAAGTAAACAAGCAAAGTGGATGCAACACTAGTCACAGTTCACGTTTAGATACTGTAAAAAGGCCACTGCGCAAACCACTTGAGTACTTATATCTAGTGGATATCTAAATGCGGTGCAGTCATTTAAGGACAAACAAAAAAATAGTTTGTGATTCAAATTCGCTTGAAACCTTTAAAAGAACATTCTTCCTTAGGTTTGATTCATTTAATAACTCAACTCGACAAACTGTGTCATTTCTTATTTTTTTCGTAATCATTTGCTATACCCTTGGACATCGTTTTCACCAATCCTTTTCGTATTATATATTATTCATACAGTTTTCCCATTATGAACCCAATAATTATTATCGCATAGATCCTTTTCTCAGGTAAGAGCGTGCGTTCACGAGAATGTATTCTATAAACTTGAGACCTATACATACTTTCAATTAAAAACCTGCTTAGGTTGAAATTCGGTTTGCGTGTGAATTCACTTTCCTCAGACAAAAAAAAAAACGAACTTGGCTGTTTTTGTTGAGAAAACTTTTATTTTACACAGTTTGTTAAAGTCGCCTCTAGTGATTGTCAAAGAAGAGAAAGAAATGCCAGAAACAAGCTTGACCAAATTGAAGTTGGTTGGGGTTTGCCATCCATGAACGAGTAAGAAAAAACGTACTAGATGTACTAGACTTCAGACTGTGGTTTTGTTACACGTTCATAGATGGCATTAACAAAACCAAAACCGTGATTTTATCATTCTGGAGATTAGCTTGATGCGTTATGCGTTTTTACACACTTTAGGCAAAATGGACTTTTGTTTTAAGAAAAGTCTATATAACGCCAGCTCACTACAACTCACGAACCGAAGCACTTACTGACTTTAAACTTGAACGAGAAGACCATAGTTTCCAACGCTTGTGAATGAATGGGAGTGTCAAAAAAAAATTTAAGAAATTCACACACGAGGTTTGTAGAAGTAGATGTGTTCTACCGAATTTTAAGTTCAATTTGTTCGAAGCTTCCTTTTATGCTCTGCTGTTCGGGGCGATTCTAGACCTCAAACAAATTGCAACTCAAATTGGACACATTGAACTTGCACTTTCACATTAGGCTACGGACTGTTTTTTTTTTTTTTCATTAATTAGAAATCTTCCCGATCATTTTCTTCTACTCTAGCTAGCTTCTCCACCTCTTATTGCGTTTCTCACTTTAGGGGAAAGTAGATAGTTTTCAAGCTGAAATGCGCCTCAAGCCTCTGGTCCCGGTGAAACATTATCGAAATGGGGTTCAGTTTTTTTTCTTTGACTCAATACCAACATCTTATTAAATAGGCAAATCCGATTTCAGTTCAATATGTCTGTATAAAAATCAAAACACTCAGATTTGTTTCAAACAAATAAATAAACCCTTACTACATATATAACTTATTGATCTCAAGGACTTGTGTTTAAATGCGTTGTTTTTTTTTTTGTATATTTGCAAAATTTGGTCAGGGAAAACTTCAAAATTGGTCAGGGAAAGTCAGGGAATTTTTTTTATATACTAGTGGCAACCGTGCACTTAATTGACACAAAAAATTCGCCATCTTGGACCTCGTCACTGCTTGTAAAAATTCGTAACTTACACGTAATTAACGGATTTAATAGTATTTGTGCAAATGGACTAAAATGGACTTTACTTTAGTTCTATTTACATAGATGCCTTTAGAGACGAATCGTTGGTTGAGTGTCTTACAAGTTACGTGACTTAGCCGTATTAAACAAGGTCAGTAACAAAGTGACAGACTGGCTACTTTAACTACTGACTCAACTCAACAGTGAAATTTGATCTTTTGAGTTTACAAAAAATTCACCACTTTGTTTGGTTTATGATTCCGTTCGTAGCACACTAAGTAGTACAATTTCCTTCGTTCTCAACTTGGAGCTCACTACTTGTAACTATTTTGGAATAAATTTTGCGACCGAAGTGTACAAGTTATTCCAAATTTTACGAAAGTTTTATGAGCATTTCATTCCAATGCGTTCCATAAAGTTCAAGATAAAGTGGCGAAAATAAGTCCAACAAATGCTATAGCTCTTGCTGTTGTTTTTATATTAAGCAATTGTTTAATTCATAATATATAGTTCTGCTCATTTGAAAGGACCTTTTTGGAAAAAAAAAACTGCACTCAAATCCAATCAATAGAGTTGAAGTATTTGTGTCACACGAAAACATTGTGAAGATATTATACTACACATATTTCGCGCACATTCGCCGTCACTGTTTTAACCAGTTTACGACTGCGCCTCTTCTTTCTGTCCACACTGTAAACGATGAATGAATCAAATTCGCCCCTTTTGTTCTCTCGCGATCCATTCACGCTACTGAATATCAATTAAAATTCCACAAAGTTCTTCCTCAGAGATTATAAGTCTTAATATTGTTTTGTTTGTTGTTTTGCTCTTAATTAACCGAAACATAAATGCAAATTTTTGCACCATGTTCGTGGGGTTCCGGTGGAATTTATCGCGCTGTTGTTAAGAATTAATCTGCGAAATCAATAACTCAATTATACAACACAACAACTCGTTTTTGTCTGATGCCTGAACAAAGGAAGTCAAAGTCAGATATCAGCATCAGCAAAATAAAAGGATTCACTAGTGGGGTCCTGTATTTCACCCCGACTACACGCGAATAAATATTGTCACACGAAGAAGGCGAACACAGGGGAAAAAAAACGACGAAATCCACTTGAAGGTTGTTTTTCGTCCTAACATCAAGTACTGTGTAAATATGCGGCCAGTGAGTTGGAACGACTATGTCACTGGCAGTGGCAGCAGATGCAGGGTCAAAAAAAAAAAAAGTTCGAGTGGGTTCTCTTCGGTGTGTTTATGAGCGAGTGTACTGTTTTCCGTTTTCATTGGGATCACCATCAAGGGTAATCAGGCGACAGAAGGAATTCTAACTTTCACTTTGACCGAAATCGAAAAAAGAGTGTTTTTGTTGCGCCAGCGCTAAATCTGTCAGGCTGGAGAGTGGCTGACATTCTGTCAAAAAGGAAGTCGTCATGAATATGTAAAACACCATATGGATGTGAAATCCGGTTAGTTCGAGGGTGTTTCACGTGTGCATTGCCACCCCTGCCGAGGGGCTAGTTCTTTATGATTAACTATATATCAACCAAACTGAAGTGCGTCACTGTTGTGTTGGGATGTCTCTGGGGAGGTGATCATTTTGTGTGTGGTCGCAATTATACTGATTAATATTGATTAGACTACGGAAGTCTATTGACTGTGTGTAAGCACTTTTTAGCAATGAATTCTAACATTCGCAAGGTAAATTGGATGAAAGCGGCTAAGTTTCAGTGAGATGTGGGATTTGGTGCGCTTTCACTCGTCGTGGGATTTCGTCCGAAGTCAGGTCGTATATAAAAGCATAAAAGCACCTAATTGGGTCGGGCCGACAAGGTTTAGGGCTCGCAGCTTCGGAAAGGAAAGAGAGATTTTCGTCATTTTCACTGGCGAACAATTTAGGGCCATCACTTTTGACCTATCTAACGTGCTGGTAAAATTTGACAGCTGTGAATATCACTAAACTGCCAAAAAAAAAATGCGCAGTCCATGTAGTTCGACAAGGAAGTGAAAAGTGCGTTTTAGAGTTCAAGAGAATTAGTGGAGGTATCAAACGAAAAACGCAAGTTTCAGTGTTTTTTTTATATATTAACCAACTCGTTTATTGTTTTTCTGTTAGTTTATTTAATTATTAATCATAAAATGTAAAAAAACAATACATTTTTATTTTTATTTAAGTATTAGATGGTGGCCGGTTACTAGAACCTTATTTTTTGATGGTGTTCTAGTGTCCGGCCAAGGTGGCCCTACACAGTCTTGCAGGTCTCCTAGCGCAGGCTTGAAGGGCAAATACGAGCAAAAAGAACGAGCTAAGCAAGAAAAAATCGATGCAATCGAAAAGACAAAAGATGCAAGACTACAGAAAATAAAATAAAAGGAAGCTAGAAAGTCAAAGGAAAGAAACAGCGAAGAGGAACTGATTATTTTACTACATAAATACCTACCTACCAAATTTTTCTTTTTTTTGACAAGCTTACAAAATTTTATTTACCTGAACTATATTGTGTACATACAATAATATTTATGATACCAAAATAAAAATGTAGTTTTATTAAATAATCGATTTCAAGCGGGTTTTTTTGTTTAATATACTTTGTAATTGAAGTTTTTCAAAAGCAAAAATATCCCTGCCGGATACTGGTGCAAAAGTGGCCGACTAATGAATTTTGCTGGCCGGGTACTGGTTAAATTTAACTTATTTCAAAAAATTAATTTTAACTTTAGATGCAAGAACCCAATTATACTCAAGTATTTTTTCTTTAAACCAAAATTGCCTTTGAAGTACAAAAAAAAAGAAAAAAACTTGTTTAAATGGCCAGGTTAATTATTTATCACGGATCAAAGTACGAAAAAGTGTTAGGTGGCCGGTTACTGGTACATCTACCCTATATGGTATGAAATTGATAAAGCTACCTCAGCCTCACAGCGCCAGGAACGCGGTAGCTTGTCCGCCTCAGGTAGTTGTCCGTCTAAGGGAGAAACATCGGTTGAAACCTCATTTGACACTTTAATTTTGAGCTGTCTAGTAATGGAGGTTTTTTTTTGTCCATCTTTGGGAATAAAGTCAACTAATTTGCGCTGAATAGACATGTCGGCGTTCGGTCAAGGGAGTATGCTTCTTTCTCAAGGCAGTACAAATGGTTAAGGTCCATACGAAATGCACACCGTGCCTTCATACATATCAATTGAATTTGATAATACTTTCTGTGAACGCTAACTTAGCTCAACAGAAAAAACGGAAAACGTATTCTGACGGTAACGGGAATACACTCCCGGCTACACCTCATCTACTTGGCCTAACCTATAAGCAGCCTTGACCTCTTTTTTAAATTTAATCAAATCACCTATTTCTACTTGGGAGATAAATTCCACGCAATTTTATAGAAACATTCCCGATGACAGCCGCACAAAACACTACACACACTTCCTTTCGCATATATCTCAGTCCCAGAACGTTTATACATTTAAAATTCAAATTAATTATTTCAGCATCGTGTCGAAATTCAGCACAATCAATAAATAACAAGCGCGAACAAATTTCCAGCGGCTTCTTGCTGTCCCGCATTGTTCGCCAAATGTGCGAGTTCATACCTGCTTATGGGGTCGCGAGACAGAACTTCCGTCCGACAGCCTTAGTCCAGGACAAGCAGAGTCGACAAAAAAATTACTCACTGTCCACCCGCTCAAACCGGTGCGCGCACACACCAAACAAATTTATTTCCTTCGATTAGATTTTGAGTTGTGAATTTATGGCAGCGCAGTGGTTTTCGTTGGACAGTAATTAAAAATATCAGAGGAGACGGGTTGGGTCCACTGGTCACTGCGCGCTATCGGCAAATTCTCTTCCAAACCAGGCGAGACAGGTAAACCCTGATGGCCATACAGGAACAATAAAAACTGAACGCTTTTGTCTTGTTTTCAACTGTCAAGGTGAAATTTAAAATCTTATGTAGATATCCCCGAGAGAAGAACCTCACAAAACTTAAATTCGAAGTTTATTTGTTGGTTCTTATCAGTTTGCTTGCTTGTGGTTGGGGCGCAATAACTTAAAAAAAAAGAAACTGTTTTTTTTATCTCGTTTGGTCTCTGTATTTTTTATTTTTGTTTTACATGACTAGACAGTCATGTCCGCGGGGGACAGTTTGAAACTTAAGTTTTATTGGGGGTTTGGGAATTCTGTGCGGAGAGAACAAAATATTCAGCATTTAAAAAAAATACTGGATCATTCAGGCCTCAGACGGGTAGAGATTTGGTGAACAAAAAAAAAAATGAATGTTTTACAGTATGGCTGACAGAAAGTGTGCTTCATATGAAATAAAAAAATATTAAATCGCTTTGTATAACCATTAGTTTTTTTTTTGAGTTTGTTTTATTTTCGGGACGACTGGAAGGGATTTATTTCTATGCCGAATTCGAGCATATGAATTTGTACGCATTTTCAGGACACTTGTCCCTCATATATACTTGGCAGACATTCGCGGGACGTTTCGTGCAGTGAATAGTCGTTTAAATTCAGTTCTGATTTGAGTCTTGTAAGCCTTTATGCCAACAAAAGGACTCCTTCTTATTTTTGGGTCCACAATAACACTGGCGATTGTCAGTCGCCTACCTCATACGCTATTTGTGTCATTTGCATGCGTTTCAAATGTACCTCAAGGAAGTCATTTAGGGCCCGCCATCTTAATAAGTGCCACTGTAAATGGGTTCAGGTCCTTTAAGCCACAACCACTGGGCTCAGATGGAACCGGAGTGTCTGCCTATATTGAATAAACACGATTTTAGGGGAATAGTTGGTGACGTGCAAAATTCGCCATAAAAATAAGTTTCAGTCGTTTGGCGCCAACCCTTGAAAATTATTCAGCAATTTTAATGGCCGAATGTAAAAACCGTGTCCCCATACTTTATTGGCAACCCAGAGGGCGCAACAAATCTGTCATAACTTGTGCCGAATTACACATTAATTTGAAAAGCAAAAATGGTATATTAAAACCGGACTGCCAACAAGACATGACCAGCCCATTAATGTCAATTACACAATTGCCATAACAATAGCAGTAAAGAGTGCATATATGTAATCCATAAATCCGTATAGGGGCGTATTTTACAATCCAATGCCGCAAAGTATCCTAAAAAATAAAAGGGACATGCTATAAAACCATTCACTCAACATCCTCGTCGATAATCACCGACTTCATATACCGTGTCCACGTAACATAACAATGGACGCGGAGTGAAAATAAATTGCACTGGCATATGAATATCTCGAGCCCGCACATTGCAAATGCATGTGTAGGTTGGGTCTTTGAAAAATTAACTACCCACTCTCATCGCAAAAAGGTGTCCAACCGCGAATTACAATAAAAATCCGCATCGACTCTGACGCGAGCAGAGGAGACGCCAGCGAAACAGATGCATTTGTTCTTTCCATCTCCGTTTATTGTCCGCTGTCCCGTTGTGGTCCTAATCTACTAATGGACCAACAATAAACCTCAGGACGATATAATCTCAATGAATTCGAGCACTTCCTGGACCAAGGACGATACATACTACATTTGCTGCGCTGATGATGTTTAGACATCAGGACAACCATCATGGGTATTATGATAAAATATGAGAACGATGATGACGACGGGGTGCCAACAGTGGCACCCCACTGTGCTAAATCACCACTTACTACTCGAAGTGTGTTCTGTGTTGTTCCGGGGGAACAACAGGAGGCTGCGCCGCTGCTGGAGCGACATCTAAATTCAATTATGGGTGAAGAATGTATGTAACTCAATCAGCGAGATGAAAAGGGGAAAGCAACAGCCCTGCGAGAGCGATAAATAATATTCTTTGATAGGTGACGTGCGCCAGGACACTTACTGCTACAGTATATATCCCTCCTTCATCTGAACTAATTTTTGTCAAACCATCAGGACACAGGCACAGCCTTCTTCTATTTTCTTAATAATGTTAAGAGGTGTAATAATTCTCTCGAGCTCACAGTGTGATCCTGTCGTTGGAGTTAATTTCTCTTGTTACCAAATGTGTACTAAACTTGTTTTTTTTTTTTTTGGCAATTTTTCGGAGATATACATTTTCATGGTTTTGCTTTTTGTGCGGGATCGGTGTCATCATTGTCATCATCAGGTGTTTCTGGCGCTGGCTAAATGCAACATTTGACCATAAAATCCACTCATCGAACAGAAGCTTTACGGCTATTAAGGGGTCCAAACACCGCTGTGACACATGTATGGCAGGGGGTTACTCGTATTTGCGTTGTTTTTACTTTGACATTAACGAACAAGGACATTGTCAACCAGATGTGGCACACAACACTGTGTTTTGGGACTTGACATTAAAAAGTTGTCGGACATGTATCATCGGGAGGATGCTTCGGTGATTATATCTGACATTAGGCAGATGTTAACATTCAACCTAACATTCGTGAAATGAATTTTCTTAATTAGTTAATTATGTTAGTTGGTATGGAACGCCCACTGACGGGGGTATTGAAGTTGATTTAGCAAAATTTTTAGGTAGTTTTGTGCAGAAATTTATTGCTTCTTCAGTACCAAGAAATCTGTAAAAAAATTCTGCAATGCAAATTAATGTTTTCAGTTTAAATATTTATTAGTTTAACCCTTTTTGAAGAGGTCATATAGAAGAAAATTCGAAAAACTTCTGTAGGCTTCCGTTTTTTCGGTGTGTTTATCTGATTCGACATAAAGATGTCAAACAAATTAAAACAGGCGAAAAAATTGACACAAATTGTCATTTTATATCGATCAGGAACGAACCTACAAACAGTGCTGCCACTTTGATTTCGTAACAAAATTCCATACAGCACTAGAAATCTTTGTGCTAATAAAAGACTTTCGGTTAAATTATTAAACTTTAATTCTATTTGTTAACACCTTGACTTTAACCAATTGAATGCACCAATTCCATCTCATCCTCAATCCTTTCTCCTCCTCTCCTCCTCTTCATACCCATTCTCATTCAAAAGAGTTATAATACACCAGGCTGCCAAGTTAACATTTTACATTGTTAGAATGTCAAATCTGGCACACACTTTAACCTGAAAGATGCTTTGTCATTCTTGATATTCTTTTTGCAGTGGGTTTTAATGCAATCAAATATGAACAAAACAAATGCAAATTCAAAGACCTTTAAAAAGTAGCATTTTCAGTTTTTCCTACCAAAAAAAAATACAAAGTGGCAGCACTTAATATAGTAAACCATTACTAGTTTTTTTTTTAAATATATATAGATTGTAGATTGTAGAGATTTTTTATACGGTTTTCTCTAGATATAACTTTTCTCAAAAATGTTGTCAAAGTTAAACAAACAAAAACATGGGTCACTCGTGAATTTTGAATATTTCTCTATTAAATTGAATGTAACACTTCTCTCCGTCATTATGAATTATATATCCAAAACGTTTCGCGAAACTACACTTTGACAAAGTAAAAAACACAACTAACGCTCGTGCATCTCCCAAAGAATGCATTTTCCTAAAAATGGTCAATATTCTGCTATTTTTATGGTAATCAAATATCCGTTTCCTTTTTATCTTAATCCTTTTGTGTGCACTCAACCCGTTAGCATCACCAGGTGCAACTAACATACATGTCGCCACACTACAGTTCCATTCAAATTCCATTTCAATTTTCAACACTTAATAACATTTTAATTAACACTTTAACCGCCTCTCGTAACAATAGTTCGGCACGCGTTGTTCAACTTTTTTTTTCAGTTTTTGTTCGAAACATATTTTTCAACACATCCTTGGTGTGTATCGTATCCATATAATCATAACTCCTTGATTATGGAAAAACAATCAACGTGCGCACGATCTCATTCATCCGAACCCCTCTTTACCGTGAGCCTTCCTGAGTGGAATGTCGTGTTTTGACAAAAGGACATGTGTAACGGGTTTACCGATATAGCCTCGCGCATATAGCTACCAGTGCTGTCCTTCTGTCATTCGGTATACGTGCGCTGTCATCTCGAATGAAGTGGCAACAATTGAACATTGAATATGCGTATCCGTTTCGTACCGTACCGAGCGTAACGCAATTTTCATGGTTGCTCATTACAAGGGTGTCATTTTTGATTCAATCAAAATTATTTTAACATTTGCATTCACGCACATGACGAGGGGTGAATTTGAGTGCACAGTTAAGACGTCCTCATCGAGAGTAGTTATGATTTGAGGGGGTCCTTTCTGGCAGTTGTGCCTTGTGCGTCCTATTGTTTTTCAATTCCGTGTTATTTTGATTGCATTTGAGGAGATCGAATGTTGTACCCTGTTTTTAGTTTCCTCAATAAAAGTAGCCGTAAGTCTATATAATTGAAAAAAAAGTGCACGATCTTAACACACTCTAAAATCTAATCTGGTGCTAAGCGGAGACGCCAAACGTGCAGCCACATTGTCTACAGTTTTGTGTAGACCCCAACGTTTTGTCTCTAGATTATCCACCCAATTCCATTAGTTCTAACAATTTTATGCATCAACGGCTTTCAATATTTGATCCCTGCATTTTTATAAAATGAATCACAAAGCATATGTACCTACCCTATGCAACAAAACCTCGCCTGACAGTCAATATCCCAGGGAATTCGTTTTACGACTTAATTAACTTCTGACATTTTTATTCGATGACAAACACGCACGATGCGCATTCACATATCCACTCACTCAACATTCTGGGAGATTTTACAAACAAAAATAAATAAAAAATTAACACTTTGTCTGCAGCGGGCAGCTATAACCCACTGACGGGCTTCTGCAGTCCCTTTACAAAATTGAGCGATCCAATGATGTAATTTATAGGCGCGTGTAATCCGCCGCTAATTGGATTACAAAAGCTCGTCAAACAAACGTAAATTGGGGAAATTTAAGGAAAAATGTCAAAATGCCGCCACTCTGTGTCACTCGCAATGATTTTCCCACAGAAATTAAAATCGCCTTTGACCATCAGTCCGTCATATATACCTTCGCTGTGAGATTTGAAGATATCTCATAATTCAATAAAGAATTTCACAGCTTTCGACTAACTTTGAAGTCTCGAGCGTGCGATGCACTGCGTGAGCGGTGTAAACAACAGTTTGTCGGTGCAAATAAGTGTTGAAATGCTCTACGGATATATGCCTGACCTTACACAGAGGTGTTGTTGTTGTTGATCTTGATTGAGGCGTGTCGGTTGTCGTTTTAAATAAATGTACTCCAATTCTAGCAAGATGTAACTGTCCAATGGCGATGGCCTTGGTTTTCGAATCGCGGTTCATATACCTTATCAGTTTTACGGTCCAGGGTACATTTTACAAACTCACCACGGTAAACTTTTTCACTTTGAATGATCTTTTATTTTGTTTTATTTATGTATATGTATAACTGTATATCTAATGCAAAAATACACAAATTTTGTGTGTTTTTAATATTTTTTGTTTATTTCAAAGTTTTTCGCCGAGCATTTAAATAAATAACCAAAGTTTTTATGCTTTTTGCACTCAGTAGTTTAAAACTTTTTGCGGTAGATACAAAACTTAGTAAAAATTGAATCTGTTTATGTCATTTATTTAAAAATTGATTGCGACATAAAATCACTGCATATACCATAAATCCGGGATATATACCTAGGCTTGGTTTTAAAAATGATTTACTAAATAAAGCAGTCTTATAAATTTCGGGATAATGTAAGCATTCATTCCAAAGTCATACGTTTTTAAAATGCACTCACTATTTACTGATCACCCTGTGAAAATTATTTACTAACCGAAATCTTGTTGTTGCCAAATTGTCATCTTCTCTTCACACAGATTTTCTAAGTCATCGGTATAAAAAACATGCTGATCTCCCCACGTTTAAGGTAAACAACGTGCCCGTCGAAAATATAGATCGCAAAGTTTTGCACATCAACAAATTATAAGGCTGCCCATGTTCTATTAGTGAGCATCCCACTTATCGCACGTAATAAGGCTCGTGTGACCATAAATTATCTCTTGATTCAAGTAGGTATAGAGGGTGGCGTAATTTTAATGTAAAATGATTACAACTTTTTTGGTCTTAACTTAAAAAAAATTTAATTACAAAATATTATTTTGAAACATTATGTGTCGGTATAATTAAACTGTTGAAAATTGTTGGACAGACTTCTCACACAATTCTTCCAATCGTACAGACAGGGATACGAAATTTGGTATCCAGGGAATCTACTCTCAAAATGTTATCAAAGAACTCGCGAGATTAAAATCTCGAAATTATTACTCTCAAATGGACAGCCACCCGAGAGTAACTCTCGAGAGTTTACTAGCGAAAGTACTCTCAAATGGACAGGCACCTTTAGGTATAAACAAGGCTACAAAATGAATTTTTGTTTTTTGTTAGAAATATTAGTTTCATATTGGAACCATCGTACCTATAGTTTTTCGATTTCTGATTCACCCAGTTTTCATATTTTTTTTTCATAGTATCTTCGACTTTTGTCGTATTTTAGTCGTGAAACTATTCTTAATCGAAATCTAAATCAATGAATTTTTTTTGTCGACACCCTGTAATGTAAAATCTTTTAAATCTGATCATCTGGTCATGGTTTTTGTAGAAGCAAAATGTAATTGGTATGCTTTTATATCCCTCTTTATGCCCTCAAAATTGTTTTACGAATGAAAACCGTCTGATAGACAAAAACCACTAAAAAGTCTGATCGACAAGCGATAGCCAAACCCCATTAGTATCCCATACGACATACCTAAAGCTTCCTGCTTCACTTAGCGAATTCGAAAAATGTCAACTAAATGATAAGAACACTTATATTTCCGACTGCATGTTAAGTCGATACAATTAATTTGTCCACTATCGACCGGGCAATTGTCTTACAAAATTGTTATTTGTCCATGCCTCTACAATCTCGTTCGCCATTTGACCGCACCGACAGCAATTTTCTCTGTCATCGCACATGCGCGCGCATTAGTTGCGCAAATCCGATCGTGATGCTTTGCCATATACGAGTATATCCAGCAACGTTCTCGTGTAAGTGCCGTAGATAAAGTCAAACAAAGCGCGCACAACAGCCGGCCTCTTTGTTTCGGGGGGATTAAGCCGACCTCAAGTGATAAATATTCATAAATCCAACGCGCGCACAATCAATGCGCTCCTACAACATTCAGTCGATTAGTCTCTCTCTCTGTCCGAACTGCGGGCCTATATACCCAACTCCGTTGACATTGTCAACGAATGGGAACCCGCAAAGTCACTCGAAATAGTTTTCCAAATAAACCAAAAAAAAAAAAACTGAAAAATACACCACAATTGCGTTGAAGCCGCTTTGATGTTAGCCGCACTGAACATACAGCCATTGCGACACAAGGGGGCTTGAGAGGTGACGTGTGAGAACAAATCAACCAACGAAATCACTTAACATTTCACTACTACTACCAATATTGGGTAAACATCGATGCTCCCAATTTAGAGCCATGAACCACCACATGGGAATAAAATAAAAAAAAAAATGACTCAGAGAATGGGTCAACTTCGAGCTGAAGGAACAAACTGATGCTGCGCACACCAAACAAGGCCCGAAATTTATGACATCTCTTGCGCATTGCACTTTTCTGCTACCCCATAACAGAAGAGAGAGAACGAGATATACCGAATCACAACTCCCCGGCCACGTTCATCTGTCAAATATTGATCTCTTGAGCGAACATAAAATAACAGAATTAATCTCAAGTGGTGCATGTTGTTTGCGGAGCGCGGCGTGTTTTTTTTCGTTTTTTTTTTTTTGTGCTACTCCTCTGGCGGTCACAATGAAGAGACAATTTTTTGGTACCTTATGTCCACTTAACCAGCACGATGATGGCAATAAAGAAGGCGACAAAGGAGATGAAGTTGAAGTAGGACAGCTGCCTCCTCAGATGATGCGAGCAGAGTGAGCGGCTTTATTTGCATATGTACGGTTGCGGCAGTGGCGGTGTTGGCGGTCATGACTGTGGGCAGTTTTATTAGCTCTTCGAGGGTCATTTGAGCGTGGAGGCGATACAGTGCCAGTTTGTTTGATGCATGCGAACAGTTTTGTTTGACTTCTGTGTCTTTTTGTTTTCCTATCACAATGCAGAGGGGATGGGAATAGGGCTTCCAACCCAAGCGCTGTAAGCGTAGACAATTTGTAGGGTATACCGGTAAAGTCGCCTGTTCGCGTCATTGAAGACGCCGACCCAAAGTACAGATAGTTGACTGTCTAGAACTAGATGAAGGTTGTCCTAATTCACTGAGTCGAGAAGCATGACTCAGTTCTTTTTACTAAGCCGTTCTATTCCTTTTTAACGATTTTGGTCGTCTTAAAAGGACTCTTTACTAAGCATTAATGCATTACCTATCATCTCAGTCTATAAGTCAAAATTTAAGGCTTTTTTTAAATTCCAAATGGGAACCCGCTGCCTACACCTTAATGAACCCCTTTGGGAGGGGCTTTACAAAAAACCTTAAATCATGTGTCTAACTATTTTAGCGGGTAGAGTATTAAACCCGATTTAATGGGTGACTTTGTTTGCATAATTTTCACAGCTTTTACATGTGACCCCCACAAAGGGGGCAACTTTTTTGGGGGACGTTTCGAAAAGTAGTTTAACATCTTGTGCTTAGTGATGTCTGTTGTTCTACTGATAACCCAATCGCAAGAAAATGATGCTCCGGTTGGTGAGACACAATTTGTTTGTTTATACGATGATCCCCTTTGATGGGGGCTAGTTCTTGTCTATCTACTTTTTTGTATCAGATTATCGGATGGTGAATTTGTTTTTTTGTTAGTCTTTTTGTTCGTCATAAATGTGGTCTCAAACAAACAAACTAGGACAGAGTCGATTTCTCTTGCAAGTTTTTTCCTTTAAAAGTTCCTTAAAGTACACTGAGAAAAAAAAATTGTAATGCCAACAATTTTCGTTGGTTAAAATGAACCCAAATATCAAAATCTTTGATTTAAGAATGACATTTTTGGCAATCTTGATGTATTAAAATACTTATGGAGAGTATATTATTCTTACGCTGAATACCTGATTCTTGAAAGCTTAAAAACGAGTTCTTTTTAACAAAAATAATATTTGAACCAAGAACTTTTAACTTACAATTTTTTAAAAATCTCAAAATTCTTCGCTTAACAAATCTTTTTTTTTTCTGAGTGTACTCTTTGTGAAAAAGCCGTGTCAATTTATTTTGCGCAGGATACACATGACAGCGAATGCTTGTGAAAAAAGAAAAATCCATGAGCAGTGATTGAAAACTAAATCAAACATCTGTAAAAAACATAAAAAACATTTTGCATCTTGTAAGAACTAGTCCTGTTCGTTAGGGAAGCAACAATTTTTTTTAAATTAACTTAAACTTGTTAAACTAAACGAATTCCCACCCTCCCGTAGTTCTACCAATTCAACCTGTTAAAAGACTTCCTTTACCTAAGGACTTTCCATTCATATGCGAACACACTCCATTTAACACAAGATATCCCTTCACTCTGGTCATATCCTCTCAAAGCGAAGCCCCTGCCCTCCAACTAATATGCTAATTGGAATATAATTTAGCAAAAGCGTGGCGACAATTTCTCTTCTTATCGCAAACGAGGGGAGACTAAGTTCGAATGAATAAGGAAGCAAAAGCAACGCAAAAAAGGACACACAACGAAATGTCCTTATTTTTCCAACGGCTTATACCAATAAAAGGTTAAGTACCGTACTTCAACTCGCCTAGCCTTTGCCAAACCACCGAAAGTGTAACCAAATCCCAACAAAATAATTTCCAACCATACCGTTGGCAATATGGTAGGATATAATCCTGCTGACTGAATTCCCAACGAAGCACACTACAACTGGGGTAACGGGTGTAAATCTTCCCCGAAAAAAGAAGAATTGCATTAAGTTGCGTAGTTATTTTTGTTGCCTTATTCATACAACCAACGAGGAAGAGCGCAAACCCTTCGTCCTGGCTGACTTTCGTAATTTTTTATTGCGTTCCACCCCACTTGCTAAGTACTTCCGTCAGCGTTCACAACGGGCTTAGCTTATCCCTCGCTCTATATGATGATGATGATGATGATGATGATGGGGTGGCTAGCTGCAGCACCCACATACATGACACAGGAAGGGATGTTCGTATATAGTTTTTACTTAATTCAGCTTGCGTTTTCTGATTGTAATTCTGTTTCTCTTTTCTTTTTTTTTTTTTTTCAATTTCGAAAATGGGTAGATGAATGTATAAATCCACAACTGAACGGATCATTGCCTCGTCGCCTTTTCACAGTGTGTGCATTGATTTCAAAAGTTTTAAGCATATAATCAGAGGACTTCGAACAATAATACGCCAGAAGGAGTGTGAACTCTCACTCCCTGTGTGGTGGTGTATGTGTGTATGTGCAGTCGGTGAAAGATTAAAACCCAAACAAGTTTCTAAAGGATTTGTGAACTCGAACACCTTGTTCGACGCAGCTTTCGAAAACAGCCCTGCGAAAGACAAATAAGCGATGCAGATGTCTTGCCAAAGTGGATTTATATTCGGGAAGGAAAACATCAATTTCAATTGTTTTGTTGACAAATCAACTTGAGTTCCCGCAAACTGTGTCTTAGAAAAGATGACAAACTGAACTGATTTGATGGCTGCCTTCGTGATGAACTGCGGCTTTGCTACAATGCAGTCGGCATGTACTTTTTGCACAATGTTATGTGTCTGAAGTCTTATGTTAGGAACATCAATAGACAGGCAAAAATCCCGTAGTTTTGAAGAGTGTGTGGCGATTTATCTTGCTAATTTGGACGGCCTAAGGTGGAGCGCCCACCATAATTTGCTAATTTCGGATCTAGCTGGCGGAGGGGGCATTGAAGCCGAAGGTTTTTTTTCTTTCGAAAATGCCACAAGTTGTTAGATTCGTCTAACTATAGCCCGTGAGGGATGAACTTCATTTGTAGAGGATACATAAAGAGCGGAGCCAATTCTATAGTTCTTCCTTTTAACATGCAACTTAAGCTGGAAACAAAATACAGAGAAAAAACTAAAGAATGGAATTTAGATTTACAAAGTGCACAGGTTCAGTGGATTTCATGGGAGGTTTGGCTTTTAACACAAAACTCTAAAAGAAGAACCGAACCAAGGTACAAAAAATACCCTAAGGGGCTTACTTGAATCCACACCACTACCAGGTCCGTAAAAACTGCTGAACCTACAAAATCCCTAAAACCGAGTGCTCTTCGAGGTACGACTTGACGACGCCATCATCAGAAAACTGAAAAACTATGCATCTTTACAAATGACAAAAGCAGTAGGCAGGAGCAGATATTAAAATCTGTGGCCAGGCCTATTGGGTGTGCCAATCACCTGCAAGGGACCAAGGTTACTCGTTAGTTCGAACGGTATGGCAAAGGTTCCTTCGCCAGTTGTGATCCCAAATTTTGAGTCGCATGCACTACCGCATGTATAATCACAAGGGGCCTCCATGACTTCTGGGGGTAAATTGCACGCGGTGTATACAACCCTCCTAGGATTCCAAAATCGCCCTGAAGATTAGTTATATCCTAGACTTAAAAAATTCTGGCTCACCAACACACTCGTAAAAAAAATGAGCCACTTCCGCTGTGGGTATAGCTGCGGGCAGTATGTTCATCGAATTCATCGTTAAATTTGAAATTATTCGTTACGTGTGGATAGTATTTTTATTTTTAGGAATAAGTGTACCTAAATTTGCTTAAAATATTCATGAAAAATTAACAATGTAGATTGGTTGAGGGAAAATAAAAACATTTTGAATAAATTTTCTTCAGTTATTTAAAAGAAATTTACACATGAAATCGATGTTTATGATATTAAAAAGCGGAAAATACAAAACCATGTTCGTGCTGATTATGTTTCTAGTATATAGAGCATCTCCTTTAGATAGTTTTACCAACCAAACAAATCAAATTATTCGCCTTTAAACAATTTAAAATAGCTAACCAGTGGCATTCAGTTATGTAAAAATGTGGTATTCCCGAACTCTATGTGATAGAGTTCCCCACGGTTTGTCGCGGTTGGCAGCATTTTTTTTTTGCATGTCACACAGATTTTAATTGAAATTACAACGATAGGAAAATAAAATTGCAGAATTTGGAAAAATAATTGAGGGGCCAGCAAGAGGATTGCAAGTTCGGGGTCTCAGTTTGATGTTGAGCTTTAAGCCGGAAGACTAAGTCTTAAAACTTATAAAGTTTGCAAAGTAATTTGCTCAAGTGCAATAATAACTATAACGACACAAATTATTCAACACAAGAGTTTACCCTGTGGTAGAAATTCTGCCATTTTAGTGACCAGGCTGATACACAAAATTTAGGAGAATAATAAAACACGTTTCCTTCTCACCAAAAAAAATTAAGCGAATATGTTTTGTTTAAGGCAGTGAAAGTGGTTCTTAACTATTTGCCTTCGCCTTGATTTGACATAGCTTCAGTTATATAAATTGTCTTTCATTAAGGACTTGACAACTTCTTTTTTAAATAAAATTCAAACTACTTGAGATATTTCAACAAAAACAAAAGAAATGTATTGACTTGAAGTACTATAAAAACATTTCTGAATGGAATTCGGCTTCGTTCATATGTCTCCCACGGGAACGTATGCAGCAGACAATTTTCGATGACTCGGCCGCACATTTCGACCGATACCGCAGCAATTTCTCGCTCAATATTGGCTCTGAGCTCCTCTAACGTGGCAGGGTTGTTGGCATAGTCTACTGAGACTTCAATAACTCGATTGTGGCACCGTCTTGTTGAAACCACATATCACGGATGTCCAATTCATGCAATTGCTCAAAGAAATAACGTTCCAATATGTCTCTGTAGCTAATACCATTTACCGTAACGTGACGGTCATTTTCATCGACGAAAAAAACGGCCCATAGACGCCACCGCACCAAACTGTGACTTTTAGCGGATGAAGTGCTGTTTCATGAAGCACATGAGGGTTCTCACCTGTCAAGAAACGCATATTTTGGTTATTGACGAAGCCGTTTAACCAAAAATGGGTTTCTTCGCTGAAGAAAATTGAAAATTGGCTTTAACGATTTTAAAGTTGCGACCACCGACTTGGAATTTCGGTAGTAAATTTTAATTATTTGTAAACTTTGTTCCTTCCATGATGTTCATTTTATTGAATATTTTGACATTGACAGTTCGGTAATCGGTTTAAGGGTGCGTTCAGACTAAAAGTTTGTCGAAAGTCGCTATTTAAAAATTGAGTATGTCAGTCGTTAGTGTGCTGGCCTATTGAAACGAGAACACTCAGGTTCAGCCCTGGAATAATGTGCAATTTCCATTCTATGAAAAATTGTTCCTTCAATATTTCAAATTCGACAGAAGTTGGATCGTAAAAGTACGCGATTTGAACAGAATGGGCCCATCATCAATCGGAATCATTTTTAGTTCCGACTCTAAATTTTAGTAGGTCACAGTGACTATATTTTCCATACAAATTTCTTGTGAGATTCCATAAATTTGCAGTCTTGTAAGGCTATTTATTTTAGAGGTTTGTTTTGCGAACTGGCACCACTTTTTTGTTTTTAATTCCTAACACTGAATGAAGTTGGCTTTTCAAACAGCAATTTCCAAGTAGAAACAACTTTAGTTGCGTTGTTCCATTGACTCTTCCATTAGTGTCGTCAAATTAAATATTCAACTCTTCAACAATCCATTCTCAAATATTCCAACTACACTACTATTCCGCTGTTAAACTTAGCCAAAATATCCTTAATCATGTTCCTAAACCAACAAAAAAGAAGAGAAAACAAATACCGCCTCTCTGAATCGTCCTCCTTTCAGCTCTTATGGATCTCAAGTAGCTCTGTCGAGAGCGGTATCTTGTAGGTTTGCGTTCCGAAAAGGATGTATACTCGTAAACGATGTACCACTTGTAGCCGGTCGCTCATGTCCTGGCATCAAAAAAGAGTCTCAGCCTGAATTGAAAACACATCACAACTAAATCTTCCCTTGTTAGCATTATATTCTTTTTTCCCAAGCACACACTCGTCGCATACGGAACGGACCCAAAGAACAGTTAAATACTCAGTGTCGTGAATCCTGTTGACACAAACCCAGCACAGCAGAGGGTGGCTGTCGGCACTACCCCAGCATTTTGCTACTCAGCCATAGCCCAACGGTTTATATGTTGTTGCCTCGGGGGCAAATATTTTCACAAGTGTCAAAGACACACGGTACTTAAACGGTTCTTTTTATTCCACTCATTCGCATTTCGCTAAACGAATTAAAAACCCAGCTCAAGAGAAACATCATCACAGTCTATATTTTTTGTGTATTTATGTATTGACACAAATGTCCTTTTTCGCAGCTATGCGGTGGCGACAGGTCTCATTGAAATCCTATCCAGGCGTTGCATGAAGATCCGCGAGTCAATTGAACAGCATCAGAGTGTTGTCCTTTCGCTGCTGGCCACGCTGGGATTCCTGACACGATTCGTCGATGTTTGTCCACCAGGTGAATTCCTCCGCAATCGCTGTTATCTCGCACAACATCTGATTAATCCATCTAATTCACAGGCTCAGCGGATTCAACACGTTTCCTCAGTGCGGCTAAGTCAACAGAACTCTTCGGATCGATATCGATGCTATACTCCAGTGTGGTGCCAATTGGTGAGTAATTTCGTGAGTCATCATTGCGTTCGGCTGCTTCCGAGGGTCTTCCGGTGTTAATTGGTCGCCCCTGTCGCAACTGGTATTCTTCACGACGTGAGATAATCGTCGGCGATGCAATTTATCAATTTATGAGCGTCGCGTCTTCTTGATTTTGTTCGGTATTTTTGATTTTTTTTTTCTTCTCTTTGTACTCTCCAGGTGAATGCATTCCACCGAGAACGATTTCGTTAGCGGCAGCTACCTTTAATTTACTCGTCTCAATGGCTGTTTTAGATTTAACTACTTTTCAGGTAAGTTTTTGTGAAAATTGTTTGTTAAAAATTTGTTGCTGGAAAGATTAGGCGTTTATGGCCTAAAGTGGTTGATGGTTATACTTACCTGTTTGTGCAGCAGGATGTTAAATAATTAAATTGGGAAAAATGCGAGCAATTGTTGGGGGATAATGGGTTTCTATTCTCGATAGTTGTTTATGGAGATTTTCTAGAGTCGAGAGGTTTCCTTTTATCGTCCAAGGATGAGTGAATGGAATCTTGAGGCACGTCTTTTTTTTTAAGATAACGGGCTAGTTTCATATTTTGGTAGAGCGCTTGCAATTGAATTGCGAAAATGAGAATTCAACTCCTTTTCCGAACTGAGTGATAAACACTTGAGTGGCCTTGTAGGCAATAGTTGGACCAATTCTGACTTCCGTTCGCTCACTAAATGCGGTTATAGCTTCTGGCGAAAGTTGGAACTTTATTTGAATTCCACCCAAAGGTCCAAGATATATTCTTCTAAAGTCTTGAAGTGTGAGAGGATAAAAAGCTAAGTTCCAAGCGATAAAGGGTTTTTGTTTGTCCGCCTTAGAGAATTAAATAAAATAATTTGTTGCAAGTACAATCTGTCTGAAATGTTTGAAATCAAAAAATAAAGCTTGGTTAAAAAAATGTGTCCGATCTGTCCGCCAAAATGGTAGATCTTTACTGCTGCACAATATGACAGAAGTAAAAAGGGCACCATATGAATTGTCAGGTTTGCTCGACACTACGAACACTTTTGGGAGGCGTTCGTTTTATACCCAAATATTAAATTGTTGACCCACCGCCTTTGCATACATGTTTCTAAAAATGTGCGTGAATTACAACACGATACACCATACAAGCTACAAGCAGGAGATTGTAATTTTCAGTGCACCATCTTTTTGATCGCACTCAGAAGCGATCAAAAAAGGGCACCCGCTGTTTTGCTGAATAATAAAATCGCCTGTAGACTCATTTCTTCGTTTGTTCTTTTTACATTGTGGGAAAAAATCCCCAGTCTTTAAAATTTATTGGTTTTCAAATGCCAACCTCTTGAGAACAGTATCCCACATGTCCATTTGAACGCACTTAACTGTCCCAAGTCCCAAGTACCAATGTCGCAATAGGTCGCTCTGACAGAATTATAAACACGATCCAATAAACTTTTACTTTCCAAGTGCGGTTCAAGTGTTTTGGTTTTACAATTTTTTGCGTTTCTGCTGTTTTTAGAAAACACTCAAGTACCGCACAGATCCAGTTCGGCAATAAGTGTCTTATTTCCGCTCTGGGACTGACTAAACACACACATGGAAGTTTTCCATTGCTCGCAATGAAAAAAGGGCAGAAAAACGGAAAAGCAAACAAAAAAAAAAACAACCCCCACCCCATGTGGCAATTTATCAAACAATCGTTTTGTAAATAAGCTCTCCGCAATTGAATTTCAAACACACATGCAAAGTGATGGATGGGCCTGAGAGAGGAGAGGTAACACGGCGAACGACTGGCATCTATGCATTGCTTAGCCAAGCGTTATTGACTCCGGTCGAGCCAATCTTTGCTAAGCTCTCTTGGGGTTTTTCGAACGTAAAATCGGCGTCTAAATTAATAGTCTCCCATCCAAGAGCCAACGAGTCAAAAGACTAGATCCAGAATAGTATGTGCACACTTTTTCTGCCCGCCTTCGTGCGGCTATTGTCTGAAAGGATGTGTTATGCAAATGCCTCATCGGAATGAATAACAAAAAACTTTACTATTCGAGTTATTCCCGAAGAAGAAGAAGGAAAGCAATCTTTTGCATTTGTTTGCGAAAAGTTAGCCAATTTGGACAAAATGTTCAAACTTGGTGTGCGCATACAGCAAATCAATTGCTCCGAACCGAAAGGAAGCTCGCACACAAAAACCACAGAGGCGAACGCAAACAAATTACACGTTTCGCAAAAGTTGAAGTTCACTTGAAAAGTTGGACGGCAAAATAAATGTAGAGGCGAGAGCGAGTGATACCATAAGCATCAGGGATGATGCGCTGTTGTTGGTATAGGCATTCAGTGCACACACCCTCTGAAAAGCGTACGTATCTCTAGGTTTGTTGTTTACTTTTGTCCAGGGGAGGGAACGATGAGGCGGATCGAGCGCCGCAAAACAAATGATTAAAGCACAATTTCAAAATCTAATTTTCAATTGTAAATATTAGTTTGAGGAGCGCAAAAGTTAGCTCTACTGATTAAAACCTAATAATATTATTTCCATTCCAATGCACCGAGTCTTCTTTTTTGGTTGCCAGCGAAAACAACCCTTGAAATGGAACAGTGGGTCTGACAAGCATAGCATACTTTTCCATTTCAACTGGAGGTTAGTCTTTCAATATTGTGTGACTTGTCATATTATTGTAAAGGACACTAGGCTGGTATGTAAGCTCATTTCCTTCGGCTAAATGTTGTCGCTTTTCGCCGGATTTCTTATAACTTCGAGTATGCAGAATGTAGGTACTTCTTTTGAAAAGATGTGAACAGTTTGTATGGTTAGTTTCTGGGCCTTTATTTGTTATTGTTAAATGATGAAATAACATGTTAATTTCCTTAACGTTATAAAATTATGACTTCTTTGTTTTTATGTCGGAGGAATTCTGTCGTCTACAAAAAACTACACTGATCGTTTGACATTGACACTAACTTATTTGACATTTCATTGACAGCTTAAAATTACATATTGACAACAAACAATTAATGGGCAAGTTACATTGAATTATTATTATGAAGTGTGTTTTTTATTTTTGATCACAACAGTTGTTATTGCTTTCAATAGTAATGGTTACAAAAAAAAACAAATTAGTTCTATGTAAAAAAAAATTTGAGGAGACTAACACATAAGTTGTGTGGACGATTGTATTTATTTTATATATATAAGATAAGACTCATTTAGTAAAAGGTGTTATTTCAAATATTTGTGGTTGAGTCGCCCTGCACTTCCACAACACACTGTACCATGCCCCTTGAAACATGGCTGACTGATTTGCACTGATGATATTGATGCGTTTTTCGCTTTGTTTACAAATATTTGACATTCGGTTTAAATGCTCTATTTGCTTCTGTTTTGTAGGTATACATAAACTCTCCCAAGTCCATTCCAACCACTCTAATAATGGTTGGCGTTATTCTGGCGGTAATTACTATACCACTGGTTCATTATTAAATAATTATTCTTCTCCTCCAACTCTGAATGGGTTGCAATTAAAATTTCAAATCCCTCACACTTGATTGTTGGCGGCGGGGAATTTTTGAAATCCACGCGGCAGATATCTGTCTATCTGTCTATTCCGGGGATTAATTGTACATTCACAATGGCGGTACTTCCGTTCTGCTATATATCTCTATTCGAAAAGACAAATATGAAAGGGAGCAGTTGCCTGTCAATATTTAATGTTGGCATCTTTTAATGGAACGCATACAGGAAAACTTGTGTCGGCATTAATAATTTGTTCGGGTCTGAAGATTTCTCCGGCGGAATCTATTAGCAAAAGGGTTTAGTAAAGACTGTCATATTATCAACTGGAAGCTGATGGTCGTCTACAATCTTTTCATCTTATTTTTATGCAACTAACTGTATTGTTTTTCGAAATCTGTGGATTATAAATCGTAGATTGAATAAATAAATGAAATGAAATCTAGTGTAAGACGCAATTCCCATCGGCTGATCAACTGTCCAATTTGATTGAAACGTCACAATTCCAGATAAATTAAAGTAAAACTTGTTTACACTAATTCCGAAATCAAACAAATTACCACCGCCTGATGCCCATTTTTGTTTCTTCCTTATTTTCCATATAATGACCAAGCATAATGGGGAAAAAGGAAAAGACGGGAGAAAAAAAATGTACCGAGAAAGCAACTCTTTTACTAGTGCAAACCAAAGTATTGTATTCCCAGTGGTTGTTTGCATTGGCTCCTTTGGTTTCTTTCTTCAAACAAATTAAACGCGGATAATTCAATACACTTCCCCCAGAAGGGGAATCTCTCTAGAAATGGACGATGTTTTTTTTCCTATTTCGATTTGGCAATAGCCAAACCCTTTTGTGTTTACTTTCGCTTAATTAGGACATTGGCAGGACTTTGTTGTTTTTTTTTTTTTTTTTGCAAAGCTAATTGGCAAATATACACACGTAATTGTTGTTTCTTGGTCTTTTATTTTCAGGATGTCCTTTCGGGAGAGTCCCTTTCGTTGAAATTCCTTGACGTTGTGACCATATTGCTGAAGTATTGCGGAAATAAATGCTCGGCAACTAAGAATAGCGAAACCCAAGCTGTGATCATCGATTTAATTGCAACAATCGGTTTCTTCTGTGCAAATAATAAAAATCATCAGGTAAGCTTATGAGTGATGTTGTTAAATAATTTGTTCTACGATTTGGACTGTGTGGGGAATTTTAGGGATTTTTTTACTTTCACCAAAAAGACACTAATTTTAATTATGTTCGTGGAGCATCAGTATTGTGAGTGACTGTCACCAGCCAGTGAAGCGAGTTCGACATTCCTAAATTACTCTGAACTTCATGTTATCATTCTTTTTATAATTTTCCTAATAGCACTTACGGTAGAACTAGCCAAATTGTGTTGGCCTGTCCACAGCATGTTGACCTGTCAAACTGGTCAGAAATCAAGCAAGTTTTCTGAAATGACATCTAATAAGACGGAAACTGAAGCATTCTAACTGCAGAAGAAGTTATTCAGAGCAGTTGATCGCAGTTTCGTCTCCAGATACCGAAGTCACGTTGCGGGTGCTAATTTGCACACAAAATTAGATTTTTTTTTCACGGCAGATGTCGCTTATCGTTTTTTTAAGGAAAGATTTATTGTTTCCATATTTTGTTTTAATTTATTCACTGAAATGTACCCGTAGAATGGGCGTATCTAAGTCCGGAGCCTTGAAAAACGTGTACAATATTTAATTTTGAACCAGAGGTTATCATAAGATCTGGTTCTAAACGAGGCTAACCGGAAAAGTATGGAATGGCAACTGCTGAGATCAGGTGACGCCTGATGGATCTATATAATTATTCGTCAGGTAACTGAAATACTCTAACTCTGCAAACCGACAACTGAACGTTCGCAGACAAGAACTTGTTTAGTTTTACAAGCTCGAGAGTTTAGTTTTGCAAACAGCTTTCCATCTGAGCTGTAACTATTAAGCGTCCTTTGATTTGTTCCCAGTCAGGCAATTTTAATCCAACTTTTGAGACTGTGTAGTTCAAACACAAGTTGTAAAGTTTGATCAAAATTCGACTTAAAGTGTTGCAGTTCTTTTGGAATCAAAGAACGGGCCAGATAAACCCCACAAGTAGAATAACTTCAAACTTGTGTCACGCGCGCAGTGGTCCCAGACTGTGAAGACTGTTTTCCCGTTTTTTTTTATCAGCAAAGGCAATAATTTTCCCCTAAATTTCAAAAAAGTTCCTCTTTTTGTCTCCTAAGTGAAATTTGCCTTTATTTTTATATGAAATGATTTTATTTTCCATTAAACAAAACGTCAAATCGAGTGAATACATTCAGATGCACAAAAAATCGTACGTAGAAGTTCGATGGGCTGTTTTCTTTCATATTTAGTGTAAACATTTCATTCTAAGTAAACCTTGAGAAA
Organism: Cheilosia variabilis; assembly: GCA_951230905.1. Taxonomy (NCBI): domain Eukaryota; kingdom Metazoa; phylum Arthropoda; class Insecta; order Diptera; family Syrphidae; genus Cheilosia; species Cheilosia variabilis. Next base: position 11,538,116 of record OX579680.1, on the reverse strand, counting down.
TGCGTTTAAATTTTACTTATAAGCAATAAAAGTTTCAAAGAGATTTTTGATTTTTTCCCCTTTTTTAAGCTTTCCCCTCGTTTTCCCCTTTTTCATTGATAAAGCGGCAAAATTCCCCTCAATCTGGGACCACTGCTCACGTTGTTTGTCGGACAAAACATGGTTTTGTACATTCATTGTTGACAGCGCGGAAGCTACTCAATTCCGCTAAATAAATCCTTTTAAAGGCTGTTTTGTGCTACAGCACAGCTAGGGCCTGGAGTTAATTTGCCGTCACACAATTAGCTCTTTTTTCGCTAAGGTGGGCCACACACTTGTCAAACGAATTTAAAATTGGAAACGATTTTAAAATTGAATCGATTTACTATTAAAGGTTGTAGATAACGTTTTGCTTCGAAGTTCGTCATTGGAGCCACCTAGGAGCAAAGGCTTTAATTTTTTTCACGCAACGACAATTTGATTCCTATCGTAGAGGGCAATCAGTAACTGAAAAGGAAATTGTTGCCAACTAAATAAGTTGCATTTCCATTTGTTTTTCTTATGAAAGGGGTTCCCTCTGGCTCCATTATGATTCCCCACAAAGTCCATAATTTCATTGCTGGACATCATCATCGTTAACCAACAATCGCATCATTCTCCGTGTATACCTAGCCCTTTTGTAATTTTGTTCTATTTTAATTAAATCTCCTTGCAGGACCTCTTAACCTCGGAACAAAGTTCCATAATAATAAAGAGCTTAACCAAACTACCTGAACATCTCAATGTTGTCATCTATCCATGCCTAGTCACTATAACGTTCCAAAACGAGGACGCACGCAAAGTGATCTCTCGTGACTTTAGTCTAGAGGTGAGTTTACCTTCCACTATCCTTGTTTTTATAATGAAAAGGCACACTCTGTCCCTTTACACAGTTTCTAGATGAATACAGCAAATCGGAGAAAGCGAAAAAGAATCACCTGGTGGCTCTTCTAAAGGAGCAAATATAAACCGCATCAGAGTATACACAAGCCAGTCTTCAATTATCCTTAATAATTGGTTTAACCTATATTATAACCAGGACGTGATACCATACTTACTTAACGAATAAACCACCCTCTCCCTCATCCCATTCCTAAAAAAAATTGCTCTTGAATAATTATTAGCTTACTATATACCGTTTTGTATTTCACTAGGTTAGTCGCGCTATTTTTTTTTTCTTGTTTTCTTATTTAATTTATTAACTTGTATAATATTAATGTTTTTCCATTAAACTAAGAATTCTATTTAAAAACAACAACAAAATGAAATATACATTTTTTAATACCGCACATAAAACTGTTCGTTTTCTTTTTTAATTTATTGTTCCTCCTTTTCCGTTTGATGTGCCACGAACAAAGGATTCACTCGCCTTCTTTAGCGACAAGACGACAATGAAGGAGAATAACACAAAAATTGTGTCACACCAAACGGAAATTTTTTAATCCTGCCATATGGACGTTAATTTGTTGTGCTGTCGCCGAGTGGGAGAGGACATCTCCTCCGCTCGCAAACAATGCTGTAGAATTGAAGTCACTCAGGACGAATTGAATGCGACATTATTCGACACTGGTTTGGTTGGTGCCTGCGCCTGGCTGCAGCAACGAACGGTGTTCGTCTGTGTATTCAACTGTGTCCATTGTGCAGGGAATTGTGCTTCTCCCTTAGAACGGACGGAGTCGAAAGACTCTTGTTGTAGGACATAGACACCCAACCTAAATTATATATCCTCCAACTCAGCCCACCTACTCACTGCAGCAATTACTTTGGCGTTTGAGGGGACAAGCATAATAATAATAATCGCAAATAAATAGAAAGGACGACAATAGCTTTTTTTTTTTTGTTGTGCTGCTGTTGTGTTCTGTACTACTCCTTAAGACGATACATAATCGTAATCAAAATGTTGAGCAGTACATGGGGTGGTGTGGATGGAGAATGTAATTTTTTACCGATTTTTATTGTCAAGTTGTGTAAAATTCGCGAAGGGACGACAAATGGCATACGTGCGCAGCAAAGTGTAGATGAACGAGAACAATGCGACATGCGGGCTTCCATGGGATGCGAACAATTTTTAGCGCACGGCACAACACACACAGGACCCAGGACAATTAGTAATTGAAAAGTTGTGTTGGCTTTCTTTTGGGACAGCGCAACATAACCTGAACTGAATAGAAAAAGGGGCACACGCACTCTTGACTCCGTTGTGAGGACTTTATAAGGATAAGCATTCTTTACGAATGGTGGCGTTTTAATTACTGAGAGTCAAATGATTATCTCTCTGATTGTATGGGTGGATCTGTGAACAAAAATCACTTGTCGTCATTAATTTGATGGACAAGTTCTCGCAGTTGTTTGGACGGGGAATGAATGTGACATTTGTTTTGAATTTTAATTTACACTCAAGTTGCGGATGCTTCTTCTATTGGACCTGATATCGGCTTAATTTGTGAACAGAGCGGACGTGCGTCTATTGTTTTCGTAGGAAAACTGTTTTGAAGAGTGATTATACTGATGTAGGTATTGTTCGGAAAATTAGGTTTATTCGAGTATGGGAGTACCGGCGACATAAAGCCTTTCAATAAATTGGTTGGAGGTGTTGGGAGGGAGCTGTGGCTCCAATGCGCTGATGGTGAAAATCTGACAACAACTCCTTCAGACTTTCAACATCGCTTAAGGCTACGTTTTGTTCAAATAAAAGGTCCCATACTTCAAATTTGAATTTTTGCGCCATTTGATAGTACAGTGATGCCAACGGGAAAAAAGATAAAAATGTGACAGCTGACAGTTCGGAGTTAGTGAAAATGGAGCGCTATACGAAAGAACAACGCATTTTCATCGTTGATCAATATTTTAAAAATAATGAAGGTTTGTTACAGTTGGTTACAGTCCTCAATTTTTGTACAAAATATCTTCAATGATCAAGCTCATTTGCATCATGATGGCTTCGTTAATCGTCAAAGGTTTATGCAAACAATCAAACGACCACCAACGCCTTGAAAGAGGAAATTGGGAGGTGTATTAATGAAATTCAGCCACATTTATGCGAAACAGTTGTAGAAAATTTCAATAAAAGAGAACATTCTTGCCAGCAAAGCCGTGGCGGCCATTTATCCGATGTGCTATTTCATACATAACCCCAATCTGTATACACTATGAATCAATAAAAAATGTAAGCTTTCTAATCAAAAATCTGTATTTTCTATCAAAATTACATTTTGCGTGAATTATGGGACACCCTTTATAAGGTAATCGGTGTAGACGCTTTTTGAAATAAGAAGCTACCAGCCGATCTTTCACATTGAAACGTCGTTTTGAAGGGGTTTTCAATAAGGACGGGTCGATGTTGGAATGAAATGATGACTCTGCCGCATAGATCCAAGTGAATTTGAGCCATGGCATTGGTTATGTTGGCTATGTTAGCTTTAGGGGCATCACTCGAATGCGGCTTCTTGACATGGAGAAGAAAAAGTCTAGCGGGGTCGAGTCGCACGAAAGATAACCATGGATACCCTTAAACCGTTCACGCGCTGCTCCACACGACAGCAGACAGCAGACATCACTTCTTGCCAACTTTGCCAATCTTTCCGTAACTCGTTTATTGGAATCGTGCTAATCAAATAAGAGTCCAAAAATTATCATTTCAGCTCCGAACTCAAATCAATCATATACGAGTACTCCGTCCACCAAGGACTCCCCCATTGCTCTCCACACCATATTGCGTCGAGTATATGTTAAATATAAAAACGATAACTCGCTCACTGCCTATCGCGTGGTGTCATTACAAGTCTCGCCCCGAGATTTACAAGGTCCCCACACTCGAAATCATTCATAAGCAATCATTAATAACCGTAGTCTCGACCGATTCGAAATGATAAAGCCTCCTACATGGTGATTTTCGGTTCCCCGCAATAAATTTTAATAATCCCACCCAAGCTGCCATATGTCACCTCACTCCAGCCGATCCGAGCCGACACAGAGTGTACGATAAAATATTGTGCGGCAAGGGTTGTGCTAAATTTTCGATGATTTATTCGCCCTCATCAATCGCGTCGCTACACCATAGTACGGCCATCCGCGTGCGAATTCATCAGCCTCTAGCGGGTTATCTTGATTGGCTTATCAGTGCGGTTTAGGACAATATGTCATTGTTGGGCAATTGATAGCCCAAAACGGGCGGCGCGCGAGGTCGCATCGAAATCGGAAGCCACAAGTGTGTGTTTCATTATCATTGTGCAAATATTGGATGAAATAATAAAATTAATTTGTACAGTCGTCGGCGGTGTGGTGGGGAATGGCGGGCGTCCTTTGACGAGCTCGACCCAAAATTAGATTATCAATCGTTCGAAATGCAATTAAATATTTCATCGGCAGTGGTTGTAATTCACACTGACCGAGTTATGGGGCTTTCAGGTTATTCCACAAATTATTTGTTTGTAAACAGAGCTGGTAATTTATGTTCATTTCGTGGTAATTAATCAGGAATTGGTCTTTAATTAGAATATGAGTATCATGTAGGGGTTGTCGGTGTGTTTTTTTTTATTTGCCCACGGTCTCTTTTTAGAGATAGGTTTTTAATGAGTGATTCAGTTTGTGATACTGCAGGGGTTTATTATGTTTAATCAGTAGATTGTAACGAGGCGGGGAACCTGCTATTGAAATGATTGAAACATCGTCTGCTACAGCGGTTCTGAGAAGCCGGAAGAAAAACGATCCCCAAAGAAAGGGCTACCCTTAGTCTTCATACTGCCGCCTGACCTTACCATTATGTACTATCTCCTGGAGGGTCGGTAGGTTATTTTTATCGTACATGTCGATCACTGTAATGTTCTTCGCACACTAGTGGATAAAGTTGTGTGGGTTTGGCAAAACAAATGCGTGATTCGGTCAACTGTGTTGATTCGGCTTAATGTGCCTAATTCCCAGGACATCACATGACAAGGACTGAACATTTGTCTTCTGAAGGTTTACTCCACTTCATCAGCCTGGAAGACCGTGCCTATCCCTTGATAACCACCTCGAGTCCGGTGAATCAGCTTAAGATCTCCATCAACATAGTCCCAACTATTGCTTTTGTTGAACTTCCTTGGTCTGATTTTAAAAGATAAACGTACCAGAATTCCACGGGAGTATCAGTAAGAGCATCCCTCCTCAGGAGATTACTCAAAAACAGTCCTATCTCAACTACACGCGTAGTAAAATTCCAACGGCTATTATTACAACTTTTTGTCCAATTCTACACATCACTCTTAATGACCGTAATTACAAAGCAATAAACCGGGCGGATCAGGGCAAAAGCGACCAACTTACCTTCAGGGGTGTGATACCCTCCCGTTGTACACAAATAATGACTTCTCAACTTCGTTGTTGTTAGCTTTTCGTCAGAAATAGCTAAAAAACAAACAAAAAAGGAGGACACTGTACAAAAAGAAAGCAGAAACACCAGGGAGGGTACATAATTATACATCGCGTGTGGCGGTCGCTTTAGTTTGGGCGTCAGTTCCGTTTCATTGAAAAGTCGAACAAGAAAACCGATGAAACAACCCTTCCTCGTCCCGGACGCGTTTTATGCTTCCCTCAAAATAGACAGCGGGTGGGCTGGAAGACTGCACGATGTGCGCCGGATAATGATTCACCTTGATGGATCTAGGTGAGGCTCCTTCCGGCATAAACTGCACACACTGACTTTAATTTATATTGACGTCATATTGCTCAATTGATGCCCCCGAAGGACATCATTGATGTTGGTTGTCTTTTTATTAGTGTTGGCACACTTTCACCACATGTGTAGGGGGTTGCCGCGTGTCGTGGCAACATTAACGAGCGACAGACAAGCACCGTCCTTTTGGAGATGTACGCTCGATAAACAGATGGCAACTATACTATACACAGGACGCACTGTATTGGACATAAGCCAGGATGTGTCTGGGTAATAGTTTTGAGAAACAGCAAGCAGTGCCAGCGATTCGCGTGCAAGGATGACCTCGAACGATGACCATCGGGTTTACGTGTGTATATGGTTGTTGTGGAAATTATTTCGAGTAATTTCATGTGATTTACGATGACGAGGGATAATTATAGAATTCGTTGCAGTGGTGTTTATTTTTTTTTTTTCCAATTTACATGGTAGGTAATGAGGATTCGAAAAGATTGGTTGGAAGACAGTCAGTCAAATAATTTAACTCCAAGCTTGATTCCAGCCGAGAACTGAACACAAAGATAAGGATCTTCGAAAAAGCCAGCACTGAAGCCTTAAATATCTCATGTGCAGTGAAATATATAGTAAAAGACTTTTAGGACTTTTCTGGTCATGGTGGAATGAAGATAATTTTTTTTTAAATGGAGAAACAACGGGCCTTAAGTCATATGCAAGTCTTGCAAGATTACTTTCTTGCAACCCTACCTTTTTCCTGTCGATAATCTGAAGGATCCTGTCAGGGTAAGCACCTACCTTTTTCCTATATTTCAAGTGACATTATGGAACCTTCGCGAGTCCAAGCATGGAGATTCTAATGAGGACCTACTTTTCCTATTGTAGACAGCAACCCTAACATGATACTCACAACATAAAGTCGCAATATATCAAATGGTTTGCCACCGGAGATAAAATATTCTGGGCTATCAAGAACTTCTCCTCTTATAAACCACTAGACCTCGGAGGATTTTTTTTCTATACTGCTTTGAAGAATGAGTAGATAACAGAGATCCCAAATTGGCTGTGATTTTTCTAAGATGTTGACTACCCCAAACTGGGGGAGAAAGTTACGAATCTCCAAGAGGCATTTAATTTAGCGACCTTCTAACCAAAGCAAACCAAATCATTAGGTGATGCGACTCATGACGACTTAAGTTCCACAAACTGGCAGCTTATGATATCCAAAAACTATAGGACACACAAATTTTTGCACAACTGATATCGTGGATCGTATAAGCAAACCACCCTAAAACACTTTTTCCTCAAAAGCCTAGGGCACAATCTGGACCTAAATTTTATATTAATTTCAATTATTTTATTTGAATGCTTGCACATTAACAAATAAAATTATCTTATGATATAGTGAAAGCTTAATAAAGTTCATCTCAATTTGAAGTTTGAAAATCCTAATTTGAATCTGCAAACTTTCAGGCAAAGGTTACGATTCAATTACAAAAAAGCTACTCACATTTACCACCTACCTTATTAGATAAATAGAAGAACCTTCCCGTCCGCCCGTCCGCTTTAGCTGTTCAAGAAGTCCTCTCTAAGCTATAGGTGCAGGTTTTGTCAGCAAATTCATATTCAAAACAAGAAATGTGCAGACACAAAATTTGGAAAAAGTCAGTGAAACCAGTAGAGAGTGCTGCACTTGTTCCTCAACGCAGCCTGTTCTATGTTGATAACTTAAAAGTAATATGCAAAACTCCGACAACTTGGTCATTTTACAATAAACAGATGGTTGGACCCTAGGCCTAGCTTCTCACAACCTTTCGTTTTATATGAGTTTTTCTTGGTCATCATTTTAGTTTAGGAAAAATAAACCGACTTAGTTGAGTGCTCTCAGAATTTGTGCACATGTTGCGGAGTTAAAAGGAAAATTGCTAACCAGACAAGAATTCCAACATTCAGACAGGGCTTTAAAGAGTCATTTCTTTTAACTGCAAGCTTAATACAGAAACTTGGGTTAGGATAAGAAAGCAATGTGCTGCTTGTTTCCTCTGAATGTCACAGAGCTTCGTCATATTCTCATATTCTCAGCCAGGGAATGTAAGCGATTTTTGGGTAAACCAAGGTCTCGACCAACAGGTCTCTTTATAAAGGCCTGCTCAATAGTTGAACACTTCAGTTTGGAGGTCGTTTTCAACTCGTACACCACCTAAGCCCACCCTTACTGTTTTCAACCTTTGAAGGCCTGGGTGCTGAGGTGTAGAACGTCCACTGACATCTTGATTTATTTTAGTCGCTTAAATCAATCGTCTTTGAATCGATTCCCCAAAACCAAAAAACGAAAACGAACCGAAGAAGAGTCTTTCGCTCGAAGACTGAAAGGGTACATCCTCCAGAGCTGTAGAGTAGAGCAGATCTGTGACTACAAAGGTCTTTTACAGAGTGGGCCCTACTAATAATCATTATTAACCTTCACACATAATATTTTCTTGGTCACATTAGGTCTGTTTACTTTACTTTTGTAGTAAGAATGGAAAAGACTGTCAAAATGGCACTGGTGGGGATAAATTCTCTCACAGAGAGAGGCACTTTCGAAATAGATAGGTAATCTACGAAAATGACGGATAAATAATTCAAAAATTCGAAAAAGTTGTACGAAAAGTCGTTAAAATATGTGATAAACTCGAAGAACTGCTAATTTACAAACAAAATTAGTTGTTTCATCTACTTAGCGATGAAAGTGATTCGCAATTATTCGAACTTCTTCATGAATTCGAGTATATGGAAGAGTTTGTTGTGCGTACTGATGGAACTACAAGCATTAATGTTCATTTTTGTTGTCATTTTTGTTCGCTGTAATGCCAATCCATCGGTGTATTTGAAAATTTTTGAACACACTCCTGACTGAGGCTCGTCTGCAAGTTTTCTTCGTTTCCTTCCATCCCTGCTGCTGTAGCTATAGAGTACATCTTATTTACAGCTTTGGACGCGAATTTCTCGTAAAATCTGAAGGGAAATATTTTCATAGCCAAATTTAGAAGGTGCCTTCAAATGCCACTGGTTACGCCTGCTTTCAAATTGAAAAATAAGACTAAGGCAAGACGGGCACATTTAGGCTCAGTGGCTTAGCGGTTAGTGTGTTGCACTACTAAGCGAGGGTACTTATCAAATTGTTGTTTGATCGTGTTCGGGCGGTATACAAAAGATGTCATAGGAGTCTCTCAATAGGAATCCAAGATATTTTTTAAAAATTCCAATTTTTAATACTGCCCAACTACCTAAAAGATTTTCGAAATATGACAAATTTAAAGAAAAAAAAAATATATAAAATCGTTAAAAAAATGGCTTATGTTTCACAAGTTAAACATAAAATCTCATTTAAAAATCAAAAGGCTTAATCAAAGGCGCCCACAAAAGGGGGCAAGAGGGTCAGTTATTTTTTCAAATTTTGACTTTTGCTTTTTTTAATTATTCTTGTTTTAACTTTTCATTCTTAATATTTCATTGTTTTTTGCTTTAAATGTTCTTAATTATCATAAATAATAAAAATGAATACCACTGGACTAAACCAATTTTTTTTTGTGCGGAAAAGTTTCTATGACCTTGGGCAGTAGAAGATCACAATTTTTCCCAAATTTTAAATTTACCTGACATCATGACATATTAAGACAACTTTTGGGTAGTGCCCGAAAACTCAATTTGGAAAAAAAAAAGTCGAGCCACCCTAGTACCCATGTTCATTCCCCGGAAAACACAAATTACCTCTCAAGGACTTTCCCACTGCGCCATCTCTAGCGAGCGTCTGACAAACATCCGAGAGTATAACTGCCATCAAAGAGCTCCTCAAGCAGCCGTTTGGACTTGCCACAAAATTTAAGAACCCTTCCATGTGTCCCATGGCTAGGCCTTAGGTCCCTACACCTGTAGCGCCAACTATTTATTTAATTATAAGCTGCGCACATGCATTTTCTGTCGCACCAAAAGTGTTCAATGTCAAAGCGTGTTGTGATTGAGTTCACGACTTTACGTGTGCTCTTTCCCATTAAAAGTTAAATGCGTAGGTACTCGTAATCATTTCTGCGACAGAGATCCCTTGTGCAACAGAACCGTCAAACTGTAATGGCGAGTTGATGCTTACCGATGGCAGCCACTTACCACTACCTTCTGTAAAAACTCTTTGTCATAAATAAACGGAAACACGTAAAAGGAGCAACTCCTCAACAGCACCCCTTCCAGAGCTTTCAACTCTCCCATATGCACTATTCGTAAATTTACTCGTTTTGTCATCATACCAGCACATGCACAATGCACCTAGAACAACTGAAGATTTATAGTGATTTCGAGGGTCTACCCGGAAGCAGGTCCCTTTGTTAAAGCTCCTACAAAACCTAAAACGCCATTTCAGTGCTACAAAACCGCATAAGGGTGCAAGGATGCAAAGAAAACATGAATCCGATTGTACAAGAGAAACAAAATAAATAAAAAAACAACCCCAACCGCACTAGAGAAGAAAAAGTATTATTTCACTTCGCGCTATGCTTCTGTTATTTAACGGAAATCCATTAAGTTCAGAAATGCCAGCTTCGAGCCGGGGAAATTGACGTGGTGCATAACCATACCAGCCGCAGTGCAGAGCGCGAACACGAACAGCATCCCATGTACCTCTTCTTCGGCGATTTCCATTTGCCGTATGGAATTTATAACAACATGCAGTTCCATTATTTCCGCCATCAATATCCGCTCGATGAATATTTCCCTTTGACAGATGGAGTCGTGCGCGGCGCGGAGTCATAGAGCGGGTGGGCGCTGCTATAAAAAGGGTGTCGCTGTCGATTTTGCACCGAAAATCGAATTGGAAATATGATTCCATCCCCGCATACCGTCCCTCACCCCACGCATATTATCTGCCAGATCCATTATAAGCTGAGCATGCTGAGGATGCATTTTTGATGCAGCCAACACTTGCCGCCTTACGCCGCGCGCGCTTATAAATATTTTCCAATGACGACGACGGCGGGTATTCGAACGAGTGTATATGTTTTTCCCAACTCTATAGATGATAATGTTGATGGCTTGCTGTCAAAATCCTAGAACACCGCACCGCGTGGTTCCTAAATTTAGTCAGCTAATGGAATTGGACAGAAATAGATTGATGCGGCACGGCACACATCAGTGAGGCGCTGGAGTTGGGTGCACTGTGGAGAAGAATGCGCATTTGCTGTTGACGTTGGTTTTTAAATAAATATTCTCAAATCACACCAAACAACAATAAAACATCGGAATCCTTTTGCCGAGCTGATTGAAAGAGGATTATTGGGCGATTCCATTAGGAGTGATGAATTCTGAGGTCAACCGCCAGTTGTTTAGTTGCCGGTGTGTGTTTTATTAGGCTGTTTCGGCGAGAACTCATATATTGGGTTGGGGGAGCGAAATGTTTGCTCAAGCTTAGCTGCGGGGATATTTTACGCACTTGATTGATGCTCGCAATGAAGTGCATTTCAGACGCCTGTGGGTTGATACAGACCTGCAAACGAGCCGGTGTTGGTCAGCGGATTGAAACCGCATGCAACTTTACTGAAATTCTTTTCAAGTGTTTGTTGATACGTTGAACAATTTTTACTTTTTACGAGGAGTTGCTTTTAGAGGTTGGTCGAGATATGTACTGTAGGTATCAACAACAGCCTTCGACTGGACACTTTATTCACCACCGTCCACCTTGGCCGTTTCCACCACACCGTTGTTGGGTGTTTATGACACAGCTGACTGACTTATCAAAAATAAAAGCCAAGTCCACCGAAATGGCACGGTCAGAGCAAAAGTAAGTTTCATATATTCAGGATATTGGGGGTTCCTTTGACAATGGAAGCTTTGGCAGAATTGCGTGTGCATTTGGCGGCGAGTAAGCCCAAACTATGACGAAATGAATCCTGAAGATGCAGAGAACTGTGCGAGCTGGCAAAGACTTTGCATTCAAATTTTGTCAGACTTTGTCAATAAAACACCTTGATGCTGAAAAGACTTGTGAGCGACTTACCAAATCTTTATAACCGTTTGGAATCAGTGCATAACATAGTTGGGGATAGGTGACGTCAGTCAACCTAAACACGTTTGCTCCGTGGTGTTTGCTTAGGTTTGGGTGAACTCATTCAATGATCTTCGCAGTTGTTGGACATGGATGGAGGAATTATAAACAAAACGGTATATTTTTCAGCGGCCTTCGGGCAAATATAAGTTTAATTGAATCAACATCTCAACACTAGATCCTTTTCAAAGCCCTTTGAACACACCTTCTTCATTTGATTTTTGTATTTATTGAAGTTCTCAATAGCAATGGAATGTGCCCCGGCCACTGACCCAGATCTCTGTAAATTGGACGAACGAACCTCATACGAAAGTTGCTGTGGCAATTATCTCATCCATGCGATTCATCTGCCTTGCCCTGACGCACAATTTTAGGAAACGAAATCAAATCTCAGCACTCTTTGTGGAAGCCTTCATCCGTCCAATGATCTTGACTTCAACAAACACAGAGTTCGAAGTTCTTGTTGGTCACCGAATTGCCATTCCAGTGGGCAATTTCATGAGCGACAACATCGACCAGCGATTTGTCACCAGCTAGCAAAGTCCGTGTTACAAATGTCAAGCAGGGGTTCTCCATTCCGCCGAAGGGAAAGCTGGACGGACTTATCAGAAGATCGTACTGCTTTCAAACATGCGGGCCACAGATGTCCGACGCTATTTTCAACCTCTCAGATGTTTCAGAGAACTCCTCGGCGGTGGCCTGGATCACTCCCTCCTCGGCCCAGACATTCGAATTCGGCCCGAGTGGAAGGGAAACCAAATCGTCCAGTGCGATTGCCAACAAGGATGCTGGAATGGGTACGGTTTGGTGGAAGGTCGTCAGTCCTTGGTACGCCTTGTAGTTGATCCGTGCGTGTAATCGGAAAAGGAAAAGTAGTTACTTGGTTAAAATCAAACAACAAAAAAAAAACCGATTCCTGGACTTATGCTCCCTTCTGGCAGTAAGCTGTCAGTGTCAGTTCTTCCGCTCGCACTCTATTTGTTATGATATCATTGCGGACAACACAGAAACCTGGCTCGCCTTTGTCCTTTTTCAATATTCTAAAGAAGGTCCTACTGTTGCAAACGAATTCCTTAAAAGTAAATAAGGCCTCTAAGCATCGAGGCATCGAATGTATTTCCCACCCTCCTAACCAAATATGACTTCCATTTATCTCTCAGGTTCCCAGTGGTATTTATCAAAAACCATTCGGAATGCTTTCCTCTGATTGGATGGGTTCTCCAATTCAAATCCATCGGATTGATTGGGACTTCCCAGAATTCGAAAAGCAGCTCTGCGTTTTTTTTTTTTTTTTGAGAACAAAACTGACCGATGGGATTGCAAAATATCCACGCAGTTCTTACATAATTCGACTGAAACGCAGAACAAACATACGTTTCAAGCCACTTCCATTATTACTGGGGGATAACGAAATCCTTTCATGTGAGTTCCTTGTTTGCCCAGCACACGCAGTTCGCCAATCAAATTCACATTCGAATCTGTTATTAATCCATGCAATTACATTAAACCGAAGAGCAACTTCAAGTTTGAAACACTCCCATAGCCCAGCGAGAGCAGAACTTGCATCCCACTTTCATTATTTAATCCTTTCGCCGGCACAAGGGCAGATCTCTCAGTCCCGGAAGACGCCAACCAACCCCCGAGTAAATATTTATCCCAAAGCCCAAGTTCGTCTTCGTTCGTTTTAAATTGTGAAACTTTCAACTCCATGAAGGATCCACTCTCCGTCGTTGTCTTTGCCGCGCCAATTCATAATGCATGCGCACATTTAATCATACACACACAAGACACATGCCATTTGTCGAATTTTGCCATTTTGGAATGTGCATACATAATTTAGCATACAAGGAGCATACACTCCCCCGCATTGAGTGTAAAAAGAACAAACGCTTGTGTGTGGATTTCGTTTGTGGAACGAAGATTGTTTGCGTTGAACATCAATTTTATTAAAACTCAGACTGTAGTCCTTTCATTCGTCCCGTTCCCATGAATATTTAATTATTGTTTGTCCACGAAATGAGATTTTCTGCTGCTCACATGTCGACATCTGTCAAAATTGAACTTTGACATCGGGCACTAACAATGCAATCGGCTGACAAACATCGCTCGGGCGATTGCCGCATTCAATTCAATTGAAGTTGATGCCAACCCTCGGTGGTGGTTGGAGCTGGTCAAATCGACTGAGGCCTGCATTAGGTAAATTAAAAAAAAAAAAAAAACAGAAAAAACCCCCTCCAGGACATTCGAATTCGTTACTCATTTCCAGTTGAGCAATTTGGCGGTGCGGCGTCACCGTATGCGCGCAAGGTGTCAATGCAAATCGATTTCCTGAAAATCACTTTTGATAATTACAAAAGACCTTCGTCCATGACGGGCAAATTATTCGAATTCACGTGCATTTCAACGGCTAACTAGTGAATGAACTGCGCGACGGCTGCTTATCCCCACGGGATGGATGGACACACGTTATTTGCATAAGCCCGCTTCTCGCAAGTGTTAATCCTTTGTTGTACGCAATTTCACACTTTCGCATGTCCGATGCGGCTTAAGGCGGCTTGACGTCTCACACAGAATTATGCATATTCGGGGATTGCCATTGCAGTGTGTTCTGTCTTCGATGCGTTCTCCTGGGGATGGTGTAGCATAATCTTGTTGACAACTCTGGACAGTGGACACTTGAACAGTTGAGAGAGCGCTTGACGTGTGAAATGGACGCGTAAATTATGGACGCACTCGTGCCGGCCGCATTAATTGTTAATTTTGGGGATTGCGTATGCAAATTGCAGACAGTTTTAATCTAGGTATCACAAAGTCTCACAAAAATATTGCAGCGAGGACTCCAGGAGGATCTTCTGCTTAAGCACAGTTGGGTGATCCCACTTTTAGCGTGCGCTCTTCCATCTTCCGTGCTGCCAACACAAATCCAATTTTAATTTGTTTGGTCATAATTTTATATGCGTTTTAAGAGCGCAACTAATCTGCCCGCACAAGGATCGTAACTTGTCAAGTTTATACCGCTTACGAACGCGGTTATCTTTAATTTATTAGCGAAATCCGAATTATTCTGATTTGAGTAGGCAATGCGGCTGCCCCCTCTCGCTCCGTTGGCAGTCAACACAATGTTGTTTGCGCCCATTAAAAGATGATGCTCAGGGCAGAGCGCGAAATGTTGCGCGTGCACTTCTTCATGTGCAACACATTTCTCATCGACTTTACGACAAATTTATTCGTATTACAGTCTCTCCGAATGATGGCGGTGAGTGCGTGATAATGATTGGTTGATCGCAGAGTAACCAGACACTTGATAAGGATCGGGCAAATTGATCATAAACTTTAGAGTTTACAAGCCTTCACTGTGCGATTGCATGGAGGAATTTTCTCCTGATTCAGCTGGGTAATGAGGGGGATACGAATTACGATTACGTTGGTGTACGAAATTTGTTAATCGCAGGCATTGGCGGGGATTGTTATCGAGGCGGTTGACTCGCAGGTGACTTTTTTTTACTTATACTCTTACCAGTTGTGCCGTAGTTGGTAGTGCGACAATTTGCCCTACATGGTCGATCTGCACGGGAAGAAATTGTAAAAGGTGGTCCTTCCCGGGTGGTTTGAGCGTTGGAGGTTTTTTTATTAAAGATTTCCACCTTAAATTCGGTGCATACTTCTAGTATAGCATACACCACGAGACGCGAGCCTAATTATGAAAAGGTTAGTATGAATTGCATGAGCAATATACTCAGCGTTGCCAACTAATTTTGACGCAAAAATGCCTAACTTGACAAAAAAAAGGTGTCTTTTCAATAAAATAATGCCTAAAATATTTTTTTTACGTAAACTGGAACAATAAATCAAAAATTTAATATAAATATAAAAAAATTAACGAAAAACAGTTTTTATTTCCAAAAAAAAAAAACTTAAATAATAAATTACAGAAGAAATTCTTAATAGGAACAAAATTCATGACATTTTAGTTTCATAAGTAGGTTCGAGGTATTGAACAAAACAAACATAGTTTTAGTCCATTAGATCGTCTAGGTAATTGAAATCATACATTAAAAAAATAAAAAGTCAATATGTTGAATCAAAAACAAAAATTAGAAAAATATTTGAAATAAAAAAAGATGCGTTTCCGAAAAAAAACAAGCCTTAAAGCCTTGGATGAAATAATACCTAAAAGGCATGAAAAAGCCTTCATTCATCACTGAATATACTGCTCAACATTTGTGCAAATAATCAGACACTTACTACAGAGAGGGAACAAATTTGTTTGAAGATTGTTTTGCAAGGTTCACGCTTCGTTGAGTGAAATTTATTGCGACATTAATATTTTCAGTTCAAGCAAACTACGAGCTGATTTCGGTGATATTCTTTTAGCTTAGGTTTCAGTCTGAACTAAATTAGTTTGAAATACTAAAATTTATTCTTCGATAGCTAGATGTAAGCCTATTAAGTTTTTAATGTAAATTCAATCAATTCAACGACCGTTTCATTTTTTAACTTGTATTATCTTTCTCCTCAAGACAATGGGGACGTTCAAGCATCTAGTTCAGTAAGTCTGACAGCTCTCTCACTAGATGAAACTCGGTCGTGAGAGCAGATGTTTCAGTTGACGTTTATGGAGGGGTAGCCGACGAATCTAGTCGATAAATCCGTGACTGAGTACTAAGTTCACAGTTCTTATATGTGGCTGACGTAGAAAAAATTACGTTCCCGACCAATCTAGTTTTTGCATTCAGGTTACATCTCATAATTAATAATAATAAAATAATTGGGTTACAAGTGGCATAACAAAATAAAGTCAGCTGAGAATCTTCAAAATTTACTCGAAATTACTTTAGTTTACATGTCTACACCGTAATTACACAAATTTAAAATCCAAACTTTGGGCAATATTTTGCACTGAAGTTACACAAGTATTGCACAAAAAATTGCACAAACCACTTTACAAGTTCTGGCACCTGGTTGTGGTTTTTTATACATGTTTTCGTCATAATAATTTGTTTGAATATAAGTACACTCATCAACAAAAGTATGTTGACAGAAATGCAAGTCGCTTTTCAAGGTGAATAATTCCTAACTGATACGGTTTAACTGTACAGTTTTCACTCAGTGGTTGCATATGGTGTGATCTATGATTATGTGTGTAAATAAGCCCATTGGCAGTCCATCCCTGGACAGCTTAGGACTATTTGTGGTTAAAGTAAGATTTTTTGACCTGCAGAAAATATTTTGACAAGCTCATTTGTTTTTTTTTGGCGAAAAATGCTGTTGTTATTTGAATTTTAATTAAATATGATAAATTTATTGTGTGCAGCTCCATTTCGATTAAAACATGGGGAAAACGACAGAGATAAATATGGAAGATCGAGCAGCCTTTGCAGCAAAATACGATTGTGGTCTTTCTGTTAATAAATAGGGGAAGAGTTTAATTTATCGAACCAAACTGTAAATGTCCAAATTAACAATAAAAATCTAAACTTTTTTGTGCCAAATTTACCTCCCTCTGGTACAAAACGAAAAAGTTATACCGAAGAAGGTAGAAAGATGGATGACATATTTTGGGGAGGTTTGTTAAAAATCCAAGTTTATCTCCCGAAATTCTCGAACTTAAAATGAATATATTTATATGCTGAAAACCCGATTATCTAAAGGATAATTCAGAGGCGCCTTGCTGAGCTCGATTTGGATACATGTTCTGTAAGAAAAGTGCTACGAACTACGAAAATAAAATAAAGAGGCTACAATTCGCCTAAGAGTTAAAAAATAAAACCATAAATCGTGGAACCGGGTTTTATGAACGGAAAATAGTTCATTTGAGCCTCATGGATCACCATAAAGAAGATTTGCTCGGATGCCGAAATTATATCGCGAAATATGCACCAGTCGTTCAGATCAGATAGCATGGTGGCGAGTTCGTCATGTCTTAGGGTTGTAACCGCCCAACAGTTGTGCAGATTTGCTTCCAATCGTTGGAATGATGATCCAGCACAAACTTTAAACAATTACGCATTCCCATCTGGCGATATACTAATCGGGACGTTAATTTTTCCTCGACAGGATAACGCTCCTTGTCACAAAAGCCCAATGGTGACTTAGCTTTTGCGGGATATCGAACTAGAAACACGCAAGTGGCCACCACGAGGCGAAGATTTTATGTAATTATATATGTATATATTTAATAAATAAATAAATAAATAGTTGGCGCGACAGGTCTGTAGGGACCCTAGGCCTAGCTTGTATGTATATATATGGATGAGGTTTCATTAAAAAAAATAGCTGTTTTCCTGACACGGAGCAAAGCAGAGATCGTTTTTGTAGTAACAAAGCTCTAGGATGACGTTCCTGCAGAAATGCTGCAAAAACTCGTGCAAACGATTCCAAGAAAATTACAGAATGTTATTGAGTGGATTTGTTTTCTATTAAATCATTTTATTTTGTTCCTTTTTAAATTTCAAATTATATATTTCTTTAACTAAAACTTATTTGCCGAAATAATCACGCCAAAGAAAAAGTTAATTTTATTCACTTTAATAAATACAAACTGTCAATTTTCGCCTGTTTAATTAGTAAGCAAACTGTGTATTGAATTTTTTTTACTTAGTCCAAGTATTCATAAGATTTAACTTTTAGTTTTTTTTAAAATACTTTTGCCAATGAGTGCATATTTACACAGGTGACCCTGCATTAAACGCCTAGCCCGCTTGGGGCTGTCAATGTTAAAGAACCGCTTGGTCAGTTGTGCTTCAATGTCAAAACAAAAATTGACTCAAATATTGCGCAAACTTTTGCTCCGTCTTTAGTTGCAAAACAGGAGACAGTTGGCTAGAGATCGTGCTGGCTGGAGACGCTTGTTGGTTGAGGCCCAGGTCCACACCGGACTGTGGCGCCACCTCAACTAAGGATACTAAGTCGAAGTCCCCACAGTACAGTAAAACTGCCCCCTTTCAATTGCTTGACTCAAAAACTGGAGAAAGCAATATTTCGCCTCCATTTTATTGGTGCGATTCGAGTGTGAACAAAAAGAATCTCCCTTCCATCTTAGCAAGGAAAACTTATTCTATCAGAAAAATCTTGATTTCCTACGAACTGTGGTTTTCTTCATTCGAACCTGTTTCTTTCTCACTTCCCATTCGGATTTGGCATTCATGGTGGTGTAACACGCAATCACCCTCGAAGCTGGAACTTGAATTGGGGGGCATACTTCATATTGTATATGCCGTGCACCCCTATTCATTCGGTTTTCAGCCATTTTTATCTTTTCTCCAACCCCCCAAAAGTGGAAGTGAATCCCCATGTGTAATATGTGCCTGTAAATCCTTTTATGGAGTACTCGGCATATCCTTTGTTGTTGCGCTCTTTCGTGCAGCAAACATTTTTGCAACCCTCCACCACATGGAAGGGAAAATTCAGCAGCAAAAAAAAGGAAATATCTCCCCATTCGAGTGCGTAATGGCCGCACTTATGTAAAAAGGGAATCCTTGACGTAGACTACTTTGTTACAGACAAAATAATAAAAAACGCGGTAGAGATTCTGAAGATGAAACATCCTGGATCTGTACTTTAGTGACATCATCGGGTCCTTTCCATCTTCATTTTAAGGTTGTCACACCTTTTACGTTTTTTAATTTTTCATGTGGGTACGAGTATGTACTGTACATAGTTTGCTGAGAGGCTTTGGGGGTAAACTATATTTCCGAACTGAAGTTGTTCCAGTAAGCGCCACCGCACTTGGTAAATGTGGCCTTTCCTTTCAGTGAAGCTTGGTTTATTTGGGGTGGGATGTGATGTACTTAAAGGCAGGTCAGTAAAATCTCGACAAATAACTTCCCGATGTCGTGACAATTTCAAACTGATTATAGTAACAAGGGTCTCATTTCAAGAACTGCGGTGACTACCTCCTAAATACTAACACTACTAATATTCCAACTCTTACGGCGTGTGTCAGAGGTAGTGCGTGTTTAAGTAACATTTGTCTATCGAACATCTCATTGATGCAAAGAGATTTTAAATGTGTGTGTGGGATGAGGGAAACATGTCAAGCACCAGTGCTTACATCATCGAACCAGCAACGATTTTGCAAGACTCACTCAATTAAAATCAACAAATCAGATGAAATGGAACCCCCAGCAAACACACATAAATTCGTCGAGATAACAAAAAATCAATTTCGCACAAAATATTCAGATACATAAGTCGTCCTCTTGAGCTGCCCTAACCCAAATATTTGGCAATAAATTCCTTGTTCTGACCGGACAACACGGCACATCCGTTAATAAATTTTATTCATGCATAAAACGATGATTTCATTTGGAGCTTTGTGTGTGCGAGATCGGGGTTTTCCAGATTCACAGTTTTTCTAACGACTAATTTATCTTCCGGTCCTCACAAATCGCCATGTGGGCATCTGACAGAGTTTTTCTGCTGGGGGTTAACGCGCCAACAGACAGCATTCGAATGTTTTTGCTCTTTGGTGCGAGGGTGCTGGCCAATATTTCAGTGTTTCATTCGAAGAAGATTGATTTATGGAAGGCGTTCACAAGGAATGCAGTCTGTGACGATGTGGTCAGATGAATATATTTTTTTTCATTCGATAGGTTGGATTCCATTAGTCAATTGAACGGAAATAGAAATGAAGGTACAAATATTTTTTTCTGTTGAATATAAATAACAAAACGTTCCCGTTGGAGTGGATTTAAGATGTAAGCGATAAGTCTGTCAAAAATTCCTTAATTGACCAATGTAGGGTAAGGTTCAGAGGTTTTGACACGTTAACGAACATTTTTGGAAATATCCAAAAACAAATTTCAAATTTTCAAAATTTACATAAGTTACAATGCTAGTTTAGCAATATAAAAGCATTAATGGTTAGTCGATATAAATATTTTTAGCAGAGCTGTGAGGTTTCTTCCAAAACCTTACAAAGTGTCAATTCCTCCTACCATGAAGGGGAACTACCCATCTGCCTGTGAGAACTTGTTTATTCGAATAGTTTGTACGGAATTGTTAGTTTGTTGGCTTAATGTTTTTTTTTTTTTGGAATCTGAATATTAATATTATTGGTACGTTTAATACCAACTTTTAGGGCAGCACTGCCTATCGACTCTGTTTTGTTTTGAATGTCTTTAATGGCATTCTCAACACTTGTTTCATCGATGGTGCGGTGGGAATTTTTGTTGTTGTAAATATTTGGTATTTTTACATTCTAAAAAAGAGCTAGAAGTTGTTTTACCACACAGTTTCTATTTTGACTCATAAAAGACGATTTGACACTTTGTCAATTCAATCTCCAGTAAAAATGTCAAGTCCTCCTTTTTGATTACTTTTGGGACTAATACAAAAAAAACGTTTCTAATGGTGCTCAGGACAAACTATTGTTTTTCAGTGATTTTAAAACGAAGGAAGGTGCACTATATTGCACTTTCAATGTCAAAAGCTACATAATTAAAATATTACATAAAAGTTAGAAGAAATGGGAACAAATATAAAAAGACGTTCACTTCGCTTATCTCCTAGCCCGCACTGATTGTTTATTTATCACTCAAACCAATCGTTATTAACTTAATTTTCTCATCATTTAAAGTGCTGCCAAAGTCTTAGTTTTTAAGAATAGTGCTGATGTCAATTCCTCCTGCCTGTCAAATCCTCCCGACCTTACCCTAGATTAAAAAAGAAAAAAAACCTGAACTGCTGCTAACACGAAGAACTCAAAAAATTTGTGTACTCACATATTCGTCAATAGATTAAGATTCAGATTAGATTTGAAAGATTTTGAATTCTGCTGAAATATCAACCTGCAATTATAAATCTTTGTGTGTTCCTATTTCCAATCATTCCTCGTCCAATTCCACCAACCAACTCCAAATCGAATGCCTGTCCATGGTTGACATATTCACACACATCCTTAAAATTCCCTAAGCAACAGAACTGAAACAGAAGAAAAAATATCACAAACGCACAGTTGTTTGATATTTTTTTATTTTGTATATAAAATTTATATTTTATAACCGCATTTGAAATTCGTTCGATGCAACTTTAGACAACTTCCGAAATGAATGCACAAAAATTAGTTTCACTTTTTGGTTTTGTTTACAAAACAATACAAGAAACATATTATTCACGTAAGCAGGCTCTTAACGCAAAATTTAATGTTGCTTAAGTTGGAAAAGTCTTTATAAATCGTATTACCCTGCTTAAGGGCATTTTAGGGGATGCGTAAAGTTAAGCAGACTCTACACTAGGTTCTTAAATAAGGCTGATACATACAAAATCCGAAAGATAAAAAAAAAGTAAGCAGCTGGTGAGAAATGCAAATTCAAATACAAACAGGAATTAAAAAATGGAAAAGTCGAAAGAAAAAGTTGGGATATTTCGGACTCTTATGAAACGGGCAGTCTTATGAAAATTAAAACAAATATATAAACAATTTAAATTATCTCATATCTCCATATATTTCTATGGCAACTTAAAGAGAAAAGGTAACTTGTATAATCTGAAAATTGAAAATAAAACGTCGATACCAATCTATCCAATTTATTTTTGATTTCATTTAAAATAAAATGTGACACATTTTTGAAGTCAAAATGACATATCGATACTATTACACCTCTATACAGGCACTATACATATACAACCTCCAAACGCGTTTAGCTTATACAAGCATACAAATTTTTATAAATAAGGCTTTTGCGTTTAGAGGCACTTCAAAGAGCGCATAACTTTATACACTCCCTATAGTATGTTTATAAATAAGGCTGGTAGTGTTTAGAAATTTTCCGTATTTATTATTTCGCTATAATTGAAGGCTATTTTACAGTATTGTGTAAGCTTTAAAAAGTTAACTTCAGAAGCATAAAAACTTGATCCTCCGACAGTAGATTGCTTTCGAAGATATGTCTCCTAATTTCGTTCAGAACTGAACGCTTCGCAACAAAATGTATGACATCTTCTCTTTCTGCCAAGTCCCGTAAGCTACACAGGTAGGTCTTCTCTGTGAGGGATATAGTCAAGCTTTAGTAGTTCTCCACGCAACATAAGCACTGTGGATATATGCGATATGCTATACTCATCACAAAAGCTGTTATTATTCTGCAGATTATGACTTCAACGCCTATAGATCATTCGGTGCAGTGGTCCCGAAACTTGTTCTAAATGGATTACCCTAGCCTGATAAAGTAGAGTTTTCCAATCTCCGCTATTATCCAAACTCAAATGCACTCCACAGCCCTCAGCAATATCCAACCACCCTCTGTACCATCCCGCCTTGATTCAATTGCTTGTTGAACCGCTTTTTTCGGCAGTCTGGTGCGCGCAATATTCAAAACCTTGAGGACGTAGTCAACGTGCAGCTTAAAAGTTTTAAAGAACAGTGCGGACAAACCTATTTCCAGCATTATCATGTAATTTGGAGTGCTAGGTGGGAGGTTGAGTGTTCTCTTTATAAAGTTTCCGCCAAATAACTTTTTTTTTTTTTCAAAATGCTATAAAAAAAAACTACCGAATATTTTCTCAAATTTCTTTTTTTAATTGAAAGTACAATCCTTCCGGTTAATAATGGAAAATAATTTCATTCAAATGGCTGCCTCGGCTGGCCATGGACTCCACAATGTAGAATATCCTGGCATTAAGAATATTCATATCGCGTGTACCATTTTCCGTTGCTTTATGTCCAAAAGTAGCTACAATTGGGAGATGGTCGGAAAATGGTAGTTGCTTAACCCCAAATTGTTTGTCACGCAAGCGTCCATATTCCCCTCCTATCACACAATAGTCAATAATAGATACGTCAATTCATCAATAGTGACGGTGTAATACGATGGCTTTCGATGTGCTGAATATAGAAATATAGAGCAGCAACTTCCTGGACAGACACTTCTAAAAGGCCATTTCAGATTGAACCACCATCATCCAAGTGATAGTTGAATATTCCTCCTGCGAAAAACAATTTCGTTTTTTAAAATCGGTTCATAACCACATTCGTCATCAATTTATGACCAGTGACTGTCCCATCGAGATACCTGTTTCACATTATCGCTTCAAATTATGGTTCACCCCCATATACCTGTGATTTGTAAGATGCCATTGGTATCCCTTACATAAGCCGACGCGAAATAAATGCTACCCAACCAAAACGCCACTTTGTGGCTTACTCGGGTGAAGAGAAAAACCCACGATCTTAATTTGCATGTAAGCGAAATCTTCCATTTACTTGGCCGTGTCCGCCAACCCGACCCAGCCCCTTTCGCAGCTAATAAAAGCTGGACGCTAATTATTATTCACGATAACCGGCAATAACTCAGCAAACGAGTTGTAAGCGGTTCTTAAGACCCTCCTTTTGATTTTGGCCCCAAAATTCGATGTTAATGGACGGCAATTGAGCGTCTCGATCAAAGTCGGTGCTAATTTTGTGCCGCGAAGCCCGCAGAATTGCCCACAAATTACGAGCACCTGCTGGTATTCAAAAAAAAAACGGCTGCACCCCAGAATTACGTCTCCAGAAGGCAACTTTCTTATACCCCTTGTGTATGTCTTCCCTGTCTTTGTTCGCGAGAACATCAACTCTACATTTGGAGAGGCATTAAGCGCTTTATTGTCTTCTTAGCTAACACCTTGCACGGTTGTAGGTTGTGATGATGACGAGTGGAGTGACCCATTCGCGCAGGCAACCTGCATGAAACCAGTCAAATGCGATGACACGGCAAGAATCGCTGCGCGATAGATGTTGCAGTGCGCAGTGAGGTATCCATGTGGAAAGTGGCCACAGACATGGGAATGACTTTGGCCAGCATGAGAAAGTTCACCTATATGTGCAGTCGAGGAGAAAACTGTTTGACGGCCCGCAAGACCGACACCAATCCACTACTTATGTCCTACATGCCTTAAATAGGAGTCCCACTCAAAACATGTCATAAAACTCGCGTTAACTTACCCTTAATGGGCTGACAAAATGCAGACAATTTAAGGTGACACTTCTACAACAAGCGGCACTTTTCCATACCAATCCTAACTAGCTGCACATCGGCCCCATAAAACCCCGTGATGGATGCTCCCTTTTATCTCTGCAATCACTTGGAACAGCATTCCGGCTGAATGCACATGCCATACAGGCGTCATTGTTCACATCAATTAAAAGCATCGAGGATCGGCTTCACACCTCGCCCCAGGATCTCCTCACTTTGGCGACCTTCTCTCATCTGCGCGCTTATGACGTTACATGTGCCCTCTGAGTGACACTATAAATAAAATTGTATCTTCCACACCCACCGATGCCGCGCGTACGACGACGGCGTAGGAAAAAGGTGGCCAATCCATTTGGATTCTCAGCGGTTCATCCATTAGCCCGTCGATAGCTTTGCTGTTGGAACTACGAGCATATGTGTAGTGCGCGCCACTTGAGGAGGTTGCAGTGCACGGAATTAGATCGTCGCCGCCGCAGCAGGCACGGGAAGTAAATTTCGGTGCACGCGGCTCTAAGTGCATTTCGACAGATGGAAAAGTGCGCCCCGACAAAGATTTAATCTCGTAAAATAAAAACGCTTGCAACATATATTTTTTATAAAATATGGATACGAGTCAGATCCAAGCAGCGGTACCCTCAGACACGAAGATTTATAATTTCTTAAGTGGCTGACGCACTCGAGGCGGCGATTGAGTTATTAAACAGCAACGGGATGTTGCTGGTGTCGCGACAATGCAATTGTAGGCGGCTCTGCCGATGGAGTTGAAAATTCCCATCGGGACAGGCTAGGTGCCGCTTGCTAAATTCGCATATACTCGTACAAGCGTGGGAAAATACCCGGAGTGGTGTGCGTGCTGGTGCGACACATATGCGCTGGCCGTGAGCTTTGGGAATACGGGAACCACTTGGGAATACATCGATATCAATTGATTTGCTTTCGAGAGTGCACTGGTGGCGTGAGAACTTTGTCTGAATGGGTGTCATTTGTTTATAAACAACGGCGGCCTAATGTGACTTCACTTCAAATCGAATAACGCTTACTCAAGAAACTGATTTTAAATGCGACGATACTTTTAGCTCGTTAAATTTGAGCGCTTCTTGTTTACAGAGTGGTGACCATAGTCATTGGGACATTGTAAGCTTGCCAGATAAAAAATCTGAAAATCTTGTTTTCCGAAACAAAAAATCTTTTTTTCAAGATTTTGTTCAAAATATAAAAAGAGCGAAATTTAGAATTCAATTTTGAACTACTTACTACATAAATCACCTAAATATCTATAAAAAAAAAACGTTGGTCATTAATTTTGGAACATATTTGAATTAAATTGACTTAGAATTGCATTGCTTATATCAAGATCATAGAATTTCAGTTCATTCAAGATCAACAAATCCTTTGTAAAAATAAAAATTTCAACAACCGTTTCAGTACATACGAAACCATTTTTACGAAAACACGTTACATCAGTTATTTTATCAAATTCTTTAAAATTCATGTTTCCTTAGAGTTGATGAAACATTAGTGAGACAGAAATTGTGCATGGGCTCTGTTCGACTCACATTATATATAATAATGGAATTAATAGAAAACGTTTTTCTTCAATAGAAGAGGTTCTTTTAATGTGCTAGATTTAAAAAGTTCTTGATATCAAAAGTCTTGAAATTTGGTGATTTCGAGGTAAAAAGTCTTGTACATATTTTTGAGTTCAAAAATCTTGCAAAAAAGATATGTCTTTTAATCTGGCATCACTGAATGTAAGCAATATTTATATCATAGGCAAATACTCCTGAGACAAGAAAAGTTTAAGTCTGCAATTAGGACAAACAAAAAAATCTGTATGTATTTCGGATTTCTATTAGAAAATCTTACTTCACAATTTCTTTTTATTTAAGTAAAAATAAAAATAACAAAAAGAAAAGGGCTGAATACGAAAATAATAGCATACAGCGAAAGCAAGTGTGCAAAAAATGTTGAAATTATTGTTTAAAAAGAACAAAATAAAGGGTGTTTCATAATTCACGCAAAATGTAATTTTGATAGAAAATACAGTTTTCTGATTAGAAATCTATAATTTTTTATTGATTCATATAGTATATAAAGATTGGGGTTGTGTATGGAATAGCACAACGGATAAATGGCCGCCACGGCTTTGCTGGCAAGTACGTACTCTTTTATTGAAATTTTCTTTCACCGTTTCGCATAAATGTGGCTGAATTTCATTAATACATCCCCCAATTTCATCTTTCAAGGCGTTGGTGGCCGTTTGCTTGCTTGCCAATGGCGGTAAATCGCAAGCCAAGATGAAAATGAGCTTCATCACTGAAGATAATTTTGTTCGAAAAATCAGCATCCACTTGTTGTTGTTCCAAAATCCATTCAACGAACTCTCTTAGCGATGCATGGTCAGTAGTCTTTAGTTCTTGAGTCAATTGAACTTTGTAAGCATGTAGTTTCAAGTCTTTAGTGAGATTCGCTGTAGAGAGCTTCTCGAAATGCCCAAGACTACGGTGCCGAATTAATGTTTCTGGACTGTCAGCAATACTCTGGCGAGCTGCTCCGATGTTTTCTGTTGAACAACTTGTGACAGGACACCCAGAGTATTTTAGATCACTAATTGATCTAGTCTCTCTGAATTTTTCAGTTCTTCTCTTCACAGTTGATGGCTTTAAATCACTATGACGGCCATATTTTGTACGTAAATTGCAGACTGAAGCTGACAAACCTCATTATTTTTAAAATATTGCTCAACAATGAAAATGCGTTGTTCTTTCGTAATCCACTTCGTTTCTACTAACCCCGAACTGTCAGCTGTCACATTCTTATCTATTTTTCCATTCGTATCACTGGCGCGAAATTCAAACTTCACGCGGATTATGGGACACTCTTGCGAAGGCAGACAAAATCTGAAGCGCAGATTTCTGGTTCTTAAAAGTCTGCAGCTAGGTCGAAAATCTGCAAAAAGCATACAAATCTGCACTTATGGCAACGCTGCCCCAGCTCGAAAGTCGCAATCCTCTTGCCGCTGGCTTTCTCAATTTTTTTTTAATTCCGCCATTTATTTTCCTAACGGCGTAGTGTCAACTAAAATCCGAGTGACATTCAAAAACATGCAGAAAATAAACACGAAATATGCTGCCAACCGTTGTCCGGGAGAACTATACATTTCAACTTTACTGAATGTTATTGGTTAGGTATTATATATTGTTTAAAGGCGATTAATTTGTTTTGTTTAGGTAATGAAACTAACTACCGGAGGATATGAGGACATATGTATATGGTCACGTATTTTCCACTTTTCGATATCAATAACATCGATCTCATGCGCACATTTTTCTTAAATAGCTGGTGTAAGTTTGCTCAAATTTTTTTTATTTTGCTACAACTATTCTATATTGTCCATTTTTCATAAATATTTTAAGCAAATGCTCACTTATTCATAAAGAAAAATTGTGGTAACAAATAATTTAAAACTCAACCACTCAGAAAAAAAAAAGATTGTTAAGCGAAGAATTTGAGATTTTTAAAAAATTTTAAGTTAAAAGTTAGTGGTTCAAATATTATTTTTGTTAAAAAGAACTCGTTTTTAAGCTTTCAAGAATCAGGTATTCAGCGTAAGAATAATATACTCTCCATAAGTATTTTCTTACATCATTGCTAACAATTTCATTCTTAAATCAAAGATTTTGATATTTGGGTTCATTTTAACCAACGAAAATTGTTGGCATTACAATTTTTTTGTCTGAGTGACGGATAAAATTCTATGAACGCTTTAACCGCAGTGAAGTCGTCACAATTATCTGGGTGTCGATTGGGGCTTGAGATTTGTCAATACGATATGGCTTGTAGGCAAGTTACGGCAAATCGGCCGAGGTCTCACTGGTCTCAGTATTGTTTGTCTATGGTTTAAATATGTCTAACCTGGTATTGAAAGACACCTGTTGGATAATCAAAACTGTGACAATGAAAGTTTCAGCTCTAAACTTTTTTTTCTTCAAAAAATGTTGGCATAAACTATAGGTACTGAATATATTCAAGCGTACCTAAGCCTCGTTGTTTTTTTTTATACAATTGCATCCTTTAGGTGTGAATTTTTTTGTGTGCTTCATTTTAAAGCTTGTAGATCAATGCCAAAGCCAATGGGACATAATTTAACGTTTTATTTCACATAACTTCACTCGTCTTCAAGAAACTAGGAATGCACCGTAAGGCATAAATGAGGAAATGGTCTTCGTCTGACATAATAAGAGCCACTAAAAAATGTTAGTCCCTCAATTTGTTTTCGGACAAATGACAATCGTATGGTGATGCGACGATTTCGTATAAGAAACTCATCAAGTATACTGATTTTCCATACATTTTGGAATTTTTTCTTAATTTTGATCATTGAGATCGTATTTGTCAAAAATTCTGCTGATTTTAATGATTTTTTGGTATTTGTTAAACATTGATTTTTGCTATGAAGATATATATTCAAGTCTTTCGAGCGTCGTCTTTCATTGATGTTTCGTTAGATTGTTTAGTCGTCAGCATAGTTTCAGTGGTACCACTGAGTTTATCGAAAACATCTTCGAGCACATGCGTCGCGAATTCGTGCAGGCCGAACTTAATGAGACCCATCGTTCATACGACGCATTGCAGCATCCACTCAGGTTCCACCATGCAGAGGATCGATATCACTTTCAAATCAGTATGATCAGTCAGTGTATTTAAACGTTTTTCAAGTTTTAGTACAAAGTTTCTGTATTGTGTCCCAGTCAATCAGTAATTAAAAGCATGTTATCCATTGCAAGAGTTAGATGATCATTATTTAAATCGAAAAAATCAATTTTGGGCGGGAAGAAGCTTACCGGGTCCGCTATAGTTTTATTATAAATCGAGATAGGTTAAAGTTCTTGAACACAGCGCTTGACTATGACTGGAAATCTTTCGGCTCACGCTGCCTTTTAGTAAATAAGTTGTCGAAATTTGCCGCCTGCACTTCATAATTGCAGCCTCCTGATAGATGGCGACGTCAGTTGTTCAGAATGAAAAGTAGAACCCTCCGAAAATAATCAAAATAATTGATTGTCCATTCCTTAAGTTGTCTTGCTACCTATAAGTCCTCGTTATATTAGGTTATTTAATTTATTTAATAGTTTAAACATCAAATCCTTATCCAGACAAAAAAAAAATCTTCTTTCGAAAACGTGTTGCTGTAAATGGAGGTACGTTTAGCAAGACGGTTTGAAATTCCCTTCCCTTCTTAGAACGTTCTGTTGTTTAACTAATAAAGCGATTTATTCTCTCCCTTGGCAGCATGTCTCTGTTCGGCAAAGGGAGATCTCACTGTCTTTCTTATTTGAATAAAAGATCTGTCTTTGAATGCTCCCAACCAGTTCTCTAGTTAACGACTTGATGAACTGCCTAAATACGAATTAATGTTCCAGTTCGCTGGTCGTTCCATAATTTATAAGCAATTTTCTTTATCGAACACAAATACCTACATCCTGAATCTATAGTCATACAAAAGCAAGTCTGATATTCCAACTAGGTTCTTATTCTATTCTAGGCTACTTTCCATTTCCATGGCTGTTCTTCAATGCGATCTTCTAAAAAGCTAATGGCTGACCTTGGTTAAAGACATAAATCTCTGAAATTTAAATTTTAGATCGAACCAACATTAATCGTGTGACAAACAACAAAATACCTAAAGTCTTTGGATGCCATGATTAAGAAGAAAAAGTATATCAAACTGATGTAGTCGCCACTCCAACATCACCATGTCTGAAACCAGACGCCTGTCTGCCTCAGCTGGCGCTATCCATTCGTGTGAGAACAAGCAAAGCCGCAAACTGGGGGCGTTTACGAGCAAATTTTCCGTTTACCCTTCTTACTTCCTAATTGCTTCCATGCGCGCCAGTCATCAGTAACAACAAACTCTCAGATTCCTGACAAACATTTTTATTGAATGCAACCGATTTGTTGTCGCATGTAATTTGAGGACAACATTTGAAAACCGAAAGGTCATCTCATCTGTTTGGTGTATATACATTTCCAGGACGAATCGACTCCAATTACAATACCCAGTGTTACAAAAATAAGGATCCGCGAACAGATTCTCAAGTGGTTGTCCACCTTCGGGAGACGGATGGTCGAACATTCGCCAAATTGGCTGGGAATTTGAGACTCTAGCGCCAGCTGAGCAGACTGATGTTTGGCTGTCGCCAGCAGCAAGTTGAAGTGTTGTCCTTGCGGTCTAAAAATACAAACTCTGAAGTGCCATCCAGCAAAAGTATTGAAATCGAAGTTTTATTGCTTTCAAGAGGAGATCGAGTGCTCTTTCTATGGGCCTTGGATCGAAGCGATCGCATTGAAAGGGGTTGCAGATGTATACCATGCGCAGCTGGCTCTGTATGTGAGTTCTCTCCTTGATGTTCATTTTATCGGGAAAGATACCGCAAAACAAATGCGTCTGCACAAACGAATCAAACGAATTGGTAAAGGAAATTGTTTGTCGACCGTCGAATGTGAATCGTTGCGAGCGGAATTAATGTCCTGATAAGAGTTTCCTTCTGCTCGTAGAATAGGAGAATCATTTTTAATTTTATTACAAAATGTTTTGTGCGGGACTCTTTTTTATTTTTACTGTAGTTGTCGTGTGAGGAAAAGGTCTAATTTGTTAAATTTATATTATACAACTTGATAGCTGCAAAGGAAGGGACAAACGGAGATGATAGGACAGGTAAAACGACCAAATTCGTTGATGGAAGTCTCTTTGAGTCATCGTGGAATAGATGGCATATCGTTGGGTGCAGTTTTTTTGATAATAAACATTTTTGGACTGATGATTACTTAGCCCACAGCCAATATCACAAGGACGAACCGAACTTAGATGACCTGCATCAAGAGGGCTTACGAAATAAAGCCCCCTCTCCGTTGATGAATCAAGAATACAGCACAGGGCCCTAGTTCGCTACCTTGTGGTTCACCAGCTTTTAATTGTTTGAGTCCTAAAATTTGTCCAGTTAGGTAGGACACAGAATTTCAGAGTAGGTCCTGCTGCGGCAAATGATTTTTTTGGAAAACTCATTCGTTCCACACTGTATCTCGAAATGTTGCAGGCGAGCCTTGGGCTCTGTCGTTAAAAGGTTTCGAATGACAATACCCATCATCTGGGGCTACCTCTTCTCTGCATTCTACCAAGTTACAGAGGGGAATCTGTATACTCAATATAAGGTTTCACTTTTCCAACAATCTCCCCTTCGAACACACTCTTCAATTAAATCGACCACCAAGTGGACCCGCAAGACTACGAGTGTGTGCCAACATTTGCAACTGCCGTTGGCAAAATACTGCTAAACAAAAAATTAAATAAAACAAATCAACCCAGCAAGTGGCACTGTGGTTCCTATGGCCAACAGCTTGTAGCATCTCAGTTGCACAGCTTGCATTGGAAAATCACGCGCACGCGTCACCAATTACCAGGAGCATTCATTTTGTTAATCCAAAGGACTTCCTTAATTCCACCTCAAAAGAGGGTGTGTCGCCGCCTAATCACTTGACTTCGCACGCACAATGGCGACGCTGTGGAGTGTGATTTATTCCCTAAATCGACCAAGACCGCGGAGCGATGTTGACGCGTTGTCCACAGCGAGCTCGTCTGCGCCTCCATTTACACTTGAACTGGCACATTTTTGCTGACCGATTAGACACGAATCATAACATACGCGCTGGCACTTTGTCCTTATATTTACATTCTTGCACTTCATTTGACCCGCAGGATAATAATATTTTCCTCTTTTTATTTTATTACTTTTATTGTTTCCCAATGCGAGCAGAGCGTGTAAATAAAAAAGGGAGGCCTACGCTGCTGCCGATAAAAGTCTCATCTTCCAGTTGATTTGCCGCAAGGGGTGCGGATGGGAGTATCCTTGCTGGTACAGAAATGTAGTTTGTAATTTTTCATGCGCTTCAAATGACAGCAACACTTTCTTTCGGTGGCGGTTATATAAAGAGTTGAATTGGTTAGGCTTTTGTGACTGCGTTCAACGGGCTTCCAGTCAATTTAACTGGATGTGCGTGGCGGACTATTTTTTGCATGTTGCAGTTGGTAGGTGTCTACTACGATCTTCTATTGCACGGCATGACAACATATGCTTAGTGTGAGAGAAAAAAGTGAGAGAATTCGCGTGTGATGTTAAAAAAACGTATGAAGACTCTCACCGGCACCCATCTCGACTTGAAAAGCCACATCTATCCCTTCAAAAGTCATCTTTCTATATTAACAAATAAAACCTGTCAGATGAACGATCCTTATCCGCCTTTTGACCCATAGGTGACCAAGCAGGCAAATACGCATCAATCAAAAGCAAAATTACCCAACCTTGACCATTGCGGACAGTCAAACAAGCCGCCCCTGCACAGAGTTTCCGAAGTTCGAAACATTTGCCAGGACCGCCCCCCACACCAATAAAAATAATCACAGACAGAGGCCGGATAATAATTCCACCGAGTAAATCAAATCCAACCGAAGATTATAGGTTTCGTAAATCGCGTTTGTTACGCAAACACCCACTGATGTCTCTGCGAGACGGCCATTAATCAAACTATTAACAGTAGTCATGTCCCGACCCCTTTTTACTACATCCATCCATGAGCAATAAATTTATTTACCCCACAGCCGAGATCAAACACAAAAATCTGAATGATTCCTCGAACACCCGATAATCATGATAATGTGTCCTGTAATCAACTAATAACGTCCTCGGTCGCCCGGGCTTTGTGTCCTCTCCAGATTCATTTCCTGATAATGGAATGAGTGTTTCTCCTTGTTAAGGGATGCATCGTCATAATACACGCACTTCATCCCCCTCGTGACGCTGTGGCGGGTTGAATAAACAACACATGTCGTGAAAAAAAGGAGAAGAAACCAACGCATCACCGCCATCGGAAGGCTGCAGCATTTTAAGTAAATTGAATGCATTGGGGAAGGGTGCGGATTGTAGGTCCACACGGTTTTTTTTTCCCTCTGCGAATAAGGAACAGCAAATATCAATCAATCCTTATTAGTTGCATATACGAGCGTAGCCATGACGTAGCTGGATTCATCCGGCAAAAGGATGACTAGGAAGAAAGTGCAAAGTGTGGGGGTGGTTATCCTGAAATGACATTCCGAAAGCAACAACTATACCAACAGCTAAGTGCTTGTGTGTTGCATCATAGATCCTGTGGAAAAGTGAACCATATGGCCAAAATGTTTCCCTTTTCCCCACGGCTATACGGACTGTGTGTATCCGTATAATTTATTCATATGCGATTACATCCTGTAATGTTTTCGGCCACGCCGAGTCGAGTATATGTACGCAAGGACCTTTGCAGTGGGATTAAATTACAGAGACACAGGATAAACATGATTTACTTATGTGTATTGTGTATGTGTGTGTGTGCGTTGGATGCGCTTTTCGCAGTCACGGATAATAATTGTTATTACTTCAGAGTAGTGACAGCAGCAGGGGGTGGCGGAAATTAGGTTCTAAACTATTCAGGACATGCCCAGATTACGAGATTCTATTGATTTGTGTTTGCAGTAAATTGAATTAATGTTTGTGATTAGACATAAGCCAGCCAGAAGCTGGCTTTTCGGATGTCTGGCAAGATTTGTAGAATTTGTGTGATGGGGTCCTTGAAATTGGCAACATTTGTTCGGCGTTTTGAAGATAAGTTGATGGTGAATCATAGAATGCACATTTGAGGGTAGGATCGACTTTAGTTTGTGTTAAAGCGAGGTGCTCCATTGTAGAATATTCTTCATACAATTAGCCATCGAGGTTAATTTCCAGTTCGCTGGTGGGCTCTTTTGTTTTAAACTTTCTTTGTGAGTGGTTTTTTGTGTTTTTTTGTCATTTTACTGTGGAAATCTATGTCGAAATGGATCAACTTTAATAACTTTCATTTATTGACGCTATATACAGCCATTGGAAAATTTACAGGGGCGGACTTGATCGAGTGATGTACCCGAGAAAATGTTCCTTTTGAAGAGGGGCGCTGGTTTGAATAATTTTCTTGACTTAGCAACGAATTAAATATTTCCCTTCTGGGATATAAAGCTTAAGTCATCGCAAGTTGCGGTAAATGATGGCCTTCAAACGGCCGCCCTTTTTGGTTTCACAAAGACGGGCTCATTGAGAGCATTTTTCACTAGATTCAAACGAATTTCTGGCTGCCGGGATTCTTGTTCAAATATTGGCATTCAAATTGTGGATTTATTTATGTAGCCCTTTACCTTGATACTACCGCGAAGGGAGAGTCTAGAGATATCAAATCCAGTCAATGCTGAAGGCAGTTGTGAGGTGCAGATCTATTTATTTGTTCTCTAGCTTTGATTGCGATTGTGGACCTGTAAATATTCCAGGAGACTACTTACAATAACCATATGCAGACATAGATTGAGCTGGCTTGAGAAGTTGTTTCGCCCGGACTGTAAGGCCATCAAAAGTGAATCGCCCTTCCGACATTCGAGAAGAACTGTTCTAGAGTAAAATTCCAGTTAGAATAAGTTTGAGCAACACTCAAGCTGGTGGTCAGACCAACGGCAAAATTGTCAATTCAGGCCCCCATTCCTAGACTAACAAACGACTGAACGGATCCCAGGTACCTAGCTATCAACAAACTGACCGCTGTGACCACCCAACATAAAACCAGCTAATCCAACTGCACGTAACCAAAGTCCCCAGCATACGTGGCTTAGCACAGTAGCTGCCTTCGTCAAACGGGTTAGCCAACCGCCATCGTATCACCTCAATCATCTGCGTGAACAAAACTCGCCACTGAGCGTATGGATTGGATCGAATGCCATCCTTGCCCTCGCATCTAAATCGAATCGTCTTTGTCGCAAAGCCGATCGACGGCAAAACTTCATGTCGCCACGTAATAAATCATAAAGCCTCTAGCGGCCGCACACATCTACAACCATATACCGGACATTCTGAGCAAACAGCGGGCGACGCCGACGGTCGGTCGTCGTCGATCTTGCCCTTTTTAAGGCGCAACTTGAGTGGAAGGTTCAGCTATGCCGTGGCAGGCAAATATGCTACCTGTCAGTGGCGCTGATAATATGCCACGAAACGACGACGGGATGGTTGGCGGCACAGAAGCACCCACCGTCGTAATCCAATCAAATACCCGCGACCCGAATTCCTTTCCGCCACATTCTACTGCCTATCAGAACCACATGTCCAGGGACAGAGGCACACATTTGTAGCTGTGCGTGAAAAGCTTTAAAGCGACTGTCTCACCGAGCGGCACACGGAACGGACAATGCTTTGGGTGATGGCGATGTCTGTACCTGTACCGCAGGTAAACGCTGCTCAATGACTCCTTTATCGCAGTCATATAATGTGGACAAACATTGAGGAGAATGCCTGGAATGCGACGTTATCAGTATATACGGCAGACTCAGCTCATAAAGCCACGAAGGCGAGTGAGAGAGCAAAACCGAAAGAATGTTCGGTGCGCGGACGATGATGATGATGACGATTCGTTCGTTTGGTTTATGACCGGTGTGTGGACAGGTTTTACTCGCTCCCTAATGACTGTAGTCCGTTCTGAAGGTATATGGCCAAGAGTTGAATTTTCAGACAACATCGGCGACTGATGGTGGTGATGGTGTTCGATGACGACAGCCGCACTAATGGGCAATAACTGCGCGTCAGAAGTGAGAGAAGGCGGGTCATAAAGCCGCGTCGTTTCTCGATTCTATGGCATTCGGATTCGGGTTCGACTCGCCTCGTCTTGCGAGAGGATAACTCATTTGTAGTGTTTATTCAATTCCAGTTGTAATAACTCATCAGGTAAACAAATCCAAGGAAGATTTATGCGCATCGTAATGTAATGATCACGTGTGTCCCGGAAAAATGGGCGCGTCTGTTGGCAAGGATCAGAGACTGAGATGCGATGTTTTCCGAGGAGTGTTGTTGTCGGATTCTTGTGATGAGGAAATGTTGATCGAAAATGTAGTACGCCACGGAACGCGGCATTCACAATTCTGACAATGACAGTAGGCAGCCTCTTAATAACATAATCAGCGGATAAACTGATAACAGTCTCATACCACAGTATAGCAAGGCTTCGCACAAAGCAGCGCCAGCAAATAGAAAGGACCTGCACCAACTTGGAGGGCACAATTGGTGACAATTGTCTGCAAAACATGGACACTGGAGAGGTTTGTCGAATGAATTCACCTTGAACCCTAGTTGCACCTAAGAAAAAGTCCCTTAGACAGTGGCGAAGCGAGGGGGGCAAGGGGGACACAGGCCCCGGGCGGCACTTTGCTAGGGGTGGCAATTTGGAGCGGTTAGCATTTTTAGATATGTAAAATTTACAAAACGAACTATTTTTTCATTTCAATGAATTTATTTACAAAGTTTACATTCTTTGTGTGGCTTAACAACAAAATCCAATGAGCGCTGCTCCCAAGTATATGCAACTACATTTTATCAGAAATGACAAACCTGTACAGCACACACAAATTATATTTAATAACTTTTTAATTTTCTCGATTACGTAGTAAGAGAAAGATATTGTATTCGTAAAAAATTTCGAACTCGAGATGTTAATCAATTTTGACATTTACGATGATAGAGGAACTCAAAAAAGTGGGTCGCAGAATTCTGTTCGTATGTCCGCATACAGCCTCAACGGCTGCCCGGATTTCGTTAAAACTTCGGATTCGGAGTTTGGGGGCTTGCAGTTAGGGTCTGTTTTTTTTTTGCACGGTAACCTCAATATTAATGGTACCTTCCCATATAAAATTTGCATACCAGTTTGATTCGTTCGGAAAGGACTTTTACGATTTCAACCAAAATTTTATTCTAAAAATTGATGTTTTCAAAATTAATTTGTCCTTAATTTTCAATTCGAATCACCGAAAACGCTAATTCTAAAAACTGCTCATATCTCGAAAATCCCATTTTCGATTTCGATAAAGCTATAAAAACCAAGTAATGATAACATCCCGAACAATAACTTATACTCAGTTTTTAGCTAAATAGTTCAGAAATTGTATTTTTCAAACTAAACATTGCTGCTGTTTTGTGTGCACAATTTTACCAAAATACATATTAAAGATAATATAAGTATTCGAAATGAAATCCCAGACATAGTTTTCCTCAAAGAATTCGAATATTTCTTAAATATTTCTCAAAAATATTTCTGAAAAATGGGATATTTTTTAAATAGCAACAATTCTAAACTTCCAATGAAAATCCAATAACAGTTACGTAGAACTTATTTTTAGAAAATATTACCAGCTTCTCCTTTTTGCAACCATATTGAATATTTATTGTAAAAATAATTCCAACAACTTGGAGCTTACACGATCAGCAGCTCCCACTTCATTTGCAGCAAAACTTTTGATGAAAGTTACGTTCGACCCAGTCGTGTACTTTTCCTTTTTACTTAAAACTAAACTAAATGCTTTCATCCTTTCATTTAAAAATAATTTTTTGAAACAAATTTTAGGTATTAATTTAATGAAATATAATTTAATGTAATTAAATCAAAAAAATTCAAAAGCTAAAGAAAAAAGTTCAAGTTTCCCTTCTTTATTTGAAATCCTGAGGTAAGTAATTTTTATCCGCTTTGAGATTGCGAAATCGGAAAGTAACCAATATGGCAACATTTTAAATTTGCGGCTTCATTTTTGCTTCACTTGCTAGAAAGTAGATAGTACGAGCAACAGTTGTCAAAGTTCTGAAGAGCAACTGCTTGAAACAGTAGACGGTAGTTTTGCGAAAAATTACTAGGGGCTACCCAATCTACCCACGCTACGCCACTACCCTTAGACCTCACCCTATATACTCTCTACAGCCAACTGTATCATAAACGAAGTGCAATTTTGCTGAGCGCCTTAATTCGTTGAATTAAGCCAGCCACCTTTCCTATGCCGCTTAGCCTCATTTAAGCATGTTCCATAGATTACCCAACCTCTTTGATGAAACTTTCCCACGGTTCATTCACTTGTCGGCTACACACCCCGTCACTGAAACGGCCCAATGCAACCTGTCCTATACCCTTGCACCCATCACCGATGAGGGTGTGATACTGTGATGAACTTAATCGTCACATCAGACACGATGTATCCTCCCCACTGTGTCTAAAGGAAACATTAACCAATACATTGCGCATTAAAAAAACACGCGCTCTCATAAAGAAATAAAGAAGTCACCATATCAAAGCAAAACGCCCCGCAGCTGTTAGAGCAACAACATCCGTGACCTCCAGAGCTGACACATAAAAAAGTGTCGACTTGGTGGTTTCCCGCTTGATGTCACTTAAAGAAAAAAATGCCAGTCGATCAGTCGACCAACAGTCGCAACCTTAATGGGAAATTGAAAAACTTCCATAATTTGGCCACGAAAATCGCAGTCACGTGACCATGTGTACGCCGATATGTGGCCGGCACGTGACCAAACAATCGAAGCAATTTGGTTAAATTTTCGGAGACTTCCTCGACGCGCACAGCCGCACATTTCCCCGGGGGAAGCGACTGAGCGCCTGCATTGGCCGGAATGACTTTTGAAACACAATAACTAATAAATAGTGTCCTTCCGCTTGCCGTTTTTCGCCCCGCTCCGCCACAGCACGTTCCGGACACAAATTGATAGAATAAACAATCGTTGCCATAAGTGGAAGATGAATCGATTGCAGCGTGCGAGCGCCACCGACTTCCGAAGGGGTGGGTTAGGCTTGGTATACCTTATACGCGGATTCATTGCATCTGTCTGCGAGCTTGAGAATCTGTGTCAGGACGAGGATCATTCATCAAACGGTCTGGGGAACACCCCGGATGATTTTCAACTTTCTCCATGCGCAGTTTTATGATTCCGGTCACGTGTTGATTGGCATTGGAGGACTTTCTGTCTCAAGGGCTGCACACACGCAACACTGTTGATTTGATGGAAATTGCAGTTGCCATGGATAATTTTGAGCATACGTTAGTGCAGTGTGGTGTTTTATTTGCGAAATCGTAAAGCGAATCGGCAGAGTCGGCTTTGGGATGTAAATTCAATTGAAATTTTATGGTATTCGTAGAAACTGCGTTTTCAACGCAGAAAGTGCGAGATCTTCTTATGCACATTTTTCCAAAAATTTGAGATTTGTGTTCTTGGAATAGGTAAACCATTTTAAAAGGTTCGCAAGTCATCCACAGCCAAATCATCGTAGAGAACTCTATGAGACATCTGAACTTTAGCATAACTCACACATGCAACTTAGGACCAACTTTCATAGGAATAAGTTTCTAGGAACAGAATTGCATCCCCTGTCGTACAGGATGGTGTTCGAAAACGATATTAAAGTCCTTAAGCATTTGCGTCGATAGAGGCACTCACAACGATCGACAAATATTCTGTTAATAAATTTTAATCATCGTGTAAATGTGTTTGTTGTTTTTCAGTTTTTATCTTTTTTTACCAAGAAGTCATATTTTTTTTGAGAAAGGCATCATTTTTTTTCGGGTGTAGGCATAAAAACTTCGATCCGGGCTGGCATCACTGCACTCACCCCAAAAATGATGGTAACATTCGTTGTGATGAAAAGACGAAGTTTAGTTGTCTTATAAATGAGCTGCACGAATGAGGTTTATACACGACCCAGGTCGGAATATCTTTTCGGGCATACTTTCATCCGACCAGATAAGTTGATGCATGCGCCTTACCAAGTCATCTCCTGCTGTGTGCTATATTCCAATGACAACCTATTTCTTCTCAACCTAGTTAACGTATCAATTTGGCGTTGGTTTTGCCATCATCAAAATATGACGAAAAAGATCGAAAAGCTCTACACGCTCAAAAATTGGCTCTAACCGAGTGCGATTTTTGCTCTGTTGGAAAAAGTAACGAATATTCGGTGGTAAAAACTACCGAGATAAAAATGTTAAACGCATACTGAAAACACACATTATCAGTTATTTTCATCCAACTTTCTGGATTATTATCAATCAGTTTTTAAAATTCCACAGAGGTAGAGTAAGTTCGGGTAATGTGGACCACCGCCATATCTCGTTTTCTGTCAAGAGTAGGAGGATTATCCGTTGATCAGCGTTGCCACAATGTGCCCGATCGAGCCATTTGGCCCTCTGTTTTTTATTTTGGCCCTTGGCCCTGGCCAACAAGAAATGGTCCGCATATCTTATTTTTTGTATTCCTTAAACAAAATATTCTAAAAAGTGACACTGAATTTGTTTGTTTGTTCCCGTCATAGTAAGATACCTTCGTATTTTTCGTCTTGTACCAGTCACTTTGTATTTATGCTGTCTTAGGTATATAGGTTTTTTAAATTTATTTTTTAAAACTTTTCTCTGAAATGTAGTGGCCCGCACTTATGGGAATATTTATTTTTTTAATATTTTTTTCTTTGTGGCAACACTGCTGTTGATACACGTAGTTAACTTAGAGAACCAATTCCGGTCGTATATTCTTACCTTAATCTATCGTTTTTGCGCAATACTGTTTTTGTCGTATTGCGCAAATTAACGTGAGGTCGTTAATTATTTTGACGATGAATAAATCGTGTTAAATGTTATGAATTTAAGTTGCATTCCATTGGCTGTTTTATTATTCCGACACATTTATAGTGCTATTTTGGTATTTAATCCAAATTTCACAGTTCTGCTTAGTATTTACTTTAAAAAATTTTTTCTTGCAAACACCATTTTGGCAAATGTGGAGTACACAGTGAATGAAGTGTTGTAGTGCTCCACGTTAGCTGCCTTCTTTGAGAGGTTTCATTGTGATGTTTATTTCAATTTTTGTTATATATTTATTATTAAAATATTGGCTAAAGTTATTAAAATGTATCCTTGTCTTGATCCATTTATTTCTGGTAGTGCGGAGTAGTACTCCACATTAACCGACAGTTTTGAAAATGACCAATTTTGCAACTCTTCTAAACTATTGCAAATATTTTTTTTGTTTATGAAAAATTAAGCTATTAG
Organism: Cheilosia variabilis; assembly: GCA_951230905.1. Classification (NCBI taxonomy): domain Eukaryota; kingdom Metazoa; phylum Arthropoda; class Insecta; order Diptera; family Syrphidae; genus Cheilosia; species Cheilosia variabilis. Next base: position 11,496,453 of record OX579680.1, on the reverse strand, counting down.
CAAAGTAAATAAGTTAATAAAAACAAAATAAGTTTCTGTTACGGAAATAGTTCAGAAAGCATTACCCGAAGCTACTCTATTTATTTATTTACGACAAAGAAAATTTGGAGGAAATTGACAAATCGGTTGTTTTTAACGAGTCTCCTCAAACAAGTTCAATCGGTTATTTTTAATGCACTTACTCTGTAGGCAGGGCCGTCGACACGGTGGGGGGGTTTTCCAAGGGTTCGGCTCTTATAAGGGACCAGGAAATTCGAAACAAAAAAAAACTTTATTTTTACCAATATGAAAGGAAAAAAGTCAATAGTTACGTTAAAATTTAAAATCATCAGAGTTTGATCTCCGATTTGCAGCTGATTCGAATTTTATTCGCAAATGCCAAACAGTGGCGACTGCGCATTAGGGGAGGTTCCATCGCACCGACAAAGTCAATCGATTGAAGAGAAACTTCGAAGAAAATTCGACAAGGAAACACGATTTTTTTGATATTTGATCTGCTCGATTTCTCGCCGGTTCAATGAAGAATTTGAATGTACATTTTTTTTTAATTGTAAAATTGTGTCAATTTTTAAAAATGGAAGAAACTGAGATTTAAAATGCGGCAACAAGTTTCGTCGAAAAATACAAATCACACGTATCGGAAGACTTGAAAGAAGAGTTAATCCATTTGAAACATATCTACGAAGCCAATTTTGAAGCAGACCTCTTACCATTGTGATTCCTGAATGCAATTTTTTTCTCAGAACTGGGATACGATTTGCCCGAGTGTTTGTGTTGCTCTGCGTGTATTTTGCACCATACCTTTCACTGTAGCTATAGTGCTGAACACAAGATCGTGTTTCAGGACTTGTTACTATTGTATCCAACCTTTAACCTTAAATGAGAAAATTAGATTTCGAAAAAAAAAGATTGTTAAGCGAAGAATTTTGAGATTCTTAAAAAATTTTAAGTTAAAAGTTCTTGGTTCAAATATTATTTTTGTTAACAAGAACTCGTTTTCAAGAATCAGGTATTCAGCGTAAGAATAATATACTCTCCATTAGAATTTTTTTACATCATCGCCAACAATTTCATTCTCAAACCAAAGGGTTCATATTAACCAACAAAAATTGTTGGCATTGGAATTTATTTTCCTGTGTGATGAAGTTTTGCTACACAGAAAATTAGAAGAATTCGTATAAGAGAATATTAAGCGGAGTACCTACAAATGAACGCCAATAAAAATGTTGTAATTATTTGACGAAAGAAAATGTTTTTATTCCTGAAAATAGCTTATAAAATAAAGATGAATGCAGAATTATTTATGGCAAACAATTTTAATTCCAATTCCAAAACACACTCTGCGGTATTTAAATTTAAAAGAACTTTTAAAAGCTTGGGATGGGAGTTAAGACTCTTTTGCCGTCCCTTTAAAATAATTTCGAATTCTTTCACTATACGTACATGGGCCGGCATTTTTTCCGTCTCGAACCCGAATTTTCTCTCGACGGCTTTGGCTGTAGGATATATATTAACAGTTTAACTTGATAGTTTTTAACCGAAAGTTGCTTGACTTGAAATAAGTGATTTTTTCCGGGCGTTGAGTTTTATCTTGCAAATAAGAAGTGTCATCCTCATCTGCGGTTTTTATTTCTTCCGCTCATTTTTGTTGTTGGCATTTTTTGATCTGACACTTTGATCCATTAAGACACCACCCTTTTGTACGCCCCCTACTTCCCCATTCTGAAGGTCAACATACAATTAAAGCCTCACACAGTTAAACGTGATAGGCTAACAATTTCAGTTTAACTGCTTTATGAGCTGACATACGCCAGGCATATCTACCATTTGCCAAACTTGATTAGTACAATCTAGATCCAACCTGCCCATGGATCCAAATCTAGTGCGAATAAATGGAAGGCGTTTGGGCCATAAAACTATTAGTACGTCGATTCCACTTGCCCAGTTTCGCAAATGTTTTTTTCAAACAGTTCGACATTGGCGCCATATTCATGGGTGGAGTCAAGCTGAACAGCAAAGTAAAAGCAACTTAAGTGCTAGATTGAGAAATCTAGCAAATATCCCCGAAAGTAAAGCACTTTGTTGATTTGATAGATGTACCGACTCCACGACCCCATGTTTGGTGGGTTAGAAGTTTGCAAAACTGTTTTTGTGCCTTCTCTAAGCGGGTATCGGTTTCATGCTAATTACACGATTGTGAATGTTGTTTACTGCTGGCTAATCAAGCACGCATCCCATATGCGTGACCAACTCAATTAAGGATCATGCGGATTGAAAAGCAATGTGACGGCAATTATCGACGCATAGAAAGCTGTTGTCCATAGGCAAGAATGTATGCCCCAGCAAATGAGAAGTTCATTTTTAATTGTTGCCCAAAATGCGGTTTTCTACATCTAATTGCCGTCCAAACATTCCTTTGTCGGCCCCTGTAACCAGAAAGCCTCTCGCAGCACATTGCCACTGTCACTCTAATCCTGGGCAGCAGGAATGCAACACTGTCGGCGGCATAGCTCTTTTGACACTGACCAGTGACGGCGAATGGTGCTTTGGTCTCCTCGACAACATACTCCCAGCAATATGTTAACTCGACTCATGTCAAATGACACACCAAACTGACATAATGTGGCGTTTAACACAAAAGCAATGCACATCCATCACATTGCGAGACCAGATACAAAGATACAAAACGAAATGGATTACGGGCAGCATAAGATGTTCGGTGCGACTGCCGGAACAGCAACGAAAAGATCAACGGATAAGATGCCCGAGAGCGGCTCGGTCAAAACTAAAAAAAAAAAAAAAACAAAAAAACGAAAAGACACATACACACCTCCGAGCTCCGACAGCGGGGAGGGTGCTCAAAAGGGAATTAGGCTAATCGGGTAAATAGCATCAGCGTTGCAGGGAGACATACGGAATGAAGAGATCATCGCGCGAAAGACCTATTAGCCGCTGCGAGCAGATGAGACAAAAATGACACTGAATGGCAGATAATCCTGTATACTGTGTGCTCTTTTTATTCTCCCGATGATTATCCCTTAAGATCCTTTAGTTTATCCTGCCAAGTGTAGATTCACATGCGTGTATAGTGTATATGCGGTGTGTCTGTCTAATTTGTGTCCCTTTTTCGGGTCCTTTGTTTGGTTTTTAGGGATAAACATCTTCAAATGTGTCTTTATTACGCAAGGACCGGCCAAGCGTAAGGGATACCTAGGTGTAAGAAGGACCAAAAGGTCTGAGATGACAGGGAATACAATTAGTTCCAACAGGGTGAGTCATCTTCCCAGCCTATAAAGTCGAACTTGCTATGATGTAGGTGCTGAGTACGGCGGTCAAATTTTCACTGAATCCTTAAACTAAACAAGTTTGTACCCGACCCGAAAACGCTCTATCGAAACAGTCGAAATGGCACTTGAACTCTAATGTTCGTTTAATGTTTACCGGAAATCGATAGAAATTAGTCTGGAAAGCAATTCAAGAAAGTAAAGCGCAGAGGGTTACTGACACCGGAATATCCGGCCTGTTGTCACAGCGTCAAAGAAATCGCTTGGCCATGTTTGGGGTTGTCCGTGGAGTTCACCGTAACTTCGGTTACAAATAACGAGACAACCAACAGCCTCGGAAAATTATGATTTGATTGGTTGCTAAACGCTAAAAGGCTATAGCGACCATCGGATCTGCACGCTGAATGTTCGAACCTTAAACAGGCCGCATGCAGCCGGACAATTAGCAGAGACAGCTATAAAAGAGACAACGCACCGGCATCCACAAAGTAGGAAATATGTAAAACTGTCACATTTGCTATTGGAACGGGCAGCTTTTTCGCCGCAAATTTGTGCCTAAAACGATCAAAAATAAAGATAAACTTTAGGTATCTAACTGACTATTTACATAATTTTCAACTGTAAAAGCTGTGTTCGAATCCCGAAAAAACTCAAATTCCAACTTATGGTTTTTTTCCGCTGCGACACCTCTCGCGAACGTCTGACAAACATCCGAGAGTATAATTGTCATAAAGGAGCTTCTCAATTAGCCGTTTGGACCCGGCATAAAATTGTAGATCCCTTCCATTCGTCCCAAAAATGAGAAACTCAGACAAACGAATAGTTGTGAGAAGCTAGGCCTAGGGTCCCTACAGACCTGTTGCGCCAACTATTTATTTATTTATTTAAAAACTGTGTGAGTGTGCTCGCGATGGAGCGGACTGTGCACTTTTCAATTTTGCACTATCCAAATTCGCTTTATGGGACACGGTTGTCGTCCCGTCGTTCCTAATCTATAATAGCTGCTAGCACTTATTAGTTATAGCATTTGTCATAACCCTCCTCGTTGCCGCTTCAGACAGTAGCGCCACCTACGCGTAGGTAAGTAAAAGTACAAATTCAATCCGAACACATGACAGGTCACGTCAAAGTAATATATATTGCGTTATGTGGCAAAATTCAGACTGGCAACAAACAATATACGAGTGCTCAGAAGACTCTCTGTGGCAGTAGTCAAAAATTACGGACTCCGCCTGGTACAGCTAGTTATCGACCGATTACACTAGGTCTGTTCCTTTACTTTTAAGTCTTACGAATTTTTACGAATTTTTACTCAATGCCGCTCCTTAACTCGAAAAAGAGAGCGGCATCGAGAGAGCAAGATATTACCCCTCCACTGAGAATCTTACGAATTTTTACTCAACAAATTTCTTGGTGTAAGAATTGAAAAAGCTGTCAGTCACCTTACAAGTAACAGTATCGAAATTTGTTGTCCTATTTGACATTTGTTTTGATTAAAATGGTATTAACAGGCGGAAAATAACATTGAATATTCTCCTTAGATTCTTTTAGAAAGTTGCGACGAAATTCTTCCTCGCTGTGAGGAGAAAGAAAGGACATCTCCGCCACGTAAATTTAAATTCCGTGTCGTTTTTTCCTATTCTCGAATGCTTGTAGTTCAATCAGTACAAACTACAAACTCTTCCATATACTCGGATTCATTAATTCGATTAATTCCGAGTCACTTTCATCGCTGGTTAGATAAATCAACTAATGTTGTTCGTAAATTAGCAAATTCTTCGAGTTTATACGATATTTTAACGACTTTTCGTACAACTTTTTTGAACTTTTGAATTATGTATCTGTCATTTTCGTAGATTACTACAAATCGTTCCCTAACTTTTTCATAAGTGTCTCTCTCTGTGAGAGAATTTATCTCCACCGCTTCCATTTTGGCAGTCTTTTCCATTCTTACAACAAAAGTAAAGGGACAGACCCACTGTTTGGCAAATTGGCCTTATATCTGTTAGCGACAGTCGCTGTCATCCAAAAATAAAATGGCGGCCGTTTGTGAATGTCAAATTTTGCATACAAAAGCACTTGGTCTTGCAATCTATCACCAAGCTTAGGCCATGCTGGATGTGAATCACTGGGGCAGTTCAAGTATCTAGTTTAGTAAGTCTGACAGCTGTCTGACTTGATGTATGTCAGGTTTGATTGGCTTACATCGATCATTTGAACTGCTGCTTTATTTGAAGTTTATGGAGGGGTAGCCGACGAATCTAGTCAGGAAATTCATGACTGAGTAGTAAGTTGACAGCTCGCATATGTGGCTGACGTAGAAAAAGTGACGTTCCCGAACAATCTGCATTCAGGTTACATCTTATTTAGACCAATCTAGTCGACTTAAAGTAACTAGATTCTGGAATGTGCCCACTGTCTTTAGAAACGATGACTAAAGATGACCAAATGAAGACGCAAGTGACTATTCGAACTCAACCACAACTTTGACGTTTGCAGAAGTAGGCATCTTCTTATAGGTGGAGCACGGAAAATACAATAAAAGTGATCCATAATTTGAAGCAACTGCCAAAAACCCTTTCGAGCCGTCAAACCGCATTCCTCCTAATGAGTGGCTAAAACATATTTCATTGCCCGCACTATTCGACTTACATAATTCGACATCCGAAACTATATAAACCTACTCCGAAGCACTTTCAAACGATTCCGCCCATCCAAAAACCCGTTCCACATCATCTTCGCTCGCTTTGATCTTCTGGCACCAGCACCAGCGCACCACCATCCTGTCCAGATGAAATGTATATTCCATTTGTTTGTGGCGCATCAAGATGCCCTCCATCGCTCCGATTTGATCCGGCGTCAGTTTGTGTGGGGCGATTCGATATCAAACATCAAAATCCAAGATACCAGGATCCTCCCCGATCTATTATAATGGACGAAATGTGGAAATTAGGCCAACATCTTGAGGTAAATTAGCCGTTCTGTTGAGACGTGTAATAGTCGAAACACTTGCCTCACGAGCACGCCGAGGAGACGAGATGGCGGTGCCAGATATCAGCCAACCGAAACCACTTTGAAATAATTCCAGACACCACTTAAGGACATCGGTTGTGTGTGCGATCGAGTGCGCGCTGCAGCGGCTTAGGGTTTTTATACTCGTATTGAAAAGCGCTTGCCGTTTCTATGACGGAAATTCTCTACGGAATCTGGTTGGAAAATTCTGCTGATTCATGGCGAATTAGAGGCGAAACGAATTTGAAACCACAACTTATCGGCGCAGTCGATCGATTGACGGACAAATGATGGGCGCGTTTCAAATTGAGTTGTTCAAGGGGTTTTTTTTTTTTTTTGTGAAGTGTCGGACACAACGACACACCTGATCTGGACATCGAGATAGAGGCAACCAATTGGCTGGGAATTTTGAAGAGAGGAGCCGCCAATGGTTGTGCTTTGAAATTCCTCGGATTGTTCACGGATTTGGGCTGCGTAATTGGACGCGTTTACGTAATAGACTATTGTGTGATGAATTCAGTGTTTTGACGCGGCGATTAGTCGAAATTGGTGAGTTAAGATATACGTGGAATTTTTGAGACAGCTGACGGCTGCTTTATGTGCAAGAATAAGTTGGTACATAATTGCTTTGGTTGACTTTCTAACTGCCACGGACCGTTCTCTCTTCTAATTAAGGCCCCCGTATGTCCAATATCTGCTTAAATGACAATCCTAGTTAGGTCCGAAGTTAGAACCAAAATCTAAGTTTGAAACTACGTTCGACCCCCTTCCATGGCACAAAATTCACCTCGAATATCAACTGTCAAAGGTAATTTGCGATGAAAACGAATTAAGCATCGCAGCCTTTTCGTACCTCTGACACGTGACCAAGAGTGGGTATACTTATCCACTATCATATCACTTTCGCTTAGCAAATAGAAATGGAAATGGAAAGCCCTAACGTGTACCCTTTGAACATTTTGATGGCATCGAGCGCTCGGCCCCCCCAATAAACACCCGAAGCCACTCTCAGGCCCTCATCGGCACGAAATCGATATACTTCACTATATCCAGCGTTTCGAGAGCCCCTTGATAGAGACAGTGATGCTACATCCTTGATGAGCATCAACAACATTAAATCCCTTTTCGCGCAGACGAAAACAAAAACGAAAACACCTTGAGGATGATGGATAAAGAGTTCCTAATTAGCGGTAATGATGAACGACAGACACTACGTCTCTAATCAAACAGAAGAGACATCCAGGGGATGAGCAGGCCACAGCTCTGCTCGTGCAATATCAAATGACTTGACATTGGCTAAAGCCAACAATGCTGCGCCGCACACCGAAAGGGGTGAGTTTTTGTTGGCTACAGGCCAAAAATGGTGGTCGACCCCTGATGGCGAAATAAATCTCCCGCTCTATAGCTATACGGAGTGTATTACAAGTTGGAGCTGAAGTCGAAGTCGAAGTCGGAGTCGAAGTCTTTGGCAGCCTGTTAGTTGGTTCTATCTTATATGGTTTGGTCTTATGACTGTGTGCACACAGTGTGCCTGTACACGTGTCAATTACTGGGGTGGATATCATTTTCAAATTCATGGGATGAAATTTATTATTCTTCGGATAAAATTTATTATCTGCCTATTCGACGTGCCACATATTTCAGGATGTACACTTTTTGTTGGTAAAATGTGGCTGGCAACATTCCATTTCAGATGTTGTTTTTTTTTGTTGGTTTTTAGTGTGATTTATAATTTCGTTGGAACCAATTGCCTTCCATAGCTGTAAACATATGGTACAGACTACTTTAGGTATTGAGCAGTGTAACTAGTGCAGAGTTATGTGGTATCTTGTCAATCTAAGGTCCAAGTGCGTCTGCGGTTCGTGGACTGTAACCAGAACCACCTTGGAATCAGTTCTGTTAGAGAGAAAAGGACTTAGCCGTAGCCATTAAAAGCTCTTAATGATGCAGCCACACTCAGAAACAAAGAAGATTGTAAAGCGAACAATTTTAAGATTTTTAACAAATTTTAACCTCAAAGTTCTTGCTTTAACTATTTTTTTTGATAACTCCAACTCATTTTTAAGTTTTCAAGAATCAACTATCTCAATAAATATTCTCTCACATTATTACCAACAATTTCATTCTTGAATCAACAATTTTAATAGTTCGGTTCATTTTAACCAACGAAAATTGTTGGCTTTACAATTTTTATTTTTTTCTGAGTACGAGTATAGGTATGCAGCGTTTGAACAGGTGGTGAGTCTTGACTCAAAGTTGGTCTTTTCCAATATTAGCCTCAAGGTCAACATCGCCGACCTCAACCCAAGCAGATTTAAAAAAATATAAATATTTTTAACTATATTTTTTTTATTTAAAACTTTTGATTGTGATCCTTAATTATTTATTTAAGTTATAACATATATATAATTCATTCATTCAAAACATAATTGAAATATTTATTATGTAGCACTTGAATATCGCGCCTCAAAACACTTGAAGATCGGTTTTTTAATCGCATAGCACTATAGACCTTAGACTAACCAAACTAGACAGTCAGCTCCCGTGCAACTACCCGATTTTGCCCGCAAATTTTGAATGACAGCTCTCTCTACTCGCGCGCTCTTTCTTTTCTTGTCTGTGAATCTGTGGTGCCATATCGGCATTTTTTATGTTAAATCTAGCATATTTTAACTTTAAATTGCATATAATTATAAATAAAGTATGCTATATGCAATCTAGCATATTTTAAATTTTTAACATAAAAACGCAAAGACTTTATACCCATCATAAGAAACATTTTCGTTGTATATTTAGCTATTCAAATAACGAAAGCATCTATCAAATTTTTCTGTATTTGGCATTAATGAAGATTTGTATGACAATTTGTCCATTTGAAGTACCTATCTGCTGTCAAAGTGTTAAATCTTGAGCCGTGAATTGCTGCTCAATTAAATTTAAGTTTCTTCCTAAATGGACAGGCAAAATCCGTATATTTATGGCTTATTGTTTTTTAACTTTTTTTCTTGTTAAAGTCGTTGTTTTAAACTTTAGCATATTTGGTTTCATTCCCCATATAATTTAGCATATTTATTTTTTTAATTAAGCATATTCCGTTAGAAAATTTCTGGCAACACTGCTGTGAATACGTGTAAATTAATGGCCGCCGGGTGGCACTATTTCAATAACAAACAATTTGTAAATAGGTTTATAACAATAAATGTGAAAAAAGTAAATGTTGCTTATGGTTTTTTTTAGGTAGCATAACTTGTTCTCCATCATTCTTCTGCACCAAAAACTATTCATCCATTCACATTTCAGTTCTTTTTAAATTGTATTTGCATGAATTCTATTTTTGACAGCAAAATTCATGCAGGCGCATAAATGAAATCCGTGGGGGTTGTTCCAAAAATGAGTTAACAACATGCAAGTTAAGCCCAAGCTTAAAGCTTTCAATGCTAAATATTTATCAAATTGTATTTATTTCTTAACTTGAGCATTTCTCGTTATTAAACATGACAAAACAACCAGACCTACTTTCGCATCACAAACTTTTCACGAAGGACAAAGGGCCTCGTAAAGACCTGCCTGAAAATCAGTTTCCATCTGAAACCACCCTTAGAATTTACAGCATCAAAAAATTCAGATTCTTCTCGCAAGAGGTCCAAAAAGGTGCAGCCACTTGGTGCAGTAGCGAAATAACATCTGACGACAAAAAAACTGTTTCAACTTTTATGGACATCAGACGAAACAAAAGCAGTTTACACTTTTATGGACATCAATTAAAACGGTTCACCTATGTAATATTCATCCCGCCAGAAGTGTGATATATAATTGCAACGAAACAAAACCATGCTCCGATGTTAATTTTCGTCATCGTAAAACAAACGAGCGGTTCATCGCTTTTGTTCCCACAAGAAACACGACCAAAAATGCCTCCTTATCAACAAATGAATACAAATGAAGTTCGAATAAAATTATACTATAACCGCCAGAGGAAACAAAAATTAAGAACCAACGCGCACCCATCTATACATAAATCAAGGAAGAAGCACAAGGAACAGAGGAACAGAGAATAAGAAAAAAATGTCAACCAAAATGCGATTACATTGGCGCCAGTTTTATCTAATTTGGGGGACATTATGCATGGCATTCTTCCAGCGAGTCTGCAGTGTACCTGCGCTTGCCAGAGTGAGATGGTTACCCGCCCTAGTAATGCGCCTAAAGAGGAACATCGACACAACCTCGTCGCGATATCGTCATACCAGACACTGAGAAACTTTATTGCATTCACTGGCTCCACGAGGGAGATTCTTTTGAAGTGGGTACTTCGAACCAAAGCCATCTCTTATCTCTGCTCCTGGAGAGGATGGCATTATAAGACGTAGTACGCGGATGGGGTGGTATTCGAGCCAAAAATTGTCATTCCAGTTTGAAAATATCACAAATATCAAAGATTGTACCAAATTGAGCTTAAAATTAATAGCAGCCAACCGAATTGGCCGCGCAAATGCAGAGGGGATGAACGTGGACGCAAGGTTAAAGTTGTTATTCAACTTGTAAGAGGGTGGAGCTGGACCTATAGCTCCTTTGTGCGATCGGACAACCTCGAATGTGTCTTAACCGATCACTTATTAAGTTTTTTTTTTAATTGGGCCATTAACATGGCATTAAGAATGTATCTTAATAAATTAATTAACATGAAGGCGAATCAGCTTGTTGGAAACAAGAAGAAAAAAAAAACAAGCTCGCAAATTAATGCAAATCAGTTAAGACTTATTGCGTGGTTTTCGTAGAATGAGATACAAAGATACTTAATGAGAAGGCAGGCAACTTTTGGACCAATATTGGACCAATAAAAGATTTGTGCGCGCCGCTCTTTGTTCTGTGTATTTTTGGAACGCCAGTTACACGATCACAAGCCGCGATTATAACTGCGAACCTTGCCTAAATTTATTGGGACATGCGTTTTATGTCACATTAAAATGGAAAGTATGGCTGAGGATGGTGGTTACTGACTACACTCTGGCGCCAAGTACTCGTTGTGTATCGCACCCAACCAATTTTAACAAAATGAGGTCTCGAAAAGAAAGACAATTTCCCAGAACTCTCAATGACACTTCAACATTAAACGATTTGATTGAAAATCACCTATAGAGAGTTCGTGCTGATTATATATGACTAACCAGGCACTATACTCTGAAAACTGTAGAGCTGCAAAATAGCCCAGTGCGCCAGCTCTTCGTTTATGAGCTTACATACGCAACTGCTGATTTCGAGGCTGAAGGTCCGGATGTCGTCAAAATTAAGGTAGACTTCCTTGTAAAGATCGGTGGTAGCTGCGTGAATCAGCAAACACTATGGCTCATATTTAGCTGATGGGCTGTAGCCTCTTTGACGACATGCATTACACACATACGGGCTACTAGGATATCTTCAGTGTTAAAAAGATACCACCGGGGGGTCTATCAGAGTTCTTAAAAGTTCTATGGGACACATATGCATAAACATATATAATCAACTAGCTGACCCGGCGAACTACGTACCGCCTAAAATTGATTAAATTAACATCCCTTTCGATAGTTGAACCTCTATTGAACGACTTCATAGATTTCTTGATCGTTTTTTTTCCGCGCTAATGATTGAATCGAGTTGGTCCGGTCAGATTTTCTCAATCAACCAAATCAACCAAAGCAGAATGTGAGCAGTTTGGGAAGTTTGCGCGGGAAGTAAGAATCACTGTTCGGATATTTTTTTTCCACTTCACATTCGATAAAGGTGCTTTAGAACATTAAATATCGGTCGTTGCGACTTGTGAACACGGTGGCTCATTGGTTGGTATGCTGGACTACTTTGTTAAAATGATAGTATACGAATAACCAACACAATATACGGCCTACGCACACATAGGACACATGCTACATCCCATAATTCTTTAATGCTTGCGATTTGCGCCCACCACCCCAAACCAGAGGAACCCCAGAAATATCGGGTCAACCATACCCATCCACAAAATTCCATTGAAATTAATTGAATGATTCCATATAGGTCGACAACACAGGTATGTTCACTAAAATGCCGATACCTCGAATAACCAAACACATACAAAGACGTTTTAATTTTCCAGATACAAAATCGCTTCATACATTAAGAGAACGCACAAATTATTCAAACACAATGCGACTTATATTGATATATATATAGAAGGAGACAGATGAAAAACGAAAAGTGCCTACAGCGCCACCTGTTGAGAATTTTCTGAATTTTCATTTTTCCTAATCATCCCTGATTCAAGACAAACAAAATTAAGAAAGCATTCAATCAAGCCGTCGAACAAAATGTATGGAAATTCATGTGTTTGTTCGCGCACGCACAACACTCACATACGTTTTCCGATTTCAACCAAACTTCACAAAAACCATGTATAGACCAATACCAAAGATGTGTAAAAGTTTGGTTAACATCGGTAAGTGCGTTAAGGCGTGAAACGGCGACAAACGAACAGAATTTTAAGGCTCGATTTTTATATGTATAGAGATACAGGGATATGAGCTGTCATTGCCCTAGAAGTTCTTAGCTTTTTTAGCATCTTTTTGGATCTAGAAAGCCCTTTTTGGTTGCAATCTAAATAGGACTGCGTTACCCGACTCAAATGCAAATGGATCCGTCAACAGCAATGGAATATCCGGCCTATTACGCCACCATAACTGACATTTTAAAGCGAGTTCGTTCTCGAGAGAATCGAATCCTACAAATACAAAGCAACAGGAGCGCCCCTTTCGAATGTATTAATGATTTGCATAAATAATAAATCAGCGTCTGCATGATCTTATTCAGGTAGCTATACCGCATCACCTTCTTAAGCTTTTACTGGGGAAGGTCACAGCTCAGAATTAAATCCGACAACAGAGCAGCATACACCCACCTAGCTACAGTACTTCAACCCCATTTTCATTTCATTTACGAAATGTTTAAATATATGTGTGAATGTATAACCTTCCCTGCAAGGATTTACCACCGAAAATTCCCTTTTTACCGGAGCATATATCCTCTGGCCGTATATGGCTGCTCTGTGCAACAACCAATGCGAAAGGGTTTAAACCCCCGCAAAAAAAAAAAAATAACACCATTCAAAGGATATATTAAGTCGGTGAAACGATGACGATTATTATGATGACACAGAATTGTAATAGTACTCTGTATTGGAAGACTTTATCCCCAGCTCTCTCCGAGCTGCAAGCTGTCATTTTCCAGCATCGGTGTGTGCGCGTGTATCTATGTCACTTCACACACATTTATTCGGCGGTATATACACAATAAAACCGACAAAAAGCGATCGATATCCATTAGGAAAATTAAAATGTGGCAGGACACGGACTCTCGTGTTCCCTTTTCAACTCATTGGGGACACGTGTTTACCTGTCCGTGTATACCAACAGTATACACTGCCATAGAACAACAGTCGAGTCAGTCTTGGGGTATATCTGTTTCTGTTCATATCATATCGGGCGGCGTGGCCCAAACAAAAGCCAGAAAAGGACATCGCCGAAGGAGAATAAAATACCACGGATAAGGACACAATGGTATTGCATGACTGCGACTTCAGAGGCATATAGCCCGGCACAACCAGAACCAAATAATGGCTGCAACATTGGATAATGAGAGTTTCAATTCGAGGGAAGCGTGTGTGGCATGGGGACACTTTACATATACCTGGAACAGGATATTTTTAGTCACGAAAAATTACCCATGAACATAACGGAGAACGATAATAAAAGGCGCACACTATCAGGCTAATGGACGAAATGTTGTCCCAAATTTTGCGTGGCAACTTCCTGTCTTCTTATCATCAATAAGTACACAAATTCGCCGCCACTATAACACTCTCAATAAATATTCCCGTGTCAAGGAAACGTCTGCCCAATGGAAGTCAAATCTCCGATAAGGAGAAGCCGTTTTTAAATCCGAATATCAACTCTGCGGTTATTATTATATATTCAGATTGTAACTTACAAATTTGTTGAGGACTTTTATTGCGCATCGAAATGAAAATGCAAATTACCGTTGACGTAAATTGTTTATGGTCACAATGACTTTTCGGGGAATAATTTTCGAACTTTATCATTCCCTGTTGCGGCTTTATGGTTAAGCAGTTGTTGTTAATTTGTTAACAAGATACCTAATATCCCACCAACAGGAAGTTTACTTTCGAATTGGATATGCAAACGGCATATCGGTGGGGATAAGGCGGTAGGCGGGTATATATGCACCGGGTGAAATGCTAATTTCGAAGATAAAATTAGCGATAGTAATTGGAGCTGATTGAATTTATTAAGCAGATGTTTCGTTTCGTTTTCGGGAGAGTTTGCTGTTAACTGTTTCTTTTCGCGGTGGACGTCTCCTCACAATTTAGGCCGTAAATTAGGTCTGCCTTCGCTGATTGGTGAGGAGGGTCAGCCAACGCCCGCTTAGCTCTGACAAGTTTTCGTTTAAATTGATTGCTTTAGTTGGAATAGTCTAAAAGTTTGTGTTGATGGGCTTAGTTTCGATGGAAAACAAGCTCTTAGAGTGGGCTTTGCATAAACCTATAATCGTACCTACTATGGGCTTAGGTTAAGTTTAACTGGCTGTCAGCAAGAGTTAACACACTTAGATTATAATTATGGACCCATTTTCTAACTACAAAATGGGAGCGTGAAGGTGGGTTACAATGATGCCAGATCGTGGGTAATTACCCATTTCGTGGGCATTTTGCCTTTCTCTTGAAACAAGAAAAATATTGTATTTTGTTGTTTCTTAACGTCGGCATGGGCAAAAAGGGCATTTTTGGGTGTTTTTGACGTGTATCGTGGGCAATTCAGTCCAAAAAGTCTGGCATCACTGGGTGGGTAGCCTCCTCAAGCTATATGAACAAAGCAGATGTGCAGTTCAATCTGCTGAAAATATTAAGCTACGATTACACATGACACTTTTCATGTACATTTTGACATGTCGAAGTAAACATTTGTCATAAATTTGTCACTAGGTATGTGATCGCCTGTCAAGCGTCTGGTCACGCGGGCTGTAGCAGCCCACTTTCACGAAAGACACACAAGTGACCAACGAATGGCTGAATTTTCGTGATGTTTCGCATGTTAAAATTTGCCACGAAAAATGACACGTGTAATCATAGCTTTAGAAATGCACGCCCCCACAGCCAGATATTTATAAATATTCTGCCCAACAACGCATTCACCCAAATCGAATAGCATCGAACTTTATAGTTCATTCGCCGTTCTAGCATTATGGACTACTTATGCAGCAGCAACAATTCAAAATGCGGTATAATTTTGTGATCACATCGTTGTAGTAGGTATTATTTATATATATTATGAAAAAAGTTTTTCGGTTTCTTTTAGCTTCAACTAAAACGATGAAAAATGGTTTAGCACGCTGTCAGAAATGTTTAGGTACATGAGTGAAATAAAGACGAGAGTTATTTGTTTTCTTCCATGACAGCAATTTCGGATCAAACGGAACTCAGCTATTTCAGCAACTGATTTAGGAATAAAGTGTGAACCAGGGTTAAGTGGGGTTATGTCACTGTCAAAAATGGACGAAAATCTACTCAAATCAAGCCAGACGCTTAAGACATGCTAATCGTCGTATTACGCTCACAACAAGTTTAATGACATTTTGTTATGGAATGCTCGTGAGTTGTCACTACGCGTGAATTTAACATTAACTCCAATAAATAAGTAATGTCTCATCTACTCGTAATTTGGCACAACACAAATAAAATTAATTTGGCAGCACTAAACTCCGAATTTCAGTCAGGATTGGCATATGAACTTAAGGGTATGGCGACAATATTGGCCGCGTTCCACTGCTCTCTAGATGAATAGCGGCATGTGAAACTGCATAAAAAAAAAATTGGCATTTCACCATTTGCGCTAGACGTCTAGCACTTTTTGTGAAATATCCCTTTCAGGGAAATCTCTCAATCCAGCCCAAAACTACCCGCTGCATTCAGAAAAAAAACTAAAAAAAAAACGAACTGTCA
The DNA here is from genome assembly GCA_951230905.1 of Cheilosia variabilis. Taxonomy (NCBI): domain Eukaryota; kingdom Metazoa; phylum Arthropoda; class Insecta; order Diptera; family Syrphidae; genus Cheilosia; species Cheilosia variabilis. The sequence goes on along the minus strand of OX579680.1, from coordinate 11,480,136 downwards.
AAGGAAATCGTTCAAACGTTTATAAAATAAAAATAAATACGAAGCCGAGCAAGTGGAATTGTGATAAAATGATTGTTAATAAGGTAAGTAAAATAGTAATTCAGATATTGTTTTTATAATATATTGTATCATTTCCATAATTGTAGTGTGGAAATGATAAGTGTCAAATGTCACTTTGCCGCTGGCGCTAGGGTTCTAGCAGGACGACAAAGAAAGATTTCGCCACAGCATGGTTTTGTTCAAAAGTTCAGATTTTACAAGTAGTTTTGACAAACATTAAATCAATTTTAAGGTTAAGTCCGCACTACTAACCTACTTCTCAATTGTTCTTATCGGGTTTTAAGTGGCAGTTACACTTTATAAGATGAAATATTTTCGACTTGGTTCATACTACAGAAATACAGTTACAATTAGTACATCAATATTATGAGGTAAAACAAAAACCCATCAGTGATTCAAGGCTGCATCCACCTCCGAAGATTTTTTCAATTAGCATGATTTCGGTAGCACTATCGCTCAATTGGTTACTTATCACAGTTTGATTTGATTTCAGTAGATCGTGACCAATATTGTTCTGCCCACATTTTACAGCATAACAAGTCCAATAAATGATTTAATTCATTTCATTGTTGTTTTTTGTTAACAACAAATGACTAAAGCCACTAACTGTAAGAGACTGTATAAAATGAGTGGGTATACCTATGCGTTTAAAAGTTGTAAAGAGTTGTAAATTAACACTTTTTGTGGGTAATTGACAAACTCATATATCTACGAGTATTCCATGGCTAGGGAAACGGAAATAAATATGCATTCCCACGGTAATATCTAAATTTTACATTTATGTGAAAAGCCGACCATTTCAAAAACAGAAACAACTTAGCTTTTAGTGTCGATGGATCAGTGGATGTGCTGGCAATCAAATAATAAATCTATGGGTGGTCAGGTCACGATATGTAAGTATCTAATAATCAAGCTGTGGCAAACAGCGAATGGGTATCATGAAAACAATTATGATATTTGAAGTGGGAGTGAAGTGAGTTTTAGTTTATGTAATTGCGCCAGCGGGCCAATGTAAATTGATCCAGATTTTTTTTTCCCATAATTATTATTTATTTTTAGCAGCTATTTTAAGTGCATACTTTTTTATATTGTCGTTCAGCGGCACAATGGATAGTGGGTTGCACTGGGGTTTCAAGGCTACGAAGAATACCTTCCAGTTATACGTAGCAATGTCTACTCAAAGTTTGTTTCCCTAAAGCTCCATTCCTTGTAATAACATCCAACAAACATGCAAAGCTGTCATGAAAGAGGTTTCTCTTCAGCCTTTCGAAAAAAGCGAAATTGCCGGTCACTTCTTCTCGCGCCAAAGATTAAGCTCACGTGTTCGAATAGGTCCCGATATGTCCTTAATAGTAGGAATCTACCCACTGACTTTCCTACAGCCATGATTTTACCATCTCGGATGTACGACAATATTGCAGAAGGGAGATGCGCCATCAGTCGCCCACAGGTTCATGGATTCCAGTTGAAGCATCATCTGGTGCTCGAACTTAAAGCCGTTTAGAATAGTCCATCGCTCCATATGCACTAGGTCTCTATGCTCGTCAACTGTCTTAAACTGAACCAAATTAAACTGTAGGTACTTTCAGTATTTTATGAGACTCATCAATCAACTTTTTGCAGCACGCGTTTAACAAATACCTTCCTTTATTGAGGAAGCCTCTTCTTATTAATCAGCCCACAAACTAGCAACTTCTAACCCAGCGGCTGCGTAAAATTCCATATTGTTGAAGGACATGGCACAACACTTGGTAACTATACCATAAGTATCAACCTATATATCTATATGTACCTATAACGCTTCGGTCATAATTGACATTTGCCTATTATAATTGTTGACAATGATTTTCAAACCAATTTTAAAATTGATACATCAATCTATGTACAGGTAGGTACCGCACCCATTTGGTTAGCTATGGTGGGTGCCGCTTATATTAAACATCGCGCAACTTGCCAAAGTTTATTGTTACTCGCCGCAGTCTATTGAACTCCATTGTCAGTACATCAAGACTCATTGTCAGCTTACGTTAGCCCTCAATGAGAAGCAACGATAACAATCCTAAGCAATACATTTATCAAAACAAAATGTCATACTGACTAGGTACATATTAAATTTCCACCGCTTAAAGCTTTTTATTTGGAATTTAAATCTGAAATACCTACCACCGACACGACAGTAGCCTGAGTGAAGTAACCGCAACATTCCTATCCACCCCAGACAACCGCCCGCCCCATCTACGCAATAACGAACTTCAAGGCAATAATCAACCAACAACGATTTCCATGCAAGACAATAAATATTTTCATTGCATCACAACCTTCTGAACAGACCCACGCCAAACAGAAACACACTAAATAGTGAAACCTTTGAACACCCTCTAAAATTACACCTTATATTCTGACGTTACATAGCCCCGTCAACTCACACTCCCGCCCCAAAAAAATGCACGCACACTCCCGTCCAGAGGAATACAGTTTCTCGCAAGCACTGTGCCAACCATTTTGTTTGGGAAAAACTTCGAAAATCTTTTTTCGAAAACTATTTCATCTGCCGCTCCACTCCAGTTCACAAGCACCTAACACAGCACGAGAGCATGGGAAGAGTTTTCGAAACGGGAACCAGTTCCCGTCACTAAATGCACAATCTGGGATAAAGAAGGGGCAATATTCACACCCTCTGACCGTCACACACCCTAGAGATATCATATCGATTCCTCCGCCCAATCAGATGAACCTGTTATAGGGAATTTTTGACGCACGCGCCCCACTGTCACCCGATTGGCTGTGAAAGCAGCATACAACTGTCAGTGCGGATGACAGGGAAAACTATCCACCATCTATATAACGAAACCGGTTCGTTTGGGTGTTGTTGGTCTATCTCTCACTCTCTAACCCATCTGCTAGTAGGCCGACGAGTATATAAGTCATGTGACGGACCAATACTCATACTCACGCAGCTATCATCTGATTTTTTACACACACCAAAAGGGGTGGCCCCTGCTTGCTAAATGAAATCGTGGTGTGGCTGAGCACCTTTTCGTTTGTATACCGGTTTAGTCGTTCGAGAAACGCTGATGTCGTATGTTGCATGCGAGGCTGCTGCTGCATTGTGACACAAAGTGAAGTTTCGTGTGACAGTTCGGTTCGTTTTTTTTTGAAATTTTATTTTCGGTCGATCGTTTGGCAATAAAAAAAGGAATAGCCCCCGCTCGCGACGTGGAAGGTGGAATTCCACGCGAATTCCAGTAAGAAAAAAAAAATAATTCGGATCTCTAGTGACATAATTAGGAGAATCATCGTTTTTCCATCGTCCACCATTTGACGTGTCTGTGAGAGTGCCTTAGGAAAACACATGTAATGAATGAATACCAATGCATGTACTAGTATATGCGAAAGGATACAACCATCAGTAAAGTGATTTAATCGATTTTCCATTGCATGCGAAAAGGATTACACAGTGTTCGAAGGGAAGTGTTGTGACAGGATATCAAAAAAAAAAATAAAAAAATTTATTATATTTGGTAACACTGTAAAAATAAACATAATATATGGTAATGGCAGAGATTGGTGGCCATTTGGCACACCAGCTACCCTTGCACAATCATCAAAGTGGATTACAACCATCGCTGGTGATGAACCATCACCTGGATTTGGATTGTCATGGCCATGAAGTTTTAACGAGTAAGCTGGTTTTTATTTTTAACATGCGTGGTTGTGGAAGAGCGAACAAACCTATTTATCGAAACAATCAGATTTTGGCAAAATTTACTTAGTGATCGATTAAAGTGTGACAGCCGTCGGAATATCAGAGATGCGCAAAACGTTTAGCATAAGTATTTTTTATTCTAATTCCGAGTGCTGACGTTTTGAGAAGTCTCTCAACAACTTTCTTTCGGCATTTCGTATGTTGACTACAGTTGCGAAATAATTAAGATAAGGCAATAAATCGATTAATCAGAAAAAGATAAACAGAATCTGTTATTCCATGTTGAATGTCAGTTGTGGCAGTTATCATTCAGTTTTGAATGATTAAAATGCCAAACTGATCCTTTTGAATTCAAATTATGTAACAAACACTATGCACCGGCGTGAATTGTCTGATGTAAATATTATCGAACCACTAGTTGATATAACCCATCTGTCAAACTACTAAATGAACTAACTCTTCAATAAAAGTAAGTTCTTAAGCCCCCTCTATTCTTCATCCGAAAATTTTCTAAAATTAACAAAACGCGACGGCAGTTTACTAGTGACAGATTTTGTGTCAACAACAATTTACAATTAAATTTTAATGTCAACTGTATTTACCTAAGGCTGTAACTATATGATACAGCTTCAAACATTTAAATTTAAAATAGGTACTTAAATTCATTTGGCTCTGAACACGAACATCTACAGCTGTTCGATAATCTTAAAAGTATTATTTGCTGAATACTTGTGAATGACATTTGTGGAATTTAAAATGAAATTCCGCCGGCCGGGCGCTTACAATTAATGTCAAACTTGAAAAAACACACGGAACTCATTTTTGACCAAAATAAATTTCAATCATTTGCTTAGACTTTCGAAAAGTCATCTGCAGTTTAACAATTATACAGTGACGACTGACAATCTGTCGAAGATCAAGCCTCAACAAGAATATTGATTTGTGCAAATGTTATGTCTGCAATTAAAAAGCTTAAAAAAGTTCGAACCGAATCCCTGCTATTTTTGCGCCAAACTATCAGCTGAAATGTTATAAACAAACTCACAACTAACTAATACGAATTACAATTACAATGTCAAATGACAGATCATTTACCTACAGTTCTTTCATTGCGAGTGGAGGTTGGTTTGTTAAATTCCAACTGACGTCATACTAGTGGAAAAAAATTGGGGTTTAAATAGAAATGACAAGGTATATAATAATATGATTAAGGAATATCTCCCCGTATTCAACTGACACAATATCATTATATACTTACGATAGTTTTCCATAAAGATTCGTCAAGAAGGTAGAATGTAGAAGTGAACAAAATGTCTAATATAGCTAAGAACGTGGTGATTATAAGGAAAACGTCAGTTTTCAAAATGGTTGCAAAGGTAGTGAGTTTGTTCTAGTATTATTATTTTGGTAAGATTTTTATTAAACATTAAGCAAGTTTACTTTTTATAATATGAAAATATGGTGAATTATTGTTGGGAAATCGTTTCACCCTATAATCCTAGGCTCTACATTACTCGGATAAAAACATCCCAACGGCTAAAAGCTCTCGGAAAAAGAGCTAGAAATATGCTTACTCGGTTGTCCAGAAGGTTTGACAGTTGACACAATCATTGGGATATAATGTGTACATGGCGAATGCAATCCCTTATTTAACCGGAGGCTAAAATTTTATTCTCGACTAAGCGAGAAATTTTATTCACAAATATACTGACTCGAAAGTGCAAATTATCTAAAGTGAGTTTAAATCTGATACGACTTCATGTGTTTTTAACAATATCTATTCAACAAAACACTCTTTAACTTATATTTTAAATGACAGTAGCAAGTATGGTAAGATATTACATATACACTTTGATCTTTTCTGACAATTGAAACGATATCAATAAAGACTTGCATTCAGGGCCTAAGCAATCGAATCTTCAGCTTTCAAGTCTATCGAGATGCTGCATGAGTGGCGGCGCATGCGCAACACTACAAAAACTAGCCCCTACCGCAAAAACACATGAGCACACTTGTAATGCATCATTGTATCAACAGCCTTGAGTTAAGTTTTGGACAGCTTCCTGGTGTGAACACTACCACTCTTCATAACAGATGACAGTTGACTATTAGACAGTGCGGTTGTGTGGAGTAAGGCTAAGTCACATCCATATAGGAGTTTTCTTATAAGTGCAGTAACTCATGCTGACAGCTATAAAGAAACCATTGCAGTGATCTCATTTAGTGTGTCTATATTGGCCTTCTGTTACACAAAACCTTGACAATTCTGGATAACCTCCTGATCGAAATCGATTGGATTTGTGGTAAGAATATGCAGAGAGATTTTCCGTTCCTGATTTCGAATTTCCTTTTGCATTAATGGGAGCTCTCGTCGGTGAAATTGCACAAAGTCTGATGAATCTGACAAGTCTTGCAAAATCTGTTGCAAATAATAACTCTCTTTAGTAAGCAAACAATTGTACCTTAAATACATTATTATAAGATCATTCCTTACTCATGAATGAGATATCCTATCCTATACCTAAATTACATAGGGAAAATTCCTCTCTTAATTAGAGACAAACAGCGCTCTGAGCAGTTCGATTTGTTAACATTTCACAACAACAGGGATGTTAAGAGTTTTCCTCCTATGCAATTCGTTAACTATACTAAAACTTATTGTTAAATGAAATAAAATGCACGATAAAGTTTAAATGAAACAAAATGCACGCACTCACCGTTAAAACACAACTGAACTGACTGACACTCTATTGAATGCATGCACAGACAGAACACAAGTAGCAAGCAGCAACAACGTCAAAGAACAACAGAACGGAAAGTCCCGTTAATTTTCGTGTTCTCTTTCTCGTTGTGTATCTCAATGTGACTTTTGCCTATACATACATTTTCAACAAAACTTATTACTAGTGAAGTGATTTTCTGACTTGTTAAAACATTTTCGCTTAATGAAACTACTCAAAAAATGTTTACAGTTTAGTCGAACAGGTATAGGATATCCTAAGCGCACATTTAAATGTTATACGCGATACTACCTCTGTTTATTTTTGGGATTTGTAAACACCTGCGATTAAACAACGTCATAGGGCCTTACTAATAATCTTTTTAAACTCCACACTAAATATTTTGTAGTTCATAATAGGCAATTTTGTTTGGAAAATTTCGCCATTGTGAGTTCGTAAAATTTAGCCTGGACACGAAAAATTATTATTAGTATCGCGGATAATCAATATTATGATGAATACTTCTGGGCGGAGTTATTTACAACAGTTCCCCTCCATGCCGTCAACTGGAAAGTTTGTCACGTGATTGATTTAGACCAACCAAAGAGTGACAAACTGATGTCTGACTATACTACGTTTCCACCGGAGATTAACTGCGAGATTTGGAAAAATTTTTGTAAATCCCGCATAAATCTCGGGATTTATCATACAAAAGTTAATCTCATGAAAAGGGAGATTAGAAATAAATCTCGATTATCAACCAGGTTTGCATGTACAGTCCGGTTTGTGAACACACTTTCCAAAGCTCGAGATGTCAAAAATACAAAGCAAACAGAGCTGTATTTGACATTGTGTCATAAAAAAAATAAAGGCAAAACTTTCAAACGTTTTCGTGTGCACGAAGAAATTTGCTTGTGTAACATAGGGCAAATCATTCGTGAGCACCAAAACGTTTGATCGTTTCGCCTTACAGAATCTGACCCTAGGTCTTATAAAAAACGTTACACAAGAGTTGGAAAACTTGCCTCCATTTTTACTTTCGCAACTATGTAGTTATATCATAAATTTCTTCATACATATAAAACCGGATCAACAATTTCCTATTACGACCGGACTAATATAGAATTAACACGTCAAGAGCGCAAGATGTGTCAACTTTACGTCAAAATTATTTTGTGTTTTCCATTCATAGCCACAGTCTTGTGCCAAATTAATTTATATAGCTTTACCTACCATTTAGCTGTCATAATGTGCAAAATGGGACTAATCACGATTTGATTTACTTAGACCATTTATAGGAAACTTGTGATTTTGTTGTTAATAGCTTTCACAAATCAGAAATACATAGTTGTCAAGAGCCTACATAAGTTCTCTTATTCCCATATTTGTAATATTTTATGATTGACACTTTGCAGTGTCCAATCGTTCGCAATTGTTCATCGGTCAGACGCTAATATCCAACTTTTTGACGTTTCTGCATACAAGCCACCTGAAAACTGCAAAAAGTAGGTATAAACAACAATTACTATTAACCAAACAAAGACTGTAAAACGGATTTAGTTACTAAACAATGAACTTGCTCGTATATGAGACCAATTAAGAGAACTTTTATGAATAAATAAAAACTTTTTGTAAAAACAGAAAAATGCTGCCAAATAAATTAGTTGATAGACGAACACGAAAAGAAAAGAAAAACCACCATACATGCATAATTGCATACATTTAAATATTTTATTTATCCACCAAATGACATTGATGCCAGTGACTCGTCGGCAATAATAATGTCAGTAGGTGATGCGCGACTTTAATATAAAGTGCAAGATCCGTGCAGTCGACCAAGACGAGATTGTTTATTTTTTAGATGAAATTCCGTGTTAATGATTTATTATGGCAAAATTCAAACAAATTTATTAGTGTCTGCGGATTTTATTAGTTTTACTTGCGGCAAGTGCAATGACTTCAGGGTGACACTGACAGTGCAAACAAACCATTTTTTTTCGGCGAAAAGTTGCGGACAGTGGTGCGATGACATTTCAGTTAAAAATTCAAGGGCGGCAATTATTTGTAATTGCATTCGCGTGCGGGTTTCTCTGTGTTTCTGTCTCTGACAAATATAAATTTGCTCGTTTGATGTCTGCAAATACGTAAATGCTGCATGTAGCCTAAAAACTTTGCTTGTCACATTTCTGGTAAACCAGAAGATCGGTGGATAAAACAACTAGTCAAGAAAAACAACAAAATATACCAGTTTATACCATTTGAGCTCAAATTCATAAATATGGTTCTGAGGTCTGAACTGTTGTTCAATAAAACAGGTATGTTATTTGCAGAAATTAGATTAAAGTTCAGCTCCGAAGAAGTCACTTTTTAATATTTTCAATTGAAGTTTTGAAGTTAAATTTGACATTCGAGACATGGTTTTTGCTCCCGGGCTCGTGGAAGACGTTACAAATAACATAAAAAATTTGTATTCCAATAGATAGATCCAAGCATTTATTATAGCAAATGAATTCTTTCAACAATCTGTCGATGTTCAATTAAGAAAAACTGTTTTCAAACTTCACCACAAATATTAAGACTTCAAAATGTTTTTTTTATACCTAACTGTCAATGAAAATTGTGTCAGTTGTCAAAAGAAACGGATCTGTTTTAGATTTCAGTCATTTAGCGCAGCAAATTGTAAAAATCTTCAACGAAAATGTACAACGGCAGAATTGAATTGAATTTCAATGCTGTTATAAATATATAAATAGTTATGGCTCGACAGGTCCGTCAGGGCATTAGACCTATCTTCTCGCAGAACCATTCGATTTGTGTGAGTTTTTCATTTTTGGGACGAATGAAAGGGATCTACTTTTACAATAGGCCTGTTTTTTGAGCTTCGATCTCAGCAAAGCAAATTAAAGTATGATTTTCATCATGCAATTACAACAACTACACTCTACTTGACACTTCGAGACTCACAGTATAGTTGTTGTAATCGCGTGCTGAAAATTTGGCTTTACTTTGCTTTTCTGAGATCGAAGCTTAAAATAAACACGCCTAATATTAAGTCGAGTCCGAACGGCTAATTGTGAAGCTTTTTCATGACAGTTTTACCTCTTGGATGTTTGTCAGACGTTCGCCAGAAGTGGCGTAGTAGAAAAACCCAAGACGTAATTTGTCATACGCTCTGATAATAACCTCCCATAAATCAATTTGTTATTATTAGTCATGAGCATTGTTCACTGATGATGCTATATATGCATGACAGATATTCTCTAACTGACCCGAAATAATGGATCACACATGAATCTGTTTGCCTATGTACCTGACCGTTCACGCAGAACGACTTGTGATTTCCTTAATGTTAACCAGGCGGAATAGCCTACATCTTAGGTCTTGATTAGCAGTTGGACTATAGTTCTAACTCTTAAAGTAAACCTCAACATTCCCTTCCAATTTCCGATATTGTTTCAGAGTCCGAAATCAAAAGGTGGTGAAACGGGGATGCCTACCTACTTTGGATCTATATGTAAATTGATCAACAAGGCATTCCGAACAGAATTAGTCACATTCACTTCAACTACTGGTTTCCCGCTGGTGAACATTTCATTCCCCGATTTCAGCTCGTGTCTATTTTCGATTTATTTTACCGGACCAGCAACTTAGGCATGTATGCAGCTATAAAAGACAACAGACGTCATGTCTTGTAGACCGGCTTGATTGGGCCATTTAATTATGATCACCATACAAAATGTAATGCGTATACATAAATTTCAATGAGTGCGTGCGTGCATATGCGAATGGCCGCTGCCGTTAATATCTATGTTTTCACTTCATCACCAAAAACATGCGTCTTCGTCTCGATAAATTATGCGCGCCACTAACTGACGCAACTTGTCGCCCCTATATCTAACCAGTTGTCAAACGATCTCAACCTGAACTTTGATAGCTCGTTAAAATAGCGAAAAAAATTAAATCATCGAATGGCTAATAAAACCAACGTTTGGACATTTGCATATTTTTTTTTGTTCATGTTCTCTAATTTTTATTTTACTATCTTAAATTATAAAATGGAATTTAAAACTGTCCTCTAATTAGAAACAACGAATAGAAATATTACGTTGTTTATTGGAAATGACAGGTAGAGTAACAAAATGTTGAAACTGATTCGTGAAATGGACAGCTTGTACGTTTTCGTGTTGGTTGGCTGGGTGTAGTTGTAGTTGCGGTAGTTGGTGCACACGGCCATAAAGTAAAATGCAAATATTCCGTCTGATGACGTTAAGGGAATCAGATTATGCACGGTTCTTCTGTTTGATTTCATTAGCATAAAACTGCTGTAAATGTTTGATGAAGTAAGGTTTTGCGTGTTAGTAGAAAAGTATTTCAAATTTGAAAGCAGCCAATTGAAGAATGACAACTTTACTGTCAAATTTATTACCAAATATCAATTGACAAATAATAAATAAATAATAATCGAAATATTTTGTGTAATTGGAGAGTTTTATTTTACCCTTCTTTCAACGTTGCTGTAAATGTCAAACTTTAATCAATTGAAGAAAACTATTTGAAAACCACCGTCATTCACTCCAACAACGACAATCTTAAAGCACAACTTTGTGATCAAACACCCAGTTTTAACCAGATTTTGACAGTCGTCATATACCTGAAGTGGCTGCATGACAGCGCGTAATCGTATAAATCTAATTTGTATACTCTTTAGGAGTATAGATCGGCGGAACTTGCAGAAACAATTACTCTTTAAGTTTTCACACCGAGCCGAAAGCAAGGTTTTCGCAAAACACACGAAACACTAAACACACCCTCTGCAATATTCAGCAAATTCAGCAAAACAGCTGACAGATGTAACAACTCGCAATTTTAAATCATTTTCCACCACTTAAATTGATAGTCTAATACTATTTTTAAATGCTCTGAATTAATTTTGTTTGTTAATTAATGCGATCGAAATTTGTAACTAAAATAGTTTACACAGAAATTTCACGACTAGTGTCTCACTGCTGATTGAAACGTCAAACGAAAACTAGTTCGTGTTCGGTATGAATGCATCGACGAGTTTTCGGAGAAAATAAAGTTTTCGATGCGGTGTGAATAGGGCTTAAGTCTGATAGCTGGCTGACGTATGATGTGTCTGAGTTTCTACTGGCCTAGACAGTTTACGTGAACGATTTTTTCAGTTGACGTTTATAGTTCAGTAACCGATAAAACTAGTCAAGAATTTTCCCACAGTTGACTCTTTAATCGTATGCTAATTTTATTTCTTTTCATTACTAGGTATACACCATTTCCCAATTTGTCACCGTCAAAGTAATGTCAAATTGTGTCTAGTTATGCCTGAAACTGTTTTAAATGAAAAATAAACAGTTTGAAATGAAATCTAATTAAAGTATTAGATTAAACCCGCTCTAGGGTATAACTCAGTAAATCAAACTCAGTACTCAGTAAAGTAAATCTTACTCTTAATTTTGACTTACAAGTGACAATTATTGTCCTAATAAATATCCATCAAATATGCATCCAGCAGTACGCTGCACAATTATATTCTGTTGTCAAACAATGTACAGTATCATCATGTCATTGGTCATAAATCATCGGCGTCCAAAACGAAATGCCAGTCTTACAACTCTTGACCAGAATAATAGGCAGGTATACCTCAGTTCCTCCTACAAGCGCATTGCTCTCTCTTTAGACGTCATTTCATCAAAACACCGTCAGTCCTATCTGCTATCGTTGAAATGTTATTTATTGGCATGTCTGATGTGGTCCTCGTCGGACGAGCATTTAATGACATATTTAGCTCAACAGTCAGTGTCAATTTCCGGATGTCGCCACTTGTCTGTCTAATTATCTGATCCGAGTCCTATTCCATAAACAAATCAAAATGACTTTTGTATAGTGTCCGTACGCTGGCGTCAGACATAGTTCCTTAGGCCATAAACCTAAGGACATACGAATCCAAACTAAGGATTAGAGGCGGGTTGGGTTTCTCTGGTTTTTGTTGCGGATGGGTTTTTCCTTGTTCATGAATGAAATTCCCTGCTGTGTGGTGTTGCGCTATCCGTCAGGGATAACAACAAATGATAACACAAAAGTCACTCTGGGCGAGTAGGGTATGGACTCAAAATTGTTTACCTGCTGCCAAGAAAATATTCCTATTTTTATTGTTGTTGTCAATGACAGCAAGATGTTTCGTTTTTTTATGCCGTAGAGTTAATGTCTGTCGCCGCAAGAAAATTAGGTATAGGAGACAAAGAGGTCAACGCTTTTTATTAGATTTTCTTTTTAGCCAAGAGTCTGGTAGGGAACTGCACGAATATTTTTGAATGTTATGTTAAATAACATGATGGGAAGTTGTCGCGAAGAAAAACATTCAATGAGAAACACATTTTAATGTCAGCTATTTAAATCTGTTAAAGCGACAGGCGTACCTATTCAATATAAAACCTGTGACGTCAGTGGGTATTTTCGAACTGCATTTCCTTGTTTTTTTTTAATACAAATTGGAATCATTATAGTTATCTACAATCAGATTGATACCATCTATGCCATCATCAAACCATTCTTCGGCTTCTTCTCCAACAATAGAGACTACCTTTTAATTCGGAGGCTGAAAGTTCACGAAAACTATCTGCTCATTACCCGTCAAATGGCGGCACCTTTTGTGTCTTACCATTTTTTTCCATGTGCTGACTCCCAGCTCATTAGACCACCTCATGGACCATATAATAAAAACCGAAGAGCACGAGAAACGAACCTCATTTGTGCAATAAAAACAAAAGACTCGAACTTGACGTTATCGCACCAAGCTTGGCGCAATGTAGCCCCCACTAGTACGACAGACAAGCATCAATTTTTGTGTTTAGGTTAACTAAGAGACCTTTTCAGCGTGCTCTCTGTCCTCCGTCGGCCAATGTAAATGTTTGTAAAATGCAATAAACTCGCAGACAAGCATACTGTTCCTCCAAACGTCCCTGGTGTTGGCCATTACGCCATAATACCGTCGTCAGCATCACCATCAATTGTAAGTCGCTGGTGAGGGTCATAGATAGACATATAGGGTACCACGAAAAATAAGTCGGAAGAAAACAAAAGCAGAGAATAAAATGTCGCGCCGGTATAGAGATAAGGACTCACACACAAGCCCGCGCATGACAAAGCCAAAGGCGCCATGGGACGAAAGGAGAATGGTAAAAAGGTGCAGCTATAGAGCGCAGCTTAGGAGTGATTCACTGGGAGGCGGGGGGGGACCATGTTCTCCTATATTTCGAGCCAGATGATGTATGTTCTTGGTGATATCTCGTTGCGAAAGACACCATAACACAACGTTGGTCAGCCTTTCATATTTTTCAGAGACAAAGTGTCCCGCAAAGCAAAGCAGAAGATGGCAGGAGTTGACCGTTGATTTGTTGGTGTATCCTACATTCACCACCTAATAAGTCGAGGTGTAGCATCACAGCGGGTGATCGTGTCATCATCTCAGCAGGTATTCCGCTATCGCACCATAATATATGGGTAGGTATATCAATACCTGCATGTGAGGGAGATCTTCCAGGGGAGATTGTTGGAACCAGCAGCAGTGGTGACAGACGGTGGCTGGCGCTCACGCCTGAGTGTGGCTTTGTGTTGCCTTCTTGATCGCCATCTTCATCATCATCCCTGGTGTTGGCCCCTCTCGACGACGCCGACGGTACAACACCAGTTTTCGGCCTCTAATGGGTGCTAATTTATTTGTAAAAAATAATTAATTTGTCGGCGGGAATTTAAAAACGAAACAAACAAGTTAAATATTTGCTAGTGACCAGTAGCTGAGGTTTTTCATGTTTTGTGTCATAATTAGGGTTTTTCCTTAGCGATGAGTAGGCATCTCCGCGTGGAAGCTTTCCAGTTTGATCACATCATATATGTTCAGGTTCTAGCGAGCCGCTGTATCAACGCATCTCTTTCTACTTTTTACAAGCTTCTAACGTCAAATTCAACATTCCTATATTTTTTGAATCTTTTGTCGACTGAATTAATAGGTCCATTCGCGTACTCGGTTTGAACCTAAGCACACACAAGTTCGCATCACAAATGGCAGACAAAGGTAAGTAACGAGTAACGAGTGATTCCACTCTCGGATCCAAAGAGCTCAGGGAATTTCTTCTAGATTGTGCTGATAACTACAAAAGAATTGACAATTCATAGACAATAGAAAAATCAATTTAGTTTCAAAGTAGCTCCAAATGTTTAATATCAAGTAAAGTAGCGAGTTCTACGCTCAATGGTTTGATTTAAGCACATTTTTCCTGTGGTTAGCTCGGAAAAGTAAGCAAATGTACCCAATATCGCATCACAAAGTCGGAAAATGTTACATAAAAGAAGTAACGAATAAATGGTAACTAGTTACTTTTTCATACCTACTTTTTTCTTAACACGCAACATGGGTATTCAAACGGTCCTTAGTTTTTATCCCTTACCTAAAGCGGAGAATAACATGTGACCTTAATCACCATCAACTGTCAAATGGCGTTAACTGTCATTAAAACAATTCAGCCCAAGCTCAAAAATGTGAATTGCTCTCTTCTGACGAACTTACCTACTCAATTATAATAATTTAAAGTATATTTAACACAACTATCAAGTTTGACAGCTGATATTTGTTATAATGGCTGCGTTTGGATTTCCAGTGGGCATTAAAAGTCAAACTCAAGTAGCAATTTGACAGTTAAAATTTTCTTTGCAATCGAGTTGACAAAAAACATTGCCGAAATTTCTTTTTGACACCTCTGCTCAGTTGATTTCGTAGCGAGTAGCTGTTAGTTCGGCAACGAAACGCATTTTATGCGTCAATTATACGGCGAAACATTTCTGTCAATATGTCAATATCGACCGACTACACGGAGCCGTTTTAAGGAGTAGCGTAGATATTCTGGTTTTGTGTTTGCTTTAACTGGGCGGTACTTTCTTGAGGGCCAATCATAAAAGAATTAAGTCAGCTTAAGCTGGTATCAAATATGGAAAAAAACCCGCTTAAGTTCTGCTTGAAATGAACAACTTGTCGCAACATATAGAAACATCAGAAATTTAATTTAATTCTTAACTTGCTTCAGCTGACAAACTTTCGGCGTGTACACAAACTTTAGCCTTTATTGAAACATTCGAAGTATACAGCATTGAATGAGAACTTCCCAATCTTTACTTTTACAGTCCTTATTCGTAGGATATTTTGCTGAGGACCCTATAACCCCCCAACTCAAATCCCATTGAGCACTCACTTATCAACTGATCCCCATAAAAAATCGCACAAATGTGGAAACAACCCGAAGGCATCAAACAAGACGCACACGAAACTATTTACAACCCACCTCACCATATAGCTGGTGATAAATCTATAAGCCCCCATGAAAATGCCATTCTAATGAGAGGCCATGCCATGCCCCGCGTCACCTCGAAACAATACAAAATGCCATTCCGTATAGCTAAAGGATTGCCTGCTAATTTTATCACTGCCATAGAACACCCATGAAGTGTCCTCGCCGTCTGAGACACTGGCATCCTCACACACAAATCTTCTACCTGAACTGTCCGGCTGCTGGTTAGCGCTCCCCATACAAGCTGTTCCAATGAGAAACGTCTCAATAACACGATATTCGGAAAAAAAAAAAAAATCCACACCAACATGTCCACTAAGGACGCGGTCAGCGTCCATATGATAAAAGCGAAATTAGCCGCAATGCCGTGCGCGCATCCATAATGGTCCAGAGCTCGAGCTCCGCCAAGTCACATCTTCACAGAGCTATTTATGCTTTTATGTGACCCATCAAATGGCCGCACCGACATTTTGGACCACTCGCCAACTAGCTTGTGCTATAAAAGAGTCGCCGTCGCCGGCCGTCTCAGCGCCAGAAAGGAAAAGTCAACTCAAGGCTCTCCGAAAGGCGAGTCCGAAAGCCAAACCTGCGACTTCGGGTGGCGGCTTTTTCTCTCTTAAATTCAAATTTTATGGATCTCATTAAATATAAATTTGTCGAATAAAAACAAAAAAAAATATTTAAATTCAACCACAACACGCAAGCGGCGTCGGCGGCCGCAGTGGATGCAGGAGAACGCTTCTCACACAGACAAATACCAACCAAATAAAAATATAATATAAATTAATTAACAAAACGAATTTCTAATTTGCATGCGGTCACCGGTCACAGATGGACTTTTTCTTCCATTTCATTTCACTTGGTTTATTCTTTCGTTTCGATTGGAGTTTTATTGATTTCTGGTGGTTGATGGACTCAGAGTTGGGGAATGCGTCGCGCCGAGGAACTGTATATACAGCCGGAGAAGAAGGATATCTTTTCGTTTCGAGAAAACTGATAAAATGCAAATTTAATTGCATTTTTAGTTTCGAAAAGGGGTCAGGGCGCCCTTAAATAAAAACCTTATCAGTTTGATTTGTGACATAGCAGCAATGACGAAGGCGGCGCTGTGTGAGCATATACCACGCTAAGCACTTTAGGTGACATCCAGATCGGATGCGGGACCTTTTAATCTCGAGTTCTATGTGCGGTTTTACGACAAATATGGGAGGAGTTTTCGAATAAATTTACATATCAGGAATCGAAGCTGCGCTTGGTACAAGCGATGCGGAGTGGTTTGCTTTAATCTAGCGATGGATGTACATTTTTACAGGCAACGCTTACTGGTTCGACTAAAAAAAGACTGTATAGAAAATAAACAACTTTTTGACAAAACCACAATCAAAACTCATATTCGTCAGATTGGTATAATAGATTTACAAATTCCGCTGTGAAATCAGAAAAGATGAAATCTTAGATTTCAGAGTGAAGCAAGTGGCTTACAAGCTCAATGAGTGCAGAGAAGTCCAATGCAAACCAGTCAATGAAGCGTGATCAAGCTTAAAAGAGCCATTCAGCAAAAAGCTGGGCACCCCTTCAAACAGGCAACTGTAGGTTAAAGCCTCCGAATCCAATATTTGTTCAAGCCGTGCCTGCTCTCATTTAGAAAATGTGGCTTTCGCAGAGAACATTTTTCCCCACTCTTCCAAAACACAAATCTTCTATATTAGAAAATTGCGCACAGGACAAACGTCGTTCCTTGATTGGTTTGTCAAGTAATTGACATTTAACAGGTTTTTTTTTAGTTACAAATCGAAAAAAATTGCACAGCTTTTTAGACTCAAATGGTGAACTACTAGTTACTCGTTAGTTTACACTACATATTTATGGAATTTTTTTAAAGTGACATATGTAGGAATGTATAGCTGGCAACACTCGCTATATCTTATTAGTGTGCCATCTGCCATTCCAATTCCAGAACCATCTCCATCCCCAGTCAGTCGTCCTTTTAACTTCCTAAAGATAGGTTGTGTTAAATGCAACGTGTAATACTAAACTAATATTAGGTCCATTCGCGTACTTTCAGGAGCCAAGCACTATAAATCTGTCAAACTCGAAAAATTGAGCGAAACTCTCTCAGAAAGCTGAAAATATACTCCAAAGTCCGTGGATACACTTCGAGCTACTTTGAGCCACTTACATCTTTGAAATCTAATCCATATCACGAATAAATTTATAACTTACCTTTTTGCAACATATGAAACATTCTAGGAGAACATTCAACCACCACCGAGTTTTCTTTATTTTGAGATATTTTATTTTTGTGTACAATTGATTTTTAAAACGGATTTTCAATTTGTTTCCTGTCAATTTGATTTGCGAATTTGACATTTTTATCAGTACTTGCCGGATAAAATTCTCTGAGCTGTTTCGAGCCAAGAGAGGAACTGCTCGTTACTCGTTATTTTGCTAATTTTCTCTTTTTCTGTCATTTTTGTTGAGTACGTGTATAGACTTTGTGCGATTACGATCGGTTTATATCGATTGCGTTCGATTCAAACCGCGTACGCGAACGAACCTATTATCAATCAGTGAGTGAATATTAACAAAACTGTATAAACAGTGAAAATTCGATTAATAAATATTTTAATAAAACTACAAATATAAGATAATATTTCTACTAGTACTTTTGACTACCTATTTGTTGTAGAAAGTTTATTTCACAAAAAAAAAACCTTCAGATGTCATACAGCCTTTGACATTTATTAAAGAAACTGACATAACATCACTAAACACACATTCATCATGCTACCGCTGCTCTAACCAGCTTACTACTTCCGTGAGAAAACATTTCCTCTATTAGATCGAATGAAGTTTGACACATATTCGATCTGACGCGTATCTACTTATGACAAAATATACCTTTACAAATTGTTCCGTTAACTTCATTTACGAGCACAAATGACTCAAGTGGCTTGGCAAAGTCAAATTCACTCGCCACCACTCCTCATTGCTGTCCACATTTGTCCTTAATTATTCCAAAAAGATGTCAACCGCATGTTTGATATTATACCGAACTGTCAAACAATTGGAACACCATTTGGTTTTTGTTTCTTTACGTTTTTCCTTTTGCAACGTTCTGTCCTCAGATTGTGTACCAAAAGTAAAGAATGATTTTCTGCGCAAACATGTGCGCGCACGAGAAGAATGTCCATCTGGCCATATGGTATAACATCAAAGCCAGAACCTTTTGAACCTCGGGCTGGTTGCAAATTGCGCAAAGTCACATACGCGGGAGGGGAAGAGTTGTGTTTTGGCTGCGCTCTAACAATCCCCAAACATGGATTCCACGAAGCTGGAGCGCGTGAATTTTGTTCTCTCTGTTTGCGCACACAACACTTTGGACTGCGAATGCACATTGGCGAGAAGGAATGTTGTACACCCATGGACATGAAGTATATGTTGCGGATAAACCGCTAAAGCAGAAAACACCTCAAAAGTGACATCAAGAGATGAAGAAACAGCTTTCTAGCCCAGGTGTAGTGTATAGATCACTCGACTTTAACAACAAAATGAGATTAAGAGTGCCGGTTGGTATGCGCAGCGCACACCGAACCTGTCACAATGTGACAGCGCGCTTATACACAGCCTGACTGACATGTGAAGAGCAAATATTAGCATTCGAATGCACGTCAGACGTCAATATTATTGTTGGCGGATTTTTGTTTTCTTTTTTTTGTAATGCCTCGCGTTTGCACAGACTTCACACCTTTATAACATTCCCCTATGGAAAGGTGAGTGAAAGAAATGAAAAAAAAATCCCTTGAACTTGCAACTCGTTTTATTCGCTTTTTCGTAACGTGGTCGCGCAGTGTAAGAGTGCTGTTACATCACGGGCTGCTGTCATAATATTTTTGCCAGCAGTTTTATCTCATCTCCGAAAAAAAGTTTACTCTTTTTTTATTGCCCTAGGTTGTGACCTAAAATGGTCAAATGTTTGTTTACTTGAAAGGGGCTCACCGCACTACACTGTCAGAGGTTAGCTGTCGTTTCAAGAAAAGCCGTGAAATTGTTGTGCGCGGCTGCTGTATACGCTTGCGTTCATGACGGAGAGAAAGAGGTCGTAAAAAAAAATAGCGCGTGATCACAAATCAAAAGCCGATTGTGGATTTCGGGTGATTAGCATTGAGAGTTGACGTATGTACCACCGAAGATCAAAAAGAATGTCGGCGTTCGGTTTTCTTTCGTTTGTGGGTCTCTTTATAATTTGACTGATCGATTTAATCAGGTTGAAGACAACGCACTGTTGTGGGCAGTAGGTATCTGTCAATTGGAGAAAGGTGTGTTATTTTGTCAAAGGAATTCTTTCGTATGGAATCCTATTTTGGGATGATAATCTGATCAACAACTCAGACTGTTTGATTGATCATCTATGTGTGGGGTATTCATTTGATTTAAATACGCGCAGCATTTTGGCAGAGCGCACTCTGTACTCATCGATGAAAGGGCTTTTGACTCTCAAATTGTATGTTTCCGTAAAATTTGACACTGATCAAAGTATGACAGAAAGTTGTAAGTTTGTGGTTAGAAATATTACAAACAAACAAATTGATTTTGATACTGCTTTGTTTATTGATTTTAGCTGTGTTTGTTTGTAGAATTTCACCTGCTCGCCCTTAAATTGGAAGAGATAAGTGTGGATACGTTTAGCAAAGAAAAGAGTTGCAAATGTAAGAACAGTAACTGCTTTCCACAGTCAGAGCGTCAACCCATACCATAAGTGCTTTTATCTTTGAAATTTTAAATGCTCGCATCTGCTGTCAATTTAACATTTGTCACTGCCTGTTACATTTTTACGCAAAATTTCAGCCGATTTAGATAGTGGGTACTTCCACGAATTGCAGATAGTTCTAATAATTTTATACAGAGATCGTTTTTGTTTTCTTCGTTAAAGCCCGTATGACACTACATTTTTTCCTCACTTTTATAATAGCCGTGTTTTTTTAGCTTCGATCTCAGCAAAGCAAAGTAAAGTAGGATTTTCATCATGCAATTACAACAACTACGCTCTACTTGACACTTCGAGACTCAGTTGTTGTTGTTGTAATCGCGTGCGTGTAAAAGAGACTAAAAGTGTATTACGAAAGGGGTAGCAATTGTTTGCAAAGCAACCGCAAGTTTTCAATCGAATTTGTTTTCAAATAATCTTGAAATGTCAAAAAAAAAAAAAGCTGCCAACAGCCTAAAAATGTGATTTGAATACAACTTTAATGCATTTAATGCGTGTCTACGTTAATAAAGTTGGTGTGTACGCACTCACTCCTATCGGGAATTTTCGTTTAATTAAATTAAATTTAAAAGCAGAAAAAATGCAAAAAAAATTTAGTGTCATACGGGCTTTAGCAATCTGGCCGTGTCTATCTGTAATTTTTCAAATAAACAAACCTTATTTTACAATCTTATTGTTAAAACAAGATCAGCTGAGGTACAAAAAGTGTGTTCGTTTGGTGAGCTTCATAAGTTCTCCAAAAAAACATGCATAAAAATTTATAATGATTTTGACACTAGATATGAATAACGCAGGGCACAGATCTGTTTAATTTCGATCTTTCTAAACAGAAATAGAGTTATACTATACGAGTGAGCACAAAATTTGAATGTGACCTCTGCCAACCATCATTAATGACAACACTTTGACGAATCCTTACACGAAATGTTATTCTTTTCGAAAAAATGTGATTATTTACCCGATTCCGTAAATTATATGTCTTCTCGCCAAACCACGTGACTCACAGGCTTAACGATCCGCATGATGCATTGTAGATCCTAATCGCCATCAAATGGCCATAAACTGCGATCACTCCAATTAAAGCGAAATTTATGCCTCACTATTGCACAGGCATTCAGTTCCATTGAAAAGTGCTCTCAACCCAGTTGCCGTCAATCAGACCACATCGTAATTCACCCAGTGCATCATAAAATGTCACCACGCTCACTGACTCGTCATTGCGCTCGTTAAATGTAAAACGTCCAAAGCGGGCCTTTTAACCTAATAAAATGATTTCAAGCAAACCCATAATTTAATCCAAGTGAAGTGCATCATTAGCATGGCTACGGGAAGGCGCCGCCTTATCCCAATGTCTTTCCTGAAAATCTCCACAATTGTCAAAGCGACCCTTTGTGTTGTCCATGTCTTGTTTTTATCGCTTTTTAAACCACGTTTTTTGTGCCCCTTTTGCGGTTGAAATCCAAATCCCCTTTCATCCTTCTGGGGAGCGCGCTGACAAATTTTCAAATCACAATCATTACCACCATCATCAGCGCGTCATTATCACCTGCGATCGTCTTCGTCGCGCATAGACTCTCCCAGCATCTCACCTCATCAGCATAGCCGAGGCGGACCCAAGCCACAAACAAAAAAAAAAACAAACAAACCCAACAAGGATCTAAGAGGTAAAAAAAAGAACATCGAATGACCTATGGTCACACATCGTCAAAGGAAATCGCCTGCGGTCCCTTTGAGTTCGGCCCGATGTAATTAATTAAAGAATTTTATTCCTGTGTGCGTTTCCATTCTCCTCGTCGCTTTCCTGCCACAAGCCTGGCTCGGTTCGGTTTGTATGTTTTTCGGGGCTTTATAGCCCTACCGATACATAGAGCCCAAAGACCACATGAAAACAGAGCGTGGTGTGGATTTTTATTTGATTCAGGGCAACGCGCGCGCGACTGCCGAGCAAAACTCGCTTGGCAAGCATTGCGTAGGTACCTGCCAATTAAAAAAAAAAAAACAAAAAAAAACACTCACACTCAGTCCTATAAGAAAGACGCCTCAGCCTCATGCTGTGCGGTGAGTTATAAGCAGCAATTATCCCAACATCGAATGTCCTATCTGATCTATATATCTGCTCGCAAGCGTTAGCGTTACATTCAAGATGTCACAATGGTCACGAAAAAGACATCGTCGTCGTAGCGTGCCGTTGCGAAAATGTACCTCTCTCTCTCTTTCTCGAAGTATGGTTATATTGAGGAAAGAGTTATGAGACCGCAAAGCCGGTTAATAGGCGCAACGTCATTTGACGCTGCTGTGCGCAACCCAGGCGCACTGTCAGGTTGCCGTTTTGTACTTAAGGAATATCTCATTATGTCAAATTGAAATGTTGCCGCGAATATATGCACTTGCATTGCGTCCGCTGGCAGCACAACATTTGGTTGTTGTCGCGCTTATTTGTGGAACGCGGAACGTGAAAAACGTTTTGTCCACGTTAATGTGTTGTCATTTGTTTGTCGTTGTTTTTTTTTTTTCTGCGTGCTTTTGGCCAATCTAGTGGCCGGCAAGTAGCAGGCATAATTAAAATGGCAGATGGGAAAAGAGTCATGGTAATCGCTAGAGATGACTATAATATACTTACTTAGCGCGCAACGGGTGCAGTATAATTTTCACAATGAACAGCGATTGGAAATACTTATAAAATAACTATAATTCTAAAGAGGAAATGAAGCAATTTCTGCTGAATTTCCAGCAATACTGACGGGATTAGGGTTATTCTATGCATAATAAAACGGTAAATTATGTATGTGCAGATTAAATGGGAAGTAGAAGCGCTAAGCGAATGTCTTTGAAGTTTGAAGGCTCAGAAAGAGACCTTTAGAGGCAGACGCATTCGTGCAGCAGAATATGAAACTGCACTGAATGCGCTTAAGATTAAATTATTTCGAATTTTAACTGTAAGTAGGTACAGTAGACTGACGGATTGGATACGTTTGATGAATAAGAGCCGCATGCGTCAAAATTCTGTCAGTTGTACGAGTTTTAAAACAGACAAATGTCAAAAAGATTCTATAATGTATTGCATGCTGTGGAAGTGAAACGACGTTCATTTATTACATTCAAATGACAGCTCGGATAGCATTTCTATAGTTGATTCTAAGTCGATTGTGTTTATTGTATTTACAGTCAAGCCACGGAACAGTTGTAAGAAATTTAGAAATGCAATAAAGTGTCATTAATGCCATCTCTGGGCGAGGCTCATTAATATTTGACAGATGCAAGAGTTGTACATAAATTGCCATTTTCCTAACAAAAAAAAAAATAGGAAAACGTTTAATTAAGGATTCAAATGGAGTGTTAAACGATGTACAGAACTAGCCAATTTTTGACATATTTATGTACACATTTTGTGTATTTAGAAGTTAAATATTTATTACTCAAATAAACGTCAAAAACTAAATCGCAAATAATTTGATTTATTTTTATGTTGATACCTGGCCTTGGCCTATTGTAGCCTAAGCCGTCAAAAGGAAATATGATTGCCAAGAACATCTACACAATACAACGATTAAAGAACTTCTGCAGAAGCGGTCAATAGCCAGCACAGACAACCACATAACATTATACGCTTGTTTAAAATACCAACCACCGATCAATCAAATCCTTAAAATAGAAGCTTTGAAGAAAATTACAAAAATATCGCACCCAAAATATTGACCGCAAATTAATTTTATTTTGTGATTCCATTTCTGTCACACTCAGTTTCTCTGCGAAATTAATAACCTCATTAAGGTTACAAACGATCATTTGTCATTCTGTTTACATTCGTTTACTTCACTGTTTCGAATTGTTTATTTATACGTTCAGGACAACACAAAAGCAGCGATGACACCCTGTACATAAATCATTTTTAACAGACTGACAATTCTTTACAAAAAAAAAAATCTCAGCATGTTCAGAAAGTACTCCCACATAACAGCGCAAAAGTAGGTAACCGCATTGATCGCAGAATTTATTGACACAAACTTTAGATAAAAATCTACTACAATTGCACAGTGGCTGTGGCTTATACAATTAAAGCCACACAAAAAAAAAATGCTTACAATTTCAGCGATGTAGTTAGCCACTGCGCAATTTTGGTCGTTAAATCTTTTTTTTTTTCTGTTTCGGTTGGGTTTTATGGCCCACACCGTCGGTAAAAAAATAACATTTCATTGTTGACTTTCTGGCGACTGCATAGGAAGTATGATGACTGTAAGGAAGGAATTAGATCGTAAATCCGATTTAACACTTTTACTGTCGGTGACCTTGTGAAATGGTAATGACTTGCTGGCATTACTGAAATTTTGTAATCTTCTATAGAACTTTAAAAAAATGGAAGAAAAAATAAACGAAAATGAGTCAAAGTGCACTTGACTTTGATTTGAACGGCTGTGGTGAATTTTAAACTTCAAACAGCGAATTCAACTCGAAATATAGACAAATGTTTGCTTTTCAATACACTTTTGTTTATTTAGTTCAACGATTATGTTGACATTTGATTTTGCGATAAGAAATGGCACCATACTCACAGAGTGCAGTCGCTTCATTCCTAGGTCGAAACGAAAGTCATAGTTTGATTCATTTAACCATAATCACCCGATTGAATTAATATTCAACATGAGGGTAGCCACTTAGTTTAAACAGGATATATTTGTAAATTCAACTTTACGGAATGCAACGAATAGCAGCAATTTATCAAAACAGAAGAAGGGGTGGCATAAAGTAGTTTTTTTGCAAAACCTGTTACTAAATATGTAACGGGTGATTTTTTAAGCGTAGTTTTTTTAAAAATCGAATAAAACATTCAAATTTGCATCAAATATTCAAAATTTTTATTGTAATCGATAAATAGGCCTTTGCCATTTACGTTTTAGAGACAGCTTCATGTAAATGTTGTCCGCGGCTCCGTTTCAAATGGTCCATTCGGAAGGTCCAATTTTGGGTCACTTTATCGAGCAGCTCGGCCTGTATTACACGAATTACGCGTGTTATGTTATCCTGTAAGGCTTCAAACGTGTTCGGCTTGTCCACTTAGACTAACGACTTTACATAACCCCACAAGAAATAATCAAGCTCAAGAGAGATAAGCTGGTCACCAAATTCATCCTTCAACATTTCCATTGTTTCACGAGCTGTGTGGCATGTGGCACCGTCTGGATGAAACCACATGTCAACACAGTTCACTCAGCCAACTGGGGCAAAAAAAAGCACGAATTGTTGATTCAACAGGTCGATTATGACGACCATAATATGGTCGTAACAAACGGTGTACATTTTTCACAGAGCACGAATTTCTATAATAAATTTCAATAATTTGCAATCATTGCTCGCTTGTAAGTCTTTCCATGATTAAATGGCAGAGTGTACTGAAAACTTTTCACTTTGACAGATGACGTTTGGACGCCATTACTAACCAGTGCTGCCAACCTGAAAAACTTAACTCTTAAAAAATCGCCCTTTATTATGTACAGGCTACCTTCCTTATGATCATACACAACCCTGACTGATTATTTCAATCTGTCAAATGACTCGGTTTCTTCCACCTGTGCGTTATCAGGCAGTTAAACTGCAAATATAAAAACAGACAAGTCAGTCAGTTGATCAGGCTGAATTGCCTTTTGGTTGGCATGGTGGATTTTTTTTCTCTTAAATTGGTTGAATTCCTAAATTATGCAGACCAATCTACCTGTGACGTTCTTCTAACGTTTGAACTTCTCATCCGCACTCTATTAGCATTCATCGCGCAAGACACATTAAAACAAGCAAACCTTCTACACCCATTCTCATGTCGCAAATGTAAGCCAACTTTCCGGACAGCACGTAAAGTAGGTACCAGTATACGAGAGTACAACCCACCTCCAGCAACGCGCCTTATCTATGTGGAACGACTTCGAGACTAATATGCATATCCGTTTGGATAAACTAAAGTCGCCCGTTACAAGTTTGTAATCCTGCATTTTCAGATAAATTACCTTCGGCACACACAAGACACAAACCGGCAGCAGCAATGGTAATTTCCTAAATCAAAGTCCGTACGTAGGTATAATAAGGACCACAGTTCAGCACAGCAGAGTTGCAACCATGACCATCCATTGGAAACCCCTATTGCCGCATGCAGGGGAGGCGGTGGCAGTAGTTGGGTGGTTAGTTAATTCTTTGCCAGGTTCCTATCTAAAATAGCTACAAATCCCAACATCAAAATGAGAAACACCAACTGCAAACGAAACAACATTGAGCAGAGAGATCATCGTCGTCGTCGTCGTCGTGGTCGTGGTCGTGGTCGTGGTTGTGGTTGTCTTCGTCTCCGCCGGCGAACATCCATCCCCGCACAGTAGTTATTCGGGAATCGCACATGGCTGTGCCTTGCTTAATGTATCTTATCGAAATTCAGCATTTGGCTAAAGCGATGATGCCACAGCATCCGTACGCGAATATGGAGGGGGGGGACTGAATGGGAATGGTGGACTACGCTGACTGTACCACCTCCTTCGAGATGCACAGCATCCCAGCGAATGGGGAACAAAGCGAACTCTTTGATAGATCTCCGACGAGATAAGGACGTCATGTCGTGATGATGATGCTGAAGATGATGCTGCAGATGGTGGAACAAAACAAGAAATACAAAAGAAAAGACACACTCGCCGAGAGCGACCATTGCAGCAGGTTTGAGCTGGACTCTCTACTACACCAGAGGAGCTGAGGTTTGGTATGGTGCGCAGCGCACCTTCAATGGGTATATCTTTGGGTTTTATTGTATAGCACGACTTTTTTGGGCGCCTTTAAGATGTCTACTGCGCGCAGATTGCTGCCCTCACTGTTGTAATGGGTCGGAGAAGGATGATGCTGGAAGAATGACGCGCTACATGCTCTTTTGGGGCCATTTTGGGGAGATTTTTATAGTTATTGCTGTTGTTTCGAATTCCATTGTGGATAAGAAGAATATAAAAGACACGACGCGTTTTTCTCTTCTGTGATTTGCAGGGATGACACTGTCAGTTGAAGAAAAAAAAGTATTCGTATTCCCGACGACGTGCCATTTTTGTTTCTTAAAGTTCATCTCTCGATACCATTGTTGACAAATGAATTTAAATATTTACGAATTGTATGGCGTAATGGCCGTGACTGTCATGTTTAGAATATATTTTATGAGCCGAATTGAAGTCGCCGTTGAAACCAGCCACATTGTCTGTGCATTGTCATTGTGAAGGTGTTGATAAAAGTTATTAAATATGTCATAAGGAACTGGGTTTATGTCGGCTATCGATGAAGTATATGATAACGAAATGTAAAGTCTAATACATTATAAGAATTGTCAGACGGCTATATTTATCTGTTATTATTTATGCCTAGTACCTAGTATGCTGTTCCAGGAAAGCTTAAATTAAGCGCCTCTCCAAAGTTTCTCTCCACCGCTTCGCTTAATGTTCGCTTAATTTTGACTGTGTATAGGTTCCGAAAAAAATTCTGTGTTCGAACTCTTTTTTCGTTTTTATATTTTTACTTCCTCAAAATCCTCTTCCAGGTACTCCTCGTTAAAATATTCCATTTCTAAAAGAAATTAAATTAACAACAACGAATTTTTTTGTTTCTCCCTTCCTCTTTTTTGCTTTCGTTTGAAACACCGATATTTTCCCTGATCTGTCAAAATTTAGCTGTGGAAAAATGTATTTTGCACTAATAACTCAAATTCTGTACAGATTTTTCGTACAGTGGCTAACAAATTTAGCTTGAACTGCGTACTGCTTTGCTTAACTGCTTTGCTTAATTTTATCTTTGGAGACATTTTTGTATGGGGCTTAATTTAAGCGCGAGCAGCATACTATGTTTTAGACAGTAAGGAGACAAAAAAGGACAAAGTAGGTATATATTTAATAATGCTTTTAAATTGTAAAGGAATTTTCTACCATATTTATTTATATACACCTCGGGATCATTTGGATTTGCATCGTGGGCATTTTTTAGGCACATAACTCATGCTTAGGCCGACTTATGTAAGTGGTAATGAAAAGCGAAATCGGTTCTCTTAAAAAGGGTTTTCATTGTCATCTTTTTAATTATCATTCCAAATTTATTGTAGCCTTGTTATGAACGAAAAACCTACAACATAACACTTGGCAATTCTTTTAAATCAAAAATCTAAATTAAAAAATAGGAACCCTCTTTCAACAGAAACTTTAACAACAGGCACGACTTTAGCACTTTTATTCACTATTGTTCAACTTCCCGATAGCTCCGAGGTTGACCAACTTCGGAGTTGATTTGAAAGAGAGAGTTGAGCGGCAAGTTGAAAATTGCTTTTATTCACTACTTTAATTCTCAACTCCTCAGTTGAAATTCAAGAGTTGGCTGACTTGCTGTTTCAGAAATATCCCTGGGATATTTGTGGCAGATGACACAAAATATGGCAGTTTCAACTTTGGATTTGGATTTCGCCCGTCATTTTCGTTACGGGCAAAACATACTTTGATTATATTTTATTTTTTGTCTATGGTTTTCGCTTTAAAGAGTAGATAACTATATAAAAATTAAATTGGTTCGAGGGAATTTTGCTTTCGCGAAAACGTTATGTGCTGTTTTGTTACTTTGTTACTGGTTTAATTTACACGATCTATCGAATTAGAATGACAAACTTAATAAAATATACAACAAATTCCAACTCTTTCGCGATGCACAATACCTTCTCCAGATGCACGCCAACGAATTCATAATAATATGGAGCACCATCATTGTCGCCCGCTTTGAGAGACGGAAACTATAGAATAAAGTCATGGTCGTCCCATTTTTCAAGTCCGTCACCGTGGTATTATCTTGTATTGCCGTCTCTCACAGACCAAATTCTCCTCCTCTCCATCCTCTTCACAGCTCGAATCAGACTATGGCCAATTCTCGCAACAATAATTTAAACGATATATTATTTATTTATAAATTGTAATTAATAATAATTACTTTTGTCACTTGATTTAAAGAGCTATCAGTCAAAAACCCAAAAAAAATCAATTTAAACGTATAATCCCAAGTTTGTTCTCCCAACTTCTACTATTTCGGGGAGTTGAGCGAACTCAAAGTTGACCAACTTCCGGTTTTCTCAACTCCGGTATATCCAAAGCTGAGCGAGTCAACTTTGAGTGAATAAAAGCAAATTCTCAAGTTGAAAATAAAAATCCCCAAGTTGTGTTCAACTTTGAGTGAATGAAACCGGCCTAAATTAAATTTAAAAAAAAGTTAATTTAAAAAACCCGACTGACTGTAAAAAAAAAAAAAAAATTAAAATATATGAACAAAACGCATTTAAGTACCTATACCTAACTTATTGACAATCGGAGACTGTATACCTACACAGTCTAACAAATATAGTCAAATAGTTAGTTATGTGTACTTAAATGAGTCTTCTTCATATATTTCTTTTTTACAGTCAGTCGGGTTTTTTGGTTCTTAAAATTAACTTTTTTTATTTTTATCTTTTTAGCCTATGACACTCCGGGGAAGAATACGAATATTATGAGACCTATCTCTTCAAAATCGGCCAAGCCGTTTAGGCTACAGGGCGTCCCGTAGGAACGTTCATAGGATACGCGCGAATCACATAACCCTCCCTTCGGTAAAAACATTGTTGCTGTCGAAAAAAATGTGTTGTCGGCCAGATTATTACCAGATTATTTTTGTATACCGTATATTTAGAATATGATAGCAATTTAAATATTAACGTCGAAAGATCTATTTATAGTAACCTATAAAATATAAGAAAAAATTCAATAATTGATTGTAACGTTTTACGGTACTTGTTGCCAATATACTTGGTAGCTAAAGTATAAAATGCTTAATCCAAGGCGGGAAAATGGTGTTTTGTAAAGTTAAAACTTAGCGAATTTATTTTTAAGGTGTCTGGTAGGTAATGTTGCCGCATTAAATCAGTTTATGAAATTTGAGAGATTTAATATCATTTTTTCTTCATTCAC
This sequence comes from Cheilosia variabilis, assembly GCA_951230905.1. Taxonomy (NCBI): domain Eukaryota; kingdom Metazoa; phylum Arthropoda; class Insecta; order Diptera; family Syrphidae; genus Cheilosia; species Cheilosia variabilis. The sequence goes on along the minus strand of OX579680.1, from coordinate 11,449,549 downwards.
GTTGTTCAAACTTACTGTCACTTGAAATTCTGTCAAGACTCGACAGTGAAGGTATTAAAGTCGTTGCGTATGCGGATGACGTGGTTGTTCTAGTATCAGGAATGTTTCCGAACGTGATAAGTGAAATCATGGAAGGAGCACTGGGTAAGATTAGCGGGTGGGCCACAAGTTGTGGTCTTAGCGTTAACCCAAGTAAAACTGAACTGATGCTTTTCACCACCAAAACCAAAATACCAACCTTCTCACTTCCCCGCTTGAATAACCAAAATCTTACTCTATCCTCCAGTGCCAAATACCTAGGAGTCATACTCGACCCTAAACTCAACTGGAAGTCAAATATCGAACACAGAGTGAAGAAGGCAAGCATAGCTTTCTACGCCTGTAGTAAAACTTTCGGCAAGAAGTGGGGTCTTCGACCAAAGATGGTTCGTTGGATGTACACAGCTGTCGTACGTCCCATCCTCACATACGGATCACTGGTATGGTGGCCCGCCTTAAGTAAAGCTTATAACATCACGAAACTAGGTAGAGTCCAAAGGACAGCTGGTATTGGTATCACGGGAGCCCTACGATCAAGTCCGACCGAAGCGCTCAATGTGATTCTTAATTTCCTGCCGGTGGATCTGTACATAAAAAATATTGCAGCGTGTAGTGCAGTAAGATTGAAGGAATCTAAATGTTGGTCAGAAAGGCCTTATGGCCACTCCAGAATCCTAATGTCCCTCCCCGACGGAATAGGACGCTTATCTACAGACTACACAGTACCCAAACTTAACTTCCATAAAAACTTCTCTGTTAGATTCCCTTCTAGATCTGAATGGGAGGAGAACGCGGTCGTAAACGAATTCGGCATTCCTATCTTCACAGATGGTTCCAAAATGAACTGTGGAGTGGGAGCGGGCATTTTCTCAGCAGAGTTAGACATCTCCACATCCTTCCGCCTCCCCAACGCAGCCAGCGTCTTTCAAGCGGAAGTACTCGCAATCAAGGAGGCGTGTAGACTGCTCCTTAACATAACTACACTCGGTAAAAAAATTGGCATCTTCGTCGACAGCCAGGCCGCTATTAAGGCTGTCGGTTCTACCAAATCAACGTCAAAACTTGTTGTGGATTGCAGGGAGACATTGACCAGGGCTTGCCATCGGTTCGATATCACCCTCGTCTGGGTTCCCGGTCATAGGAACATAGACGGGAATGAAAAAGCCGATGAACTCGCCAGATGTGGCTCTGCTCTGTGCGTGTCTCAGGCGGAGGAAGTCTTCCCTCCGCTGGGATACGTTAAGAGAGAAATCTTCCTGTACTTCTCCTCAAGGGCGGAGATGAGATGGGTGAATCTGACGAGCTGTATCATTTCAAGAAAGATATGGCCAACCTACGATGATGCCAGAACCAACAACCTTTTATCTAGAACGCATGTAGATGTCGCCCGACTAACGGCAATTAGTACGGGCCATTGGCCCTTAGGAACTCACGCGGCCAAGCTTGGCATCCCTCATAACACCCACTGCCGTAGCTGCACTGACACAAACAAGAGTGAAACAGTGTTTCATCTTCTCTGTGAGTGTCCGGCACTAGCAAAAACCAGACTCAGTGCACTAGGTCATCCCTTTTATGATGACCTTTCGGCTATCCAAAGTATCCATTTTAATAAAATCATCAAATTTCTCAACTCCACAGGCTGGTTTTGAGCTCCCTTGACTTCCTTCCCCCCTTTTTATCTTCTGGTTCCGTTAGTTGTGGTCTCAAAACGGCGCTTAATGCGTTACTTGTGTTTTTCCCTCGTCAGTAGACGGGAATACAGCCACTTAAACCAACCAACCAACCAACTGTCACTTGAAGAACTGAATGGGCAGGGAGAATCTTTCGGCTAACTACAATTTATGTAAAAATGTTCATAATGTTTTTAAAACGAAACCAAACAAGTGAAACAACATTAGTTTGTTGCGCAGCTTGGCAAGTTTTGTAACTAAAATAATTATTATCAAGGCGAATATGGCCATCTGCCATAATTTTCCTTAAATCGATATTTTGCGAATTAATGGACACTTTCAAAAATCTAGTTATCTAAAGTCGACTAGATTGGTCTGGACTAGATTTAACCTGAACGCAAAAACTAGATTGGTCGGGAAAGTCACTTTTCCTACGTCAGCCACATATACGAACTGTCAACTTAGTACTCGGTCACGAATTTCTTTACTAGATTCGTGGGCTAGCCATCCACAAACGTCAACAAAAGCAGTAGTTCAAATGACCGATTTAATCCAATCAAAACTGAGATATATGAAATCAGACAGCTGTCAGACTTAGCACGAGAGTGATCAGGGAAACCAATGTCAATTTTGAGGGAGTCCATTTGCAATATATCACCAGAAATTTCGCAAGCAAGTAATATCCGCTTCCGTAAATTTTGCGCGAAAAAAGAAATCTACTACACTTCTCCTACATTCACGTCATTTGAAATCGTTTATAAATGGGAGCGTATCGGAATCCCGCTTTTTGAAATCCCGCTTTTCAAAAATCCCGAAAAAAAAAGTTTTAAAATCCCGTCTGCTAAAATACTGCTTTTTTAAAATCCCGTCTTCTAAATTCCCGCTTGTTAAAAATCCCGATCTATTATAATCCCGCTTTTTAAAATCCCGCCAAATCCCGCCAATCCCGTGTTTTTACAAAACATTGTTATCAAGAAAATAGATGTTGGTTATATGCGCTTTGTTATTATATTATTACATATTATATATTTAAAAATATTAAAAATACTAGACCAAAAAGAAAATGCATCCGAATGTTTTAAGTTTTTACTGTAAGCTTCCTTCTTCCTTCTAAAAATGATAAATGTTAAAATAAGCTGCATTTCGAAAAAACACACATTGCTTAATTTATTTTAATTTTCTTATCATCCTGCTTTTACAATCAAAAGTAGTTGCTTTATTTTAAAAAATCGCGGCGATTTATTGCCTAATTTATTTCAATTTACTTATTACCCCTTTTGCAGAATATCATATAACATTACTTTCTTTGTTTTTAAATTATTGAAGATTGTCATATTTATTACTTAAAAATTTGTTTTGATATTACTTATTTCTTATTTTGTTACTTCCTCTAAAAATGATAAATGTTAAAATAAACTGCATTTCAAAAAAACACTCATTGCTTGATTTATTTAAATTTTCTCATCAAAATTTTAGAATCAAAAGTAGTTGTTTTATTTTAAAAAATCGCGCGATTTTTTAAAATAAAACAACTACTTTTGATTCTAAAAGCGGGATAATAACAAACGGGATTATAAAAAACGGGATTATAAGAGGCGGGATTTTAAAAAGCGGGATTTTAAAAAAGCGGGATTATAAAAAGCGAGATTATAAAAAGCGGGATTTTAATAACGGGATTTTAAGAATCGGTATTATAAAAAGCGGGATATCGAACCCAACCCTTTATAAATTACTCGGGTCAGTTTTTTATCAGATTTTTCGTTTCGCATACTTGGGTTAATATAGAATCCGAATTCAATTAGAAAAATTAACGAATACAATTTTGCACACTTCAAATGGACCTCTGGTTTTATTATGGCCACCAAATTCTAAGCAAGTGATACCAATCTCCAAGACAAAAAGGAATATCGTACCAAACCTTTGCACTAAAATTTTTCATTGTTTAGATATTTTTACATTGGTATAGGTATCCATCTTTAACAGAGCTATTAAAACAGAATAAAATGTGTGTATGAATAATCTAAATGGAATTCGAACTGGTTTTATAAAATCGTTGCTTTTATGATATTATTTTTAAGCAATTTCTGAACATGCGGATACTAACAACATTCTTCACTTATCTACCTCTGCACGTGGAAATATTTTAATTATTATTGTCATTAACTTACATTTTATGTAAGTATAACTTATACGTATACTTACTTTGCATCATAAAAGCATTCGAAACTGGACAAGTTTGAATCAAACTATTCACCTACACCTTTATCGCATAAGCGGTAACTAAATATTCAGCGCTGCCTACTCGAATTCACAGAGTATCAGAGGTGAGAAAAAACATTTTGTTGAAGTTTTCCCTTTTGTAGAAGATAAATGCGATAACAACTACAATATGCAGAGATATTTTGAATGAACTCCAGAATTGCGTGCAAAAATACAAAAAAAAAAAGGAACATTTTAGGTACATTTCCCCTCAACTTTAACTATACCAGCCTGTTTTTGTTTCGCTTTTGCCATCTACCATGATGGAACAGAGGCGGGTCTGCGCAGGATCCACTCATTCTCAAATTCGAACTCACTCACGACGGGATGCAATCAAAATTCCATTCGCATTGGACAGTCAGATATGGAGAGTTACAAGCAAAAACTAAAAAAAAGAAGGAAAAATCGGAATAAAAAAATGGAGTCTAAAGATGGTTTAAAAGAACCTAAAGACACAAAGATTCCAAACAAAAGATACAAAAACTGAATAAAAAACTTGAATATCACCATAAGATACAGCACATACACAACTTCAGACAGAAACAGAAAACGAGAAGGAAACGAAAGATGTCTGCTGCTCCGCCTTTATAAATTATTCATGACACGAATGATGCTCTCTTTGGGGTAGATGTATTTCTTTGTATATAAAGCGAATATACGACATATCTGTGCGATGCTATAGTAGATACTTTGCACATAGGCTTACTTTTTTTAATTTTTTTTTGTTTTTATTATTCTTTCATTTTTAAGCAAAACAAACAACAACACCTCATATTCAAATTAAAACAAATTTCGTATTTTTGTTTCGTTACAGAAAAACAACGGTTATCCCTCTGTGTGGGTTGTGGTGGCCAAATTCATGACCAGTATATCCTGCGTGTCGCCCCCGATCTAGAATGGCATGCGGCGTGCCTTAAGTGTCAGGAGTGTCGGCAATTTCTTGACGAGAGCTGTACGTGTTTTGTGCGCGATGGCAAAACGTACTGCAAACGTGATTATGTTAGGTAAGCTTTACTGACAGTGCGGTTGATGTGTCAGATAAATGTGAACACATTTATTTTATCCATACAGCTAGATAAAATTATTTGAAAGTACAAATCTTGCAAGATTGATAGACACGAGTGCGTTTGTGAACTTTGAAATGCCGCCGCGCCGCCTCTGCAACTACCAACGGCTAACTAAACAGATATTTATGCAAAGACTTAACCAATTTATGATAATTACTTCAGCAAACAATTTTCAACTGACTTTATGCATAATTATGGCCGCGCGGTAGGTATGGCAACAGCGGTCAGCTTTTTATCTTGACACATCGCCTGGATCCACCATCCACGTGCTTTTTCGGCTTTGAGATGCAAATACCCCTAGTAGCGATTTTGTTCATGGGAGCACAAATAAGTAAATAAGTACGCAAATAAATGAAATAAGCAAACGTTTCGTTTGAACGTTCGCACCTTTTAATTATTGAATAAATATAAATGAGGTTTTTTTCGACACTTGTTTGTGTAACTTCTGTGAAGAAATGATAATTGTAGTGGGAAATGACCGATGACATTTAACGGATGATGGCGATAGATGACACGCCACTAAAAATGTCTGCGTTCTTTTCCGGATGAACTTGTCGACGAACAAAATCTATTTTCGAGAATTCTAATCAAAGGAATTATCAGTTCCAATGCAAAGAAATTGTACTAGAAGTTCTCCGAAGAATCACAGATTGAGAAGTTCGATTAATAAGCCATAACTCTTAAACTGTTAAAAGAAATATAATTTTAATGCACATAAAATTTGGTCCACTTCTTTAGTGATTGTCAAAATAATTAATAAAGAAGTTCTACAACAGAATGATAATTACAAAGTAAAATGAAATACTTAACTTAATTTATCCGATTAATTAACATACATTTTCATTGTGCATCTAGAGACGTCAGACGACCAACTTCTTTTATTCTCGATTCACAATTACCTTTCAAAAAGCTGAAATATCAAACGAAATGTCAAACATAAAACGTCAAACATGCTAATCAACATTGATGCCATAAAGCTCAGTTTATACAATAATATTTGACAATAAAATAAACTTAATGTGCCTTTGTGTTGTGTCTGATCTATATTTGTCGAGTTTATAGAATTTTTATTACTATTGATATTGACCCTTTAACCGGTACAAATAACATATCTCTCTGCATAAGAATGTACCAGGTGTACTTAGCTAATTTACACATTTCCAAGTCACAAGTAAACGCTTTATTAGCACCCACAAAATTGTAGAAAGAACAGCGGTGCGCTGGTATAGCGCAAAAGGTGCCACACCCAAATTGTGGGTGCACGTGAGGAGTCTGTAACTATTTATCTATCTGAAAAAGTTGTTTTTGACCATGAAATGTAGAATAGGAAATGTAAAACCAATGCCCTTGATATTGTTAAAAGTTAAATAGTTAAGTAAAGTTTATCGTTTGCTTATTTTTACAGATTATTTGGTACAAAATGTGATAAATGCGGAAGCTCATTTAGTAAAAATGACTTTGTGATGCGAGCGAAGACGAAAATCTTTCACATAGAGTGCTTTCGATGTTCAGCGTGTGCGCGGCAGTTGATCCCAGGTAAGATTCCAAAACTGAAAATAAAAACTGAAACAACCCAGTGATCATTCGTTGAGGGTATAATAACATCATCTGGCAACAAAAAAAATACTCTGGTTGTAGCTATATTAAATAGCATCAGAGTCCGTTTAGTGGTTGGTTGAAACTTGAAATCTGACAGTTGAAAAGCTGCCACCACTTTCCGTTTTTTCTTTGTGTTTAAATTGGGTGTGTTCATTTTTAAAATGCCAATTATTTTCAACTGTCAAATCTCATGAAAGCGTATTTTCTGATATAAATTGATCTGAATCTGAAATTGATTTTCCTACTGTTGATCTTGCGTTCTGTCAAATAATGTTTGCAGGCCTAGACGTCGATTTCATAAATAATTTAATCATCTATAGTTCGCAGACATTTCCTGTCAAAAGAACGCATTATATAAATTAAATTATTATGGCTGTGGCCATCTAATATAGTAAATGGAAAACCACTGATTTGATAAAAAAAAAATATATGGCGACCTGCAGATGACTTGTCAAAAGATTTTCTTTTACCTATATTGTACACAGTTCTAAGATGATGTGGGTTTTGTCTTTCTTTTAATAGTAGACTTGAGTTTCGTTCTTTAGTGACATTTCAAAGCTTAAATGAAATATTTAATTGTTTATTTCAGGTGATGAATTTGCGCTGCGAGACGGTGGCGCCCTCTATTGCAAAGAAGATCACGATGTCCTAGAGAAAACCTCACAAAGTAGTCTTACATCCTCATTAGAAAGTAACAATAACAATACCAACAATAACAACAATACAAACCTAAGCAATAACAATCATTCCAGCGAATTAGGATCAATGTCAGGTGAGTCAGACAGCAAATAAAGGAAATTACACATTAGTATCACCTTCTATAGCGAAAAACCTGTGTTTGTTGAGAATTCTTTAGCCGGCTACATGGTTACAATGTACTTACCATTTACCGACAAAATGCAAGCCATATCCATTGAATAAAACACGCGTAATTAGACCTTGTTCACATACCAATTACAACTTGTTATCTAATTGATTTTTAATTCTTTATTTCAACATTGTTCCCATGTCGCATCAATTCCTTACGATATGAAGGAAACATTTCACTTTTTTTTGTTTATCTCTTTGAAATCACAACACTGACTGGCGGAACTTCATAATATTCCCAATACCAAAACCAACGGAAAACAATATGAACAAAACGACCCGAAACGATTGACAACAACTTCGATAGCATATCAAACATCGCAGCGAATGTCAAAAGAATTTGTTTTTTGTAATGTCTTTTTAGTTTTTTTAAGTGTGGCGGTACCTTTAATGTGGATATTATGTTCGTTGGATTTTTTTTTTTCTCTTATTTGTAAATTAATTTCAAGAGTGTGTGATTGTGATTCTCTTATAATATTTAAAGAAGACGTAAACCGACTACACAGCGGAAGGAAAACGAGCGTCATCAAGGGGGGCGTTACATCGATATCATATGAGGCATTGATAACAACTTCCTTGTTTATCTATTGTTTTCTTCTCTGTCGTGTGTATTGAAAATATCGCAAGTGCAATTTTTCAACTATCTTGTCGCATCGAAAAAAAAATGTATATAAATACTCGTATAGACAAAACGAGGAACAGTGTCAAAGGCAAGATCAAGAACTTTTGCCGACGTGACGTTTAATTATGACATGCGACACTTTATCGATTTTTTGCCCCCATCAGTTGTGTATATTTCTCGTATCGTAATCACGATGCAGTGAGTAAATTATTATTCGAGTGGGAAAAAAATATACTCAAGGAGAAGTGGGCACTGGAAGTAGTGAAATTGTTTACTTTAGTCTTAAAGACGTAAGTGGGTCCTTAACTTATTTTAAGAATGTTTGTGAAATTGAACGCGGGTAATATAAAAGTGTACCTATGATTTAGTTTGAAGGACCGTTATTGAAATCAGTAATTTATGAAATTGATATTTATATGAGTTGAATTATATAGGTTTAAGTACTTGAAAATATATTGCTATTAAAATGCAGTTACAAAGTATTTATTTGCTAAGTTCAATATACTGTGGCTGCAGTGACGTTTATTCAAAGGTGCGCAGGTGTTCTCTGCACACCCTAACCAAATCCATTATTATAATGCACTGAACTTAAGTTCATTATGAAACTCATTTCTGTTTCTTTGCAATAAATTACGTATTAACTAACCAGTATTTGTAAATTAATAGTTCAAATCAACATGCTGAAATAATTGCATCGAAACAAAATCCAAATCTCCCTGTATCAATAATTCCAATTCACAGTCAAAGTGACTTGGTTGTAATGAAACTCACCCATCGGGGTGTTCGTCTCGCTTTAGAGCACCGTGGACAGGCAAAATAACATACAGAAAAAATTACAAAATAAAAAATAAAAAACCCTTTTCCCTCATAAATCTACCTGGCTTGGTGTTCTCCTACATCAAGCGCACCTCTTTGCAGTTCGTTTCGCACTTCTTGTGTTTCATTTTCGTTTTCGTTCCACCATGGCAAACATAGAGTTTTTGTGCTTGTGCCGCGTGCCTACTGCCTGCCTACTGTCTGCAGGAACAAGAACAAGCACAACACAAGATCATGCAAGATACAACATACAACTACAACTTACAACAGCTAGAGTCCCAGTCCCATTCAAATCCTACTGATTCGTTCTCCTGTGGTGCGCTATTTTTTGCAGAACCTTGAAGAAGCACAAGCTGGAATTTTATACAATTATTCATTCCCATTCTGGTCTTTTTAGTGTAAAAAAAATATGGAATAGATTATAGTCGGTTGCACCGTGACCACAACTGACAAAAAATATGAGTATTCAAATATTTGAAATTGCAGCTGTTCGGCTGATAAATTGGAAATATGTATGTTATTTTGTATGTTACTCCAACACTACCTTCTCCAAATTTTAGTATGAATTCAAGCTGTGGTTGCGTGGTTGCCTTTCTATAAGAAAAGTCTTCTGCTGACCTTGCCTGCTTTTTTCTCACATTATCTGATTATTTTAGAGTTGCTGTAAATAAGCACATTGTTTCCCAATAGAAGAAGTAAAAAACAAAAAATAAATCTACCTATAAAAAAACTTAGCAATGGGATCGTTTTCTATAACGTCCTCGTAGGGTCCTGGAATAAAACAAAAAATACATTATCTTACTACTGTAGAAAATATAGCGAACATCCTACTGAAAGCACCACAGCACGTCACTGTGTGGCTGATAGGTGGGTGTGACAGAACATTATACAACTATCAAAGTGACTAATTGAGCGTAAAAAGTAGGGAGTAGAATGCATCGCATTGGGCACAAATGGTAGAGTCACTTTTATTGCCTCAGCCGTGGAAACGAAATGTAAGCATTTGTAACCTAACCCGCACAACCATAAAAATTTAGACACTCGACGACTGCCTGCTGTTTCATCTAGCTAACTAGTTTTGAACGTCTCTATAACTGTAATATGGTTTGGTTTTCCGTAGCTGTAGTGATAATTTGGACTTATTTGCATTTGCATGGTAACATTTTATTTCAATTTACTAGATTTGACAGCACTGGAGTTTAAAAAAGATAAATAAGCAAAACAAATACATAACCTAAAAGACTCATTTATCTTGACGATCATGCATCTAGTTTTACTCACTCAAAAAGCGGAAATATGCAATACATATACATATGACGCATTTCCGAGATTATTTGTTTTAAACTTACGTTCATTCTTTCAGTCATTTCCGTTTCATTATTGTCACCAACAAAAAGAACTTTACCTCGCTGTACTTATAGCTAAAGAAACTTTCTATGGCTACCAGTGCGGCACTCATTTTGTGTGCTTTATGGCAACAAAAATGTGCATTTCACACAAACACACGCGTACATACCCACTGCAAAAATAATAAAAATGACAAATGACTCAATGCACTAAACAAGAACTGCATTGCAATTGCAAGGTGTGCCACTGTTAGGGCAACAGGAATTTCTAACCAACTACACTTCATATGTATGTATATATACGGAACTTACCTAACGTTGATATAGTAGATTCTATCCATTCGACGTCTGCCATTTGGCATATGGCTGGGGCATAGAAGAGGCATTCCTCAGAGAAAAGCTCTGTCCTGCTGCCCCCGTGTCGTCATAGACGAGGCCGTAATCTAAAACTGTTTGCTTTGCGTGCGAATTCCTAATACGTCAAGTGCCTGTGACATTCTTGACATGATTTGGAACTCAGATGCTTTGTGCTGCTTCGCCGGCTGCTTATCGCTCGCACCATCGAATTTATGATCACCGCCAGCTATACGGCCACGTAGAACGTAGCGAATAACAGAGCGCGTTGCACATATACACAAACTCGTATTTGCCTTTTGCAAGAGTGACATATTGGCGAATTTTAAAGCGAAAATCCTTTGATCATGCCAGACAGATTGTTATTTCAAAGTTATTTATGGTATGAGAGCGCAATTGGTAAGACACGAGTTATTGTTTGTTTTATTTATAATTTATTTAAGTTTTATCATTCGTTTTGTTTGACAGGAAATATGTGTTGTACATATATAGAATCAGAAATTGTTTTGCTAGTAGGATTTGGTACATTTCTGTTTCAAAAATGTCAAGAAGAGAGCGACTTTTACAATTATTATCACCCGCGAATATCAAACCTATTTCATATAATCCAGTCACACACTAAATGTCAATAGTCCGCGTACAAAGAACAAAATAACAAACAAAGGTATCACACCAAAATATACTACTTCGGGAAAATAATAACCACGATAACAACTAACAACGTTTGGAGATTCAAAAAGCTTAAAGGAACACTGGGGCCTGTTCCACACACAAACAAAAGGAACTCAAGAGTCAAGATGCACAAAACAAAACAGAAACAAAAAAATAAGAAAACCAAAAATCGATTGTGATTGATTAACATCTTAAAATCATCGAATGTAAAAAATGTGAATACCTCCTAAGGAAATCGTCGAAACTATAAGAAAACATACAAGCCCCCAAGGAGAGAAGCGTAAAGAAATGTCGGCTTAAAAGGAGAAAACGTAAAGTCGACACCGCGCTTGCGCGACATCAATCGCGCGCGGCTACCTTTTGATGGCTATGTTCGACAAGTTTCGGTTGTTTGCCCCGCTTTTGTGCTTTGGTGTTCGATTTCGATGCGTTTTTGATGTTTCTTGGTGCGGTGTTTGGATGATGTTGATGCTTTGATGTGCCACGGAATGTTTGACTGTCATAAAGGGGAAGAACGAAAATTAATATAAAAAATTTCGCTGGGGTGTCTTTAGATAAGGTACTTGATTGAGAAAAATTTTGTATAAATTGTAAATACTTATAAATCACAAGTGCAATTCGTCGGTGCTCTGTTCACTTTTTTAAACCGCTATTGCTCTGCTGTCAGAGGTGAAAAGGAATTCTTGCTATAGAAATTATACGTATAAATGATGCAGAACTGATTTTACTCTAAATGTGTTTATATAAATGTCTTTTTTGTATTTACAGATTCTGGTAGCGAATCGGGATCACACAAAAGTATTAGAGAGAAACGACCATCGGGACCATCTGACGGTAAACCAACTAGAGTGCGAACGGTGCTTAACGAAAAGCAATTGCATACGTTAAGGTGAGTTCAAAATAGACCGAGCTGATATAGATTTTTTTTAGCTTATGTAAAGTTAGTTTGTTGTGATGTTTAAGCTAAAGTTCCAAAAAATCGTTAGCCTTGTACAAATTGCTATAGGGTACCTAAATCCACAAACGTCAAATAGATCTTCCGCATCAATTTGAACCTCGATCACATATAGTTAGTGTTGACAACAAATCGCGAATGTCGTTGCTATTGTAAAATCACCTTGAATACGTTGCTACCTTTGGGCACTAGTAGTTATAATTTTGGAACCAAACCAGTCAAATTACCAGCAATTGTATTTTGCAATTTGAATTGGTGTCAATGGGAATTGACCCGTGCTTAGTAATAAAAGCGTGAACATAATATAAAAGTATCCAATGACAATGGGAAACACTCAGAAGTTTCTCTCTAAATGGCAATGATGATAAATTTTGGATCGCAAAGGCTAAATTTGAAGGAAAAGCATCGTAACAATCAGTTTGATTGTAATGTCTTATTACCAACCCATAGACTTGATTAATTGTATTCCCAATTCTTTATTTTCTTTCAGAACCTGCTACAACGCAAATCCTCGACCTGATGCCCTGATGAAGGAGCAGCTCGTCGAAATGACCAGTCTCTCACCGCGAGTCATTCGGGTGTGGTTTCAAAACAAACGGTGTAAGGACAAAAAGAAAACCATTCAGATGAAGTTACAAATGCAGCAGGAGAAGGTACTACAATAAATCCCCCCCACTTACTTGTATTGCACTGCTAACATTTTAATTCGCTTATAGGAAGGCAGAAAATTGGGGTACGGTGCAATGCAGGGAATTCCCATGGTCGCAAGTTCACCGGTGCGGCATGATTCTCCCCTAAATCTGCACGGCATCGATGTACAAACATATCAACCACCTTGGAAAGCGTTATCCGATTTCGCTCTACATGCAGATCTCGATAATAATGGCGCTATCAACACACATACGCCTGCCTTCCAACAACTGGTGAATCAGGTGAGTTGAGTTTTTGTGACATCTCCTGTCATCATCGCAAACAAAAAAACAACCACTCATTTTCACCATAACCAAACAAAAACAAACCAAAACCTTCATCTTCATCAGATGCATGGCTACGATTTGAATGGCATGCCACCGGTACCGCTACAGGGACCCCCACCGCCGGGACAAATGGGCGGTCCACCGCCTATGGACAATTCTGGGCTACATCATCATCCTGACAGTACAGACTCATATGTCACCTACCTGGAGAGCGATGACAGTATGCAAGGCAGTCCATAGAAAATCGAAAAATTCATAAACGCATTTAATTTGCTTTTTACCAAACAGAGTCCAAAATAACTTCGCTACTCAATGTCTTGAATAAATTCACACCAAACGCCGTAATGTGAAACTTACTACTGCTACAGCAGCGCCAGCAATTGTGGGTGGTCGTGGTGGACAACAAGAATTTGTTTGTTGTTGGCGTTGTTGTTGTTCTTGTTGCGCTCTGTTGTGTTGTATTGTTGGACGTCTTGGCCCGAAACTATTACCCACATGCAATATAATTTAGGATACGCCTATGTTTATTATATTTAAGTTTTGTTTTTTTTTTTCTTTTTTATTTAATAACGGTATGCCGGCACTGTGATGTCAAATGCATGATGATTGTTGTACTCAGTCAGATCTTCTTTTTTGTAAAATAATTTAAAATACCAAATACTCATGAATATTTTGTATTTCAAAATAAAACAGAAAACTCAAATAAAAAAAGCACAGGAATTTGTTATTTCTTAAATGTGCAGTTGTTTTGATAATCTATTCTTATTTTATGAATTTTTCGTTGTTAAAAGTATATAAATATTTATTTTGTTTTGCACTTTTTATTTTATGTTCTATTGCGATGTTGTATTTGACCAACAGAAATCCATGTAAAAATTGTATAAAACCAATTAAAGTAAATAAGTAATTAAATCTAAAACATAAATCATAGGTAATTAGGTGAAAATTGAAAAAAAAAAAATAACAAAAATAAATGCTACCAAAACGATTTATAGGGAAACGAAATTGCTACAAAAGAAGAATTATTAAAAATACTTTTTCTAAAAGATTACTGTCTGTAAAAGAAGAACGAATATATATATAACTACCTATCTACACATTAATTGTAAATTTTAAAATAAGTGAAACATAAGTTGTTTATAGGTATACGTGTATAGATTGGGAAATTGAAGTAAAACAGTATAATATACATATGTATTTAAAATCAGATAAATAAAGTAGCTATTATGTTATTAGTAATATTGTAATATACATAAAAAAGTAATTAAATAATTGAATGTATTATGTTTAAAAATAAAAACGAAATATATTGAAAGAAAATGATATATACATACATAATGATAATGATTATAAAACAATTTTCATTATTTAAAATACATAAATAAATTGGAAAAAATATAAACAGACCATATGTTGTAATTTTGTTATAAGAGCTAAAGTAAGTACCTCAAAAAAGGTTGTTTAAATATTCAAGCGGATCGTTGATCCAATCCACTTATTTGTACCTTCAAATTACCACTAAAACTATTAAGATATTTATAGTTTAACCGACTGAGATAGATCTACTTGCTTACAGATAAGTGAGACCATCTTAGTTGTAAGTGACGCAGGACCATACACGATTATTATATAGTGGCATTGACCGTGAAAATCGCGTCTATCATAATTTCTTACTGTTACTCAATCGGATGTGTGTAAGCGGCTCGTTAGGATGCAAGTTATTCAGCATGGACTGCAATCTTAACAAAATGTTTAACGCAAATGAAACTCTATTCAATTGTGATCAAATATATGCAAAATATGACTGCTATCAGATAAAACATGTTAAAGTTAAGAATGTCGTGTTAAATAAAAGTGGTCTCTATAGGTAAGGCCAACAAAAAAAAAAAAAACACTGAAACTTATGAAAGGACAAATTTCCAAGTAAGTCGCTGTCGACGTGTAGGTATTTGCTTCATTTAGAGCATAAACTAAGTATTAAATTTAGTACTTAGTTTATGGTTTAGAGTTTGATGCAAAAAAGTTTAGACGCAGCTAAAGATCTCTTAGGAAAAAGGTAAAAACAAAAAAAAACAGTAATGCAGGGGATGTGACCAAAAAAATTATAAATTAAACCATGCAACAACCACAGCTTAAAATGTAAACATTTCCGTAAAAAAGCCTGCTTTAAATCTCTTGAAATCGGAGATTCTGTTAAATGCCTTGCAGCAGGTAAGGAAAAAAAACACAAAATTACATTTATCGATTCAAAGTTTGACAGCAATAATACAACGAAATAAGTCTGTCTGCATTATTGTGTAAATAAACATCTCCGCATACAATAAATACTATTAAATGTTTGCGAGCTCGAACAATATAAATTATTTCAGCAAACATAAGTAAAATTTTCAAAGAAACAATTTTATTGCTAATCCATTCATGTCGCAATCAATATCATTCCTATTGATAATGTTCGGAGACCTTTAGAAAAAATCAATTTTTTTAATAGAGATTGCTTTTTTTTTTGCCAAGAATTTTTTTTTCTTTGATCCGATTTATTTGTTAGACATCGATATAAAGATATAAACATTTCCATTAGGAAATGCGAAACAGCAGCAGTTTTTGGCCAGAGATTTGTTTTTGGCTTTGGAATTTTTGCAATATTGAATTCCATATATTTTTTATTCACTCTACTACGTTGGTCGCACTATAAGCTCTATTACAAAATCTCAGCAGCTGTATCTGACAGTGACATTTGTGCCCAGTGTGGGGTTAAAATTATAATTGCTAGTTTTTTCACAAATTTTTCCCTATTTATTGAATAAAAATACACATCAAATGTCAATATCTAAACGAGTACAGGTAATTAACAATATAACTTAATGTTTTCATTATACGAATTGTAAAACATTTTTATTCTTTCAGCAATGGGCAACATTCGCCCGGACCTGGCACATCTACGACTGCACATGGCAAAACCCTTTCGATTCGGCAAAAGTAATCAAAAATCATCTAATGGGTCTCCATAAACCCATTTATCATCCAATGAGTAAGTTTTCGGTATAATCTAGAAAATTTTCATTGACTTAAGTATAAATTTTCGTCTACCAAGTGAGAGCGCGACTTTGTTATGTAAACATATTTTCGAGTTCTGAATAAGTGATAATTCAAAATGAATATAGTTAAAAAAAACATTGAAAGCTATTGTGATCGATGCTCAACATCTTAACTATTAGGTTAGCATTTCATGTTTAGATTAATATTGACTTGATTCACTTGTTTTGTCTTTTCCAGATGACTGTGGCGACCATGTAATTGTAATCAACACTGGAGAAATCGCTTTACCCGGTGACGAGTGGATAAAACGCGTTTACTTCCATCACACTGGCTATCCTGGCGGAGCAACATGGACCCTTGCATGGCAACTACATGAAAAGGACAAGACCATGGTGATGAAGAAAGCTGTTTACAATTCGATGGCGGGTAATCTGCAGCGCAGATACACTATGCAACGTTTGCATTTGTTCAACGATGATAAAGTTCCAAAGGAGCTATTAGCTAATGTGACCAGTCAAATTCGGCAATTGAGGGAAGTACCCCAGCGATTGGATCACATCGATAAGGAGACGTTGGAGAGTTTCCCATCGATTATGGATTATCCAAAGGATTATATTTTGCGATAAGATTGTAGTTAGTAATAGAGTAATGAAAATAAAGTTATCTTCGGGATATACTTATAATCGTATTTATCATAATCCAGGGATAAACTTAATGTCGTGGGCTTCTTCAAATTTGCTCTCAGATTTCTCGCTTTAAATAGAACGTAAAACCCCAATTTTTGTTCATTTGTTGTTAATAGAACATAAAAAGAAAGCGCAAAAACATATTTTCTTTTCTGCGCCATCGAATAGGTACCTACCGAGTATTAATAATTGTTTTTGTCCATGGTTTAATCTCGTACTGTTGCCGTAAGCCGTAGGTATACACGAATGATGGAAAAACACATCCCAACACCAATTTGTAATTATTTTACCAACCATTCAATTTTCAAAATAAATTGTTCGTATGAACAATTTTAAAAAACGTCGGCCTGGGGTCTCGATTTCTATATTTAATACATAAAGAGTGAAAATATCTCTTATATACTTTATTCGTTTATTCCTCTTCAGAACACAATATTCGATTTTTGTTAATTGTTGAATGCGCTGATTAAATATAATGTAATTTATAGTACGATTTACCATGCAAATATAATTTTAATAATTATTAAAAAGACATCCTGGCGGAACATTTTTAATATAATTAGCTATTTCGACTTGGCAGCACTTTAAGACGTATCGTTCTTGTCAAACTAAAGGCATCACTGCCGGTGAAGAACGAGCTTTATTTTGTTTTTTGCGTTTTTTGTTTGTGTCATCGTCATCAGCATCACCCTACGCCTCCACGGTAACCATCTGTGTAATAATTATTAATTACTATTATTCATCTTTGAATAAAACGCAAAAACCTTTGCTCTATTGTTCATTTCTGTAGAAGTTAACATTATTCACCAATCGTGCACAAAATTGTAAGTGTTATCTGTCTCATCGTATCAAATAGCAATTGAGTATTATCATAGTTAAACACATAAATTACTTCCTAATCACTGTACTGCAATCACTTTTCTCTGGATAAGATAATCCACATATTAGTTATATGTATTTTGAAATTAACTTTCAGTTTCTACCCGACATTTGTGCATTCATCACTGTAAAATGGGACGCCTAGGGAAAGTTGACCCCAATTCGTACTCCGAACCAGGTAAAGTCAAAGTGGACACCAACCATTCACTTGATGGTAAATAAACTCAAATTTTATTAATTTCCTTAGAAAAAATTAGCACCGTACAAAGTTTGTTAACGTGGACAGTAGATTTCCAGAACACAAAGATCTTGGGAAGCGTAACGCACAAGTTCAAGATTTTAGAGAAGAATCTCCCGGCAATTGTGAGTGTTTCAACAGTTTTTCTTATATACTTAAAGTAATCGTATATTTGTTTTGAACAGCTTCTTGATGTTCGCGATATCAAAATATCGGATGCTTCCATAATTGCTGGTTCAACGCAAATTCCTATCAACTATATTGTGAGCGATGAAGTTGAGGAAATTGGCTCGAAATTGACTCTGGAGCTGCCAGAGGGAACTGCTGAAGGAGAGTAAGTACATAAGTACATTGTCAATAAGTATGAGTACAGTTGATTACATTTTCAACAACACGTCGGCAGTGGGTATGAAGTGGAATATGAGCCGATTATCAATGTTACTTAGATAGAGCACTTATTTGAGGTATTATTACACATCGTTGGTTTTCAATATGAAGTTGTGTTTCATAAGTAAGCTAAGTACAAACATTCAGCAGGGAAATCCAGTCAGCAGTTATGCAGTTATTTACTCAATATACCTTTGGATCTGATCTACCAAAATGATAGCTCCATATTTTAATTGCACTTTTCGCAGATATCGGGCGGATGTGCGCCTTGAGTTTTTTATTCTTAACTCAGTGAGTCTTTAAATCATAATTTCGCATTTCAGATTACAAGTTCGCATCAACTACGAGACCTCGTCTTGCGCAAGCGGGCTGCAATGGCTGACACCCGAACAAACGTTGGGCAAGAAACATCCGTACATGTTCAGCCAGTGTCAGGCGATTCATGCGCGCTCCGTTATGCCCTGCCAAGATACTCCGGCAGTTAAATTCACATATACCGCAACCGTTGAACATCCCAAGGAGTTGACCGCCCTAATGAGTGCAATTATTGTAAAGAAAACCGCAGGACTGACAACTTTCCAGCAAACTGTTCCCATTCCAGCTTATCTGTTGGCAATTGCGTTGGGCGATTTAGTTTCCCTTCCACTAGGACCGAATTCGAATGTCTGGGCCGAAGAAGGTGTGATCAAGGCCAGTGCCGCGGAGTTCTCTGAAACAGCTGAGATGTTAAAAGTGGCGTCAGACATCTGTGGCCCGTATGTTTGGAAACAATACGATCTTCTGGTAATGCCGCCAAGCTTTCCCTTCGGCGGAATGGAGAACCCCTGCTTGACATTTGTAACACCGACTCTGTTAGCTGGTGACAAGTCACTGGCTGATGTTGTCGCACACGAAATTGCTCACAGCTGGACTGGCAATCTGGTGACCAACAAGAACTTTGAACATTTCTGGCTGAATGAAGGTTTCACTGTGTTTGTTGAAGCAAAGATTGTGGGCCGAATGAGGGGAGACAAAGAGCGTGACTTCCATATGTTGAGAAATCTCACTGATTTGGCTGAGTGTGTAAGTTATATTGATTTCCTTTCGAGTCCTAGTCCATAATAGCTTTATTGACTTACAGCTGAGAAGCCAATTAGCAGATACTCCAGAACTGACTAAACTTATTGTCGACTTGAGCAACTTGGGTCCCGAAGATTCGTTTTCCAGCGTGCCTTACATGAAAGGTTCTACATTCCTTCGGTACATCGAGGATCTCTTTGGGGGACCCAAAGTCTTTGAACCATTTTTGCGATCCTATTTAAAGAAATTCGAGTACAAGTCCGTGGTCACTGACGATTTTAAGGGAGCCCTCTATGACTACTTCGTGGACACAGACAAGATAGAGAAACTAAACGAGATCGATTGGGATCTGTGGCTTTATGGAGAAGGGATGCCACCAATTATTCCAAAGTAAGTCATCCATTTGTTCCAGCAAACAGCGACTAACTGATTGTACATTTTTTTTTAGGTTCGATGAAAGCCTCTCTAATGTTTCCAAGAAACTAACTACTTTGTGGAGCACAGAAACAACAGCAGACTTGGTAGAAAACAAGGAAATACGCCAAAAAATATCCTGTCACCAGCTGATCGATTTCCTTGGCAAGCTCATCGAAAGCAGCGACATTGTTGACTTGACAGCAGAGAAGATTGACCTGCTACAGGCGGTGTACAACTTGGGTTCCACTAAAAATGCTGAGATTCGATTCCGTTTCCTAAGATTGTGCATTAGAGCAAGGCAGATGAACCGCATTGACGAGATTATTGCATTTGCCAACAGCAACTTCCGTATGAAGTTCGTTCGTCCAATTTACCGGGATTTGGGTCAGTGGCCAGAGGCACGTTCCATTGCTATTGAGAACTTCAATAAATACAAGGATCAAATGATGAAGGTGTGTTCAAACGGCGTTGAGAAGGATCTGGGATTGAAATGTTAATTCGATGTCTAACATATAAAGGCGCATTTATTAACAGGATATCGTTATTTTTTATATAATGCTTAGATATGCAAAATAAAACTAACCAACTAAATGAGAACATTTTTTTGTCTGTGTACTACACCATGACCGATTTTCGATAGAGGTGAGGTCCCGTGTTGATAGCATTTTGTGCGGGGGAGAGATTGCTGCTGCCGCGATTTTGTATGAACCATACTGTTGAACTTATCGCAAGGCACGTGGCGGCGATGATTCCCATTGGCTGAAAACACCATACAAATATAATAAAATATGAGAAATATTTAGTTTCGGTGTTTAGTGTATGAAAAAAATGTTGCTATTGGCAAATTTAGGAGGAGCAGTGTGTGTTATTTAAGTCTGTATCAGAAGTTTTTATCTTACGATCGCACAATGCCAATTTTTTCCACGAAAATGATCTATCTATTCTGACCCTCAAAATATCGAAGGTGGAGCAGAAAAATCATAATTCCACAACTTCCACGTCCAAAGTCTTTTTTATATTTTTTAAAGAAAGCGGAGACGGCCAATTTTGTTCTCCTGGCGATAGAGTTTTAGCCGGCGTTCCTCCATCTGAGATCTTTATATGTAGATAGACTAAGTCTATCTTTGTATTTTTCCTAAATCCTTACAAGAAAGTTCAAAATAGATTTACCTTATGGTTGGCATACCTACCGCTGGCACCATCTGCAGCGTGGTACTAAAATTCGAACACTGTGATATAGTTACAATCGATACAACCAGCATCGCCGTAAAGTCTAACATATTGAACACCAAATCTATATGCGTCCACAGGCGTTGATTACGTTTCGCAATTCCAATTGCGAATATTGCGTACAGCAATGCAATGAGGATTCCACTAACTGCCGATGATATTGGATAAAGCTTTCCGAACCACAAAGACGTGCCACTACACACTGGTGTTGAGAGAAACACAATTGAACTAGCAAAGAACATAAGCTAAGAATTAAAGCCGGATTGTAATTAATTGTGTACCATTTGTCCGAATCACATATCACATACCATTGCTGCGACTTTAAGTAAGCCCGAAATAGACACAATATATTTGGAGCTTGAGAAGCTAGTTTGTGAGTCAGGAAGCATTTTGAAAATACCGGTAATTGTGTTCTCACTGCATGCTCAACTGTCGCCAAGATCGCAACACTAGAAACCACACCGGTCCTATGGTTGTTACAAAAGGCAGAACACCAAACTCATGAAGTGCTTTTCAATGTTGTGTTCAGTCGCACCTACTTTAATCGAATGAAATATGTTTCCAGTCATTTGAAGAAAATGTGCTTCATAAGGCGGGGTAAGGACAAGAATGGACTACATAAATAAGCAAAGAAATTTGGTTGTAGAGCCGCTATTCATACAAATAATTAAAAACAAAAAGTCGCTCATACAACCCCTTAATTATTTAAGCTGTTGCTTGCCGAAGAAAATATTTAAAATTGCGTGTCATTCATATTATTTCTACTACACAATTGTACTTAAAAAATCAACCTATTCTCGACTATTTGCATTTGATTAGAGGTAGGGAAAGGAGTGAAATAAAAAAACCTAATAAGTGACCTCAATCCTCCAGTTTTGATATTTATGACTGCTTAAAAAAAAAAGTATATCCAAAATGCTCCCGATCCGTTCAAAAATTCGACTCTTCATACTTCATAACTGATATCTTTATTGTCTAATATTTCAACAAAAGCGTTTATTAGTTGTGTTCATCGTGAAGATGTACAAGACACACTCAATAATTCGTGAAAATTTCAAGCGCACAAAGTATAAAAGTTAACAACTCATTACCAAAACAATACGAGTACAATAAACTGCAAGAGCGCATGAATTTTAGCGTTTATCAGAATTATATATGAGAACAGCATTCCCTAATAGTTTATTCAACAAGATGTTGGAGATAAGTTTACCTTGATAAGATATGTCTGGACAAGATTGGCTTATGCACGCAACCGACAAGTTTTCCATTTATTTCCCATTAGCTTCTCTAAAGATAATATTATATATACATTCAACTTCAAACTTCGTTCCCTTACGCAAAAGTTAGAAGGTGTGCTCGTATGCATTATCGTTGGGAACAGACCTATTACGCCGTACTAATAACAAATTTTAGTTTCGACTTTAAATTTACGGAAGCTCACAATTGCGAAATTTGTATGGATAATATAGCCACTGTGAACTAATAATTTTTAGAGTCGAAACTAAAAGTGGTTATTGGCAAGGCCCATTGTAAAAATTCACAAGAAGAAGAAGAAGAAATTCAAAATAAACCATCTGATTCGCATCCTTTCGCCCCGCGAGTTCATCTATGAATCACAGGCGATACGAACACAATGTGATAAAGAATTGCTAGCTATTCGCCAAAAACAGAGTAAGATTATGCAAACATTAATGGGCCTTATTAATAAATATTTTTAGTTTCGACTTAAAATTTAAGTACAGTGGGAGTCGCTTATAACGTCCACTTTCCTTTCATTTGGTTAGTTTAATTATATTTTAAGCTATTCTACCATCGGATATAACGTCGTCGTATATAACGACACGTCGGATATAACGACCAATTTTCGGAAAAATATCAATCATTGTCGTCGGTTATAACGACGGAATGGGAGAAAATGAAAAAAATAACCCGCACGTGTATCTGAATATTTCTTGTTTATTCTTGTAATTTTACAAAGGAACAGGCTAACGGTTTGTTGGGTCACCGACGATCGGTCTACATTGTGCAGCTGTGTCCCTACATTATCGAAGAAAACTTCGCAGCTCCTAAAGCCTTGGAAGCAATAAAAGCTATTCAATTGTTGCGGACTTTTGTCGCTTTTAATGAGTTTGGTGAGAATACAATAAAAAGCCCTTCTTCTTTAAAAGCAGATTTTAACTCTACGTATTTAAATTGCCTCTATAAAAAACAAACAGAATGATTTTTTTCCGAAACTCTAACATAAAAAAAAATTATTGTGAATTAATTTAATTTAAAAATAAAATGAATTTCTTTCGTTCGTAAATGTTTTTTTTAAATTTGTTCCTGAATATTTGTGGAAGGCAATCGGATATAGCGACCGCCGGTTATAACGACCTTATTTCCTCGGTCCCTTCACCGTCGTTATAACCGACTTCTACTGTAGTTCACAATGGCTGTATTTTTCGTAAATTTAATACAACTCGCTAAATAAATAATAAATGGCACAATTCGCGAATCCCATCCTTCAGCACTACACTATCTAAAATGAATGAAAATAAAACACAAATGCATTTTTTATTAAAAATAAGCAAAACTACGTTTATAACAAGACGTTCCCATTTTCTTTTATTTTCTTTCACAATTTTTATTTGTTTTTTTTTTTAATTGTTTAAATTAATTTTTTATTAAGTGTCCTTTCCTGTTGCGAACGTTTTTGTTTGTCTGATTTTACTAATTGTGTTTTTTGTTTGTTCGTCTTACATTGTGGATTCGTAATTTGTTATATCTACCGTAACGGTTATTCCAAATATGTTCTTTACACATACATATATATATCAGCTCTGTTCTTGTATACATTTATATATACATAAATAAAAGGATATACTGTTCCTGTCTAGTGATCTAATATTGATTTAAACCTGTTCGGCTCCATACTGTTTCTTTTTTGTTTTGTTTTAGGATTGCTTTCTTCTTCAATATAACAAATTTGTTTGTCTAATTTTTTGCGATTATTTGATTTAAACAAAAATAAATGAAATTGAAATCAGTTCTGCACAGGATACGAGAACTACTACTTGCAAAATTTGTGTTAGGGTTTTTTTTTTCTTCTGGTTGTTCATTATACTGAAAATCTTGTTTACAAATGCTTTTATTGGCGATTCAGCCATTTTACTTAATCAATTTGTTTTTCTATATAATTTACATATATTTTTCGTATTATCTATAGGTTTGTTTTTTTGTTTTTTATAAAATTTTACTTTGTATATGATGATTTTTGTTTCTTTAAGCTACAACGTACGTTTTTTTTCTTATTTTTCATTACAACGCAATTCATCAAAAATATGTTATATTTTTGTTTTTAACAAACAGAATTAAGTTAAGTTTAATTGAAAAAAAATGATTTAAACAAATTTAGTTAATACTCAAAATATTGTAATAGTGTTGTAGATGAGTTACACGCCCTATGTACTACGAGGGTTTGAGGATTGACTAGATCCGTTTATAAATAGGTTAAGATCTTCTCGCAAAAAAGTAAAAAGCACATGTATTTGAAATATGGATATGTTAATTTTTTTTTTGTGTGTAAAATATTTTCTAAATACATATTTGAAATGTGAATAAAATTAGAACTTAACGGAAAGCGTTCTATTTAGGTAGTTTCTGGAAGGTTGTATAAGAACTATTGAAGGGGGAATAAAATAAAATGAATAAAGAAAAAAGGAGAATAATTGTGAAACATCAAAGTTTACTACTACTGTGTAAGTCAAAAACTATAGTTGACAGCAAGTAGTCATTGTATTTGTGAATTTTTATTGGCCTAGATTGATGATTTGAACAGTTTTGAGGAGGGTGTAGCTTTTCGACTGAGTACTAAGTTGAAATTTCAATTCGATTCTGTGGCTAATGCAGTAAAAATTACGTTACGTTCAGAGAAAATCTAATCCTGACTAATCTAGTCGACTTAAGATTAAAACGCAGCTCCCTATGTATACGAGCAAAAGAAGAGCGGGTATTTTTTACTACTCCTTTCTCGTATTTTTTCCTGCGTAGACAAAAGCCGATGTAAACAGAATTTCTGCATACTACATGTTTTTTGGGCACATCAGATTTTTATTCCAGATCCAGATTTGTCATGCCGCATGGAAGATGGAACACATTTATTGTAATTGTATTATTATGCGCTACTTAGCAGCTAGTGCACACAAACTATGTGTCAACCACACCCTACTTGGAAATATATTCTTCGGTGAATCCGAAGATGTTCCGCCTGAATGACTTAAAATAATTACTAGTCCTCGCAACGTCCCCTCTTTCAACTGTATTAAGCACCTAAGTGCCTTTAAGCAAGGTGGAATCCTTTAAGGTGGACTAGCGATAGTTGACAGTCACAATATGTAAGGTTAAGGTGAAAATCAATGTGATAGCCGCTTTTCGCAATCGTTTCTGTAAAGTTTCCAGATATAGATTTTACGATCGTCTTTGACTTTTACAAAAGCAACTATCAATTTTTCGTCTTCGGAAATTCTTTCCCAGCATTGTCATACACAAATTAGAACTCAGCTTTAAAAATAAAATAAGAATCCAATTTAAACGCACAACAAAAGCAATCTGCGAGAGGGTTAACCTATGGAGCTATAAAAATAATGTAGGATTTATATATTTCCTTAGGTATAGTGTTTAATTAGTGTCTTTTTGTTTCTTAAACAATCGTATATACAGTTAAAATAAATATGATGATATTTTCCATTCATTTAGAAATAAATACAAAGTAAATAACAATGGTACACCGCAAGATTACATTCGTTTTCTTTTTTCAAGTATATTTTATATTTTTGTTCTTGTTTTCATCATTTATTCAATTAAAATGGAGGGAAAAGAAAATCTTTTACAATTTTACACTCCAGTTAATAGTATATAATGTATATTATTGTAGTTGATTTCATTCATTTACGTTACCTAATGATTTACAAATATATATATATTTACTCGTATGGGTGTATATGTTTTTTTTTTTTTTGTTCTTTATTTCAGTTTTTCTTGATTTTTTTTTTTTTTTTGAAGGATAAAGTTAAATACATTCATATAAATATACTCGTAATAGTAATTAATAAAAAAATGCAAAAAATGTTTTCATTTTGTTTTCCAGTTGGTTTTCTTTGTTTTTATTTTGTTTTCGTTTTGTTATTGGTTAACCGAAGAGAGGACGAAAGAATTTACAATATGCATACATGCATATAATTACGTATAGTTACATGTATGCACTCTGATGGAATAATCATAATAATAACATAGTAATAATAATTATTTGTTTACATTTATATAATTTATACATATAATGTATATAATACTTAATAGTAATTTATTTAATTTATTCAATAAACTAATTTGCTTTTTGTTGTATTTTTCTTTTCCTTTTTTTATCATTCACTATATAAACTAATTACGAAAGTGTATAAATATGTTTTGTTGTTGTTGGTTTAATTTTATATTTATTGATTTTTGACGAATTCTTTTATTTATGTTGGTGTGGTTCTGCAATTGTTTGTGTTGATTTGTATTCTTCTCAAATGTTTTTATTATTGTTTTTAGTTAAGTGTTTGTTTATATTCTTTAAATTTAACAAACTGAATAAATAGAAAATAAAAATGAACTTAAAATTAAAACCTATTTGCGATTTATTGTTATTGGGTTGTTTATTTTATTATTATTATTTTATGAGTCCTGTGAATGTTTTTGGAAAGAAATAAATACTATCACGAACTAGAGTTATCTATGGATCGGGATGTGGATGGACCGGCCGTAACATGCTCATCAAGGACGAATGTTGGACTCTGGCGGGACGTAGACGCAATGGGTTGATAATGATAGCCTTCGCGGTAGCGATGATTTGACTTTCTCGTTTGTGACTGACCCAATGTTGCTCGTTTGTTATTTGCTTGATCAGGTCGTTTGGCTAAAAAAACAACAAAAAAAAAAAACAGTTAATACATAATCAAATTTAAAAAAAAAAAACAATAAAAACATAATCATGATGAAAGCTTCCTGGAGATAATTCAAGTGCAGAACTGGATGTTGTTAAAGGACTAGGAGAAAGATCTATTTTGTGGAGTCCTGTACAGTTAGCTAGGACAAATATCTGATGCCTGCAGATTTGTACAACACGAATTGAATTAGTATATAAAAAAAGTTACGTATACGCCACAGTCAGCTTACTTTTGAATTTCTCTGCAGCCAAGTTAAAAAATTAAAATTTATGGAAGTGGCCAAGTATACAGGCTTTTTAAACTTCAATGCGATATCTGTTTTTAGGTGAAAGTTAAGTTCAGTCGGTAAGCAATGACAAGGTTTTTCAACTGTGAACGATATAAAAGTGCGATTCTTAAAAAACAAATCAAGAGGTTATTTTGAATCCGCTTTATATTTTCGAATGTTATTCTTAACAGCTTTTTTGGTCGAACATTTTGATACAGTAACCATTTTAACTTGACCGTTGATTTAACAACGGCGCAGTTGCGCCAGTAGTATGCTCGACTCCTGTTCGTCGGGCGAGGGGTCTCAGCTTCGACCAGAGAAAAGCAAAAATTACATCTTAATGTTTTTCGACTGCGCCACCTTTCCCGAATGTATATCAAACATCCGAGAGTATAGCTGTCATGCTAGCCGTTCGGACTCGACTTGGATTCCTTATATTCGTGCCAAAAATAAGAACTCACACAAAACGAGTGACTGTGAGGAGCTAGGTCTATGGTAACACGAACCTCTTTGAGCTAACTTATTATTTTTTTGTATTTACTTTAGTTGATTTGACAAATTCTATTCAACAACAAATTAAATTAAGGTTTAAGAAACATTTTTATTAAGCTCTACGTAAAGATTAAGGTTAAAAACTAACTAACGTCTTACTTGAAGGTTTCCTCTTAAGAAATAGTTAAGTTTCGCGTCGCGTTTCAATTAAATCTAATTTGTCTGTGTGAATAATTTGCTCACTTTTGCTTGTATATATACATAAAAAATGACACAGGTAGATTGAAAGTCAGACATTTCCCCATCACATTTTTCGCAAATATTGTCGCAACTTTAAATAAGTTTAATTGATTCCATGCGGTAAAACATTTTAATTAATCATTTTGTCCTCTTCGGCATCAGTTGCCATCATCAGACAGTAGACACTACAAACAGCAATGTGTCGTTCGTCGCTCGAGGCACGTTTTAAAGATAAAGTACCGCTAATATAATTAAATTTCTATCCCTTTCCTGCGTCCTTTCAATAATGAACCTAAAACATCCATTAACGTTGAAATTATACCCAGCCACAGCATCCTCTTTTATGACACAGCAAAGAAATAAAAACATCATACCACATCCTACAGAAACCCTCCGCTTATCATGTATCCTATGTCCCAAGGACAAGAAGGGACTACTCATAGAAAACTCTAAGTTTTTTTTTCTCCTTATTTGCAGAGCAATTTAATCAATAAATGCACTGCCATCGAGGAATCAAAAGAGATGTATGAGCCGCCGCCCGTGCCCCAACCCAATACTTTCGTGAAATACATCCATCTCAATGGGTCTAGCGGAGCTGCACTGGTGGAGGAAATTAAAATGTTTGCATGTTTTCCTTTATTTGTTTGTGTATCCTCGTCGACTGAGAAGCAGAGATTGAAAGCACGCCGAGTGTCATCATGCTGACCAATAAATGGGGAGTGCTGCTGCTGCATGTCCTCTGACGGCAACACAACTATGTATCTCCTTGTACTCGGTAATTGTTTATGGATAATCAAGTTTTTTTTTTCCCAGTCTGTCATCGAAGCAGAAGCGAATACAAAGGGAAGGGAGGCACAAGAGCAGCGAGAAAACGAAGGATGTCAGTCAGAAGGAGCTAGAAGAGTATAAAGGACGACATAGCCGTTAGAGAACTCAAAATATTTTAATGAACTGAAGTGACTCCGGCATTGTTTAACGTCAAGTGTGTACATCGAGAGGCGACCCTGTTGTGTCAACCTATATGAGTACGTGTGTATGATAATTGATTCAATTATAAAAAAAAAAGGGGGACAGACTTAATGGAAAAATTAACTGAAGTGCAAGTCAGAGTATACGTATGAGGGCGACGCTAGTCGAAGCAGGGGTGCCGTCATTGAAAGGAGCCCTACGGAAGTCATTAGAGATTTGTATTTAGAAAATAATTTGTTTACATAGTACTTCAAGTCATGATGGGTTGTTAAGTAAAGGCTTTGTAGGGGTAAATTGCCACCAGTGCATGGAGGCATGGAATAATGGGAGTTTTCGAACGATAATGGCGCGATGCCATCCGCAAAGGAATTCAATGACAAGGCTCTCATAAAATTAACGTAGCGTTCTTATGTTTCGATTAGTGTCAAAGACAATGTGCAGGCGAAGTGCACTCAAAACAGCAATTGGAAGTGAGCGAGTGATGTGTAATTTTGAACTTTCTCCATTACGTAGTAGGAGAAAGATATATTCGTACAAAATTTCGAACTCGAGATGTTAATCAATTCTGACATTACGATGATAGGCGAACTCAAAAAAGTGGGTCGCAAAATTATTATTATTATTATTATTCTTTATTCATCTACCGAGCTTAACTCTAACAGACTTTGATTAAATATTATAATAATTCGAGATAAATTAATATTTAGTATAATAACGTTATTTAGGATATATTTAAATTCAATATAGATAATTTAAATTTCGATCTCTCATCACATAAATATATTTCAGTGCAAACAGAATTAATTATGATTATACATTTAGTTATAGGTTCATTAAGACCATAATTGTATGAATGTCTAGGTTTCAAAAATAATGTGTATCTTGTTCGAAGACTTCTTTCTGGTACATATAACTTAAAATTCTGAAGTATATCGGGACATATTATACGATAAGAAAACATATCGTGAATAAACAACATACAGTGAACACTTCGCCTTTTTTCTAAGGATTCTAGTCCT
Source organism: Cheilosia variabilis (assembly GCA_951230905.1). NCBI lineage: Eukaryota > Metazoa > Arthropoda > Insecta > Diptera > Syrphidae > Cheilosia > Cheilosia variabilis. The sequence goes on along the minus strand of OX579680.1, from coordinate 11,419,420 downwards.
ATTAAAGCACACCTTGTTAAATAGGGAGGCATTATGTCAAGGTTCCATTTCATTTGCCTTATAACAAATCTTGTGAATGACTTTTGTACCCTTTCTAGCCGTACCATGGAATTTGCATATATAGGACACCAGATAATAGAGCAATATTCAAGGAAAGGACGTACTAGAGACATATAAACAGATTAAAGAGCATATGGGTTCGAAAATTCAGCACATGTGCGCTTAAGAAATCCGAGCATAGAGTTTGCTTTGGCAACAACATAATCAATGTGAAACGAAAAAGTAAGTTTTGTGTCAAAAATCACACCAAGGTCTTTAAATTCAGTTTTTCGAGAAAGACTAGCCCCGAAAATTTTATAGTTGTTAATTATAGGTATTAATATATGGTGCACAGAAAAAGCATGACATTTATTAATGTTCAAGGTAAGTCGATGAAGGTCACACCATTGAACTATTTTGTTTAAATCATTTTGGAGATTTTCACAATCATGCAAATTTTTAACTCGCATAAAAATCTTTAGGTCATCGGCATACATCAAGCAGTTAGCATGACTAAGCAATGAAGGAATCTCAATAATAAAAATGTTAAAAAGCAAGGGGCCTAAGTGGCTGCCTTGGGGAACACCAGATAAGACCTCAATGAGTCTAGATTGAGAAAACCCAATTTTTACATACTGCTTTCTGTTGAAGAGGTAGTTCGAAATCCACTTAAGTAGGATCGAATGAATTCCAAATGATCTTAATTTATTTATAAGAATACTGTGACACACTGTGTCAAAAGCTTTCTTGAAATCAGTAAAAATTATATCAACTTGATATCCAGACTCCACAGAGTCAAAAAGATATTTTGAAAACAGCGTCAAGTTGGTAAGTGTAGATCTACCAGATACAAATCCATGTTGTTGTAGAGATATTTGTTCCTTGATTATGAAACCAAGTTTTTTGGTAACAATGGACTCTAACAGTTTTGGAATAGCTGAGAGCTTAGATATTCCACGATAATTTTCAACTTTTTTTCTGGATCCAGCTTTGAATATGGGAGCTATAAATGAATATTTCCATACATCTAGAAACACACCAGAAGCCAAGGATAAATTAAATATGAATTTTAAAGGAGAGGACAAGGATACGTTGCATTGTTTAAGAACTTCATTCTGTCCGTCTGTCCGTCTGTCTGTATGTCCCGAGGCCTACAGCCTAAGCGGCTGAACGGATTTCGTTCAAACTTCGGATTTAAAGTTGGGGGCTTACAGTTGGGGACGTGTTTTTTTTTTTGCATGGTAACCTCAATATTAATGGTACTTCCCATACAAAATTTTCATACCACTTTGATTTGTTCGAAAACGGCTCTAACGATTTCAACAACAATTGATAGTTAAGCTTAAGTAGGTGAGGTTAACATAACTGCATACTCAGTTTTCCGGCAAAAAAATCTAGTAACGGTACTTTTGAAATTTGGACATATATCTCCAAAACGGTACATACGATTGTAACAAAAATCAATTTCTAAGGTAATATGGTCATTTATAACTTAATGTAAAAATCAGTTTTTCTATGTATTCTCGTAAAATGGATTTTTGAAAAAAGTCATTTTTGAAAAATATAGTTTTCCCTAGTTTTTTTCAACTATATTGAATATGCACCTTAAAAATATATGTCCAACAACTCGGAGCTTGCACAATACTCCCACTCCATTTACATTAATACTTTTGATGAACGAGAAAGTTACGTTCGACCCAGTCGTGCACTTTATTTTTATTAGCAATGTTACTGAACTTTTAAACATAAATCGACGACCACCGCATTTTGTTTAGTTTTAAACTGAAAACGCTCACTGTGACCACAGGCTCAAGAGTATGTAACGCAAATATTCAAAATCTCTGTTATTAATAAAAACATAAAAATCTAACACTGGACGCCATTTATTGAAAACTTTATAACCATGACCTGAAAATATAAAAAATAAACAGTGACAAACATGAACACGAAATAAATTCGCCTCGTTGGCAAATATGAGCATACGAAACTGTCTTCACTTTTCCACATGAGTATGAGTACCTTATGTCGATTAAATCAATCGCAAAGGGTTGAAACACATTTCCAACTCTAATACACGTGAGCATTTTATTTCAACCACAAAGTGGCAAATTCATTCCGCTGAGGGATTTTCCAGATAGGCTACATTATTGCCCATGAATATGCTCACATTTATTTATAGATGGAGAAACGTGTGGATTTTAATATTTAATGAAGTTTTGGCCGAACCCATATAAAAATCTGTTTGTCAGAGGTGCTGTGGGAGTTAATAAACACCCTTGGTCCGTACATAAAATATGCCATTCTCAGATACTTACCAGGTATATAAGGCTTTTGATTACACGACGACGATGATGATATTCGATTGCATTGATTATGATGGTTTGTTTCACTATGTGGCGTGCTGTTATGATTCGGCACTTCAGTACTTTCGGCTGTGCTAAGTAGGATCATTTCGCGATCTTCGATATACATTTCGCTGCCATCGTCTGGCACCTGACGATAGTGTTGTGGCCACTTGGCCAATCCTGAGAGAATGAATGCCTCAACAGCGCAAACATAACCTATGATCTGAAATCGTAAAACAATCTTCTAAAGTTGTTTGTCGCAATCCACTGAAATTGAATCCTTACCGCTGACGCAAATAGAGTTTCCTTTGTGTGCTTTGGCACCCATGAAAATTCATCGGCAAAAATGACCATGTGCAATAAGAGGGTGGAACCCAAAATAAAAAACAAACCAATACTCAGGTACATCCATGTGTTCTGGATAGAAAAAAAGTATGAATTCTCGTTATCGTCTTCCTACGAACCGCGGTATATTATACTTACCACTTTAGTCCAATTGAATGGAAACATCAGTGCTATATGCGAAATATCGAGAAACAACATTACACAGGTTATGAGGAGAGAGAACACTGCACAGAAGATCATCAATCTTAATCGTCCTATAAGTGGCAGTAGAAAAAGGCCAACTTGTACGGTGCCAGCTGAGCATTCGCATGCAAGACAAGCAGCCGAAGATAACTGAAACAAATAGCAAACATCGTTACCTATGTGTAATGATAAACGGTGCGGCAATAAATAAAAAAATGCACTTACCACCAAAAGAATTCGTACAATCCCTGTAGGCGTTTTCAAATGTTGGGAATCACAGTGCAGTACAACACCCCAAGCCAGTGGCGATTGACTGCTGTGCCTGTAGTTGGCGTGCGAGTCCCACGATGTGCAAGTACCAAGTGGTGACTCCAAGGATAATGATAGCTCTCCGGCTCTGCTGCCAGCTATTTCAAAATCCTGCACGTCGTCCAGCTGACAGCAGACCGGCTCTAAATCACGTATTTCGTCCAGGAGGAATTCTATCTCATCCGTACCATATAAATCAGATTCAGATGGCGTTTGAAGTTGGGGCTGTTGCATTTCCCGCTGCGGGGGCTGTCCCACATCACCGGATCTTATGAAGAATTATTCGACGAACAAACGATTGGATGACAACTGAAATCGAAACGAAAAGTTTAGTTTTTGTCGGTTGTATCTTTCGATAGAATGGTAAATCATATTAACAAGACTTAATTTATTTATTTTAACACCTAAGTCAGTAAATATACTTAGTCCCAGTGGAAAAAAGCACACTGCCTACAAATCGGTTTTCGATTTGGAAAGAGCTAACGTTTGTCGATGACACAATGGATTTCGTTTTTCAAGAAAAACATAATTGCAAGTAAAAAGAAAGTGCACGACTGGGTCGAACGAAACTTTCTTGTTTATTGCGAGTCTGACTGAAATGCAAAGTCATTTAAGCAAATCTTTTTTTCGGGATGTAAGCATTACTTGGTTTTTAGGGTTTTATCGAAGTCGAAAATGGGGTTTTCGAGATATGAGCAGCTTTTAAAGTGAGCTTCCAATGATTCGAATTAAAATTAAGGACGCAATTATTTTAAAAACATCACTTTTACTCTAAGTTTGCATTTTGGTCAAAATCATGCCGTTTTTTAAGTAAACTCGGGAAAACTATATTTTTCAAAAATGACTTTTTTCAAAAAAAAACTTTTTACTATAATACAGAGAAAAACTGAGTTTTCCATTAAGCTAGAAATGACCATATTACCTTAGAAATGAATTTTTGTTACAATCGTATTGACCGTTTTCGAGATATGTCCAAATTTCAAAAGTACCGTTACTAGATTTTTTTTAGCAGAAAACTGAGTATGCAGTTATGTTTACCTCACCTACTTAAGCTTAAATGTCAATTTTTGTTGATATCGTTAGAGCCGTTTTCGAACAAATCAAACTGGTATGCGAAGTACCATTAATATTGAGGCTACCATGCAAAAAAAAAAAAAAAGGGCCCCGAACTGTATGCCCCCAAACTTTAAATCCGAAGTTTCAACGAAATTCGTTCAGCCGCTTAGGCTGTAGGTCTCGTGACAAACAGACAGACAGACGGACAGAATTTTGCGACCACTTTTTTGAGTTCGCCTATCATCGTAATGTCAAAATTGATTAAAATCTCGAGTTCGAAATTTTGTACGAATACAACATCTTTTCTCGAGAAAGGCGAGAAAGGCGACTCTCAGCATCGACGAGTCGGACAAAATGTCACTATGTCCCAACTTCGAAGTAAAGAGTTTGTCTACTTGGACTCCACTTATCACTTCGCATAATGACATCAGCGCAGAGAATCCACTCTTTCCAAACGCTGTTTCTTCGGACAAAGAAGGCATCTGAAAAGTAAAGCCATATCTCATAGAACCAAGGAGATATTATATGAGACCCTAATCATCCCTGCCCTGCTGCATGGTGCAGAAACATGGACTCTGTCTTAATCGGACGAAGACCTGCTGGGATGTTTTGAGAGAAAGATTCTTGGGGCATTATTCTGTTCAGTTTGTATCGATGGCACTCATAAACTGGATGCAATAAGTAAAGAGTTGTACCAGTAGGTACACTGTTATCGAAAGTATCAAATACAAAAAACCTTGCAACTGTCGAGCCGATTTCGTTGTCGACTGCAGTTTTTCTTTGTTTAAAAATCAAACTCATACACACAGAGAAACACAGTCACAGATAACCTGATCAATTCAAAATTGGAATGCAGTTTAATTCATACCTTAAGCGAAGTAAGCCTTTCGTAATTTTGATAAAAGTGTTGCCATGACTTCCAAAATGATAAAACCATTAGGAAGGAATTTCAGTACCTTAAAGTACAAGCCGTAATCATTATTTTTCTATTTACATTCGCACTCAGTTCTTATTTCTGGTTTCAATGGTATATATTATTTCCTTTTATTTTTACACATTATTAGCGCTGCAAAAAAAATGTTTAGTTCTGACATAAAATGTAAGGAGCTCAAAATAATAACTGCTTTTGTCGGTCTTAAAATTGTAAAATAGATAAGCTATGAACACACACTACAGAATCTAAATCCTTTTGATGATAAACACGACTACTAGACTGACTACCTACCTGCCTACCTGTATGCAAAAAAGTCTCACGATAATAATCGACGGTAAAAATTGTTGCCCTATATAATTTTATAGTAAGAATCAACTTGAATACTGCCTTTACAACATCACGCACGCACATTTTGCACCAGACGGGACAGAGAGATCCGTCTGTCTGCAGTCAATTCTAATAAAGGCGTGAGAATGAGATCACAAATCTCACCATGACAAGTGTCATGGGTTTTGTACCCATAATTATAGGTATGTAAAACGGAAATAAACACAAGTTCCTGCGACCAAAATCTCTGCAATCACATTCTATTTCCGATTTCAAACATGTGAAATGAGATAGATAATTAGTGTCAGTAAATCAAACCAACAATTCATCAATCAGTTATACGAAATAAATAATTAATTGTCCGTTAATCACTTCGGGAAGCGATTTCGTTTTATAGGAAAGCGAAATTTCGTAAGCCATCGCTATATTAATATCAATACGCTGAGCTTTCCTACCTCATGAACAAGATGGCCGACCAAAATACGTCTCATGTATTTAAGCGTGTTAGGTAATGTGGTCTATTTCAGTCAGACGGATATTTAGCATTGCGCATATCCCTTTAATCTTCCGTGTTAGAATTGTGTGATGTTGTGAATGCAACATAAACCAAACCCTATAGAAAGACAAGGTAAGTACTTAAATATTTGCACAAATTCCCATTCTTCACATGGTGCTCCAACTCTGTAGGGAATTATTTAATTTTTGATTAGCAGCTACGTACCTTTTGTGCCATTTAACGTTGACAATAATTAACAAGCACAAACTCACCCTCATAGACACTCATTCACAACCAGCATTCCCGGAAGAATTTTTCAATTGTTTAGATAAAAAAAAAAAATTGAGTCAGAAAAATGCACGTGTCGGCTCTTTATCAAAATAAATAACTACAAAGAAGAGAAGTCCCAGTTGAATACGCGCGCTCCTTTCAGCGGACGTCGTCTGGATCGACAAAGGAGCAAGCAAAAAAAAAAGAAACACCGAAAACTCCTTCCTGATGTATCGAGGAATACTGCAATCACTTACTTTTCTCCTTGTACATACTTTTTCGCTTGCACATAAAAAGTTACAACTTCCAGTTCAAATAAAATTATTTTCACGTTAGAGACATTGGGTGTTCAACGTTCCAAAGACGTGGGCTTCGCCATCAGCCAACAATCTAAGGTGCACTCAGCACATACACTCACTGTGCACACATTCCGTACACTGAAATTCATTTTGCCAGCGCGCCTGTTAGTGGAATGTGTCAGGAGCATTAAACGATTCATACTTCTCCTGGCTATCGACGACTTATAATTGCCACACTGTCTACTCCAGTGAAACACTAAACTTCCGGCCGCCTGAAGTCCATTGCAACGGCAGCATTTCCAACTTCCCCTAGCCCGTGCGCGCCACACATCCGTGATATACTTGACTCCTACTGTATATGAGTTATCCTTTCTTGCTTTTTTGCCGTCTCTACCAAAGCAGGCCCTTTCATCGCACAGAAAGAAGCTACGAGTACATCATATTAGCGGCGCGGCGTTTGGTTGGTGGTATGTGGGTGGTGGCAGCAGGGCGAACTAGGTCAATGAATTGAATTGCACTATTTTTAATTTATAATCCAAGAGAGTAGGCAATATCTGGAAGTGTGTGTGTGTGTGTGTGTGTGTGTGTATGCGCGCCAAGGCACCTTTCACATGCATGCACTATGAATAGATTGATGCACACAGCATACTGGCTGCTGCTGCTCCTGATGGCTGCTGGTTACAACGTTGTGCTCCCTGTTGACAATAAATTTGCATATATTGGATGGCGGTGTTGGCTTGCGATGACGACGGTGATGATGATGGGATGAGTGGGAGCGCTTAAATTTGTATGTAAATTCGAATAATTGATCCTGGGGAGAGAATCGGTGGCACTAACAGCAGCCGCACTGAGTGCGGATGGAGTATCACCAGATGGGGGCGTTAAAGCACATTCCACTTTGAAAGGATAACATACCTACACACAGGTTGTGTTAATAATTGCAAACATCTTGACCCCATACTGAGACGGGAAGATGGTAGCTCTTGGCTCTCACGTTTACGGGCGTGCTGTAGGATATTTCAAAGTGTAGTTAAGTTTTTCGAGGAGCTGAATATTCCCATGGGCCAATACTGTTCAGAGGGTACCTACGGAGTGGTTTTAGATTAATGGTATTGCAAAAAAAAATTAATCACATTATGTACATTATTTATTTGCGGTAGCAGGGTTGTGGGGTATTCAATTAATGAATTGAGCTCCTAGGCATTGGTTGTTAAGAGATTAGCTTGGGAAGCGGAATGTGTTTTGGCTTGCGTAGCAGAATAGCTTGCAGGGAAGTGGTTGTTGGTGATGGTATCGCATTGAGGAAGCAGATTCGTTGTTCCTTCCACTGGAGGGCAATGACCAATCGGATTTCCTTTTTGGGATTCGTACAACTCAAAAGGCCACACAGGAATATGAAAGCCATTCATATATATTTATTTATATGTTTTACAGATGTCAAGAATGGTTTCTTCCTCAATCTAATTTATGGAAAGAGCACATAAAATATGCAAAAAATAAAATTTAATTCATGTTCCTGTGTTTATTTTTTTGATACTGATATAAATTTTTGATAGAGTGCGAACAGCTACACCTTCAAAAAATGCGAATCAGACGTTTTAGGATAAACACAGAAGTAGCCTCGAATACACCACCAAAGCAAGGAATTTTACAATGGTCGCCTTCAATTATGGAATTACTCGCTAGTCGTTACTTGATGAACTCACCTTTTGCGTCATTTTTGATGAGAACTTGCGTTGGGTTTACATTAAAGATAGGGCAGAAGTGGAAAATTTTTCAATCCAGGTACTAAAAATCTGCCGAATTGAAAAGTGGAAAAGTGGAAAACAGATAATTGACGGATAAAAAACTCAATTTACTTTGAACCGCTTCCAGCTAAATACCAATTTGTCGATAATAAACCAATTTCAAGCGATGTACAGATTTTTTTTTAAGTTCAAGCACTCGGTATATTACTAAATGTTTCATTCTAGATCCTTCCTCCTTTTAATTCAACAAACATTCGACAATTTGTTTGTTTAGAATGTCTCGCAAAACGTATTTTTACCAGTACAGGCCGGAAGAAATTCTATTAGCTCTTTTAGAACCAAAACGGGAATTACTCGTTACTTCATATTTGACTTGTTTCCTCTTTTTCTGTCATTGACGATGCAAACCTTTTGTGGGTTTTATTCAATGGGGATCATTTTAAGCTTACGTTTGAAAAATCAAGTGCGCTTTTCACGCGTGTAACGAGCAAATTGCAATTCTAGTTTGTTTCTAAGTCATCCAAATAGGCCTTTGAAATGAAAGTAAAAGGCACGAATGAAAACCGAAATATTTATGTGGTTTTAACTGTAATTTTATTTTCACCATTTAACGAAGGGAGTTCCATCATTTCCACCAAATATTCAATAGTTCAATAATATTTAACAGTGTAATAATATTTCCACAAATAGTAGTGTGTGGTTTATCTATGGTAGATGCATTCCTCGAATTCAAATAGAATAGTTTGCCAAGGCATATGGTAATACAGATTGATATATCTGCATCGTTATTTCAGAAAGATACCAGACTCGCAAACAATTCTGTCTGACCAGAGACCGGATAGCGAATTGGACTTTTTGAATAACTATTCAACAGGGAATTCGACCGTCAAAGATTTTATCCACTTTCCATTCAAATTTTCATTAGTTTTCCCATAGATATCAGCAAAAATTTGAATATACAACTCGCCTCTTGTGGATATTTGAAAATGTTTGGGATGGTACCGCCTGAACACAAATAGTGAAAATGCCGAAATTATAAAGGAACGTTCTTTTCAGCACCTTCACCAACATAGCCAGCCCTCAGCCATTAACCTCAAATGAAACAACCGAAAATTAACTTTCAAACTATTTAATTATAGCCAACATGTATGCACAGCACTCACACGTGCCTGTAGGGTGTTTTGGTTGCCCATGCTTTCACGAAAATTCCACCTGATTTCCACCAAATTGACGCTGGGCATTGAAAAGTTGTTTTTTTCCCCTTTTTTTGAAGAATGACTGCGGGTAACTGCGGGAAACTGTCTCGTGCTCTATCTCGCTCTAACCTATTTGAAAAGAGCTTAAATTTGCTGGTCTACCAGACACCGTCTCGTTATTGAATTTACCTTTAGCATTTTAATGAGTCCTACAGAAGCTTCTGCTGGTTTTATTTTTCCATTTTCCATTTTCCGTTGGACTTGGGGAGTACGAAGAGCAGGGATGAACAATAAAAAAATGATTGCTCCGGTCAAAACCGCATACGATGGTAATGAACCTCTCTCAATAACTATCATCGAGGAATGTCTCAAGCCCAAAGGGCTGTAATCGAAAGGAAAAATAAACGCAAGCACCATTGGAAGGATACTCCTTCGTTGTGTCGTGTGCTTATATTTATTATATTTTATTTGTCCGTTAAATATAGCAATGATTTAATTTAACTGTGTAGGAGAGAGGATAATAACCCGGCATAATTACAGTCAGTGCCAGTCAGCCAGCAACATGGACTAGACCGGGGTTCAATAAAGGAACAAAAATCAATAATACTCATAGATTGGTGCGGTACACGCAAGAATTCCAATTTGAAGGACTCACATTTCACCGAAAGAAAACAACATACAAACAGCACTTTGTCCTCCCTAAGCCTTGCGCTTCTTCAATAAACAGCGGCATCTATACTCGTACAAGTGATGATTCCGTTATACGAGAAAAGGGGGATGAAAAGATTTTCCTTTTAATGGTGTAGTTGCTCGGATATGAAATTGGAATAGAGTATTTTCCTTTTACCGAAAAAGTTTTTGAACTGCCTTCAAAATACTACAACTGCCGCCCATATCCTGTCAGATGCGATATGTGTATGCGCGATGGGCGACGACAACGTCGAAAGATGACAACTCGACTCCGAGTGCATGGAGTGTGTGTGAATGTTGTGTTGGGTAAAGTGTGAGAGGGAATATGGGACAATCATAGACTGCAGATGATTTAGTTTCTCATTTAATGTGGCGCAATGTGGCCATTACTCTGTTATCGATCGTCCTACGACGACGTACAATAATAATGTAGATGATGATTCTCTCTTTAAATTGTATTCCTTGTATAGGCTTGTGTGTGGACCAGGGACAGGTTTTTTTCTCGTGATGAGAAAGATCGATGCCGCAGGGTTGCTGTTCATTGAAATAAAGGATTCCTCTTAATAAGGAGATGAGGGAATACGAGTGTGCATAGATTATGTTTTAGTTGCTGTGGTGAGTCAAGAGGCTTTTCTGCTATGTTTGTTCAAGAGGATATGAGAAAGTAATTGCCAAGAAAAAATATTTTAAAAATAAGGATGTTCTATTTTTAATGAAAGGAAAAGCACTGCACATAAACGGACGCAGCATACAATTCGTTACATAAATAAGAGAATATGACAACCTTGACAGTTTTTGTTTTTTTTTTTGACAATTAAAACAAACAAGTTGTAGTAGCACTGTGTATGTGACAATGATGCTTTTGAGCACAAGACAGCCGTCAAGTTGAATGGAATGATATGTTTCGAAAACACTCATTTATAGTTGCGTGTTATGTGTAGTTCAGCCGTTTATATTTCGTATTTTCTATATTACAAGGAAATTTGGAAATGTATAAGAATGCTAGATATAACAAAGAGTTTTGATGCAAAATGTCAACAAGTTGGAAAATAATAACAAGAAGAGAATTGATACAACTTAACGAATTTTAAGCCAAGTGTCAGTTGTGCTTGATAAAAATGTTCTCAGCTGATTCTCTGACAGCTGACATCTCTGTGCGTGAGTATTGAATGAGGTCAATCTTGGAACAAAGATTTCTTAAATTGTAAGCTTGTTTTTAATGAGAGTTTTTAGGCAATTAAAATTCAGTATTTCTCAAAAGCTCTCCTGCGATTCCCAAGCATAAGAAAACGTAAACATTTTAGCGAATAGCTACATATCTCTTTCAACAATATAAATTGTTGACTATTGTTTACTAACTGCGGTGGTATACGATTTCGTACGTACAATTAAAACATGGTCATCGATCAGTTAACACAACTGTGGCTAATCTAAAAAAAATAATTCATCCACACGCAACGTTCTCTGCGGAAACGGAGACGGCCACAACAATTGTCTCTAATTGTCACTTTGACGTTTTCGGTTTATTTTTCTTACAGCGACACCGAGCAGATGTCAATAATTCGTAATTAAGCCCGTATGACACTAAATTTGTTTTGCTTTTAAAATGAAACTAGAGCAGTAAGAAAAATTAGAACGAAAATTCCCGATAGGAGTGAGTGCGTACACACCAACATTATAAATGTAGACACGTCGAAAAAAATGCATTAAAAATGTATTCAAATCACATTTTTCAGCTGCTGGCAGCTGTTTTTTTTACATTTCAAGATTATTTGAAAACAAATTCGATTGAAAACTTGCGGTTGCTTTGCAAACAATTGCTACCCCTTTCGTAATACACTTTTAGTCTCTTTTACACACCGCTGAGGAAAAAATGTAGTGTCATACGGGCTTTACACAAAGATAAATATTCTTGAGCTCAGTAAATAGAATATTTTTGTAGTCTTAATATCTTTTACCATATAAAAAACAAAAAATTGCTTGAAGTGTTATGTTAACTTTGGATATGTTTTATGGCTGGCAATTTTTAAAATGGGTTCTAAATTTTTTGTTTGAAGTAATTTTCTCGGGAAATACCAATATAACGCTTCAACTGCTTCGAGGAGTTGCAGATATATGACAATTCTGCACTTACATTTTTGTAAGTTGTAGGCCACTGAAAATATGTCTCGAGGAAGAGAGTTCCGAATGATTTTACTTTTTTTGAAGCCAATTGAATTTTGGAAAGGTTATGTCCTCACGGTTTTCGTGTGTACAAATTTGTGATATGCATTTTTTTGTTTTTGTTGTATTAAGCTCATAATACAGCAAGGCCAACGGGATCGGTCAAGCGCTAGCCCGAATCCAAGCGGTACTTTCAAATCGTATATGTCTCCTAAAGCCTAAAGGCTTTCTTAGGAAAAGAAAAAATCTAAATATATGTGAGTTTTTTAAGCTAGCTGGAGCTGACCACTGTCAGCGGAACGCAATCACATTCACAGTTTATAACCACACTTGCTATTTGTCTCAAGGAATGTAATAGCAACCTACATTTCAATTTGTAAACTCATCCAAACAATACCACATAGGTAGGTACTTGTGTATTTTCTTTTGCTTTAACTTCGAAGATAGAATGGCACACTGTTTATCGAAGTCCTCTATTGAAATGTCAAAGTTGCAATTTAAAAAAGAAAACAGGGTCGCCAGAAAACAAAGCTAAAAATCAAACGAATGTCAAATCTAACAAAAACAAGAGCCAGTGTGTGACAAAATAGAAAGGTTTTTCTGAACACTTTTCTCCCCACATATTTACACATAAATGGCTACGGCTTTTTCGTTTCATTTCTAGCAAACAAAACACCAACTTGACATACTTCACGAATGTACTGTAGAGCTGCGCTGGTTGCATCGCACGTAGTAGAGCAGAAATGAAGAACAGCAGAAACAAGTAGACAACTCCTCGACACATGCACCAGTTCAATTCAGGACATGTTGTACGAGAAAAATATACGAACGAATCTAGGACTTTGGATTCTCAATGACCTTGTACTCATTAAACATTTTTTCAAGCCGTCCCCATTAGTTTCCCTTCAATATTTCCCATGAAAACAAAACATATTGCAGGCACAGTCCTCCCACCCTTCTTCAACACCCTTGTGACGGGACGGATTCACTGAAGTAATTGTCACGTTCCACGCGCGGTTAAATCGCTCCTATGCTCCCCGAACATTTTTTTGTACATTTTGCTTTGCATTTCCGTAATTGTTGACTTTCCTTGCTTCAACAAATGCAAAATTGATTGCGAGCACTCCGTTCTGTTTATAACCCCACGCGTACACACACATACACAAATAGCACTGAGAAAGCTTTGGAATTTACCTCGAGGTTGCATTTCACAGATTTCCATGTAGCAAGGACATGTGAAAAACAGCAGATTCACTAGAAACACAAAATATACTTTTCACACACGCACATTGAATCAACACTACACGCGCGGATGTTACGTTAGATTAAATGCAATATTTTAACTAGTTTTAAATTTAGAACGATTTTTGACCTAGACTTTGTTTTTTCTTCGGAAAATTGATACAGAAAACTATGGGGCAGAAGCACAGCTCCAAACTATTTTCTTCTGTAATGAAAGCAGTGTTTACACTCAAAAAACCGAACAAAAATCGAAAATTCGTCCGTGCTCGATGCTTCCGTATAAATTGTGTAAAAGTACGAAAATAAATGGTAGAGGCTATTTGGGAAAGTTCTCTCTCAACCCTAGTGAGATGCGATTTCCTGCTATCCCTTTCCCCATCCGAACGAATCCAGCATGTTGAGAGAGACTAGGTACGAGAGAATTTACGATTTCTAGCATTCTGCCAAACGCCACCCTTATTTTCGCAGCCCCCATTTCAGTGGACAAACTTACTCAACATAATTAAACTCTGTGCTTGTTTTATTTAGAAACTAGAAGAAGCATCAGGCTCTCTCTCGCTCATAGTGTAACCCGACTGTGAAACATCGACTTTAATGGGAAGAGCAAAAACAAAATAAAAATTAAAACATCGCCTCGGAAAAGGTAAGATTGGTGCAGAAAAAAAAAGAAACTGTTGAAATAAAACCACCACCCCCAAATGAACAAACGAAACGTGAAAAGCAAAACAAGTGCAGGACTTACGTACCTACATACAGAGTATGTACAATCATAATGAGAGAGTGTTGCCAGTTGTATACGAACTAAACGATGGCAGTTATATTCAGTTTCCTGTTCCAGTGAAGGTTCACGGAACCTTTGCATAGACCATATAGAGTGAACCACAATTTGAAAGCAAGCTGTTCTTAAGGTAATTAGTTGGTGTAATAGGCTCGGCAAAATAACGCAAACAAAAGTACAAAAACATTTGGCAAGTTTAAATCCCAGGCAAGAAGAGCTCTCTTGAATCCAGACAGCTCCCTAAAAATGTGTGTAAAAGTTTCAAACATCTTTATTTCTTTGTCTGAGTGCGATTGAAGTCAAACAACGCAACATAAAATCACAAACTTGTGTCAAAGACACAACTATAATTCGTCGTAACAAATCATCAATGACGAAAGCTGATTTAAAGTTTGAAAGCAATAGAAAAACCAAAAAAACGTTTGCATTTTTGGACTATCGTAAAATTGTTTGATACTGCAATTGGAAATCTTGTCGTGAAGATTGTTTACTTTAACTTTTTATGTTCATGTAAAGATTTGAAAGATTTAGAAAACCAAAAGTAACATCTTTTACCTTCAAGAGCAAAACAGATATTATAAAGCAAGAAAAAAGTGCTATGAACTAAATCGAAATCTGTATTACCATACTAATAAACAAAAAAAAGCCCAACCAACTATTTGCCTCCGCCTTTATTCACACAAATTCGAAAATAGGTTAGGTCCAGCGCAACAAAATCTCCTAGTTTCGCGGTATGTTTTAAAGTTTTTGACATTAAACGAAATGATATGCTTGCAACTCTTGGCTCCAGTAGAGCTAAATCAAAAGGACACTTGAAGAAGGCGCAACACTGGCAACACTTTTCACAAAAGGAGTACCATCACCATGTGTGTTTGTGTATATTTTTGATTTTGATTATACTCTTGCGAAGAGCGCCTTCGCCCCCCTGTCACTCACCCCAAGTTGCGCTTCACATCGCCATCATTCACCTTTTTTTACTGATTTTACACATTGACACAATTTGTTTCCTTATACGTTTGTCCTGATGTTATCATGCCCGTAAATATAACACAAAACCAACGAAGAAGAAAAGAAATGAAATGGTAAAAAGGTACACACTGCGCTAAGGGTTACTGAAGGTTTTTCTCATTTTGACATTTTTTGAGTGCAATATGTAGGTGAGGGTGGATGATGATAGCGATGTTGATTATCATTGAAATTAACAACGTGACAGAGACACACTTCTCATTCCTGCAAATGGTTTTTCCCACTCTTCCACATATCTCTCTGCAGTACAGTGATTCTCTTGTTTCTCTCTATCTCTGTTGCAGCAAAAAAAAAAAAAGGGAATCACAATAATTATTTTCTATGGGTATAAAACCTCCCAAAAAATGATACCTGTACGAGCTTTTCGCTTAAATGGGCTTTTTCCAGCAACTCTAAAAGGACATTTACTTCCTACTCACTGCCAAAGTACATGCCAAGCTATATACATAAAAAAAAATATAAAATGAAATGATTCTCCCGTTCTTTTAGACGAAAATAGATAGATAGGTAGGTGTACATAGATAGTCCTTGCAGATTTATTCAGATGCAATAAAATGTAGTGCTAAGAGTTCACTCGGCAGACAGGATATTTACATCACAAAATTTAAAAAAAAATCATGTAATTTCGAGGCACATACAAAAAACTAACCTTCTTAGACGAATTTCAACTATTTACAAAACTTTATATGTATGTATACGAAAACCCACTCAAAATCTCACTATGCCGAGTGTGGGGGTGGTGGAAGGAATTGACTTTGCTTTCAGCAATAGTCTGTAGCCATTAGTGAAACATTTAAATCACAATTTTTCTATTCGTTTTATTTTGCACTGAACTTTCACTTTTTTTTATCCATGTTAATCTTAATTTAAACAAAAAAACTAAATTAGTTGTATGCAAAGGAAAAAAGAGACTTTAATATTTATTAGGAGGTTTCAAATTGGACGACGAGGACGAGGACACCGACGACGACGACGACGTGGACGCCATGTTTTCGTAGTTATTGTATTTTTATTTATAGACACACTATAATGTAAATTTAACAAAACTTCACTACACGTTACACCCGTTAAATAAATGTATGAAGCGATTTTTTTTTTTAGAAAACCCTCTCCCCAGTTGCTGTAACGACTCTGCTTTCACGAGAACACCACAACTGCAAGGCGAACTGTAGACAAGCGAAGAGTTATCCCCAACAAACTATGAACTCTCTACCAACCAACAACCAACCGACGACTAATATGGCAGCCCAACAACATATAACATCACCGAGAAGAAGCACAAGAAGAAGGGATGAACTTCCGTGGTAGCATATTACACCCAAAGAACGAGGGCGAACGGCGAAGGATCAAAAAATCTCACGAAAAAAATAAGTAAAAAATTTGATTCACTATTCTCGC
Source organism: Cheilosia variabilis (assembly GCA_951230905.1). Lineage (NCBI taxonomy): Eukaryota > Metazoa > Arthropoda > Insecta > Diptera > Syrphidae > Cheilosia > Cheilosia variabilis. The sequence goes on along the minus strand of OX579680.1, from coordinate 11,402,576 downwards.
CAAAGTATCGCTCGCAGAGTTCCATTAAAAAATCAACAGCAAACGACTTGGGACGACGAACTACTTTCACATTAATAATAATTAATATCTTGCACCGTGACTCTGAATTCGTTATTATTTGTTATGTACCGAGAGTGGTTTTCATGCGAGAAAGATATTGAATACTAATACATCGAACGGGCCATGTGCCAAATTGAGCTTGGCGCAAAAAAGCTAAGGATGCGTGCGATGTTATGCTATTCTCAAGCGAAAGCTTTGAGTACATAATGCTTTCTCTGTAGAAAATTGGAAAGTAGGTCAAATTATCGCATTGATATAGTTTTTGCTCGCTCTTTGGATTTGAAGTGTGAAATTAACATTTGAGACTGAGAGCGGCTGGCACGTGAGAGCAACGCTGAAGATTAGAAAGCTTTTACAAGACTGTAACAGTGTAAGAGCTCGGTGGTTTTACCTTCCGAGAGTTAAAAAGCTGTGTGTAAAACACCGCCAAACAATTGTACAGAATATAAAACGGTTCTAAGGACTTAAGTTCCTGATTAATTTTATTGGTTGTCTAAGGTAAGTGATATATTATATAGACATCGCGTTGGGCGCCACTTTTGCCAGTAACTAGTTCAAAGTGACTGTTAATTCAGCCTTTATTAATACTTATATTATATATTAATACTGCTTATATTTGGTACCTACCTAGCCTAGTGAGAGTGTTAAATAGGAATTTAGCTTTTGTGAATTCCAGATGTTATTGGTTGTGATTCATTTGTTTCGTTAATTCGTATACCTATTGCTGCACCAACCCTTACGTCAAATGTGTACAGCAGGATCATTTTCGATAGCTTTACTGAACTTTTAACATTAACTTTGATGCAAGAACAAGAACAGAAAGCATTTGGACTTCGTTTTCCGTACTGCGATTTGTATTTGGTACTCTGAATGTATGGCATTCCGAATTCCCACTACTGCCCTGTGGGGAAGTTCAAATATAGTTACTTTGTTACAGCACGAGACCAACTACTTCCCAAAGGGCAAGAGTTTGGTTGTGGTAGCTTACTGAGGGCACATAATGAATTACCGATTTATCTGCATATTTACCTAGAAATGACGTGATTTCTATTTGCGACAATAATTGTGTGTTGATTGCGACAAAAAACGATTTAGGAGTAGTTGAATTTATCTCATTATTTCAAGAAGATGTTATATTATTTTATTCAGAACAAAAGTAGCACAATTCTTAATATGCATCTACCCTTGGACCCTTAGAATATAGTTCTTCTCTTGAGCGTTCGCCACGGAAGAATTGCTTCCACCGTTCATTCCTCATTGCCTGAAAATTGAGGATTAGACTTAGTAACCACATTAAAGATGCTTAGACTTACGTGGAAACGAAGCAATTGCTTGTTCATGCCAACGCACTCTTGAAAATCGGCAATCAAATCACCACACATCCGTTGGCCCCTGTCGACACCGTATGCCTCAAGGCAGTCCATCATGTTCATTTCAAATTCTCCACATTTATCGTAGTGTTGATGATTAATCAAGCAACCAGTTAAATCCGTAAAAGGAGTACGCAAAGCTGGTCCAAGAGACATCCTAAAAGGAGAAGATAATCATAAAAAAATCCCTTTAATGACGTAACATGAGTTTGGAGTAAAGCCACTGGCAAACATATTAAACTGTTTTGTAACCAAGCAGGCAAATATTATACTTCTAGGATGTTAGTTGTTATTTAAAAAAGTAATTTAATGAAAAAGAATTGCACCTTGAAATAGAATTTCAACCTTATTATTTCAGAAAATTTTCTATTTAGCAATTGGAAACCAATTTTTTGACATGTAAAATGGCATTTGAAGTTTGTGACAGCACGTGGAATTCCATATTTCTATTTAAGCTGCAAACAGGATGCCCAGGTTTCAGAGCAACTAAGCAGATGCTGTAAGCCCTTCAATAATTCATTTCGCCGGTTTCAAGTTCAATAGGAGAAGAGCTTTCGTTCTCCGAAATCTGAGATTATTATTCGAAGGCGATACATCTGGGAAAGTGCTAGCTTTGCGGAATGCATGGATGTAAGAATAGTTTCACCGCACAAATAAGAAACATACGTTTATTTGTCAAAATTCTACATCCATATAGATCATTAGGGAAAAATATGCGCAGAAAGTAAAGAAACCGGAAAAGATCTTATTCATGATAAACACTTTAGACCGCGAAGTGTAAGTACTCTCACATCGTGTTTTTTTGCTCGCTTACAAAGTAGCAACTGACAATAGCAGCAATAATAAATGCATCTTCTCTATAATACCAAAAGTTAATCGATAGTGTGCATATAAAACTGGCTGTAATGCGCAAGAAAGTTTTTATCTGGCAATGATATCAAGGTAGTGCGTAGTGACATTCCATTCGTGCAATCGTGCAGCATCTGTAATTTGTTTTTAACAACATTAGCACGCGGTAATTGTAAAATTTTATACACAAAATTGTATAAAGTTACATTGAAATTTTTATCAAATATTTGAGATGAATAACCAGGAGCTCACGGACTACCTTAAAGACTGCGGTGTTTGCCAAGTGTGCCAGTTGCGCTATTTAAAAGCCAGAGGTGCAGAGTACCAGGACATAAAGGAATCTTTGGAAAAGGTAAATTTTATTTTAAAATCAATTAATAAAATTACATTAATCTACTCTTCTAGTTAAATGTTAAAATTGAATGCGCGGACGAAGTTTTGTTAAAGAAACCGCGTTCCAATCCATGCACCACCTGCCTCGGTCTATTCTCTGAGGACTTCCAGGAAAAAATCATTGAAAAAATAACAAACTGCAAGATTGACCAGTTCGATTGTCAACAAATCGGAATAGCCCTATCGATGCCGATGCTGTTGCAGATCCGCCAACTCTCGATGTGGTATGCGCTTATGAGAAAGTTCGGCAGCAAAATCAATGATGAACGTTCACCAGATGTGCCTCTAAAGGAAGCTGCAAAGCTTATTCTAAATCCAATCATTTGCGAAAAGTTAGGAAAAACATACAACACCGAGGGTATACTGATTAACATCTCCTTGGACCACCCTGCTGAGGAGCAAGAAGTTGCAAAACTACTAAAAGTCAACGAATCCATATTCTCGATAAAGACAGCAAAGGGGAAAACGCAACAAATCACTAGAGGCTACATCGAGAAGATGTTCATTCCAACTAAATTGCCTGCAGATGTGTTTGAGAAACAACTGGAGATCCCTCCTCCGATTCCTGACACAATTTTGACCCTTGGCGACGTTTCGCTGGCTGGCCCTTGTGTATTCGTTGCGGGACGTTACCGAAAACTTTCGCGAAAATTATCCCACTCTCCATGGGTTCTGCAAGGCAAACGTGTCATGGAGGACAGTATTCAAGAAATTATCATTCGAAGTGTAGCTCCACACTTTGGCGTTGAAGAGAGCAAAATCATATTTTCGTCCAGTGGTAGAGAAGATGTTGATGTGCGGTGTTTGGGACAGGGGCGTCCATTTGTTCTGGAGATTCCTAATTCTAAGCGCATAACATTGCCAAAGCATTTAGCGCGTGACATTGAACTTGAGATAGAAAAGTCCTTGCAAATATCCGTACGCAACCTGCAAATGGTTATTCGAGAAGATTTGGTGCACATTAAAACTGGTGAAGAGAAAAAAAAGAAATTCTATAGAGCACTGTGTGTATTGAAGGAACCAATTACTTTAGAAGTGCTTAAAAAGCTCGACTGTCCCAATGGGTTTGAAATTGAACAAATCACTCCAATAAGGGTGCTTCATCGCCGACCTTTGCATCCAAGGCCAAGAACAATATACAGTACCAAAGCATGGGTAGATAAGACCAACCACAAGACTCTAATCATTGACATTGTCAGTCAGGCAGGCACCTACATCAAAGAGCTGGTGCACGGAGATTTTGGGCGAACCACGCCGAGTTTTACTTCAATTATTGGACAGCCCATAGATATTCATGCACTGGACGTAGTTGGTATTGATTTGGATTGGCCTGAGAAGGTTGACAATCAAAATTTAGACGACACGCCAGATGATTTTAATAAATGTGATTCTAAGTAATTTCCATCTTTTATTTACTTTTAACATCCCCAAGCAGACTTGAGTGTCAAATTGGTAATGAATTATAGTTTTAAAAAAAGCCGAGTTTTAAAAAAAGTATTTAATTTCTCTTTACCAATACCAACTTCAGTGATTACATTTCTACAAAAAAAATATTTCAAAATGCAAATTATGCGGCGTATCCAATGAGGCCGGTTGCTGTTATCTGATCTAGATTCCTAATGCCATCCTTATCCACCACCGATACATTGAATGTGGGCAGATTCACAATTAGTCGCTTTTGAATCTCGACAACACATTTTTTGAGCACATCGTAAGCCTCCTCCTGGGTAATATTTGCATGATGGTAGCGATCAAAAATACTGGCACAGAATAAGCCGCCATAGCCTTGACCACCGTACTTCAGAGACTTTGCATTGGCCAAGTAGTCGATGTAGTGTAGTTCAGGACCATCAGTCTCGTCGAATCTATATCAAAATGGTAATCAAGCTAAGGCTTTTTTTATACTTGTTAGGCACCTTACCCAGCGACAAATAAGTTTACTTGATAAGGTGAACGACTTCTCAAATAATCGGCCAGATTTTTTCTTGTGAAATGAGCCGCAGACTTGGGTGGTAAGTCATACCCATTTCGCATTTTATACAACGCAATGTTCTTTGATATAAACTCGGTAAACTGAACTGTATCTCCAGCTTCGCCGATTGCAGCCATCATCAGTTTATCAGATATTTTGTGAATCTTATTTTGATCTGTAGAAAAAATGACAAATAATGTAGTTTTCTTTGTCGGCACAGTATAGACGTGGGTTAGAAATGTTAACTTACCATCCTTCATGACAATCACAGATCGAGCGTGCGTGGTATCAGCAGCAACCATTACGAAATCTGGTCCTTTAATTCCAAGAATAGTTTCCATTCTTATTAATTAGTTTTTTTTTGTGTAAAATATTTGTAAAATTTGCAAAATCAGAATACAGCACAATTGCCGGAGGAGAATGACAAATCAAATTTGATTTGAGAGGTGCAAAATGTTTTGTGTAGAACCTGAAGTTGGCTGCAGTTTAATATTATCGATAAAGTGGTGCGCAAAAGGTTTATATCTTGAGTTAAGTATAAATTATATGTTGTTTTGCACTTGACGTGCAAATCTTTTGTGTTATTCGATTGTGCTTCTCAGATTTTCTTATGTCGTTTGGTACGAAAAAAAACAATATTTATCCGATTTCAGAGCACTTTGCGAATCTGGATTTAGTCGGCGTTTGAGTTTGACAACTAGTGGAGTTTGTTTATGTTTGTTCTCGAAATCTGAAATCTAATTCAAATTCCTTCCCAGATTTCAGATTTTTTATCAAACGAACATAAAAGTAAAGCTTACAAAATGTTCTGATAAGCCCAATCGAGCACGACAATTATTTATTTATTTCGCTGAACATACGGTAATGATATAAATGTGTTGACAGGCTCTATGAGTGGGATGGATATCGGTACTGCAGTTTAATGTCAAACATTTTTCAAAAGTACGGCATTAAAAATTATCAAACACAATCAAAAATAAGTTTTGTTTTGTAAAAATAACAATAAAATATGGCATCAGCAGTACATTGCCAACTATGGATGGGAAGTGTAAGTTCACTTAATAAATGGCCACATTTGTAATTGATAATATTTTCATTTCCAGCTGGAAACATACATGACTGAGAATTTCATAATCGCAGCCTTTCGTAAAATGGGCGAAGATCCCACTACAGTACGGCTTATGCGAAACAAATACACAGGCGAACCTGCCGGCTATTGTTTCGTCAACTTTGCCACTGATGATTTGGCCATGGATGCAATGCACAAACTGAATGGCAAACCGATTCCGGGAACAAACCCAATTGTCCGATTCCGTTTGAACAGCGCTAGTAATTCGTACAAGTTGCCAGGAAATGATCGCGAATTCAGCGTATGGGTCGGGGATCTTAGTTCAGACGTTGATGACTATTCGCTTTACAAAGTATTCTCCTCTAAGTACACATCAATCAAGACGGCAAAGGTGATTTTGGATAGTTCGGGCTTTTCCAAAGGCTATGGCTTTGTTCGCTTTGGCATCGAGGATGAACAAAAGTCAGCACTGTACGAGATGAATGGTTATATTGGTCTCGGCTGTAAGCCATTAAAAATATGCAATGCTGTTCCGAAACCCAAGTCAGATACACCAACAACGGAGTACATGACTGGCTATAGTAGTACTACTACAACGACAACTCCGGCTCCCGCTGCCGCACCTACCACAAACTATTCGCAGTATTACGATCCGTCCACATATTGGCAGGGATACAATGCATGGCAAGGTTACTATGACCAACAGTCTACAACTACTACAGATGCTACTGCATACTATCAACAGGCAATGCAGCAGCAGCAGCAACCACATTCAGATCCACAGACTTTGGCCCAACATGCAGAGGCATGGAGTGCTCAGCGTAATAGCGTGACCTATGAACAACAACATGTGCAGCACCATCCGGAGCACGATGATGATTTGGCTCTTGTCGATCACAAATTCTATTTGGATGTGGATAAAATGAACCGCGAAGCAATGGATACAGATAGAAATTTCTATGATGCTTTGGAGAGCTCCAAGTGGCTGCCGATAGAGCAGCTAGAAGTTTTTTGAAAACCATTTTTTTTAAATGTTCGAAGATTATAAAGCTTAATATTTGAACGAAAATAAATTAAAATTTATAATAGTGGGTATACTTAATGTTTTTGAAATTCATCTACCTCCTTTGCCCATTTCAGACCCTACAAAAGGTCCTATAATTATGTGCCGAACTTGAATGGCTTAATAGAGAAGCTGAGTTATTACACCTTCGGGTGTTCGCCAGAGGCTAGGAAGAAGTGGACAGTCGACCAACAGCCGCATTGACTGAAATAGTCATTACATTACTCTTCCCTATACAAGTTGAAACCAAGAAAACAAATTAATACACTTTAGTAATTTGTAGTAATAGTTTATTTTTTTTTAGATTCTTTACTTGAAAAAGTCTTACAGAATATAAACTAACACAAAACAGACGTGTGAAAAGATTTGTAATTTTTTTTTTTTCATTCAACTCTTCCTCAGTTCCAGCGATACATTTATTAATAAAGAATTCGATAAATAAACAGATGTAGCAACGTTCGTCTTTTTAATTTCAACTATTCAAATGAAAAAAAATGCAAAATAGGAGTTTGCCTAGAAACAGAACAATAGCAGAGTTTCTTCATAAGTATTTGTATGTGCATTTGTCGTCCGCCAAAAATTTTAAAACAAAATTTGTATACTATAAAAAATGGAAAAAAAAAACTTGCTTATATACAATAAAATAGCTGCGGGTGTGGGTCTATTTTGATTTTTTTGATTCCTTCTTTTTACTGTCCTTGAGCTCCTTCTTCTCTTTCTCCTTCTCCTCGGGATGGTCTTCATAGCTGCAGAATATGAACAATTAGTTTTTATACTAAAATAATTCGGAAGGCATGCCATGTACTTACGCGAATAGAGTTTTAATTTCTCCCCTAATGAGAGCGACCAGCAGTGGGGTGCCCATACAGGCTGGTACCAAATACAGCAGAGCTGGTTGTGCATGTTTGAACACATGCATCACGAAGATGGTCGCCATCAGTCCCAAGAAGTACGCAATCAAGGTTGAATAAAAGTAGACACGGCTCTTCTTTTTTAGGCTGTGATCAAAACGCAGGAGCAGAGCAATGAAAATACCGGGAATAACAATGTCGCCCAGACCCAGCATAGCAAAGTTAGATGCGTTCAATCCGTTCGTGATGAGATCTTGAGGAAAAACTAGTTTGATGGGGGCTTCAAAGCTCTTGGCCACTGTGACCATGACGTTGGTGCCAAAAACCCAGAAGATGTCATAGAAGAAGAGACCACTCAATAGAATGCATCCAGTCACGATGTTATTCAGGTGGAGCAATTCGACACCGTTCACAGCAAAGGCCAGACCGAACAGATTATTTGCGATCCAGTGTTTTTTGAGAAGATACCACACACCGATGACCGAGGAGATCAACAAGCAGACAATGTCGTGCGTGGAGAACTTGTAGTTGATTATGTCTTCCTTCTGTTTACCTTCACCTTTCGTGAAGAGTATATGAAATGGAATTTTTGGGATGGACGTCGGGATGAGGGAGCCAATAATAGGGCTAAGTAGATGAGCCAGGGCAACAACGCCAAGGAAGAAAAAGTAGCCGGTGATGAGAAGATTGATGTGTGCCTTCGAAAATATCTTGAAGAACATATAAAGTCCAAAAAGTGTGCAGGAGGCAATGATAGGGAAGAACATGGCATCTTTCTTTGTCATTGTGTCGGCTTTTTCTCCCGATTCCTAGAAAAGTAAGACATTTGTTTAGTAAACAAGGAAGACGGCCAATTCACCAAGAATTAAGTTTTGTCTTGTTTGCAATGTATGCTTGTGCCTACGTGTCCCACTAGTTAGTATGGTGAGGCGACTGTAGTTTCTGCAATACGTGCATTGCATACAGGCAAAAACTTTAGAAAATAAACCACCTGGAATTTCAACGCAAATGTGCTGCTGAAATAATCTGTAAAAACGTACCTTCTTCATTTTATGATGTTTCACAGAACGTATTGATCCAAATACAATTGGCAATATAGCCATTATGACCAGACTCCCATAAGCAACAGCCATACCCTCCGGGGTAGATGGTGTCTTCGCATTTGTTATAGTTTCTGTAACATTTTCCGCTGCCTCTGTTAAGGTTTCGACAATTTCTTCAGCTTGTCCCGACATCGCAAACGATTTGATCGCACTTTCTTTTAAATTAAATAAGTTTTTAACCTAATATTTAAGAGCTAATGGCAATTATACTATTTAACGAGTGGATATCAACAGAAATGACACGCACCCAAAATCACTTTGCCAAAGCCAAAGGCCGAGTTTCATATTTGTCAAATCAAATAGTTTTTCGTATGGTTGGGTTGGTGCAAGTGTTGGGACGTGTAAAAAAGTCAAATGTATTCAGTACAAATGGACGTATTCAATAACTTTTTGGCAAGGTACGTTCATGCTTCTACTTTGCTGCTCGTATTTAATTGCAGGAACACAATGCACAGTCGCGTTCAAAGTTTTGTCAGCTTTAATCTGTATCTTTACAAACTGTAGGTACCTAAAAAGAGGTTATGTGACCTTTTGACTTCCAATATAAAAAATAAAAAGCACCCAGGGCTTGAGATTGATTTGAAAAGACAATTTTCTTAAAAAAAAATTGTTAAAATAACAAATCGTACCTATGTGAAAACACGAAATAAATACAATCCCTTTTTCACTGATGCATTTCAAAATAAACGATTGCTAAATGTAACTGTTATGAATGTAACTCTCCGCACAAATAGTATCAGTTTTGTTACTAAATTGAGTACAGTGTGCAGATGTTGATGTTGACAGGCCAGTCAAAAAAATAATTAATTATAGCGATTATTTCAAAATTGGTACATCGTAGCCGACACAAGACTAGCGAACACATCCAATGCACTACAAAATAATAAAAATGTTCCCTCAACGGTGGCTGTGTTCTGTGACACGACCAAGGTGCAATTTTTGACGTTCGTCTCACGTCTGTTGTTTTCCCCTGCGGTACCAAGGTACCCAAGATCGTGCTACTTCCATAAAAAAATAATTCATTTTGCTGCACAATAAATAAAAAATTGGAAAAAATTACATTTAAAAAGAATGACTTTCAAAAAGGACCTTAAAGTTCTAGTTAAACCCTACTATTGGGTAAATATCCTGTTAAGTTTCTCCTATTTAATTGGAAAGCGAATGCCGTACGTTTGCCAATATCTATTCAATCATAAAGAAGATACTTGTGAGCTCGATGGCCGTGAAACTGAAATTTTATTCTTTCTGTTAATTGTTATAATGATCCGCTCACGAAAAACTGGAAGTGTAACAATGATTCATTACTTAACTTCTTCGTTCATCTACACTAAAGTGGCCAATTTAATACTGTGGGCGTACGGCGACTTCCGCTACGGCATCGTTTATCTACTAATTTTCGTTCTTGTGGGCTTGGTCTGTCCAGAACCGACATACAAAGGACCAGAGCATGTAACCTATTTCCGCAGCTCACAGGCGCTTGAAGATGAACTATCAAGGGACAAACGGGTTGTATGGATTGTGTGCTTCTACACTGTTTGGAATCCGGCGTGTGTGAATTTGGCTCCAGTTTTCTCAGAGCTCTCCGCCGAGTATCATTTGGATAATTTAAGATTTGGCAAAATCGACGTTGGTCGTTTTCCCGATGCCGCGAAAAAGTTTCAAATCTCCGACAGTAGTTTCTCAAGACAGTTGCCTTCGTTGATTCTGTTCAAGAATGCAAAGGAAGCAGATCGTCGTCCATGTTTCGATGCGAAGGGTAAACTGCAGAAATTCTTCTTCTCCAATGATAATATTCGAGCTGCGCTGGGCTTAAATGATTTATATAAACACTGTGTTGAGAACGCAACTAAGCAGCCAAAGGCCGTCGAAAAGAAGACCAATTAAAGAAAGTAGCCGTAGAGTTAAGATTGTGTTTATTTCTTTCGTTAATACTATGCCATGCGGGTTGGTACATTGTTACCCACAATATGCGACATTGCACAATCGACTTGTTGAAGGGTTGTCTACATGTGCATTTACAGCTTTCCTTTTTATTTTAAGTTTTTTTCCTGTAGTCCAAAGAAAATTTGTTATGTTCATAATTGTTTATTTATTTATAAAATTAAAAAAAATAAAAACATAATTAAACGAAGACAAAACCGCTGTTTTAACTGATTTGAAGTTGATTAGCGGTTTAGAATGGAACAGGCTTTCTTCATGACGTCAATAAGTTTTATTTTTTGTAGTTGTAGTTCAAATTTTCTAGGAAAAATCTGTTCATTCCTAGCAAAATGAACTGCTGCCACTGATGTATGAAACACTTAGGTACATTCCACTAAAACCAAATTATGGTAAAGTCTGAACGTGGCACAGCCTCAATGTGGAATTTCGTTCCATAGGAGCATTTTAACTTGAAAGCAAACGTTCACATTAAAAACACAACTTCATGTTTATTTCACTTTATTGATACATTTGCGAGGTCTACAAATATGAGTAGCATTTATTAGCGACTATTATTAACGCAATTCCAAGAGACAACCTGGCGACCTGGAAATAAAAATAAACATACTGATTAGACAACTATCTCAGATAAGTAAAAGCAATCATTGCTGAAGGCTTGTATCAGATTAAATATGTTTAGAAAATGAAGGTATCAGCAATTGTGTTTATGAAGACCGTCATGATTTTTTCATCATAGAAAGTAACAAACTCTAAAACACGTCAGAGACTCACCTATAGGAATAATGAAGACTATGTGCTTGTGATTGTCGCCTGGAAAAAATAGAAGCATCTATCAGTAAACATATTTGACCTATAATATTGATTAAAATCCTTACCTCTTTTATTTGAGAATTGCTACCCCACCTGTAAACTCTAGAGAAAAAAAAAACCAAAAGAATGAGAGAAACCCCCCCGAGTTGTATAAAAAATGTTTAGTAAGTTTTTTGTTGGTTTTATTTTATTTCATTAAAAAAGTGCATCTTTAGAACTTCTTGAAGCTCTTCTTGGCGCCCACTCCCTTCGAGCACTTCAACACATTGAAACGCACAGTCTTTGACAGTGGTCGGCATTCACCAATGGTTACGATATCACCGGCTTCAACGTCCCTAGAAAGAGTAGAGTAAAATCTCAACTTAGTTTTTGTTGCACATAGTCACAGGCGCATAAAAAATAGCAAATTGGTTTTTATTCAGAAGTTTATGTTTAGAATAGATGGTATCAGCAATTGTGTTTATGAAGACCGTCATGATTTTTTCATCAGAGTAATATTGAATCTCAATACATACTAAGTTAATACTTTATATTGTTTTTTCTTACCTGAAAGCTGGTGAGCAATGGACACTCATGTTCCTGTGGCGCTTCTCAAAACGACTGTATTTGCGTACAAAGTGCAAGTAGTCCCTACGGATTACGATAGTCCTTTGCATTTTGCATTTACGGACAACTCCGGTGAGGATACGTCCGCGAATCCTTACATTGCCGGTGAAGGGGCATTTCTTGTCAATGTAAGTGCCATCAATAGCCTAGAAAAGTCAAATCCAAGCAACTTAAATCGTATTCAGTGCATAGTTTAAAGGTTTGTCGACTCGCAAGCAACTTAAGGACTGAATATTTTGTAGAGATGATGCTTACATACCTCACGCGGTGTCTTGAAACCCAAGCCAATTTCACGGCTACGACGAAGAGACTTCTTCTTAGCCAAGCCAGGCTTGTTCTTACGGTTTAGGTTGATACCAAATTGTTTTTGGAAGGCTTTCTCGTTCTGTTATACGTCAAGTGTTTTGGTAGGGTTCGGGTGATTGTAGTGTTTCGTGTTGGATGCGTGTTGTATCGTGTATGGCACACACAAATGGGAATAGGGGAGCAAAAACATGCAAAGAAAAAACAAGAAAAACCATTAGAATTGTAATCTCTCGTTGATTACCTCGGCTGGAGTTTTAAATCCAAGTCCTATGTTTCTGTAGAAACGCAATTTACGCTTGCTAGTCACAGATTTCTTCCGTACAACTGGGATCGTGAATTGTTTCCTAAACGAACGTTCAGTTTGCTGACATATAAAAAAAATATTTAGCAGAATTTACAAACTGATAGAATTTAAATTGCGATTGACATCAGTATTCAGTATACAGCACAAAAATGTTTTCTAGTTTTGAACCGCACAACTATTTGATTTTTTATAGATTGCACTTCATATTCCGAAAGTAAATTTCTTGTTCCTTTCGAATACCGCGTGTACGAGATGGCTGTTGTTCGTATGCATTTTTAACCGAAATCTTGATAATTTTCGTACCAAAGCATTTATCAAATAAAAGTAAAATAATTGAACAATTCAAATTCAACCACAATTTGCTTATTCTACTGTATTTTACAAGATTTTTCGATTAATTTAAGTTCACAAAATCGCGCCTTACCTGATCGGCCATATTGATGAAAAAGAAAAGAGCGAAAACATGTGAAGGAAGTTGAAACAGCAATTGCAGGGATTTTTATGATGGGACATTTCATTTAACGTGAAGTTGGAGCTGATTATATTTGCGTTCAGCTTATATTAGGTAGGCATTGGATGTTTCCATTATATTCTTAGCTGGGTGTGCTTAAATTTACCTTAAGGCTTAATATAAAATGTACAATAATAAAAATCTTAAATAGAATGTCTGGCTTAGTATAATAATTCGATAAATTATCCGCGTATAGTCGAGTAACTTGCTTTTCAACTTTTTCCTCTGTAAGTGTAGGGCAGATATAATGCAATTACAGAGTTATATAACTTTCCAGTGGAAAAACGACTGCCTGCAAGCTATTTTCCCGAGAAATTCATCAAGTCAGGTACTCATGCTCACTTTAGCGATATTCCCATAAAAGCAAAGGAATTGGTGGCCGGCATTTAGCAACATGCTTTTTTCTAGCTCCCAAGTATTCGCAGACAGAGATTGAAATTACAAAAAGCACCAATAGGTGTGTTTTTTGAGCTTTGGTCTCAGCACGCAAAGTAAAGTATGATTTCAGCACGAAATTACAACAACTACTGTGATTCCCGAAGTATCAAGTAAAACGTAATTGTTGTAATTGCGTGCTTTGCTGAGATCGAAATTAAAGAAAAACAGGCCTAATGTAAACAAATGGGTATTAGGAGGATAGATTTATGATAAATCCACCCCTCTACATTCAATCATCTCTTGTGTAGGGTTTGCATGGCTGAAGTCCTCCGCTTGTGTATTCTTTTAACTTCCGGTGATTGGAAAATATCCCTTTGCACGCCATCTACTTTTAGAAAGAAGTAATTTCAATCTCATTCCTAATAAAAGAGCTTTTTCGCACTACTGTACGCAGTCAGCTGTGTTTGACATTATCAGCTGTCTGATGAAAAAATATTTCCATCCGAATCCGAAGAAATACGATTTTCGTGGTTAGCTAATCTAAAAGGAGAAATTGACTGCATGAAAATTAACTACAACAACTCATTATGGTGCAGCCTGATAAACCTAAAATAGATGAATTAAACGGAAAAGATGGCACAACAGCAGAGTCCGATACATCGTCGCAGGGTAAGGGTGCAAAAGAATGGGGTTACGATCTGTATCCCGAAAGGCGAGGCGAGGCTTACAAGCCAAAATGGTCTAGAATTCTTATGGGCATGGAGGGAAGAGAAAACATTGATAAAATCAAATGCGAGCGAAATGTCTATTGGTGTGTCAAGAACAGTCCGTTGGTGAAACTTATGATGGGGGCGCTAAAATCGTCGGGCTGTCCAATTGATATACGCCGGCATATCTCGTGCGAGGTCTGCGATACCTCGGTCACCGGTGGATACGATCCAGTAATGAATCAAATTGTAGTGTGCCAAAATATGGCTCGAAAGGAGGGAATGGTCCAGGGTGTGTTAACCCACGAAATGATTCATATGTTCGACTACTGCAACAATGATCTGGATTTCAAGAATATTGATCACTTGGCGTGTACAGAGATTCGAGCGGCCAATCTAGCTCATTGTTCATTTTTAAGTGCTTGGTCTCAGGGAGATGCATCACCCATAAATATCAAAGAAACCCACAAGGTGAGAAATACATATATACATAATGTATATATGCAGAAAGACATACATATTTAACATCTATTTCATAGGATTGTGTAAAATCAAAAGCAATGCATTCCGTGTTGGCTGTACGTAATGTTACTAAAGAGCAGGCTATGGCGGCGGTAGAGCGTGTCTTCCCAAAGTGCTATGCGGATTTGGAGCCGATTGGTCGGAGGATTCGCAGGAACTCTGCAGATCAACACAAAGCCTACATGGAGAGCCCCATGTATGGATACGATGTGTAAAATTTCAAGTGGGATCTTTGTTTTATTATGAAAATAGATATTTCTTAAGAACACGGTCTAATTTTGTAACTTTCTATTTAAGCCTATGCAAGGTTTAAATATAAATCCGAACTGAAATCGGAAAGTTGATTGAACACTTGCAGTATAGACTGGCAATGTGGAATTGTGCTGTTCTCTCCGCGAATCATTCCCGTGTAGTCTGGGAAAATTCACATTTCAACTGCTAATAACATTTTGTAAAATATTTATTTATTAAAAACTTATTTCCATACATACAAAAATATAATAGATAGTGTAGGAAGTATAATCTTATTCTTAACAAACGATCAACAAACTATAAAATAATTACTTGCAATACTACTACATATGTTTATGTTGTCCACATCTACGTGGGTTGTCTAGCCTATGATTTCCCATTCAGTTTGAGTGAGGAACTTATTTCGTTTGGACCTAGTCCAAGATCCTGCAGCATCGCTATCAGTTTGCGGTTTTGTCGCAGGATAAGTACTACCTCCTTTTGTTGATCTTGAATAAACTAAAAAGTGAAAAGAAAATAAATCAATCTGTTCATATGCGTAGTATAAATTCAGCAATCTTACTCTCATCACATTCTTTTGCTCCGTTTTTGACAACTGACTAACATGGTCGTTCTCCTTGTCGTCTTTTTGTTGAGTTGTCATATTGCATTTGCTTTCGTTTAGGTTCGCACGTATCGAGTGCAGTTTTTTATCACAATCCCGAACATCCTTCTCGAGGATTTGTGACTTTAGATAGACAGTTTGTGCTAGTTTATACCAATCAGCCAAACATTCAGCCATATGAGCCACAGATGGTTTAACATCGTCTTGCAGTAGGGCTTTAATGCGTTTTCCATTTCTATCGACCTTGAGTGGACATATTTTGTTAAAAGCCATCAATACGTTTGGGCAATTCATATTTACCTTAATCTTCTCAAGTGCATGAAACTGTTCGTCATTGTAGGTTAGAGTGCGTGTTGCTCTATCGCGTAGCAAATGCTGCCAGGAGTCTCTTAGGCGATCGATAAGATGTTTGGCTTTAGCACTAGAACGTGCCTTGCATGCACAAATTTTGCCATGCATCGATGAACGCCACTCTTCACTGAAAATTACCTCTGTTAATGGATCTAAATTAATACTGGATGAATAGTTTACTTTAGGGTGTCATCTTCGACAAAATGTTTGTAGAGCTGTGTAATCACATCGGCAGCACGGTCAAAGTTGGTTTTCACCTCTTCCAGAGACTTTTGGTCCTCATCTGGTTTACTCTGTAAATTCAATGTTTTAGAGACTCGACATGGAGATGTTTAGTGATACGGAACTTACACTTTTATTTACATGCGCCACCAATTCTGAATATTCAATCACAGTTGATAATAAGACATCAAAGCTCTTAGTCTTCCTTAAATATGTTAAAAAAAAATTATGGATCAGTGAATACAAACGATGCAAACGTCGTTGACAGTTACTTTTGTAGGAGTTTCATTGTTGTTGTCAGTGTTTCAATGAATTGCTGAACTCCCTTCTTGATTAAGATGTCAATGGTCGTCAGGATTTCAATTCTTCGTTTACATTCATGACCAACACTGCAAGCAGCCTGAAATATTAGCATAAAGAAATTTATTTTTAATTGAAAGCGCTATTTCTAAAAGCTGTGTTAAGGCGTCCGGCTAAATTTAATCAACGAATATAATACGCAAATTAGAACATCGCCTCAAATTTAACAGCGGGATAACCAAATTTACCCCTTAAATAAGAGGACTGATTTTTAAAAAATACAACAGTACTTCAAAAACAAATACCAAAGGATTTTAAGTGATTACGTTGTGCAATGCCCTAATACGTACAGTAAACAAAAATTAAATATACAAGGTATGCTGAGCAGATTAATTTGTTAACTAGGAAGTCCTAATAGTGCTAAAGTGTCCATTGCTTTAAAGAAATAAAGACTGCGCTTACTCAAAAGTTCGCATTTACATTATAAAATCCAAGTCTTCTTTTAAACAACTCACCTTTGCAAGACTGGCGTCATTTTCCACAGACACATTGGTGGGGAATACTGGAAACTTTGGCAATTCTAATTGAGTTGGCAACTGTACGTTATTGTCCTCATTGCTATACAGGAATACTGGATTCTCTCGTTCTGTAGATGGAAAAGCACTAGCTGGAAAGGGATGTACATAAATACCAACCACAGCAAATACAAACGACTATCAAAATTCTTACCACACAGTGTGCCAATCCTTGATTCCAAATGTTCATTGCTAAGCAAAAGAATCTGCTTTTCACATGGAACTTCAGTCTGAATAAAAATGTGTTCCTTGAATTCCTCGATTTGATCTTCGGGTTCCAAAAATACCTCAATGCAGGTCGTGCGATTGATAAAGAATACGTGGAAGACTTTCTTTCTAAGAATCAACGTAACCTGTTGGAAAAATGTGTCAAATGACCACGTTTTTGTTCGATCTTCCTCGAGAAGACCAGCCAGCAAGGGAGTGACTAAAGTTTTTAACCCCGCCGTAAGATGGCAATGCGATGGTAGCGTTGTTGACCATTCAATTGGACCATTTTCCGCGGGTTGTGTACCTGATATTACCCCTGATGCCTTTCGTGTGGTAATTTGATGCATTGTTTCGCGGTTTTTGCGACCACCAAACGGACGGAATGGGAGATTTCCCGTTGCCACGTGAAATAGCGTAACTCCAATTGACCACAGGTCTACGTTCGCTGTAAAGGATCGATTTACTGACCTCCGAAGTACTGCCCTTTCATACAAGTCGGGGTGAAGGTACTCCTCTGTTCCATAGAGCGAGGCGAATGGTTGATTCTCCTCAAGTTCCCTTGCAGCACCAAAGTCAGTGAGTTTGTATATTGTCTGGCCATCTTCGGATATAAATTTCATGATATTCCCCGGCTTTAAGTCGCGATGCACAAGGTTATTATCTCGCAAATGCTTCATGCCAGCGCACAAATGCTCAAGTACTAAGAGAAACTCCCGCTCGGGTAGTCCATACGCGTTTTCTGGGTCATCCAAGATATTGAATAAGCTTCCTCCGGTGCACAGTTCCATTACGATGACTTTACCACGTCCTTCCTGATCATCTTCGATGGCAAGCAATTTGACAATGTTTTCATGATTGACTTTCTTAAGAACTTCAAACTCGCGCATTTGCACTTCTTGCGGGCGCATGTGGCTGTACGGATTGAATGTCTTCACCGCTACGGATTCCCCTGTGTTCTTATTTACTCCCTAAAATTGATAAGGAACACAATTGAAATGTATTTACAAGTGGTCAACACATAGTTGCTTGACCCGAAATTGTTTGCAACACGGCATCCGTTCCATTCAAGTGAACAAACTTTAAATGAAGAAATAAAAACCAAAAATATCAAGGACAGACGCCTTTTCTACCGTAGCGAATGTATTTTTGTGAAAATACGGCGCAAATTGAGTATATCAAATTAAAGCCCTGATAAGATTAAGTAGCCTTAATGAAATCAATTTCAACAAAATAGTTTGCTCTGACTAATATAATTTTATCAAACAAACAAACAAACAAACAAACAAGAATTTATAGTACTTGCCTGAAAGACTGAACCAGTGGCTCCTTTTCCCAATACACTAGTTGTGCACCAAACGTAATTGAGAGATCCTCGCAAAAACGACATGATTTTGGTTTAGTTTATACAAGAATTGTAAAATGAAATTAAAATTTATAATTAATTATTCAACAATACTGGAATGACTTTCACTTTATTGATTCAAATATCTTCTTTGCAATTGCTCAAATTTAATGCAGTGGATAGTTTCAATGTCTGGTGAATGGTTTTTCTACAAAGAAAAACTAAATGAAGATATTTGTGCCCAACATTTTGATTTTTACATTGTTATTTTGAGACGCAATCAAAATTGTTTTGCAAATCTTCACAATGCACAAGCAGCTGAATCAATCTAAACTCTGACAGTCTGACGCTGCTGTCTTATCATCCTCTATTTCCAAAATGACATTTCTAGAAAACATGTGTTCTCTATCTAACATTCTTTAGATTGTATGAACATGAGTGAAGAGTTCTGAGCAGTGCTTGAGCGAGACGGTCAAGAGCGAGAAGCCACTTGCTACGATTACAGCGTTCCCACTTTAATTTCGACTGTAGTATTTTAATACATTTTAGCATAACTAGTAAAAATTATGTTCAACCTGAAACCTCGTATTCTATCGGGATTCAGGATTTTAGCCTTTTCAGGTGTGTTTGCTTTAAAAATCTTACGTTTTCCAGTCGGTTTTGAGTGGGTTTCAGCGGAGACTACAAATAAAAGATTTCGAAAACTGAGTTGTTAGTGTATTGCGCACATGGAACGTTCTGTATTGTACTGACTTAGTATGGGGACAGTTGTTATATACCTGACTTTCATTTCCTGCATCGATCTTAAATCCGAAGTTGCAGCATTTTAGACAATTGACAACGCCGAGAGAGTGTGCGATACAAAATAATCATATTTAGTGTTCAGGCTAGATTTTTCGAACTCACAATGGCGACATTTTACGCACAATCTAACCCATTGCGACCTACAAGATATTTATTGTGAAGGCTAAAAATGATTAGTAAGGCCCAGTATCTAAAAAAAAACTCCCTACAGGCATTTATAACAATAGTCCATAATAATTGTCAATGGCTGATGGTGATGACATGTAAAGCTTTTAAATTTGACATTATAAAGTGTGCTTCAAAATAGATTACTTTGTTTTCAGTCAATTAGGTTTCTATTGCCTGTCGATTAGGCGGGGAGTTCAATTTGAATCAACTAAAAACGAATATATACCTCAACATACATTTTATTTTGCTTGGTACACTTTCAAGTTCATCCATCGTCTTCAATCATGGAAGATTGTCAATTTATTTCGATGATGTTGGGATTTTTAACGGACATGATGTTTGGTTCAAGTAAGATTTTTTGTGATTCAAATTACAAATGCAATTGGTTCTTGGAAGTTGATGCATCTGGTTAGATGAAATTAAAAAAGCAACCATTCGTTTAGTGTGAGTTTTTCATTTTTGGGACTAATGAGAGGGATCTACAATTTTATGCCAAGTCCAAGCGGCTAATTCAGAAGTTCGTATACCCTCGGATGTTTGTCAGACGTTCGCGAGACGTGGCGCAGTGGAAAAAAAACTTAAGATGTAATTTGTGTTCTCCGGTTATCGAACCAGGGATCCCTCGCTTAGTAGTCCTACACACTAACCAGTAGATATATTCTAGTTATTATATATTAGATCGATGAAAACGAAAACGAATTGAACTTTTGTTGCAATTTTGGTGATACGATATTCAATTTTTGTTTCATTTACAGGTGATGATAAAGAAAGCGATGACGATAGTGATGAATAAGTTAATTACTTTTACTGTATTTCGTTATACGAGTCAGCCCAGAACTCATAAAATGGCTCTCCACTGGAATGGGCTTAATTTATTTTTAAGAAATTAGCAGTATTGGTTCTTTCGTATAATAATTCGTCACCAGTGTTATTAAATAAAACAACACCAAGTTTTTTTTATGTATTTATTCGTATGTATTAACCGGTTGAAATAACTTGCTTAAGAAATTATTGTCAAAAAGTGCTAGTCTAGAGTTAGATTCCAATAAAAGTGTATATTTATGGCATAGTGGTAGAACTACTTCGCAAGATGTTGCCGGTTCAACCCCTGGAAAAATTAAAATTACGATTTTTCGATAGATATACATCTGAGTCTATAGCACCTGTACGTCCCTTTCAATTGTTCTAAAAATACAAATTAACGACAGCAAATTGGTGTGAAAAGCTAGAACTGCAGCCTTCAGTCATAT